>JARFIW010000811.1:0-1401810 GCA_036346225.1 Platerodrilus igneus
GAATAGTTCTATCGAACCTGTTTATGCTTCTTTTAATCTTGTTATTGATCCATTCACTGTTGTTTCTTAGTAGTTGCATGGTTGGTAGTGTAGTTGAAGTGATGTGGGTTGGAAGAACTCTTTCTTCTACATTTTTCTAAGAATATTCTTCTGTTCATCAGGATTCTTTACCTCCACATTTGTTACATGAATTTTCAAAAGACAAGATGTATCCTTTAAAAGAATTTATATACATGTCAAAAAATTCACATCAAAAGTTTAACCTACTTATACATAAACAAACACTAAGTTCTCAAATGTTAAGTGACAATAGCAAATGGTTAATTAATCTAAGCAGTGTTACAATTCCAGAAGATATCAAAAACTTTCTCTCATTAGGACCTAAATTTAATTTAAAGATCAATAGTTCTAAAATTCACATAGGCAGACTCTTAGCTGATATTGAAACAATCATAGGAAATTTTGAAAATACTACACGAGAAGAAAAAAACAACACACGTGCCAGAATCACAAACATAATCACCAATTTTCTAAAAAATCCTAACAACAACAACAACAGTTCAACACACAAAGTTTTCTACCAAACAAAAGAGTTTTTTAAAAAGCACAAAGAATTATTAATATTAAAAGCAGATAAAGGAGAAGTTACAGTCATAATGGAAACTCAAGATTATAAACAAAAATCTTTAGAATTACTTTCAGACACTAACACTTATAAAATCCTAAAAAAGGATCCAACCACTACAATTCAAAAGAAAGTTAACGAACACATAAAAGTACTCTTTAATCAAAATATGATATCAACAGAACAAAAGAAAACACTAATTAATAACAGTTGTAATCCAGGAAAATATTATGGTCTACCAAAGATACACAAACCTACTCTTTCTTTAAGACCAATTATTTCATCAATAAATACTCCTACTTACAATATAGCTCACTTCTGTGCTGATATTCTGAAACAATCTTTTCCTCTTGAAGGTTACAACACCAAAGATAGCTTTTCCTTCGTAGAAACTTACAACAATTTCAAATTACCTACAGATCATATACTTATATCACTAGATGCCACATCTTTATTTACCAACATTCCAACAGAACTAGTATTACAAATCATATCAGAACAATGGAACAAAATCGAACCTCATTGTAATTTATCAAAACTATGTTTATAAGTACCATTAACTTAATATTCAACAACACATACTTCATATATGAAAACAACCTACCTTCAATGTTTTGGCACACCAATGGGTTCACCACTCTCCGATCTTAGCTCAAATAGTTATGGACCTTTATTGGATACCATTATTCCCAATCTTCCTTTTCAAATGAGTTTTTGGTAAAATATGTTGATGATATAATTTGCTCTACTCCACACAACCAAATAGAAGTAACTCTTGAACATTTCAACAATTTCAATGAACACATTAAATTCACAATAGAAAAAGAAGTTGAAAGAAGAATACCATTTCTTGATACACTAGTTATTCGATCAGAAAACAACAATTTACTTTTTGATTATTACAAAACCAACGAACTCTGGAAGATATATAAACTACAAATCCAATCACAGCAACAAACACAAAATCAATACCATCTTAGCACTTAAACATCGCATCACAAAAATAAGTAATCCAATCTTCATCCAAAAACATCGAAGAATTAAAAAGTTCTCATCAATAATGACTATCCAAAACAACTTTTAGATAAAATAATTGACACAAACATCATCCAACAAGAAAGAACAACTACACCAACATTATTCCACAAGCTTCCATACATTGAAAACTGACGCCTCTAATAACTAGAATCTTAAAGAAACCAAATATACAAATTGCATATTACTATACAAAATCAATCAAAGAACTATTTTCACCACTAAAAGATAAAACAGACACTCAAATGTGCAATAACGTAGTTTACAAGATTCAATGCAGTTGCAACCACCACTACATAGGTCATACGAGTCAATGGCTGAAGTTGAGATTAACACAACACCGCAGTGATGCAAAATTAGGAAAAAACAACTGTGCACTCTCTACACACATATTTACTACAAATCATACACCAGCATTTAATGAAACAAAAATTTTGGAAAAAGAAAACAACTATAGAAAACGCATATTCCTTGAATCCTTTCACATTAATAAAGAAGAAAAAAGCATAAATAACAAACAAGATCTCGATAACTTAAGTGTGGTTTACTGTGAACTTTATAAACATTAAATTCAGTGTTATGGACTTTTAATTCTATCTTCTACTTTCATAATTTAATATCAAAGTGACATTTACTTTATTCTAGTTACCAACAAAACAATTTTATTCTTCTGTCAAATTATATCTGTCAAAAACTTTGTAATACTTTTACAAATAGTATTAATCAAATTTAAATGTAAGTTATACACTGTTTTAATTTTATCTTATTACCTTACTTTTTAGACTTATGATTAAGGTCTGAATATTAGACCGAAACGTCAAGTACTTTTAAATAAATGATTAATTGACATTTATTCTATTCTTGACCAAAACTGTCCCAAAAAGAAAATATTATTTACTATCGAACATTGATTCCTGGTCAATAAAGTGGAGGTATATATATATATATATATATATATATATATATATATATATATATATATATATAAAACTTTATAGTAACGTTTATATAGATTCTATGGGTGGTTTAACCCATTTATTTTTATATAATTATAGAAAGCCAGCGGTCAAGGATTCAAAATAAACCCGAAAATTTAGGCAATTCAAGAAAGCGTTTACATAGCTACCTACCAGCAGACGTAAAGTCCGTAATAAAAACACTATATATATACATATATATATATATATATATATACATATATATATATATAAATATATATATCTCTATTGCTATGTAATAGGGTAGTTTAAGAGTAGATTAAGTCATAGAGGTCGTAGAATAAATATAAACAACTTCAACTTTAATAAAAGCAACTAATTCCAGAAATTATAAGAGTAAATCGGTCACTCTACATAATGTTAATTAAGAGGACACTGTATATAAAATATGCGGAATTAACTGCAGGAGAACATAAATATGTCTAAGTGTAGCTTACAAGTAAAGTTAAGATTTTAAAACGCAATAAATTGCATCAAAATTAAATCACCGGGATGCATAGATAAATTGGAATTGCAAATATTTAACAAATGCGTCGAAAATATCAACGTAAACGCATTCTAAATAATTCATTATTAGAAAATCGTTACGTGACTGGAATAGAACACATTTGTTTAGAAAACCAATATTCTGTGGAAACAAATAAACATTAGGCGGTTCAATTATACGATAAAATTAACAAACATCCAAATACGTGAGTTAATGAAAGTCAAAAGTTGAAAATTCTCGAATAATACAACAATATGTTGGGCGCACACGTGACGAACAGATCATGCATCAAAGATTTAAACTAAGTAATTTGTAAAAATTTCGAGTTATGCGAAATAAGGCAAAAGTATCAGCCTAGAGTGTAAACAAGCCAATGAAAACAATTGGAGGAAGGGCTTATATATACGATAGTAACGGAACGGCATTTTAGTCTATATTGTAACTGAGCAACAACTATGTTCAAAGGTGTTAGAGACTCACGTTACTAGTGAAATATAAATCAAAACAAATCAGAGTTAAAAGTGCGAGAATGTGTGCAACGAAAAATAAGCCGATCTATAGATAGACGTAAGTCAAACAACTTGATTAAATTCATTTCTAATGTTAATGAAACAGGGCTTTAATATGGGATATATTTAATTTGGGATGTAACTTGGGACCTTTAATTGAGACGGATTTTGAGATGGCTTTAATTTAGGATATTTAATTGAGACGACTTTAATTTGGGACTTCTAATATTGGAGATAATTAAAAATGAACGTATTCTAATTTGGACATATTCCGATTTGGTACGATTTTAATTGGAAGCGATTTATGGGAGACGATTCTTATATGCGGACACAGAAAGGGGATGCATATCATAGACTAGGATGGAACACCAGAACCCATTCCAGGTTAGCAATCTTAGTACACTTTATTATTGAATAACTGTTTTGATTTAATATTTGCCATACATTGTATATTTGTAAGAGTCGTCAAAAAGGTCACTCAAAAATTTATGTAAATGTAATAGGTATCTTGGAACGTTCGAAGGTCCCTGAATAATTAAAACATATATTTGTTGGCTTTCAGAAAAGCATAAATCTGGTATATGTAGATATTCTGTACAAAAAAAAATGTTTGAGTGTTGTAAATATTATCAAGTATTATATTGTGTATTCTAGAATTGCTTTATTTAATTCAATAAGATTTATTTAGTAAGCTAGTCGGGATAAAAATCCTAATTTAACATTTCATAACATTGGGGCTTAAAATAATAATAGGACAAATCACAGCAATAAATATCGCGCACAATCGTGCGGCAATTTCATAGTAAAATTAAATTTGACAGCAATAAATATGGTACGCCCAATCGTGGGGTGAATATCATAGCAATTAATATGACACTCACCGTAGGGGTTCGATAATCCTAAAATAGCGAATTTCATAGCAATATATTGCTGTGATAAGGGGTTATTTAAGGGGGTACTTTATAGTAAAGGTCATTTAGAAATGAGAAAGTACCATAGGCAGCAGAAAACTGCATTTATTTAGTGAAGAATTGAGAAATAGAGATAGTTTGTAAATAGTAAGCAGTCAACACCCTGTATATAAAGTGTAAATAGTTTTAAGCGACGCAGATAAACATAGGAAGACGCATAGTTAGCGTAGAAACCAGGAAGACATTCATTAAGTAGATAGTGAATATTTAATACCCTGTAGATAAAATTTTAGTTAATTTAGGTATAGCAAGTAATAATATTTTTCAGTGGAAACACGCGTATATTTATAAGTAAACGATAAAGTGTAATTAGACACGCGTTCAAAATAGTACCAAACAATTAGATTAATACGGAGATAGAAATAGAGCTTCAGGTAGCATAGGTAAATGCGTGCAAATAGCTAAACATTTTTGATAAGAAAGGAGATTAAAAATTACGTGAATCGCATGTAAATATGAAAATTAAAAGTCGAATTGCATCAGTTGTTTATGGAAAAACAATTAGATCTATCAAAACATAGCATGTTGATAACGAAAGACAGCTGCAAGCAGGTTACAATTATTGGGAATCGTGGAGAATTACATCAGAAACTACTTTGAATGTAATTATTTGATTGGTCATAAATAAGCGACGAGCTCTAGACCATACCCACTGACGGAGTGGGAACGGAATAATATATTAGCAGGCACAGTGATAACGAAGACAGTTTGCTACTCAACAAAGGCCGAAGTGCGTCGATATGAAATAAAGTAATACGTAATAATTTTAAAAGTGAAAGATAAAATATGTGCCAAGATGAAAACTATAATTGTCGATTAAACAGCTTTGATGTCCGGGGGAAACGAACGACGATTTTGAGGTCCGGGGAAAAATCCAGTAATACAATTTCGAAGTCTGGGGAAAAACTACAATTTTGAAGTACGGGGGAAAATAGAGTAATACAATTTCTAAGTCTGGGGAAGAATAATACAATTTGAAGTTAGAGGAAATTGATTGATAAGAAGTAATAAGTCTGATATGAAACGACAATAGATTGGGGTGCATAAATTAATAATGGTAGTCCATAGGGTAATGGCAATAATTTAAATGTAATCCTGAATTGGGGAAGATAATTTTTATTCAAATGGAAACGTCGATGTGAAGAAGATAGACCAGGTCAGATTTTTTAGTTATAAGACGTTTTGTTTTTCTATATATTTTTATTTTGAATATTGAATTTGCTTAATATAATATGAATGTGAAAAAGTCAACAAAAACAGTTGCATAAGTATAAAATGAATAATATGATAACAGGTTTAGAACGTTCTACGCTACGTTGATAAGGATAATAGGTTTTTTTTGGTGACTTTGGGTTTCGAGTAAATAGGATATGTTTAAAATGAAATTTACAACATTAACTAATTGAAAAGTGTATTTCAAATAATTTACAAAAGCTGTACATAATATATTGGTTTCATTATATAAAATCGAAATTAACTGAATTTTATAATTCCAAATAAATGCTAGCCGAGGTCATAAGATTTAAATAGTTCAAGGAGGAGCTACGAGTTGAATAGGAAATTGATAACACGCAAGGCGGTAACGTATCGAATTTTGCTATCGGCAGACAAGGTTGCTTCAAGATAAAATCCAGTTAAGTTTCTGGAGGGAATTGATAGCAATATTAATAAGACAGCCCAACGTCGGAGGAGATAATTACAATCTTGTTTATTTATAGTAAATATTAAAATGGTCGTCCAAATGATGGAGCGCGAATAATTTAGAGTACATAGCAAAATTAATAAGGCGCACAACGTAGGGGCATGATAATTTATAGAGTATCATAGCAAATAAATATGTCGCACCAACGTTAGGGCACGAATTAAAGCACGATTTTACCACAGTAAAATACAACCTGAGATTAAGAGGCGCGAATTAAATTAAATTAAATTTTAAAATACGACCGTAAGATTAAAAATAAATTAAATAAACTAAACCGGAGATTTAAAGAGTTTCAATTAGCGGAAAATTAATAAATTTGTACAGTAATTAAAGTTAGGTAGATTTATTTAGTATTTCAAAGTTTAGCGTAAATATAATAATTTCAAAATGGAGAAAGCATCCCAAGAAAACATAACGTTGGAACGAAGTTTGAGCGAAGAACCGAGAATTTCACAAGAAACCAAAATGTTGGAGATCTTAATGGCATTAAATAATAAAATGGATAGAAGTGAAGAAGCAATAAAAATAGTTACAACAAAAATGGATGAATACAGCGAGAAATTGGGTAATGAACTCAAGATTCTTAGCAATGGTCTGAAAGAAACGAACCACACGATCGCTGAGATTAAGGCACAGATGAATGAAAGAATTGGGAAAGTTTCTGAGAAAATAGAATGCGTATGGGACCATATTACTTTAGTTAAAACGAAACAAGAAAAGTACGAATGCGAGTCCAACAATAAAATTACGGAGTTAAACATTAAATTAGGAAAAATTGAAGAAAATTGCGAAACGGAGTTCAGATCAATAAATTAAGAAATAAATAATTTAAAAGGCAATCCAATAAATTTTAATAGAGAACCATTTAAGCTAGTTCAAACAAACCTTTCAATTTAACAGTTTACTAAATTTTATGGGGACGGAAAATTTAATCCGAAGATATTTCTGAAAAATTTTAAAATATTGATACAGGGATCTACAGATGAATTATACAAATTAAATTTAATTAAGGTCATACTGAGAGGAAATGCTGAAAAATGGTATAATTTAGTTGAGAGTGAAATAGAAACATTTGAACAGTTTGAAAGCAAATTTGTAACAATTTTATTTTCGATAATAAATCCCTCCACATAATTGTAAGAATAATATAACAATTTTATTAGCAACAATAATAATTTGCATTCAACTTCAAAAGTAATACGTTAAGCCCGCATCGTCCTTTAATAATCTTTTTATAGTAAAATATCTGTGTCATCTACAGCTATTTACAAGCACATCTCTGTTTGACTATCCACCTCCGGCCGCCTCGGCCGCCCGAGCTAGTTTGTAGATAGTCGGCCATATGTAGAAGAAGCATCAACATGTACCTTAGTTTGCAGGCCGGCAATTTGCGAATCCACTTCAATGAGTGAACACATCTTCGAATAACGGTCGGTTACGTATACATTTTGTTAACTTGTATAATTTGAGATAATTTATTTAGCGCGACTTTTAGAAGACGACACTTAGAATGCAAACTTTTAAGACACACAAAGACAAGTAGGATGCAACTTTTAAGACACACAAGGACACTGTAAAGATGCTACCTTAGGAAGGCGGCGTAATTCAACTTCGAGATTACAACTGCAGCAGAATGTATTGCAACAGGATTTGATTCGACACGTGGGACGAAGTCATTGTAGAAGTTGTTTTGGATGAATTTGTTTCAAACTACAAACGCTGTTATCGTTGCTTGAAATAACGAGGATCCCGTCTTTCCTTGCTACAATGCGACAAATGCAGTTTTGGTCGTAGATAGCTGTAAGTTCTTTTTCTGTGTTTCAAAACTAGGAACACGTTAACTTGCTTTGATGCGTAATACAAGTACGTAATAAAAGTTTCAACTAATTGCTAAGCTGGATTTACCAGTAGTAAACTTAAAGTTCACTGATTTGATGTTTTAAGAAAACAACACGCGTGGCTCATTATGAATCGTCGGAAACGTCAACAGGTGTTACTGACGTCATATATTTTTCTGTTTTGTACTGCTGACAGATGTTATTTTTAAAGGCAAATGCCTCGAACAGCTTTAGTACAAGATTTATAAACACGTCTATTTTTGTGATCAGCTTTATATAAATTAAAACTTGCATATGTAATTTAGAAAACTCAAATGCTAACATTTTTAGAACTTATTAATTTGTCATCTGCCTGAACAGATCTGCACAGGTCGGAACCCTATTTGTATAACAAGTTCATGTCATACTGTAAAGTATTTGATTAAAAATAATTAAGACGAACATGAAGTTGAAAGTTATAGATTGATACAGTTATTGATTAAATTTTTGTTACAAGTCACATTATTTTAAGAGATTTTTTTTAGTAAACAATTGGTTCCAGATTAAAGTTTTTTATTTTGATCAAGTATGATCAAATCTAATAACATAAAGCTAACATCCTTATGAGTAGGACTTTGATGCCAACTTTATATTGGAAATACCTTTTTACTACTTCTTTATGTATTTTTGCTGGACACAAATGGTGTTCCACTTTTTTATTTATTTAACTATTACAATTTCTTACAGGAGCTGCGTCTTATTTGGTTAAGACAAGTTTATGTCAGCGAAGGCGATCCTTTTTCTTTGTGTCTCCACGTCCGCCCTTAGAAATATGCTATGCAATTATCATAATTACGTCAGGACTTGGTGGCGCCTATTTGGTTTAGATTAAGTTTGATCTACAAACAGATTTCGACTTCCCCCCCCCCCATTTCTCATAGCTCTGCCCAAAAAATAGACCCCTAGTTATGTCGGAAGACTTTGTTCACTGGCGCCCATTTAGAAAATTTGTAACACTGACGCCGCACATATAAAAAAATATGTTTCAATGACACCGGCAACGGTTAGGGCCCAGTTAAATTCGTTTCACTGCCACCCAACGTGGGGCGTGCAGTTGATAAAAAGACAAAAAACGTTACAAATTTTTACGTCAATTCTGGAGTGACAATCAGCAAAATAGAATTCGGGATAACTTATGTATGGGAAGATACGATTCAGCGAAAGGAATAACGCGAGAATTATATGCGATTGAAAAATTTACTGTAGCGAAGCAATTGGATCCTCCTTTAGAAGATAAAAATATTATAAGATATTTAGCAGATCATTTTAACGCTGAAGTAAAGCGATACATAACGACGCAGAATATAGTAGATAGAGATACGTTTATTGATTATTTGCAGAGATATGATGATTTGGAAACTGATTATGAAATGGAAAATAATGTTAGGGATCGACGCACAAATTTTATAAGGAATGATGAGACTCTGAATAATTATCGAAGGAACAATCATAATTATGATCGTGGAAGAAATTTTAATAGGGGGAACTATAGCAATTTTAATAATGATTTTAGGCAAAACAGGAATACTGGTCAGATACCAATGCAACGAATAAACAGAACGAATCATGAGGAAATTATAATAATAGAGGAATAAATAGGCAGGAAAATGATGATCGACGGACACAACCTAGAATTACTAAAAGTATGGAAATAAGGAATACGAATCGCACAGATACAGGGATAATGAGTCAGGCAGGACCTTTAACGCGAAATCAGGATTTTTAAGTACGGACGAACCAAGGAAAATTCTACGAATTAACGGATACAGAAACCAGCGCGAGTTTATAAAACATTAAATGGATAATGAATTAGGAAGATTTGAAAGGAACTTGTTACCAATAATTAATTTAAACGTGGAAGATAAAATAGTTAAAGTGTTAATTGATACTGGAGCAGAAGCATCACTTGTTGCGGAAGAGTTTGTTAAACGAGAAAAATTGGGGGATAAAGCGATAGCTATAGCGAGGTGTAATTTAGTAGCACCAAATAATAAGAGATTTAGTGTGATAAATGAAATGGTAATTCTGAGATGTGAAATGGGAGATATGAAATGGGAAAATGATTTTATGGTAGTACCTGGACTGAAGATAGATGTTATATTTGGGATGAATATGATAGATAAGTTGGGGTTGAAGATAAATGCGGAATGCAAAGAGATTGAGTGTAATGGTAAATATATTAAATGGTATGAAGAGGGGAATATTGAAATAGAAGATGACTGCGTGAATATTAATCAGTTTAGTGATGAAATAGATAATGGGGGTAATGAAAATGAAGATATTAAGTGTCCAGATGATTTAAGAAATAGGGTGAATATATTATTGAGTAAGCATTCAGAATTAATTGGGTCGAAGTCGAGAATTGCCACGGGTTATGTGCACAAGTTGGAAATAATAGATAAAGAGCCGTTTAACAGTAAAATAAATCCTATTCCAGTAGTATATGAAAATAGAGTGAAGGAAAAATTGAAGAAATGTTACGTGAAGGTATTATAGAGAGCTCCAGTACGAATTTTGTGAATTCATTAGTAGTCGTCGTGAAGAAAAGTGACAATAGTATTAAGTTGTGTATAAATACAAGTGAAATTAATAAGCGAACGAAGCCGCAATAATTGTCCACCAAAGATAGATAGAATATTAGGGAAAATAGGTAATAGGAAAATTTATAGCAGATTATATTTAAAGAGTTCATTTTGTTTGATTCCATTAGCGCGAGAATCAAGGAGGTATACGGGTTTTTCGGTAGAAGGAAAATTATACCAATTTAGGGTGGTCCCGGTTGGTTTGTCCTCGAGTACGGATGCATTAGAGAATGTGATGAAGAATATTTTGGGACCGAATGAGGAATTTTGTATCCACTGTATGGATGAAATATTGATATTTAGTAATAGTGTAGAGGAACACTTAGTACAGTTAGTTAGGATATTGTTAGAGCTGAATATAGCTGGTTTGATTTTGAATTTAGGAAAGTGTGAATTTTTTCAAAGTAGGGTTAGATTTTTAGGTTATAGGATAGATAATAAGGATAGAATTAGAAAATACGAATTAAAAGGACCACGATTTAAAAGGACGATTAAGAAATATAAATTAAAAGGACCCAGATTCAAGAGTGAAAAGGGGGAAGTTCGAAAATAATGTAATTTAATTGACCCATGCAAAGGAACATGCATAGATAAAAGGAAATGTAAAATAAATTATGAATAGGTATACATAGAATAATAGAATAGGATTTGAATATAAGAATAGGTATAGGTATGAATAGTGTAGTATAATAGGACATAGGTATGAGATAAATAAAATGTAAATATGGGTTTAATAAAGAAAAAGTTAGATTTTAAAATGGAAATAAAAATATAATAATTTCATACCAATGTGAGTTTATGTTCACGTTGGGCGCCAAAAAGGACATTGTTATAAAATTTTAAGTCTTTTTTTGAAATCCAGTGCAAATCTAGATTGTGTGATGTAAAGAATCATGACGAACTCCCTTCCGTAGTTGGTAAATGGACAATTGCTCTTTAGGCATAACCCATGGTTGTGTTTATATTCTAGATTACATCAAAGCATGATGACTGCGGAAAGCAGTAGGAAACAGTAATTATGCTAACCTGTGTATGGAAACCCCTTCTTATACATCGTTTAAAAACTATTTTGCAAATTGTTGCAGACTGCCAAAAAGTACCCTCAATAATTTTCATTGGATAAAGGTATTGATATGCTCTTTTTAGCAATTAGATGTATTTTATTGCTTTACCAAATATATTTGTGCATCTTGTTTGCTTTCATATTTTGTTTGCGTGAAAAGTATTGATATATTGGTATTATAACTTTCCGTCAAAAAATAATACGTATATAACGTAGTTGCTTAATTACAGAAATCGTGTTCACATCATAGATGAGAATATGCATACTAATGATGAGTCTAAATTTTTCGGCAGTCAACTTGAAAAGTTCAATTTCTTTACTTAACCGAAATAATTAAATACTGTTCACCTAAAATGCAGTACAACATGCACATCTGAAAAAGCTATTCCAACTCCCGTCCAATACAATATATTGAAACCCAAATCATCGGGCAAAATTTAATATGCGGTTATCCGATATATTGAAGAGTACATAACTGTTATATTTGCCCTTGTTTGCTTTTTAAAATACTATGGGATTGAATATCAAATAAAACGATCAACCTTTTATATGCACAAGCACAACAATCCATTAGCTTAGGTTAGTAAATCATTTTTTGTTTTTGCTGGATAATCTACTGATACTGAAATATTTATTCTCACTAAACATCGAATAATTGCTGATGAAAAATTAATTTTTTTGTCTATGCTTCACTCATTTGTAGTAATTTTTGTACGAAACTTAATAATATTTTAGTTATTGATTTTTTATTCAAATCATGTATACATTCCCTTGTGCTCCATATCGCGCTTGGCGGATATTGAAAAACGACAGTAGAGTACGCTTGGAGAGAAGCTTTATTGTTCGTCAAGGAATGTCTTTAACCAAACTGAGAAACTGCAAATACAAACAGCGTTTGAAATCAAAGCCTTGTGTATGATCTCTACCACACCTTTAAATGTACACTAACCAACTGTTTCAAATTTGCATCTTATTACCTGTCTTCGCAGCTACGTCCATTGTAATTTCGTATTTCTGTACTTTTACTAAACCATTTAAAGAAAAACCGTTGTACCTGAAAACTAATGTGTGTAAAAACCTTCTCTTTTGTTCGGATAGTTAAACTTCAAGTGGATGACACCAGCTCATACGTGATGAGCAGTTTTTATATCAAACAATATTACTATGTTATATATGGTATGAACTGCAATTTATTATCTGATGAAATGAAAGAGCACATTCTTTTGAATATCGCACCATAAAAATTTTATTAAGTTGCATAAAGAAATTTGCGGGAAATATGCTAATAAAAATTTAATTAGGAACATTCAATATTTTATAAATACATAACAGAATAAAGAAAGGGGCGAGACAGGGACGTACCTTATCTTTATTAATTTTTAACTTATACAATGAAGAGGCAATGAATATTGTCAAGTGCAGGAAGTCATTTGAAATTACTATGCAGGGACAAAAAATTGATATGCTTAGATTTGCAGATGATATAGCGGTATTAGCATCTAGCAAGGAAGAGTTATAAGCTGATCTTAATGAAATGGAAACGGTTCTAACAGAGAGATACGGTATGAAAATCAACAAAACTAAAACTAAAGTACTAGTATGCAAATGAGCGGAAAATAAATCAGAAACAAGAATACAAATATGTAACACGAACTTACAAGAGGTTAAGGAGTTCTGCTACCTAGGAAGCTAAATAACGCAAGATGGGAAAAGCACAAAAGATATAAAACAAAGATTAGCACAAGGTCTTGCAACATTTAACAAGAAAAAGCAACTACTATGTTCAAAGACAACAAACATAGAAACAAGAAAAAGATTGCTTAAAACATATGTGTGGAGTACCGCACTGTAGTAGTAGAGGCCTTTGAAATGTGGTGCTACAGACGTATTATGAAGATATCCTTGACATACAAAGTTAAGAACAAAGAGGTACTAAAAATGGTAGGGGAAGAAAAAAATATCTGGAAAACGGTAAAAAAATAGGAGAGATAGGATGATAGGCCACAGACTACGGCATGAGGGAATAGTGCGGAATATATTAGAAGCAAAGATAGGAAAAAATAGAAAGAGAGGTCGACCTAGGTTAGACTACTGCACGCAGATAGTGAACGATGTAGGCTGTAGGAATTTCAGAGAAATGTGTAGGCTAGCTCAGAATAGAAATCAATGGAGGAACACATCCAACCAGTCTCAAGATGAATAGACTAACGACAAAAAATAAATTACTTAAACATGATGAATATTATAAGCAATTACAAGCATTGGTTAAGCAATATTCTCGAATAATATTAATTGTGTGAAAGGATTTACTGGAAGACTATTATTTCTGCAAATATCTAAGTTTTGGGGGATCTTGGCAGCCACAGGCTGCTTAACCCCCTTCACATACCACTGAATCTCGTTGAAATGGGGCATATAATTAGAAAACCATAGAAGGGGAACCGAGCTGTATATAGGCTTTATGGGAGTTTCAGATAAATGTATAGGCTAGCTCAGAATATAAATAAGTGGAGGTACATGTCCAACCAGTTTTGAGACGTAGAACCTAATAACAAAAAAATAGGCGCAGATATATCTGATGATTATTATAAACAACTACAGGTGTTGGTTGTGAAATATCTGCAACTAATGTTGACTGTGTCAAAAGATGTACTGGAAGAAATATTAAATCGGCAAATGTTCAAGTGCTGGAGCAACTTAGCAGCCACAGGCTACTTACCCCCATTCACAACCACTGAATGTCGGAGAAATAGGGTATATAATTGTAAAATAATAAAAAGGGACCAAACTGCATATAACAAGAAATAACAGCGACTATGATTAGAGACAACAAACATAGAAACAAAAAGAAAATTGTTAAAAGTATATGTGTAGAGCACAGCACAATATGCCAATAAAATACGTGCAGTAGAAAAAGCAGACAGAAAAACGGTAGCAGCTTTTTGGAGTGTTGTGCTTAAGATGTATGAGGATGATAAGATGGACAGACAAAGTTAATAGCAAATAGGTTATATAAATAGTAGGGGAATAAAGATATCTGTGGAAAAAAAATAAGAGAAATAGAAGGGCAGAATACGTTCTAAGGTATTTTTGGGAAATAGTATAGGATATATTACAAGCAGAGATAGGAAAAAGGAGGTATATGTAGACCTAGATCAGATAGTGATAGATGCAAACTGTGCAAATTTCAGGGAAATGCCTAGGTTAGTCTGTTCACGAGCATTCTGTAACTGGCTCTTTTCCTTTCTTACTGAACTGCTCGTGTTACGGGTATCAACCGTCTGTGCTGAAATTAACTCTTATTGTACAAATTTCAAAATATTTTGCGCCAGTTAATTTGGTATCAAAAAAATACAGGCCCAAAATGCGTTTACTTTGCTACCAGTATACTGAAGTTCAACAACCGTCTTTGAGAAAGAATATTTTGTAGCATTTCAGTTTGGATTGATTTTAAGAGGGTTGTCCTGATGTAGTCTTCAATTGTAGGGATGTTGACATCGGTGTGGATCTGGTCGTTCCTCATGCACGATGATGCGTCAAGTGCCATTCAGAGGTTATTGTCCTGGGCGACCTACATATTCTTGATGTGTGACTTGGCAATGTAGCCCCGCAAAATTGGCAGCTTTATATACCAATTATGAGGTAGCTAGGCCTTCTAGTTGAGCTGTTTTGACCGAGCTTGATTTCTATAAATAACTGGCATTGATGTTCCACCCCCGTAGTCTAATTTCAAATACTTCAAAACAACGTTCGTAATATATAAACTTGCTGTTGCTCAGAACCACTCTAACGCCATTCCTCGCAAATACTACATTACTAACACTTGTTTTGCGTGTTCGGGTACCGTAACGTCATCGAATAATTTATTTAATTTTTTAAGAATAGTACAGAATGCATTTTTCCCTTAGGATTAAAACTTAATTAAAACTTAAGTACGGAAAGACACTTTATTTTCCGATTCACAAGCATTACTAATCGCACTCTCGTTAACGTTTAGGAATGACGTAATGACGAAGTGTTCTGCGCATCCAGTCGATTTTCGTTAACATTTTTAGTTAATTCGATATGCTTTCTTACATATTTACATACCTAATGATAAGGACGTCAACCATTTATTTAGGATTATAGAGGGAATTGGGAGGCACTTTTTAAAACTTGATTTTGCTACTCTGGGTTGTTCTGAAACAGTAACTGGTAAATGAGAAGATGTCTTATATAAGTAGGCTTTAAATTAGGCATTTTACAGTTCTATAAGTGACTATCTATGTTTATACTGCCTGGACCGTATGTCCTACTCTTTTTAACAAGGGTATTTTGTATTTTTTTCCAATAAAGCAACAATGTACCCTCAAAAGAACATGTAGCGTTGGTTTTATCTTATAAAAACATTTTTAAATGATAAATTGAGGAAAATTGTATAAATATCACCCAATTACTCTCATATGTGCATGTCAACTCATGAACAGTTTTTTGAGAAATAGATCACAACGTGTATGCTTATTTGGTATATATTCCAATATTTGAAAATTAAAGTCTGGTTATACCGCAGGGTTCAGTCCTCGGTTCATTACTGTTTTATATTTATACATCTCACTTTAGAGCTGTAATTAGTAGTTGTTCAGTGCACTTTTATGCAGACGTTACACAACTGTATTATTCCTTTCCGGTGGAAGATCAAAATGTTGCCAAATCGAAAATCAATAGTGACATAAGTAGGTTAGTCAATATCTCTTAACAACATATGTTAAACATTAACCCATCGAAATCTAAAGTTTTAATTTTTGGACGTAAGAATCATCGTATAGTGGCAGCACAGAAAAATCATATTAAAGTCAATGACATAATAATTCCACACTGTGTTGAGGCAAAAAACCTTGGGTTAATCATTGATGTCGACCTAAGATTCAAATGCAACGTCAATAAACCAATACATAGAGCTTATATTAATATAATACATCTGCATGCCAATAAACATTTATTAAACGTCGGAATTAAAACACTTATGCGAATGTTTGATGCTTTCTTTGTTCAATTTTGGGGATGTTATTTATGGGCCTTATCTCGATGAAAAATACTCCAGGAGGGTTCAAAACTCTTGTCTGCGTTTGATTTTTGGAATCTGAAAATATGAACATGTTTCTCATAAGCTAAAAGTTGTAAATTGATTAAATATGGAAAAGGGTCGCTTACTACATTTAGCTTGTTTTTTGTCACAACATTTTATTTAGCAAAACACCACCATACCTATATAATAAGATTAGATATAGAACAGATGTACATAATATAAATATTAGGCGAAAGGGTATACTGGCAAGCCCTTCACATAAGAAGCAGATATTCGAACGTTCTTTCTCATATACTGCAGTACATATTTATAATTCAATACCTCTGGACTTTAAAATCATGTTACCCTTACGCTTTAAAAACAAATTAAAAAGTCATATTTTACAACAAAGTTTTATGTAGTTTTTTTTTCCTTTTTTGTTTTCATCTCATTGTTAATTAAGTCGAACTCTGGTAACCAACTGTGTACAATAACAAATATTTATTTATGATTTAGAGTTAAGTGTAAAAACAGAGGGTTCATTGTAACTCAACTGAACTTCGCCCTTTGCACAAAATTATCTGTATATATAAAGGTAAACGTTACTAATTGTCTATATCGTGCAATAAAGCCATTGTTATTATTATTCTTATTAATATTATTATTATATGGAAAAATGAGTGGTATTTTTGTTGTATCCATTATAAATAAATAATCCTATTTTGTCAATCAGATTTATTATTTTTCACGTTAGACTTTTACCGCCCAATTACCCCCTGCCACCTAATTCCTTCCACCAATTCGGTGGAATTTTCTACGAACAGTGGTTGAACTGCTTTTATTTGTATTAAAACAATTATTTTATAGTTTGGAGGTTAAGCGATTGTGCTTTTTTTTTTCAGGAGATCGAAAAGGAAGAAGTGTACTTCATAATTTTTTTGTGCGAGTAAAAGGGGAACGTGTTGTGTGAGTGAACTTTCTATTAAAAATGCCAAGAAATTATAGGCGAGAAATTAAACCAAAGTATGACTTGAAAACCGTAAATCAAACTTTAGAAAGAATTAAGCGTGGTAATACAGTTTATAGTTTTTCCAAGCTATTAAACCGTACTGAATGAGCATTACAAACCAGATTCAACGTTAACACTGATTTTGTAGTTCGAGGTGTTGATTGCAAACAACTAATTCCTGTGCAAATTCAGAAAGATTTAGTTTTATGTTTATGTGAAATACAACAACTCCTAACCAAGGATGAGATTGTAAGTAGTGTACATGAAAACTTTGAGATTAACAAAATTCCTGGTCCATTCTCTAAAATAATCAAAGCACCGGCAAATGAATGGATGGTTGGTTTCTTGGGACGATAGCCTGAAATCATAAAGCGTAACCAGCCCTTGCAAAAGGCTTAGATCCAGTGTGCAACTAAAGAAGTCCTTCAACAGTTTTTGTCTTGTTCCCAAAGAAAACAAACGAACTAAAAATTAAAAAACCTGACCAAATTGTTAATCACGATGAATCTGCGTACAGCAGTTGTGTTGTTTCACTTATTTTGACAAAGAAGGGTGCAAAATGTGTTTCTCACATACAAAGTGGTAGTAGGAAAGAAACATTTTCAGTGGTAGAAATTGTGACTGCTAGAAATCACTTGTTTCTACTTTCTTATCATTTATAAGGATAAGAATCACTATGATTCTTAGTGTCTCAATGGTCCAGAATGTGTAGCATATACATATTTTAAATGAATATGGATGACAGGATAAAAACAAATTTTATTTTCTTATCTGCAAGTTTGTTGCTTAGACAAAAGATTGGCCACAACCAATACTTGTTGTATATATTGGTCACAAAAGACCTACTGATAAACTCAATTAAATATATATCACTCAATTTCCCTGTATACCGTATATCCGCTTTATCACTTTTCATTGCTGATTCTGGTGCATTTAGCTCTTCGTTGCTGCTTAGAGTTTAGTTATCTGCTTATCTAGTTTTACCATTTAGATATTTTTGAAGGCACATTTGTAGTACGTAGTTCTACTCTACGTAATCTCTTACATTTTTGTAATCAAGTTAGTTTTTAACGTCGCTGCACCTAGACCCTGTAATTATTCGTTGTTATGAGGAGCTTGACAATCATGTCGCGGTTGTGCACCGAATATAATATTTTCTCTCCCATTTTGGGTTCTCGAATGACTGAAGTCTCTCAAAGTAACTTGATCTACTTTTCAAAATAAACATTTAACAAAAAATATACCTACAACGCAAGTGATCAAATAATAAAATGCACTTGTAACTGCAATATTGTACTCATAAGTACTAAAGCTCCGTGTCCTTGCGAATAGTTCTGGCAACAGCGGTTCATTGCACTATTATTTTAAGAAGTATCAACATAAATTACAACTCTCATACGACCATTTGTTACGATCCATTTCCTAGTTTGAATATTTTTTGCATCTTACACTGTATACCTTGTTTTATTAAATATTTGCTTTTACTTTTGGAAAATTGCTCAATTATATGAACCGCCTAAGATTTGGTAGTATTCTATATTTATTGTAGTTAATTGACATAGTCTAATTGTAATTAAACAAAGCCACTATACTATCTTTGAGTGCTAGAAATGTGCTCAAAGTTATTTCCATTTTATATGGGTTTTCCGTAATTATTGTTAGGAAACGATTTTAGAATACAATCGTTGAACCGGTGCACTGTTTTAAATGTTGGATTGCGTGGATATTTTGTGATAAATTATATAAACCCAACAGAGCAACTACAAAATCTTTATGGTAAAAACTTGCTTTCTTTTTATGTGACGGCCTGGATTTTAACCCACATTCTTAGGCTTTTTCAAGCAATACCTGCTTATCCTTAACACGGAAATCTCGCATTGTCGTTACAACACATTTCGTGGTACGCAAATTGAATTATGGTATTGCAGTTACCAATAACCCTTAAATATGTGTAGATATGCTGGAATAAACCCCATAATTTCGGTGTTGTCAGTTGAGTGTTGTATTTTATTGTATTGAATAGATTAGTATTTCTTTTTTCTGTTAGTGTAATTCGGGCGAACTTTTTGTTACTGTTTTTGTTCTTTGTCTTCCTGACCCGCTCGCATTACGTTTAACCAGTGTTGTGACAGATTCTCTTATTCGAATATCCAGATACAGATACAGAAACATTTGAAAAATTGTAATTAGATACATTTTTAGATACATGCGCAACAGTGTATCTAGATACAGATACAAATTATAAAGATTTGTATCTAGATACAACCAGTTGTGGCAAAAACTTTTAGTAGATATAAAATATAAAACACAATATAAATAATAATTATATTTTATAATTTAAGATTTTTAATATCTGTGAAATTTTGTACGTTATTTGCAATACAAATACTGTTTGTTTTGTTTTAAAATCAGGAGCATTTCAAACGTCTTATCAGTTATTCTATTGCTACGTGGGGTTAGTAGTAAACCACCAGTACTAAAAAGTTTCTCTAAAATTACATCAATATTAATATAGGTTATTTTTTTTAACTTATAGCATTTTAGTTTTAAAATATTCACATATAAATAAATACTTTACCCTCAAACGTGTATAAAACTCCCAGTAGCAGTTTTTCTACCAGAAATAATTGTTTTGTTTATACAAATTTGACACTCAGCTTGAATTGGTAAAACCGATTCCAATTTTAACGGATCATCGTAGTTCTTCCGTTTAATTTTAAATAACTTTCCATTTAATACTGGGTGCTTCAAAAAAATGTATACACACTTTGAACTTCCATAGAAAATTTATTTACCGTTCTACAAAGTTAAATTTCAGGAAAATAGAAAGCTGAAAGTCCAATGTAAATGAAACATAAATAACAAATGTTAATACTGTTCAAATTGGTGACCTGCAGCATCAATACAATTCTGAGTACGAGTCACCACAGATTCTGTACATCGTATCAAAACGTCCAATGAGATTTCTCTACACACTGCTTGAATCTCATTCCAAAGAATGTCTAGGTTACGTGGTTTACGTTTGTACACCTCATCTTTTACTGTGCCCCACAAGAAGAAATCCAGTGGTGTAAGGTCTGGAGAGCGTGCTGAAACTCGATTGGCCCCTGCGTCCTATCCACTGGTCCGACAAATTTTGATCCAGGTAAGCTCGTACGTCCCTGTGATAGTGCGGCGGAGCACCATCTTGTTGAAAATAAAAATCATCATTACCGTATAATGCACGAATGGCAGGAAATATGGAATCAGCAAACATTGTTAGGTAATTAATACCAGTTACAGTGCCTTCAAATCGAAAAGGACCAATGAGTCCCCTTGAAGACAAACCGCACCACACATTTACACCAGGCAAATTTACAGCTTTTTCAATTGTAATGTGAGGATTTTCTTCACACCAGTAAACACAATTGTGCCTATTGACAGTTCCATTAAGTTTGAATTGGGCTTCATCCGACCAAATGATGCTACCCATAAATCCCGGTTCACGTATCACCATCTCCTGAATCCATTCACAAAATTGCAACCTTCGATCTGGATCGTCGTCATTTAGCTGTTGCACCAGCCTTGGAATGTAAACACGATACTTGCCTCTCTTCAGAATGCGTAGCACGCTGCTAGCACTTACATCACTTTCACGTGCCCCTTGCCTTGAAGATTTGTTAGGAGAGCGTTGAAACAGTTCCAAGACTGTCGTTGATGACTCATCACTTGTAGCTGTTCGAGGCCGACCTGAACGACCTTTATGCACATCAAACACTGTTCCATGAACTTCGAATTTGTCTCGTATGCGTGTAATTGTTAATCTTGAAGGTGGTTCTGTATCATACTCCCTTCTCCACTGTCTTTGAACTTCATTTACATTCTCAAACTTCCAGTACCACTTAATAACCTGCTTACGTTCTTCAAAACTCAAACGTACGTCCGCCATGTTGATATTACAAATTCCAACTGATAATATAACATAGAGGGACGATTATGCTGGCACCTGGCGAAGAAATATAACATTAGCCTTGTAGTGCGGGAAAACTACAATAGTTTAAAGTGTGTATACATTTTTTGAAGCACCCAGTATAATGGGCATAGAATAATTCTCTTCGCTTTCCATAAAAAAAAACAATCAATCGTTAATAATCTAATCAGATGCATTGAGGTTGAGACACTAATCTGACTAATCAAATAAATTTACAATTTATTTAAATTAGGAACTGCGCAAGCGCACTGTCTCTTTAAATTCCGGTTGTGTTTCAATTACCAGCACAGTTTCTGGTGTGCAATTATACAGTTATAATTTATTGTAATATTTGATAAACAAATTTGTAGAAATAATTTTGTTGTGAGATTGCTACAAATCAAGAAAAAAAGTCTCTATGTATCTATAAAACGTTGTAGTGTACGCAACAATATAGCCGAATGTCCCATTAATGCGCAATCAAAACAGCTTTGGTTTGAAAATTTGTTAGATGTAAGAGAGGTTGGTTGTCAGTCGGTGTAAAGGTTTGATTATGAGTGGTTCTATGCCTTTTGCTGCTTTAAGATGTATACTTGTGTATTTACACTGAATTTATGGTCATTATTGCACAAGGCCGCTCCGTGACGTAGTGGTATGTGTGTGACTACTACGCCTAAGGTCCCGGGTTCGAATCCCGACACGGTTCTCTTGAAAAATGTTAGGCGAGCATTTTTTACAAAAATACACTCTCGTTCGGATGAGAGGTAAAATGGAGGTCCCGTGTTTGAGTGTTATCACGCACGTTAAAGATCACTACCTTGCTTGGAACAGCAAGGGGTCTGCATAATTCCAAATTTTCTAGGTAAAAAAACTCGCTTTTTGTCCAATGTAGTACCTTCGCGTGGAGCATTGAAAAAATCACATGTAAGGTCAATATTGTACAAGGGTTTTGTTTATATGAAGTGATGCTTTCTGCATAATAGTTCAAGAAATGGCAGTCAGTTGAACTATTATGCTCACTGAAAGGAGACAGAGTTCGGAGTTTGTGAGTGCCGGCGCATAACGAAAGAAATGCGATTATTAATGTAAGTTGTTTAGTTTGCGTATAATTGCCTGCATGGCATTGCTTATTGATAAACTATTTCTTGTATTCTATGGGATAATTACTTCTATATGTATGTATTTTATTGTAAAACCAAAATTTGAAGAAGTAAAGGAGGTTATTTGTGAGTGGCTTGTATCAGTTGAGAACCTAGAACCCTAGAAGAACAAAGAGTGTACAACAACGTATAGATACAGTGTGAAATGTATCTAGTTACAGATACTGCTACATTTTTAAAAAGTATTTAAATATGTAACTAGATACTACAAAGGCCTCCAGCTACTGTATCTAGATGCTAGTATCTAGATATGTCATAATACTGCGTATAACACATTCCTATCGATTTGCTAAACACAGATGTAAACATTTCAAACTACGCAAACATAGCTATTTTTACACATACTCATACAGGCTGCTGCTGACCCACCCCTTTTACATCTAACAAATATTTAGAACTTAAACCTGTTTTAGTTGCGCTTTAATGGTACATCCGGCTATATAGTTGCCTTAACTAGTATTTTCCAGTCTATCTGTTTAGCAGAAGGTAGGGTTACGGCAGTTGTAAGCAACATTACGAAAACCAAACAACTGTACATTGTACTGCTGGAAATTTCTTAATGTTACTCGTGAACTTAGAACTGAACACAAATAATCTCGTAACGTCCCATCAGATTCACCTATCTTATTGAATATATATATATATATATATATATATATATATATATATATATATTATATATATACATATATATTATGATATTACAAAATGGTTTAAAGGATAGTTGTTAGTACTGAGGGTAAACACATTAATTTACCACTCCTATCAAGGTATTCTAAATTTAAAACACTACGATAAAATAAGGAAAATAAGGATTGATAAATAATTACTTGTTAAACTAGGATAAAATGTTATGTACTAGTGGTGAAGCGTTTGAGGTTTGAAAGAAGCATTTTGATTCACTGTTCTTCAATACAACGTGTATCTAATGTAATTCCAACTGAATGTGTTTCGGTTTTGTTGAAAATACCATGTTTGTAACTGTTTGAAGGATACTGTATTTCATTAATTAATTAATATACCATAATACCTGTAAAAGAATGTATTTTAGCATGTTTAGTTATCATAAAGTGATGGTAAAATTTGTGGAATGTCAACCAATGACAAGTTGTATAAATGACACAAGTATCTGTTCCAAAATAGTAATTAAGTAAAAATAATGTTGAATCAATGAATGTAACCCTTAGATTTTTATACATAGTAGGCAAAATGTAATTTTTAGAGACTATTTCCTAGGTGATAAGTGTTTATAATTAGTTAGTTGATTTTAAAATGGTGTAATGTATAGACAACGGCTTTGGAGCTTGTAAATGAATTTTTGAAAAATTAATATATGTGTTTAAAGTTTATCCCTTTTATTTGAGCGTGTAACTGGAGTAATACTACAAAGAGTTTCATGTTTGTGGAGAACAAGTGTATCATACAATAATTAATAAGGTTTTATACAACCAAGTAAAGTTACAGAAGAGCGATTCCAGTTAAAGCGAACAATAGGGTCATCTTTAGTGTAGGTGAAGAGTAGCACCAGTGAGGTTTGGATATTTTGCAGCGGGTATCCAGTCGTATAGGATTACGTTTCATCATATGTGGTGAAGTATTGCAAGAGTTCCTATTAATAGAGCCGTATCTAAGTATACTGTTGCTGAATTATTATTTTATTAGTTGTAGAACCTAAAAAAGAGTGAATTAAATTAGAACATAAAACTAAAACTTACTTTCAACAGGTATTAACTGCAAGCGTTCGCTAGACGATTTTGTTGTATCCTGTATCGAGGTGCATGTACAACTCAAGCACATTCAGAGGAATTGCAGGTATTTGAAGTGACCCTTATATATACATCATTTAAAGTTATTTGTTAGTAATATGAATCTCAAACGTTTATCTAAATTATACATTTCTAATTATATTTATCAATCTTTGAAAATAACCACGCCATACACGCACTACGAGAGGTTAAGTGGTTTTAACTAGACGACGCTTTATGCGCATGTGTTCAATGTACCTGTAAGAGGACAAAGAACCCACGTTCTCTTACAGAGTAAAATAGCTAGATACAATTATCTCTGAGTGAGTTTCAAAAGCCGTGGCATAAATAAACCAAAGTTTTTTTCTTTATTAAATTTTACAAAACTACAAACGTGGTTAAATATAAGCATGTAAGTCAGGTTGCGGTACTATCAGGAAAGATTTGCCGCCGTTTCTAAATATTTAATAGGCCGACACCACCTTTATGTGTGCAACCATATATTCTTTAACTCTTATATTTTGAATTATATTTTATCTACTATCTTCCATACACTATAATATATATATATATATATATATATATATATATATATATAATGTGTTTTGTATTTTAGAACTAAAGTTATAATTTCTCTATAAATACTACTTTAAATATCAATACCATGGTTTATTTATATTTTATTTTTGTGCCACCATTTACCATACAATTATGTAGTTGTTTATTTACTTCAGTTGGAGTTTTGGTCAGGTTTTGCCTTAAGAAGGGATCGATGGGCACTGTTAGTTTGGAAAGCACTGATTTAGGTATGAACCTATTGAAGAACCGTCTTTAATTTCATACAGAATTTTCAAATTCCAAAGGGTTTTTGTAATTCTTTAATGTTTGGCATTACAATGCTTTCACTATAATCAAATTATACTAAAATCTACTTTATTTGCCTAACGAAATATTAATGCATCACATAACATATGAGGTAATCCGCTTTTCAAATACATTTTCACGTTATAACACATCCTGCTACCAATTAAATTATGCGTTGTGTGTATAAACTAATCCGTTAGTAACAACAAACAGGATTGACAACGTGTCACCGAGCATCGAGTAATTACTGCGGAAATTTTCATTTTCATATCTATTAGTGTATTACTCTGTAACAATTTTACATTCTAGTCAAGAAATTAGTTATCGATTATTTTCCTTTAGAATACAGACACCACATATATTACTTTGTGTACCTCATGTCGGTTAACAAAAGTCAAGGAACAGAAAGCAGAAGTTAGGTTTTACAGGAATGCGCAGACGGTATCATTTTCCTTATTTCAAATACAATGTGGAGAAAAAGCGTATTTCAGGTGTATATTAATTTTAAAATAAAATTTTTAATATCTGAAATGCATTTTTCAAATTGCGTAATTTACTTTCCAACTAAAGTCTGGATAGCATTTCATATTCAGTTTATTGGGTGATGTGGCAACTAAGCTTAATTTTGATTATGGAGGAAAATTTTTAATAAATATTAGGTTTTGGTGTTTCCCAACTAACATATTGTCGGATAAGTTAGCGGTATGTCTTAGACCATTGTTACTTTAATTGGTAGATGTATGTGATACATTTGTAGAGGGCATCCTTTTATTATGGCACAAAAGTTGAGTGATATTTTATAGTTACATACAATAATAGGTTAAAGTAAAAAAAAGCAGCTGGTGAGTGATGTTCTGGCAGGAAAAATGATTGAGGTGAGAAGCTTCTAATTTCTAAAGATGTGTATCAGAAATTAATTGTTGATCGTACATGTTTAATAGTTATAAACGTAATTTGTACTCATGGAAAATGCATGCATGATGATAGAGATCGTTTCTAAAGGGTCTTTCATTAAGCGCTTCCTATCTTTAAATTTAAATAAAACAAAGTATGTGTGAGATGTCATCGAAACTTTTTATTCATTTGAAAGGCCTATCGATGCCATTATGTATGAAATATAACATCCTGTAAATGTCTACCGCGACTTCGCTGGATGGCGCGCATCCCAAATGTCCAATTTCTCATGACTGGTGCATAAATCAGGCTGAATTTGACTGATGGCATGGGTTATGTTGTCTTTGAGGGCCGCTGTGGTTTGTGGCTTCTTCGCATAGACCTGCGACATAAGCAAACCCCACAAGCAAAAATCTAACGGGGTCAAATCGCACGATCTCGGTGGCCAGTTCACGTCACCTCCTCGTGAGATGATCTTGCCCTCAAATTGCTCGTGCAAAATGTCTAATGTGGCATGAGCTGTGTGGCACGTAGCGCCGTCTTGTTTAAACCACATGCCGTTGGTGTCCATATCATCCAATTTTGGCATAAAGAAGTTGGTAATCATCGACCTATAACGCTCACCGTTGACGGTGATAGCCTGGCCAACGTCGTTCTGAAAGAAATAGGGAATGATGAGGCCGCCAGCCTAAAATCCACACCAAACAGTAACTTTATCGGGATGCATTGGACGCTCTAGGATCTTCTGTGGATTGGTGTCGTCCCAAATTCGACAATTTTGTTTGTTGACGTACCCATTCATCCAGAAATGGGCCTCATAACTGAAGATGATTTTTTGATAAAAATTAGGGTCAGTTTCCAACTGCTCTAGAGCCCGTTTAACGAAGACAAGTTGTTATCTATGGTCGTTTACCTTTAGTTCCTGGGTGAGTTGAATTTTGTACGGGTGCAGACCCAAGTCGCGACGCAAAATTCGCTAAGTTGTGGTCTGCGAAAAGCTTAGTTCTTGTGAGCGATGCAAAATCGACTGCCTCGGATTTTCCTGCACACTTTCACGGACAGCGGAGATGTTTTCGGCAGGTCTTGCGGTTCGTTGTCGTACGGGTGTTAGTTGATTGTTTACTGAACAAGTGAACTCAAATCTATCAACCACACTACGAATAGTGCTTTCGGTACGACGAATATGGCGACCATAAAATGGGCGAAGCGCGCGGAACGTTGCCCGAACACAACACCCACTTTGATAAAACAATTTTATCATTTGCTCGTGTTGTTGAATGCTATATTGCACCCTTCACTTTCACGGATAGGAAAGGGTGACAACAGAGTCTAAACTCTGGCGGAACTAGCGTCGACCGTTTGTGGCTGCGGAGAGTGCAAAAAACTATATCTCAGGGGTTTAGAGAACAATGTTAAATATTATCCAGACAAGTTAAAGGGATGCAATTTAGAACGTGACAAACGAAAATACTTTAATACAGCTTATATAATGACATTTAGTTAATAACATTAATAAAAAATTAAATATATATCGTTATTTTCTTACAATCAAATTTTCATATTATAAAATCATTAACGGTAGTTTATTTATTTACACTCTCATAATTTTAAAATTTGTCTCAAACTCTACCAGATAAGATATTAGAAAATCTAAATTTATTATTGTAATTAGACACAATTTCAAATTAACGTTCGAAATAAAAGGAAATCATAAATACGCTTTGTTGTATTTAACATTAGTTAAGAGAATTTTAATTAAACATTTAAATTGAAGATAACCTCAATACGCACAAAAAAAGGTTTCATGAAAACTTTTCTGTTTACAACTCTTTAGGTTATATAGGAAAGCAAAGCAAAGATAATATTTTATTAGTTAAGATATAGGTAAGTAAAAGTGTGACTATATTTTACATGCATTATTTTTCTATAGATATTTGAGATTTAAAATGTAACACATGCTCATTGTTCGGTCACAGAAATAAATAAGATTAACTCGCACCTGTATTCCAGATATATGAAAGAAAACGTATACTTAAATGTTAAGCTTACGGCAGCTTCAGAACTATAGGATCTTCTTACGGTTTGTTGAGACAAACACCATCGTTAATTATTTTCGTTGTTATCCTCAAATTTCTAATTTGTAAGAGCCAATCCTTGTGTGTTCCACAGCCATATGTTTCATCAACAAACATTTAATTTATTTTAGAAGGTACATAAAACGTCAATATAACATTCTTCAACGATAAAAGATAATATTTGTAGGTAGTAAAATTAATGCATAGGCTTAGATAGGTTAGCACAGATAATTAGATACTTCAGCAAAGGAATCTGCTACCAGAGGATATGCTACGGGAGGATATGCTACGGTAGGAATCTAGAAAATAAACGTGTTACAAAACGAAATATTGCAATATGCCATGAGGAACAGTCTAAAAATTTATCTATAAACAGCTTACCATCCATTAATATTTTGAACGGGTTATTCAGGTAGACTTTCTTCATAAGCATTTTGCTTATATTTTAAAACAATATTTATGTATGTTAGGAAGAATAAAAGCAAATATACCTTTTACATGCCAGGTACGACATCATGGCCTTAGGTAGGACATCTTTATCGGAAGACGGCATGTGCTCAAAAGGCCGCTAGATATGAAGACAAACTAAAATTCGTTCTCGTTTACAGATAACCACACATCTTGAGAGAGGTGCAAAACACGAAAACTATCTTAAATGACAGATTCATATACACACTAGTTTTGTATTTTATGGACATTATTCAAAGGTTAACCAATAGGAAAATCACATCTGATCTTAATTATTTATATTATTTATACAAAAGAAAGAATATTAAATTAAGGCTAAAGATCGATGTATATAGTGTATTATTTAATAATACTAAAGGGAAATGTTACACAAATCAAAACTAACTTGTGATTGTAAACGGTATTAGTATAAAATTAAGGCGAATAATGCTTTTATATTGAAGGAAATTGGACCACAATATAATATGGCAGGGGAACAGTGAATTGACATGTTACAATATCTGTCCATGGTGATTTGGAGAAATAGACTGAATAAATGACAGTCACTTTGACAGATGTAGCTTTAACAATATGACCGCTACCAATTGTCAAATTTCGGAAGTCCCCATTGGAAGGCCCTTTAGCTAGATCATATACTAGTTATGAATAATTTCAAAGTTTTAATAAAAAGTTATTACCCAAGTTACGCTAGTGCAAAAATATTCTTCTGACTACAGTTTAATAGTAGCAGAGATGTGATTTAAAGTCAAAAAAAACTATAAAGTGGTGAGCCAAATAAGCTAATGACATCGAAATTAAACAGTAATCTATAAATAAGACAGATAATACAATTGCTCAAGTTGACAAGAAGATAAAAATGTATAAGAAGCTCTTTAAGAAAATAGTATTGGAAATTAAGAATTATGTAGCTATAGTTCGTTTCGCGAACCAGTGTAGTTAAGTCACGCCTGCTAAATGCTGCTATATGTCATACTGTGCCAATATATACATTTTCTAAAGATTCGTTTTGATCTATATACCTAACGTAACTTTTGAATAGTAAAAATATTAAATATTTTCCTTTTCGGTCTTTTTATTATTTAACAAATTACAGTTGCTGTGTAATGTTACAACTTATTGACTGCTTTATAATTGTGCCGGAAAAAGCTATATTGTGTGACGTAATATTTTTATCAACTGTATAGTTTGTGTAGGTGATAGCCTGATTTTTAACACAACGCTTAACGTTAACGTGTTTCTTAAAAAAGAAAGCGTCACACTGAGATCTACTTACATAACATTTTATAATTTTGTAAAGATTAATTTGTTAACTATATACATAACCTAACTTTTGCATAATAAAATATTAATTATACTTACCTTTTCAGTCTTTTCACTACCTACTGTACCAGTCATTAATAAGTATACAGAACATTCTACAAAGTATGATTATTATATCTTCCCACGAGTATCCAGTAATCCATTTCTTATGTATTTAACAATGAGTTAATAATAGTATTCATTATTCTGTAGGTGTATATGAATTCTTAATTCAACAACTTTAACCAATCAGAAATATCCAGGTTGCGGATTATGATCATAATTCAATATCTCTGAGCAATCAGAACATACCTTTATTTTACATAATCCACGAGATATAATTTTCGTACCATAGATGTATCCTTCAATTTATACACTGTAACGTTAGTTGTCAAGCATTTTACTAGTGTAATATTATAATTATTATAATTATTATTATTTAAAAACTATAAGTTACTTCTGGTAACCTCCAATATTAAGAAGCTCTTGGAATCAATAAAAAGAAGATTTGGAAAGTGGAAGTTTAAAAATATTTAAATTTTATAAAAGTAAAATTTATGACATTTAACTGACAAAAAGACAGTGAAATTTATAAAAAAAATTTATACTACAAGTAAATACAAACAACCACAACATGCTAATATCAGAGAAAAACTTCACCATCACCATATCAGGTGCCTCCACCATCTGTTGATGCACTAATGCCTTTTAAGCAATCTAAAACCACTACAAGGACTTTACCAAAATCTAAATCCAGAACATCTTCTACAAATCTTACAAAACACCTACACGATGACCTAGACGATCTAACAATTCAACACCTCACAATCACAAAAATCAGCCAAATTAAACAAGAAATAACTTCGTATATAAAGATTCTAATAAAATCTTTCGAAACTGCGGACACTTCTTACACCAAAAGATGGAACGACTAGCCTTTATAGTCCACGAAGCAAATAATCTCCACTCAATAGCTGAAACAAAAATAGCAACATTTGAAAAATGCCTAAAGAAATTAGAGAAACAACAACAGGAAGTAAATAAAACCTCAGAAACACAACCTTCTACATCTACTACAACTTACACACCTCAAACAACACAACCTTTTACGTACGCCAATATAACCTCTTTCCCATTATTACCTACATCCTAACACGCCCCACTTACAAAACCTATAACCAAAACCATTACACTTATACCCATTGCCTCGGAAACTACACCCACTGAACTTTTAAAAATAATTAAAAACAAAAATTCCCACATGCACCATATAACGACACAACTAATCACAACAAACATTTTAACTGCCGCACAAACTACAATACCAAGAACAACACGCACACAACGATCAACATCCTAGTGGACCCCCACACTAACAACCAAACGACGTTCCCTAACACACCAACGTCAGCCATTACAACAAGCACTCCGCAATAACAACAACCCTGATAACATACAACTACTTATGAATACATTCCGCATATCACGACTACAATAGAAATGACTTATCATAGACGCCAAAAAACAACAAATAAACAAAATCATAACTGACCACAACGGAAACCCTTGGGCCACCTACCGCAAATTAATCAAGCCACCCCATATCCACATCCTAACAGCACCAATTCACAACTCCCCCTTAGACTACAAGACATCTCTACATACCTTACTAAACTCTGCAATCCCTTCTGTCCTACATGACGTAAACACCTACCCTCAACATCAACTAGAAAACGATTCCTGCATCCCATCAGACACCGAACCAGAACAAAACGTTAACATAACCATACTAGATAACTTAGTCAAAGACCTCAATCTAAAAAGTGTTTCTGAACCAGACCTTATCACAAATCAAATCCTACAACAATCCTGACTGATAACCAGAAATCCCACCCACATCCTCTTCAAAAAATGCCTATCTACAGTAGCCTTCCCAGAATCCTTCAATTCCGCATTAATAACCCTTATCCTAAAACCTGACAAGTCACCAGAAGACCCAAAACCTTATCGACCAATTGCACTTCTACCTACTTTAGGAAAACTCCCTGAGAAAACAATCCTTCACAAAATCAATTCCCATATCACAAACCACAACTTCCTATCGGTATCGCAACACGGCTTTAGACCTAACCACAGTGCTGAAAAAACCATCAACCTTCTAGTCTCCTCCGTCAAAAGTTCCACATCCAAATACACCATCGCGCTCTTCCTTGACTTCAAATCCGCTTTCGACCTTATATGGTGGCATAACCTATTAAATCAACTAAGACTATCCCACTTTTCTTCGAGCCTATGCAAAATAATTAACTCATTCCTAACTTCAAGAACAGCATCCCTAACCTTAAATTGTTACCGTGTAACCGAATCCCTTACCCAAGGATGCTCCCAACGCTCCTGTTTATCCTCCACTCTCTGGAACATAGCCATTAATCCCTTATTCCTACACAACATACCCAACGTCACCCGCGTCGCATACACAGATGATATAACATTACTTATCCGCGGTAACTCCAGATCCTCCATTGAACAAACAGCCCTAACACTGACATCCTACATAGAATCCTGGTCCCTCTTAAATAAACAACCATTGTTCTCATCCAAATCAAAGCTCCTCCTGCTGAGAGGCTTCCTAAACCCACAAGGTCCTCCCAAGATCAAAATCCTAAACACCTCATTTAAATTCTCCCCTTATGTACGATACTTAGGAATATATATATATATATATATATATATATATATATATATATATTGCTGTGATCCTTGTATTAAAATCGAGCCTCACGAATTGGGCGTCAAGAATGCTGTGAAACGTACAAAAAGCTATTAACTTAACTGGTCCGTTGACTATCTTCTGTTAATCGCCTCTTTACTCTTTTCCGCCTCGGCTGCTCACCTAGTTAAACCTTCATCCTCATTCATAAAAAAAAACAAACACATTCCTACCACAAACATCAACGTTAACTCTATTTACAACAATATTCACAATACATTAAAATTTCAAAATTAAAATTCAGCATAAATTTCAGTACCAGAAAATTTCAAGATTAAATTTGTTATCATTTTAATGTGCATCCAGAATTAAAGTCCTTGTAGATGCCTACTAATTAATATAACAATATATGCAGACCTGAGTCTGAGTACAAAGGGAGCATCTCCCACCCCTTTACGTTAATTAACCAGGTTCGTCTAATTGAGCTCAAAGACATACCCAAATTTTCATCATAATCCAGAACATAAATACTAAATACCCCTTTCTACTTAAACAAGAAAATTTCACCTTAAAATTAAAAATTTGTTGTTAGTACAATTTTACTACTGTCGATTTTAAGTAAATCAATTATAAAGTTATTCAACACACACCAAAACATCAAAAATCGAACAACAAAGCATAAGTTACCTGAAGGTTAATGCACTCGTGGCTTCAATGTACATCGTCCTTGCTAATTTCACCATTCCAACTGGGTTATGTTTACGTCCTCGGATTACTGGTCGCTTGTAAACATTTTCTCTACACCACCATTCATCTAAAGTTGTTTCAGTGCTCTTCCGGAACTCATTTGTGTATATCTGAAGCTTGTTTTGTGGATCCAGACACAATTACGAATCATTTAATTATTACCACCCCCGAAAAATAGCAAAGAAATTCATACTTCTTTCACAAATATACGCCAAAACTGCCTACTTTTGTGTATTCATTTGTCGTTGCAAATTTGACTAATTGATACAGTGATACTAAACTTTATTACCTTGTATCTTCTTTTCTAAGTGCACTAAATTACATTCATTGTAGCACGTAAAGAACAAACTGTTTTAAATCACCAAAATATACGAGCAAACTGTTCTATTCTATCAAAATCGGAAAACTAAAAAGCACTGTTTAACGCATTGAATCAAATCGAACATCTAAGAGAGAGAAACTCATATTAACCCGGGTATATATAGTGGTTAGCCTGTCTGTCGGTTTTGTCTTCAAAACGGCCAGTTTCTAGAATTTAGTATACTATGTTCCCATCTCGACCGCCTGTGCGTCGGTTCTTATTAAATTTGCACTCGCACCAGTTAAATCTCAGAAATTTCGACACGGCTCGCAACGTCTGGGAATAACTAATTAATTTTTATACAGAAATGCTATTTTTACCTCTCCTGTTTGCCTCTGCTTTTCAACCAATCGCAACCCAGTGACGTTGCTCAACTCACGCCTTTTACTATATGTGTCTCTGTCTTGCGCATATTATCTGTCTCTATCTACCCTGTTCCGAGTGGTACAAATCTATATTCTTTAGTATCGGTTATTTTCAATTCATGTGGACTTGTGAAATAACCCACCTTATTAGCATTTCCCGTAAATATTAAGCGACGGTTTCTCCAACATTCTCTGTAACCATTTGTTATCTGCAAATTTTACGCAGAACATAAAACATTTAAAAATACGCAGTTGTTCAAACATAATACTTCTACGATCTGAATATTATTGGGTTTTTACTAGCTTTTATACATATTATATGTTACTAATGGTCCAATTAACTCCAATTAAAATAATACCCTTTAATTTTTAGTGACTCCTAATCAAATATTAATTATTATCTGTACATTTTGTTTAATACCGGTTACTTAAAATTGAGTTAATTAATATAAATTTTGCACGTAATTTCCATTTGTTTCTTTACTCGGAATAATTAAATTACACGTAGAGCATTTTAATACTGCTTCTTTTTATAGAAGGCGTCTTGTAAATAATTTAACTCTCTTCTTTTTAATGAAACGAATGAATTTTTATGCTTCACGGTTTTAATAACGCGTACCTTTTCCCAAAGCTTCTACCCGGTGATTAAAATTATTTAATGTGATTATTTAATTTTCTGCCCTGGTCTAAATATGAGTAATATATATATATATATATATATATATATATATATATATAGACACCCGACTACACACACACACACACACGCACATAACCAAACTAAGAACAAAAACACAAATCATACTAAAGAACCTTCCCCAATCTCTTCAAACTTCAATACAACTAACCACATACACTCGACGCCCGATTCTTTCCCAAATTATAATCCCTATTATACAAAACGCATCCGATACCTGGTTGACATTAACCCCACCATCTTCTAAAAAAAAATTAAACACAATACTAGCCATATATATATCATTATTCAAATCCCTTCCATAGAATTACAACTCAACGCAGCCCTACAAATTCGAAACATGAAACGCAACCTTCCAATCCAGCTAAATGACACCATCCTAACTCCTGACGAATACAAAACACTACCTATATCTAACATTAAAGCCCGCATTCGTTCATCATTAAACTATACCTAGCAACAACTCTGGTCCACATCCCCATCCGGCTGATACACATACGAGCTATTCCCCGAACTACTAAAAATTCCACCAAACGTGACCAACTACAGCCCTCAAACGATACAATTCCTAACCTCTCACAAGAAATTTCGATCAAAATTTCACTCCATCAACATCACCCCATTCCCATATTGTCCTTGCGACAACTCCACACCTGAAACTCCTTACCACCTCATCTACAAATGTTCACTGCTATCCACCTTTCGCTCAAACTTTAAATCCGCACTAAACGTAGATCACTACACCACACTACCTAGCATAACACACTTCATCACACACAATCCTGAAATACTCAACAAATTCCTCACCGACATCCTAAACACAAAACCCCCAATAAACAGTTAAACACTCTAATACATAACCTACCTCACATCTCATACACCACACAATACACAACACCATTACTTACTACCCTACATCAAACATCCAGGCACTGCGAAAAAAAAGGGACTTGCCTCACCAAAAACCAATCACAGCAACAGACCTCCACACAACAATTTTCAAGAATCATCCTTAAAGAAGAAATCTCCTTTAAAATTATCACCATTTATTTAATTACATATATTTCATTCAACCACATATATTTCACTAACCAGTATGGAAACTCTATCCAGGTATGGTTACAAATAAAGGCTATTTATTATTATAAGATGTTTAGAAAATATCTAATAATGAAGCTTTGTGTAGTCGTGGGAAAAGTATAGAATTGCGCTCGCGAGTTATGGCCATTACTCATTCAGATTACGCCGCTTGCCCTAACGAGCTCGCGGCGCAAACCTTCCGAATGAGTAATGGCTATCACAACTCGTTCGTTGAATTATATACTATTTTACTATAGCGGCTTTATATCTGTTTAGCGATAAGAAGCGGTGATTCATACGTATCATAATACAATCACATCTGTCTAACGATAAGGAGGATCATTAGTAGGCATCGCACCGCAATTATTTGTCTAACGATATAAATGGTTATTCGTATCTTAATATAATATTGTAACGGGCTATTACTACCGCGTTTCTTTAATTTAAAACATGTAATAACAAACGTCTTTATTACTTACTGTTCACAAGTCTAATTAACAGTATATGCCTTATTTATAGATGTTTTCAGTCCACTTAACAATGAAGCACTATTACACTAATGAATTTACAAGCACTAATATCTTCTTAAACTAACTTCTCTATCATAGGTCCATTAACCACTAACACAACTATTTGTTTATACACTTCTATTTATTTATGTACACTACAAGCGGCATGTACATTAGACACAGCATATCACATTTATGTAAACTTCTAAAAGCCCGAAACTTCTATTACTTAAACACGTTATAATTTATATACGACATTCTAGTATAGACTAACTCTTACATTCATAAGCGGCCTTGTATATACCCTGCATTAAGATATGACTCATTATCTAGTACTTTGTAGAAGGATTCTCGAATGCTGAAGAATACGCTGTGCCCCGGGCGTTTGTATGTTTGACGGGTTGCCTAATAGTGGATCGCAACACTGCCCCCTCTTTAAAACCGTTACGTCTCGTAACTGTAAACCCATCTTGACGCAAATTCGATGACTGGTGACGGTATCGGCAGCTATCTCCTCTGGTGCATCCACCGCGTCGTTGGAAGTAACAGTCAACACTCTTTTCATGGTCTTGGTAGGCAACCGGTTGATAACAACAAACAAGAACCTGGACGTTGGTTCACTGGAAAACTACTTTTAGCATATTTCGGACTATCCTCCAGTCCAAGCGATCCAGTCCACAGCCCAGCTTGGGCACCGCTAGTCTCGTTACTCCATTTTCCATCATCTGCGCCTTAAGATTTAGCAAAGCCTCCCATAGATGTCCATAACTAGGTCTCTGCCATGAAGAATTTTTGGTGACCAGATAGTAAACATAACGATTTTTATCTTGAAGAACCAAAGATTTCCCTACAGTTGGCTGCTGTTGTACTAATTCATCCACACATCCAAACTTTTCTTGAAAACAACAGCTATTCCCTTGACATTGCCAAATCTTGAGCTACGCAATGTGCAAGGGAATACTCTTCTGGTGCTCTAAACAGATCTTGCTGTTTTCAACAACAACGCCAAATCTCGCTTTAGCGGAACCACCATACGCCGCCATAAAGCTCTCAAAATCTACATTTGGCTCATGATTAATAACTTGCCGAATACCATTATCATTATTCGAGTCTTCCTGGTTGTTGCCAGTGTAGGGTGTTAAACGGTCAAAGTGTACCACTTTCGGTTTACCACGAGGGATCTTGTGATCCGGTACACTACATCATTAATTCTTTTAACACTTCGTACGGCCCTTCCCATTGTCTTTGTAGTTTTGGCGACAATCCACGTTTTCTTTGTGGATTGTACAACCACACTAAATCTCCAGGTTGATAACCACCTTCTTGTGCTCTCGTGTCATATTGTGATTTCATTCGATCGCTTGCTGCCTGTATATTCTTTCGGACGTTTTCGTGAATACTATTTGATCTTTCACGAAGCTTACTAACGTAATCTTCACCTGCGATCTCTTCTCCAGGTTTAAATCCAAACTGAAGATCACATGGTAGCCGCAATTCACGTCCTAGCATTACGCAAGCGGGCGAGTATCCTGTGCTGTCATGTACCGAAGATCGGTACGCCAGTAGGAACAAATGTAAATATTGGTCCCAGTCTCGTTGATGTTCAGAGACAACTTTGGTCAGGTACTTCCCTAACGTCCTGTTCATTCTTTCAACCATTCCATCCGTGGATAACTCAAAATTGGTGCTGTAACTAGTAGCCGTTTCAGTTGTTCAAATGCTCTGTGGCAGTCGTCATTCCAATCATATTCTTGTCCATCTTCGGTTAATTTTGTTAACGGTTTGGCAATGTTCGCAAACCCAAGTATAAAACGTCGGTAATATGTGCACAATCCTAGAAAACTGCGTAGTTGGTGTATATTTGTTGGTGTAGGCCACTCTTGTACCGTTTTTATTTTGTCAGGGTCAGCTCTTATTCCGGTCTCCGAAACGACATGTCCTAGGTATTTCACCTCTTTTCCAAACAGGTGACACTTCTTGGGGCTCAATGTAAGGTTTGCCCCCCGTAATCTTTGGAATATCTCCTCTAGGTTCTTAAGGTGTTCTTCAAAAGACCGGCCTAACACTATCACGTCTTCTAGGTACACCAGACAAGTCTTCCAAGACAGTCCACGCAGTATCGACTCCATCAACCGTTCAAAAGTAGCAGGAGCATTGCATAATCCAAACGGCATGACCTTGAACTGCCATAATCCAGTTCCAATTGTGAACGCAGTCTTTTCTTTATCGTTTGGCTCCAAGCCCACCTGCCAGTATCCGCTTTTCAAGTCCAAGGTCGAAAACCATTTGGATCCGGATAGAGTATCCAAGGTGTCATCAATTCTGGGCAAGGGATAGCTGTCTTTCTTTGTCACATTGTTAAGCCGCCGGTAGTCTACACAAAACCTTGTCGACCCGTCCTTTTTCTTGACAAGCACTACCGGGGATGCCCATGGACTATTCGAGGGTTCAATTACTCCCTGTTCTTCCATGTCGATAATAATTTGCTCGGCTTCCTTACGTTTTGCCAAAGGAAGCCGCCTGGGGTGTTGTCTTATCGGTTGCGCATCTCCAGTATTGATCTTGTGTTGCACAACATTCGTCCTTCCTTTCTCACTATCATCCAGTGCAAACACATTTCGATATCGTCCGACCAGCTCTTTTACCTTGCCCAGTTGGTCGCCGTTTAATCCTTGACACGAAGGTATTAACATATCCAGTAATTTCTGTGAGCAACCGTTGGCTGGTTTATCTTTCGTGTCGTCCACACAACGTTTAATATGGCATACTGGAATGCAACTTCCCACAATCGTGTCTTTCTTCAGGGTCACCGTATGCGGATTAATGTTCAGCACCCTTACTGGTACCATATTTCGAAACTTTACCAGCGTTCTTCCAATCAGTAATCCCTCCTGACCCATTCCCGATTCAGTTGCTTCCATCATGCATACTTGTCCTTCCCAGAGCGTACCATCCGGGCGTCCCATTACTATCATTTCCGCCTTCTCGGGTATTTTCATATCGCAAATCATTCGAACTTGCATCGTCTGGTTACTCGTACCTTGAAATGGAATCTCATCATCATCTATCCGAAGCACATTTTCTTTCATGTTTACATGAAACCCATATTCTCTCATGAGATCCATTCCCAAGATCACTTCCTCTGTAATTTCAGCTACCAACACTCGATGATTAATTAATTTGTCCCCAATTGTCAACATAACGGCAATCTCTCCGTGAGTACCAATCTTCTCACCACTTGCCGTTCGGAGACACACAGATACAGGTAGCACTTTTCCACGACCAACCAAATCTGGTCTCACAATAGTTCTTGTCGCTCCTGTATCCACAAGTAATCGGACAATCCTACCATTAATTCTGCCATCGATATAAATGCTGTCCAGACTTCTCATCGACGATGCAACACGGATGGTAATCTCTGGGGCACTACGTTGTGCTGTCGACGTTCGCCCCCTTACGTCGACTTGCTTTAGTTTTCCGGCTGCTCAACCGGTTGTTTTCTTGGTTGAGTGCAGCGTCTCTGTATATGACCAACTTCACCGCAGTTCCAGCATCGCAGACGCAATCGCCGCGGTCGTTGTAGTTCCAGCCTTTCTGCCACACGGTTGACTATTTCATCTATGCTGTTCTGAGCTTGACCAGGTTCCTCTAAGGCAGACCGAACTTTGTGACCCATCCTGTGTGATGTCTGCTTAGCTGCTTCAAATTCAAGCGCATGGGCCAGTGCGTCATCCAACATTTTTGGCCGTGCTAGTCTTAGCGCTTGCTGTATTTCGCCATCCTTAACTCCATCCACAAATGTTTGGACAGCAAGTTGTTCGAGGAAGCTGTCTGGTGCCGTTGGGTATGCCAATCTAACTAACCTGGCAATGTCAGCTTCAAATTCTTGCAGGCTTTCACTTGTCTTTTGCGAGCGGTTCTTAACTTGTGCATGGTAAACCTGTTGAAGGTGAGCATCTCCATATCTCATCTCAAGCTTCGATGTTAAGAGGCCGTAATCATTCTGCTGGTGATCGGGAATCGTTTGTAAGATGTTAAGAGCCTCCCCCCGTAGGGCCACTATTAAGGAGATAGCCTTCTCTTTGTTGCACCAACCGTTGGCTATTGCAGCAGCTTCAAATTGTTTCAAATATGTGGGCCAAGGTGTTTTACCATCGAATGTAGGTGGTTTTACTTTAAATTTAGACGGAATTGACTCGCTTCTTTCCATGGTTCTTGTTTCTGGAATGTTCCGATTAACAACTTGGCTTGGTAATTCAAGTGGTCGCGTTGTTAGTGAAATCACTTGTTCTTGCAGCCTCATCACATCTTCTTCCATTTTTACCAATTTATTATCCAACTTTTGCTCAACTGTTTTTACCTGTTCAGTGAAATCTTCTTTCAATGCAATGGAGCTTTCCATTAATCTTTGTTCTAACGTGGCTGTATTTTCACTTAACTTTTCGGTAAGGTTTGATTCCAGTTCCACTGACCTCACTAAGTTTTCATTGAGTGTCACTTGCATTTCGGATTTAAAATCCTTAAGGAAGTTCATTAAAGTTTCTGCCTCCATTTTACTTCGATTTCTTGTCACTGGCATATACAAACTACTCAAATGTCTTTAGACTTAATTAATCACCCAACACAGCCTGACACCAGTGTAACGGGCTATTACTACCGCGTTTCTTTAATTTAAAACATGTAATAACAAACGTCTTTATTACTTACTGTTCACAAGTCTAATTAACAGTATATGCCTTATTTATAGATGTTTTCAGTCCACTTAACAATGAAGCACTATTACACTAATGAATTTACAAGCACTAATATCTTCTTAAACTAACTTCTCTATCATAGGTCTATTAACCACTAACACAACTATTTGTTTATACACTTCTATTTATTTATGTACACTACAAGCGGCATGTACATTAGACACAGCATATCACATTTATGTAAACTTCTAAAAGCTCGAAACTTCTATTACTTAAACACGTTATAATTTATATACGACATTCTAGTATAGACTAACTCTTACATTCATAAGCGGCCTTATATATACCCTGCATTAAGATATGACTCATTATCTAGTACTTTGTAGAAGGATTCTCGAATGCTGAAGAATACGCTGTGCCCCGGGCGTTTGTATGTTTGACGGGTTGCCTAATAGTGGATCGGAACAATATGTTTATTCTCAAAAGTTTGAAGACACACATTCTCGATGTTTTCGCAATTTTCCTTGAACAAAAGAATATTGTAATATAGGGCAAACCTTGTTGCGATAGAGTAGTATTAGTTTAAACGCGATCTTAATAAACGATAATATAAAGATATATTCGTTTATGAAATATAGTTGTTTTAAATAAAAAAAAATATTAGTGAAGCTAGTGCTATAATGGTGCTTAATTCGTCATACTTTTGATCGACACTTTTTTGGAATTAAAGGCCAAAAACAATTAAAGAAATCTATACATTAGTGTCAAGTGTGCGAGATAGTAGTCAAAAAGACCTTGAACGATTTTCTTTTCACTGTTATTACTTGTAATCAACAACAGAATATGAATAGTGAAATTCTTTCGGTTATGGAGTACTTCAATTCAAGCTTAGAAGAAAACTTTGAAAACCTGGCAGCAAAATTAGAAGAAAGTAAAATAAACTTTGTTACGTTCAAAATCCTGCAAGTAATTTTTTTGTGCATTTATATTTAAAACAGCCAAGCTTGATTTTTTGTCATTTGAAATTAGTGTTATTTAATAAAATTTCTCAGGTAATTGTTCTATAAAATTTTGCCTTATAAAATCAAACAGCTGCTTAGGAAACATTACGTTACAAAGTAGTTGCAATATTTCCTAGCACCTGCAGTAATTGCATTTTAATTAAAGCTGCACGTAAATGCATAGCTTTTTTCTAAAAGATAAGGTTACCTACCACCTGCCTACATCTGCTTACAGTGGGGTTGTTATCTATAAGTATACTGGTATTCTGCAGTTGTTAAGATGTTACAAAGTAACACAATTGCTTTCCTGGGTCTAAAAATCCTTCGATAATTGCGTTATCCGCTTGTTGGCGAGCTGTTACAGTTTGTATTTCGGCAGTTGTTGTCTGGGAATTTTGCATACTTGAATCTTCGGCGGTATCTTTGAAAGTCAAATATCTACCTCCATATATGATTCTGTCCTTATAAAATAGAAACCGTGCTTTGAAAGATACGATTGAATGCAACATCCTCTTACCGAATGTACATGTAAAGTCGCGCTACTAAAAATGCTTTCTGTGCTAGTATGAGTAAAGTTGGTGGTTCTAGCATCCAGTCAATAGAGAAATGCAGCCGCATTTTCTCAATCCTAGGATGATACCAACAAGAACCCGATAGCTCAAGGTACAGTTTTCTGTTTCGTTGTATATTTCTTTAGTTGCTGATGTGAAGCTGTGAAGAATAGACATCTCATTTGTTGTTCGTAATGGTATTACTCACGATTATCCAATAAATTGACACCATCACGTTACAAAACTTACATTCACAATGCACGAGCAATTATGTTAAAAACGACTATAATGAGGTAACTGCATTGATAGTCGCACTACAAAGTGAAGCTTTAAACAAAACCGGACCATGATAAGAAAAAATGCGGAGCTTTAACATCAAGGCTGGAAATGAGGTACGGCGACTCTCATCTACAACAAGTGTACCACGCTCAAGTAAATAACTGTTACCAGAAAACCATCTAAAATTTACAAGATCTCGAAGCAGATATCGCTCGCTCGGTGGAACTTGCTTATCCACCAGTACAAGAGAGTATTATTGAGCAGGTGGCAGTACATACTTTTGTCGATAGAATACGGGATGGGGAAGCGCAGCAAGCGACTGGCCCGACCTAAGTATCTGGATGATGCGCTGACTCATATTTTAGAGTTTGAAGCGGCAAAGCAAACATGACATCGTAGTAGTGACAAAGTTATACGCTCTATGGAAGCACAGGGTCAAGAGAGCATAGAGGAAATGATTTGACGGATTTCTTCATAACTAGCGACCAATGGGAAAAAGTAAAAATTTTATAATTGTAGAAAATTGGAGCATATCCAGCGGCAGTGCAAGCAACGCAAGAACAGAACAAGAGAAGTCGGAAAACTAAAAGGCATCGACAATACGAGTTCAAATCAATGTAAGACAGATGCGTTGCCGAGACGGCCTTGTTATAAAGATTGGAGCCATTGTTCACGGTTCGAGATCAAACGTGGTCTTTTTAATCGCGCAGCTGTAATTAACCACAATTGGCAGTGACATCAGTTGAGTATCGAACAAGAGAATGACTCAGACATAGGTATCATGAAATGGAAAGTCAGAGGAACCCATTCGTCGTGACAGAATGTAGCACGCTGAAATCGTACTGGGCACGGTGCGATTCTTTGAAGCTGTTGGACAAGATATTGGTGCGATTACTGAAACAAGAAGATGAATTTGTAAGTACTCTTCAGGTACTCTTTTCCAATAGTCGGTTTTCCTAAGTTTTAGGGACGGTCAAAAAAAACTAGAAAAACTCCGTAGAAGGTTCTACTGGGGGGAGAGGGGGGCTGCAAAGCAAAAGTTGAAGAATGGTGCAGAAAGTGTTAGCTATGTCCGCCGTTAGGTAACCGGAAAGCGACCCTGCTACAACACCACGTAGGCCCATTCCTAGAAACCGTCTCTGAAAATAAATACATCTTAGTGGCCATGGACTACTTTACATAATGGACTAAAGCATATGAATATCCATCCAGGAAGCAGCAACTGTCGCCAACTATTCTTCAAAAAGCTTCTCTGGTATATCTTTGGAGCTGCATGTTGACTAGGGCGAAAATTTTGAGTTGGCGCTATTTCAAGAAATTTGCCTGCTGCTGGGCATGAAAAAGACCAAAGCCGTTATATCCTCAATGGTATGGTATAGTGGAACGCATAAATTGCACCTTAGGATAGTATCTCTCCAAGTTAGTTTCTGAACATTGAAGGGATTGGGACCAATACAAACACTTATTTCTTTACTAGGGTACTGGACAGACTCATGCACGTATTATGTTTGGAGGCGTGATATGTTTACCATAAGACCTTGTGTTCGGTATGAAGCATGGAGAAGACGTTGTAGGGGAAAGTTATGTTGAAAAAATCAAGCAGAAAGAGCAAAAAGTCTATGGAGACGTAAGAAAGGATATTGATGTTTCGAGCGACTGGATGAAAACCAGGTATAACATCAAGGGGTGAGAGTCCGGTTTTTAAACGAGTGACCGCGTATGGTTGTATAATCTCACGCGGAGGCGTAATTACAAAGGAGATTGGGAAATTGGTACTTTACGAAAGTGACGACTACGACAATGCCATGGAACATGATAAAGTAAGGCGCATAGGGAGCTAAGAAGACCAACCAAGGCCCGCAAGATGAGGTTTGGGACTACCGATGATGTCAATAGTAATTTATTTGACGTTCTGTTTAAATACTCATTTGTACATTGCGCAGCAAAGATGTTCAAAGGTAAGTTTGGTAGTTTGGACCAGCTTCGCCGTCAACAACCAGAAAAGAGCAGAACCATACACCTTAGAAACCGACGTCGCCTCATTTACTACCTAGTGACAAAACCATTGTCCTCTGGTAAAACCAGTTATCAGGATCTGTGTAGTACATAAATGAATCTCAAAGACCAGATGATGAAGTTTGAGGATAAGAAATTGGCCCCTAAGGTTGGTTGTGGGTTCAATTGATTGGACTGGAGGACAGTATGAAATATGCCGGATATACTATTCTAAACAGCCGGAATCCATATCTTGGTATCCAGCTTTAACCCAAATGTAACGGAACCCGCTATTAAAAGTGTCGACTGCTACTTCCATCAATATCGGAAATGTAAGAATGACCCCGGTGTTCCTATCGTTACAGGGATGTCCATCTTGCGGCCCAGGAAATGTTTTTGGACCAAACAGTTTCAAGAGGGGGGCAGTGTAACAGTAATTAAGTATTATATAAAAATTCTAGAAAGCAGGACTATTATGTTTTACTAAATCGACTTCACCCTGTTTAGCGATAGGAAGCTGTGATGTATAAGTATCGTATTACAGTCATATCCATCTAACGATAAAAGGGATGATTAATAAGTATCATAATACCATCATTTCTGTTTAGCGATAAGAATGGTGATTAATATGGTAATATAATGGGTTGTTCTCGAAAGCTCCATGAAACACATTCTCGATATTTCTGCGATTTTTCTTGAACGAAAGATTATTGGATATAAGGGTAAACCCCATTGCGATAGAGTAGTATTAGTTTGAACGGGACCCTTATATACGTTTAATGTAAAGATAAATTCGTTTATGAAATATAAATGTGATAAGTAAATAAATTGTCAGTAAAACTAGTGCTATAATGGTGTTTAATTCGTCGTACTTAGAAGATTAAAATTAGCGCCTACAAATACTGATTAAGTTAGTGTCGATGTAGACTAAATAAATATTTGTGACTATGAAAAATAACTATTAGACACATATTTTTGGAATTAAGGGTCATAGAATAATTAAAGAAGTCGTTACAAGTTCTGTTCATTATTACAGGTGCAGTTATTACTTCTTGAAAATGAGCCAGAATACGCTATATTATGTAATTAGTAGTATTGATATGAACAGGAAAATTTGTACAAAGGCTAGACTAATTTTTCAACATACAACCTTTAATTGATGGAAACGTAACACTGAGTATAACAAGTATGAGAAATTTTATAACTAGTTTGAATCTGAATCGCTTGTATAGTGATCACCGCCTTCATTTTGACGATAATGATAATTAAGGGCTCTATATCGTCTCTTTCAAATACAACTTCTCAATTCCACTACCTTTGTATTTCAATTTCAGTGTGCTTAATTGCTTTTTTCACACTTCAGCGGTTATTTGATGCAGCGCTTCGCTTCATGTAGCTAAACTTTCACATTCAAAACCAACAATGCTTTCAACATGAACTCTGTAATAACTTTTAGAAATTCCTCTTATTTGTTCGACAGCATTAAACGAACAATGATATGGAGAAAGACGATCCTTATTGTTCATCCGACGTATCCGCAACGTTCACTGGCTCTACTGAAAAATAATAAATATTTACTTGCATTTATACAAATGTGGTAATTTTGCCTAGAACATAGCTGAATTGTAAGAAATATTGTTACTTGTAAGCTATTCTAGAATATATGCATTCGTAAAAGCTCTTATTGCAAATTGTACGGTACTATGGTGACTAGCATTATTCGTAACGATTACGAATCTATTTTCTAAATTCACTAAATATTACTTCTCACGCCACCGCAAGAAGTTTTCTTGGTTTATTTTTCCATTATAATCTGCATTTAGTGATTTGGAAGAACGCTGCTTCTGCGCTAGCGATAAATTCGGAGTTCAACCAGTACGCACAACAATATATGTTTCCACCAATTTTGTTTTTACTCTTCAATCACTAATGTCTTGCCACGAATCATGTTTTGTCAATAACAACAATTTTCTTAGTTTTTCAATGTAATGAATTTCCTTAAAAAATCTACACGCCTGAAAACGATTTGGAGTAGTTCCAATGATCCATGACGATGGATATCTTCGCGATACTTAAATCCACATTCCCAATAATTCTCCCCAACGGCAACCTGTTTCACCCAAAAATTGTAGAATCCGCAACCGTTTGCCGCAATGAATTCAAAGTAATACTTTTACGGGTGAATGAAGCATAATATTATTAAATTTGAATTTGCTTATTAGGTGCGACAATACAGTAACAGATTAAGCGCGCAACGGCTAACCACAGTGGTGCAAGAGTGGGACCCTATAGGAACTATAAAAGAAAAATTTGAAAAATATATTATTTACTTAGGTGCAATTTCTAGCCACGTTACCAATAACACTGAACTTGAAAACTTATGGGCACTAGCTCGTCTCATCTAGTTTAGACAGTAAGAATCCCTTAGACAACGAGTATTCCTGAGGATTTTAATTACGTTGGTCTCATGGTAAAACGTAGTTCTTTCTACAAATACAACAATAAATTTCTACTTTCTGCGGTGCCTACATCTTTTTAATACAGCATTATTTTATGGTTCCTGTAAAGAGATATTCATAAATAATTTTAAAATTACCTAAATCAATTTAAATGTCAGCAACATAATAATATTCCTGTAAACAAACACTCATGCAAACTTGCGAAATTGAATAAATCATTTCATATTCAATTAACCATAACCTTTGACGATTTAACTTTCATAATTTACTACATGTTTCCAATTTTGAGTTAAAAATTAGCAATGTCCAGGTTTTATATCTATAATAACGCAGAACTATATTTTAACTACCAATGAACATTATATAATATTATCAATATTTAATTGAACAGCGTTATGCACAAATGCCACCAACAATCAATAAACGCAATTTTTAATTAACTACGACTTATAGTTATGCCTTAATGTAGATAAAGAGTTCCATAAACTAAGGTTAAGTTAATGCATCATTCGGCTTTTTATTTCCAATTTTGACTGAGCTCAAACGAATCCATCCCAATTTTAAGTATTGTCAAGTTTGTTATTTTATAACCAAAGAAGTGAACTCGACTAACCTCGCCAGGATTACTCGTACGTGTCATATATATTGCTTGCGAATAATTCTCTCATAGTTCTCTGTTAACTGTATAGCGTTCATCTTTTCTTCCTAATTTTCATACGTTTGGTGGGAGTTATGTCATTGTATAACTCCTATTACACGTGAACCGAGCTTAAATTTATATGGTCTCATCATCTAGTGCCCACAGCTATTTTATTATTCCGGCAGTCTGAATAGATACATTAAAAACATTTTTACTTTGCATTAAACAATATAATTAACTATATGTAAATTGATATTGCTGAGTTCCACTGACTAAGCGTTTGTGGCTTTAAGTACGAGGGTGGTTTGAAAAGTTCGCAAACCGAAGGAGAAAATGAAAAAATTTGTTTTTAAAATATAGTTCATTTTTCAACATAATCTCTGTCAAGTTGAATACACTTCACCAAGCGATGTTCCAAACGCATTATGTCACGAAAGTGCGATTCTTCAAGGCCTCCAAAATAGTCGATGACAACTGCTTTTACTTCTTCGGAAAATCGTTTTCCCCCAAGTCGTGGAAATAGGTGGAAGTCAGAAAAAACCAAATCAAGCAAATAAGGTGGATGGTGCAACTGATCGTACTTCAGATCATTCAATTTTTGCATTGCTGCTGCACTTGTGTGTGGACGTGCATTATCCTGATGGAAAATGATCTTCTTCTTACGCAATGCAGGTCTTTTTTCACGAATATTTTTATCCCGTTGGCCTAGAAGTTTAGCGTAATATTTACCGTTTATTGTTTGACCCTTGGGAAGATAGTCAATTAGTAGGACACCTTTAGCATCCCAAAAAACTGATGCCATAACTTTTCCAGTCGACTTCACGGACATTGCTTTCTTTGGTGGTGGAGAACCCCTATGTCTCCATTGTATAGATTGTTGCTTGGTTTTAGGGGTATAATAACGAACCCAAGTTTCATCTGTCGTAACAAATCGTCGGACGAAATCGATTTTATTAGGGTTAAGGCGGTCTAAACTCTGTTGGCAAATTTCCTTCCTCTGAAGGTTTTGACCAATTGTCAATATGCGCGGCACCCATCTTGCCGAAAGCTTTTTCATACCTAATTCCGCAGTTAAAATGTGAAATGCTCTTTGATCTGAGACCTTTAATCGACGGTCCTGCGTAACCATATCATTAACTTTTTGGAAAATTTTAGGCGTGGTGGCAGTTTTTAGTCGTGCACTGCGCGGGTCATCTTCTCAGCTCTCACGACCACGTTTAAATTTCGTCACCTACTTGTGCACAGTTGTAAATGATAGAGTGGAGTCTCCTAATATATCATGCATATCTTTATGTATTTCTGTTGCTTTCCAACCTTTTTTTACAAAATATTTGATAACGGCGCGCGTTTCAGTTTTATCCATTTTGAAAAACTCAAAACTAACTTTACCTCATATAGCACCAAATTGATACTACTTGACAGAATAATGTCAAATTTAACATCTGCGCACTAGATAGTTAGATCCATCAATTGCATATATTTAATTCGAATTGATGCTGCCATCTGAGCTTCATTTCGCGAACTTTTCAAACCACCCTTGTAATTATTTACATTGTATGAATATGCTTATGATTTGGTTTGGGATTTAATTTATGTTGTAACTATGTAATATTAATTCTACTTCATTAGGATGCTTATGGTTGGAATTTGCCTAATAATAATTCCATGGTTATTTACTTCTTTATTTTAAAAGTTTCTTTAAAATGACGTGGCACCGTTATGAATATTTAGTACTTGTTACATGCCGAAAAATTCGGCACTAGACATTTTCAATTAAGTTTTAATATATGAGAATTTCGCGCCATAAATTTAAAAAGACTTATGCGCGTATTTCCGTCACTTCAGATAGGGCATTGCGCGAGATTTTTGCGACGACGCGGTGGGCCAAAAAGGTGGTGGGGGATTTCCGATATACGCGTTGGGACTACCCTCGGGATGTGAGGAAGTGTGGCTGTCTTGTATTTTATCGTGCCTTTTTTGTGTTATGTAAATCCCTTTTGCAATTATCTTTGATTATAGTTCCCTAAACCAGTTTCCTGTCGTTCCCTACATATAGGAAGAAGGCAATCGAATTTGGATTCAACCGGGCTCAAGAATTCCCACGCCCGAGAAAGAGCAGCAAAGCAGCTGACGCCCGAGAAGAATCGACAACGGAGCTCCGCTGTACCCATCATGGGGTAATTCCGCAAGAAACCAGGCAATTCATGTGACGTCATCTATAAATTGCATGTCATTTTTACAATTATCTAACATGGCTACCAACTGACGTAGTGCCTCGCGTACCTCGACGGCGGGGTTATAATATACTTTAAATATTTTGTTTACCATTTGGTGTCTTTGAATTAATTTATAGGCCTGAACTACGTTCCAATATGTATTACACAGAAATAAAACATGCTTTTGTGGTTTTTAAAAATATGACTTGAAAGTCTTTTAATAGAATTAGAAATTTATTGAAATATCATTCTTAATAAACACTACTATTTATGAAATAAGAATGAGCAGGACACTTCAATATTAATTTTGTCCGTTTATGATTTATTATTCTCTTTTTGCATCCGGTTTCTATTTAATGTAACGCCACGGCGTCGATACATTGTGTTTATTTGAAACCATTTGCAATTATTTAATGTAGCAACACACAGTAATACTTACTAGTTTTGTGCATGCCATAAATAACACCCCGAATTGCTGTTTCGTCACAAGGATCTACATCGACTACGGATTTGGAATATGATTATTGGAAGTTCTCCTTGACTGGCTTTTGCTATAATGCTACGCACTGTACTAATGTTTGTACTTACAGCGGCACTAACGTGCCGAATCAAATATAGGTTATTACTAATTAAATTACACTCGTTTAGGACATACTTAACTTTAAATTTTACCTATTAAAGACAATTGTTAGATTACTCAGAACCATAGCTGTATCATAACACATATAATAAAAAACTACGTACATCTGGAACAGCTTGTAAAGGAAATAATGGACCACTATTGCTAAGTGCCAATTCAAAAGAAACAATAAGCGTTACAACAATTTTTTTAGAACTCTTGCCTAAAGCTTTGTGCATGTTCTTCACAATGATATCTGAAAATATAGTTTTTTCTTCTTTTTCTGCATTTTCATTTAATTGGTCCATGAATTCCTCAGAGATATCGATCAAGCAATCCGCAACGCTTGACTTGAAGTCCTCCAAGAAAGTAAGAATTTTGCCATCCTTTAGTTGTTGTTGACTACGAGTTACAGACATGCAGGCAGAAATCGTTAAATGTCTTTTTCACTATGAGTCCCACTACTTGACATCGGTATAACGAAAATTCTATTTTCACAAACAACAGTTATTTATTATTAAAATGATTACTCAAGCCTTTTCACTAACTCGTAGCTACAGTGAAATTTTAAAGAGCACTCGCAACAATTTATATCCAGCTAATCGTTGACAGTGCAAATATAAACTTCTTAAAAACTGCGATGCTACCTTTTTAACTACTTATTAAAGAATCATTATAACCTATTTTGATGCACTGTAATTTATTTATATCGATCACTATAATAAATTCATATCTATCACTACACTAATTTATCTCAGATAGAGCAATTTATATTAACAGAATGCTCCACTAATTTATATCCCGACGTTATAGGTCGAATATAAACGTATTATTGTACTCGAAGCTTCAATTAAAACTGAACTCCAAAATCTCTTAAGGGTTACTTCTACCTTATTCAAGTGTTCCAATTATTTCGGGAACAACAGATAATATGTAATTAACATGCTAAAGGTTTACTATTGTATGGTAAATAAAGCATTTGTAACCTATCAATCAAGTCCTTCTGAAACATGTCGCGCCGCAAGGGTCCATTAATCATTCTTTGTGTAAGATGTTTTGTTCTCGTTCCGACGCATCGTTGCATTAAAAGATAGATTAAACAGTGCGGCGTTAGCATGTGTTTTTGAAGCGGTCCTTATACTCACATCGGCTTTTGTGGGATGCTACGTACCTAAACGTAGTCCGAAAAAAAGTCAACACCAGACTAACTACCAACCGTGGAGAGTGGGGGGGGGGAATTCGCCTACATACCAAAAAAATACAAAAAAATTTAAAAAAATAAAGTACATCGCCCACGATTATATATTAACAAAATTTTAAAACAATCATTAAATTAAATACATAATTTGGTATAAACAAGAGAATGCAATAAAATAAATTCATATCATTTCAACGCCAACAATTTTATTATACCGACACGTTGGATAGTGGATCCACGAAGTACGCAATTTGCGACTAACATGTAATAAACCTCAGTTAAAAAAACGAAAACGAATGCTTAAAATTTTCCAATCGCAAGTATGTTAAATTTAGGTATTAAGACAAATTTAGTTTTTAAATGTAAATTTACTCCCTAGCAAATATGTTAAATTTTGAAATATTAAAGGCAAATTTAGGTTTTAAATGTAAATTTACTCCCTAGAAAATATGCTAAATTTTGTAGTATTAAAGGCAAATTTAGGTTTTTTTTAAATGTAGTACATGTGTTAAACTTAAGCATTAAATACAGCCCACGTTGTAGCAAGAATTAACGACGTATACCTAAAAGTACCAACGCAATCAGCTGTTCAACAAATATGGTAGGATAGTTTTACACCATCCACCATTGATAAATAAAAATCCTTGAGATGTATAATAGAATACTAGACACCTACCTCTCTGCGTCAAGATACTTAACTTGCCAAATGCTAGGAGGAAAAAGTCAGCAAAACAATGTAACGACCATCGTAATTACAGTAATTGGTACACGGCAGCGAGCAGGTGGGCTACACCCAGAAAAAACGCTTTTGGCCTCCAGCAAAAAAAAAGCTTAAAATAGAATCGGATTAGATGGGGTAAGCGCGGGAACACTCACCAAATACACGCAAGACATCTCTAGTTGACAGGACAACAATAAACATGATCAAACGAGTAATGTAGAACATATTTCGTCGCACGAGCTGCAGAAGCAAAATCAGAATGGTTCAAACAACACCAATTCGTACTGCCAATTCCTAGCGTAGAGAAGCGCGGTAAAACCGGTAAACACGGTTTTGTCGGATAGTTCAATACACTATGTAGACGATTGTTTAGATGGAAAACACATAAGAAGCAATTATACGCTATCGGAAGGTTCAACAAATTGAAGGTTACCTAAACAGGATATAAACTATTTAATTTATCGAATAAATGTTCCATTTCAAAGCAACTAGATTTGAATTGAAAATTATTAGAAAGCGTACTGTTAGATAGAGGTAAAAATACAGGATGATGTTCGAAAGCTTTAAGCGTACTCTATTTGCATGAATGATGGATTACCGAAAAAAATTTATATTTTTTTAACTTTAGGCCGAAAATAAACATAACAAATCCCCTCTTCTCTCAGCAAAATTAACAGATCCGGGTAGGAAAACAAAAGTAATGGGAGTGGACAGGACCAAAAAAACCAAAGAGGAAAAGAGGAAAAAAGGGATACCCCAAAATAACAAAGAAGAACTCTCGTTCGGATCAAAGGACCAATTATAGAAGAGAAAAAAAGGAAGGAAAGAAGGGAAGCAAGCAACGAGTACTAAGATGAAACGGCCCCAGCACTGCGGAGTGTTTAACGGACGGATGTTTTGCAAAAGAGAAACAGAAAAGGTTATCAACCTCAAAAGAAGAAACGGAAAGAGGAAGAAAACCCACGTGCCGACTTACACAGGACCTAAAGGTCAAGCCTCAAGGATGTAAATGAACGACAAGGGACAACGAGAGAAAGAGAGAAGGAACGCTGGAAAAAGGAAACGGTGTACACTGTGGTAGTTAAAACCGAAGAAAACAAAGGCTAACTAGTCCTACAGTCAACTAAGTCGTGGTTTCTGAGTAACGAAAGACGGACTAGAATGCACCTACCACAGGAGCGGATAAACGAAACACAATTAGTATCGGGACTGACAGCAAAGAATACCAGCAAAAAAGTAGGGAAAGGAAAGTGAAACGAAAGGAACGAGAAAAGAAGAAAAAGGCAAAAAGAATAACACCAACACCAAGTATAAAACCCAAAAAAAAAAATAAAATCGTACCAAAGAAAATAAAACGGAATCCCACTGTAGTTATGTATGAGTAGGTGTGTGCGTGGGCATGCGTGTGGGTGTGGGTGTGTAAAAAGTTTATGAGTATGTGTTATGCGTGTATAAAGTGTGCGTGTGTATGTGTTGGATTGCTGTAGTCGCCTCTTACGACAGGCAGGTCGTACCATGGGGCTATTCTATTCCCGGAACCACACGGGTGCAAGGAGTACAAGGAGAGAACGGAAGAGAGAAGGACCGACAAGAGAACAGAAGAAAGGAGAACCAAGTAGAACTGTGTGTTTATGAAGTGTGTGGGTGTATGTGTGTGTGTGTATGAAGTGTGTGGGTATGGATTGAACGTATATATATATATATATATATATATATATATATATATATAGTGTGTGTGTGCATTAAAGCAAATTCAGTTTTTAAATGTAAATTTATTCCCTAGCAAATATGTTAAATTTTGAAATATTAAAAGCAAAGGTATTAAATGTTAATTTACTCCCTAAAAAATATGTTAAATTTTGTAGTATTAAAGGCAAATTTAGGTTTTTTTTAAATGTAGTACATGTGTTAAACTTAAGCATTAAATACAGCCCACGTTGTAGCAAGATTTAACGACGTACACCCAAAAGCACCAATGCAATCAGCTGTTCAACAAATATGGTAGGATGGTTTTACACCATCCACCATTGATAAATAAAAATCCTTGAGATGTATAATAGAATACAAGACACATACCTCTCTGCGTCAAGATACTTAACTTGCCAAATGCTGGGAGGAAAAAGTCAGCAAAACAACGTAGCGACCATCGTAATTACAGTAATTGGTACACGGCAGCGAGCAGGTGGGCTACACCCAGAAAGAACGCTTTTGTCCTCCAGCATGAAAAAAGCTAAAAATAGAATCGGATTAGATGGGGTAAGCGCGGGAACACTCACCAAATACACGCAAGACATCTCTAGTTGACAGGACAACAATAAACATGATCAAACGAGTAATGTAGAACATATTTCGTCGCACGAGCTGCAGAAGCAAAATCAGAATGGTTCAAACAACACCATTTCGAACTGCCAATTCCTAGCGTAGACAAGCGCGTTAAAACCGGTAAACACGGTTTTATCGGATAGTTCAATACACTATGTAGACGATTGTTTAGATGGAAAAAACATAAGAAGCAATTATACGTTATCGGAAGGTTCAACAAATTGAAGGTTACCTAAACAGGATATAAACTATTTAATTTATCGAATAAATGTTCCATTTCAAAGCAACTAAATTTGAATTGAAAATTATTAGAAAGCGTACTGTTAGATAGAGGTAAAAATACAAGATGATGTTCGAAAGCATTAAGCGGACTCTATTTGCATGAACGATGGGTTACCGCAAAAGATATATTTTTTTTAATTTAGTCCGAAAATAAACATAACAAATCCCCCCCTCCTCCCAGCAAAATGAACAGATCCGGGTAGGAAAACAAAAGTAATGGGAGTGAACAGGACCAAAAAAACCAAAGTGGAAAAGAGAAAAAAAGGGATACCCCAAAATAAAATAGAAGAACTCTCGTCCGGATCAAAGGACCAATAATAGAAGAGGAAAAAAGGAAGGAAGTAAGGGAAGCAAGCAACGAGGACTAATATGAAACGGCCCCAGCACTGCGGAGTGTTCAACGGACGGATGTTTTGCAAAAGAGAAACAGAAAAGGTTATCAACCTCAAAAGAAGAAACGGAACGAGGAAGAAAACCCACGTGCCGACTTACACAGGACCTAAAGGTCAAGCCTCAAGGATGTAAAGGAACAACAAGGGACAAAGAGAGAAAGAGAAAGAACGCTGGAAAAAAGAAACGGTGTACTTCACTGTGGTAGTTAAAACTGAAGAACCGAAGAAAAGAAAGGCTAACTACTCCTACAGTCAACTAAGTCGTGGTTTCTGAGGAACGAAAGACGGACTAGAATGCACCTACCTCAGGAGCGGATAGACGAAACACAATTAGTATCGGGACTGACAGCAAAGAAGATCAGCAAAAAAATAAGGAAAGGAAAGTGAAACGAAAGGAACGAGAAAAAAAGAAAAAGGCAAAAAGAATAACACCAACACCAAGTATAAAACCCAAAAAAAAAAATAAAATTGTACCAAAGAAAATAAAACGGAATCCCACTGTAGTTATGTATGAGTAGGTGTGTGCGTGGGCATGCGTGTGTGTGTGTGGATGTGTAAAAAGTTTATGTGTATGTGTTATGCGTGTATAAAGTGTGCGTGTGTATGTGTTAGATCGCTGTAGTCGCCTCTTACGACAGGCAGGTCGTACCATGGGCTATTCTATTCCCGGAACCACACGGGTGCAAGGAGTACAAGGAGAGAACGGAAGAGAGAAGGACCGACAAGAGAACGGAAGAAATGAGAACCAAGTAGAACTGTGTGTTTATGAAGTGTGTGGGTGTGGATTGAACGTGTGTGTGTGTGTGTGTGTGTGTGTGTGTGTGTATTAAGGCAAATTTAGTTTTTAAATGTAAATTTATTTCCTAGCAAATACGTTAAATTTTGAAATATTAAAAGCAAAGGTATTAAATGTAAATTTACTCCCTAAAAAATATGTTAAATTTTGTAGTATTAAAGGCAAATTTAGGTTTTTTTAATGTAGTGCCGGTGTTAAACTTAAGCATTAAATACAGCCCACGTTGTAGCAAGATTTAACGACGTATACCCAAAAGCACCAATGCAATCAGCTGTTCAACAAGTATGGTAGGCTGGTTTTACACCATTCACCGTTGATAAATAAAAATCCTTGAGATGTATAATAGAATACAAGGCACATACCTCTCTGCGTCAAGATACTTAACTTGCCGAATGCTGGGAGGATGAAGTCAGTAAAACAACGTAGCGACCATCCTAATTACAATAATTGGTACACGGCAGCGAGCAGGTGGGCTACACACAGAAAGAACGCTTTTGGCCTCCAGCAAAAAAAGGCTAAAAATAGAATTCAAACAACATCAATTTGAACTGCCAATACCTAGCGTAGCGAAGCGCGGTAAAACTGGAAAACACGGTTTCATCGGATAGTTCATACACTATGTAAACGAATGTTTAGATGGAAAACACAAAAGAAGCAATTATACGCTATCGGAAGGTTCAACAAATTGAAGGTTACCTAAACAGGATATAAACTATTCAATTTATCGAATAAATGTTCCATTTAAAAGCAACTAGATTTGAATTGAAAATTATTAGAAAGTGTACTGTTAGAAAGAGGTAAAAATACAGGATGATGTTCGAAAGATTTAAGCGGACTCTATTTGCATGAATGATGAGTTACCATCAAAAGATATATTTTTTTAATTTAGGCCGAAAATAAGCGTAACAGGGATCTTCTGGTATATAATCCACATATTTTTGTGATCCTAATTCTGAAAATAAAAAAAATGTCATTTTACACAAAATACATATCTGTGGGTGCATTTTGCTTTGCACGACTGGTACAACATGTCGCTTTTGCAATTAAATTCACAGGTAAACATATTGTGAATTTTTATCCATCTCTTATTTTAATAACATTATTTTGATTAGCATGTTTAAATAATGATACGAACACGTTTCATTAATTGTGTACTTAAGAATATTAATCGCTTACTGATTTTGTGATAATAAGATTTTGTGCACCTCTATAACTAAAAAAAGTTAGTTTTTAATTTACACGGCAGAGTTTGGTGACTGAGACTTGGATGTCGGAACACACAAGTTGTGATGAAGTATTGTAATGTCATGCATTGATTTGCAACATTGTACGAATGTCATAAATATGGGAAAACCTAGCATAGCCAAAAATATACGTTTACCGTGTTGCTGCAAGCGCAAGGTAACCCCATTTTATAGTATAGAACAGGATTACGTAATGCTTTAATATCATTATGAGAAATACTTTGAATTTGCTATACATTCGCATTTTATTAACTTGTAGCGCCAAACCCAAGAATAGTGCAAGAGGCAACCCTGCCTCCGCCAAACGTTCCACTCGCATTCAAATTGATGATAGGTCCAAGAGGGGTAAGGGGATGAAATGCAGATCGTTGCGAGAGTAAGACGTGCCAACGCAGCGATAATCGTTATTATAGATTTACGATGACTTTTATTTCGTTTACGCGTTGCAATAATGTTCAAAGTTGCATTTTAAGTAGTTCTGATTTACCTATATTTTAAGGAAATAAAATCGTTTTAATTTCACGTAACATTATATTATTTGTAGAGCTAAAAGCGGTGATCCCACAAAAACTCTAGCTAGCCGGGTGCTATACATGTGGCTTTCCCAACGTGATGCCTGAATTAATAATGTTTGCGCACGAAATTCAAATAAAACAAAAGTTTAAGTAACAAACAATATCGAAAAAAGTGAAACTGTTTGTTGCAGGTGTAAGTTAAACGTTCAACAAGTGCCTAGTTTTGGTTAACCTTAGAGCGGATACACCAGTTTATCGCAGAGTTGCAGTTTGGATGTAAGAGACAAAACGTCACAGCAGGAATAACAGGTTTACTCGTTTATTGCACGCGAAATTGAACCATTTGAATTTGTATATATTTGTAACTCCCATAATTTATCGAAAAAAGTACGTTGTTTTGAAAAGCAAAGTTTATGCTTATACGTAACGTTGACGGTGTTTTGATTAATCTTTTCGATTCCAATCGCTATAACTATGTGACCGAAAAAGCATGCAGCTGTTGATGTCAACACGGAAAATGCAAATAACGGAAGCACTTCAAATTCAAACATTACAATGACGCACACGCAATTTTTAGACTTAATCAAAGAAATACGCAAATCAAATAAAATAATGAACGAAGAAGCATTAAATTTGATGTGTGTTAATAAAGAACAAACACCGTCCGACGGGGTGACGTTTTTCAGTTATTCTCAAACAACACACGGTAACTTTACAAAATGCACGACTTGTTCTAATGGAAAACCGGATGCTGACGTAGACGCATTTTTAGATAACGTTTAAACGTTCAAAGATTGTTCACAAGTATCAGATGCTAGCGCTTTACGTGGATTGTCCATCTTATTAGAAGGTGTGGCGGTGACCTGGTGGCAAGGCGTGAAACCCTCCACCAATACTTGGGAAGCAGCGGTCAAAGCATTGAAAGATGCCTATTCAAAGAATCTTCCACCGCCGTTAACTTTCAGAGAAATATTCCCGAAAGAGCAAAATATTGATGAATCATGTGAATTTTTCATTTGTCGCATGCGAGCGCTAATTGCTCAATTACCATATATTTTACCAACAGAAGCTCAATTAGATATGATCTATGGACTTCTGAACCGTAGAGTTAGGAAACGACTCGTACGTCAAGATATTAAAGGATTTGATGATTTCCTCGAACGCACTCGTGATATCAAACGATCTTTATGTGAAGTATTTTCCCCAAACGAGAAAAATTCTTAAGAAAACGTATCTATGATCGTTGAAACAAAAAGGTCAGGATAAAATGCGTGTATTGCAAAAACTTTGGTCACTCGCGCGAGAATTGTAAGAAATTAATAAAGAAAGAATCTATTTCTGGCACGGAAGAAAAAATTATCGCCGACGTAAAGTCATCCGACTGACAAAAAAATTTCTGGCTTTGGCTGTGGTACGCCTGGGGTTATAGGGTCTAAATGTCCTAAGTGTCAAGGTGACTATTCTTTAAATATGAATATGTGTTCGACTACATTTTATCAAGTTTCAGTACCTCTTCTCGAAAAACACAAAAACTTTCGACCTTTGTTAAATATTTCAATTGCTGGTGTAAACGGAACTGGAATTGATGATTCAGCAGCTCAAATTTCAATTGCAGAACACATTTAATAGCAATTGCTTAAAGAAAAAGGCCACAAATTTTCTGAAGTTTCTGCAAAACTTTTATTCGCCGATGGAAGGTGTTTTGTTGAAAAAGTTTTAAAACAGAAACTAATGTGAAAATTCAAGACAAAACAATTCGGACCGAATTTATTATTTTGCCGGAGGAAAAAATAATCACACCCTTTTGGGTGTAGATTTTCTAGACAAAGCTGGTATTGTACTAAACATTTCCAACATGTGTTAGAATTTTACCAAAAATAGTACGAAACAATTTAAATTTGCTAGATGCGAGGAAAACTGGTCTAATTTGCCAATTTGTGAAATAACGGAATATGGGTTACGTACCGACGAAGGTAATACGCTAACAACGGATCAATAAAGCGAATTTGCAAAACTTCTTTTGGATAATGCCGAAATTTTCAAGAAAGTGGGAGTGCCTACTGACTTTTCTGTACACCGCATCAAACTTTCTACGCCTTCTTAACATTTTTCGGGTCCCAAAAGGGAATTCCTAGAACGGGAACTCAATAGATTGCTTTCAGAGGGAATTATAGAAGAGTGCGATTCCCCGTGGTCTAGTCCTGTGGTGTTAGTGCCGAAACCTGACGGAAACTACCGTTTATGTGTTGATTACCGATCTTTGAACCAAATTACCGGTACTCATTCACATCCAATGTCAAAAATTGACGAACTGTTACAATCGAGGAAAAGAACTCCATTTATGTCGACAAATGATTTACAATCAGGTTATTTTCAAGTTCCCATGGCACCCGAAGATAAGGGTAAAACGTGCTTTGTTACGCCTTTGGGAACGTATTGCTGGAACCGAATGCCCTACGGATTTAAAAATTCGCCTGCGACTTTTGTGCAGTTAATGAACAGATTTCGTTGCTGTCTTGGTGACAGACTAATTTATATATTTTTGGACGATATATTAATTCTTTCTGAAACCTTTGAATAACACATGGACGACATTTCCGCAGTATTCGAAAGACTGAAAACATTTAAATTACGTGCCCGGCGCGATAAGTGCTTTTTTATGAGAAAGTCGGTGAAATATTTTGGACACGTAATTACCGCGGATGGTATTAAAGCAAACAAAATTTCTGCGATTAAAAATATGAAGCCGCCTTCGAGTATAAAACAAATCAAGTCGTTTGTACAAACGTGTTCGTGGTACCGGAAGTTTATACCGAACTTTTCCAAGATTGTTCGTCCTCTGACAAATCTTTTAAAGAAAAGCGCCAAATTTCGTTTTGAATCAAGTGAACAGGATTTTTTCGATACATTAAAAACAAAACTTACTACTAGTCCTATTCTAATTCAAGGACATCTCGCAAAGCCCTATATTCTACGTGCCGATGCCAGTGATTACGCATAGGGGGCATGTTTACTTCAGGGGGAGGACAAAGATGAACGTCCGATCGAATATGCTAGTAGGTTGTTAACGAATGCTGAAAAAAATTATTCTGCGGTAGAGCGAGAAACACTAGACGTCGTTTGGAGTGTGGAAGAATTCAGAACTTACCAGGAAGGTGCAAAAGTTACTATTGCTTTAGACTATCGACCTCTTCAGTGACTGTTGACTCTGAAGACGCCGTCTGATAGACTTGCTAGATGGACTTCTCGAATTTAGGGCTTGAACATGCAAATAGTTTACACTCCTGGTAAATTGTATGTAGTTGCCGATGGATTATCTAGGCCATTCTGTATACATGTCGATTCTACGAATTGCTCTATTTGTTCCGTGACTGTTGAGTTACCGATTCTTGGTGCCGGAAATTTCCGTAATAAATAATTAGAGGATCCCGAAATTAAAAGAATTATCGATGCTCTTGAAGATGGAAATTCATTGGAACTTATTAGATGGACGGAACGAGGTTTTATCTTATCCAATCGAATTTTATACCATTTTGAACCGGATTCAAATTCAGATGATCCACATTTGGTCATACCTTGCGATTACCGTACTGAAATATTAAAACAGTATCACGGCGCTGTTACTGCTGGACATTACGTAGTTGACCGTACTTACCGAAAGATGCTACAAAATTTTATTTTTCTGGAGTGCGCAGAATTATGGATACCTATGTGAGCACTTGTATACCTTGCTAGAGGTACAAAGTGTCAAACCTTAAACCAGATGGATTGTTACAAACTCCTGCCCCCGCTTAACGTTTCGAAACCTTATCATTTGGATCATTGCCGGAAACCAAAAGTGGAAACAGATGGATTTTAATTTGTCAAGACGTAGCAACCAAATGGGTAGAAATGTTTACATTAAAAACTGCATCTGCAGACGTTTGTGCAAAAATTTTGATAGAAGAAATATTCTTACGTTATGGAACCGCTCGGAAATTAATTAGCGACAACGAGGTACAGTTCATATGTGAAGTGTTTCAAAAGGTCACTTATTGCTTTGGTATACAGAATCCATTTATACCTATGTACCATGCAGAAAGTAACCCCATCGAACGAGAAAATTGCGATCTAAAAACGCAGTTATCTATACTTGTACAAAATGAACATACTACATGGGCTGAACATATTCCAAGTATACGTTTTGAGTTAAATTCAACGTACACAGAAGCTACTGGCTACAGTCCTGCCTATCTGACGTTTGCAAGAGAATTACGTGCACCCATGGACGTAACCCATGATTTTAGAAAGGTAGTTCAAGCTGAATATTTTGTACCCCGCATAATGCCATATCTTAAGAAATTAAGCGGTGCTTTCATGGATGCTAAACAGCATCTCATGCGACAGCAAGATCGTAAGAAAAAATTCAGTCATCAACATCGAAAGTCGGAGAACTTTTCTTTAGGGGATTGAAACGACTTTTGTTTTACAGAAGGCACCATGATGTGAGCGCCACTGAAACGTTATTTCTTCTACGTTGAGGCGCTAGTGTAACTTATTTTTCTTAATGGGCGCCAGTAAACAAAAATCTTTCGAAATAGCTAGGGGTCTATTCCTGGGTAGAGCAATAAGAAGTGGGGGGGTAAGTCGAATTCTGTTTGCAAACAAAAGCTAAACTAAGTTAAATAGGCGCCACCATGTCCTGAGATAATTACGATAATAGCAGAGCACAGTTCTAAGGGCGGAGGTGGAAACCCAAAGATAAAACGATCGCCTTCGTTTACAAAAACCTGTCTTATCAAAATAAGACGCAGCTCCTGTAAGAAATTGCAAAAATTAAATAAATAAAAAATAGAACACCATTTGTGTCCTATAAAAGTATAAAAAAAAATGTATATCCAATATGATATTGGCACTAAGTTATTACTCAAAAATTTTACCTTTGTGTAATTAGATTTGATCGCATTTGACCAAAATAAAAGCATCAAAGTTGAACTAATTGTTTACTAAAAAAACTTTCTTTTAAACTTTCGGAACTTTTTAACAAATAACAAAAATGTATCATTAACATCTATATCAAAGTCAAGGTTTCGACTTTTTAAAACAACCAAGTACACTTTAAATATAAACCTGCTTTAGACATTTGAGTGAAAATAATTTGTAAGCATAATACACTGAATTACGTTCTAACCTGGGCAGATCTTTTCAGGTAGATTACAATTTCTAGAATCTTATTCAGAGTGTCTTTAAATTTTCAGATTTTAATTTTATGATTTACATGTAGATAAATGCTAATCACAAAAATAGGAATGTTTGGTTTAAACTCAATGATAGCTGCACGAAGCATTTGTTTTCATGACAACATCTGTCAATTGTCCAACACAAAAAAATATGACGTCGAAAACATACGTTGAAATTATCTAAGGTTCAGATGGAACCAAGCTTGTAATTATAAAAACCTAATCTGACAAAATTTTGTTCTACGGCTTATAAAACCAGTTCAACAATAATTGAGAATTACACAGATTACATGTTAAAAACATAATAGCAACTTTACGTGCTTTATATGATAGTCTGTTTATCAAATTTTTATGACATTCACAACACATGCATGAAATATCTTATATCTAATAACGAACCAAACTGCTTTTGTTGCTCCACGACAAATCGAGACGGAAATTTATATTCCTTAAACAAAGTTACCAGCCATTTCTAACTAGAGACGACTGCAATCCAAACTAACATCTATAATTCCTAGTTGACAAATTTCTTAGGTGACAAATTTCAAATCGACAAATCCTAAGTAACGAATTTTAAATGAATCCTACATGACGCGCGTTAGTAGAAGGTATCTTAATAGTTTCAGGTCGAGCACGACCTGACTTGCTTTCTTTAGTAATTGATGCGAAGGTCGCCTGCTTCTAGTCGGGAATACATCTTGATAAAGCTGTTGCTAGCGCGCGACTAACTTACCGAAACAAGAACCGAATCGTCGCGACGTTAGAGGTGTGGAATACGAAAGAAACAACTAGCGATGCGCGTGGAAATAACTTTATGTGACACAGATATTTTAATATAAGAAGACTAATAAGGAATAATGCACGCTTAGCGCATTATCCTCGTAATTCAATGCGAATAATTATTACTGAAATTAAACATGTTACAGGATAAAGTCCTACTGAAGACTCGTGTCCTAAGTAATTTGGAAAATGGTTTTAAGTCGAATTTTGCCCCTAGAAGAGATAGTCTTTATATCATCTTAGATATTGTAACTCCTACTACTTATCTTTTGTCATCTCCGCATGAGCCGACGAAATCGATTAGAAAATATCATGCTAGTGACTTAACCCGTTTCAAAGAGCCTATAGGAAGTGACACGGTGATAGTGCCGATTGTGCCAAAACACTCACGGGGATGACCCAAAAAGATTGTATCACACGTTGTAATATTTACATAATCAACCGTCCGTCGTGGAAATGTGAAGACCAGTCAAGACGGTTAATTAAGGCCAGGCAGACTAACTCAGCGGCGTAGGTCGTGGTTCAAACTAATAGCTAAAACCTTGCTTGTACTTACCAATTAGGCAATATAAATATAAATCATCAATATATACATAAACAATTTATAATCAACAAGGGCGCCAATCAGCGGAAAGGCACTGATACCTAATAAAAGCAATCATGAAATAAAACTTCGTAGTCTAGGAAAAGGAATAACCTTTTATTAAACCATCAACTGTCAGAAAAATTATAAACAAACAAATAAATGAACAGTTGAACTCAAAATGAAATAAGGCCTACAGGGCCCACTATTCCGAAATAAAGTAAAATGTAAATCTATCTAACCTAATTGTTTTACAAAGACGTGCACGTCGTCAACATATACCTAATCTTTAGTCTAACTATTATTAACATAAGAACCTTAATTGAATCAACAAAAGCACTTGAAATATAATGAGGAATTACTTTTCTTTCAATAAGGTATAACATGTGTACAAATTAAATCAAGGATTCCATGAGTTAATACCGTTCATTTACATTTCCGATGCTCCACCCGAAGGTACTACATTGGCCAGAAGGCGAGTTTTTTGTTGCCTGGAAATTTAGAATTTTGCCGAACCCTTGCCGTTTCAGGCAAGGTAGGGATCTTTAACGTGCGTGACAACACTCACACACGGGACCTCCATTTAACCTCTCATCCGAACGAGCGCGTAATTTTTGTGAAAAATGCTCACCTGCCATTCCGCTCGCATTCAAATCGAAAAGACATGTCCAAGCGGGATCAGACAGTGAAATGCAGATCGTCGCGAGAATAAGACGTGCCAACGCGTCGAGAATCGTTATTATCGATTTAAGATGAATTTTATTTCGTTTATGTGTTGTTATAGTGTTCGAAGTTGCATTTTAAGTAGTTCTGATTTACCTATATTTTAAGGATATAAAATCGTTTTAATTTCACGTAACATTATATTATTCGTAGAGCTAAAAGCGGTGATCCCATAAAACCCTAGCTAGCCGGGGGTTACAAACTTTATTATAAAATGAAATGCAAATCCATTAGTGTTGAATAGGAGAATACAACTGAAAGTTTTTAATTTTTCATTTTGTAATTCTTTTATTTTCATGTATCGATATTTTGTATTTAATATCGACATTGTATTTTGGATTTACGGCTTCGTAGAGGATATTTAAATGCCATGTCCTAAGTTGCTTTAAAACGAATACACAATATTCAATTCAAAAATACTCTGCAAAATAGCCTTTCAGATCCAAATGTACACTAAAAATGCAGATCCATTGCGGTTTGTGGATGAATTATGTATAGTGTAAACTGAATAATCGCTTTATGCAAGCGAACCAAACTGTCGTGTTGCTGTCATAAATAATGTTGGTTAATACTCGTATTTTATCTATTGATGCAAACTAATTTCAAAGATTTATCGAGGACTGTGTAACTGAAATGTAAACTTCAAACTAATCGCAAATAAAAGATGAAGTTTCAACATTAAACCGCCAGATGTATACTCACAAGTTCATTGTAGAGTGAAAAACAGGATTTATATGTATTTATGATTTTGTTTGTTATTGTGATCGTTTGTGAATTACCTAACGAATGGTGCACAATTATATTATTATTGTCCTTCCTGGGTGTTATTGGAATCAAACACGAATACCAATTTTTACCTCCTCAAGATTATTGAACCTGACAGTTTTAAAATCAAAATCAATTGTAGATGAAGACATTTTTTTGAGTAATTATATGATTTCGATTTTAAATTAAAGCAACTCATAAATTGTAAATCAAAAGATCGAAAAAAAGTTCATTAACCCAAAATACAAGTGTTTCCATAATTCAAGTACTTAGATAATACGAATGTTAGTTGTGCAGGTGAAAAATTGTAATAGTTTAATAGTATATAAAAACTTGTTCGATTAACATGATTCTTATGATATATGTAATAATAAATTTTGAATATTGACAAAGAGCAAATTGTTTAAAAGAGCAGTAAATTTTAAAAACAATGACCTACATATTGGTTAATTAAGTCTAAATTAGAATAAGATTAATACTAGTTAAAAATAACATGAGTATGTAGTAATAATGTTTAGTTAAGATATTACATAACAATAGGCATATTAGCAGCCCCCGGCTGCCTAAGCCTTACGGTAACGTAATCACACACTTCTTTAATAACCATCCTCTCAACCGTATAAATAGAAACACGTTAAAAAATGTTTCAATCATCAAGTTATTGAATTTGTATGAAATTTAAATATATAATAATTAATCAGCTGATTTCGCGTTAAGGGTATCAGCTACCTTAAAAAGCGGTTCCCAGGGCGCAACATAAATTGAAAGTGCCGATTCTTCTGGGCTTTAGAATTTTCACCTAATGTATTCAAATCAGAAATTGGTGAATCAGGGTAACCTTCAATTTGTTTCGTGAATGTCAAACTTAGGAATTTTTGTTATTTTGACAGCGATCCTAGGTCATTGATCGAGGCATTAGTGAGGACAATTTTGGAAACTCTGAGTGGTTTGGCATCCGGGTGAGATAAAAAAAAATGTCTATGTGTGTAAGTACATAATGTTTGTAGAGGAAAGATGTTTTTGAATGTATTGAGGATTTTTCGTAAAAAATGTTGTTCCTAAAATTATAGCTGTACTTTTGAGGTTTCTTTGTTTTATATTATTTTTATAAAATCCGCAACATATTTATCACTGAACTAGCAAGAAAGAAACAGCAAAATAAGATAAGAATCCAAACTGTATCATTTAACTTTTTCAATCAATAGTCATTGCATTTTTATTGGTCAGGGCAGCTATACTGGAATGTTTGGTAAATTTGGTGGTTTCCCACGTTTGGACAGCCTATTTCGTAATATTCAAAGCAATGTATATATATATATATATATATATATATATATATTATGCTGTGATAAGGGGTTGTGTAAGGGTGTACTTTATAGCAAAGGTCGTGCAGGAATTAGAAATCATAATAGGAAGCAGAAAACTGCATTTATTTAGTAAAGAATTGAGTAATTAGGTTAGTTTGTAAATAGTAGGCAGTCAACACCCTGTATATAAAGTATAAGTAGTTTTAAGCGACGCAAATAGACACATCTTAGGACAAGAGACGCATAGTTAGCATAGATATAAGTAATACATGCATTAAGTAGATAACAAATATTTAACACCCTGTAGATAGAGTTTTAGTTAATTTAGGTAATGCAAATAACGATATTTTCAGTAGAAGCACGCGTATTTATAAACAAGCATAATAAAAGTAATTAAACACGCATTCAAAAGAATTCTAGTCAGTTATGATAATACGGAGATAAGCAATAAAGCTTAAAGAAGCATAGTGTAAGTGCGTACAAACAATTAACCATTTTTAATGATAAAGGTGATTAAAAATTGCGTAAATAGATAAGCATATATGAAAATTAAAAGTCGAATTGCATCAGTTGTTTGTGTACAACATGGAAAAGCGATTATATTTCTCAAAATACCGCATGTCTGATAACGAGGCAGCTGCAAGCAAACAACAATTACTTGAAGGCAAAGAATGTTACATCAGAAACTACTTTAAATGCAAAGACTTGATTGGAAAAAATTAGCGACGGGTTTGTAAGCCGTGCCCACAGACGGAGATCAAGCATATATTAACAGCGACAATGATAACGAAGTCATTTCTCAACTCAACAAAGGCCGAGGTGCGCCACTTTGAACCCAAGTGTAACACGTAAGAATAATTTAAAAGTGAAAATTGTTTAAGTGTGACGAAGATGAAAATTACTATTGCCGATTAAACGTAAGTAGATTTTGGGGAATTTATTTAAACTAAAACATAATAATAATAGGGCTCTGACTCCGGGGAAAATAATAAATGCCAAGTCTAAGTGTGATAATAAGAATTCTAAGTCTAAGTTTGGGGAGAATGATAATCTAATTCTAAGTCCGGTGAGAATAAATGTAATTCTAAGTCCGGTGAGAAAAATTGATGAGAATAAATTCTGAGTCTGGTGAGAAGAAGTAGAAGTCTAAATGATACGACAATAATTTGGGGTGCATAAGTCTAAGTTTAATAATGAGAATATTTCGAATGGATATATAATAATTCTGAATTGGTGGAGAATAATTTTGATCCAAATGAATGGTATAATGCATGAAAAATACGAGTTGATGCGTCGATAATTTTGGTTGCGAGAAGGAAATAACGAAGAAAACAGACCAGGTTAGATTTTTTAGTTTTAAGACATTTTTTTTTCTATTTGAATTTAAATATTGAATATTGAATTTGCTTAATATGAATTAATGTGACGGTGTCAACAACGAATTTGCATACGTATAAAGTGCGTTATATGATAAAGGTGTTTTGAACGTTCCAGGTTTTTTTTTATAAAAACAATAGGTTTTTTAGTGACTTTAGATTGATTGAATAGCATATGATTTTTGAAATAAATGAGATTTACAACATTAATTAATTGAAAAGTGTATTTTAATAATTTTCAAAAACCTGTACATAATATTTGCTTCTATTATATGGAATTGAATTAACTTCATTTTATAATAAAATCTAGTCGAGGTCAAAAGATAAAATTTGTGGGAGTGTAATTCGATAATTTAAAAAGTGAGGAGGACTCAAGTAGAATACCCCATTGATATCAAGTAAGGCGTTATCACATCAAAGCTTTGTTATTGGTCGACACAAGGTCGGATCAAGATAAAATCCTGTTAGTTTCTGGAGGAGTTCATAGCATATATATATATATATATATATATATATATATATATATATATTTCTATGATAATAGGGTTATTTAGGGGTATATAAAGTTGCAAGGGTTGTACGCTCCATGCAAACGACACCAAAGTTTAGAAAATTAAACATTTCTATCATAAAGAGTATGCAATTCGCCAATTATACAAAAAGCAAATATCCAACACCGTATATAATTCACAACTAACTTCAATCAATGAAAGGAAGCTCATTTTTAAGAATTCAACCACATTTATTAAAATAAGTAACTTTGTACGCAATTCAATTCATTTTTAGGAATAGCAATGCATTGATAATCTTTAAATAAATACGCATCAGGAACATCGAAAGTCAAACAAACATGAAACGAATTTTTTTAAACTCGACGCATTAATGCTCACAATAAACATATCTTTCAAAACAAACATGTTTTATAAACGTAGGAAGTAAATAAACGCATTTAATTTACGTCATTATAAAATTTGCCTACGTGATCTTCAATGTAAAATCAACACATAAACCCAACAGATTACGAAGACAAAAATAAAGAACCATACGTTTGTCTACGTACAATTTCAAGTAATAAATTCCTATACAAATAAGAGGACGTGACTTGAGAAGGTAGAAGGTATCATGGTCAACGCAATCTACAATACAAAATTGGATGTCTATGTGATATACTAAAGCATTGCAACGAAATTTAGGGTGGTAACTACATGAAAATTCAAAGACTTGCACGATAAGACAAGTGCAACGCCTCAATCAACAAGATAACGTTGGTAAACTAATTATAACAGGTGGGTAGGCATACCGTTAAATAGCGCACGAGTTAAGGAAAGGGTCAGTCTTGCCACAACCAAGGCACGCTTAGTATTTGTCTGAAATGAAATAACACGCGAAGTTTAATCATCAAATTAAATAATAATATTCAAGTTTGGTAATAGAAAATTTCAAAAACTAGTACAAGTGCAAATATACAACAGAAATTTGCCGTTGACTTTTAAAATGTAATTCTAATTAAACATAATTTTTAATATTTATTAACTTGAGGCACTAATTATTGAACTAAGTACTACACTAAGGCTTGAGTTAAGTCTTAAACTGGGCGTTTAACCAAGCTTTACTACGCGATTCAATAAACAACTGAAAACAATCTAAGGATACTGGTCAACAGCACGCAGCGGCAATTCTAAGAATTGAGGTGCATGCGGAGACGTGCATTCACTACCAGGAGTTCAACAGGGAAAGCAACATGTCAGAGATAAAATTCATTAATGGCATAAAGCATTAATTTTCTTTTTGAACAATTAAATTTTGCAGGTACTGAGATATTTATGTAAAGGGCAATTAAAAATTTTAATTGAAATGTAGAAATTACGTAAAAAGGAAAGGTTATTGAACTTTCAACGTACTTCCAGTAGTATACAGTTATTTTTGCTGACTTTAAACGGATTTAAGAGAGTCATAATTTGGAGACAAACTGATTTATATTGTTACTTTGATTTAGGGGTTTTCTTAAATAGCGAATGATATTGTAAAGGTTGTGGAGCTACAAATTGTACATATTTTGGTTATTATTTAAGTTTTGGTTAATTTATTTACCTCATTCAGGTGGGAAGTGTTAAAGAAAAGAGGGGAAAAAGCTTCTTTGTTATCGTATCGTTGTGCACTCTGTGTGGGGTGGAACTGAGTTAGTCGAGGCATATAAAACGAATTGTGTGAAATCTAAAATTTATCCTAGGTTATTTAGAGACACAGATCGGTGGCGAACAGCAGGCAACTAAACGCTAAATACGTTGGAGTACGGTAATATCATAGCAAATAAATCTGGCGACCCAATCGTGGGGCCAAAAATAAGAAAAGAAATCTGGCGACCCAAGCGTGGGGCTAGAACAAGATAAATCTAACGCGTTAACGTAAGGGCTCGAACAAAGAAATTTAGCAATCAAAGCGTGGGGCTAGAACATAGAAAAATACGTCGCAATAATCGTACGGCTCGAAAGAATTCGAGAACTATATATTAATTAAAATTAGGAACTACAGGCAGAGAAGAAATAAATGTAAGGGTTTATTGTAAAAATAATTAGATCAAAATGGACAAAAGAATACAGGAAGTTATGAAAGCATTAAGAAATGAGGGGGTAAAAATATGATCTCAAGCAAGTGTGTTCTTAGAAGATACACCAACTAAAACTGCACAGATAATATTAGAAAAAAGTCACAGCGAGGAACAGCAAACTACAAAAGAATTGAGAATGATGTCAATTTTATTAGCGTTAGACGATAAAATGAACAAAAATGACAAAGCAATTAATCAACTCAATGAGAAAATGGACAAAAATGAAGCCAACATGAAAAATATGACAATAAAATTGGTTATTGTTTGACCGCTTGCTCTCTTTTACTTCGACCGTGTTCGAGGCGTTGTCCTGCGCTATTATGCAGTCGATTGAGTATAATTGGAGTTACTTACTATATGTGTTCTTTAGACGTTTAAAAATCACATAGACTCAAAGCTTTATATTATGATTTCGTTCGCCAATGATACCTTCTACTTTTTAACATCACGTAAATGTAATTTTGTACAGGAATTTATCAAATTTTCCTTTCAGTTCCGCACGTATACAAAGTTATTGTTCCATATTTTGTTTACCCAATATGCTGGGTTTTATTCAAAAGTGTGGCGGTTCCTACATTTAACACATCACTTATGCTAAATTTTATAATGGAACACTAACAGATGACGTAAATTAGATGCGTTTATTGACTTTTTGCGTTATGAAATATGCTTGTTTTGAAAAGTCTGTTTATTATAAGCATACATTGATTATATTTATGCGCTAATGCGAGTTACGTTTCGGGCCTTGGGAGCGGTGTTTTTAAAAACTGCTTTCAACCTTATAACAAATTTTATTAGTTTAATCAGACATTACTTATGGAATTTTAACAAACTGGTTTAAAATTAATCTAAGTCGAAAAATAATTACTAATTGAACTAATATAAGTGAGTAGCCTAAGCAAACTGCAATGTTAAAGCTGAAATGCTTGAGACTGACTGACTGGTCTTGGGGCTCTCGGGGTATTTATGTTGTCCCTGCCCCCCACATGTCTGTGGGAACTTGCTGAGCTCATGTCTGCTTATTTCTTAATACTATTCATGACACAATGTAACCATCTTACTTTCTATGTAATCACGGTTCTTAACCGTCTGTGACCTGCCACCTGCAGTATGATTATCCTCTGGAATACAATGTATTGCATCCGTTCTCACAACTGTTAATAATCTTTATTTAATTATCCTTGAATTACATTGTTGCACTTGATTTAATAGTTTTTTTTATGATTTCTAATAATTCCTAATAACTTCTATTTTAGAATACATATAAAGATTGGGGGATACATAACTTGCGTCGAGTTTAAAAAAGATTAATTTCGCGTTTGTTTTACTTTGGATACGCCTAATTTGCATTTGTTTAAAGTTTACGAACATATTAATGTTTCTAAAATGAATTGGGTTGCGTCCAGAGTTATCTATTTTACTAAATGTGGTTAAATTATTAAAGAATGAGCTTCCTTTCATTGACTGTAACGTAGAATAATTATTCTATGACTATAGTTAGTTGTTGATTTTATACAGGCTGTCTGGTATTTGCTTTTTGCATAATGAACGAGTTGTGAACTTTATATGGTTTAAACATTTAGTTTTCTTGATTTTTGTGTTGTTTACATGAAGCATACCTCTCTTGTAACCTTATATACCCCTAAATAACCTTATTATCATAGCAATATGTATAAGTATAATTAGAGACTTAGTCTAATTAATAGAATAAACTGTATTGCTTCGCCTTAAATTAATAAGCGGATTGCCCTCGTTAATTAATTTCCTACACGATATAGAGAACTTCTGTCAACTTATTTTAGTAAAACTATTCGTTAGTTGTAAGCAAAGGTTTAGCAAACTCACCGAAAATTTCAAACGTTTAACTTTCGCATGCCTTTCCACTCTAGTAAAAAGATATAAATACTACAGAAAATAAAAACGGTCTAAAAGATACTTTACAGCTTATCGGATATGCAAAGGCTTCTGTTTGTAAATAGAAGAATAGACTATAAAACATTCGATGGATTAAACGGACTGAGGAACTGTAAACGTAGATTGCAGTCGGAGTAAAGTAACGAAATAGCTTTCAGTGCTAAAGTTTTATGTGTAGTAAAAGACTGCAAAAATTACTTCGATTAATGTAAACGTTTTTCTTTTGCATATAATGTTACCGGTTCATTCAAATTTGTGTTTAGAAGTATTCATAAAAGCCACAATTAAAACGGGTAACTGAAATTTTTTGTTTAAATATGAAGTTACCCTAATGGTGTGTACCTTTTACAACGTGTATTTCATCAGTGTTTAATTTAATCGAAAATGAAATTTTGTAACAATATTATTTTAAGAAAAGCTGGTACGTACGAGACCTGAATTTAGGGTGATTTAATATAAAATCCCGGGACTTTATGGCAACATATTTTTTCAAACCGTACAGGTTCTGCTATTTAGGAACCCTTAGCTGTTGATAGCGTTATTATCCATAAACACTCCGTGTTAATAGGCCGATGAACAAGTACTATTTTGCAGAAAGACTTTTTGTCCACTTATAAGCAAAAATGTTTAAATCAACATGTGGAAAAGGGGACCATATCAGAGATACGGAGGATTTACGTTGTCAATTCTACTTACTTGAACTTGCTACTTACATGATAATAAAAGATTTCAAAAATAAGTATATCCCTAGTTTTAGTAAGTTTAGACCCTATTCGTTTATTAACCACAAAAACAGACAACGTTTGAAAACTTAGGGAGATTTCTACAGCAAACAAGAACACATAACTGTTAATACATAACATTTAACATTAGAGTTGCTCCATATAATGTTTATGTTCTTTTTACGGCTACCTTCTCTCATGGTGGATGATATTGAATCTCATCTCAGGAAGGTGGATGCAATCGAAGATGAAAGTTCGCGTAATGAAAGGTCGAATCAGCAATCGTGGAGAAATCGCGATTGCCCGGCGCAAGAGAATGATGGGGGTATAAGAGCCCGTAATCAATTTAGTAGAGGGGAACAGAGGGGTAGCGAACGTCCGCATACCGAACAGAGTTTAGGTAACAATAACGGTAGAGTTGTTAATGATTCCCGTAATAGTCAACCAACTATTGCTAATCGAGAGGTAACAACGATTTTTAACAGGGATTTCTCTGAAATTTTAGAGGAAGACGAACCTAAAATTAACCCTAGAATACTGGATTACTTTAAATATACGTCAATACTGGACTATCGTATTATTTACTACTTCGAGTAAATTGGGTAAAATGAAACAAAAATTTGTTCAAAAATAAATTATCAAAATAATGAAATATTCTATACACATTTGTTTATTATTTGACTTAAAAAGAACATAGTTTTTAACATTCAGTAGAACACTGTGAGCAAATACTGACGCGATGTTCTCCACAAATAGCCTCCCTGCATTGTTGGCAATATGTAGTGATCATTCGGCGTTTTTGACTTGGGCAGTAAAAACAAATCTTTCTTTTCTTTCGTTGGGGAATAGTACTATCTTTTTCTAGAGTTATATTTAAAATTTTACATATATCCAAACGAAGTTCACGGCGCAAAGTTTTTATATTTAAACGTTTCTCCATCCATGGCCTTGATAATAGGTTACTCAGTTCGATCATATATTGATACCGAGAGAGGGGTTTCCTTTGGGCTTTTAAATTGTTGTAGGTATATAAAACATAAGAATTGATGCTAGCCATACTCATCATTCCAAAGAAAATACATAGTGGCCACCTTCGCGTTTTTCTGCTACAACTCATATTCGAACACATTTGGTCGAAAGTATCTACTCCACTCTTTGTTTCGTTGTAATTCAAAATGATTGATGGTTTACCATTCTCTCTTGAAACTTCTGCTCCTTCGTGCATTATCGAAAGTAGTAAAACGATTTTGTTTTTTTTAGACATATAGGAAACTAGAGTTTTCTTTTTATCGAAACAAAAAAGTGACGAATTTGGATTTCTATTCTTTACCTCTAACATTTCTCTGGGAATCTCTTTTTTATTTTTACGCAATGTTTCAATTAGAGTTAACTTGTATGGATCTTTTAGTAACTCATCTGCAAGTCCTATGGAGGTAAACCAGTTATCTATGGTGAGGTTTCTGTTAGTGCCATATACCGATTTTGATAGTTCTGTTACATAATACGTTCCCAGGGGTAGGCCATTATTTGGTGTTTTCTTTCCCAAATATGGACTGGCATCTATCATATACTTTGATGAAGAATCACACATCATTACAGTCTTTATGCCGTACTTATTAGGTTTGTTTGGCATGTACATACGAAATGGACATCGCCCGCGAAATCCTAATAGTTGTTCATCTATAGTTAGATAAGATGATGGTGTATAGGAGGTCCTACATGTCTCTATAAAAATATCCCATATTTCACGTATATGTGCAAAAGGATCATTTATCTTTCTCTCTTCCCGTGTTTCTTTTTCGTCAAATCTAAGACAATTTATCAAAAAATTAAAACGCTCACAACTCATACACGCTTTATAGAAAGTTCCAGAGATATTGCTGTCAAACATATGCCTTGAAGATAATTGATTGTCTTTTTTAGCAGCTGCAAGTATTAATACTGCAAACAAAGCCATAAGTTCATCGTTGGCGAGTGATGAAACATTAGCATGCCCTGTTGTGTATTTTTCAGCTTGTTTGGTTATTTCATCATTTGTATATTGAAGAATAGTTTCTATAATGTTCTCAGAAAAAAAATGAAGAAAGTATTCATCAATTACATTATACTTTGTAGCTTCACCCTTGGTGCCAGCCATAAAATGAATAATATTTCGAGCACCCGTTCTTTTGGACATTTTAGGTATTACGGTTGACCACTTATAACCGTTTTTTCCTTTCAATCGTCTTTTATTCAGACGGATAATATAGTTAGTATTTCGTGAAATAGCAGGTAAATGAATACTATTATTACTATATGATGCACTGTTATCAGTATGCTCAGGGATTTGTGAATCTTCACTACCACCTACTTCATGTAAATCTTCTGTATTTTGTGTTATTTCCGAATTATATTCACCATCGCTATTTTCACCGGAATCAGGCACTTCGACTTCAACGTTGTCTTCTTCCCAGTCACTACCGCTATCCTCGAAAGATTCAGGATCACTTTCTTCTCCATTCATAATCCTTTGAACAATAGCTTCCAATTCTTCATCAGACAGTTGTTTTTTAGATGCCATTTTTCTAAGGAATATTTATTTTATACTAAAGTTATCAAAATGTGCAATACTATACTTACAGCAAGTCAAAACAGTACTCAAATATAACAATTCATAAAAAAACACAAAATCATTAATTATAACGGAAATACGGGACTTTCGTAATTCTTACGACGGCTGTGCAGAATATATAAGATCGGGAACAAATTTTTCACACCTGAACTCACTAATGCTTACTATGACACTGAAGAGAAAGGTACTGAACGTATCAAACATGAATGTATATCAGAAATATCCGTAAGGCACCGAAATAAATTGACAGTCGTAAATTTTACGAATGTCCAGTATTCTAGGGTTAAGACGGTGGTAGTGCTGCCTACCGTTGATACAGATATTGAAGGGCACAAAGTTCGCGTGTTAATCGACTCTGGAAGTCAGATAACAGGCATAAGTCAAGCGTTTTTATCGACGTTATTGCAAACCAATTCTAAAATTCCTAGAATTCCGGCGAAATGTATTACTCTAATGGGAGCGCTGGGAGATAAATCAACGAAAGTGAATGAGCAAGTATTTCTTGCTTTCCGCGTGAAAGGCTGGAAAAACGAGTTTGAATACTCCTTTTTGGTTATTCCGGGGTTAGCGTGTCCAGTAATACTTGGGTGCGACTGGCTTCGCGATATTAGATTACAAATAAATTTTGCCAATAATACCTTAGATGGGGATTATTGCGACAAGCCATTTAGTATTGATTTTGTGGGGGAACCCAATGTAGGAGTTCACATATCGGTGAACGAAGTAGTAGAAGAGAAATCGGTAGTGCTAAAGAGACCCCGACCGAAATCTTATTCGGAAGGAGAAGTTAAAGAAAAAGCTTTCGCGGCCGAGTGTTTTAATGAAGCACAAAAGGTTATGTTATATAATCTTTTGTTGAAATATTTTGAGCTGTTTTCTAATCAAACGGGCATTCTTAATTGCTATGAGCATGAAATATTCCTTCATGACTATAGTCCATTTTTCATAAAGCCGTACCCGATGCCTGTTTATTATAAGGATGAAGTTGGCCGTCAGGTCCAGGAAGTGATAGATTGGGGGGTGATTACCCCATATCAAACCGAATACATAAGTCCCTTAGTGGTAGTCCAAAAAAAGGATAATTCTATTAGAGTCTGCGTAGACGCACGATATCTTAACGCGCGTATGGTTAAGGATCACGTCATTCCGCCTAACGTATCGGAGTTAGTGTATGATTTTTCACCGGGTCAAGTCCTAAGTACGATTGATCTGCCCGCTTCGTATTGGCAAATCCCGATAAAGAAGGAGCATTGAAAGTATACTGGTTTTTTGTACGATAGTACAACATATGTGTTTTGTGATTTGCCGTTTGGGTTTTGCACATCTGTAGGGTCGTTTATTCGAGGGTTGCGAGCTGTTCTGGGCAGCGAAGTGGAGGGTTTTTCGATAGCCTATGTCGATGATCTATTGATTTATTCCCCATCACCGGAGGTTCATTTAAACCATCTTGAGGTGATATTTAAAAAGTTTCAAAAGGCAGGGTGCACTGTTAAGTTGAAAAAATCTTACTTTGCCTGTAAGGAAGTTAATTATATAGGCCATATTATTTCAGCGGAAGGTATTCGGATGGACCCGGATAGGGTTCGGGCTATCCAAAATTATCCGAGACCTTGCAATGTTAAGCAAGTGAAGGCGTTTTTAGGCATTGTGAATTACAATTCGAGGTATTGCGCGAATTACTCTCAGTTGAGTTTCCCGTTAACTCGTCTTCTAAAAAAGGGCCAACCTTGGAAGTGGGGGGTCGAAGAGGATAACTCTTTTATCAAAATTAAAGAAAGTTTTTTAGAGGCTTTGGTATTGAGACATCCAGATTTTACTAGAGGATTTTTTATCCAAACTGATTCGTCTGGATATGCGTTGGGGGCGGTGTTATTTCAACAGGACGAAGTTACGGGTAAAAGGGCAATAATTGCATTTGCGAGCCGCATAATGCAGGGGGCCGAGTTTCAGTAAACGATTACAGAGAAGGAGTCCACTGCAGTGGTTTTTGCACTTAAAAAATGGCGCGTGTTAGTTTTAGGTCGTGACACTACGGTTATCACGGATCATAAGGCGTTAGCGTTCATTCGATCTTGTCGGTTACTGTCTGCTCGTCTGACACGGTGGATATTGTACCTACAAGAACATGATTTCCAAATAAATTATTGTAAGGGGTCTGAGAACTTTATGGCAGATGCCTTATGTTGCAGGCGAATTCCTCGTAACGACATTTCTGTATTATTTTTGCGAATTCCTAGGCTAATAATTCAATTTTCGTAGGTCTAACTCTATTTACTAGTATGATTGGATAATTAGGAAATGTTGCATTGGTCTTGCATGGTAATTTAAATGTTTAAATGTTATTGGTTGATTCGAATATGATGTATAATCAATTTAATTGGATATCTAGAGCGCATTATCAGTTCAAGTTAACATTTGTTTTCTGCTTTTTCGATATACTTCGATCCTGGTTGTTGCTTTATGCGGTTGAGCCGTTCACCATTTTTGGGATTTGTGACTCCAGGACTTTTGAGGCAATCTATTTGGTGATACTTTGTTATGGTTGCTCAATAAACTCATTTAAGAGGATTTACATATCGAAGTTGAAGGTAATTAATTATTACATTCGAATCCATTGATTTTATTGTACAGGTGTTTTAGGTGCCATATGTTTCTGTTCGTATTGATCATCCGCTGATCGATGTATATGTTATCGTAGTTCATTGCCCGTTGTACGGTAGGTGAATTTATGTGTTGATATTGATTACTAATATTGCAAATTGTAGGGTTTTAGATTTTGGATTTCAGATTTTAGGTTTTAGGCTTTAAGTCTTTAACTTAAGAGTTTTAATTGTGAAGCGTGAAATCCGAGTATTCATAAACTTCAAGTTCCAAGTTCAATTGGGATCCTGCGACGCTTGGCAGTTGTTGGGAATTCTGTCATTGCAACCTCCTGAGTTGACATTGGATGGGTATCGTTATGCATGATTTCTATTATAAGTTTATTAGATACAAATTTAATAACGTTAATGCATGAACTTTTTAATGATATTTGTGTACATTTTATGATGAAATAGTTCAGTAGTTACAATTTGAACCAATTAATTATTCATTTTACAATAATCAATAACAATCAACGCTTATTTATATTTACAAGTGCACCACTGTATATAATTTATTGTGCTAATTTGAACATTGTGTAACTGATATCGGTGCACCAATATCCCCTTTTCATACAGTGCACAATTAATATTAATTATTCCGTTATTTCACATACAAAAAATAATAAGTAAATAATTTACGTAAACTTGATTCAATAAGATATATGTATTGATGCTGTAGATTGTTTAGTGATTTAGTAAATATTGTGATAGTGTACTGGTATTTATTTGGGTATGTTCCATAGTTGTATGTGTGATTTAAGTATCATTTCATGGTAGGATATTTGAGTATCTTTTCGACGGGAGAACGTCCCAATTGGGTTCGCGGAAATTCAGGTTATGTCAATTGGGTGGCGCTCATTAATTTTCGATCTCAGATCTTTCTTTTTTGGGATGGTTTCGTGAGACCCACTCCCTCCTCCACTGATCTAGTTACGGCAAACGTTCCTAGTATTTTCCGCTGTTCAGTTATACCTATTCGTCCTCGTTATTGTATGTATATTTTATTTTTGGGCGTTAGCGCCTGGCGGTCTTTATCTAGCCAACGTTTCTTTTTATAAATGTTACGATTGGTAACAGTGGGACAATCGTGTAGCATTTATCTCGGTATCCTGGAAAGACGTCGAGAAACCAAATTGCGGTTCCCTCTGATTTAAATATTGCAATATTTACAATGCGTCGTTCCGATCTTTATAAAACGGTGGCGGCTAATATGAAGCGGTTGGCAGAGGATCAGGCGAATGATCCTTTCTGCAATAAGGTTAGGCAAGCGTTGATAGGGGCCGATAAAGGCTCGAACAAATCGAAGTGGTTTGTGGTCCACAATGGACTATTGTTTAGGAGAGGGTCGGGAGCAAATGACCATTTCCCGCTATGCATTCCCGCGGCCCAAGTCAAGTCTTTAGTGTTACAGGAGCATGAAGAGCAGGGGCACTTTGGTCAGGCGAAGTGTTATGCCCAATTAGCATTGGATTATTATTGGCCTAAAATGCGGCGTATTTGTCGTAAATATATTGCCAGTTGTGATCTGTGCCAGAAGGCCAAAAGTTCTGTACGTTCACATGGGGCCATGCAGAGCGTGGTGCCAGACAATATCAATGAAATGTTAAGTGTATATCTAATGGGGCCATTACCGAGATCTCGAGGAGGGGCTACAATGCTCCTGGTATGTATTGATGTGTTCAGCAAATTTGTCATGCTGTTCCCTTTACGGCGTGGTACGGCCAAAGCCATTATAAAATGTATTTTGTCGAAATGTGTTCCGTTTATGGGTAAGCCAGAAAGTATCTTATCAGATAACGGGACTCAGTTCTCCAGTAAAGTGTGGTCCGATCGACTTAAGGATGAAGGGAAACGCGTGCAACGTACCTCTATTTATTTTCCCCAAGGTAACCCGATGGAAAGAATTAATAAGGAAATTGGCAGATTAATGCGAAGCACATGCCATTACCGACACACAAAGTGGGTGTGGGTTCTTGATAGTCTTCAGTCGTGGTTGAATCGTGTTATACATAGTGGTACCTCGTTTTCGCCTGAATTTTTACATTTTGGTACTCGCCCTGCGAATCCGTTTGTTTCAAAAGTGAAATTCCCAGCGGCCGAGACACCCGAGTTAGATCGTGTTAGCGTTGTAACGTTTGCCCGAGAGAAATTATTGTCGAAGGCTAAATTACGTCCAGAACGTCACAATTTGGCTCACAAACTGTCAGCTTTTGCGGTAGGTGATAAAGTTCTTGTCAGAAACCATCCCCAATCGTCTAGTGAGTTGCATGAAATTAAAAAGTTCTTTTTATTATTTAAGGGTCCTGCTACGGTTATTTCCATAGTCGGCCACTAATTCCCATGAAGTAGTAGATGATACCACGGGTCATCCGTTGGGTATTCAAAATGTGTATAATCTTAAACGATATGTTCAAAGTAATGTTTAGTTGTTAAGTTGCGCCTCTCATTATTAGTTTTAAATCTTTTAATTGTTCCATTTATTCAATTTAAAAGGGGGGGTCATGTGACAGGCCCAACTCTTGTTAATATAAATATGTATTTTACGTTAGGGTGAAGGTAGTAGTGGGGACGTAGGGTGAGCGCCCGTACTAAGGGGAGACGCGCGAGTGCTACGGTACTGGTTAGACGTACTCCCTAAGTTAAAGTTGCAGTGCGTGATACAGTTATTGTAGCTGAATGCGGTGAGCTTGTTCTAATTTAAGGGTTTTTTGTAGTGATGATTATTTAAATATCACTACTATTTAATATTTGTATATGTATTGCTTTGACCATTGAATTATAACCATTAAACCGCATGTCGTTTATTTGTATTCTGCATATAACTACTTACAAGAACCCCTGATTAATTAATCATCCTGTTGATAACAGTCTACATTCTCACTCTCCTTGACCATTTTGTTTGCCAATTATAGTGTTCGTATTATCCCTCATATTACCAAGTGCTTTATTAATTCGCTCTATTACTTATTCTAGGACATTTTGTTTAGTTTTACTGTAGATAATTAGTTTCAAATGACCCCAATAAAAGTTGTCTCTTAGGCTCAGGGCGAATGATTTTGAGGGACCAAGCCACTAGCGTGTATCTTCCAAACCATCGATATTCAGGTATTGTGTTTCATAAACCAGCATTTTTTGAACGTTCCATTTTATAGGAACCACATGTTTCGTCTTACGTTTAAAGATATGTTTCCCAAAAATTCCCACAATCCATCTGTTAGAACACGTAGGGGAAACTGCGTTACAGGTGAAAACTTTATATATAAAAATTTATATACTTTATATATAACAGAAAATAATTAATTGAAATAAATGCAAATTTTTAGATTTTTTAGTAATTATTTATAGTTTTTTGAATTTGTCACATAACGTCACAAATGAAAATGGTTATGCATTAGCTTGCGTATAGGTAGGGGTAATATTACACTTCTGAAAAAGAAATTAAAAAATTGTCACAAACTAATTTTGAGTAGATCAGTTTTTAAAGTAAGATTAGCGAAACCGTAAGATTTCTACTTGGTGGCAAGCGCCTTGCAGTGTGTTTAAAATGACAAATCACCAGAAAATAATGCGGGTTTTTATATATTGCTGTGTAGACACATTATTTTTGTATCCAATTTTTAGGTTATGTGCTTATTTAATCTTTCTTTAGTTGTGTTTGGAATATTTATTATGGTAGAATAAAAGAATGAAACAAACTTGAATATTTATTTTTTATGCTCTGCTATGCTTTTAACACAACTAAAATAGGGATGAAGTAGCTCCTGAACAAAGTACTTCAAGGAACTAGGTCTCTGTGGTGTTTTAGGTTTAGGAACAAGTTGGTTTTAGGAAGACTACAGTTTTTAATATTTGTTTATATACTAAGGTTGAAAGTTGTCTCGCGAGTCAAAATATGTGCATCATTTAGGGCGAAGATGTCCTCCTAAAAAGTTATGTTAAGTTTCAATTTCATGTTAGGGAACTTTTTCATTATAAGTCTATGTTTTCCATTATAAGAATATAGTGTTGAAGAGAAAATAGTGTTGATGTTTCGGCTTAGGTTAGTAGTCTAAATGTTTTACTACTAAAACAAAATAATGGAACGGGCGCAAGTGCGAAGATACGTAAAACATTAAATGTTTACTTTCGGTCAAATTACCATTCGGCGATATTTCCTTTCGGTAAACTTTCCTTTCGGTCAGATTCTAGTTGGTAAAATGTTTTGGATACACTTTCTTATATTCATTATTCTTAATTCAGTGTCTAGTGTTTCACATAAAACGAAGATATAAAAATTTGCCAATGGATTGCAATAAAAAAAGCAATATGTACTTGTTACTCGTCTCCTTAAAAATTTCTTTTCAAATTGTGACAAAATCCTAATGTGGCGTTCTTATTGTCTGAGGTTACCTTGTTAATGCTTCGTCGCAACAGAGATAACACTTATCTACAAGTTAAAATATTGATTTGAATTTATTATACATTAAAATTAAAGTCATGACACACTCACGGGAAGTATTTACAAAGGTTCGTGTGTTTAAATAAATTGCAAATATCTTTCACTAGATCTGAAAGCACATGGTTGTTAATAACTCTGGCGAGGATTACACTGAATACAAAGCGGCACCTCATGACGGTACCTGGCGGCTGGTGGACGGCGGCATTCTTGGTTGTCAAAAGTTGAAACGGACTGATGGCGAAGGGTTTTCCATCCTGGTGTGGTTGTTGGCGTCATATGCTTTAGAAAGCGGTTCTAGTGCAGTGATTGCTGCGGAGATGGATCGATCCAAGTTATGGTAGGATTCTGTCCATAACGTTGCAAGAGTTAACTATATTTTATGCCATTAGATTTGATGGTCACAATGAGATAGTGTAAATGAAAACCATTAGAACACGAGCAGATTGGTAAGTTTCAGCTTGCAATATTCTTAAATTACCGCCAAGAAGTTTGGTGACTTTCTTAAAGAGTGAGTGGTAAGAATTGATTATCTCCAGCGTCTGGAGCTCTTTTTATACAAAGATTTGTTTGTATTGTACGTTCGAATAGAACTATTTTGTATTCGAGGGGCATTGGACAAGTTCATTATTGATTGAGAGGTGTTTGTTGGTTAGTTAGTTAGGAGTACGGTTGGTAGCATACTCCTACACTAAATTCATGTAATAAGTGTGTATTACACAAGATAACGTTCTGTTATGTGACTTACAAACGTGAAAACTGCATTTTTCTGTGGGCCTCTTCCAAAATGTTGCCGCCACGTAAATTGGTCGATATAAACTGGGAGAATTGGCGAACTTAATAAGGAAAGAGGCGTAGAAAATCCTTTGAATTTCTCCAAAACCCCTCTATCTGATTTGTGCAAACATTGGTTGGAGTATTTACAAAATTCTGGTGGTTAATTGTTTAGTAGATGTGTTGCCGGACAAGGTTAATCAGGACTCTATAACTGCGCCACTTGTCTGTCCATATAGTTCGTCCAAGCAGTATATGATCAGAAATTAATGGTAGCAATGTAACAGACGACGGTTTGGCACAAACACAACAGAACCTTGCTTTGTTAATGTATCATAAATACCTAATACCCACCGTCCCCTATTACACTTTTTTCAACCAACCATTCTTTTGTTAATCTGAACAATATGGCGCAGAACTCCGGAACTCCTCTCTCTGTGTAGCAGTTTCCAGAAATGAATGTCTCGAAAACATTCATTCATATGAATTTTTGCATCTTTACTTGCACCAAACTTGTAACTCCAACAGGTGATTGACAGCACTATAATCACATCATTCAAAATATTAAGAAAAGTGATAGATGGCAGTGTTCAAATAATTTGTCACGCAAAAGGCTTACACAAATTGGCTTCATGCACAGCGTAACTGAAGATCTAGGCTTGATATTTGTCGACTTCCAATATCATCTCCCGGCGACAATTCCGACTACCATAACGACAATAAGACAGCAACAAACGTCCTGTTACAAATCCCCAACGAATGAAGCACTATCGCACTTAAAGAATGCATACAGTTTTATCTCTCTTGTTATGTTCAGTTCTATGTGATATATATTTAAGGAATATATATCAAATGGAAAAAATAAACGAAAAAAATGTATTGTGACAAACACAAACGTACCCAACATAATCGCAAGTGACTCCTGTCAAAAACATGAGACTGACACTAGAGATTTATATATGTAGTAAATAACTGGAAGAAAGTGTAAAATGTTTGTTACAATAGATTTGACGTATGGAAACAAAAGGAAACACCTATAGCATTTCTACTCATCGAGAAATATTTACGTACTCATATTGTGCTGTATAACATAGTATAGTGAACACTTTTAGTGTGTGCTAAGATGGGACGGAGGATTTTGTTTATGCAGTTTGTAAATGCGCGGAGAGGTCGAATTAAAGTATAGTCTACTTATAGTGCGTGATGTATTGCGACTGTACTCTTTGTAGATTCGGTGTGAACGTTAACTTCTTAATTACTCCTTAAAATCTGCATAATCCGTATTTTTTTAATTGGATTGTAACAGACTCATCATTTTTAACCTCTTCCGCTCATTTTTTGTGCTTTTGCGCTTTTTTGATTTTTCCGACCGGTTCCCATGTCTGCCATTTTCACCGCATAGGTTCCTTATCTAGTGGATGACCGCATTAGAATGTTTGGTTGCGATTCTGAATCGCTGCCAAGGTGTTCATTGTGAAGATTGATAACAGTCTCCAGTAAACGCTGCCTTAGCAAAAACATTTTTGTCTACCATTCGCTAAACTTCATTTGATATTACAAGGCAGATTCCAATAAATAGCAAACATTTGAAAGTGTAAATAGTAATAACCATTTTCATGTAGTATTTTCTAAAGACTAGTTCTGTCGATGGTAGTTTAAGCTGCTTCAGGATATTACTCGTCAACTTGACACGTAAAAGATGCTGTAGTTAACGGCTTGTCCTTCCAATAGAGCGTATTAATGTTCCACACATTTTACAATCATTATTGATCGATTTTGGATAAAATGCAAACACCATACTATTTGAATTATTTATAAAACGAGCGTGCAGGTTAATTAAACTAGGCTTATCTTTTGTCCTAAATAATTACATCAAGGTAGAGCCAATTAACGATTCCTTGTACTACGACATTTGCCATGCTAGGATACTACTACGTGTTGCTCTTCTTTTTACGGATCTGCAAATCCTGGGTGGGATTGACGTTTATTCAGTCCAGATTTTTGTATCGAAGTTCGTTGTTTACCAACAACATTAAACAGATAACATAGATAAGAGACACAAAAAAGACGGGGTGGGAAATAGACACTACATTTGATTTTTCTAATACTACACACGAAGGTACTACATTGGCCAGGAAGCGAGTTTTTTTAATTTGGAAAATTTTAAATTCTGCCGAACTCCTGTTATTCTAAAAAAGGTAGGACGAGGACATAGTTTTGTGAAAATGTTCATCTAACATTTTTCAAGAGGACTATATCGGGATTCGAACCTGAAACCTTTGGCTTAGTAGTTACACGCATACTAAGTCACGTAGCCGCCTGGTAGGAAATTGACAGCTGTACTTTACTACTTTCAGTTACAAAGCAATACTGCAAAGTTCTTCAAGGTGCTGGTTACGTGCAGGTATTATAGTATTTACCGTTGCTTTCTTTAACTACCCGTCACTACCTGTACGTATCGTGTTCTCATATGTCGGGGACAATGACGCATATCGTTTCGACCTGTGGAAAATCTTATTAACATTCCATTCCCAATAAATACGTAATAATAAAACTATGTCTGAAAGTCCCTAGCACTGTCGGCGATATCAGAATCGCATACTTTTGCGTACATACCCTAACTTAATTATATAAGAAAGAGTCCCCTATGATAAATATTAACTAGAAGCCTTTGAAGTCAATTGAAATGTAACAAGGCAATATGCAGTTGTCTTGATCAACACATTAAGATAATGCTGGTATGATCTTTTCATGGATTTCCCTGGTCACATGCTTGTATTTTATATCAACCACTGGAACATGTTTTGTATTGTCGAACATTTTGGGGAACGCCAATTTCAAAATCATTGTCATTTGCTTTTGCGATTCTGCTGAAGCTTGCAATTTGTAACCAGTACACTGAGATCATGTTTGAGTATATCTCGTCGATTACTGTAACGGCATTGTTGTTATAATTTAGCTTAAACTATTAAATTGAAAAATAGGACAATAAAGTCGCCTTGTATGAAGTGTACAAGATTCATAATCTACGTATTTTAGTTTCTTCTATTTATGACAATATTCATAACATGATTGCAAATGCATGTCGACATCGGTTAATATGTTCAACAACTTTGGCTGTGCGTATCAAGTCTTTGAAGACCTGAACGGTAATATAGAAAACCATGATCAGCAAGGGGAGAATGGCTATGAAGAGTTGAATTATATCCGAAATATGTTACGTGCCAATCAAATTGGCCCTTAAACATTGTTTTAGGTTAATTTTGATGTGCGGAAGTTTCGCGCCACAATTTCAAAAGACTCGGGGCGCGTATTTCCGTTACGTCACAGTGCGTTTGCGCCAGATCGCGCGACGCGAGGGAGTAAGGAAAAGTGTTTCCGTGACTTTTTAACGTGGCTTTTTGCCTGAACCTTCGAGTGGAATGGACGTTTGAAATATCGTATCGTGCCTTATCTTATCTATGTAGATTTCCTTGCTAATTATCTTGTTTGTCGCCCTTTACCATGTTTCCTGTCTATTCCCTACATAGGTAGATGAAATTTGCAGCCGCCTAGGCGAACCGTACTGCACGACCCTGGATAAACGAGCCCATGACTGCCGTAGCTGGTCGGAGCGCTTGAAGGAACGTTGGCAGGAGTCACCATCTTTAACTACCTCAAAAGGGCCTTCCGTAGCCCTGATGGACTTTAGAGAAGCCAACTTTAACTCAATCCCGCCGGACGCCGGATTTCTTATGTGAGTACTCTCTCTGTTAATTTGTTCGCTATTATAATCCATTGTCTTAAATGTATATATTTTTCCGATAATTGCGTCTTAATTTTGTGAATTGGTGACGTCATTGGCAGTTGAGCGCGCCCAAAATCTGTATAAGATTAGCGCTACCAACTACCCGTGGTGTTTATTAAACCGCACTTGCGGAGTTGTAATTATGAACTTTAAATTGTAAGAATTGGCGCCTTTAACGTGTGAGGTTGTGAACTAAGGGTTTTTCCATTGCTTTAGGTTGTAATACTTCTTTTATAAACATACAATGTATTAACTAATGTTATTTATAGCTTTTTTACTAAAAAAAATTAATTATTTAATATCTGTTAACCATGAATTTTATGTTCGTGTTTTGGAACACACCACATTGCTTTAGATATCAAAATCAGTTGTCATGGTAACTTAGAGGTGGACTGCCATTTTGAAATTGAAATACAGCTTCTGGTTTTGGAATGTGTTTTAATTTAATGTTTTTCCAATTTTGAATGTGGGATCTGTTTGTTAACTTCAGTTATATTGTTGAGTGCATAGTTTGTTTTTAGATGCAAATATAAGTTTTTAGGAGGGATCAATCCCTTAACCCTACTTTTTACACGTGAGTACATTTAAACAATCAAATAAATAAACAAGTAATGCATGCCTTAAACACGGTTTATTACGAAATTATCTACTTTATATTAGATTAAAACATAACCCTTGTCTGTTTTTTCGACTTTAAAAAACTGTTTTGAAACCGTAAATCAACACTGTCGGGTGTGATAATAGTTTGGGGGTATCTTTTAGTAATTTATCTGTTTAATTAATGATATTCAAATTACCTTTACAAGAAACTTTGTGTTTAAAAGCATATAACTTAACGATTTGAGCCTTAAAATATCTTTTTTTAAAACGCTAGACTAACGGGATCTTGTTGCATTTGTTAAATAACACATTACCTACCTTTTTTATAATTCGGAGTGTCTTTTTGTAGTTTATCAATGATATATTTCTTTGATTAAACACTAATCTTGCCCTCATAGTTCTAATCGTGTTTTTTAGTGATTTATATACGTACCGTAATTAAATTTGAATATTATACCTTACGAATGCCTTTTATAGAGGTTCTTGCCTTTATATATAGTTAACGAAACTATCTAACCATATCTTTTACCTTTCAAAACGTTGTAATAAACTGAATCGCTTTATATCTGCTCCTTTTAATACTGAAATATAGGAATTGCCGTTAACGTTTTAGTATTTAAACTCATTTACGATAGTTGTTAAAAACTCCCGCAATATCGAAAGAATATTCCAACAATTTGGAATACTACTTCTTTGTATATGTATCGTGGAATGTTTCTTTCGTGTAGCGAGTATGATTTTGTCTTGATTGCATATTTTTTTTAGATATCGATATTTCAACGTAGAACTTTAAGATCCATTAAGCGGAATTTACTGTCGGATTTGGTCGTCTAGCTGTCTATAATTCTAGAACGAGACCCATAAAAGGGCCGGTCGTTAAGCATCATAAGTCTAGACGAGAATTTGGTTGGTAAGTTTGTCGTTTTAGAATTTGTAATAATTTTTTTTTAATAATGATGTTGAAATTTTTCTTTATTGGTTTGGGAGGAACTCAAATGAGAGCTTCCCATCCCAGTAAATATATGCTTTATAAAATATCTTTTTGTTATTCAACAATTTTATTAGTGAATCGGGTCTCGATTACTCTTATCTTTTTACATATCGATTCAAACCTCATTAAATGGTTTAAAATTATCTTTAAAATCGTTCAACCATACGTACATCTAAAAGCTTTTCACGTTTTACTTCTCTGATAATGTATCTAATGTTTTTAGCCCCCACTATCAATTAGTTAACTTTAATTACTTATTCCCTTTTTTGTGTACAGTATATACCTCTTACACGGTTAACTTTACTTACCTTAAATTAGCTATCTTTTTCTTTTTGGTTGACTTTTCCTTGACCGTACCGTTACTTGTATATCATTTTATCCTCTACACCCCCCAATATAACTCCCTCGTTTCATTTAATTAATCCTCGAACTTTTACTACAGCATATTATTTGGTTTTTAGTATTTTTCTTACGTCATTTAATTTTGTGTGGTAATTGTCGTAACTTTGGTTGTAATAACTCATTGAATTTTTATGATTGGTTTTAGCTGATGTTAGAGTGAATGTTTTTCTTCTTTGGGCTGACATAGGACACGCGCAGCCTATGCCATTGTTAGAAATAGTTCATATTCGCAGTTGCAAAAAACTAGGATTACCTATTCCATGTGCTTTTCTTCTGAATTATTGCAGTCGCCCACATTATATTATATCATTATTTGTTTCTTTTTCTACTAAATCAACATAACTTAAAAACATTTTTTTTTCATTGTTTTTTGTTGAACTTCGTGGTGAGGTGCTATCGCTTCTTATTGATATCTTATTAAATTCTCGGTTGTTTTAGCATATTGGGACAGTGTACCTGTATTTAACTGCCTATAATTAGGCATTGTTGTGTGTTTAGGGTGCTACCGTTTTAAAAAAACTACCTTACAAACAGTTTGTTTTCGTGTGATTGTATCTGTAATGATATTTTTAAGTTGTTGTGTCAACTTTTGTCTGAGTTTCTTATCGTAGTGGATGCACTCGTTAGGAAAATGATCGTACTAGTTCTCTTAAGAGCTTAGTGAATTGTCAACATATGATATATCTTATCTTGTCGGATTAATATCGCAGGTGGTCCTTCAGACTGCGCTGTGTTTAACAGGGACAACTCTCTATCATCTCTCGGACGCTTGTCCAAAAACTATATTTTTCTTATCCCGCTGTCTCCGCTATGCCTTATTCTTCTTTCGGTGGACCTGTTCTTGTCCTGGAACACCCGTCTGCCACATAAGAGTGATGTTCCCTCACTCCGAGCTACTGGCCACATTGGCTGGTTGAGTAGCGCTTTGCTATCCAACTTTTTCTGTCTCTTTTGCTCAATGCAAGCCCTTCCTCTACTTTCTTCTACCTGGAAGTGCCTCTTATGCATTCCAAATAACCAACCTCCCTCTTTTTACCGTTCCTGTTTCTCTGCCTTTTCATTTCCGTTAGTCACGGTGTGGTTGCGCGGGAGGTTTTCACAGACACCTGGACCCCGTCTCTGGGAATCTTTCGTGAGGTCATGCGGTGCCGTTGTCAGCGCATGGGCCCTGGCAGTGAAGGTATGTATGAGTGTGTGAATGTGTGAGTGGATGTGTATATCGTTATATACCGTGTGGGTATCGGGTGATCGTATCACCGATATCGATTAACGCCGGGTGCAGGGATGCACCCAAAGGCCTTTGCCGGTCCCTCGTGCCGTTTATTGTAAACGGACCTGCTTCACAAGTCTCTCTTTTTAGAGGGTACGAGAAATGCCCATTTAACGACTCCACGGAGTCACTCTATCTTTACCTTTAACTATTGTCTTTGGTAATAACTAAGCCAATACCTTTGTCTTGTTTATTATCTTTGATAATACCCTTAGTTTTAGTATCGTTATCTTACTGACTACGGTTAGTAATAACTTTGAGTTAATTTCGCGTTATCTTACCTGTTATCTTTAGTAATATCTTTTGTTTAATATCGCGTTACCTTACCTACTATCTCTAATAATAACTTTAACTTAATATCGCGTTATCTTACCTAGTATCTCAAATAATAACTAAAGCTTAATATCGTTATCTTATCCATTACCTTTGATGATAACAATTTAAGCTTAATATCGTTATCTTATCTACTATCTTTAACAACAATTTGAGATCTTGTCTTATCTTTTTATCTTCCTAACGTGTGGTATCTATGACCAGACGTGGAAATTATTTTTCTTAAAATTTAAGTGAAAAAGCTAACCCGATATAGAAGTGTAATTTGTTAGGTTAGCCATGTAAGGATTTAGTAGGGTGGTACTTTTGGTAAATTTGTTGATTCACAACCATGCCATGGACAAGTTTTAATATGTATCGTTAGTAAGCCAAAGTACCAGTAACAAAATTTGCTAGTGTAGAGTGACTCACTCTATGAACATTTTTAAATTTGGGAACTTCTTGCCAATAAAGAATAGCTTTGATGCAACGCTTATGTGTGTTGCACGTAAGAACTTTAATGTTAGTTTTAGTTTAGATAGGTTAGGCGACTTGTCGCATCTGTTTTAATTTAAGTAGTGTTTCATGCTCTCCGACAAATTTGTGCTGTCGATCATTAGTGTAGTCAAAAACAATGGGGCTACATTTTCCGTTTCCTGGTAATTCGGTAGACGTGTTATCGGTCAAAAAACCAGGTGGCGCCTTATATAAACATTTTGTAGGTTTTAAGTTAGGTTCTACGTAGGGTAGTTAGAATTTAGATTTTAAGCTGTTACTGTGCTAACAGACTTTTTCTTTTTTAATTTTTTTTCTTTTGTGGCTTTGTCGCGATTGTTACGTGCCAATCAAATTGGCCCTTAAACATTGTTTTAGGTTAATTTTGATGTGCGGAAGTTTCGCGCCACAATTTCAAAAGACTTGGGGCGCGTATTTCCGTTACGTCACAGTGCGTTTGCGCCAGATCGCGCAACGCGAGGGAGTAGGGAAAAGTGTTTCCGTGACTTTTTTTAACGTGGCTTTTTGCCTGAACCTTCGAGTGGAGTGGACGTTTGAGGTATCGTATCGTGCCTTATCTTATCTATGTAGATTTCCTTGCTAATTATCTTGTTTGTCGCCCTTTACCATGTTTCCTGTCTATTCCCTACATAGGTAGATGAAATTTGCAGCCGCCTAGGCAAACCGTACTGCACGACCCTAGATAAACGAGCCCATGACTGCCGTAGCTTCTTTAACTACCTCAAAAGGGCCTTCCGTAGCCCTGATGGACTTTAGAGAAGCCAACTTTAACTCAATCCCGCCGGACGCCGGATTTCTTATGTGAGTACTCTCTTTGTTCGCTATTATAATCTATTGTCTTAAATTTATATATTTTTCCGATAATTGCGTCTTAATTTTGAGCATTGGTGACGTCATTGGCAGATGATCGCGCCCAAAATCTGTATAAGATTAGCGTTACCAACTGCCGATGGTGTCTAGTAAACCCCGGTTGCGGTGTTGTATTTATCAAACTTTTAAATGTAAGAAATAACGTTATCGTCATATGGAGTAATTTTAGCGTTAAGTGTTACATGTTAACAGTTTCAGCTGTACTTATTTTATGTAAAATTCTCTTCAAGTCATCGAAAGCTATGTGTTTTTGTAGATAATAAACGATAATAAAGATGTCAACTTCGTTTAAACTAAGTGTAAAATTACTTTTTGTCAACCTCTTCATGAAATGCGATTTTACGGACACATTTATAAGTACAATAAAAGTCGTTTTTGTGAGTACCGTTATTATTCGTTTTCATTTATTTTTCGTTCCAAAGGGTAGCGATATAATTAACAACACTACCAACTATATTGCTGCGTCCGTTGTCTTCGAATTAAGTCGTTCGATAGAAAAATTTAATATGTACCTCGGACATAAACTGATTTTGATGTCTTCAGAGGCAATTAATTGCTGTCTCGCTTTTTTCGTCCTTGGTACAGAAATAACTATATTATTTTTAGTAATAACTTCAAGTTAGTGAGATTGGAAAACCTTTAACTTCTATACGTGTAAAACAGTTAAGGATCTTGGAAATATTAACTGGAACATTTCTGCTCTGGAAAGTATTACTAGTGCTTTGGTAATCACTCGGTATAGAACATGTAATTAGGATATTGTAGCTTGTATTTATTTGCTTTCCTTGAAAGAGAACTATTCAATATCTGCTTTTGCAAGATTATCCTTCTGCCGAGGACGCGCATTTCTCAAACGACATAGGACAAACTGCAACTTAAAGATCGGTTATAAATTGAGAGTTCTTTAGTAACTCGAAATTGACGTTAAAATGAAAATTGTTAAAACCCGACTCGCATAACCAATATAATCATACAAAATGGCCGACGGTTTGCGAATTGTACTTCGTTAATTTTCTCTGAAAGACTATCTTGTATTCGATTTTCAACGTTTTAAAATATTTCTTGGACTTGCAGTTATTTTTTAGCGTAATTGTGCTTATTTCATAGTCAACCTAGAAATCTTAATTTGGTACTAGTTGGAAGGTTTATGTATTACATCATCGATATTGAGTATTCTAAGGTGCTCAAGACAACTTCGCAATACTTATTTTGTAAATATAATCGCTTGCGGTAAGTAAGGCCCTTATAGATAGATCTTTAGTGTTTCAATCGCTGAACTTTCGAATACCTTTTGCTTTACGTAATTTCAAAACGTAAGTGCGACAGTACGTAAAGAGATTTTAAGAAGGTTCTGTATGGCGTAATGGTTATACAAAAGACTTCTACCGTAAAGGAAGAATAGTATATAGAAAACTCTATAAATCAAACTGATTGAGGAAATGTAAATCTGTACAACATTAAGAGTTCAATACGAAATAGGTTTTAGTTCTAAGGCTTTAACTGCAGTAAAGAACTACAAAAATAGTTAAATTCTTATAAATGTTTTTTTGCATGAATATTCGGGTCCCGAAATGATAGTCGCTCAATTAGTTTTGTGTATAGAAGGGAATGTTTAAATGTTTCAATTATAACATGTAATTGAAATTTTTTGTTAAAGTATGGAATGACCGTATGTGAAGTCCTTTCTACAACGCGTTATTCCTCAATGTTTAATTTAATTTAATATAAAATATTGTAACAATATTGTTTTAAGAAAAGCTGGCTGGCTGTAGACGAGAGCTAAATTTAATGTGATTTAATACAAAATTAACATATTAGTATAAAGTAGCATACTTATAAAGCTTAAATTTTCTCTATATATAAACTTTTGTATCTCTTTGCACTTTTCAGCAATCCATTGTTCTTTAGCTTTACTGCATTTGCGAATAATTTCCCATTTTATGGCTTTGTATCTCTGTTTTCCTGTATCGTCTGATTTATTTTTGTATTTTCGCCTTTCTTCTATTAAATTTAGGATATCTTTTGTTATCCATGGTTTCTTATTTTCTTTTTGTGTATACCCCAGAATATCTCTGGCCACCATGTTTAGGCTGGATTTAATGTTATTCTATTCTGTTTCTACTTCCTTAGTATCGGATATTTTCCCGATATCTTTCAGCAATTCATTTGACTTTTTTCCGAATCTTTCTTGAATATCTTTATCTTTTAGTTTCTTTAAGTCAAAGTGCCTTTTTCCGTTTCTTTTTTTCAAATTTTTAAATTTATGTGCAGCCTTCATAATTACGATGTTGTGGTCAGTGTCTATATCTGCTTCTGGATAGCTTCTACACTCCTTTACTTGATTTCTAGAACGTTGTCTAACAAGAATGTAATCTATTTGATATCTTTCTATATCTCTTGGCATCTTCCACGTATATCGTCTTCTAGCATGATATTGAAATAATGTATTTGTGATGATTAAATTGTTCTTGTCGCAAAATTCTACCAGCCTATTTCCCCTGTCGTTTCTTGTGCCTAAACCAAATAAACCTACTATCGCTCCTTCCCTACCCTCACCAACCACTGCATTAAAATCCCCCGTAATTATTAAATTTTCATGTCCTTTTACGTATCTTAAAATGTCTTCCATATCTTTGTAGATCGCTCCTTCCTCTTCATCACTGTAGCTAGAGATGGGCATGTATACTTGTATTATTACTGTGTTCACCGGTTTAGATTCTGATCTAACCATGGGTACTCTTTCGTTCTTTTGTAAGTAGTTTTCTATACAATATCCTATCTTTTTCCTGATAACTATCCCACACCCAAATTTCATTCCTTTGCTCCTGTATGAATTTCCCTGAAGTCTCCACTCTAAAAATCACCCGCCTCTAGTCACCGAACTTCGCTGATCCCTACTACGTCTAGTGCTAATCTATTCATTTCTATATTTAGGTTTTTAGTTTACCTACTTGCTTCATACTTCTAACATTCCACGCTCCGATTCGCAAAATGTTCCCGACTCTTATTGTGGGCTTTCCGATCGCATCCTTCAAAGTAGTCTCCTCCCGGAGATCCGAATGGGGGACTATTTTAACTCCGGAATCTTTTACCCCAGAGAATGCCAACATGTTTACTTCAATTTAAGTACGCTGTGTACTTGGGAACGCCCAAGGTCCCGGGTTCGAATCCCGACACGGTCCGCTTGAAAAATGTTAGGCGAGCATTTTTCACAAAAATACACCCTCGTTCGGATGCGAGGTAAAATGGAGGTCCCGTGTGTGAGTGTTGTCACGCACGTTAAAGATCCCTACCTTGCTTGGAACAGCAAGGGTTCGGCAAAATTCAAAATTTTCCAGGTAACAAAAACTCGCTTCCTGGCCAATGTAGTACCTTCGGGTGGAGCATTAGAAAATCACATGTGTACTTGGGAGGCAATGTGGTGGTTTCCCGTTGCCTTCCATACCGCGGTAGTGTGTCTTAGACTGCCATACCAATTCCTAAAGTCTCTGACAATCCAAGTACCGAAAGAGCTGCTGCCCTCTTTAGGAGACCTGTCTTAGTGTGGTTCCTCACTAACGACCCTACTACTTTGGTTGGACATGTAGTTTGGCTCTATAGCTCATTAGAACACGCAAGCCATTTCACCGGTTCTAGTAATCTAAAACTTCAGCAAGGTGCAGGTCTATTCGAAATGGATTACCCTATCCATAAATTATTAAATATTGTTTTGAAATAAGCCTAGAATTCAAACAAGAACCAAAGAAAACTATGTAAGTTTCAAAACGTTAAAATTAGTTTACAGCCATGGTTTCTGTTTAGTGTTCTAAACGTTTCAAGAATAATTGGCTATTTATCATTTACAAAAGTGTCCTGAAAGGCATTTAATGGTGGATGCTACTCAAACTATTGATCAGGTGAAAAAAACAACTAGACAAAAATAGTTTCCCAAACAACCAAAGTTAAGAAAAGTGTTCCCTGTCAAGAAGAAAAATATTGCTGACATTTTCTTTGTAAATATTCGCACAATCAAAGTTTTGCGCGTGCTCATGCAGTCAGTATTTCAGATTGAAAACCACGATAGCAGTATACGACCATATTAATATATTACCGTACAGGAAGGCATGCGTTTTTCAAAAAAATTACATTCTTTGCACTTCTACCACTGTCAGCAACGAAAAAACATGGAGTTTGTAGTGGTCGCAACCTGCTTAATACTTGCTCGAAATACTAAATGGTAGTCATATTTCTTTTTTTTAATTCAAGAGCAACTATTTAAAATGATTAAAAACAACGATTCCGCAATGAAAGATTACCTATGGATCACCAAGTGGTTTCTTTGTTTATTGTTGCAGTGATTATCAAGAGGTAGAAACTGCTTTTATAATACCCTAAGATTAACACAACCTTTCGCTAAGCTAAGGTTGTTAAACAATAAAACAGCTGTGTGGTTACCACCAAGTTTGCTTATGCTAAATCAAAAAAAAGAATCAATAATTACTGTTTTAAGGTTCCACACCAGGTATATAATAACAAAGTATTTACAAACAGTGCATAATAAGGCATGTTCTTAAGAAAATAATAACTTGACAACCACAAGTTACGAAACACTTATCAACGCATTGAGCTCAAAGTGGAAACAGAGATACAAAGCCATAAAATGGGAAATTATTTGCAAATGCAGGAAAGCTAAAGAACAATGGATTGCTAAAAAGTGCAAAGAGATACAAACTAAGATGGAAGTAAGAAAAACAGGGGAAGCATACAAACTAATTAGAATTAATTTTAGGAATATAAAACCGTATAGCAAAAATATAAAAGAGGCGGGAAGAAACGTACTTATAGAAAATGTAGAGAAAGTGGGTAGATGGCAAGAATATATAGGGTATTTATATGCAGGAGATGAACTGACATCGTTAGAACAGGAATCAGACATAGAAAATGATGACTTGGGATATCCTATACTTAGAGATGAGTTTGAATTAGCATTAAAGGGACTGAAAAGTGGTAAGGCGCCTGGTACAGATAAGGTGCAAGCAGAAACTTTAAAAGCCGCTGGACAAGCAGTAACAGAACGTCTCTTCCAACTTGTAAGCTATATGTACGAGACAGGCGAGATACCCAAAGATTTCAAACGTAATATCATAGTAGCTATACCAAAAAAAAGGCGCGGATATATGTGAAAATTTTCAAACAATAAGTTTGACAGCACACGTGTCAAAAATATTAACTAGAATTGTACAAAGACCAATTGAAAAACGAGCTGAAGAGATACTAGGAGAAGATAAATTTGGGTTTAGGCGAAACAGGGGAACACGGGAGGCTATTTTAGCTCTGAAAGTGATAATGTAGAAAACAATAGTAAAAGGAGAAAGCGTGTATATAGGGTTTGTAGATCTGGAAAAAGCATTCGACAATGTAAAATGGAAAAAATGTTCGAAATACTCAAAAAGATTGGAATGAGTTATAGGGATAGACGAATAGTACATAGCTTATACAAAGACCAAACAGCAGTAATAGAATTAGAGCATGAACGTATAGAAGTTAACATTAGGAAAGGGGTGAGACAGGGATGTGCCCTATCTCCATTAATATTTAACTTGTACATTGAAGAGGCAATGAATACTGTCAAATACAGGAAGACATTTGGAATTACTATGCAAGGACATTCATTTAAACTTTAAAAATTTTTGTTTAGTGTACTCAAACCAAATATTTCAAACATTAATAAATCAAAGTCACCTTCAATTTATGTCATAAATGTCAAACTTGAAGTTTTTATTATTTTGAAAACGATCCTAGGTTATGGATCGAAACGTTAATAAAGATAATTTTAAAAACTATGAGTGGTTTAATCCCCAAAAAAGATTAAGAAGAATACTAAACAAACCACAACAAACATACAGGGAGTATTTAAAATATTGATATGCTTAGATTTGCAGATGATATAGCGGTATTAGCATCTAGCAAAGAAGAGTTAGAAGCTGCTTTTACTGAAATGGAAACAGTTCTAACAGAGGGATATGGTATGAAAATTAACAAAACTAAAATTAAAGTACTAGTATGGAAACGAGGAGAAAATAAATCAAAAGCAAGAATACAAGTATGTAACACGAACTTACAAGAGGTTAAGGATTTCTGCTACCTAGGAAGCCAAATAACGCAAGATGGGAAAAGCACAAAAGATATAAAACAAAGATTAGCACAAGGTCGTCCTACATTTAACAAGAAAAAGCAACTACTGTGCTCAAAGACCACAAACATAGAAACAAGGAAAAGATTGCTTAAAACATATGTGTAGAGCACAGCACTGTACGGGTGTGAAGCCTGGACAGTAGGAGAAGCAGACAAGAAAAAGGTAGAAGCCTTTGAAATGTGGTGCTACAGACGTATGATGAAGATATCATGGACAGTTTTTAGACAGAAAACCAACCTAGTGACGAAAAAATAAGTGCAGATAAGTCTGATGATTATTATAAGACATTATAAGACATATTAGAAAAATATTAAATCGGCAAATGTTCAAGTGCTAGGGGCTTGACAGCCACAGGCTGCTTCCCCCCTTCACAACCACTGAATGTCGGAGAAATAGGGTATATAATTGTAAAACAATAGATGGGAACTAAAGTGCATCTAACAAGAAAGAACAGCGCCTATGATGAAAGACAACAAAAATTAGAAACAAGAAGAAAATTGTTGAAACCCTAGGTGTGGAGCACAGCACAGTATGCCTATGAAATATGGACAGTAGGAAAAGCAGACAAAAAAACGGTAGCAGCCTTTGGCATTCTGTGCTTCAGATGTATGAGGATGATAGCATGGACAGACAAAGTTAATAACAAATAGGTTATAGAAATAGTAGGGAAACAAGGATATTTGTGGAGAAAAATAGAAGAAATAGAAGGGCAGAATACGTTCTATAGCATTATGGGGGAATAGTAAGGGATATATTACAAGCAGAGATAGGTAAAGGAGGTAAATGTAGACCTGCATCAGATAGTGATATATGCAGACTGCAAATTTCAGGGAAATGTGTAGGTTAGTTCAGAATAGGAAACAATGAGGGTAAGCGTCTAACCAGTTCCAGGACTGAAGACCTAATGATGATGAAGGTAACAATAATGTACATACTGCGGAACTAGTCTTGTAAACGCCAATTATGTCTCTTACTGTGTAATTGTACAGTCTAGTTCATGTGTATAGTTAATATTGCGAATTAACGTTAAATTATTAAATAACATAACAAATCAAAAATAAAACAGCATCCACATTAGCAAAGCTTTATGTTTTAATGTAACCCAGCGAAATTGTTGGTATCTCTGGACAGTGGCGTTAACCGTCACATAGGTTAAAGCTCACTGAAACGTGCTGATAGCAGCTAATATTCTGTATATAAATGCGGATAGTACTAGAAATCTCTTTAATGAAGAACTCCTCCTGGAAACGTGGTACGACCAATCAATGCGGTCACGGTTGTTGTTGGATTATTTTTATTTTTATTTATTTATTTATTTATTGTTCAACAGAAAATTCCATTAATACGACGCAAGACACATTTTACAATATAAGCATTTTTAGTGCACAAATACAATAAGATAAATATTAATACAAATTAGCTACATAATTATACATATAAAGTAAGTTCTTAAGTACTCTCATGTTAATACATATTTTCTTTTAAGCTGCAGTACGAATATAATCTACTTTTTAATATTTTTCCATGTGCACATTGTTAATTTCATTTTTAGAGTAGTATAAAATGTCGATAGAATCCCCCAACAAATTGATTAGTTCAGTCATTCTTCGAAGCGGTGATTTAAACATTATGTTTGAATCGGCAATTTCAATTCTGAATGTCATGTGATTCCTTGAGGAATAACAGGGAACCCTTAATTGCAATCTTGCTAGTAACTCGGAACTATCATTTTAAAATGAAGAAGCTTATTTAAAAATGTAATAGAATATAATTCATATGTATGCTTTAGAGAGTGCATCTTGAGCGAAGTTTATTATAAGGAATACCTCAGCACCGTCTAATTTAAAAGTCAAGAATTTAAAAATTTTCTTCCGAACAGATTCAATTTGGGAAATATGATTTGGTAATAAGAAGCCCATACAATGTATGCATATTCTAATTTAGATCTTATCAATGATATAGCAATATAAGAGTTTTAGGATTGCTAAACTTTGCTGAGTGTCTTATAATAAATCCCAATTTCTTCATACTGCTAGATACCGTTCTGTTTGTGTTCATTAAAAGTTAATTTATGATTACAGTAGACACCAAGGCCCTTCATTTTGTCAACTCTGTCTATAGTCTCCTTATTAATACTATAATTAAATATGACTGGCTCTTTCAATTTTGTGAAACTTAAAGTTTTACATTTCTTAACATTCAAGTTCAGCATATTAGCAGCGCACCATTCATTTATTCTGCCTGACAGTCACGCAAATCCTCATCAATAGAATAAATCCTAAGATCATCCGCAAAGCATAGTGTATTAGAAGATAGAGCATTCAACAAATCATTGGCATAAACTAAAAATAAGAACGGTCCTAAGACAGATCCTTGCGGCGCTCCTGATGAGGGAATATACGGAAATGATTCGTAACCTCCAATATAAGTTACTTTCAGCTGACGATTTGTTAGGTAAGAAGAGAAGAGCATTATCAACTTTGGATGCAAACCTAAGTTGTGAAGTTTGATTAGCAGATTGTTGTGACTTACTTTGTCGAATGCTTTTTCAAAGTCTGTATATATAAGGTCAATTTCCTGGTGATTGTCAATAGCCTGGATAAGAAATTCACTTAAAGGTATTAAATTTGTTATGGTTGATTTTTTCGGTAAGAACCCATGTTGATGTGGTGAGAAGTGAACTTGATATAATAAGACATTGTAGATTACAGTTTCAAATATTTTTGCAAAGTTAGAAATTGTTACAATTGGCTTATAGTTAGTGATATTTGACGTTTCCCCAGACTTGTGCACTTGGTAAATTTTAGTTAATTTCCAAATTCTTGGAAGTTTAGAAGCTAGTAAAATTAGATTAAATAATAATTTGAGGTGATATAAAAGAATAAAGCTGCAGTCATGTATGAGAAAGTCTGGCATTGAATCTAACCCACTAGTTAATTTATTTTTTAATTTCTTTATGGCTATTTTGATTTTTTTTCTAATATGGACAGTATGTTTACAGTGTCGTACAATGAGGCACACTTTCAAAAATCATAATAGGAGGGTTAGCAAATTCATATGTTGACCTGAAATAAGTGGCAAGGCCATTACCAAATTCATCAGAATTGAAGGTCATAGAGTCTTGGATTCGTGATTTATAAGATTTGGAACGAACAAAATTCCAGAATTCCTTGGGATCATGTCCTATATTTCTTTCCACATTTGTAACAAAACTTGCATATGCTTTTTTTATATTATTGCGTGGAGAAATCCGAAGTGTACAGAACTGTTGCCGGTTGTATGTGAAGGAAGAACTTTTTGTGTTTCTTCCAAAACTGCTGCTTGAGTTTGAGGTCTTGAATAATTTGTGGAGTAAAACAAAATGGAAAATTCATTTTTCTATTAGAGAATGTAGGAACAAATTTCCGAAATAAAGTGTATATGATTTTATAGAAGATTTCTACGGCTTCATCTACATTCTAACAATATTCAAGATTTGACCAATCTGTTGTTTGTAAAACAGCATACAACCCAGGAAGATTAGCCTTGCGAAAATTAAAGTTAGGTTGAGGAGTATAATTAAAGTTATTTTGCTTATGACAAAATAATTTAATAGTCATTGTAAGTGCCGGGTGATGATTGTCTTCAACTCTTAAGTGAGAGCAATCATTCCAAACTTTTAAGATTATATTAGAAAATACTAGATCTAGCATTCTGCTATTAAGATTTTTAATTGCATTATGTTGTACTAAGTTAGAAAGGACACATGATTAACTAATAGATCCTTCTTTCTATCAAAAGGCAAGTAAGCTACGTCTGTGCTATAGGATGGAATGTTGAAATTCCCTAATAATAGTAAGTTAGAATTCAACATACAAGACATACTTTCTAGTGATTCTAAAAATAAAGCACACTTATCATAGTTTAATCTAGGCGGTATATATAAGCTTATATTATTGAATATTACTTTACATCGTACTACATCAATTTCTGGAATAGCATCACGTACAAAAGCGAGGTTGAGTTTAGAACTAGAAAATTTATTGGATATAGCTAAAACTACTCCACCGCCACGATAAACGTACATGAATCATAATCTCGATCACGTCGATTTACAATATAGCTTTGTGTACACTATTCCTTATCACTAATGCCTTCATGAAGCCAAGTTTCTGAAATAGCTATTATTATCATAATCACTATTCAGAATGGATATGAGACAGTCAGTCAGTCAGTTTGGATTGCATTCCTCCAGGATTTTGGTAGTAACAAGTTAATATAAATGGAATTTTGCTGTTGGACTTATTTAATTTAAATTCATAGTAGTCCAGTTTTAATAATTTTAGGAATACCCATAATGTATTTAATTCTGATACCCTGCTCTCCCTCTTTTATACGTTCATTCAATAGTTTCTTTAAGTTGCGATAGTGAGCTATTTGTAATGATGTACGATCTGGAGGCATAAATACATTTTGTATACAGCAATGTTTTTAAGGTATTTAGACTGGTGCAGTAAATTCAACACTATTTCGCGGGTACGAAAAATAATCTTTAATAGTCTAGGATTAGGTCTGTTAGCTACTGATTGGACTAATGTCATTGTTTTTACAATGTTGTCAGCAATATCAGGCTCTTTTAGAGATGAGCAAATTTGTTTTATCAAGGCCTGATCAAAATAAATTTTTTGCAATAATCCATCACTTGATTTTATTTGCATTATCATTTATAAGTAAGTTATTTTCTGGAGCTCCAAATATAATCAAATTGTATTTGAGCTTGTCTCGTTCCATCACTTCTAAAATATATTCTCCTGTAATTGGGAGTGATCAACATTACTGGACGCTGCTTGCACGGGGATCTTTTGATGTAAATTTGCGAAATACCCCACTTGAGTGGTAAGTTTCTCCAGTTTCTGGATTAGAGAAGATATCTGGAGTATACAAGTTTCACAATCTGAACAATAGAATTTTATTGTGCGCTTTTTCAGGGCCAAACATCTCACCTCTGATGCTGAAAGATCTTCACATTCATGACAGAATAGCCTTTTGCACCCATCACATGGATGACATAACTTTTTATTCAAATTTTTAATACATTTAGAGCACTGGCTCATATTCATTTATTATATTATAAAAAAGATATTATATGGTTACTGTGTATAAAGAATTGTTAAAAATCAGAAACTTGTTACTAATAATCCTCTTCACACTTTATATTAAATGCTGCTAAACAATTATATAATGTTTTCGTATGAAATATGATGAACATTTGTACAAGCACAATTATTAAACCAGCTGTAGATGTTGGCTTATTTGATTAATAAAAATTCCAGGATGATAAGCTATTCTTTTAGTAATTTGAACAACAAATTACTGGACGATTCATACACAATTGAAGCACATAAATTGAGTGGTAATATTCAGCACCCTCAAGTATCTTATCTGGTAGAATTTTAATTTTATATTCCCAGTTTTACTAATAAATATCAAATTTAATTGAAGAGCACTTGAAAACACCACTTTCACTTTACACTCTATATAAAATTAGATCTGTCTATTGACGAAAAACAGCTCAGGGTATTGTATCATCACATTGTTGTTCTACATTTCTTCAGAGCATGGTTAACTACAGGAAAGTGTGGTAGAACAACAACAAAGTGGACTAACCGGCGTATTATGGCGATACATGGCATACATGTTATTGTCACAAAATAATTATAGGGAAATAAATATTTCCCTCCGTCCACCTGTTTATAAAGACATTGTGGAAATTGTTTAGGTGGTTATGAAATTCTTGCAGATTCTCATTTATTAAAATTGCTGCGCAGTCATATTTTATTGTTTCTGGCTACGAAATAAGTCGTTTTTGCTTGTATTTTGAATTTGCATTTTCTTGTGAAATAATATTTGTTTTTTGCCATTGTCCAGCTGCAGTTGGACGTGTCATAAAGCCATTACTGATGTAATTTAAATAGTAATATAAACATATGTTATATTTTACTTGAATTAGTCAGTATTCAACCAATATTTAATAATTTTCCTATTCCATAATTTGTGTTTTCATGATTGTAGGAAGCTGATCTTTGAAAGTCGTAGTTCGTGATGCGTTCATTTTTATTTATACATAATTGGTGTAATAATTGTGATGTATTTGCGAAATATGTTTATCACTCTCGAAAACGGTTTTTTAAAAATTTTTATTAGCGTGAGAACATTACAGCACTGATGTCATACATAATCTCCTCTCTAAGTCTAGCGCTACCTCTATTTATACTACTTCCTTATCTAATGCATTTGAAATACATAACTCCTCCGGCCCTAAATGAGAACTATGGGGAACCAGAGTTCGAAAGTCCAGGAAAGTTCCTTGTCTCATGTTTTGTGCTATCTTCGTTTACATTTCTAGCTATTGACTTCTTAAAAAAATATCTATAAATTAAATACAATATCAGACAAATAATAGTGACATACAAAATTATCGTATAAAAGCTAATATTCTTAAAATTGATTACAGGACTTTCTAATTTACTTAATTCTAGTTTTTCATTTTCCAAAACTCGATAGACCTCATTTAATTCATTGAGATGTATCGGATCTATTTCTAAAGGTTTAAAGTCAAAGTTTGGCATTTTTGAATTATTCGCATAAATTTCTAAGCGTGGTAATACAATATTCTTATAACTAGAAATTTCATTAACTAAAAGTTTTTAACACTACTTCATCGATTAACACTTCACAAGAATCTTTAAGTTCTAGCAAATAGCTACCGTTTATAGGAATACTGTTTTCACTTTTCCGCACTTGTGTATAACAACTAAATTATGAGGCACTACGATGATTCATTTGTTCTTCTCCAGTTTTTGAATTTTCTTCACCGGTATTTGGTGACAATTACGTACATTATCGGCGTACCTTATTAATTCAATTTTGCATGGTGCTGTTGAAGTAATTTTTGATGTTCGTAATTGATGACAAATAAATTCTGCCTGAGTGACTTCATAACAATTTGTGTCAGGAAATGCATAGGTGTGGTCGTTTAACAAAAGGTATTTTGCACTAGGGATGATCATCTTAAAAGAAGTCTGATGTGGAGTAGGTAGTGGATACAAATGATAATAGATAAAATCGTCCATTTCAACAATTGGTACTTCCAAAATAAACACTATACTGTTATCTTTACTGTAGCTTTTAATATTGATGACTTTTTCGAATAGCAACGTATTAAGTACTGTCATTTCGAATGGGAATTTCTTGCCTTGTAACTATTTACTGGCTGTGGTTAGTTCAGAAAATAGTTCATGGGGTTCTACCATAGCATTATGAAAAATATTTAATTTATAAAAAGTAATAGCAACTTCGATTCGTTCCAATAGATCATATAGAATATGAAAATTTGTGGAAAATTGCAGAACTAATCTTTCTAGAGCAAAATAATGAAAAGTTTCTACCTTGTCAATACTTAAATTTTTAGTATCTTTTGAAATCTCCTCGATTCGGGCTTTTAGAATATATTGATTGTGAGCTAATATTTTAGTATTATTTTCGAAATTCTGAAGGAAAGTTTGAAATAGAGTTATTTGATCATTAATTAAAGATTTAATTTTTTCTTGGTTATTAGTTAAAGATGAAATGGCATTGCCATATCTTTCTCCATCGTTATAATCTAAATTTCCGGTGATAAACTTTAATGCTGAGCCTACATCGTTAAAAAGAGATCGTTTTTCTCGTTTATTGCAAAGCGGATTTAATTGTGTTAATTGTATCTCAATTTTATTTTCTAAAATTTGGACTGTGTGATACGAATTGTGAAATGATTGGTTAAATTGGAATACATGTGGGGATAATGATAGTGTATCTGAATTTGTTCATATTGAGCCTTTAAAGTCAAAAAGTTTTTTGTAATATTAGCAATATCATAAATTTGAATAAATCTCCAAAAATCGGTTTTTATTTGGGCTGTGCCTAAACGAAGAGGAAGAAGTCCGGGGTTGTCGCCTAAATTGTAAAACTGGGCTGCAATTCGTCTTGTGACTGTGCAGAGGGCGAATCTGTAACAGGGGGTCTTTTTAGTTCCTTAATATGTATAATTTCTCTACTTAATGTAATTTCCTTATTTTTTTGTTTCTCTCTTGAAATCTCTACCCTATTCTTATCTAATATTTTAGTAATTTTATACGGTCCTAAAAACACCTTATCTTTTTGTTTCTCTTTTAGGATTCTTCTTAAAACTATTTGTTCTACTTTAAATTCTGGATTAGTATCTCCATTGGTATTTTTCTTATCTACTACTTTCTGTTCAATTTCGACTAATTTTGCATTTACTTTATTATATACGTGTTCTAATTTTTCTTTATGATTATTAACGTAGTCTGAATAAAAGTTAGGGTTAAAAGATTTCATTGGGGTCTCTCAATTTGTATGTCCAAACGTCAATTCAAAGGGAGTATATTTTGTCGCACTGTGGATCGAGTTATTATAACCTATTATAGCATAGTCCATTAAATCGCTTTCTTTGGGGTAAATATCGCGTAAAAGTCTTAAGTGTTCAATTAGTGTGGAATGTGTTCTTTCAACTATGGAGTTGGATTCGTGATGTCCTGATGTTGTGAAATGTACACTAATTTTGTGTAGTCCTAAAATTTCTTTAACTGTAGCGTTGTTAAATTCCGTTCCTTTATCTGTCACAATGGTTTGGGGTATACCGAAAGAAGTAAAATATTTTATAAGTGCTTGACTAATATTTATAGCCGTTTTTCCACTTATAAATAGAGCTTGAGTTAATTTTGTAAAAGCATCCACTAATGTTAAATAATTTTTCCCATCAAAAGTAAATACGTCCATATGTACAATTTCGAATGGGCTTTTTACCGTTTCCGTTAGCATTATTGGAGTATATGGGGTCTGTCTAGCGTATTTATTTCTTTGGCACAATGTACATTCATTGATAAAATTTGTTATACTAGTTTTCATATTTTTCTAGTAATAATTTTGTTTGAGTCTTTCATAGGTTTCGTTTATTCCTCGGTGAGTCGTTTTACCTTCATGGTAGTTTCTAATTACTATTGTCTGCTCTACGATATCCTTAAGTGTATTTATCAATTTGGTACATTTAATTAACTTTGGTCCATTTTCAGAAAAATGCTGTTGATATACATCATTGAAGTCACTATACAATTTGTCTTTGTTGAAATGTAAATAATAAGTGTTACTAGGGTCTTTGTACTGAATTAGAAAATCCAAAATTAGTTTGTCATTGGCAATTTCTGGAATTTTGACTTTTATAATTGTGGGGTCGCTTTCATTTTCTAACGTTACGTCCGTCTTGTAATACAAATTTGGGTAAACTAAAATCTGGCGTGGTTTGTTATTTATAATTTCGTCTAAAATAGCAATTCCTTTATTCGTGTTTCCATTAGAGTTAGAATGTTGAGTAGATATGTTGTCGTCGTCAGGAATATGTATTGGCCATGCAGGTTCAGGAGTGTTTAATTGAGGTTCTTCAGGTAATTCTGTTTGAAGTTGATTTTCGTCATGCGGTTCATGATCTAAACTTTTTAAAAATTCTGCTATATAGTCATGTATGTCACCTGAATTATTTGCAAGAGATCCTGTTTCTAAGGCATTGACTGGTATCCGGGATAAACAATCGGCATTAGTGTTACATTTTCCTTTCTTATAAAGAATTTCGTAGTCATACTCTAATAACTTTATCCTCCATCTTGTCAGTTTTGAGTTTGCGTCTTTTAAGTTGAAAAGCCTTGTCAGTGGTTTGTGATCAGTATATAAGGTTATCATAAAGTAAGGGATATATTTTAAATTATGATAACTTTTTAACAAATTAAGTTAATAACAAGAAATAAATGAAATCTAATTGCTTATGAAATGGGATTTAGTATGCCCAAAACAGGTTACGGCAATTGCTCAATATGATCTCCATTTTGTTGTTGTAAGATCACCATCCTTACCTCCAAATTGTACACAGCATTTCGTAACATTTCTGGTTGAATTGTACCAATTTGCTCCGTAATACTGTCTTTTAATTCTTGTAGCGTAGTTGGTCGTCTTCTAAACACTAAACTTTTAAATAACCCCACAGCCAGTAATCCGCTGGGTTTAGATCAGGTGATCTTGGTGGCCATGAATTTACGAAATGTCTGCTTAACACGCGATCTTGAAAAACGTTGGTTAACAATTCTTTGACTGGTCGAAAATGTGCGGGGTGCTCCATCCTGCATAAAATGATGTTTTCAATTCCGTAGTGCTCGTTTTGCAGCTGTGGAATAACATAATTTTGTAACATTTGCAAGTATCGTTCACCATTTACAGTTACAGATACGGCTTGTCCATTCTGCATTTCCTCGTAGAAATACGGACCAATAATAAAATCAGCTATAAAACCGCACCAAACGGTGACTTTCTTGTCATGAAGACCTTTTTGAACGATTTGTTGCGGATTTTCTGCAGACCAGATTCTACAGTTTTGAGTATTGACTCCACCATTCAGATTAAAATGTGCCTCATCTGTCCATAAAATACGGGATAACCATTCGGGTTCAATTTCCATCTGAGCCATTACTCGCAAAGAAAAATCGTACCTAGTAGCCAAATCTGCGTCCTTTAATTCAAACAGCATTTTCAGTTTATATGGATACATGTTTAGAATTTTGCGTAAAATTTTCCAAACCGTGGTATACGGCATTTGCAATCGCTTGGATATCGCATTTGCACTGCTGATTGCGAGTGAATTGCTTCTGGCCATGTCTTGATTTTCATGAAGAACCTCTGCAACTTGGACATCACTAATTATTGGTGTTCCTGATCTTGGTAAGTCAGTTACAGACCCTGTTCTTTCAAATTTTTGTATCAAATTGCGGTACGCTTTCATTTGACAGGGTCCCGCTCTCAAACCCATTCTCGTGCGAAATCTTCGTAATCCAGCGGTGTAATTTCTGCCGGATTCATAATAGCACTGAACTAAACCAATTCTTGTTTGTAAATCCATGTTATTACAGTTGAGTCGTTTGAACTCAACGTTTACTTGAGTTTTAATTTCAAAATAAAACTTCAAATTGAATAATTTCGTTTTGACACTAGTGTCAACAATTGTTATGACAACGCTTTTGTTTCTCATAGATACGGTAAAATCCCATTCATTAAGCAACTAGATTTCGTTTATTTTATGTTACTAACTTAATTTATTAAAAAGTTGTAATGATTTAAAATATATCCCTTACTTTATGATAACCTAGTATATATAAAACTTTTGTCCAAATAAATACGGTCGAAAATGTTTGCATGCCCAAACAATTGCAAGAAGTTCCTTTTCGATTGTCGAATACTTTGTTTCGGTTTCATTTAGTGTCCTAGATGCGTACGCTATTGGTCGGTCATTGGGTATGGTTCCTTGCGATAATATTGCTCCAATTGCATAGTTGCTCGCGCCTGTCGTAAACATAATTTTTTTCCAAAGTCGGGATACTGAAGTACAGGACCGTTGGTCAATATTTTTTTACAAGTTTTAAAGCTGTCTAGAAAATCTTTGTCGTGTATTACTTTGGCATTCTTCTTTAAGCATTTTGTCATAGGTTTTGTAATTTTTGCAGTCTTTTATGAAACGTCTATAGTAACCTAATAGTCCAAGGAAACTTTTGATTTCAGTTGCTGTGCGCGGTAAAGGAAAATTTTTTTACGGCTGTTATTTTGTCCGGGTTTGGTTTAACTCCTGTAGGGGTAATTACGTGTCCTAAATACATTACGGTTTTTTGTAGGAATTCTGATTTGTCTAACTGTATTTTTAAATTATGTTGTCTAAATCTGTCGAAAACTTCTCTTAATTTTTCTAAGTGTTCTTGAAGAGACGAACAGGAAACTGGATATAATTTCTACCGGTGTTAGGTAGTGCTGAGTTTGAAACGTCTCGTGTGTTTTCAAAGAATGAACGGGGTCGTCGTTATCACAATAAGCATTACAATTTGCAGTATTACAATCATTCTTAAGTTCTATAAAATAAGGGTCATTGCAGTTTGAACTATTTATATTTTGATTGTATAACCTTTAAGATTGAAATTGGGGTTTAATAGTTGTATTTCCGGAAGATGTGTCCATCGGTTCGTCTTTATTAAAATTGGATATGTTATTAGGGTGAACTTGAGCAAATCTTTGAGATGAACTTGCAAAATTTTGTTTGTTACTAAATGGCGTGTTTTGCATACCAAACCTGTTATTAAAATGGGAACTTGGATTAAATGTTTTTTGATGGTTTACAGGGGTGTAAAATCTGTTCGAATGTATGTTTTGAAAATGAGACTTTTGCGTTTGAAATTTAGAATATGAAGGTTGGTTGTTTTGAAATGTGTTTGGGTACCTATAATTGAAATTATTAAAATTTTGTCTGAATGGAAAGTTAGAGTGATTTGAATAGCTACTAGGCGTCATTCTTGAAATGGGTTTGAAATTTGAATTTGAATTTAAGTTACTATTTTTCTGTGTTGAGTATAAGAAATTTTCTTCTTCGATAACTAATCCCATAGCCTGTTATAAACTACTAGGGTTGCGTAATCTAACATTTGTTTGAATGGTTATTGGCAATCCACGAATATATGTTTTAAGCAAAAGGTCATCATAACTTTTAAGTCTAATAGTACGTTCTTCGGCTAAAATGGTCAATGAATTTAATTTTGCAATTATTAAACTCCTTGCGTCTTGGCAACGCATTCCAAAATTATATGGCGTTTCATGTTTATTTGGTCTTACACTAATTAAATCCTGAATAAGACAATCAATATCGCGCTGATCTCCAAAAGATAAATTTAACGCGTTTTTAATTTCGTCCCAAGTTTTTAACTCTATGCGTGAACCTATTAATATCTGAGCTCTACCTATCAATTTACCTATAATTGCTCTAAGCAAGAAACTATTTAACTGAATATTTGTTTGACTAGCAAATACATTAATTACGTTCTCGCAATTTGCGATAAATATTGTCAAGGTATGAGGGTTTCCATCGTAAGGGGGAATGGAATCTAAATGTAATTTTAACAATTGATAATTTGTTTGTTCAGTTGCCATGTTTGAATTAATTAAGTTATATAAATTACTGATACTATTTTCTGAGCTTTCCAAAATATTTGAACGAGCCCTTGAATTATTCCCTAAAATATCTACGTTCGTGTTATCTGAACTTGCTAAAATTTCCTCGTTACTTATTTTAATACGTTCTATCAAAACTGTTAAGTCGCTTATATCGCAATCACTCATCAATTGAAAATCAATTATAAGATATCAGAAATGGAAATTCCAAGTTAGCTTACATTAATATGATGCATTGAGTTCGCATAATTTTCTTAAACTAAGTGCCCTGGTTAGACGATTCTGTTCCTTCCAAAATTGGGCTGATGTCTGGATTGGACGATTTCGTTCCTTCTCCAAACTGCTAACAAAAATCTTCGTTTCTCGAATTCGAAATCACAAACAGTTGTTGATTTTCCTAAAAGCAATTTCCAAAGCAATTTTCGCTTGCTTATATGGATATATCACTTTCAAAGTTCTTGATTTTGGTTAATCGTTGAAACGAAAAATTTCCGGCGATTCGAAAATTTCCAAAATCCTGTGCCGACTGCGCCAAATATGTTTATCACTCTCGAAAACGGTTTTTTTAAAATTTTTATTAGCGTGAGAACATTACAACACTGATGTCATACATAATCTGATCTCTAAGTCTAGCGCTACCTCTATTTATACTACTTCCTTATCTAATGCATTTGAAATACATAACTTGCGACTCGTAGATCAAAACTTAAATATTTTTTGTTTAAGTTAGTAATAGTTAATAAAGATTTTTATAATAAACGCCTTGACTGTTTTAGTTACCTGTAGGTAATGGTAACTTTATAAATAAGATGGTTTCAAACCAGATAAGAATTTAAGTACCAGATGTTTAAAAAGATAATAGCAAGGCCCGATAGTAAAAGTGAGTCTTTTTGTTTAGGGCAACCGGAAACAAAAATTGGAATGAAGATCGGTTGGGTAGTAATTTTCGTTGGTGTTGCATGCTGGTTTTGAATGCCACGAGAAGATAAATTTATGGGAGTTTAGTATGATTATTTACGATTGCATCGTTATTAGTTAAAAATGATAAAAGCAAAAACCGTCGGTCTTAAAGGTACATTGGAAAATTGAGCAAGACTTTGAAAGGTTTATTATTGCTACGTGATTTCTTTCTATACGAGTTCTACGGATGCTCTTCAGGTTTGTACTGGGAACCTGCGATACCACTGTCGATGAGAAATTATACGGGGTTCACGTGATTCCCCTGTGGTAATAAGATTTTGGCGAATAACAATCTTGAGTACTTTATAGTCTTATTTCTAATTAATATTAAGTAACGACGTCCAACCAATTAATTAGGTTAAGATGTTTAGCGGACAAATAATATTTTTAAAAATATTTTGGGAGTATGAAGCAGTGCATGTTAAGTGGATTGATAAATGTTTTCTTTTTTGTTGTTTAGTAATAGTCAGGTTTTAATCTAATTTTGCTCTTAATTGTTATAAGAACTTCCTCTTCGATTGAAAGTTAGAAGGTGGAACACAAATTCAAGCAACATATTTAGAATCGGCAAGGCGTAAACTTGTTTCTAATCATTCTTATTCACGTTAAATTGATTATAAAATTCTAATCTAGTTTCAAACAGTTTTCAACTCTCACGAGAATTCCAGAGTATCTTTATCCAGTTTCATCAATCACGTAATAAAACTATTTTCCTTTTTCCAGTTTCTACCGTAACGTAGAACAACTGATTTGTAGTAGTTGACAAAAGTTTCCAAATCTTGTCTTAACTGTTTACAAGCTTTAGATTTGGTGATGCGGTTTAACGAAAAGCAGACGAACATGCTGTAAACAAAGCTACCGGATTTAATGTAGCGTACAATTCTTTGTGGCATGACAAAATACAAGATCTACTTCATAAATAGTTCTGGCATTCATATATTTTACACTCCGTAGTGCTGCTTGCTTTTGTTTTACCATTTATCAAAGTTCTTCATGCGCGGAATTATAATATTAGAAGTCACATGTTCCATTGCGCTGTCACTGGCGTTCGTCATAATGCGAGTTGTCTGTATCTATCTAAATTTGTAGAATTAAAAGGTCCCTTCTATACAGAGTTCGAGCTCCCTCAGTTTGTTAGAAAGCTACAATGCCACATAAAACTACAAACAAATTCAGGGTTTCTACAGAGTTACAGCAATTAACGTTGCACGCCTTAGAAAGCGCAATTAAGGTATTATGAAACATTCAGATCACATCTTTAAGCAAACGTGCTTATTGAATTGAAATATTACAATTCTTATACAATTTTTCTCATAGGATTTCGTCCATTGCAATTAGAGTTATAACAATATAAATACCAATGTCGGTTAAAACACTTTGATAGCAATTTGCGTAATAATAGGTGAGCTAAGTTAGTAATTTAGCACAGTAGATCTTATGTATTACTTGTACAACTTATAAAACATTGAATAATTAGTATTGTTGCGAGCTACTATTAGGCAACTCATCATACACACAAAACGCGGCAAGCACCGTATATTCTCCATGGACCGAGAAGCTTCTGGCAATTACTGGAGGGTGAGTCAACCTTTTTAATTCACGGTATAAATATGACCGATGATGTGGTACAGAGTTAGTCTATATCAGATTGTCGAATATAAATGATATCGTGTAAAATAGATAGTTGAACTTTGGGAAGTCCTAGAATATACATTAATGTTAAATTATGTGAACGTGTCTAAAGTACATGCAGCTTGTAGAATACATAAATAGACAAAAGTGCAATAAATAAATTATAGTAGTTGTGTTAGTGTTATTAATGGACCTATGGTTAAAAATTTAGTTTAAGAAGATATTAGTGCTTGTAAATTCATTAGTGTAATAGTGGTTTATAGTTAATTGGACTGAAAACATCTATAAATAATGGATATACTGTTAATTAGACTTGTGAACAGTGAGTAATAAAGACTCTTGTTATTACTTGTTTTAAATTAGTGAAACGCGGTAGTAGTAGCCCGCTACACTGGTGTCAGGTGTGGGGTATATAGTGATTAATTTAAAAGGAGAACACACAAGTCTAATAACATTTAAGTAGTTTGTATATGCCTGTATCAAGAAGTCAAAGTAAGATGGACGCAGAAACTTTAATGAATTTCCTTAAAGATTTTAAATCCGGTATGGAAAAAAGGTTTAGTAAAAATGCTGCGAAAATAGATGAAAAGCTTAGTGAAAATGTTGAGAAAATGGAGGAGAGGTCGGCTAAACTGGAAGTGACACTTAATGAAAACGTAGTGAGGTCGGTTGAACTGGAATCAACCCTTAAAGAAAAGTTAAGTGAAAATGCTGAGACAATAGAAAAGTTAAGTGAAAATACAGCCACGTTAGAACATAGATTAATGGAAAGCTCCATTGCATTGAAAGAAGATTTCACGAAACAAGTAAAAACAGTTGAGCAAAAGTTGGACAGTAAATTGGTAAAAATGGAAAAAAATATTATGAAGCTACAAGAACAAGTGATTTCACTAACAACGCGGCCACTTGAATTAGCAAACCAAGTTGTAAATCAGAACATCCCAGAAATTAGAAACATGGTAGAAAAAGAGACAATACCGTCAAAATTTAAAGTGAAACCACCCACATTCGATGGTAAAACACCTTGGCTCACATATTTGATACAATTTGAAGCTGCGACAATAGCCAACGGTTGGCGCAACAAAGAGAAGGCTATCTCTTTAATAGTGACCCTACGGGGGTCTTAACATCTTACAAACAATTCCCGATCACCAGCAGAATGATTACGGCCTCTTAAAATCGAAGCTTGAGATGAGATATGGAGATGTTCACCTTCAACAGGTTTACCACGCACAAGTTAAGAACCGCTCGCAAAAGACAAGTGAAAGCCTGCAAGAATTCGAAGCTGACATCGCCAGATTAGTTAGATTGGCATACCCAACGGCACCAGATAGCTTCCTCGAACAACTGACTGTTCAAACATTTGTGGATGGCGTTAAAGATGGCGAAATACAGCAAGCACTAAGATTAGCACGGCCAAAAATGTTAGATGACGCACTGGCTCATGCGCTTGAATTTAAAGCAGCTAAGCAGACATCACACACAATGAGTCACAAAGTTCGGTCTGCCTTAGAAGAACCTGGCCAATCGCAGAACAGCATAGAAGAAATAATTAACCGTGTGGAAAAGCTTGAAAGACAACGACCGCGGAGATGGGGTCTGCGATGCTGGAACTGCGGTGAAGTTGATCATATACAGAGACGCTGTACTCAACCAAAAAACCGGTTGAGCAGCAGGAAAACTAGAGCAAGTCGACGTAAGGGACCGAACGTCGACTGCACAACGTAGTGCCCCGGAGATTATCATCTGTGCTGCATCGTCTATGGGAAGTCTGGACAGCATTTATATCGATGGTAGAATTAATGGTAGGGTTGTCTGATTACTCGTGGATACAAGAGCAACAAGGACTATTGTGAAAGCAGATTTGGTTGGTCGTGGAAAAGTGCTACCTGTATCGATATGTCTTCGAACGACAAGTGGTGAGAAAATTTCTACTCACGGAGAGACTACCGTAACGTTGAGAATTGAAGACAAATTAATCAATCATCGGGTGTTGCTAACTGAAATTACAGAAGAAGTGATCTTGGGAATGGATCTCATGTAGAATATGGGTTTCATGTAAACATGAAAGAAAATGTGCTTCGCATAGATGATGATGAGATTCCATTTCAAGAGACTCGTAGCCAGACGATGCAAGTGCGAATGATCTGTGATATGAAAATACCCGAGAAGGCGGAAATGATAGTAATGGGACGCCCGGATGGTACGCTCCGGGAAGAACAAATATGCATGATGGAAGCAACTGAATCGGAAATGGGTCAGGAGGGATTACTGATTGGAAGAACGCTGGTAAAGTTTTGAAATATGGTACCAGTAAGGGTGCTGAACATTAATCCGCATAGGATGACCCTAAAGAAAGACACGATTGTGGGAAGTTGCATTCCAGTATGCCATATTAAACGTTGTGTGGACGACAAGAAAGATAAACCAGCCAACGGTTGCTCACAGAAATTGCTGGATATGTTAATACCTTCGTGTCAAGGATTAAACGGCGACCAACTGGGCAAGGTAAAAGAGCTGGTCGGACGATATCGAGGTGTGTTTGCACTGGATGATAGTGAGAAAGGAAGGACGAATGTTGTGCAACATAAGTTCATTACTGGAGATGCGCAACCGATAAGACATTACCCCAGGCGGCTTCCTTTAGCAAAACGTAAGAAAGCCGAGCAATTATCACCGATATGGAAGAACAGGGAGTGATTGAACCCTCGAATAGTCCATTGGCATCCCCGGTAGTGCTTGTCAAGAAAAAAGACGGGTCGACAAGGTTTTGTGTGGACTACCAGCGGCTTAACAATGTGACAAAGAAAGACAGCTATCCTTTGCCCAGAATTGATGACACCTTGGATACTCTATCCGGATCTAAATGGTTTTCGGCCTTGGACTTGAAAAGTGGATACTGGCAGGTAGGTTTGGAGCCAAACGATAAAGAAAAGACTGCGTTTACAATTGGAACTGGATTATGGCAGTTCAAGGTCATGCCATTTAGATTATGCAATGCCCTTGCTACTTTTGAACGATTGATGGAGTCGATAATGCGTGGACTGTCCTAGAAAACATGTCTGGTGTACCTTGACGACGTGATAGTGTTAGGCCGATCTTTTGAAGAACATCTTAAGAATCTAGAGGAGATATTCCAAAGATTACGCGGGACAACCTTACATTGAGCCCCAAGAAATGTCACCTATTTGGAAAAGAGGTGAAATACCTAGGACATGTCATTTCGGATACCGGATAATAGCTGACCCAGACAAAATAAAAATGGTACAAGAATGGCCTACACCAGCAGATATACATCAACTACGCAGTTTTCTAGAATTGTGCACATATTACCTACGTTTTATACTTGGGTTTGCGAACATTGCCAAACCGTTAACAAAATTAACCGAAGATGGACAAGAATATGATTGAAATGACGACTGCCACAGTGCATTTGAATAGCTGAAACGGCTACTAGTTACAGCACCAATTTTGAGTTATCTACGGATGGAGGGAAAATTTGTGTTGGATTTCGATGCCAGTAACATAGCTATAGGAAGCGTTCATTCTCAAGTGCAGGCCGGACAAGAAAAAGTTATTGGGTATTTTAGCAAAGTCTTGTCGCGGCCAAAAAGGAACTATTGTGTGACAAGAAGGGAGCCGTTGGCCGTCGTCAAATCTGTAGAGCATTTTTATAAGTACTTGTACGACCGTCAATTCCTGTTGAGAACAGACCATGCTGCACTAAAATGGTTACCGCAGTTTCGAAATCCTGAAGGGCAAGTTGCAAGGTGGATAGAGCGGTTGCAGGAATATGACTTTAACACAGAACATCGTGTAGGAACTAGCCATCGGAATGCAGACGCTCTGTCAAGGGGATCTTGTCCGTTTGATTGCAATTATTGCTCCAAGATGGAAGAGAAAGTAAGTGTCATTCATAAAATGACGGTAACCGATGATACTTGGCAACCCGAAAAATACGAGAAGACCAGGAGAATGACTCTGAATTGGGACGTATTATTGAATGGAACAGTAGCGGACAACGACCAACTTGGAAAGAAATTAGTATATCAAGTAGGAAACCGAAAGCATACTGGGCACAGTGAGACCCCTTGGTAATTGGAAATAGAATCTTGAAACGACGCCTGGAATGTGAAGACGGCACTGAGAGACTCCAAGTGATAGTGCCGGAAGTGTTGCAACACTTGCACGATGGTATTTCCCAAGGGCAATTTGGCGTGAATAGAACTCTCGAAAGAGTGAGAGAAAGATTTTATTGTGCGAACTGCAAAGAAGATGTGAAGAAGTGGTGCCGGAAATGTGAGTTGTGTGCCTCTGCAAATGACCCGGTCGCAAAACAGAAAGCCCCAATGAGACAGTATAACGTGGGGAATCCTTTTGAGATGGTAGCTGGTCCGTTTCCTGAATCAGAGAAAGGAAATAAATACATCTTGGTTGCTATGGATTATTTTACCAAATGGCCGGAGGAATATGCTATACCTAACCAAAAAGCCGAGACGGTTGCAGATGCACTAGTGAGGGAGTGTTTTGTCGCTTTGGAGTTCTGTTGGAATTACACTCCAATCAAGGTCGGAACTTCGAATCAACGTTGTTTCAAAACGTTTGCGAGCATCTTGGAATCAGGAAAACCAGAACCACGCCACTTCATCCTCAATCGGATGGAATGGTTGAAAGAATGAACAGATCGTTAGGAAAGTACCTAGCCAAAGTTGTCTCTGAACATCAAAGAGACTGGGATCAATATTTAAATTTGTTCCTACTGGCGTACCGATCTTCGGTTCATGACAGCACAGGATACTCGCCTGCTTGCGTAATGCTAGGACGTGAATTGCGGCTACCATGTTATCTTCAGTTTGGATAAATACCTGGAGAAGAGGTCGCAGGTGAAGATTACGTTAGTAAGCTTCGTAAAAAATCACATAGCATTCACGAAAACGTCCGAAAGAATATCCAGGCAGCAAGCGATTGAATGAAATCACAACGAGAGCACAAGAAGGTGGTTATCAACCTGGAGATTTAATGTAGTTGTATAATCCACAAAGAAAACGTGGGTTGTCGCCAAAATTACAAAGACAATGGGTAGGCCCGTATGAAGTGTTACCTAGAATTAATGATGTAGTGTACCGGATCAGAAGATCTCCCCGTGGTAAACCGAAAGTGGAACACTTTGACCGTTTAACATCCTACGCTGGCAACAACCAGGAAGGCTCGAATAATGAGAATGGTGTTCGACAAGTTATTAATCATGAGGCATATGCAGATTTTGAGCGCTTTATGGCGGCGTATGGTAATTCCGCTAAGGCGAGATTTTACGTTGTTGTTGGTAAACAACAAGATCTGTTTAGAGCACCAGAAAAGTATTCCCTTGCACATTGCGTAGCTCAAGATTTGGAAATGTCAAGGGGAATAGCTGTTGTTTTCAAGAAAAAGTTTGGATGTGTGGACGAATTAGTACAACAGTAGCCAACTGTAGGAAAAGCTTTGGCTCTTCAGGATGAAAATCGTTATGTTTACTATCTGGTCATCAAAAATTCTTCATCGCAGAGACCTAGTTATGAACATCTATGGGAGGCTTTGCTAAACCTTAAGGCTCAGATGATGGAAAATGGAGTAACGAGACTAGCGGTGCTCAGGCTAGGCTGTGGACTAGATCGCTTAGATTGGAGGATAGTCCGAAATATACTAGAAGTAGTTTTCCAGGGAACCAACGTCCAGGTCCTTGTTTGTTGTTATCAACTGGTTGCCTGCCAAGACTAAGAAAAAAGTGTTGACTCTTACCTCCAACGACGTGGTGGATGCACCAGAGGAGATGGCTGCCGATACCGTCATCAGTCATCGAATTGGCGTCAAAATGTATTTACCGTTACGAGACGTAACGGTTTTAAAGAGGGGGCAGTGTTTCGAGCTACTATTAGGCAACCTATCAAACACACAAAACGCCGCAAACACCGTATATTCTCCATTTACCGAGAAGCTTCTGGCAATTACTGGAGGATGAGTCATCCTTTTTAATTCACGGTATAAATAAGACCAATGATGAAGTACAGAGTTAGTCTATACCAGAATGTCGAATATAAATGATATCGTGTAAAATAGATAGTTGAGTTTTTGGAAGTCCAAGAGTATACATAAATGTTAAATTATGTGAACGTGTCTAAAGTACATGCAGCTTGTAGAATACATAAATAGACAAAAGTGCAATAAATAAATTATAGTAATTGTGTTAGTGTTGTTAATGGACCTATGGTTAGGAATTTAGTTTAAGAAGATATTAGTGCTTGTAAATAGCATTAGTGTGATAGTGTTTCATTGTTAATTGGACTGAAAACATCTATAAATAAGGCATATACTGTTAATTAGACTCGTGAACAGTGAGTAATAATGACTCGTGTTATTACTTGTTTTAAATTAGTGAAACGCGGCAGTAGTAGCCCGCTACAGTATCTAAAAAGCACATGAAAGTACAGGTTTAATGGCGTTAAAAATAAAATTATATATGTCAACTGCTTAGCACCCGCATTTTTGTATGGATTTTCATTTACTATAATAATATCAGTTTTCAATTGACATTAGGGTTATATAGTAAATGTCTTACACTGGCATGGAGTGTTTGTTTCAGTGGCTATTATTTAATGTAAATAAACATGACAATTAATTAGTTATATAAACGCTAGAAAAATTTATTATTAAATCCAAAATATCGTTTCAAATGAAATTAGTACAGGAAATAGTACCAAGATTAATCTGAGTGTGCGTGGTATGTGTACGTATGCAGACGTGCGGGCATGTTTTATAGCATATTGTAGGGGGTCTCATATTGTCCTTTTGTCTCTATTTCCAATAAATACAAATCCATTCATATTTCACTATTACAGGTATGTACAGTTTTGTTTACATTCGCGTTAACTTAATCATTATTTGTATGCATGCACTAATTTCATTTTCTAAATACGATAAATTAAACGCTATTGTACCACTAATGCTACTGGAAATTATTTATCTAACACTTTTATATCAAGTAAGCGAATTTATATTTATAGTACTTTATGTACATTGAATGCTTATTAGGACGGAATTCAAACTAATACTGACTAGAGCAACAAGGCTCGCACTTATAAACAATAATCCTTTATTCAAGTTAAATGGAGAAAATATGTAGATTGTGCGTCATCAAACCTTTTGATACAGCATTAAAGTTGAATTTTAATTCTTAAAATAAAAGCATATTCTTGCTTGAACCTTATATTCTAACCAAAAAGAAACAGCCTGATTCCAAATTTGATACACCATTAAAGTTGAATTTTATTTTTTTAAATAAAAATTAGCTTAACCTCCAATTTACGCCTCACACTAGTTGCATGCTATTTCGAAATTCCATGTTACTTGAAAGTTACAAAACATTCAAAAAATGCACTACAATAATGCGATAAATAAGATTTTACAAATTTACCTTACCGACTGCTTAATGAAGTTTCACCAAGATCAATCACCGTTACTATGAAAATGCACCGTTAGTCCATTTATCTCTCTTTTAACAACACTCCACAAGTGACCCTTGCCAACGATGATTTTCTTACACAAACAACTTTTTTCTTCTCTTAGACCGGGCCCATCTGGCCATGGTTATCAGTAGATAAACCCACTCAACCTTCACCCTAACAAGATCAAAACGAAAGTGACACGCTTTGTCAAATAACAATTGCTTGCAAATTATTAAAGTACAGACATAGATGAGGACGGCTGTAAGGTCTAACCTAACGATGTTGTTACTATGATATAATATGTCACTATAGTGACACTAGAAGAATGCATGTTATTGAAATATTATTATTGGATTTAAGGAAATATTATTACACTCCTGTAATTAGAATTGTAATTTAATTTAATAAACCAGATATTATTTTATACTATTATTTGTATAATGGTTTGAAATGCACAATTAAAATAAGTTTATTTATCTTTAGGATTTAAATATGGCTACTGTGTTCTATAATATTTATAAGGTGTTTCCTATCTTTATATTTCATTGGTTTAGTTCTTTCGATTTCTATAGATGTTTTAGTGTGGGGTTGTTTATATAAAGATATTGATTAGGGTGTTACGAGATAAATATAGAACCACCTTAATTTCTCTCAGAAGTTAAGCATAGATGTAGTTTTTCCGTATTAGAAATAAATACTTCTGGAGACTTCCGAACTAACTCTGAACTCTAACTTCAGCGGGATGAGATTAACAAGGGCGCTTTTATAAATACGGAAATGTCAGGCGCCACTAGACTCAAAGATTCAATATAAACAAGACAGTGTTACTAAAGAAAGTGCAAAAACTTTAGTATCGATTATACGCACATAAAGCACACAGCCTAAGATTGTTAAGTTATGCAATATTATTTCAGAATAAAAAAATAATTATATGTTAAGTTTCAAATAGATCATAGGTTGCATTTAAATAAGGAACATGCCTTTATATAAAATTTTAATTGTAGGTTACTTCCTTAATGAATGGTTACGTAAATAAATTCAATAAAAAATCTGAAGGAAGAAATATATGTTTATCTATATATCTGTAGTGTTGGCAACAGTGGAACTGGAATTTACGTCAAATCATCAATATCCGAGTTTTTAATTACGATTGTTGAATCCATTATATCTTAGTATCTCTTTGTTTACGGTAGTCGCTTCAGCATAATTTTTAAGTTAATATAGAGTTAAAAGTCATAATTTAAATAACAACAATGATTATTGTAGACTAAATATCAGCAAAGATGGTATTCAGTGTAATTGTGCTGTAATAATTAAGATCAATTAATTATATATTAAACTGATAAATTTTTCAAACTATATCGTCAAATTTATAACATCTTTGACGAGAACTTCGAAAGAACTCTTTCGAAAAGGCTATGCGAAGGTCGCGTTTCAACATGTTAATCAAGGCAGACATGTTCTTTAAATCATAATTGGCTGTTTACAAAGAAAAGCCATCTACACTATAGCGAGCGTTTGAACTGCACGTGCGGGTTGGCTACACAAGAAATAACCAGTTATATATTGCTATAAAAATGGCCTCGCGTTGGGAGTCACTAAAAGAGTGCTGTGACAACACCCGTTTGAGTGGCGTTGCTAAAAGGGTGCTGTGATACAGATACCGCGATTTGTTTAACTTGGACTTATTCACTTTCTTTTGTTGATTTTATAACTGTGCCCGGCTAACTCAACGGAACCGACTGAGTTTTTTTTTTAAATAAAATAAAATGCAACAATATCACAAAGCATTTATACAATATGAATTATTTTCTTTCTTACAAAACCATTTACAACATTGTTTCTATCAAACATAAAATAATTTCTAAGAAGCATTTGATAAGAAAAAATTGTTTCTTACGTCATTTTAAATTTACAGAATTAAACTTATTCTTTTGGGGATCGTTTACCTGGTTATAAATTATTTGGTCCAAAAAAGTCCTTGACATATAATCTATTAAAAGGTCAGAGTATTTCGAACTCTGAACACAAACTCCTAGTAAAAAAATCCCTTACAAAAATATTAGGACTAACTTAAACTAGATCCATATACTCTAATATCAGTTAAAAATTAATCTAAAAGTGCTACTTGCAGAGTCAACAAAAACTCTCTTAATTAAAAATCTTATTTTAAATTGATTTTCAAATAAACTTGCTAGATTCTTCATAAAACGTTTTTATCTTCAACAGCAATTACCAAAGTACATTTTTGGTTAAATCTTCCTTTCGATTATTTTATTAAAATAGCTATATTATGAGGAATTTTGTCTCTTCATCGTTATTAATAAATTCTATTTTTTCTTTATGAGTTACGTTTAAAACATCGCTTCTTTATTCAGCACAACTCGCAACTTGGTTAAATTGCAGTATGTTTACTACATACTTAAATACTATAGCAACAGCTTGAGGTTAAAATAACATTTTATGCTCGCATGAATAAAATCTAACAATGAAATGCCCTCCCAATAAATAAACGTTTCCTTTATATACAAATTTATCTGTTTCCAGAAGCTTACTCAAATAGTGTAGAACATAATGATGTAAGGTTCTTGGATAACCCAACTAACGTCTAAATCGTCGAGTTTTATGACCTAATTAGCGTTCCCGTTATACGTGACGTGTGTTATCTGCTCTTTTCACACATATACTATTATTGCGGCGTCGCATACTAATACTAAAGATAATCGATTATTTATGGTTATTCCAGGAATTTTAAGGCTTATTTTCAATTTATCTATATTGACAATTTCAATGTAAAGCCTCACATTAGTAGGTTTTGAACTATTTTACACCCATACTAACGTTTCTCAATTTTTAATATCTTTAATAATGGTTTCGAAATAAAACCGAAAGCTTAGTTTATAATAAAGAGTACACTTCATTAATCGGCAAGCCTAAAAACCTGTTTTTATATATATTATATTATATAAATCTTTACACTTTAGTGACCTTTATATTTACTACTTAGACAAGAGGTTATAAATTTATTGGACTATTTTAGGTCAAAATAAATAGTAATTAAAAAAATTTCGTTATATTACTTGACGTTTCTGCAACACATTTCTGCCATAATCATAAGTCTATAAGATAAAAGAGATTTGGTCAATCAATTACAAAAAATTACAACTTACATTAACTGTTGTTCACAAACATTTCATTATTTAGTTAATGACAGTGAAACTATTGCATTTAATTGAAAGTAGTATAATACAATAAATTGATGCAAAACTGTTAGATCTCGGTTGATAACTTGGTATCAACAAGGTGTGTTCCGTAAAAAACTTCACGAGTTTGATGTATCTAAATATAAGAATGAAAACCTTCTAGGTTATAATGAAGGTCTAACTGACAAGATGGGAAACTATGAAGGTACTTAATACTGTACATGATGAATCGTATGATGATAAATAAGACTAGTAGAAATCACCCTCAAATGCTATGATGGCGGTTAACGCATCTTTGGTAGTCGTTACCGTAGTGTTAACGGTATATTTGAACTCACAATTTGTAACGTGCTAATTTTCTTACAGTTCAGCTTCTCCTATTTTATAATTATTATTAGATTTGTTGAGACCTGTGACGCCGTCTCTTGGTTTACCTTCACTTTACAATTTGCCTTGTAGCTCGTGACAGTCGTTGTGCTTGTTGTTTATTGGTTATTGGTATTTATCCAACGTTTGCAATTCAATTCTAATCTAAAGTTGATAACGTTTATGAAGGTATTTGTTTTATTGCATGGTGAACTCGTTCTGCTAATTTTACACCTTATTAATGCGTTTTGTCGAGTTTACTTACTACTACTAATCAATTTTTTACTAATAAAATAAGAGGCAACTTTGTTATATCCGTATTACGCGCATTATTTGTTATCGTCGTTGGTATGTATAGTAATGCTATAATTACTTAATCTTAACCGATATTGGTTTTAGCCTATAAGATCCTATTTTATGCCCTCTACTTTTTATTTTGCTCCTTACATATCTCGAAATTTATGGTAATTATTTCACCAGCTGTCAGATGATTATATCACTTGGAATGTTCCACATCTGGTAACACCTACAGTTTCTCACGTAAATATTGAAAATTAACCACAAATTAACCAACGTGGCCTTCATTAAAATTTCTACGTGTTGGCTGCTTGTTTATTTCATGTTACTAACCTACTAAACCTTTTAGTTGTAAGGTGTACACGAGGTGGCTCCGTGGCGTAGTGGTATGTGTGTGACTACTACGCCCAAGGTCCCGGGTTCGAATCCCGACACGGTCCGCTTGAAAAATGTTAGGCGAGCATTTTTCACAAAAATACACCCTCGTTCGGATGAGAGGTAAAATGGAGGTCCCGTGTGTGAGTGTTGTCACGCACGTTAAAGATCCCTACCTTGCTTGGAACAACAAGGGTTCGGCAAAATTCCAAATTTTACAGGTAAAAAAAAACTCGCTTCCTGGCCAATGTAGTACCTTCGGGTGGAGCATTGGAAAATCAAATGTAATGTAAGGTGTACACGAAATTTAACTGGTACTTGACCTATGCTGTAAAAAATAATTATATTGTGTAAACCCACTAATAACAGTCCTGTCAGAACACTTGTTGCATAGTTGATTTAACAGTCAATATGTTGTAGCAATAATTCACACATCTGTAACGCAAGAGGTCTCTACGATTAATTCTAATATATAGTGTGATTCTGATGTTCAAAATTGGTACATTACGCCATTTTAGTTTATCTTGAGCACTTTAATCCTTAAGCTAAATTAATTCATTTTATGTCAACTGTTTATTTGTCAGTACCTCATTATATACCAAAGAATTGTGAATCCTGGTGTTTATTTATTTTAATTACTAATATTTTCTTTCAGCTAGCGTTATCGTTCGATGACCACTATTTTCCTACCTTTTGTGCATCCTTCCCCCTCAGGGGTGTGACTAGGTTCCTACGCGTCGCAGTAGGACCGCGACGTTGGATCTTGTTTCTACGGCGTCCCTGACGCCTTCCGAGTTTCTATTCCTTACTTGCGGTTGGCCAATCTCACCTGGCCTCCGCCACGAGTGGTTATCTACCCACCCCACTCTCCGCAAGCAGCTAAACCGTATAGCTGGGCATACACTTTTCTATCTACCGACCTACCACTCGACCCTGTGCAATTTATATCTTCATATATATATTCTTTTCCTTCAAGTATTCTATTCATCTGTCTCAACCCCCTTTTTTCTTTTGTACGGTGTTTTTGGGAACGCTTTCTCCCAAATGACCCTTACAAATTATTATTCAATTTAAATTATTTATCAGATCCTAGTCTACTTAAAAGCTTTTACAATTGTCTGAATGTTCGTAAACGCATGTATCATTAACCACGTAATAGGACTATTTTATCTTTGGTTTCGGTTTATAAAGTATCGTAGGACAACTGATTTATAATAGTTTACAAAAGTTTACAAACCTTGTCCTAACTGTTCACAATCTTTGGACTTGGTGATGTGGTTTTACGAAAAGCAAACGAACACGCTGTCAACAAAACTTCCGGAATTAATGTAGCATGCAATTCTCTGCGGCATGACAAAATACAAGATCCACTTCATAAATACACCAGGCATTCGTATATTTTACACTCTGCAATACTCCTTGCTTTTGTTTTATCATTTATCAACGTTCTTGATGCGCAACATTATATTATCAGAAATCGCATGTTCCATTACACTGTCACTGGCGTTGTTCATCATGCGAGCTGTTGTCTGCATATGAATTTTTAGAATTAAAAGGTCTCTTCTATACAGAATTCTAACTCGTTCAGTTTGTTGGAAAACTACATGTTGTATAAAAATTTCAAACAAAGTTGGGTTATCTGCTGAGTTACAGCAATGTATCTCCACAAAGAAATCAGGGTTTCTTTCAGTAGCCGCAATGTATCTTTCTAAATGCTTATGGCTTTAAGCATGTAAATTTTGCAAACGAGTCATATGTCTTAGAATAGCACAATCATGACATTATGAAACAAAGACTTAGAACCTATTTCAAAGATACGTGCTTATTTTATTTTTAATATATATTACCAAGAGTATATCATCCATTGCAATTACCATTCCTGTGCTAACTTTGCGTTGTACTGACCAACGAGAACACTATTTTCCCCAAATCCCCTAAATTTTATTTAATAACCATCCGGTTCCTTTGGTGGGAAGTGCGTATTAGCATTTATAGCGATTTTAAACGTCGTTCTGTTATACGATGGATGTTAGTTGGTTATACTGTTTGCACTATCATGGATTTTTTATTGTCTTTGCAACAGAATTAGTACATTATTGTTTATTTTAGTAATGTGTTATCACAAAAATAGTAATGCATGCGGAGGTTGCAAGAGAAACTAGATGATAGAAAATACTAAAATATTGTTCCACACAATAGCAAAGATTCTAGCAAGAACACGTAGAAGAACGAATATAAAATTTTCTGAAGGACGAAGAGTTAGAATCAGAGATAAAACATCCTATTCCTAACAACAAATAATGTGGAGATAAAGTAAAGAGAATTGGATAGTGAAAGTAAGCAAAAATATAATAGAGTTAGAAATAAGATAGTACATGAGTGTAGAAAAGCTAGAAATAATTGAATGGAGGAGAATTGTAAGGGAATACAAGATGATTTGAGAGCAGGTAAGTCAGACAGGGCTTACAGGGCAGTTAAAAAGTTTTTCGTGGAAGATTCGAAAAAATATAATGGTATTAAAGATGAGAATAATGAGCTTCTAATAAATAAACTTGAGGTAGCAGTTGGACGGAAAAGATATTTAGAAGATTTATATAAGGGAGACGATATGGATGAGTTAGAGAAAAACCAAGAGGAGGATGTACAAATAGGGTTCTCAATATTAAAAGAGGAATTTGATAGAGTTGTTAGGGATCTTAAACTAAATACAGCGCAGGGGATGCCCGCAGAATTAATAAAATATGCAAGTCAGAACCGACCTTAAGTAAGTTCGAAATACAGCGCAGGGGATGTCCGCAGAATTGATAAAATATGCAAGTCAGAACCGACCTTAAGTAAGTTCGAAAACAAAACAAAAAAAACAAATAAATAAAAATCAGTTAATTAACTGTCACCATGACATAACCCACAATTAGTTAGCGGTCTGGCATGTTGGTAGCGATTCGCTGCTTAAGCCTTACCATAAAATATAGTCTAATAAACGTCACCATGACATAACTCACAGTTAGTTAGCGGTCTGGTATGTTGGCAGCGATTCGCTGCTTAAGCCTTACCATAACATATAACTTAATGAACGTTTCCATGACATAACTCACAATTAGTTAGCGGTCTGGCATGATGGTAGCGATTTGCTGCTTAAACCCTACCATAACATATAATTTAACACTTCCATTTTTGGAGGGGATAACCAGGTAATATTTCATTTCCTTATAAATGGGTATCATGTAAACATGTTGGAGTTTTTTAACAAACATCAGGTTGCTAATATCTATGTAGAGCCAGGTAGATAGGAAAAAGATAGAAGTGTATAGGAAGACCTAGACCCAGCTATATTAGTCAAATTATTAGAAATTTAAATTGTGAAGGGCATGTAGAACTTTTTAGATTAGCACAGAATAGAAAAGGAGTTAGAGCTGCGTCAAACCGACCTTAAATAAGGTCGAAAACAAAATGAACAAAATGATGTTGATGCGAGTCAGAAAACTTTAGACAGATTATATGAACTAGTAAAAGTAATTTGTGAGTCGGGTGAAGTCCCGATAGATTTCGAAAAAAAATTATTATCCCAATCCCAAAAAAGTCAGTAGCTGATAGGTGTGAGATTTTTAGAACGGTTAGTTTAGCTTCCCACGCTTCCAAAATACTAACAACAGTAATTAAAAATAGAGTAGAAGCTTTTACTGAGAATTATTTAGGCGAAGACCAATATGGTTTTCGTAAAGATAGAGAGACTAGAGAACCGATACAAATGATTAGGGTAATTATCGAAAAAAGGTTACATAAAACTAAAAGGACTCATTTCGCGTTTGTAGATTTAGAAAAAGCATTTGATAGGGTTAATTGGATTGTTATGTTCAAGGTTTTGCGAAAAATAGGAATCGCTCATAGAGATAAAAAAATTATTTAGAGTCTATATAAAAACCAATGTGCAGTAAATTAGATTTGATGAAATAGAAAAGGAAGCTAAGATTAGAAATGGCGTTAGACAGGGCTGTATACTATTTTCCTTGATTTTTAATGTGTATATTGAGGAATCTTTAAACTTAGCTAGAGAACGAAAAGAGATAGGTATTAGTGTACAGGGACAGAAAATAGACATGTTTTGTTTTGCAGATGATATAGCCATTATAACAGAGTCTAGAGAATAGTTACGAGAGTTTTTAAATATTTTAGATGAGATACTACAGAGTAACTACAGTATGAGAATAACTCAGGAAAGACAAAGATAATGACAGCGATACACGGGGACAATGGAGCCGTATTCAGAAAGGCGAATTTGTTGCTGCTGAATATCAAGCAATATCTATCGTTAGTGTCCGAGTGTTGAATACTTTGCAAGTAGAATTAGTTTCGTTTTCAGTTCCAGTAGGAAAAAGTAAATTAGGTGCCACACATTTTTAGATCAATGAACTCATTTAGCAGAAAAGCACGCAGGTCAAAATAATAAAAATAATAATAATAATAATAATAATAATAGGCCAAAGATAGATGCTTGAGTAAAGTTTTTGGAAGTCTGATGTTTCCCCATATATCTTTGTTTGTTGATATAATTCAAACATTAATCGAAATATCAAAATCAAACAAATTTAATGCCGATGTTAGATGCGCAAAATGTGTATTAGAAAAAATGATATCCTAGGAATTTATAGTAACCGCTCATATATATATATATATATATATATATATATATATATATATATATATATATATTATATTTACGAATACGTTCTTCTACTACACCATTGTCTCTCTATTTGCAAACAAGTGGTTTAAATACTATTACAGCATATATAAATGGTCATAAAAACGTTAAATACTTTAAAAAAAGAAGCAAGAGATTTTGATTTCATCATTGATGCAACCAATAAATTTATTTAATGGGCAAATGAAGAACTGGAAAGTAGAGATGAAGATATATTCATACAAGATGAATTTACTCCAGTAAGAGTTAAAAATGAAAAAGCACCGGGCGAAAAAAGTAGCAGTCACGTAATAAATAACCCAAAGGAGAAATTTCGTGTTACTGTATATAATGTAACTTATGACAAAGCGGTATCAAGTATCGCGACACGGCCGACTGCTTGAAAAATGGCAGGTGGAGCATTTTTCACAAATATTACGCCCTCGTTCGGATGAGAGGTTAAGTGGAGTTCCCGAGTGTGAGTGTTGTCACGCACGTTAAAGATCTCTACCTTGCCTGGAACGGCAAGAGTTCGGCAAAATTCTATATTTCCAGGCAACAAAAAACTCGCCTCCTGGCCAATGTAGTACATTCGGGTGGAGCATTGGAAATGTAAATGAACGGTGAAAATAGATTTGTGAAACATAAATCTTTGTATATAGAGATGTCTTGGTTTGATCCAAATAAATTTAGCGTTATTAATGAACTTCCAGACCAGACCTTCGAATTTATAACTGTTTAAATTAATTTTACCCATATATATCGAGCGAAATTATACAAGCGGAGTTAAAAGATTTTGCAGCGAAACGGAATTCCATAAAACATATTTATTAAATTGATATCCAACAATAACACAACAACAAAACAAGTTTATTAAAGCTTCTTAAGAATTTAATATTTACAGATATAACAATATAACATAAATATATGTTAGGGTGTATTCTTTCAGGTTGTTCGTGCCTTTGTGACTTAACATCTTTTTCTGCGTACTTGTTTGTCCTTCTTTACTAATGTTGCTATACAGTAGCTGTTCTCAGTTGTCTGTGTTTGTTTTTGATGTGTGTGTTGTTTTTGCAGGAAATCTCGATGAGTAAAAAACCTACATTTAGATGTTTTGGGCTTGATGCCTATATTACTTGCTCGCTAAATATTGGTTAGTTTTGATATGGTATTGAGTGTTGTGTTGTCTAGTTAAAGTTATGTTTTCTAGGAGTTTATTATTCTGAAGTTTTGTGCTATAGAATTTTTGTGCTATCTTGTCATTGTAAGTTCTTAGTGTTTCAATTTTTGCGAGTTCGTGTAGATCTCGTATTCTTGTGTACCTGTCCCGTCCGGTAGTTAAGCGTAGGCATTTATTTTGAAATCTTTGCATTGGTAAAAGTGCCGTTTGTGAGATGTTGCACCAGACCGGTGCGGCGCAAGTTATGATCGGCCTAATTATTGCCGTAAACGCTAATTTTTTGTTCTTTTGGGACATTTTGCTATTTTTTGCAAGTAAGGGGTATAATGTCTTAGTACTTGCGGGGCCTTTTCTAATAGTCTGTTTAATGTGATGTTTATAATTAAGTCTTTTGTCAAGATGTACACCTAGGTATTTAACTGTATCTGTGTCCTGTATATCTGAATTGTTAATTTTTATTGGTTTGAATGTTTTGGTGTTTTTGAATTTTCTAGCGAATGTGATAACTTCTGTCTTTTCATGGTTTACTGTTATTTTCCAGGTTTTATAATATAAGGCTTTTTGTATGTCCAATAGTGTCACAGCCGTCACCTTGTTGAAATTGTTTATAATATCAGTTGTGATTCTTACTAGTTGTTGCGTTGTACTGTGTCCTTTTTTTTGAATCCAAATTGGCAATCTTGGGTAATGCTGAGTTTTTCTTCTGCTGTGTTTAGTCGTTGTAGTATAATTTTCTCACTTAGTTTTGCCAAGGTAGATAAAAAAACTGATTGGACGATATGCAGTTGGATCCTGTCTGTCTTTGCCTGGTTTTTGTATAGGTATAACTGTTGCTGATTTCCATTTTTGTGGGAAATATTGCAGTTTAAACATTCCATTTATGATTAAACTATTTGTAGAATAACCTTTTTGGCAAGCTTTTTGATTACAATATTTTGTATGTTATCTTCAAACCTGGTGCCTTATTTTTTAAAGTGTTTTGATTAATGTAGCGACTTCCTGCGGGCTTGTAATGAGTTCAGCAATTTTTTTTTGTAGTGCATCAATTTCTAATAGAAATTTTTTCACTTCGTTGTGTATTCTTGTATGCTGTGCTTCATCGGGAGTTGAGATGTGGACACTTCCGAATTGGTTTGCGAGAATGTTAGCATTTTTCTTGTCTGTGTTATATTTCTCATTTTTGATCTTTAGTGGTGGAATAGGTTCGAAAGATTTTTTAAAGGCTTTTGTAATTTTCCAAAGCGAACTATCATGTGGATTTAGTGCTTCGAGTTTTTCTGTCCATACTTTATTTCTGTGGTCTTTGATTTGTGTATTTATTATGGTGTTATAACTTTTAAGTAGTTCTTTTATTAGTGGATCTGCTGTCTGCTGCCAGGGTTTCCTAATTCTATTTCTGATTACTATCGCGTCTTTTATCTCTTGTGAGATATCGTCTTTGGTTGGATTGATTTGAATTATTTTGGTGTGTTTTTGAACGGTTTTCTGTATCAGTTGTGTGAATTCATCCACTTTAGCGTCTAGCTCCGTAGGAGTTTCATAATTTGTGGTTAACTGGATGTAATCGTCTAGCGTTTCCCTAAACCGATTCCAGTTGGTGTGCTTATATGATCTTATCCTTATAAATGAATTTGGCGGTGATTGTATTTTTATTTTGAAGAATACTGGATTGTGATCTGAGCAAAGTTCTGGGAGTGATTCTGATGTGATTATGTAGTTAATGTTTTTGATTACCAGAATATCTATTGTTGTGGGGGGTTGTGCCGTTTCATGGGTATAGTGTGGGAGTGTCCGGGTATACTATTGCTAAAGTGTTTCTATTTACAAATCCCGTAGGGTGAGTCCGTTGCGATTGTTTCTGTGACAGTTCCGCGTGCCTTGCGTTAAGGATAACAACTAACACTACTTTGTTACTTACACTAGTTATGTTTATGAGATCTATGTCACTAAAATTGTTCTGGGGAGAGTTATATGCACAGATTAAAGATGTGTTATTTACCAGTCTAATACCTAATGTTTGTATGCTGCTTTGGGGTATATCCACTTTACAATATGGTACACTATTTTTAATCACTATGGCTACGCCTCCTTGTCCTGTGTTATTAATGCCATCTTTGCGTAGATGGTGTATCCTCTTATTTTTACATTTTAAGAGTTTTCAATTTTGTTTCGTTTAGGAGTGCAATGTCTATATTGTTTGTTTTCATAAAGTGTTTTAACTGCCCTAGTTTACCCAACAATTCGTCTGCATTCCAGGTCATGATTTTGGCTTTATAATCCATATTGATTTATATTTATAGCAAAGTTGTTGAATGCCGTGAATTCTTCAATTGGTGTGTTGCAGTTTTTTAAAATACCATTTAAATCTTTGACGGCTCTTAGCATGCCTTTCACATTAATTAGTTTGTTTAACTCTCCCAGCTCTTTAGTTAGTTCTTAGAACTCTTCTGTGCCATCTGGATTAGTTGTTGCTTTTCCCGGTATCTGCTGTTGAGGTTGGGAATAGTTTTGTGTTTTCCACGGGTTTACGTTGGTTGAGATATTTGGGAATTGCACCCTGCTTCTGATATCTGGGGTTATTTGTTTCTTATTGGTTTGATTAAATGTAGGTGTTGTTTAAGTACTTTTTCTTTTACTTTTTTAATTATTTTAATGTATTTCGGACATTCCTCGCTGCTAGCTGGGTGAGGACCATTGCAATTTGCGCATTTTGCAGGAGTATCTCGTGTTTTGGTGTAGTTGTACATCTAATGTTCCGCCGCGCATTTGACGCAACGTATGGCCCCTCTTCTACACTGGGTGATGCGTTTTTTGTTATGTTGTCGTTCCCGCGAAATTCTTGTGTATACGACATTTTTAATTTCGGTTTGCAACTTTTTAAATGTGATGTCGTTCGCTGTAATTACAGTGGTGTAAATTTGGTTTTCATTTTGTAACAGTTTGTTACAGGGATATTTTTATTTATCAATTCTTGCTCAATTTCTTCCGGTTCGACGTCACTTGTTAGTCCGCGTAATACGAACGCGTGCGATTTCTCGTCCGAGTCTGCAAATGTGTGGAATTTAGCGTTTTCAGTCTCCATATATTTTATAAATTCTTTGCGCTCTGCTCTGTCTTTTATGAGAATATTTGTATTATGTGAGGTGTATTTTATTATAAATCCCTTATGTAACCTGTTGTTTAAATTAGTTACAAGTTGTTTATGGTTTATGGCTTTACCGTGTATTACTATTGGAGGCGGCGGTTTAGCACTACGCAGCTTACTTCCTATTTCAGTCCTATCAAAGTTGCTAACGCTATCACTTTCACTTTCTGAACTGTAGTCCAGGTTTTTATCCGGTTCATCTTGAGCTTTCTGTGTATTTAAAAGGTCGTATCGATTACCAGATACTATTTCTATTTTGCTTGGATTGTCTTTAGATTTTGTATATTTTTTAGGTTTACTAAAACCTTCATTGTCAATTTCACGGCTTGTGATACCTGTTGCTCTAAAATTGTTCATAAAAGTGGAATTTATTGCGGTGGTGCTAGTTATTGTTGACGAATCATTCACCTTTGCGTCCATGCCTTTACGCAGGTCATTCTCACATTCTTTCTGAGGGTGGTTATCCTTGGGATCTACCTGCATTTCCGTTCCTCTGTCGGAATTTTGCGTGTTAATGACTTGCACACTTGCATTTGTAGCATTTTCAATAATTACATTTTCCTTAGCGTGATCCACTACTGTTTTCACTTCCGTATAATTCTTATCTTGTAGCTATTTGTTTACAGCTTTGAACACAATGCTATTTAGCAATTTTAAGGATTTGGTTGTCACTAATTATTTTGTTATTTGGCGCAATAATATTTCTTATTTTTCTTATATCACTATTGAGTTCTGGTTTGTCATTGTGTTTTTTCTTACGATCTATTGCTCCGTTGATTTTGTGTATTCTGCCGGTTTTCATAAAGTTAGTGGTTGCAGATTGTTATTGTTTATGCACTGATTTTAAATAATTAACTTACAACTATAATTATAACTGCACTACATTATGGACTAATGATATACACTAAATATTCGTATAATACAAAAGAAACAGAAAAGGCACTTTGACTTAGAGAAACTAAAAGATAAAGATATTCAAGAAAAATTCGAAAAAAAAGTCAAATGAATTGCTGAAAGATATTGAGAAAATATCTGATACTAAGGAGGTAGGAGCAGAATGAAATAACATTAAATCCAGCTTAAACATGGAGACCAGAGATATTCTGGGGTATACACAAAAAAAAGGAAATCATGGATAACAAAGAATATCCTAAATTTAAAAAAATAGAAGAAAGACGAAAATACAAAAATAAATCAGACGAAACAGGAAAACAGAGATACAAAGCCATAAAATGGGAAATTATTTGCAAATGCAGGAAAACTCAAGAATAACAGATTGATGAAAAGTGCAAAGAGGTACAAACTAAGATGGAAATAGGAAAGATAGATGAAGCATATAAACTAATTAGAATCAATTTTAGGGATATAAAACCGTATAACAAAAATATAAAGGATGCGAGAGGACACGTCGCTATTATACGAACTAATACTACTAAAAGTTGTCGCGAATTCGACACGGAAACTTGAGACACGTCATACACTCTTGGTATCGCGAATGCGACTTGATATACAACAAGTAACTTTAACTAATGAAGAAGGTCATGATGAAGAAGAGAACGATAAAATAAAATATAAAATCACTAAAAGCTGCCAAAACTGTGTTTTATGTGTTTTTAACGTTTTAATTAAATATAGGCTTCATACACTAGTTTACAAAAATTTATATATTGTTTATAAATTTGTATTAACCTTATCATGTAGTTAAGTTCCGTGTGAAAAATCTTTTTCAAAATTAAAATATATTTTGAATCGTTTAAGAAGTTGCTTAACACAACAACATGTGGCAATTTTTTTACTAATGACGATAGAAAAAGATGTATTAGTAAATATTAAAAATGACAGTATTATTCAAGAAATTTGTAAAGATAGGTCTAGTTTAAGAGATCATTTATTTTGATTTTGATTTTTTCAAGTTTTCCTAAAATAAAAATAATCAATATTGGATGTCGTTTGCTTATTTCTCGATAGGTTTTTATATATTTTTATATGCGATATGCGACCAAAATTTATAAACTTATATTATTTCATGTTTCAAGTGGATTCACGGCTTTCCTATCACCTTTCATCTAGTGGGCCGGTGCAAACAGAAACTCGGTAAGAAAAATTTCCCTAATCCGGCGCTGAAGGCAGTGGCCGATAAATATTTCTATAAACCTTTACTAGCCCATTACTCAATATAAGCTTTTATTTAAATTTAGCAGAGTTGAAAATTCAGGTGGGTTATCTGCTCTGTAATTCTGTAAAAAGTGTGTCTGGAGAATGGAAAAGGCTTAGTTTGGTAACTAAATTCACTTTTACTAGCTTTCACTTTTCATAATTTTTGGGCTTTTCCTTAAGATTCTAATTTTTTTTATTAGCGCCTGAAACAGAAACAGCTGTCAATGTTGTAGTGTCTAAAAAACATATAGGCGACGTTGGACTGAGCTCATTTCTAACATGGTTAGGAGGTTCATTCTGTAACTATTGCCATATTAGAAATTATCATCATTACCGACCGTTACCTGCTAAGTGCAAAACTTGCATATATCTGATTAAAATTGAACTTTGAATTCTACTTTGCCACGATTAGTAATAAATTACAAAAATAAGTAGAATAAATCCGAGAAAACTTCTCAAATATTTTCAACACATGGAAAAACTTACAATCACCCACAAATAGCCAGCATTAACGGGGCCGGAGTACCCTCGTGAGTCGTGACGAAGCTATAAACTAAATTCAATGGTTTTCTTTCTGTCCATAACGTTGATTGCTCTAAAAATATTAAATAAACTTGCAGTTTATACTTCGTACATAACACCTCGTCATTCGGCAAGGAGAATAAAATAAACTTCTGTCATATAGACACCTCAATGTTGGTTTTATATTATGTTGCTCCTTGAGCCATAAGGTCGAGCTATTGCTGTAGCATCATTTCGGACTGCGTGTATAAAATTTACAGCTAATTAACTGAAATAAAACTTGCTTAATAAGAAAATACGATTATTCGTTCTGTTTCTGTTTTCGTGCGTATCCCATTCTACAGTTTTATTGCAGCATACAAAGCCAAGTTCTTTATGGTTATTAGGAGACAAGCCTAAGCTTTATTTCTGATAGTTCCGGAAATTGCGTGGAAATGTTCATATAGCTTTACGATCGGATTGTAACCAGTGGGTCGTAATCTGGAATACTTTAACGTTAAACATATTACAAATTTATTGAAAACTTTAACTACGAAATTTTGTTGTCTGTTTGTGTCAAGCTATTTAGATGAAACCCTCATACAGGAACATTATTTTAATATTTCTATTTAAACTTGTTATGAATATTGCTTATTATAATTTTTAATACATTATCAATATTTAAAAGATCTTCTAAGCGTGCCAGTTGAGAAATAGGTGCAGTGACGTTTGGGGTCTACCATAAGGTTTAAGTTGTAAGTCGTATTTTTATATTATGCTATTATATAAACCAAACCCAGCGAAATTTAATACTGTTACTGTTCCCTCCAACCCTGTATATATTCATTTAATTTCTTTATATTATTACTATAAAGTTAAAGTTTATTTGTTAATGGTAATATCTGCTCTTTTATCTAAATTTAATAAACCCAGTCACGTTCCACCTTCAATGTTCTATCTTGTTTGCCGTATGTTTGGTGATTGCGCGGTTTAACACAGTCCCTTATCACCGCTTGAAAAATAAGGTTCTGTTTCGGAGGTCAGTCCCCGTATAAGACTACCTCACGGCTTTATATTAATTTTCGAGTGCAGTAATAAGTGTTCTGGATTCAAAAATTTTACCGCTCTAACTGGACATCAGGTAAGAATATTGAAGGCCGCATTTGTTTAATATCTGTTTGGTGATACACCCGCTTTTCTCTCATGAGTATCCTTTTACGTACTCAACATTCAATAGGGTCTTCGAGCCGCATATTATCTGTGGCAGGTATAGGCATTATAATTTAAAACATAATTATTAATCATTTACCTGAAGTCAAGTTTGTGCTATCAAACATATTGTATTGATAATATAAATGTTATATTACTTGAAAGGCATTCATTCCCATTAGTTATCGTGTTTGATACAAAGTTCATTTTCTATAAAATTTTTATGAAAATTTGTGCTGTAGTTATTATTTAAAACGGCAGAGAAACTCAAAAGGTTAAAATTTTTACGATACACGCAGATTCAAAGTTTACAAGAGATACAAGAAATCACGCAAACAGCCGTTTCAATCCCGAATATCATAATTTTATTTGAATTGCACCTTGAGCATATGGTTAAATTAGAAAAAGCTTTCTATCAAAGTCACAATAACATTATCTCCTTTATCGCCACGGATGAAAACGAGGGATGGACTCGGGCTCGGGCTATCGGGCCCGCCCGGCCCGAGCCCGGCCCAATTTCGGGCTCGAATCCGGGCCGGGCAGTTGACTACTTTATTCGGGCCGGGCCCGGGCCGGGCCTATCTTTTTTCGGGCCGGGCCGGGCCAAACGACTCGAGTAGACAGTAGATACTCCATCGTCCCTTTACTTCTATCTCACATTGAGTTCCTAATTATATTTTCACGTAGTGTCTTCATGAACCCATTAATAATCAGTTTTTCGTCTTGTTTAGTGTAAAGGAGACGTGGTATTATAACTCACTTCTTATATCGAATATTTTTTCTAGTCCTATTTAATGCTCCTCATGTTGTACTTTAGGCAAGTTAAAGATGCCCAGGAACATCAAACTAGGTGATTTATTCATAATTCAAAAGTTTGCACGATTTATATTATGTATATGTATGTTAAAGCGTTTATTAGTTTATTAATTTATATTAGTTTAATTTGTATAACTTTCTACGCATTCTATGGTACGCCTATGAGTGCAAATGTTTCCTCCGTTTATGATCGGTAGTCTTGTCTTCGGACGGCTCCGTCAAAGTCCAGTAACAGTTCTTGTTTAATTTCCAGTGTGGTAGGACGTTCCTGCTACATTACAAAATGTCTTGTTTCTTTGTGTAAATAGTTTTCACATCAATAAATAAATGTAGTGTGTCAATTGAAACTCCTTTTATTAAAAGGTTGAGTTTATTGGTATTACAGTCCCCAGTAATCTCACGGCGTGCTACACAACCAATTAGATAATTCCACATCAAGCAATCAACCAGCGCATATCGAAGGACAAGGTTAAATAATCGCTATTTATTCCGATAGTCTTATTAACTGCCCTACAATGTATATACTCCAAATCTCAATCATGCGGCGAACGACGATATTATCAATCGCGTGTATAATTTATGTCTACCGCCTAAAACACTAGAGAGTTATTGCAAAGTTTATTTTACCAATTTTTTAATAAAGTTTTCTTTTATTTGACATTTACACATGCGCAATTACACCTTTAATGTTTGTGCTTTATTAAAATACAGGACACCTTTATTTAATTTAAATACAGGCAGGGAATGCTGGTATTTAAGGCGCCTTAATTTTGACATATGCTAAATGCTTAACGTGCAAACTTACATCTAATTGTCTGCTTTGTGTATAAATATAACGAAATAAATGGTTTTTTGTAGTATTGATTCCGTAATTAAATTTAGAAAATAATGTCCAAGTTTATAACACGAAAAAGATACAAAACGTCAACGCTCTAAATACGAGGAAGCTGTTTTGTAATGCTTTTCCTAGAAGTAAACTGTAAAAATCTTTTTGAAGACAGATATGCTATATGCTTGGAAAGAAGTAAAAACAGTGTCTTGAAGTAAACTCAAAAAGTATTCCGTAAAAACACTTTGACAACACATACAAATGTTATCGAATCAGTGAGAAATAAAAGACTCAAATAATAAAAAAAGGTTCATCTTTGTGTGAATACAATTTCTTAGATTTTTTCTAATATAGTTAAACATGTATTATAGGTCACCTTATCACAAAAGGGATTAATTCTTTATTCATTTTTAAAACATAACCTATAGATATAGAATACTACACATATATGTCAGAATAAAGAGTAAGGGAAAAACACTTGCACTAACATTCCTTTAGATTGGATGCAAACTTTTAAAAAAGGATACTTTATTTGAAGATTCTTTTAATAAAGTCTGCTTGGAATGAGTATGCAACAACTCTCTAATTTCAAGTAGGTAATTTTAGTAAAATTCATTGAAGTAGGAACGACCCTATTTTTCTTCCTTATTAATTCAATACCCGCTCGAATAAATTCTGTTTCTACTGTTAAATCCTTCAACATAATTAATAATAAACACGCTCTCGAATAAATTCCTCAACTTAAATCTAGTTGCTTTAAAACGACAAGTTTATGCAACAACTAAATAGTTATATCCTGTTTCAGGTACCCGTTATCTTGGTATACATTACGACCGTCTATAATGGTTTTCTCTATTATTTCAATGTAAAGACTTGTTGAAATAAGGTCGCACACTATCCGACAAAACCCGGGTTTTCCAGTTTTAATGGCGTTTCGATAAGCGAGGATTTGCAGTTCGAATTCGTGTTATTTGAACCATTGTTAAATTTGCTTCTACAACTTGTGCGTCGACATATTTTCTACATTATTCGTCACCGTATTTCAAAAGCAATGCACGTCTGTTTATTTTCTGTTTGACAACTAGGAGGTGTCTTGTGTGGATTGCTTTTTTTAGCTGGAGGCCAAATAAGTTCTTCCTTTCTATAGACCAACTGCTTTTGTCCGTAGATCGTTGGTGTAGTTACGATGGCAGGGTGAATGGATCCTGAATTCCGCGGCGTTTCTGTATTGACTCACCCCCGACGGCTTTCAAGCTAAGTATCCGAACATCTACAGGTATGCAACTAGTTTCCTTTTGTGTGTGTCAATGGGATATTCCGTATCAACGTTTGGTGTAGTTATGTGACAAGAAACATCACTTTGTAGAACTATTGTTCGTTGCTGCTAATCGATATAATCGCTCTACATGTGTGATGTACCTGTGTTAAAAGTATTGGACAGACACACGCTTATTCCTTTGTACTGATTAGTTTACTTTACAAACGGTACTATGTACGATTTAAAAGATATCTGACAAAAGCTCCCACACGTTAATTCTTTCCTACTAATTAGTTATTTTACAAAAAGTATTAGGTGAAACTTCAAAAATGCTTGACAAAAGCTCTCACAGGTTTATTTACTACTGATTAATTTTATTTTGTGTAAATACGAGATGCGCACTTCGTATCTAATGTACTAAATTGTTCATATCACCTAACTGTTTGCTTTCAAATAGTAACGCTTAATTTATTGCTCTTGCTTGTTTGTACAGAATCCGTTATTTATTTTTATTTGTTAATAGATCATCATGGTCAATGTGTTTTGTGTTTCTTTTTGGTATGTAGGCGAATCCCCCCACACTCGGCGTTTAATGGTTAGCCTGGTACTTACTTTTCTTCCGGCTACGTCTAGGTACGTAACAGAATAAAAAATCAAATGATATACTACGATATGTTCCACAAGTATCTTGATTGTAATTCAAAATCATTACACTCTTAAATTAAACAAAAGAGTGATAATTACTTGTTGAACACAACAGATAAAAATATCTTCTCATTCGCTGAATAAAAGTCGGGCCGGCCCGGCCGGACTTTTTTTCATTTCGGGACGGGCCTCGGACCGGGCCGGTTACCTTTCCCGGCCCGAGTCCATCCCTAATGAAAACACGGAAGATTTGTTTGAGGTTGAAGATAAAGTCAGAAAAGCGTTTGATCGTTACATTTATTTAATAAAGTCAATCATAATGAAACTTTTTGAATCTAAGCCGCAAAAACCTCACGCTGTTGTTTCTGCCGCTCTCCCAAAATCAAAAATAAATTTACCTTTGTTGCAGGTCCCTTCCTTTGGGGGTGATTTTTCCATGTTCAGAGGTTTCATTGATTTATACGACTCCCTCATACATACTAACCCGGAATTGTCGTCAATAGACATTCACGTATTTAAAATCACTTCTTCAAGGTCCGGCTTTACTCGCCATTAAAAATTTTGATTTAACTGAAAATCATTATACACTCGCGTACCATAAAGTGCGCAGTAAATTTGAAAATATCCGCCAAATTACGAGTGCGTATTGGGCAAATTTGAACAATTTTCCCAAACTTGTCTACAAAAATTAGTCGACGTTTTTACAGATAATTTGGAAGCCTTAAATAAGTTTGATCTTCCGGTTGAGGAATGGAGCTTTATCTTAGCTCAGATGCTCTTAAATCGACTGGACGTACACACAGCTTGAGATTTTGAGTTGCAACACGATCTCACCACCATTCCTACTTATACTGAAACCATTTCATTTCTAGACAAAACATGTAAATCTCTGAGCAACTTATCTTTAAATCACAAATCAGACATGAAAAAAGTTGTTCACGCGCAGAGCCGACCAAGTTCACGTCACAGTGTTTCAATGTTAGTCCACACTACCAATCGTGTTTCTAAGTGCCTGCATTGCAAAGTTGACCATCCGCTATATAAATGCCTCGCCTTTTCAGAATTAACCCCTAAGGACCGCTACAAATTTTGTAAAAGAACGCAAACTTTGCATTAACTGTCTAAGCAGTTTGCATACTTTTTCCAAGTGTAAATCGATTAGGATTTGTCGTACTTGTCGTCAGCGGCATCATACCTCGTTACTCCTTAAATCCCCGTTATAATCGCTTTCAAAAACGCCGAACAAGATATTTCGCATCCGATCAGCGTGATTATCAACGTATTGTGTGGCGTTTCTCTCCTAATGATCCTATCCAGGATTTTCAGCTTATTAGCGTTACTTATGAGGTCAATTGCGCTCTATTTTTTGCCATACGTACTCTTTTGCAACTTGCCGAGGATGAAGGTGGGCCCTTTCTTCTAGCCGCTTTCGCTCTTCGCCATCATCCCTATCTTGATGACGCAGTGACAGGTCGAGATACTTTTCAATCCGTCTTGGATTTAACTGAGCAGTTTGTAGCCTTTTTAAAACAAGGTGGCTTTGACTGCACAAGTGGTCTAGTAATGATCCCAATTTGCTTAACTACATTCTCGCTCTTCATCGGTGTTTGCAACCGCATTACTTTAAGATCCTTCTGATCCTACTGTGAAGGTTTTGGGTCTCCAGTAGAACCCCTCTCCAGATAACTGTCTTTTCGTGTTCAACCCTATACATACACCTTGTCCAAACCGTAATATTTTTTCTAATTTAACCCGCATTTTTGACCCGTTAGGAACTGTCTCCCCTCTTTCTTTTTTAATAAAGCATTTTCTCCAACGCTTTTAGACTCTCAAACTAGATTGAGGTGCCCGTCCACCACCGGAGTTTGGTCGTTTATGGGAAAGATATGTTAGAACTTTCCTCTTCTTGCAGATTTTTTCTTACTGCGTCTTCTAGTCCCTTCTCACTACGATTCGTGGAAGGTATATTGTTTTGGGGACGCTTCGGAACGCGGCTACTGCGCCGTCGTTTATTTTCGTTTTCTTAACTCCAGTTCTTGCTCAAATTGTGATAGATTCTTTGATTGATGAAGTTTTACTACAACTACCGTTTATCTTGCATTCTTTGCTAAATACGTTGATGACATCGTTTGTAGCATTCCCAAAAATAAAATTGACATTGTGTTGGATTGGATACCTTCAATAGATTCAATTTTCACTTACAATTTACATATGAGATAGAAGTCGACCAAAAAATCCCTTTTCTTGATACTGTAGTCATACGAGACTTTACAAACATTATCAAGTTTGACTGGTATAAAAAACTAACAAACTCAGATATTTAACTAAATTATCACTCTAATCTTACCAACATAAGATAAACACCAATTTGACCATGACAAATAGGATTCTGAATATATGTAATGCCGAATTTCTACGAAAAAACCCTTTGGACCTTCAACGTACCTTTATTAACAATGGCTTCTCTAAATCCATAGTGAATAAAATTTTATTTGCAGACGTTAATAAAAAAGAATATGAAGAAATTAAAACTGAACTTGTTACCACTCATAAGGCCATCCCTTACATTCAGAAACTTTTTCCATCTTTAGCAAGAATTTTAAAACGGAATGATAATAAAATTGCATATACCTATAACAAAACAATAAGTAATCTATTCATTCAAATCGAAGATAAAACAGACAAACAATGGTTAAGCAACGTCATCCATCAAGTGAAGTGTTCATGCGGGGGCTTATACCTTGGACAAACTAAACAGTACATTTGTAGAAAATTAACACAACATAAAAGTGACGCCAAACTTGGAAAGATGTCCTGCGCCCTAGCGTCACATGTCCAAGCCACTTACCACAACCCCAATTTTGTTGATGTTAAAATAATTGAAGTTGAACGTGATTACAACAGATTTTTGTATCCCAGGGTAGGGTTAAACATCAAAATCAACACAGTTTTAGGCCTAAAACGAAAAACTGAATTTGTTACACACTTTACCCTGCGATATAAAAGTCTGTTATTACTCAGAAACCTACTACTTACTAATTTATATCCGAAGTCTCTAATCAACAAACTAATTTTCAAAACTACCACAAGAAAAAATATCACATTAATCGGCACTTGCTCCAACACTACTACAGACCCTAATACCAGCTCCACGTCTCTTACAATTTATCGCACTTCCGTACACTGATAAATTAAAACATCTTTTAGGATCTTTCAAACATCAAGCTTATCAAAAAACCAATTATAACTTTAGATAGGGTATTATGTAGTAGTCTTTAAGGCCACACGCTTACACTCTGACAGTCAGGAGTAGTCTGCAGTATACCTATGATAACTGTAGTGGTAGGTATGTTGGTCATACATCAAGGTGGTTATCTGCAAGACTAACCTCACATAAAAGTGATTGGAAACTTAACAACAAAACATGCGCTCTAACTTCCCATGTAATTGATACTGGTCATGTAATGAATTATAATGACACCAAAATTATATTCAGGGAAACAAACTATAGAAAGCGCTTATTTCTTGAAATGATCTTGATTTCTCTAGAAGACAACCCTATAAATAAAAAACCGACACACAAAATTTAAACAATATTTATTCATACCTTATGACAATAATAAAGAATAAAAATAATTTCAAACTACTATAAAACTACCACACTATACAGATCTATAACACCTTTGGTACAATACGATTAGCTGTATTTTTGAAAACTAGTATAACACATTTTAGTTTCTAAAATAGCTATAATAGCTTTTTTACTTTAATTCATTTAATGTCTTTGATACATTAACATTAACTTTAATTTTGCAAATGTTTATAAGAAACTTTTAAATGTGCACGTATGAACAAAAACCTGTCCATGGTATATAGATGTCATATTACGTTTGTATAATTGTAAACTTTATAATCGTAAGTAATCTAAATAATATTGTTATATAAATGTTAAATTATAGACTTTTAGTATCCTGATGAAGAAAATAAACGATTTTCGAAAGCTTGAAATGGTTATAAGGAGTTTATTTTAAATACATGCCCAATTTGCCTGTATCCCCAATTTATCTTACATATAGATTATAAGAACAGCCAATATTACTAATTTTATATACATACACATATTTTTAATTATTAATATATATATATATATATATATATATAAATATTTTAGGTGGTTTATTACACAAGGTAAGTTGATAAACACTATCGTATTATAGTGAATAAGATGAAATAATAACTTAGACTTTTCTGCAAAGCCCAATTGATCATTTCAAATTAAGCTAGTAATCGAAAGATGAAAAATATAAGGTCATGGACAGGACTTGAACCTGTATCTTGGTTTTGCCAGAATCATGCGTTTACCAATTACGTTACTCAAAGTTTATGTATAGTTGTGTACACGATTTAAATTTGTAAATTTCCCAATTGTCGTCAACGGTCTCGGTGGCGTAATTGGTAAACGCATGGTTCCGGCAAAACCAGGATACGGGTTCGAGTCCTGTTCAAGACCTTATATTTTACGTCTTTCAATTACTAGCTCGATTTGAAATGATCATTTGGCCTTGCATAAAAGTCTACGTTATTATTTCATCTTATTCACTATATATATATATATATATATATATATATATATATATATATTACTCATATTTAGACCAGGGTAGAAAATTAAATAATCACATCAAATAATTTTAATCACCGTGTATAAGGAATTTCATTAAATAATACGCGTTATTAAAACCATGAAGCATAAATAAACTCGGTTGTTTCAGTAAAAATAAGAAATTTAAATTATTTATAAGACGCTTTATATCAAAAGAAGCAGTATTGAAAAGCTCTGCGTGTAATGTAATTATTCCTAAACAAAGAGAAATTACGTGCAAAGTTTATATTAATTAACCCTATTTTAAGTAACCGGTAGTAAAACAAAGTGTACATATAATAATTAATATTTAAGTTGTATTCGCTAAAAATGAAAAGGATAGAAATCAATTTTAATTGGAGTTAATTAAACCGTTAATAACATATAATACCTATAGAAACTTGTAAAAACCCAAGATTAAAATACCACGGAATAAGGCTCTGAGAATTAATAGTATGTTTAAACACCTGGGTTTATTTAAAAAGCTCATTCGGCGTAAATTTTGCAGATAATTAATGTTTCAAAGAATCTTGGGGAAAACGTCGCATAATAGTTACGAGAATTGCTAAAGCTGGGTTATTTCACACTCCATGTGGACTAAAATAATCGATAATAAAGAATATCAATTTGCACCAATACGAACAGGTTAGAGAAGGAAAGAGAAAATGCGTCAAGCAAAGACACATATTGTAAAAGGCGGGATTTAAACAACGTCACGAGGGTCACAATTGGTTGAAAATAGGATGCAAATATCAGAGGTAGAACAACAATTTCTGTACAAAATTAATTAGTTTTTCTCGGACATGCTTGCGTGCCGTGTGGAAATTTTCTGAGATTTAAATGGGGCGAGTGAAAATTCGTAAAAATCGACGCGCGAGCGACAGACTGGGAACATGGCATGAGAAATTCTTTAGAATTACCCGTTTTGGGGAACAGACCGATAGACAGGCTTTTTGCTATATATACCGAGATGAAGATAAACAAGCTCTCTTAGACTTTTGACGATTCGATGCGTTAAAAGCTCGTACATACGCGACTTGATTGAAGATGTTAAACCGTGCATTTTAGTTTGATTAAATAATTTAAAGTTTGCTAGTATATTTTAGTGATTCAAAATAGCTTATTATTTACGTGCTAACATGAATGTACTTCAGTGCACGTAGATACAAGGTAATAAAATTTAGTTTCACTGTACCAATTAGCAAAATTTACAACGACGAAGGTATACACAAAAGTAGGCAGTTTTGGCGTATATTGGTGACAGAAGCATGAATTTCTTTGCTATTTTTCGGGGGTGTTAATAATTAAATGGTTCAAATACGTGTCTGGATCCATGAAACAAAGGTCAGATAAACACAGAGGAGTTCCGGAAAAACCCAGAAACGACTTTGAATGGATGGTGATGGAGAAAATTTTAAAAGCGTAGAGAATCAGAAGCCGTAAATATAATCCTGTTGAATGGTGTGATTAACTAAAGAAACGATACTTTGAAGCTACGAGGACAGTAACCTTCAGGTAAATTATACTATTTTGTTTGACATTTTTGTGTGTATTGAATGACTTTATAATTGATTTACTTTAAATGGACATTAGTGAAATTGTTCTAACCATAAAAGTTTAATTTCAAGATGAAATTTGCTTGTTTAAGTTAAAAGGGTATTTTGTTTTGATGTTCGGGAATATGATGAAAATTTGGGTATGTCTTTGAGCTCAATTAGACGAACCTGGTTAATTAACGTAAAGGGTGGTAGATGCTCCTTTATACTCAGACTCGGTCTGCTTATATTGTTATATTAATTAGTAGGCATCCAACAAGGACTTTAATTCTGGATGCACGTTAAAGTGATAATAAAATTAATTTTGAAATTCTTTTTAAAACTGAATGTTATGCTGAAATTTAATTTGAAAATTTAATGTATTCTGAATATTGATGTAAATAGAGTTAACGTTGATGTTTGTGGTAGGAATGTGTTTTTTTTTTTTTATGAATGAGGAGGTTTATAACATTAGGTGAGCAGCCGAGGCGAAAAGCGTAGTTCACGGATTTTAAAGGTATCACAGCAATATATATATTTTGTAAGTTAATGACCTTGCTGTAGATTTATTTATTAGGAGTTGTGGGTTTCAGGTCTGCTGGATTAAAGAAAATTTAGGTGATAAAAAGAGTACTCTTTAATCCAGCAGACCTGAAACCCACAACTCCTAATAAATATATATATATATATATATATATATATATATATTGCTGTGAAACCTCTCATCTTTGCAGGTACTGGCCCTTTAAAAAACATTCGAGCCCCACAGTTTGGGCGTCAAGAATGCTGTGAAACCTCTTGAATTACCTGGTCCGTTGATTCCTTCTGTTAATCGCCTCGGCTGCTCTTCTAGATAACTTCCATTCTCAATCATAAAAATTAAACAACACATTCCTACCACAAACAGCAACGTTAACTCTATTTACATCAATATTCAGAATACATTAAATTTTCAAATTAAATTTGAACATAAAATTCCGTTTTAAAAGAATTTCCGGATTAATTTTATTATCATTTTACTGTGCATCCAAAATTAAAGTCCTTGTTGGATGCCTACTAATTAATATAACAATATAAGCAGACCGGAGTCTGAGTATAAAGGAGCATCTACCACCCTTTACGTTAATTAACCAGGTTTGTCTAATTGAGCTCAAAGACCTACCCAAAGTTTCATCCTATTCCCGAACATCAAAACAAAATACCCTTTTTACTTAAACAAGCAAATTTCATCTTAAAATTAAATTTTTATGGTTAGAAAAATTCCACTAATGTCCATTTAAAGTAAATCAATTATAAAGTCATTCAATACACACAAAAAATGTCAAACAAAATAGTACAATTTACCTGAAGGTTATTGTCCTCGTAGCTTCAGTGTAATCGTCCCTTTTGTAAATCACACCATTCCAACCGGATTCTATTTACAGCTTCATGTTGTCAACGCTTTAAAAATGTTCTCCATCACCATTAATTTAAAGTTGTTTCTAGGCTTTTCCGGAACTCATCTGTGTATATCTGCCTCTGGTTCAGTGGATGCAGACACATTTACGAACCATTTAGTCATTAACACCCCCGCAAAATAGCAAAGAAATTCATACTTCCTTTTACCAATATTACCAATATACGCCAAAACTGCCTACTTTTGGGTATACATTTGTCGTTGTAAATTTTACTAATTGGTACCGTGATAATAAACTTTTATTACCTTGTATCTAAGTGCACTGAAGTACATTCATGTTAGCACGTAAAATAACCAACTATTTTGAGTCACTAAAATATACTAGCACACTTTAAATTATTTAATCAAACTAAAATGCACTGTTTAATATCAAGTCGCGGATGCACGAGCTTTTAACGCATCGAATCGTCGAAAGTCTAAGAGTCTAAGAGAGAAACACATATTCCCGCCTGTATATATAGCGAATAGCCGACACGTCGCTTTGTTCCCTAAAACGGGTAATTCCAACGAATTCCTCATTCTACGTTCCCAGTCTGTAGCCTGCACGTCGATTTTATGAATTTAGTCCTCACCCCATTGAGATCTCAGAAAATTTCAACACGGCCCGCAAAGTTGTCCGAGAAAAACTAATTACTTTTATACAGAAATTGTTGTTCTACCTCTGATATATGCATCCTATTTTTAACCAATCGCAACCCCTTGACGTTGCTTAAATCCCGCCCTTTTACAATATGTGTCTTTGCTTGACGCATTTTCTTTCCTTCTCTAACCTGTTCGTATTGGTGCAACTTGACACTCTTCATTATCGATTATATTTTAGTCCACGCGGACTGTTATCTTGGTTTAATAACCCCGTATCGCACATTCTCGTGAATATTAAGCCCCGGTTTCTCCAAGATTCTTTGAAACATTAATTATTTGCCAAATTTACGCAGAATGAGCTTTTTAAAAATACGCAGGTGTTCTGTATTTCCTGCTAAAGCATCTGATCGTTTCCAATATCCTTAGAATCAACATGTTTATCCAAACAAATTAACTTGAAATTGCCTTTTAAAAACACGCAGGGGTGTTCAAACGTAACATTTTAAATAACCTTCCTACGATTTGACTATTATTGGGTTTTCACAAGCTTCTATAGGTATTATGTTATTAACGGTTTAATTAACTCCAATTAAATTGATTTCTATCCTTTCATTTTAGCGAATACAACTTAAATATTAATTATTATATGTACACTTTGTTTTACTACCGGTTACTTAAAATAGGGTTAATAAATATAAACTTTGCACGTAATTTCCATTTGTTTAGGAATAATTAAATTATCCACTGCGCTTTTCAATACTGCTTCTTTTGATGTAAAGCGTCTTATAGATAATTTAAATTTCTTATTTTACTGAAACGACCGAGTTTATTTATGCTTCAAGGTTTTAATAAAGCGTATTATTTAATGAAATTCCTTATACACGGTAATTAAAATTATTTGATTTGATTATTTAATTTTCTACCCTGGTCTAAATATGAGTATTTTATATATATATATATATATGATACTCTAATTTAGACCAGGGTAGAAAATTAATTAACGACATCAAATAATTTTAATCACCGTGTATAAGGAAGCTTTGGGTAGTAATACGCTTCATTTAAAGGTATATTGGATAAATTCGTCATTTTTATTCGTTTTGTTAAAAAACAAGGGGTTTAGATTAGTCACTGGACGCTTTCTATAAAAAGAAGCCGAGTTAAAATGTTAAACTTGTATTTAATTTAATCTTTCCAAGTACTAAAGCTATCGAGAAATTATAAAGACGTGGGGAAGTCACGTAAAAGATTTCAGCGTATTCAGCGTATTAGAACTAAGAACACCTGCAAAAATACCGATGTATATGATAGTCGATAAGCTCCAAGCTATATGAGTGCAAGTAAGAAAGCAAGTTTGTGGTATAAAGACAAGCGAGAGGGAATGCATTGGTAGTTAAATGAGGGGAAATATGTAAAACAAGAGCACATGTTGTAGATAGAACGAACAGACTATATTGGCGATTAAGGTTGAAATAAGATGCACACATGAGAGGTGGAAGCATAACAATTTCTATGTAAAATTAATTAGTTGTTCGCGGACGTGTTGCGAGGCGTGTGGAAATTTCTTAGATTTCAACTAGGACGAGTGCAAATTTCAGAAGAATTATTGTGCTGAGACATCGGAAGGGAAAATAGAATGCGAATTTCTGAAAATCGTCCGTCGCGGGACGAATTCGACTTGCAAGCGAGCCATTATATAAACCCGTGCTGATAGGAGAATAGCTCTCTTTTATTTTTGATTTTATTCGATACTTCAAGCAGAATACATGGTGATTACGTGCTACGATACAAGTTATTATGCATTAGTGCACTTAGAGAAGATAGATAAAGGTAATAAGGTGTAGTTATATTTGCGGGTATTACTGTACCAATTATCCAAATTAGTAACAATAAATAAATAAATAGAAGTATGCAGTTTTAGTATAGCGTGAAAGTATTATGAATTTCATTGCTATTTTTCGGGAGTGTTAGTAATTAAGTGTTATTCGTAAACGTGATTGGATCCACAAAACAAGATTTAGATGTACATAGATGAGTTCCTGAGAAGCCTTGAAACCTTTTAGACGAATGGTGGTGTAGAAGAATTTTAAAGGCGGCCAGAAATCCGAGGACGTAAACATAACCCAGCTGGAATGGTGGGTTTAGCAAGGACGATGTACATTGGAGCCACGAGTGCATTAACCTTCAGGTAACTTATGCATTGTTGTTCGATCTTAGATGTTTTGGTGTGTGTTGAATATCTTTATAATTTGTTTGATAAAGATGGACAGTAGTAAACTTGTATAAACAACAAATTTTGAATTTTAATGTAAAATTTTCTTGTATAAGTAGAAAGGAGTATTTATCAAGTTTATGTTTTGGATTATGATGAAAATTTGGGTCTGTTTTTGAGCTCAATTAGACTAACCTGTGATATGAACGTAAAGGGGTGGGAGATGCATCGCTTTTATTCAGACTCTGGTCTGCAAATATTGTGTACTTAATTAGTATGCATCTTACAAGGACTCTAATTCTGGATGCAAATTAAAATGATGACAAATTTGAACTTGAAATTTTATGATGCTGAAATTTATGCTGAAATTTAATTTTGAAATTTTAATGTATTGTGAATATTAATGTAAATAGAGTTAACGTTGATGTTTGTAGTAGGAATGTGTTTGTTTTTTTTATGAATGAGGATGAAAGTTTTAAATAGGTGAGCAGCCGAGGCGGAACGAAAGAGTCAAGAGGCGATTATCAGAAAAGATTCAACGGACGAGAGAATCACAGCAATTCCTGGCACAGAACGTGAGCAATTCTAAAACAGAGCGAGAATCACAGCAATATATATATATATATATATATATATATATATATATTGCCGTGAAACCTTAGAAAAATTCTTGGACAAAGCGGGGACAACATATAATTTTCAAAAATGCAAACTTTTCAAAAAAAAAATTTTTTACCATTTTATTTCTGCTTCAAAAACCTTCTGCAGCTTCCCTGGCTAGCTCAACTGTGCCTCTTCTCGGATACCTAAATTTACAACCATTCCTCCTTCACACTCGCACACCATTCAATAAAGTCACCAAATAATACAACAATCATACAACCTTTTATTTACAGCTCTTAACAGATAAGTTATCCGCATGTATAAAAAACAGTTTGATACACTAATTACACACTCAAAATGTGATATGTTTTTAAAGTCCTTGATTTTCTAATTATTTTCAAACAAATTCAGTAAGATATGAGTAGGTGGGCCCCACATATTACCCTAAATTGACCGTACGCTGGAGTATGGTGAGCTCATAATAACCCAGTTTAGTTTGTATATGCCTTTTACACCTTGCATAAATTAAAACAAAATTTATAGACCCGTTTACCCTTTACAATCTAATTTATATCCTGAATAAAGTTTTTGTATGTTTTAAATACACTCCTTTTTAATATCTACCCTCAATAAATTGTCCAGTACATGTATCTTTTTCAATACGTTTCTACAACCTTGAATAAACCCCAATAAGTTAATCACACAGCACCAAAATTTCACAAATGTTTATCAAACAACAGAAATTTCAAATAAATTACCTGGAGAATTCTTCAGGCTTCCATTCCTTCGAAGATGATCGCTAGAACACCTCGGCTTCGTTACTATTTCCTGTAATACTCAGCGGATCCACAGACGATTATACCATTTGCGAGCCATGCGTCTTGTCTCACAGTACCATTCCATATATCAGCATACAATCTTGGTTATTTGTAATGCTTACCCCACATATATCATGCTTCCATTTATTGATTTTCGTGCATTGTATTGTAGTAGCTAGACCTCTATTAATTTAATATACACTACACGTACTTCGCATTAATAAATAGATGCCCGCTACTACTGAGTTACACTTGTAAGCACTATATTTACAGTATTAACAACACCTACAATACTCACAAAAAAGCTTTACTGTTATGGTGGTCTGCAGTCAGTAGTTTATCGTAGTCAAGTAATATAGAAGCGAAAAGAAGACAAGAAAGCATTAATAATTTAGAGTGAGTATTTATATCGTTCCAATACCCCACCCGGAACACACTTCAAGTGAAAAGCTTATTTTCAAATCTAAATTCTAAAAATTTAGCATACAACCGTCTTGAAAATTCCTGTAATTTATTCCGGTTTACGGTGCCGTATCCGAAAAACGCTCTCAACCTTCGCGTGTGTCTACGTTTGGAAAACTAGTCTGTTTTTAACCAATGATAAAATTCTCTGTCATCACAAACCCCGCCTGAACTATATTCATCTCTGTCTTATGCATGTCTGCTGTCGCGTTTAAAACCCCACTTGAGTTACAGAAAATCGATATTATGACAGCTCATCTCCACTCCACGTGTATATGGTACGTGCGTTTTCAACCACAACGCTTTTGTATCTGTCTCCATCTGTCGTATATAACCGATCGTGCATTTCCCACGCTCTTTAAAAAGTTTGTTAGCCTTTTTGCTTATCCAAACTGACGGTTGAAAATATTTCTATGAAATCCTATCATAACACATGCTCGACTTCTTCGAATGTAAACTTTTAAAATACAGATGTTTGTTGATTATCGAACGTTTAGCACAATAATTCCTAGACTTTGTATTTCGTCGTATTTGTATAAAACGAACTACATTTACCTTGGAATTATTGATTTTGTTACGCAAGCACGTTCTTTTATGCTTAAACGTGTTGGATTGAAATAAATTAAAATTATTTATGAACTTCTATTTGCTTTAAAACTGTTTTTTCTTGATGTAATTTTTAACATCCAAATTATGAATTATAAAAATACGTCAATACTTGTCCGTTTTCCCTAAATGACTCAAATTACTTTTGCGCGTAAATAAATCGTTCTTTTCTATATACAGTGTAAAGTATTTTTTTATTCAGTTACACTTGGCTTATTAATTTAATAGAATATCTCAATAAAATAAAAATATAATTTATAAATATCTGATCACTTAAAATAATTCATAAAAGATATAATAGCATATGCGCTCCTTCGCTTTAGAGGTCTAAGTTTCTATAATAGGAATAGTAAAATTGTCATTTCGTGTCACTTTTCTATCAGCGTCTGAACAGGTAAGCTGCTATCTGTGGCGTAGAAAGGTAAAGATGGTATCCAGGCACATGGCCTGTAATACGGTCCGCAAGAAGTTATAATTGATTTAACCTTCGTGGCGGAATTTGGTTCCTGGCAGCTGTAGTGTGATGATTTCGTTTTGTATTTCACCTTTAGCAGCTCAGTTGATTCCTGCTGGCCAAAGAAATAGAAGTCCCCCTATCATTAAAACAGTTAGTATAATTAATTAGATAAACTTTTTTAATGTTTTCCTCATAGTGCAATACCGTGAATATCGTCCATACCATAAATACTGCTGAAATGAAAATTTAGTTTGAGGTTTAAAATACCAAAAAATTATAGGACGTACTTAATGAAGATTTGGTTTGGTTAAATAATTTTTTGTTCAGAAGATCCTTTATAATTCCAGCGTTAAATTCATTCGTAATGGTGTGTTCCCTGTTGGGTTCATCGCAGATGTATATGGAATAATCCACATCTGGTGTCATAAGTTCAAATTTTTTTGATCGCACTGTACTTCGACACGTGAGTGATATTTAATCTTTAATTCCAGTTATATTTATTTAAATGTTTTACGAAAGGTAGAAGGTTGATGTTTTACCTTGATTTAGTTAACTTAAAATTTATTTAGAAATAGAAAGATTCCGTACTAAACTCGTAACTTTGCAAAATTTTAAAGATGGTTATGTAGTTTGCTTATCGTAATTGTTTCACAAGCAGATAGCGTCAACTACACTGAAAAAGTTGTTATTGACATATGATGTCAAAAATATCTAGCTATCCAATATAAATATCACATGTTATTTTGCGTTACTTTAAAACTATCTTTAGTAATTTTGAGGTCATGTAATTTGATTCTTAAACAACATGATGAATTTTTTTAAATAAGATATTAAGTAAAACTAACTCTTTGTTGAAAGATGCAATTTTATAAGACGTTAAATAGTTAAATTTTTTGTGTAGTCGACGTAGTACTACAGATGACTAAAATTAAAAAATATGAATTATTAAGAGAGCTCAAACTTTATAGTAAATTTATGTAGAAATATTTAATTTAGAAATTTTTGTTTTTTTTTGAAGACATAACCATACTAATTTTCTTTTCTATAAACATTTTAGTTGAAAAAGTTAATATTATAACAATTTAATTGAATAGAATCCATTTTTGCATAACTCTTTTATTATTAAAAATTCAAGTAAAATTTATAGGTCATTAATAAGCAAACATTGTGTCTAATGATACCAAATACTCTGGTTGTATATATTCCTGGAACTCAAATTAAGTTATATTATTTTTGGTGAATATTTTTTTAAGGACACAAACGGTGTCCATATTGTGCATTTGTTTGTTCGCAGGTTAAGTTGAGACATCTGCAACACATCTGGTAATTGAGATTTTGGTAAGTGGTTTGCAAGGTTGATATACAGGTTTTATGGCTATATAAGCGGTGTAGATTTAGAGTTTCCGCATTCCCCTAATACAAGCACAGTTAATTTTTGTAGGTTGTTGTATTGAAAAATACGGTGACGCTCCTTATCTATATTTTTGATCAACAGACAACCCATGACCCAAGCTCATGATCTACCCAGAGCTAACACTCTACTAGCCGTTTATCTCTAAAAAGTTTTTCTTTTCCTCAAGCCGTTTTCCATCCAACTTTACCTTGGGCTTCCATCATTAATAAGAAATTCTCGACGTTGTGATATCAGGTAAGGGTTTATGATATATGGTGGTCCAATTTGCTATCTGATATGCACGAGGGATTATAGATCGTTTCAACAGGGTAGTTGAAATTATATTGTTTACCACTGATTTAACCCTTTGAATCCACAACAATATATATATATATATATATATATATATATATATATATATATGTGAGTGTGTGTGTGTGTATAAAATTTAAAAAAAAACGGTTGGCAAAAAATTTTTTACTAATTATTATGTTCAAATAAGAATGTGACTAAAAGTCATTTTGTTTGACTTACTTAAAGTGTAGGATTATTAACTTAGAAGAGTTAATAAATTTCGTTCCAGATTCCTACGGCAGATTTCTACATTTTCTTACAAATAGTAAAATTTAATCCTAAGTTGTATAGTGAACGTTTCAAAATAGTGTATAATTGTGAACCGAGAAACCAAATTTCAATACCGAAATGTGTTTGGAATGTTTGCTCGTTAATGGTAGTGAGATGTAATATTAAGCTTAAAACTGTAGCTTGGTGTAGTGCAACAACTTTGGCTTAGATTCTTCAAATAGTGGTTATTGAACCGAAGGCACTAAATGAGTTCAATGTAAAATAAATCTAGAGGTTTTATGATTTAATGATTGTATCTCTCGAAGTTTATTTTTATTTTAGTTATTTTTTTTGCCTTATGTTTTATTACTCTACAACAGAGTCAAGTGTTCCTTATGGTGATTAACAAACAATTCTCATCTATATTTTCGTATATTTAAGAAATTGCGTAGAAATGTCTGGTTTAGTTTTACGATCAGTTTGTAACCAGTAGACCATTTGTCTGGAACATTTTACAGTTAACACGTACTAAAAATTTATAGGAAACGTTAACTTAACGTTCCGTTCTTTATACCGCTATTAAGCTCTTATCAGAGATACAATTACAAACAAAGCTATATTCTACGTTATGTTAGTCATTACAGTTAGAATTTAGATATATATCAGTAGATATGCACTTCGCTGCTTGTATATCTTGCGAACTAATATTGCCGCTTGTACAATGTGAACGCAAGTTAAGCTGTCATCGTTTGTCTTTGGAGTATTATGTAACTTCGCAGATGAAAGCTCACAATAATTCTACTCTAAGGGAATGACAATTAATTCAATGTCAACCTTAATTGGAAGGCTATGGAAATTGTAGCGAATTTCTTATTGTTCTTTGGTCTCTTTGTAATAAGTACAAGTCTAGTGATTATTCGTCACAATCACAAGTATTTATAGAGTCCTGTTTACATTATCACTAGCTTAATCACTATTTGTAGGCACTAACTTAATCTTCTAAATATGACGAATTAAACACTATCGTAGCATCTATTTTACTGCCAGTTTATTTATCTAACACAGTTATATCACGCAAGCGAATTTAACTTCACATTAATTTGTGTATATCAAACATTTATTGGAATAGAATTCAAACTAATTCTGAACTGTCGCAACGGGGTTTACACTTATACTCGATAATCCTGTATTCCGGGGAAATGTAGGTTATCAAATCTTTCGAGAATAACCCTATTGTATTGCGATACCTGTCAATCATCTGTTACGTTCCATTTTATAGTTTGAGTGTTCCTGAATTTAGCACTCTGTACTCTGTTTTGATAAGTGTTTGCTTTCACGTTGTTAGGTTCAATTCTACCCTTATAAATTTGTTTGTTTAATTTGGTTTCTTTAAATATCCTCACGCAGGTCCGTGCCTAGCGGGTGGCCATTACGTATCCTGCACGAAGGCGCCGTAGTCATAGGGTCGCCAAAAAGACATTAAAGTTATTATTCATATTCAGAACATTTCATAATCTTAAATAAATACATCGTCGATAACAAATACAGTGAATGGTCGAGGTTGTAGTGAAAATTTTAAGCTAAACCATAACTATGTACTTAACAAACAACGGAATATTTGTCCCTCACCCTTCATGCTGTAATTCCATAGTCCAATCTCTATACCATATAGAAAATGAAAATAACTAAGCCATCCGCCCATCCGGTTTACAGAACTGTAAAATGTCTATTCTATTGTATATTGTTCTGGAAAAAAGGAAATAAGCTGTTGTTCATATCCTACAATGAACAAATTATAAACATTAGGGATGTGAGTGATGTAACGTTATTTCAGTACCGTTGTTACTTTGGATGTTATTTTTTGATTACGTTCTGTAATGCTTCAATGCTTTTTATTTTTTTAAGAAACTGTTGCTTTTGGAACGACTGTCCGTAAAACCTGTTCGCCTATTGATGTTTAGGTATTTGTTTTGTTTTGAACTGAAGAGAGTTTTTAAAGTTATGCAGGTGCAGGTTATCACTATGTAACGTTCCACGTACCACGTTTGTCACTTTTATAGTTTAGCTCGATTTAGAATACAATGGTAGAATAAAATGAAACTACAGTTGCCTCTAATACTTACCACATCTAATGACCGTATAGAATAGTATAGGGGAATTTTCCCGAAATAAAATTCAATTGCTGGGATTTTCTGATTTGCAGTCAGATCGTCGTCGAATGAGATATAGATAGAAATCTTTGTGTGACAATCGCATTCATTAGTATGTTTGCGTTCGGTGTAGGCAGTTGTTGTTTACTGAGTTTAGTGAGTTTTTTGCAGTATTACTTTGTCAAAATAATCTAGATACTTTTTGCTATGTGTGTGGCTGTTTTGTGGTCAAGAGATTTAGGCGTAAAATTACATCACTGTTGAAACACCAATACTACGCGTATTTCAAAGTAAAGATTGGTGATCAAGACAAACATTGGGCACCACATGTAGTATGTAAGATCCGTGAAGAGGGTTTAAGGCATTGGAGTAAAGGAACAAGGAAATTCCTACCCTTTGGAACACCAATGATTTGGCAAGAGCCAATAAATCACCATGATAACTGTTGTTTCTGTATGTGCAATGTACGTGGTATAACACAAGAAATTAGAAAACATCATTTATCTGAACCTCAAGTCTGCAATTAGGCCAGTGCCACATAGTCTAGACGTGCCTGAAAAACCAACAAAATTAGAAGATATTACAAGCAGTTCTAAACCTTAAGTTGATGAAAACAACTTTACCGATGCCAGTGAAATATCAAGCGTTCCTGGGCAACCGCAGTTATTTTCCAAGCCGAAGTTAACGACTTAGTTACAGACTTGAGTGTTCCAAAGGATCTTTCCGAAATTTCAGCATCCAGACTTCAAAGTAAAAATTTACTGACAGAAGAGGTTAAAATCTCGTATTTTAGGAAACGCGAGTCCGAGTATTAAGGCTATTTTGAAAAAAGTGGTTATCTAGTTGATTGCACCGACATTTCCATCTGATAAATAAACTTGGGGGCACACAATTCCGATGATTGGAGGCTTTTTATTGATTCTTCTAAAAGAAGCCTTAAAGCTGTTCTCTTGCACAGTGTGAATGTTTTTTCGTCGGTACCTGTTACCCATTCTGTGCAAATGACGGAAAGCTACGAAAATCTTAAAGTAATGTTTGAAAAAATCAAATACAATAGTCATAGTTGTGGGACTTTAATTAGGACAGCAGTCGGGGTATACAAAGTACCCATGTTTTTTGTGTGAGTGGAACAGTCGAAGTAGACATCAACATTGGAAGAAAGGGGACTGGATAAGAAAGGATAGTTTAACTCCCGGATCAAAAAATCTTCTTCGAGAAAAACTTGTTGATCCACAAAAATCTTGTTACCAGCACTGCATATTAAACTAGAATTAATGAAACGATACGTTTAGTTTTAAAAAAGATGGACACTGTTTCAAATACCTTTGTAAAAAATTTCCCGCTATCTCAAATGCAAAATTAAAAGAAGGAATTTTTGTCGGCTTCAAATAAGGAGATTAACAAAAGATCAAGAATACGTTAATACCATACAACACAATGTCGAATGACCGATATATAAAACTACTTTACAAATACTACTTACTTTGAAAGGCGTTACTAACTCAAAATTAAGAGCATCAAACCGTCATATCCTAGCTATGCGATTAATACATTTGCTACCTGGAAAACGGAATTTACAAGCTTGGGGTAGCCAATTTCTACTTTTAAAGGTTTAAATACACTTCATTCTTCGGTTTATTCTAGTTTTTATGAGGATATGTAGACGTTTTGGAATCTAAGCTCATTCTCGGGTAATATGAGAGATAATAGAGTATTGGTGTTTCCACAGCTGAACACTCCGGTAAAAATCGCTTGTAGGTTAGATGGGAACGAAGGTCCACGTTTACGAATTTTATATGCATTAAACTTGAGAACTTCATCAAAGTTTTTTATCGGTATTTTGGGGTCTTGCTTCAGAGTATATTTTGTATCTTCTGGAACACCATTCTTTTTTGGAGATAACTTGATCGCGATGTCTGCGTAGAGTCCTTGTAGGTATATTATACTTCTTACTAGCACGACGAGTTTTTATCGCACCTTGCCTAATTTCACTTTTTGCTTTTACCAAAGTTTATTTAGTGTACATTTTTGGCGCTTTGCGTTAAAACTACCCTAAATTCAGCTTCTTTATATGCTTCCGCCGGCTATATGTCGGGCCACACTCGATCGCTTTGTTTTTATTATTATTTGTTGACTTTTGTTACCGTTTTATTTCGGGACCAAGATGACAGCGTCAGTGTTAGCAGTTTGTCCAAACGTTGGGTGCTAATGCAGACACAGACACTTGGGGTTCCTAATAATCTGAGATAAACCAAGATATGAAAAGTTAAAGAGCGGCTACAAAAATATAGGAACATAAAACAGTACTAGCGGGTTAAGCTTAAGAACTACCTTATGCGGAGATACTTGAGCTAGTGAGCTAGGGTCATGGGCAATTTTGTTAACATCAAAAGGAGAGGGAGAGCGGCACTGCATTTAGGAATACACAAGCAATAAGGAGAACCACAAGGGAAACTCAGAAACCTGCAGGTATGACCGTAAATGACTACTAGTATATTTCATCGATGGACATACCTGAAAGATAAAACAACCACAGTTAAGTTATCAATGAGAGAACACTATTTGTGTTCTAGCAATACTTTTGTTATATAGGAACATATTAAACAAATCAAAAGAACCACATTTTAATAATGGGCCACCTTTAAAAAAATATTAAATATATTCCTCTAACGGTTTTACAACACCTAACCATTTATCAGATTTCAATAGTAATATTTACTGTGCATTGCACCACCACAAGGAATTTGACTTTCTCAATCTTGTCTTCCAAAAATCATTCAGGCTCATAGATAAAAAAATTAAGTATTGGAAGTGAAAATACAATATCTATTAAAGTATTTATTTTATAAGAATTTCTAATTATTATAATATGAAAGTATAGGCATTTTAATTTCTCTAATAAGTCCAAAGACCAAAAAAATTAATAAACTCTAAAAATATTCAAAATCAATTATTATGTTAATTTAGAAAAAATTAAATTCCAAGTGCAATTTGACAGGTCAGGCATGTTTGGAATATGCAAATTAAGATCAGCACATGCTGTTTATTTTATAATAAAATTCAACGCATGTGAAATAAATAGAAAAGTTCTTCATAAACACTTTTTATGCAAAATAATGCTTTGCAAACTTAATCAAAAACCATCAGTATGTCTAAACAATTAATATAATTACTAATTTTTGCTTATGCGTTAGCTGAAAGATGAAAACACAAAAATGTAATAATACAAAAACATCACTCGATAGCGCATATCTACTCTCCTAAGTTAAGTTTTTTAGCTTTAATAAAATATAATACATTCTATGTTTTAAACACTAAAGTTACTTTATAAAATGAAATCTTGAAAAGATTTAAATAATACAAGTTTCGTTGCACTATATTTAAAATAAGCCCATTATGAAGTTTGTGTACGGTTCATAAATCGCCAAAATTGAAAACAACTGCATTATCCAATTTAAACATTCAACACTTACCAAGAGTAAATCCATGTAAACTGAAATAATTTAGGTACCTGCTATATCCAAATCTAGTTACCACCATTGCATCTTTATTAAGCAAACTGCATTCCATAACTGTAATCTAGATACTAACTCGACACGTGGACCACCATATTAATTCCAAATAAAATAATGCTCAACAAAACGTTATCAATCATAACAATAATTTCTCCAAAAATATTACCTACTTTTATGCGCTGACGGAAACCAAACTTCAACTACTTCGTGTTAACAATTGCAATTAAAGTGATCGTTGTTACATTGATTAGCTGTAGGACAAGTTCGAATCCGTCCATCTGGAGTACAATCAAATCAGAAAAACGACATTTTTCTAATAATTAATTAAGCAATTTGCTGAGACCGTGCGAAGCGCTTGGGAAACATCTTCAAGTACTCCACACGAACATTAAAAACGGTTATTACATTCTGTGGTCCTAGCTTTTATTAACAAACAAGACTCCGTACGCCTGAGTAAACTTTGCATGTCGTAGCAACTTGTAATGACTTTTTTAAATGCATGATTTCAAATCCACGCCTATTTAAATGTTATACTAATTAGGTCCAATACAGAAACGGAAATTATCAATATCCAAACAAAGCAGAATACACCATAATAATGCATATTTCAATAATGTAAGTATTCATATAAACCTTTAACACTTTAAGACCAACGCGGGGTGACTTAACGTAACATTATTGTACTTACATACAAATATTTCCCTAGGAATGTGAATTTGCTACAATTTATGTAATCACAAGTTTTGCCCCTTGTTACGTTTATTTTCGACGATTGATTCAAATACGTGCTTTTTGTGGTAATTTGTTTTTCATTCACCTAGCTTCTGTTTTTATTCAAAACCTCATCCTGTATTTTTATCTCGTTTCGATAGTACGCGCAATCATAACATTTCTTTCAAATCTATTCATTATAAAACGAAAATTTCTTCTATAAATTAAATAGTCGATACCATGTTTTAGGTATCCGTTAATTTGATAACATTTCGATAACGTATAATTGCTTTTCTTGTGTTTTCCATTTAAAGACTTGTCGAAAGAATAGATCCTACTATTATTTGATAGCGTGTTTTACAGTTTACTAATCGCGGTTCATAACGCGAGGATTGCAGTACGAACTCATGTTATTTGAACCCAAGTTTAATTTGATTCTGCAGCTTGTGCGTTGAAATATTTTCTACATTACTCGTCCCAGTACTTCAAAAGCGATGCACGTTTTTTTGTTCGACAACTAAGAGCTCTTAGCCGGAGGCCAAAATGGTATTTTCTAATGTAGGCCCAACTGTTCTTTGCCACAGGTTAACTGCCGTTGAATGTAGATCGGTAGTGCCGTTATGGTAGCAGGGTAAATAGATCTAAACGACCGTGGCGATGCGGTTCTGATTCACTCCCGAGGGCGTGTAAGCTAAGTATCCCGACACATACGGGTATACAACTTGTTTTCTTTTGTGTATATCAAGGACATATTCCTTATCAACGTTGGTGTAGTTACGTGATAAGAAACGTGACAATGTAGGATGTAGGTGTGATGTACCATTGTTAAAAATGTTTAACAAAAGTTCCCGCACGCTTATTCTTTTCTACTGATTAGTTTATTTTACAAAAAGTATTATGTGCAATTTTAAAAACGCTTGACAAAAGCTCTCACATGTTTATTTTCTACTGATTAGTTTTATTTAGTATAAAATACGAGATGCGCACTCGTATCTAAAGTACTAAATTGTTCATATCACATAACTGTATGCTTTGAAATAGTAACGCTTAACTAATTGTTTTTTGCTTGTTTTGTACAGAATCCTTTATTTATTCTTCATGTAAATAGATAATCCTGGGCGACGTGTTTTTTTTTGGTATGTAGGTGAATCCCCCTTCACTCTTCGCTTTTGGTAGTTAGCCTGGTATTTATTTTTCTTTCGGCTACGTCTAGGTACGTAGCACCCTTCTTCTATTTGCTTCGTGTACAGTCTACGACGGTCTGCTGTCTTTATAGATCTTCTGTTTTCTGTATAGCAATCTTGTTAGGGTTATCTACTTCTTTTGTGGCAATGGGTGATTCACCAATCTTTTTGCAAACATCTGACAGAAAGGGTAATTCCCCTACGTAGGGTTACGAATCATAGTCGTATGCAAAAATACTTCTAGTGTTGAACATTACAAAGGGTTCTCTTTTGAGAAGGCAAATTAAATCCGCACCACGGAAAGGGAATAAAATGTACTCTTCGTTCTTAAGATCATGTCTAGCATCGTAAATCCTAATAAACATTTTTTTGTAAATCTCTTTTTAAGAATACACCTCCTTGTATCCGTTCTACTGTTCAAGAATCCAAACATAGGAACAGTTTTCTCAGCTAACAATGGTAAATGTCGAGACACTATACCTCCCAATAGTATTTAAATTTTTCGAGTGTGATTTAGAATCTTTTGCCAACTTTTCTTTCAATTCTATTGTTTTTCGTTTCTTCTCAAACAGATGCCCGTAGTACTATCTGTTTGTAATAGGTGTCGCCATGTACTCCAATTTCCTCCTATTTTAAATCAACATCAAATTCTAGTTTTAATTTTTTGCGGTTAATATATAAACTATCGATGCCGGTTTTATTTTCTTTTCATGTTACAGTAAGAGTTTGTTGCTTGCGTTCTATTTTTTTCTTAAAATTTGAAGAAGAAGATTATTTGTATCAAACAGTCCAAGGTCATCGTTGTTTACATTTTTTTGAAATAACTGAGAAGAGTTTCAGATTTCAAGAAAAACCGGGCTCTAGCTTTAACACTTCTGTAAAATTAATACGCCACTTTTCTTTAATATATCTTCCACAACGTCTATGTAATTAATCGGCAAATAGTTAAAATTATATGGGAAAATTCCATCATTTATTATCTTGTTTCTTGTTGTCGTTTTTTAGATTGTCCCGTAATTTAGCTGTAATCCAATCAATTTTTTATGTTACTGTTAGCTCATAAACGTGTTCAAGTATGTCATTAAATAAAAGACAGCAATTTTTTTGTAGATTTTCTGTTAGCTTCCTCCACGAATATGACGATGCATTATGGAAGTTTGATTTGTTATTTACTAACAAAGATTTACAGTCCTTTAATGGATTATATACATTGCCTACAATATAACAACTTTCAACCATATAGTTATATATTGTTGCTTCTATTCTCGTAATAACGTGTTGTTTAGCCAGACTACATCTAAGTGTTTGCCGTAATTGGGCGTTCGGACAGTTGGTAAAATCGACTACATGGTTCCCTATCTGTTTACTTTTACCCGGACTGGTTACTTGGCCTATAAGTTTGATATATATATATATATATATATATTGCTGTGATAAGGGGTTGCTTAAGGGTGCACATTATAGTAAAGATAATTCGGGAAGGAGTAATTAGAATAGGCAGCAGAAAACCACACTTATTTAAGGAAATAATTAAGAAATAGACATAGTTTGTAGATAGTAAGTAGTCAACACCCTGTATATAAAGTAGAAATAGTTTTTGGGCGACGCATGTATTAAGTAAATAGTAAACATTAAATACCCTGTAGATAAAGTTTAGTCAATTTAGGTAAAACAAATAAGGATATTTTTCAGTGGAGGCACGCGTATATTGGGAAATGAATGATAAAGTGTAATTAGACACGCATTTAGAAGAAGAGTGCCAGACGATTAAATTAATACGGATATAAAAATAGAGTTTCACGTAGTTAATATAAATGCGTACAAAGATCTAACCATTTTGATAAGAGAAATGATTAAAAATTGCGTGAATCGCATGTAAACATGGAAATTTAAAGTCGGGTTGCATCAGTTGTTTATAGAAAAGCAAGTAATCTATCAAAATACAGCATGTTGATATTAAAACACAGCTGCGGGCCGGTTGTGATTATGGGAAAGCGTGGAGCATTGCATCAGAAACTGCTGTAAATAAAATTATTTGATTGGTCAGAGACAAGCGACGAGTTCTAGACCAAACCCACGGATGGAGTGGGAATTCGAGGTTATATTAGCAAGCACCTTGATAAGAAAGTCAGTTTTGAACTCAATGAAGGCCGAAGTGCATTGCCATTAAATAAAGTAATACGCAACAAGTATAAAAGTGAAAAATAAAATGAGTGCGAATATGAAGATTACAATTACTTATTAAACGTAAGTACGTTTTTAATGAATTTATTGTAAACTAAGACATAAAAATAATAGGGTTTCGAGGTCTGAGGGAAATAGACTAGGATTCTGATGTTAAGAAATACAGTAATGCAATTTAAATGTCAAGGGGACAAGAAGAATAATACAATCTTGAAGTACAGGGATGAAACAAACTACAATTTTAAGTCTGGGGCAAGAATGATAAGTTTGAAGAATTGAAATAAATTGGGGTATATAATTTAATGGTGGTGATTCATAGTGTAATAATTTGAATGGAATCCGGAATTGGGGAAGATCATTTTTATTGGAAGCGTCGATGTGAAAAAGATAAAACCAGGTCAGATTTTTTAGTTATAAAACATTTGTATTTCTACATGAATTTTTATTTTATTTTTTAATATTGAATTTTGCTAAATATGATATGCTTGTGAAGAAGTCAACAAATGAGGTTGCATACGTATTGAATAAGTAATAAGAAAACAGGTTTAGAATATTCTACACTTTGTTGGTAAAGATAATAAATTTTCTTTGGTGACTTTGGGTTTTTGAGTACATACTAAATGGTTGTTAATAAATGAAATTTATAAGAAATGTATTACAAATAATTTCAAAAGCTGTACATAACATATTGGTCTCATTATATAGAATCTAAATTTACTGAATTTTATAATTGCAAATAAATGCTAGCCGAGGTCATAAGATTTAAAATAGTACAAAGGCGGAGCCACAAGTTGAATAGGAAAGCGATAACCCGCAAGGCGGTAACGTATCGAATTTTGCCATTGGTAGATAGAGTTGTTTAAAGATAAAGTCCAGTTGATAGTAATATTAAGAAACAGCTGGAGTAGGAGATAATTACACTTAATCGTGAATATTAAAATGGTGGTCCAATAATTTAGAATTCATAGCAAAATAAATAATGCAGCTCAACGTAGAGGCTCGATAATCCGCTAATAGCATAGCAAATAAATATGTCGCCCAAAGTAGGGGCACGATGATTTATAGAGGTATTCATAGCAAATAAATATACAGCCCAACGTCGGGGCATGATAATTCTTCGAATACCATAGCATATATATATATATATATATATATATATATATATATATATATCTTAACGTAGGTATTGAAATTTACCTAAGTTAAGCAGTTTTTGCCAGTTGTTTTATAATTATCCAAAAATACATTACTGTGTTCCGCGTATTCTCTTTGGTTGACAAAGGTTGACAAAGTTGAAATTATTTGTTAAATATTTTAGGAAGTCCACCCTGGTAAACTAAATAGAAATATTCTTTTTCGGGCTGGTGCAGTATATTCGGTAGTTCCTCCAAGAAATCCTCTAACACAACATCAATAATGTGTTAGTGGAGGTAGCAGTATCCTCATGTAACGTGTTTAAGGGGTCGACATGTAATGTGTTGCGCCACAGGACTTAGTAGGGCGCCATGTAGGTATGGCAATAAAAGCGACTTTTAATTCTACTGCAATTACTTAATACTGCTCATCCGACTTTTCATAATAAAGCTATCCTATTACACTTATATAGAATGATGAACTTTACAATAGAAATTGCGTAACGATATCATGCGCTGTTGCATCGGTACTATGCTTTGTGTTGCTTCACCTCTTTACATATGTAGCATTTTAATCTGTTGCTGCAAAATTAGCATTTCTGTAGACCTATCTTCATTATTCATTCTTTTATATTTAGTTACTGGAATGTATATGAAACTCATTATAATTAAAATGATTATTATTATTTATAAATAGTACGATAATTTTAGATTGTGACAAAGATTTTGTTTAGCACTATTACTTACTGTTTCTGCGGTTTGCACAAATAACTTCCTCTTTTTTTGACTGCTTGGTCACCAATAGCCAATAGGCTTGAGAGGTAAAATGGAGGTCCCGTGTGTGAGTGTTGTCACGCTCGTTAAAGATCCCTACCTTGCTTGAAACAGCAAGGGCTCGGCAAAATTCAAAATTTTCCAGGTAAAAAAAACTCGCTTCCTGGCCAATGTAGTACCCTCGGGTGGAGCATTGGAAAATCACATGTAATGCCTATGAACATAGTAGTTGCTTTTTCTTGTTAAAAGTAGCACGGCCTCTGCTAATCTTTGTTTTATGTCAGTTGCACTTTTCTATTTTGCGTTATTTGGCTTCCTAGTTAGCAGAAATCCGTAACGTCTTGTAGATTCTCGTTTGCTATTTGTATTCTTGCTTTTGATTTATTTCCCCCTCCTTTGCATATCATTACTTATTTCCCATATTATGTTATTTGGCTTCCCAGGTAGCAAAAATCCTTAGCCTCTTGTAAGTTCGTGTCACATATTTGTATTCTTGTTTTTGATTTATTTTCCCCTCCTTTGCATACTAGTACTTTAGTTTTATTTTTGTTAATTTTCATACCGAATCTCTCTGTTTCCTGTCTCCATTTCATTAACAGCTGCTATATCATCTGAAAATCTAAGCGTATCATCTTTTGTCCCTGAACATGCATAATAATGCCAAATGTTTTCCAGCAATTGACAGTATTCATTGTCTCTTAGATGTACAGTTTCAAATTAACGAGGATGGGGCAGACCCCTGCCTCATTCCTTTCCTAATAGTTGCTTCTCTACGTTCCTGCTATAATACTATTTCCGTTGTTTACTCTTTGTATAAGCTAGATACTATCCTTCTATCTCTACAAGTCATTCCAATCTTTTCTGTTATTTTGAAAAAATTTTCCATTTTATATTGTCGAATACTTTTACAGATCTACAAACCCTATATACACGGACTTTCCTTTTTCTATTGTGTCCTCCATTATCGCCCTCAGAGCTAGAATCGCATACCGTGTTCTCCTGTTTCGTTTAAACCCAAATTGATCTTCTCTAAGTATTTCTTCAGTCCGGTTTTTCCATCCGCCTTTGTACAATTCTAGTTAATATTTTTGACACATATGTCGTCAAATGTGTTGTTAAAAAATTTTCACATATATCGGCACCTCTTTTTTTTTATATAGTGACTATGATGTTACGCTTGAAATCTTTGGGTGTCTTGCCTGCCTAATACATCTAGCTTACAAATTGTAAGAGACGTTCTGTTACTACCTGCCCGCGGCATTTACAGTTTCTGCTTGGACCTTATTTATACCCGATGCCTTATTATTTTTCAGACTCTTTAATGCTATGTCAATCTCTTCTCTAAGTATAGGATATCGCAAGTCATCCTTTTCAATTTCTAATTCCTGTTCTAGTGCTTTTAGTTCCTGTCTTGCATATAAATTCCTTATTAATTTTTGCCATTATACGGTTTTATATCCCTAAAATTCGCTCGAATTAGTTTGTACGATTCGTGTCATTCCTATTTCTATCTTAGTTTGTACCTCTTGGCACTTTTCATCAAGCCATTGCCCCTTGGCGTTCCTGCTTTGTATTTCTGTTTTCCTGGTTTTTCTGGTCTTGTTTTGTACTTTCGGCTTTCTTCTACTAAATTCAGGATATCCTTTGTTATCCATTTTTTCTTATTTCCTTTTTGTGTATGCCACAGAATAAATATGACCGCAATGTCTAAGCTGGATTTAGAGTTATTCCTTTCTCTTTCTACTTCCTTCGTATCAGAAAATTTTCTGTTGATTTTCAGCAATGTACTTGACTTTTTCTTCAAATCTTTCGCGAGTATTTATATCTTTTGGTTTCTCAAAGTCAAATTGCCCTTTTCTGTTTCTTGTTTTCAGTTTTACTTGATTTATGAACCGTTGCCTAACAAGAATGTAATGTATTTCATGTGCTCTTATGTGTCCTAGTATCCTCTATGTATCGTCTTCTAGTACGATGTTGAAATGATGAGTTTGTGATAGTTAAGTTGTTTTTGGCGCAAAATTCTACAAGCCTATTTCACTCGTCATTTCTCGTAACTAAATCAAATAAACCTACTACCGCGCCTTCCCTACTCTCACCTACCACTGTATTAAATCCTCCCTAAGTTTTAAATTTTCATATTCTTTTACGCATTTTATTATGTCTTTGATATCTTTGTAGGTAGCTTCTAAGTCTTCCTCACTGTAGCTAGAGGTGGGTATGTATACTTTGTAACGGGCATTTTTAATAAGTTTAAACTTTTACGCTATCCTCTACTCATAAATAAATTTCTACAAATCACTTGTTATATTCTATATTATATTACGCTCCTGTCGGCTAGCGTACTTGAAATACATCAGTTTGCATAGCTGGTTGCATAAAGGTCGATTGACATTATTAAATAAATAATTATTCGCCGTATACATTTCGTCCTTATGCTATTTGTCGCAGTCGAGATAAGAGGCGCGCAGGTGATGGACAACAACGAGGATATATATCGACAGTTTAGCGTGGTTGTTAGGTGTGCTTTGTTCATATAAATTACGAGTTGTTAGTAGTTTGTGTTTGGTTCCGATGTAATTACGTTAAAATACTGTTTGCTGTTGCTTTGAAGATAGTGATTTTATATTTAATAACTACAAGCACGTCACGATTTTAATTGTTTTTCTGGTGAAGGAAGAGTTGTAGTTTGTTTCTCGCTGATATAGATTGTTTACGTTGAGAAGACTTTTTTTACTGTTTGCTTTCTGCTTTGAAAAGAGTGTGGAAAAACGCGATGTTGTTTGTTGGAGCCAAGCTCGTTTTTCACTAAATAAACTGCGATAAAATACAAAGAACGGTATATAATTTGTTATAAAGTGCTGATGATGTGTATTTAAAGTGGTTTTGCGTATTAGTAATATTTACTCGTGCGGGGTACCCAATGTGAAATATGCAAAATCGCTCTTTTTATTGTGAACCTATCTTCATTTTTTTATGAGGTCGTTCTAAATGTCTATGGGGGTGGCGCGGAGTTTGAATTGGTAATCATACCCTATTCAATTATATTCCTAGGTGTTTAATTCTTGTATAACGTTGGACGAAGAACAGTTGACGGACTTGCTTAGTGTTTGCACGGGCCTGACTAATAGTGTTTTTGTTGATTTATCTTTTTATAATGGAACTGTTGGTGCAAACTTCGTTATTCAGAGGTATTGGATTTTTCCTTGTTGCTATAGGTAGCAAATGAAACGCTTCGCGTTACTGCTAGTTTAATGCATTACATCGTACTTTGAAAGCGAAATAGAATTAACAAGAAATTTATCAACGCTACCTGGTTCCATCAGCGTGATGGTGTCTGCTGCTAACCCCAGTGAAATACATAGGTGTGAGTTAGTGTAGATTGTAAGCAATTTCATCCACACCCTCACAGTCAAGGGTGCAGTGCTTCGTTAGTGTAGGACATCGTGAGTCCCCCACTCCCATGGCAAGGAAGCGTTACTGGAGGACTTTCTGTAAGTGAACTATTTCCTATTTACTATTACTTTAAATATCTACCCGTTGTTTTTGCCATATCTTCGTCGTTTCTGATACCTTTTACAATAGACTTGCATGCTATTAAGAAACAAAAAAAAAATAATACTACTGAATTACTCATCAATTGTGCTTATCTATTTATCTTTTGTTAAAAATATTTTTGTCTAATTGATGTTAAATTGGTGTGTGAGGAAACGTTTCTGCTACTCCCCAATATTACCTCACTTTGTATTAAAAGTTTTTGTACTGCTATTACCGTTGTCATATTATATAGATTATTCAAACGTTTTTACCTTCTTTTACATTCTTTTACATGCTTTTACATTCTTTTTTTTTCAGGTTTACTTAATTTCTTTTATTGCAGGTTGGCTATTCTAATTCTTTTTTTTCAGGTATTGTTACTAACTCCTTATAGCCCCGTACGTTATATGTTGGTCTGCTTTCTACAACCCCCCCTACTCTCCGATTGAGCCCGGTCACTTCTTTTTTTCCTCTTTGATTTACTTTTCGTTACGCACGGCTACGAGCCAACGTAACATAACTTTGGCGCCCAACGCGCCTGCCACTAGATTTACGTAATAACTTGTATTATTACCGTATTTATTGGTTTAGATTCTAGTCTAACCTTGAGTACTCTTTCGTTGTTTTGTAAGTAGTTTACTACTTTTTCAGCATAACTATCCCCAAACCCGAATTTCCTTCCTCTGATCCTGTATGAAATACCTTAAAGCATCAGCTCCAAAAATCCTCTGCCTCTGGTTACCGAACTTCTCTAACATCTACTATGTTTGATGCTAAGCTATCCATTTCAATTTTCAAATTCTTTAGCTTACCTACACGCTTCATGTTTCTGACATTCAAGCTCCGACTCGCAAAATGTTCCTGGCTCTTCTTTTAAACTTCCCAAAAACATTCTGCGAAGCAGCCCACCCCCTCCCCCGCTGCCCGATCCCAATGGGGAACTACTTTAGTTTGAAGAATCTTTTACCTCCAAAGGATGCTATTCCTTTAAATAACAATGTAGGTACACAGTGTACTTGGGAGGTAACATGGTGGTTTTTCGTGTCTTCCACACCGTAGTGGTGTGTCTTAAAATACCATACCGATCTCTATTGTCACTGCTACTTTTAGTACGACCCGAAAGAGCTGTTGGCCTCTTTCGGGGAACTGTCTAACTTTGGTTTCTCGCTAAAGACCCCACTAATTTGGTTAAACCTACAGTTTGGCTCCTTAGCTTACTGAAACACGCAAGCCGTTCTATCAGTTCTAGTAAGGTAGAACTTCTTCAACGTGAAGGTCCATGCATCCTCATACACGATATTATGGCCCTGAAATAAGTCATCGTCGTTAAATGAAAATGCAAACTATACATTTTAAAGGAAAATTTTAAGGAAAAAATTCGAAAATTAAAAAAATATATAACACCAGTAACTACAAGAAATGGTCAAGTAATTCTTTTCCGGTTTTTGAAGACGCAAGCACTATGTGCTACAAGTTCAAAGCCTTGATAATATGAATAGGAAAATTTGAACGAACTAAATATAACAAAATAAATAACAATACAGTACAGTTTATTTCAAGTTTGCAATTTGGTCTTGCATACACCGTACTATACATTTCGGCAAATCATGCTACGGTAAATTGGTATTCAAAGATTACTGTTTTGATGTATTGATCTTTCCGTGATTTCTTTTTCAAAAAATTCCTTTCGGCGTTCCGTGAATTGTTTACGGCGAACTCGTGTAAAATACAGACGCGAATGGCATCTATACATAATTTACTTTAGGCTTTATACTTTGTAACGTACTTCAATGTAAGCTTCAATATTCGGTCTGATACAAGCCTAAATATACACAAATATTTAAAGAGGTTTTTAAAGATAGTGAAATGCCACTACACAATTCACTAATAAGAATTACTACACCAAGGTCTTAACACGACGCGTACACTATGATATTAATAATGTAACTGCATACCTTTTATTGGCTTACTGCACTATCAATTTATTATTTTACAAGCACTAATCGATTACACATCATAATTTACATAAGCACTAGCAAATTTATTTTAAAAAGCTGATCTACCAAATGGTTTACTTCACATTACTGAGATCAAAATTATACTTGTCTTCATAAAAAAGCTGCGATATTTTATCCAATCACAACTACTAGCTACCTGAATACACGCATGTTTTCTTATTGTATTCCATCATGTTCTTTGAATATACCCTTAGAGTCAATTTGCTACGTCAACCTTTGTTCTCAGACAAGTCGGTTCAATTTAAAGTTTGTATGAAACGAACATTTTATTTTTAAAAAAAGTTTCATACACAAACTTGTTTTCGTCATCGGAAGTAGTTCGAAAAATGATTTGTATTTGCACCAGTTTCTGTCATAAAAAACTGTAGCTATCATAATTTCAATATCAAAGTTAAAATATTGTATTTTTAATGCCCAGCAACATTTCCCTGTCAGTTGTTGGGTAATATTTTTAATTAATTCTTGGGTATTGTGTATTTTTATAATTTTTTGAAAATAATCGTCAGACAAGTATTTTACAAAATAAATTTACCACAGAAGGAAGCTCTTGAGATGTACTTTATGGTAAACTCAACAGTGTATTTGCTTTGCTCTAACGCCTTATTAGATACGTATAAATAAATTTCAATTAAATTCTGTCAACAATAAGCCCTTTATATAACAAAGCTCCAGGTAAAGTTATCCTGGTGTTCGTTCAAAATGTGGTTGAGGATAGCTGTTGTTTCCTCTGTGTATTTGGCAATTAGTAAGCATAGCTCGTAAATCTTAATATAGATTTTGTCGTTTTTGTGTGTCTGTGCTGCTATACTGTATGTTGTAGTAATTAATTTGTATTAGTTATCCGGACAATTTCCAGCTGTTTGCAGCTTCCGTTGCTCTGGATGTATGTGGTTTAGCAAAAACCAAGAGAGCAGGTTGTAGACAGGTTCTATTCATCATATAAATTACAATCTGAGAGAATTTCTTTGTTAAATGACAAAATCAAGTATTTGCATTGTGCAAATACAACGCATTTTTGGCGCCTATACAGAAAATAATATTGTTCTTGCTTGGATTACTATTAATTGAAAAGTGTTAGGAGATATTTGAAAGCTGCATTAATATTGTAACAAATTCATTAATTGTTCTTTGCTCTGTATTTTCAATAAGCACAGGTCTATTAATTATCTTCAACAATCGCAAATATTTACAGGGTTTTGTTTACATTAGCACTGATTTAATCACTATTTGTAGGCACTAGTTTATTCTTCCAAATACGATGAATATAACACTATTGTAGCACTAATCTTATTGGTAACTTATCAATCTGACACACTTAATTTACACAAATTTAAACTATCATTAATAATGTACGTTTATAAAGACGTAACTCAAACTAATACTGATCTATCGCAACGGACAAGCGCTTACATATAGTAATCCTTCAATCTAGTTAATCAGGACAACTTCTAGAATGCAGGTCGTCAAAATTATTGCATTGCGATTCCTATTAATCATCCCTCTTATCGCTAACAGATATGAATGTAATACAACACCTATGAATCATACTTTCTTATCGCTAAACACATATAAGGTTGCTTTAGTAATAACTGAATAAGCTTAATTTCCAGAGTGTTCTATAGACTTCTTAATTGTTGTTACAATATAAACTATCACTGTGTATAAATAGTATATTAGTCTGAGAACACACAAACTTATAATAATAAGAAACGCCTAAAAAGATAATAGGAATTTAAAAAGGTCAGACTAACTACAAACGCGGAGAATGGGTGGGGATTCACATAGGCTAGAAAAATATACTGCCATCGATTTTTTATTTCCAAAAAAATAAAAATTTCTATTTAAACGAGCAAAGAAAAAAATAAATAAAGTTACTATTTAAACAAAGACAGCACTTTTACTCTATGAATGCATTCAAAAATTGTTCCACGAAGTGCGCAATTCGTAGCTAACAGATTATAAATCTAATCAGTAAAGAAATAATGCTGATATTTTCGTGCAAGCCAATGTGTTGAGAAGAAAAACAATATTATATTTAGAATCATTTCTAGTAAGATTTTTAACATAACCAGAAACATTAGCGCAGCTAATTTTAAAGCGGGTCCTTAAAACGTGTTTCGTTCATAAGCACCATGCTACTTGAGTTAATTCTCCGGTATGTAAAAAAAACAAAACAAGTCACATACCTCTATATCTTGGGACAGTTATCTTACAACCAAGCCATCGGTGGTGAATCAACAGCATTTTGCTTCGAGAGTCAGTATCCTCCACGCGGCTATCATAACTGCAACAGCGGTCTATAGACAAGGGCAGTTGGCCTACGTAAAAACTATTTGGCCGAACGCAGAAGAACTATTGGGCTTATATCTAAGAGCTAAAAGAAAAAGAGAATCTTACTAGTACAGATAAGCGCGGAAGAACTTACCGATGCACCCAAAATATCCACTTCTTTTCAAAACACACGTGCATCGCTCTTGGAGTAATAGGATGAGCAATCCAGAAAATATATAAAAGCACGAACTGCAGAAACAAAAATGAACTCGTTTGATAGCAAAAATTGAAATTAAATCCCGGCGTTCTCAAACACAGGTGATAATAGAAACTTGAAACAGACGTTTATCGGAGGAGTGTGATCCATTATTTCAACGAGTCTTTAGGTTTGAGCATTACAAAAAGTAATCACTCTATAGCAATATGTATCAAGCCAGTGGATACCTAAAACATGGTACCGACTATTTAGATTATAGAAGAACTTTCCGTTTCGCAGCAACTAGATTTACATAAAATTATAGTAAAACGTACCTATTGTCGGAATGTCTAATATATAGGGTCGTGTTTGAGTATTGGAAGCAGAATAGATGTGAATGAGTAACGAAATAAAAAGCGTAAAGTTTATACACCGTCGGAAAATGGACGTAACTAAGTGTTAATTTAAAAAAAAAAAACGTTCGTAAACTAGACTAATAAAGCAGATTCTAATGACATATCGAAGGACTAACCTTGGATAGCGTTTATTTTATTTTTTTGTAATCGGTTACACAAACGCAGGTCTGTGTGTATGCGGACCGTATTTTGTAAAGAAAAACTTTAACAATTTTTATGAATCAATGGAAGCCCCTAAAGTGATGTTGATACACTTCGAACATAGTTTCTTGGTAAAATTAATAGAAATAGTGGTAAGCTGAATGTATTTTTCTTTAGCACTTAGAAGGAATGCTGTTTGGATTTTGTTTTTGTTGATCTTGCCAAAATGTTACAGCACCAGTTGCATATCTGCTATATTAATATGTATTTAAAACTAAATGCTATAACTATGATACATTTTATAAAGGAATGTAATATAATAAATCTCAACGTAGTTCATACTAGGGATATAATAAGAGACGACTGTTTTGTAACACACATGCAAAATGATACAATAAAATTAGAAACAATGTTTTTCTACCTAACGGACTTATTAAAGACAATGTATGATCATCAAGAAACAGAAGAAAAACAATACCTGCAATTTCCCACAGAACGATGTGAGAGCGTTGACTATATGTTAAATGTAAGAAGTTCATCCACTCAGTTAGTCTTTGAATATAACTTTAACATTGATAGGTGTTCAAGCTACTCATTCTTAATTATTATGTTGATTCACTTAAATATTAACTTGTAATATTTTCAATTGCATTAACTTTGCGTTTAAAGAATGTAAAGCATATGTGGTTACCTATTTTTTACTCATTCCGCACGCGGTTCTGCTAAGTGCACTAAGTGTCGGAATTTTTAAATAAATAAACTTCCTTCAAACAGAAACCAAACCTACGCTTGTGACGTGGGTCGCTATTATTAAAGAAAAAACCTTTTTCTAACATTAACTCAACTTACAGTTGTGGTGTTTTATTGATTTAGTACATAGAAAGATAACTGATTTGTAATTACAATAATAAACAGTAGCTTTTTATGTAGATTCTATTTGTTTGCATGCATTTGAGGTTAGATTTCCCTTGCCATAATCAAGATACACCTACATATCAAGCAGCATATAATGCAAAATTCATTATGGTATTCTCATATTTGGCATCACAACCTTTATTTTAACAATTAAGCGTACGGGATTTCCAATCCTCTATCGAGATGGTGTTTTTTCTCATAATTTAAGTAATACAAGTATGTTATGGCGCATAAAATTGCGATTAGTAAATGCCCATCCACTATTAGGAGAATGATCTATAATTTAAGGCGCGTAATCTGTCGCATAAACATTTTTACACCTTTAAAGAATGTGTGGTCATTGCTTCTATGGAAACGTTTGACGATAAGAAGGGTTTTTACAAGTTGGTGTAAGCAGACGCCATGATCGCGGCAGAGTATCTTGGGCTACTTAGCTGAACAGACATAGTGATAGTCGGTGCAAATAATGCAATAAAGTTATCTCTGGTATTCCTTGCCGTTTTTACCTGTTTAATCATCTAATGAACTGCCCTGACCCACGTTAACGCAGTTAGAAGAAAATGAGGCAATTACTTTACGCGGTTTTTAGCGAAATAGAAGGATCAAGTATTTAGATCTACCGTAAATATCTGTATTAATAAAGGTTGACTATTTAATGCTGCTAATTATTATTCATTCTTTGCAATGTTTCGCCTTCTGTAGAACAACGTTTGATACTAAAGTCGTTTATCTGTAACCGTCGTTTACCTGTAATAGTTTTGGCGCCTAAATTCGTGAGCTTTTTATTTACAACGCGCTGACTATTTCATAAATAATAGGTTTTATCTCAGATTCGCTTTTTCTAATTTTGGATATTAAAATAGAACGATATATCTTGTCTCTGAAATAAAATAAATATTTCGTTTCTTTGTACTTAAATTGCCGATATTGCAGTTTACCTTTATGTCAATGTGAAATTGTGGCGGCGATGATTTATCGAATATTTAGCTGATGGAATTATAACTGTATTAAAAATTACCTGCTATATTTATAAAAAATTATCCGTTTTGTGATGAATTATTCTTAATTTTACTTGTTTTGTGGAAATTTACATTAAAGTGCATATTTCAATTGTTTTAAAAGAACACATTTTGGATATTTCTTATGTTTATGCATCTTGGTAAGTTTTTATCAGATTACTTGTACTAGATTTTTTATCTTGATTTCGTTGTATCAGAATTTTATTAAAATTTTATTAAATTTTATTAAAATAAAACAAGTTATCAGGTTTCAACATCGCCCAAATTTAGATTTGTGTATTTTTAATTAAAAATCTCTATTTAATAACTTCCAAGTTTATATTAAGCTTTCATAAAAACTTTTTATAATTATTTATCGTAAAATAAAAGCTCGATTACGTTTTTTATAACAAAAATATTAGTTACGTTTAAGCTAGGGTTTTCCCTATAGTAGGGGATAAAGAATACTACTATAGTAAGCCTGCTTATCGTAAAAGGCGATTAAAAGGCGCAGCAAGGGGCAGCAGCCTTGCTGGCTAAAAGATATTGGAGGAGGGTCGATTCGTCTCGGGCGATCCTCAATAATTTACAAGCTTGTTGGGGGTTGGCCGTGACGGATACGGCTTTCTGCTAAAATCTTTAAAAACTGCGTTGTGGAAAGATATGGGAGCCTACCACAATATTTCCCAGGTGTGCGTGGCCTAAAACACGAAATACATATGATGGAGAGCTCACAAGTAAAATTCTTGTCCGAGGTAAAATACTCCCTCATTCGGATCTCCGGGAGGGGTACTTGGGGCTCGTTATCATAAGAATATAAAACAACAATTCGATTTAGTGATAGGGACTTGGAATGTTAGGTCATTACTTAGAGTAGATAAGTTAACGAATTTATTAGTCGAAATGAGAAAGGAAAAGCTGGACATTTTAGGTATTAGTGAGGTGAGATGGCCAGATAGTAATGACTTTTGGAAAGATAATTATAGAATAATTACAACTTCTTCAACTAATGGACAGGCAGGGGTAGGAATAGTGTTAGGTAAAAGATTAGGGCATAAAGTTAAAGAGTACTTACAATTTAGTGATAGAATAATTATGGTTAGATTGAGTACAAAATCCACAGACACTGTTTTAGTACAGGTTTACATGCCAACAACTCAGTACGAGGATGAGGAAGTAGAAAAGGTATACGAGGATATAAATAGCATAGTGAGAAAAGTAAAAGAAGATGAGAATTTAATAGTTATGGGCGATTTTAATGCGTCAGTGGGAGAAGGTAGTGAGGGAAAAATGGTAGGAAAATTTGGGTATGGCAGACGAAATGATAGAGGAGAAAGATTAGTTGAGTTTTGCCAGGAACATAGATTAGTAACTGTAAACACCCTATTCGAACAACATGTTAGGAGAAGATATACCTGGAAAGCGCCAGGTGATAGGGTTAGATACCAAATAGATTATATTTTAGTTAAACAAAGATTTAGAAACCAAGTTAAAAACTGTCGTAGTTATCCAGGGGCTGACATAGATAGCGATCATAACTTAGTTAAAATGACGTGTAAACTAAAATTCAAAAAATTGAGAAAAGTTAAAAGAGAGGGATGGGATCTAGGTAAGCTTAATGATAGTAGGGTAAAAGAGGAATATAAACAAGTATTAGATAATAAGAGTAAAGAGATAGCTGTAGGAGGGAATGTGGAAAATAGATGGAAAGAAATAAAACTGACTGTACATGATACAGCAACACAGACTATAGGTAAGAAAAAAATAGAAGCGAGAAAACCCTGGGTAACAAAGGAGATATTAGATTTAATAGAGAATAGAAGAAAGCCTAAACCTTTCAGAGAAGTGGATAGTGAAAGTAAGCAAAAATATAATACAGTTAGAAATAAGATAGTACATGAGTGTAGAAAAGCTAGAAATAAATGGATGGAGGAGAATTGTAAGGAATACAAGATGATTTGAGAGTAGGTAAGACAGACAGGGCTTACAGGGCAGTTAAAAAGTTTTTGGGGATGATAGGAAAAATATAATGGTATTAGAGACGAGAATAATGAGCTTCTAATAAATAAAGTTGAGGTAGCAGATAGATGGAAAAGATATTTAGAAGATTTATATAAGGGAGACGATATAGATGAGTTAGAGAACGACCAAGAAGAGGATGTAGAAATAGGGTTCTCAATATTAAGAGAGGAATTTGATAGAGCTGTTCGGAATCTTAAACTAAATAAAGCGCCAGGGATAGACGATATTCCCGCAGAATTAATAAAATATGCTAGTCAGAAAACTTTAGATAGATTATATGAACTAATAAAAGTAATATATGACACAGGTGAGGTTCCAATAGATTTCGAAAAAAATATTATTATCCCAATCCCAAAAAAGTCAGGAGCTGATAGGTGTGAGAATTTTAGAACAGTTAGTTTAACTTCTCATGCTTCCAAAATACTAACAACAATAATTAAAAATAGAGTAGAAGCTTTGACTGAGAATTATTTAGGCGAAGACCAATATGGTTTTCGTAAAGACAGAGGACTAGAGAACCGATACTAATGATTAGGGTAATTATCGAAAAAGGTTACAAAAAATAAAAAGACTCATTTTGCGTTTGTAGATTTAGAAAAGCTTTTGATAGGGTTAATTGGATTGTTATGTTCAGGGTTTTGCAAAAAATAGGAATCTCTCATAGGGATAGAAAAATTATTTACAGTCTATATAAAAACCAAAGCGTAGTAATTAGATTGGTTGAAATAGAAAAGGAAGCTAAGATTAGAAATGGTGTTAGACAGGGTGTATACTGTCTCCCTTGATTTTTAATGTTTATATTGAGGAAGCTTTAAACTTAGCTAGAGAGAGAAAAGAGATAGGTATTAGTGTACAGGGACAGAAAGTAGACATGTTACGTTTTGCAGATGATATAGCCATAATAGCCGAGTCTAGAAAAGAGTTAAGAGAGTTTTTAAATATTTTAGATGAGATACTACGGAGTAACTATAGTATGAGAATTAACTCAGTAAAGACAAAGATAATGACAAGTGAGTTACAGCCTAGTTCTAAACCAAAATTAAAAATAGGTAATACCGAGTTAGAGGAGGTAGATGAATTTTGCTATTTAGGTAGTATAATTACAAAGGATGGACGTAGCAGAAGGGATATAGTAGCTAGAATAGCTCAAGCTAGAAAAATGTTTTTAAGAAAGAAAAACTTACTAATAGCTAATAGTATTAGTTTAGATAATAGAAAAAGTTTCTTAAAGTCGTACGTATGGAGCGTTCTACTATATGGTAGTGAGACTTGGACAATTAAAGAAGTAGATAAGAAAAAGATAGAAGCTTTTGAAACTTGGTGTTATAGGAGAATGTTAAAGATTAGTTGGACAGATAGAGTAACAAACGAGGAAGTTTATAGAAGAATAGGTGAGGAACCCTGTATGTGGAAACAATTGAAGGTCAGGAGAGATAGAATAACAGGGCACCAGTTAAGACATGAGGGACTATTTAGTAAAGTCTTAGATTATAGACTACCAAATAAAAATAGAGTAGGAAGGCCTAGACAAAGCTATATTAGTCAAATTATTAGAGATCTAGGTTGTGAAGGGTATGCAGACCTTTTTAGACTAGCTCAGAATAGAAAAGAATTTAGAGCTGCGTCAAACCGACTTTAAGTAAGTTCGAAAACAAAACAAAAAAAAAATAAAAATCAGGTAACTAAATGTCACCATGACATAACTCACAATTAGTTAGCGGTCTGGCATGTTGGTAGCGTTTCGTTGCTTAAGCCTTACCATAACATATAATTTAACACTTTTCCTTTTTGAAGCGGATAACCAGGTTATATTTCATTTCATTATAAATGGTAATTATGTAACCATGTTAGAGTTCTTTAACAAACATCAGGTTGCTAATATCTATGTAGAGTCAGGTGGATAGGAAAATGATAGAAGGATATAGGAAGAACTGGACCAAACTATACTAGTCAAATTATTAGAAATTTAGGTTGTGAAGGGTATGTAGAGCTTTTTAGATTAGCACAGAATAGAAAAGAAGTTAGAGCTGCGTCAAACCGACCTTAAGTAAGGTCGAAAACAAAATGATGAATGATGATGAAGCTAGGGTTGCGACTCTATTTATAAAAATTTCCCCAATAACTTGTCCTTATTACATGCTTAAAACTTGTCTTTCTAATTAAATAAACTTTTTATTCTGAATTTTTGCAAAGCATAAACAAATATCTATATAGAAGTGTTCTTTAGTGCCTTTATAAAACAAAAGCTGCCAGTTGCCTTCATTTCTAAACATAATCACTTTTTGACAAGTGATGTTATTAAACTTTTTCTTTTCTCTGAAAGAAACTGTTTTAATTTGTTCTAAATAATAAATGAATTTAGTTATGTGTATCTAATAACCACTACCTGTATATTTTACTGGTTGCTTTTATCTTTTATATTAAATAATCAATATGAATTCTGTACACGTACACTTAGACAAATTACGTTAGTCGTTTTAAAATTAAAAATGTAACTAAATCATTCCTTATCTAATAAAATAAAAAAATTCTCTTTAAAACTTACTTCTATTTATATCTTGTGTGAGTATATCATGCAGTGCCTGCATTAATGTATAAATTAATAAGATTTTCGTGATAAATTCCAAGAACCATTATATATTAATGTTTTAAAACCTTTTTTCTACTCCTAATGTTTAGTACTTACTCATACCTATACTTGTACCTTAGTATAAATATATATTCTTCTCTCTATTATTATTTAAATTGAACTCGTGCCTCTTAAATATATTTTTGTGTATAAATGTAATTCAGCCTTAAATCTTTAATCTTTTCAAACCTTTTCGTTTCTTAAATTCCTTTTCATTTCAAGATAACAGTTCTCTTGTTTCTAGTTTTTAAAAATAATTTTTATTTGCCATTACGATTAACGAATACCATTTTCCTTAAATTTCTACGTTTTATGCCCCCTACATTTGATTTTCCAATGCTCCACCCGAAGGTACAACATTGGCCAGGAAGCGAGTTTTTTTAATTGGAAATTTTGAATTTTACCGAACCCTTGCTGTTGCAAGTAAGGTAGGGATCTTTAACGAGCGTGACAACACACATATAGGACCTCCATTTTACGTCTCATCCGAATGAGAGCGTATTTTTGTGAAAAATGCTCGCCTAACATTTTTCAAGCGGACCGTATCGGGATTTGAACCCGGGACCTTGGGCATAGTAGTCACACGCATACCAACTACGCCACGGAGCCGCCAACTATTTACAAACCACTGGATTGTGCAAGACTTTCATACCCCGTTGTTCATGACCTCCAGGAAGCCTGGACCTCATAACACCGGATTAATGCACTCTGAGGTATAATAAAAAAGATTCGAAAACAACGATACGGAACGAATGAAAACGTTTGCATAGCATTCCAAAGTATCACCCCTGTTATGCTGTAGCGGATGAACTCAAGAACGCGACAACGCAACAACCTTTATATCGAACATATGGAGAGATGCATGCAGGTGTTGTTGATAAATGAAGAATGAGTCTCGGAATTTTGTGGGTACTATGGTAAAACGTTAAAATGTTATTCACTACAAATGTAACCATTGACTCGTAAAATATATTTTTTTATTTATAACATTGTTTATCTACGTTTTGCTGAGCTATGCTAATAACATGTAAAGGGACTTTTCGGTTAGGCTGCATACATGCATATATATTACTATGTATTTATCCCCCGTTGTTGCGTCATTTAAATATTGATATGATGACGCCGTACTCGTTGTAATAAACGTCCAGCTGAACGCCACGGCTCTGTGTTTCTTTCTCTAATCTTCTAATTTTATTATGCCACGACTAGCCCTTTTTAATTTACACAAAGTGCACAACGTTGCGATGATCAATTTTCATTTACCCCTTTATGATTACCTGTTTGAATTGATAAAACGAAGTCAATCAACATTCATATAATGAAAGAAAATAATATTTACACTTCACAATTTTTGAAATTCATTAAATACACCCTTCAATCATTTAATATTATATGGATTATTTATCCCAAAATTTATATTCTTTTTAACTTAATTTAAAGTTACCAAAAACGACACCTTTACAAACAAATCTGAAACGTTCGAGACCTTTTTATGATTTTTATGTAAGTTTCAACGTATTCAATGTTTTTGTTGACTCTTTACAAACTGGTGAGAAAATTATATAGAGTTAAAATTTAAATTTGAAAAGATTCCTTAAAACTGTGATCTTTTGATAAGTTTTTTCGTGTTGTGGATCAACACCCCCTTGTTATCTTCAATCGAAAACCAATGCTCTGCTTTGTACTCCTTTACACACGTTGACCTAATATTTCAGTGCGGTTACCCCTTGTTTCCAAAATCACCTCTGTATACGCCTTAAATACCACTTGAAATTCGTAGGTTTCTTAGTATTATGAATTTAGAATTTAGAATTGTCTTAGACGCTGATTAGAATTGGATCAGAAGTCTATTGGAATTGGACTAGAATTCCAGACTTTGGATTAAAAGTAGACCAGAAGTCTTAAAATTGGACCAGAAGTGGACCATGGATTAGAAGCCCTATATTAATATAAATATTTAATTTAAATTAATTAGCCAATTTTTACTTACGTTTTCTGCAAAACCGGCAAAAACTTTTCACGTAATTCTTATACAGCACTATTTTCACTATAATATAAATTTTAATTATCTGACGCGTAAATATTTGGTTAAAAGTGTTGTAGATTCGACGTGCTTGAAGTTGAGACTGACCGTTGCTTATCACCTGTGGGCGTTATATAGCTTTTTCCCACTACATTTGGATTGGTTTTCCAAGCAGTCTTACAGATTGTTGCAACCAACCACATTTGTTTTCAACACTCCTGGTATTTTCAAGCTGATTTCTGATGAAACTATTTTGGATTTTTGTATCATGCTGTTATTTACTCTTGTTATCGTGGCCGGACTTTTATTTTACGTCTGGTGTTTTGTGTAGATAAAGCTTTTGGATAATTGTACAAAATAAATGATGTAACACGATTGCTGTTTTCGTTCATGTATTTATTTAAACTGATATTTGAAAGTGCGTTTTCTTATCAAAGCGCTTATTGTTCCTACTTTATCACAAACGTAATTGCATAAATATTTATTAAGTTTTGTCTTATCTTCTGCGTATTTATTTTATAAACTTGTAAAACACTTCTCGACGTAGTTTAATTACCTGTATGATTATTTCTCTACTGAATACGCGTTCTATTATTGGAAGATATGCTTACTGGCATTGATTAAAGTTAATTACGGTCTATATACAGGGTGTTAAATGCTTGCTATTTACATAATGTGCGAATTATTTACTTTCCTTCTAAATAAATGCAGTTTTCTGATTCCGATTGCTATTCACAGTTACTACGCGACCCTTACTACTCTATACAACCCCGTATCACAGCAATATATATATATATAAAATACTCATATGTAGACCAGGGTAGAAAATTAAATAATCAAATCAAATAATTTTAATCACCGTGTATAAGGAATTTCATTAAATAATACGCTTTATTAAAGTCTTGAAGCATAAATAAACTCGGTCGTTTCAGTAAAAGTAAGAAATTTAAATTATCTATAAGACGCTTTACATCAAAAGAAGCAGTATTGAAAAGCGCAGTGGATAATTTAATTATTCCTAAACAAATGGAAATTACGTGCAAAATTTATATTAATGAACTCTATTTTAAATAACTGGTATTAAACAAAACGTACGGATAATAATTTGTATTCGCTAAAAATGAAAGGATAGAAATCAATTTAATTAGAGTTAATTAAACCGTTAGTAACATATAATAAGCATAGAAAACTTGTAAAAACCCAATAAAATGCAAATCGTAGAAGGGTATTTAAAATGTTACGTTTGAAAACACCTGCGTGTTTTAAAAGGCAATTTCAAGTTAATTTGTTTGGATAAACATATTGATTCTAAGGATATTGGAAACGATCAGATGCTTTAGCAGGAAATACAGAACACCTGCGTATTTTAAAAAAAAGCTCATTCTGCGTAAATTTGGCAAATAATTAATGTTTCAAAGAATCTTGGAGAAACCGGGGCTTAATATTCACGAGAATGTGCGATACGGGGTTATTAAACCAAGATAACAGTCCGCGTGGACTAAAATATAATCGATAATGAAGAGTGTCAAGTTGCACCAATACGAACAGGTTAGAGAAGGAAAGAGAAAATGCGTCAAGCAAAGACACATATTGTAAAAGGGCGGGATTTAAGCAACGTCAAGGGGTTGCGATTGGTTAAAATAGGATGCATATATCAGAGGTAGAACAACAATTTCTGTATAAAAGTAATTAGTTTTTCTCGGACAACTTTGCGAGCCGTGTTGAAATTTTCTGAGATCTCAATAGGGTGAGTACGAAATTCATAAAAATCGACGTGCAGGCTACAGACTGGGAACGTAGAATGAGGAATTCGTTGGAATTACCCGTTTTAGGGAACAAAGCGACGTGTCGGCTATTCGCTATATATACAGGCGGGAATATGTGTTTCTCTCTTAGACTCTTAGACTTTCGACGATTCGATGCGTTAAAAGCTCGTGCATCCGCGACTGGATATTAAACAGTTTTTAGTTTGATTAAATAATTTAAAGTGTGCTAGTATATTTCAGTGACTCAAAATAGTTGGTTATTTTACGTGCTAACATGAATGTACTTCAGTGCACTTAGATACAAGGTAATAAAAGTTTATTATCACGGTACCAATTAGTAAAATTTACAACGACAAATGTATACCCAAAAGTAGGCAGTTTTGGCGTATATTGGTAATATTGGTAAAAGGAAGTATGAATTTCTTTGCTATTTTGCGGGGGTGTTAATGACTAAATGGTTCGTAAATGTGTCTGCATCCACTGAACCAGAGGCAGATATACACAGATGAGTTCCGGAAAAGCCTAGAAACAACTTTAAATTAATGGTGATGGAGAACATTTTTAAAGCGTTGACAACTTGAAGCTGTAAATAGAATCCGGTTGGAATGGTGTGATTTACAAAAGGGACGATTACACTGAAGCTACGAGGACAATAACCTTCAGGTAAATTGTACTATTTTGTTTGATATTTTTTGTGTGTATTGAATGACTTTATAATTGATTTACTTTAAATGGACATTAGTGGAATTTTTCTAACCATAAAATTTTAATTTTAAGATGAAATTTGCTTGTTTAAGTAAAAAGGGGTATTTTGTTTTGATGTTCGGGAATAGGATGAAACTTTGGGTAGGTCTTTGAGCTCAATTAGACAAACCTGGTTAATTAACGTAAAGGGGTGGTAGATGCTCCCTTTATACTCAGACTCCGGTCTGCTTATCTTGTTATATTAATTAGTAGGCATCCAACAAGGACTTTAATTTTGGATGCACAGTAAGATGATAATAAAATTAATCCGGAAATTCTTTTAAAACTGAATTTTATGTTCAAATTTAATTTGAAAATTTAATGTATTCTGAATATTGATGTAAATAGAGTTAACGTTGATGTTTGTGGTAGGAATGTGTTGTTTAATTTTATGATTGAGAATGGAAGTTATCTAGAAGAGCAGCCGAGGCGATTAACAGAAGGAATCAACGGACCAGGTGATTCAAGAGGTTTCACAGCATAATTTGGCGACCCAAAAGTGAGGCTCGAGTTCCAAATAAAATTTTTGTTATTTTATTCCAGGAAACTGGCGATCTGAGAGAGAGTTTTGTGTGGGTATAAATTTAAGAGTATTTTAGAGTGTGTGAGTGATTGGAACGTATGCAGAGAAAGGAGTGGTTAAGGAGTCAAGGAGTGGAAATTGGAAGTGACGATAGTGCATTGTGTGAGAAAATTTCTAAAATGGAAGAAGCTGGAGGCAGTAGAGATCAGTCGAGGACGGAATCAGGGATCAAGGAAACGAGATGATAATGAGAATGCTAGAGAGGATGAACGAAGAATCCAATAGAAAATTAGAGCAGATAAGCGGGAAAATTGAGCAATCGACTCAAGAATTTACAGAGTTTAAAAATAGTCTTACCGTAAAATGGGGAAGTTGAAAATAGGGTTGATAAAAATGAGCGTGATATTACAGGTCTTCGACAGGAAATGGGAAATTTAAGATCCGAAGTACGCATTTTCTGTGAAGAAGAGATTAATATAAAAATGACTGAAGTAACGGACTCATGTAGGGATCAGTTAGGCAGGGTAGAACGCGAAGTTAGTAGTATCAAATATAACATGTCAAGTTTAACGGGGGATGGTCCCAGATTTTCTACAGGTGGAGTATCATTGGACCAACACATGAAGTTTTATGGTGATAACAGGGTAAATCCACAAATTTTTATTAATTGTGTAAGAAATCTAGTGGGAAATTTATTTGACGAACAGACTAAACTGAATACGATAAAGGCTTTATTAAAGGACAACGCGGAAGCATGGTACAATTTAGTAGGACAGGACATAGACACGTATCAGGACTTTGAAAACAAATTTTAAAACACTACTGGAGTGACCACAGACAAGACCAGGTACGAGACGACTTAATTACAGGAAAATTTAAGGGAGAGTTTGCAGGATCTAGGAGCAATATGCCATCCGCAAGTACAGTGTGGCCAAACAACTGAATCCACCATTGACGGACAGACAGATAATCAAGTACCTATCACGACATTTTGAACTGGAAATTAGACAACACGTGGCCTTACAAAACATCACAGAACGGGAGACATTTTAGAGTATTTACAGAGATATGACGATGTATGTGTTGGACGGACAAGAGAGATACGAGAACGAAACGTTAACACAGTTAGGTTTGACAACAGGACACCGAATTATCCGAGACGGCCTGACTACAACAGAAATTTTCGACCGAATTGGGAACGACGAGGACAGGAATACAGGAGCAATAGTGCGACTAGGGGACCGACGCCAAGACCTAGTTACACGAGACAGAACAGTTTACCGGAAGTAAACAGGACTGTGACCAGCACGCCGAATAGAGATAGGGACACGGATATTAACACGAGGAGGACGTACGCACAGGTTGTAGAAGGACAACCAGGACCAAGCACGGAAAACAGGATGAGACAGGATTTTTAGAACGCGACAGACCACTAGATTTCTGTGTAAATGTATACGAACATCCACGTGAATTTTTCAAAATTGAGGAGGAAGTAGAGCCAGAAACTGTAGAAAAATTATGTTTGCCAATTATTAATTTAGAAATTTTTGAAAATAATGTAGAAGTATTACTTGATACAGGGGCAGAGGCGAGTTTAATATCGGAGGAATTCGTCAGCAAAATTAGGGATAAGGTTTGTGATAGAATTATGCCTATAAAACGTAGCCATTTAGTAGCTCCAAATAAAAGAAGTTTGCTGTAGTAAATAGTGTTGTGGTGCTTAGGATAGATATAGGAGGTTTAAGCTGTGAACAGGAGTTTGTAATTGTACCTGGACTGAAGTTTCAGAGCATTTTAGGTGTTGACTGTATGATGAAGTTAGGGTTTTGATAGATATGGAAAGGAAGGTAATAAGAATTAAGGATAGGGTAGTGCCATGGAAAGGCAGTTATGAAGTCACAGAGGATGACACGGGGTTTAGTATTAATGTAGTAGAGGTAGAGGATGATGAAGGTAAACAGATCAACACGATAAGATGTCCAGAGGATTGGAGAGTAGAGGTTCAAGCTTTATTACGAAAACATGCAGAATTAGTGGGGGTAGAAGCAAGCACAGCGTTAGGCTATGAGCACAGATTGGAAGTGGATAATTCAGAACCGTTCAACGCAAAGGTTTATCCAATTCCAGCAGCATATCGGGAGCAGGTAAAGGCAGAATTAAATAAAATGTTGGAAGATGGCATAATAGAGGTATCAAACACTCATTTCATAAATCCGTTGGTGGTAGTTAAGAAAAAGGATGATAGCATTCGTTTATGTTTAGATGCACGAAAAATTAACCAACGGACCAAACCGCAATTCCATTGTCCACCATCCATGGACACACTTTTGACGAGATTAAGTGGCAAGTTTATTTTTAGTAAATTAGATTTAAGGAATTCATTCTGGCTGATTCCATTACACAAAGATTCTAGAAGGTACACAGGATTTTCCGTAGAGGAAAAATCTATAATTTTAAGGTAGTACCGTATGGTTTGTCAACGTCAAGTGCAGCATTAATTAAGGCAATGCAAGCAATTTTAGGAGCATATGAGCAATTCTGCATACACTATGTGGATGATATTTTAATTTTAGTGAAACTGAGGAACAACATTACTCTCATTTAGAACGGATATTATTAGAGCTTAAATTAGCAGGATTGAGGCTGAATATAGAAAATGTGAATTTTTTCAAAACCGTTAAATTTCTGGGGTATGTGGTGAACACTCAAGGTATGTGTATCGATAAAGAAAGATTGTCCGAACTTTTGACATATCCGAGACCTAATAACATTAGGAAATTAAGAGCTTTTGGGGTCCTTAACTTTTATAAAAGTTTGTACCGGGATTTGCTGAAAAAGCGGGTCCATTGTTTAAACTTCTGAAGAAGGGAGTAAGATGGAGTTGGACGGAAAGTCAAGAGGCAGCATATCTAACACTGTTGGAACAATTTCACGACCAACTAATTTTGAGGCATCCCAGATTTGATGTAGGTTTCGTACTGAGGACGGATGCATCGGATAGTGCGTTAGCAGCAGAGTTGTATCAAGTACAAGAGGGGGAAGAGGTGCCCATATCTTTTGTTTCACGCACACTGAAGCCGCATGAAGTAAATTACACGATTAGTGAAAAGGAGATGGCTGCAGTGGTGTTTGGTGTTACGAAGTTAAAATTTTTTTTGATAGGAAGACATTTTGTAATCGAAACGGATCATTCGGCGTTGTGTGCGTTGATGAATACGAGATTTTCCAACAATCGAGTATATCGATGGGGTTGTTACTACAGGAGTTTGACTTTGAGATTAAATATATTAAGGGAGAAAATAATCTTATAGCAGACGCGTTTAGTAGAAACAGGGACATGGATAACAAAAGACCGTGTGACATCATGATTGCCATGAACAGTCTACTACAAAATGATTCAGTATATGGAGAAGAGGAGATCTTGATGAACCAGAGGCAGAGTGAGGAGCTACAGATTGTTAGAACGAAGTTAGAAAACGAACCGGGATTTAAAATTTCCATATGAGAAACGGCTTTTTGTGTAAAAAATTCAAGAATTAGAAGTGTATGTAGTGGATAGGGTACAAGCAAAATTAATTATCAAAGATCTGCACTTAAGATATGGTCACATAGGAATCCGAAAGACATGGTTAATTTTAGGAAACGTTTTTTCAACTAAAGACTTAGGATTAGTAAAGTCAGTCATCAACACTTGTCACTTATGTACTTTAGGAAAGTACAAAAATAGTACGAGTCAGGATGTGGTACAAAGTATACACGTACAAAATCCCTGGACTTAGTTGCTATTGATTATTTGAGCAATCTAGTCCGAAGTACAAAAGGACACAAACATGTGCTGATTGTGACTGATGTGTTTTCGAAATTTACCAAATTATATCCCACTCGGGATTGTAACACAGTCGGAACAAACAAGAAATTGGAACAATTTTGTAGGAAGTAGGAACTTTTAAACGGGTATTAGCAGACAATGCTACTTATTTTAATAATCAAAGATTTAGAGATTATTGGGAGAGGCAAAACATTAAAGTGGTGTTTTGTAGCATAAGGCATCCTCAAGCGAATCCAGCTGAGCGATATATTCAAGAGACGGTTAAGTTTTGCGTTTAGCTTCACATAGGAATCATCGTTTATGGGAGGACAATTTGTCCAAGGTTGAATCTTTTATCAATGAAACCCTAGTACCGTGACAGAAACCAGTCCCATCATGCTGATCAAGCAACAGTATCCCGATAGACCATGGCAAATTGTGCCTAGGGATGATGAATTCCAACAACTTTTGGTAGATGTGAGGGAGAGGTTAAGGAAGAGAGCTGAAAAATATACAAGGAAGATGAACGCAAGAATTAGAAAGAGGGTAAAATTTAAAGTGGGAGACCAGGTAGTAGTAAAAGCTTGAGAGTAGGGAAGAGAGATAAGATGACATGTGCTAAACTACACTTGCCATATGAGGGACCTTTTGAGATAGGTGAAGTAGTAGGGGAGTGCACATATTTATTAAGGGAAGTAGGTACGGGAAATGAGAGGGGACGGTTTCACGTCAACCTACTATTCCCTTATACCGGAGAACCAGCACCACAGGAGAATTAGGAATAGGATAGTTAGACGAAAGACTTGGAGGGTCAAGAAGAGAGTTAGATTTAAATAGGATAGGGATAGAATAGGTGTAGATAGAAGAGTAGAAGTAAGTGTTTAGGGAAAATAAAGCTAAGTATAGGATAAATATGGGAGATAATTAGGAATAGGTTTAGAATGAGGATAAAGAGTAAATGTAGGAAGAAAATAAGATAGGTTAAGTATAGATATTTTATATAAGATTAGTGGAGAGTTAGGAATAGAGTAAGAGTAGGATAGGCATATAGGATTAGGTAGGGGGAAGTAAAGTATAGTGAAGATTAGTTAAAAGTTAGGAATAGGATAGGTATATAGGATGTATATAGGATTAGATGGATAAGTAGGATGAAGTTAGGGATAATTTCAGTTTATAGAAGTAGGTGAGAGTTAGGAATAGGATAGGGATATAGGATAGGTGTAAATATTTTTTGGATTGGAGACAAAGTAGGTAAGTTAGATAGATAAGGATAGAGAGATAGGCAAAATTTTGTAAACATTTTTTGGCAGTCTAAATATTTGATATTTGCATTCAAATAAGTGGGATTATTTGTATTCAAATAGGGGGAAAATACTCATATGTAGACCAGGGTAGAAAATTAAATAATCAAATCAAATAATTTTAATCACCGTGTATAAGGAATTTCATTAAATAATACGCTTTATTAAAGTCTTGAAGCATAAATAAACTCGGTCGTTTCAGTAAAAATAAGAAATTTAAATTATCTATAAGACGCTTTACATCAAAAGAAGCAGTATTGAAAAGCGCAGTGGATAATTTAATTATTCCTAAACAAATGGAAATTACGTGCAAAATTTATATTAATGAACTCTATTTTAAATAACTGGTATTAAACAAAACGTACGGATAATAATTTGTATTCGCTAAAAATGAAAGGATAGAAATCAATTTAATTAGAGTTAATTAAACCGTTAGTAACATATAATAAGCATAGAAAACTTGTAAAAACCCAATAAAATGCAAATCGTAGAAGGGTATTTAAAATGTTACGTTTGAAAACACCTGCGTGTTTTTAAAAGGCAATTTCAAGTTAATTTGTTTGGATAAACATATTGATTCTAAGGATATTGGAAACGATCAGATGCTTTAGCAGGAAATACAGAACACCTGCGTATTTTAAAAAAAAGCTCATTCTGCGTAAATTTGGCAAATAATTAATGTTTCAAAGAATCTTGGAGAAACCGGGGCTTAATATTCACGAGAATGTGCGATACGGGGTTATTAAACCAAGATAACAGTCCGCGTGGACTAAAATATAATCGATAATGAAGAGTGTCAAGTTGCACCAATACGAACAGGTTAGAGAAGGAAAGAGAAAATGCGTCAAGCAAAGACACATATTGTAAAGGGCGGGATTTAAGCAACGTCAAGGGGTTGCGATTGGTTAAAAATAGGATGCATATATCAGAGGTAGAACAACAATTTCTGTATAAAAGTAATTAGTTTTTCTCGGACAACTTTGCGAGCCGTGTTGAAATTTTCTGAGATCTCAATGGGTGAGTACGAAATTCATAAAATCGACGTGCAGGCTACAGACTGGGAACGTAGAATGAGGAATTCGTTGAATTACCCGTTTTAGGGAACAAAGCGACGTGTCGGCTATTCGCTATATATACAGGCGGGAATATGTGTTTCTCTTAGACTCTTAGACTTTCGACGATTCGATGCGTTAAAAGCTCGTGCATCCGCGACTGGATATTAAACAGTTTTTAGTTTGATTAAATAATTTAAAGTGTGCTAGTATATTTCAGTGACTCAAAATAGTTGGTTATTTTACGTGCTAACATGAATGTACTTCAGTGCACTTAGATACAAGGTAATAAAAGTTTATTATCACGGTACCAATTAGTAAAATTTACAACGACAAATGTATACCCAAAAGTAGGCAGTTTTGGCGTATATTGGTAATATTGGTAAAAGGAAGTATGAATTTCTTTGCTATTTTGCGGGGGTGTTAATGACTAAATGGTTCGTAAATGTGTCTGCATCCACTGAACCAGAGGCAGATATACACAGATGAGTTCCGGAAAAGCCTAGAAACAACTTTAAATTAATGGTGATGGAGAACAATTTTAAAGCGTTGACAACTTGAAGCTGTAAATAGAATCCGGTTGGAATGGTGTGATTTACAAAAGGGACGATTACACTGAAGCTACGAGGACAATAACCTTCAGGTAAATTGTACTATTTTGTTTGATATTTTTTGTGTGTATTGAATGACTTTATAATTGATTTACTTTAAATGGACATTAGTGGAATTTTTCTAACCATAAAATTTTAATTTTAAGATGAAATTTGCTTGTTTAAGTAAAAAGGGGTATTTTGTTTTGATGTTCGGGAATAGGATGAAACTTTGGGTAGGTCTTTGAGCTCAATTAGACAAACCTGGTTAATTAACGTAAAGGGGTGGTAGATGCTCCCTTTATACTCAGACTCCGGTCTGCTTATCTTGTTATATTAATTAGTAGGCATCCAACAAGGACTTTAATTTTGGATGCACAGTAAGATGATAATAAAATTAATCCGGAAATTCTTTTAAAACTGAATTTTATGTTCAAATTTAATTTGAAAATTTAATGTATTCTGAATATTGATGTAAATAGAGTTAACGTTGATGTTTGTGGTAGGAATGTGTTGTTTAATTTTTATGATTGAGAATGGAAGTTATCTAGAAGAGCAGCCGAGGCGATTAACAGAAGGAATCAACGGACCAGGTGATTCAAGAGGTTTCACAGCAATATATATATATATATATATATATATATATTGCTATGATAATAGGGTTATTGAGGGGTATGTAGAGTCATAAGGGTCGCACACTACATGTAAATAGTAGTATAAACTAGAAAACTAAACAATTTTATCATGAAAAATACGTTATTCGCAAATTATGCAAAAAGCAAACATTTGACACAATGTATAGGGATTACAGTTAACTTTAATTAATGCAGGGAAGCTCATTCTTCAATAATAAACCACATTCAGTAAGATCAATAACTCTGCACGGAATCAAACTTATTTTAAACCAGAAAAGCATTCATAAATTCGTAATAGATACACATTAAAAGCATTGAAAGCTAGAAAATTATGATACGAATTCTGTTAAAATTAAACACGCAATATTGCAAAGAAATAACAAAGCTTTTTCGCAATAACGTACCTTTCAAAACAAATACATTTCGGAAACGTAGGATGTAAATAAACGCATTTCAATTTACGTCATTATAGAAATTTCGCCTGTGATTTTTAACATGGAGTAAAATCAAAACGCAAAACATTATCTTGACAAAAATAAAGCCATAAGGTTGTCTACGTGAAAAGTCGAGTTAAAATTTCCTACAACAAAACAAAACAGACGGGCTAAAGTACACGTATTATAGAGATCCACTATATAGAAATGGAATACTACGTGACCGACAGCATTGTTTCGGTGGGCTATTATCAAATTCATATCTGAGAAAACCCAGAGTATTGACAATATCCTATAGCATGCCGTAAACTTTGACCGAAAGACGCCGATAACCAGTAGGGTCAAGTGGAGGCGTTGCTTTATATATCACTCAAATTTAATAAACAATCAGTCTTTCTTTAACCTGAGCACGCTTAACATCAGTTTAAATTAAAAATTTACGTAAAAATAAATATAGAAAAATTAAATAATTATATTTCGTGAAAGTAGTGATAGAAAATTTTGAAATTAAAATAATAGTGAAAAATATACGAGAGGATATTGCCGTTAACTGGAAAACGTAAAGGGTCATCCAAAATCTCTTTATACGTGAAAATTTACTTAAAAGGGAAAAGTCATTGAACGTTCAAGGATTTTTCCAATAGTGTAGTGTTATTTTTGCTGGCTTTAAACAAACTAAAGGGCGCTATAATTTTTGGGATAAACAAATTGATATTATTATTATTTGATTCAGGGGTTTATTATGTTGAATAGTTTATCATATTAAGCTGTAAAGTGTATATATTTTTTCATTGTCATTATACAAATCTTGGTTCCGTTTGTCTCATTCAAGCAGGAAAGTATTAGATAAAAAGACTGGTAAATTCTTTTTATCGTAACGTTGTGCACTCTGTGTCGATTAGACTTAGCTAGTCGAAGTACGTTTAAATTTTAGGTTGTTTAGAGACACAGAGCGGTGGAGAGCAGTGGGAATCTGAATATTAATTACATAGGCGCGCAGTGCTATCATAGCAATATATATATATATATATATATATATATATATATTATATATTATAAGTAGTGGAAGTATATATATATATATATATATATATATATATATTGTTGTGGATTTAAAGGGGTAAATAGGTGTACACAATAAAATTTTAACAACCATGTATATAGAAAAGAGCAAATTGTATACGTGCTAAATTAATTTAATTGATATATTAAAACGGACGAGTATTAAGGTATTTTTATATTTAAATAATTGGATTGTTAGAATTACATAAGAAAGGGAGATGATTGGAACGTATGCAGAGGAAAGAATGGTTAAGAAGCCAAGGAGTAGAAATTGCAAGTAACGACAGTGTGTTATTTGATAAAGCAGGAAAAATGGAGGTAGCTGGAGGAAGTAGGGATGAGTGAGACATTAAGCGGGGTTAGAAAGTACTTATATAGAAAATTTGAACAGATGAGTGAGACACTAAGCGGGGTTAGAGATTAATCGAACCGGAAGTTTGAGCAAATTAGCGAGAAAATAGACAAATCGACAAAAGAATTTTCCGAATTCAAAAATAAGTTAACGGTAAAAATGGGGGAAGTAGAAAATAGGGTGGATAAAAATGAGCGTGATATCAGAGGTTTGAGTCAGGAAATGGGTCAATTAAGGAAGGAGGTGAAGATCTTCTGTGAAGATGAAATTAATGTTAAGATGACTGAGGTGACGGACTCATGTAGGGATCAGTTAGGTAGGGTAGAGAGAGAAGCGACCGAAATTAAACAAAATATATCGACTTTGATGGGGATAGTCCCAGATTTGTAACAGGAAACATTTCGCTGGATCAACAAATGAAATTTTATGGAGATAGTAGGGTGAATCGTCAAATATTTATTAATAACATTAGAGGTTTGGTTTGTAATGTGTTTGACGAACAGGCAAAACTCAACATTGTAAAAGCGTTGCTGAAGCCTGGTATAACTTAATAGGACAGGAAGTTGAGACATACAATGACTTCGAGGACAGGTTTTTAAAACACTATTGGAGCGACCACCGACAGAACCAAGTACGTGACGATTTAATAACAGGAAAATTTAAAGGGGAGTTTGCAGGAAGTAGGAAGCAATATGCTATACGGAAGTATAGCATAGCGAAACAGTTGAATCCACCATTGACGGACAGACAGCTCATTAAATATCTTTCGCGACATTTCGAGGTTGAGGTTAGGCAACATGTAGCGTTGCAAAATATTGTAGACAGGGAGATGTTTTTGGAGTACCTGCAGAGGTGTGATGATGTAAACAGTGGACGACCTCGGGAACCAAGGGAACGACAGGTAAACGCAGTTAGGTTCGACAACAGAAGGGACAACTATACAAAACGGGGGACTAATTTCGGATATCATCGACAGAACTGGGAACGTAGACGGACATTTGTTAGGAGCAACATTGTAAGTAGGGGAACTGCGCTTAGACAGAGGGTGACGAGACAGAACAGTTTGCCTGACATACGAGAGACAGCGACGACGCATAACAGAGAAAATAATAACACGAACATAGAAGAGACGCCGCGGACATATACTGAGGTGGTAGCGAGATCTGGACCAAGTAGGAAGACCAGACCCGGACAGGATTTTTAGACGAGGACAAACCACTAGACATCACTGTGTACAAATATGAACATCCGAAGGAATTTTTAAAGATAGAGGAAGAAGTTGAGCCACAAATAAGAGAAAATTTTTGTTTGCCTATAATTGATGTTAAAATTTTTGAGAAAAATTTAGGAGCGTTATTAGATTCAGAAGCTGAGGCGAGTTTAGTATCGGACGAATTCGTCATTGAAATTAACACAAAAGTGTGTGACAGGATTATGCCGATAAAAAGAAGTCACCTGATTGCGCCGAATAAAAAGCGATTTGCGGTTGTGAATAGTGTAGCTATCTTAAAAGTAGAATTAGGTTCAGTAATCTGTGAGCAGGAATTTATAATTGTGCCTGGATTGAAGTTTAAAGGGATATTAGTGGTCGATTGTATGATGAAGATAGGAGTTGTAATAGATATGGAGAGGAACGTAGTTAGAATTGGGGCTAGGATATTGCCCTGGAAGGCAAGTTATGATGTCACAGAAGATGACATGGGGTTATGTATTTATATTACAGAGGTAGATGAGAAAGAGGTGAAAGAGATCGACACAAGTGAATATAATGAGAAAAAGTTAGAAGACGTACAATTGATAGTGAACGAAGAGCCTGAAAAAGTAGAGGTAGAGTCAAGTGCAGCATTGTTAAAGAATAAAGAGTCAGAATTAATAAGAGGAGAGGCGAACGTAGCATTAGGTTACACACAAGAGTTAAAAGTAGGCATAAGTGAGATAAGTGACAAAGATAATTTGGATAATTTTGAATCAGGAGATTTTTACGGGGTGAATATAGTACATAAACAGTCTAGAAGAAGTGAAGAATTTTCTATAGAGGGAAAAGATGAAGATGTTAAGGTAGTATCGTTTGGTTTGTTCGCAGAAAAGGAAATAATAGTAAATGAGAAACAAGCAAATGTAGAGACAGTGGAGGAAGTATTTAAGAGTCAGGATAATAGGGATGATTTTATTTTATGTGAAGTAATAGGGACGATAAGTATAGAGATAGGAGGAAAAATAGGGATAAAGTGTATTAAGCTTGTAAGAAGAAAGACATGGAGGATCAAGAAAAGATTCAGATTTAAATAAAGAGTTGACTTAAGAGATAAAAATATAGAGATAAGCGAATAGGTAGAGTTGAATTAGAAATGTAAAGATAGGTGTATATAGAAAAATAGAATTAGGAATAGGATAAATAAGGAAAGATAGATAGATGTAGATATAGAGTTAGGTGTGTATAGTTAGTACAATAGATAGATAGTAATAGTAATAGGTAAAGTTAAATATAAAGATGGGACATAAGTAGAAGAAACTTAAATAAAAGTGAAGATAGGTAGAAAAGTATAGAAGTGAGGTACTTAAAGAGTCAATAGTCGACAAAAGGTAAAAGGGGAAATAAGACAGTGAAGAGTTAGTGATAGATAAAGATAGTTAGTTAACAAGTAGTGATAGGTGTGAATAGCTAGTTATAAATAAAAATAGGTGTAGATAGATAGAAGATAGATAGAAATAATTAGAGACAGAAAATTTTGTCATTGGTTGAAAGCCAACAGTTTTCAAAAAAAACACACACGGTAATGTAGATATCGAATTCTTTGAATATAACACGTAGAACGGGAAAAATTTTGCGGAATTTAGAGACGGTTAGATTCAAAATTTTGAGTAGCCGCTTTGGAAAATAAGCTTTTCTAATGAAACGGGTCCGATAGGGGGTTTGAATGATGATATAAATACCCGAGCGAAAATATTAAAGCTCTTTTCTCTTCTACGTTCATTGTGTTCTGAATACGGGTTCTGAGCAAGATTATAGTAAAGCTGTTGGTTGGAATTTGTGTGTGTTAAAGTATATTTAACATCGCATTTAAAGGTATAAAACTGTAGTAACGGACCTCAAGTTATTAACGTGATGCACGAGTTAGTCCTAATAAGAGGGTAAGGTATTTAATTTTTAATTCTTTTAAAAATTTTACGTTGGCCCATTAAGTGCAATTCGATGTTAAAGCAAGTCCTGAGTCCAGATCAATTTTATAGCGGTCCAACGCTGTGGCTCGAATGATATTTAGGAGGAGGCTTGAGTGTTCCAGAGATTGTCGAAAAGAACACAGCAATATTACGACGCCCAAACGATGGGGCACGAATTTTGGGGACCTTCACGGCAATACTCACCTTGTGAGCTAGGTGATGCTGTACTTCCCATAAGGTGTCTGTGTTAAATTTTACAACTTTGCTACTCCTGTCCTGATGAGCCCCAATTAGGGCGAAACGCGTCGACAGGATGCCCTCGTGGCTGAATTTGAGTCACTTGCCAATAATTCCTTTTTACTTTGTATATATATATATATACATGTATATATATATATATATATATTGCTATGATAAAAATGTAATTTGAGGGTAGATTAAGTCATAGGGGTCGTAGGATACATGTAAATATTGTTAACGTCAATAAAACCAAACAATTCCTCCATTAAATAGGAGTAAATCGACTATTTTACATAAAATCAATATCGAACACACTGTATATAAATCATAACCAATTTAATTCATAAGAAAGAAGCTCATTCTGCAATAATCAGATGCTATTTATCAAAAATAATAATGTGTACGTCGTATAATACGTTTTAAGTTACAGAAACGAGCAAAAATAAGATTTTAACGTAATGAAGTTCATCAAAAAAAAACACGTAATCGGGGAAGATAAACAACCTGGCATACTAGTTATTTGTTAAAATTAAAACATAAATAAAGTAAGCGCGTTCAATACGTCATTATTAGAAAACGTGACAAAAGACATTGTATTTCGATAAAAACCAACATATTTGGAGTAACAAACAATAAATAACAGGCCGTCCGCGATATGATAAAAGTTTCGACTATAGACACAAACATGAAAGACGTGACAGAACGCAAGAAGAATTTGGAATTTCTGTGAAATATACTGCACGAAGTTGAACGCCTACGTGTGAGATCAAGCGTCTCAACAAGAATCAAAACAACGAATTTTAGAAAATGCCGTGTTCCGCAGAGATAGGCGCAAAGTACAGCGCGTTGATCAACAAACACACGATGAACACCAATAAGAAAATTGATAGGTGGAGTCTATAAAAACTATGGGGACCTTGTAAACATTCAGTATCTCTTCAACCAGGCAATAACCACGTCAATTGAAAGTTAAATGTTACGTAAGAGTGAACTTAGTGCAAGGTAATAAATAATTAAAATAGTGAGAATTAAAAGTGCCAATTTATACAACGAGAAATAGCCGTTTTGCGCTTAAAACGTAAGGTAAACTATTGATTGAATTTTATTCTAATATTTAAGAATTTAAGGGCTCTAAAGATACATATGAAGATACTTCTAAACATACCTTTAAAGATACCTATTAAGATACCTCTAAATAAAACTTCAGATATACTTCAAAATAAAATGTACCTCTAAACAAACTTTGGGAATATTATAAAAATACTTCTAAATAAGCTTACAAGGAAACATAATAAACGCCAAGATACTCAAATTAAACCGCAAACAAGCTCCAAGTCATTCCAAAAATCCGAAGGGAAAATTCAAGCAACAGCTAATTAAACATTCTAGTCAGCAAGTGAAACAAGTCAAGCTGTAACAATTCAGGGGTGCTGACTATCGATATTCAGAGGCAGAAGCAAGCAAGGAAAATACAGGTCAGAGATTTACTTATTATTAATATAAGACTGTTTTTCAATTTTTAACATTTAATATTTGCTATATCAAATATCTATAAGGGTAATCAAAAAATGATTTGAGAATTCGAAAAATAGAGGAAGGATTATTTGAACGTTCAGAAGGTACTTAAGAGTAATTACAGTGATATTTTTGCTGGCTTTCAGGAAATATAAATTTGGTGGAAACAGGTAAATGTTAATATTACATTCAGGGGCTAATTTTTGAATGTGAACAAATTAATAAGTTATTGACAAAAGTGTACATATTATCGATTATTAAATTGTATAATTTTGGATTGCTTCATTCACATTATTTTAACAGATAGGTAATAGAAAGAAAAGAGGTAAACAATTTTTATTGTCGTGACGTAGGGCACTATGTGTTTAATAGATTGAGCTAGCCGAGGTATACAAATTCAAGGAATTCTAGAATTTAGATATGCAGAGTAAAAAAGGCCGAATACGAACGCAACAGTAAAGCTTTTAAAAGGCGACGGCAACGTTGTGAAATAGCAAAGTTATATATCGAAGAAATAAAGGGGCTAAAGAAGAGATCACAGCAAATAAAAATATAATACCAACGTAGGGGCTATTTCACAGCAATATTAATAGGCATACCAAAGAGGGGGGATTTACAGCAATAATTATGACGCCAAAGAGTGGGGCTTGAAAGGGCCTATTTTATAGCAATATTTATGACTTCCAATCGTAGGGCTTAAAAGGAGATTTTCACAGCATATATATATATATATATATATATATATATATATATATTGAAACGAAGTTTTTTCTAATGGCACCAGCCCCACATTGGGTGGCAGTGAAACGTTTTTTCTAATTTATATCTGACTCTAGACGTTGGGCGCTAGTGAAACGAAGTCTTCCGACATAACTAGGGGTCTATTCCTTGGGTAGAGCTATGAGAAATGGGGGGGTAAGTCGAAATCTGTTTGTATGTCAAACTTAATCTCAGACAAATAGGCGCCATCAAGTCCGGACTTATTCACGATAATGGCATGGCATATTTCTAAGGGCGGACGTGGAGACCCAAAGAAAAAAAGATCGCCTTCGATGACAAAAACCTGTCTTAATAAAATAAGACGCTGTTCCTGTAAGAAACTATAATAGTTAGGTTAATAAAAAAAGGTGGAACACTATTTGTGTCCCGCAAATATACATAAAGAAATAGTGAAAAGATATTTTCTATATAAAGTTGGCATCAAAATTCTACTCTTAAAGATGTTAGCTTTCTGTGGTTAGGTTTGATCATATTTGATCAAAATAGAAAACTTTAATCTTGAACCAATTATTTACTAAAAAGAATCTCTTTTAAAATAAAATGCAATGCAACAAAATTTAATTAATAATTGAATTACTTCGTGAATTTTAAATTAAGGTTTATCAAAATTATTCATAATCAAACATTTTACAGTATATTGTAAACTTGTTACACAAAGATACTCCGACCCGTGCAGATCTGTTCAGGCAGGTTACATTTAAAAATGTTACTACTCAAGCTTTTCCTTTTTAAGTTACATGTACTAGTTTTAGATTCTAAAAAAAGATCACAAAAATATTCTTATTTACATAAGATGTGCTAAAGCTGTTCGAAGCATTTGCTTTCAAGAACGCATCTGTCATCAGTATACTACAGAAAAATAAGTGACGTCAGTAACACCTGTTGTTGTAACTAACAAATACAAAAAATTTTTTTTAAATATACTTGCCTCTTCCACATTCTTAATTATCATTACGAATTCTTATGAACCTATTAAAACGAGGGGGACAAATATCTACAAATTTGAGTGTGTCGGTAACTACGTGTACCAAGCGTCCATAGGGAGACAAAATCGGGGAGTCACAATCGGTGTATGTCAAAATTGGGAGGGGTCAAATTAAAAAGTCAAACACTCCACGGGACAAAAAAATTAATCAAAATCTAAATTCAAAGTAACCCTTTAACTAGAGTTTTCTTACTCCTACCAAGGCTAGTATCTACTAACTATAACCAAACATATTACAAATTATCTTAATTTCCACAAATAAAAACTCCACTTCCTGGAGCTCAAGCAGCTCTATCTACAAAAAAAAAGGAACGCTACAACATCAAAATAGCATAACTATTCAAAATATTATCACTATAGAGTGATAATCAAAAAGGTAACCTAACTAATAGCTCTAAATTCAAAATATTATTATCACAAGGTGATAATCAAAACTAAGGTAACCTAACCAAAAGGTAACTTACAACATTCGAATACAAAATATTATTATCACAAAGTGATAATCAAAGCTAAGGTAACCTAACCAAAAGGTTACTTACAAAATTCGAACTCAAAATTGAACCAGTTAGGGCTGTAATCTCCTACACCCTACTGATTATCCTATCACTAATTTTCAAACAACACATCTTATTAGTGATGGATCAAATGGTGAGGTTCACCATGCAAACCTCTGACCTTATCAAACAAAAATTTCTGAAAGGTCAGAAATAAGGGAAAGAATAAATCAATATTCTCTCTACCTGAATGTGCAGAAATCAGGACTAGCAACTTAAATAGTCCACTTATTTCTACATCCTAAAGATATCTTTCAAAGACATCTTCTAACAACATCTTCAAATAACGCGCGACTAAAACAACCAGTATGCACACTAATGCCCACCTCAAAACTACTACAAAAATCCTTAACCACTTGCTTCAATTATCAAACAAAATTTTCAAACAAAATGAGTTACCAAAGGGCAGTCTCCATTTAGTATTAGTTAAACGATACTAAATCAAAAATCGGAACAAAACGAAGCAAACAACTATTGTTTTGCTTAACATCAAAGAAATGACTAGACTGGAACTAATCGTCAGGATCATCATTCTCATTTGGATACGATGCTTCAACAGGTTTCAAGTCCTTAACATGCCATTTTCCGGCTCTTGTTCCATCTTCATTCTCTAATTCATACACTAAATTGGAATGTTTTTTTCGAACTTTACACAAAACGAACTTTGGAGCTAACTTAGCGGAGAATTTATCACCAGCACTTGAAAGTACCTTATTAGTTCTCCAAACGTTTTCTTCGACTTGGAATGAAATGTCTCTTTTTCTAAGATTGTAGCGTTTACTCGAACGTTGATAAGCTACATGTAAGTTTTCACGGACATTTCCAAAAATATCAAACAAAGGTTGACGATCCAAAACATATGAAGGTCTACTACTTGAAACAACATCTACATCCTCACCAGGTTTAAAATTATCACTATAAGCTTGTCCACTTAAGGGTACCTGACGACCAAAGACTAAAAAATTTGGAGAATAGTTGGTGGATTCGTGTTTTGCTGAATTAATTGCGTACTGAATTTTTGATATCTCACTATCCCACGTATCATGTTCTTCTACGTACGAACGAATTGCAGTACCAACTGTCTTATTAATTCTTTCCACAAAATTGCATTGAGGAGCATAAACAGCATTGTACCAAATCTTTTGGATTTCGTACCTTGCACACAAAGCTTTAAAAACACGTCCAATCAATTGTGGACCATTATCACAAATAACAAATTGTGGTACTCCGTAGACAAGAAATACTTTTTCTTCCAAAAACTTCTTAATCAAATGTGCCGTGGCACTACGCAAGGGTTGTAAAATCGAATACTTCGAGAACCAGTCACCAACAACTAAAAGCCATTTATGTCCGCGTTTGGAACGAGGGAACGGACCCATCAAATCTAAAGCAATGGTTTGGAACGGAAGTCCAACCTCTTTTTACCTTCCCATCATGCCAAGGGGACCTTTATTGGGTGGTTTTTGAGCACCACAAATCAAACACTTCCTACAAAATTTACGTACATCAAAGATCATCTTTGGCCAATAATATAGTTCTTGGACACGAGACAACGTTTTCAAAGAACCAAAATGTCCTGCTGTAGGGGGATCATGACATGATTTAATGACATCCTTACGCTGAGATCTCGGTACTAAGTGCTTCCACTCTACAATATTCGCCGAATGCGGTAATTTGGAAGTGATAAACTTAAAAATAAACCCATCTTCCTCTTTCCATTGTGGGTAGCTCTTGGGTGACAACAAAATTTTCTTTCTCAAAGATTCATACCACAAGTCTACATTGTCAAGTTTAATCTCTACTAAATTAACTTCTGGATTTTCTAAGGGAACGCTACGACTAAGACAATCTGGAACTATATTAAATTTCCCTTTCCTATGTACCAAATCAAATGAATGTTGCCCCAATCGAACTGACCATCTGGCAAGTTTTCCGGTAGGATTCTGAAGATTACTCAACCAAAGTAACGAAAAATGATCAGTGACAACTGTGAATCGAACTCCTTCCACCCACGGACGAAATTTCTCAATTGCAAAAATAACCGCTAAACACTCTCATTCTGTGGTGGAATAATTGCGCTCTGTACGGCTCAGGGTTTTACTTGCGTACGAAATTACACGCTCTTCTCCTTTTATATTTTGTATCAAAACAGCTCCTAACCCAGTGTTGCTGGCGTCACATTCAACAATAAAGGGTGCCGAATAATCTGGCTGTGAAAGAAGAGGTGCTGAAACTAATGCTTGTTTGATCAACACAAACGAGTTTTCTGCTTCCGCGCTCCAATTTACAGTTTGACCTTTTTTCTTTTTCTTAATGAGATCGTTGATAGGCGAAACTAATGACGAAAAATTCTTTATAAAGCGACGATACCAACTGCATATTCCTATAAACCTCTTACTTTCCGTCGTGGTTTTCGGTCGAGGGAAGTTAACCATCGCCGATACTTTATCGGGATCTGTACGAAGTGAATTTGAACCTTCTATATAACCCAAAAATTTAAGTGTTTTTTTGAAAAATTCACATTTTCCTATATTTATAGTAAGGTTAGCTTCTTTTAGACGTTGCTTAACCTCTGACAATAACTTCAGGTGTTCTTCAAACGATGACGAACATAGTATTATGTCGTCCAAATAGCAAAATACATGGGGTTCAAAACGTGGACCAAAAATCGCATCTACTAAACGCTGTTGCGTCTGCGCAGCATTCTTCAATCCAAATGGCATGCATGTAAATCTATATTGTCCTCGCGAAATAACACTAAAAGCAGTCTTATCTTTAGATGACTCACTAAGAGGGACTTGCCAAAACGATTTTCTCAAATCAAGTGACGAAATATAGTTCGCACCTCTCAACATATTAAGGATTCTATCTACATTCGCAAGGGGGTACGAATCGTAAACAGTTAAGTCGTTCAGGGTTCTACCATCAAAACAGAAACGATATTCTCCATCTGCTTTCTTAACCAACAAAACCGGAGAGGACCACGGACTAGTACACGGTTCTATAACTTTAAGTCTAAGCATGTCGTCCAACTCATTATTCAATATCTTACTCATATATGGTGACAGCACATATGGTTTCTTATGGAAGGGCTTGGCATTACCTGTGTCTATATCCATTTCGATTAGGTTAGTACGTCCCAACCTATCGTCGCTGCTAATTTCATTGAACGAATTTATAATCTCTTGTGCTTGCACGCACTGAGCATCCGAAAGGTCATACAAATCAAATAAGTACTCATTAGTGTTCAAAGGGATAGAAGATGAACCTAAATACACAATATTGTTCTCAATGTTACTCTGAATAAACCAATTATCATTTCTAAAATCGGCAACTACACCAAATAATTTTGCAAAGTCGCTACCGAATATAAAGGCATGAGGTAGGGACGGAACCACTAATGCATTAAGAATACGACAGTCATTACCTACACAAATTGGTAAATCAACAGAACCTAAAACAGACTTTATTGAACCATCAGCTGTAGTAATACCTGTTTTTGCTGAACTAAAAATTTTTAAGTCTAATTTTCTGATTATCGAAAGAGCTAAGGATCCTACCACTGAGGTAGTGCATCCTGAATCTATAAGACCGGTAATGTCTCTATCAAGTAACTTCACCATAATGTAAGGTCGATTATCACACTGCTTTTCAATGAACAAAGTATTATTCTTAGGCTTAGTAAAGTTCTGACAAAAATTTTTTACAACTGTAAGCCATCTCGACCAATCGTCTTTACAAAAATATTTTTCTTGTTTACAAATCATAACCGTAGCCTTATGACGCGGAACAGAATGCCGACCACTATGCACCTGCCGCCTTATTGGTTTTTTGAACATCGTGGACATGACGTTGCCTTAACGCCTTTTCGACCACATCCAAAACAAAAAATCTTCTTGGTTGCTCTACACTCTCTAAACCAATGTCCACTACGGGAGCAATTCCAACAAACAAAATTATTTCTCTTATCGGGACTAAAAGAATTAAAAATTGAAGACTCCAAAGTACTCTTATCCGCTACTGTTGCTTGAGGATTAACTAATTTATTTTGGAACACCCTACTCTTAACAGCACAAATTTTTTCATTCAACACGGGATGTTTCGTCTCAAATGGGTGCTTAGAAGGACTACAAGTCTTGTTAGGCTTACTAGAAGATGCAGAAACCAAGTTTAGTTTTATCAAAGAAGCTTCTTCTAACTTTTTGCACAAATTTACTAAGGTAGATACTTCTTGAATGTCCGACAATGCAAGTGCTGAAATATAATCAGAAATCAAATTTCTTCTTATCATCTTAACTTTAGTGACTTCTGCTGGCTCGTTAGTCAGTCTACTAAACAAAGTTTGCATATGCGCAACAAATAAAATAATCCTTTCGTCTTTACCTTGACGACGATGTCTGATTTTTTCCCAAATGTCATCATCTGAAAAACCGGGTAGAAAATCTTCCTTTAGACGTTCTAATAAAGAGTTCCAATCTCTCAATGAATTTTTTACTGTTCTAAACCAAATTAAAGCGTCTCCCACAAAAAGTTCACATGCTGATCCAAATAAATCAGCTTCGGGTACCTTACGAGATTGTGCTAAATCACTAACTCTATCTAAAAATGAATATAGTTGTTTGGGATCTCCTGAGAATTTTACGGGCCATGAACCTATAGGTAAAGAAGGTGTTATGTACGAAATCGAATGGGTAGGCGCACTAGCAACTGAAGGAGATACTACAACAGACCGATCAAAATAGGTGGACTCTGTACTTTTATTGATTTTATCGTATAACTCAGCTTCAAGGGTTAGTATGGTTGCTACGGTCTCATTTCTGAACTTAATTGCTTCCTCGTAATTTATTGTAGGAATCTTCATACGCTTAACTCGCCCAGAAAGGTGGATTAACCTTGAACAAGCTCTCCTAAAAATTGAATCTGATGAATCACCTTCAAATTCGGACAAAACATTTCGAACCGACTCGACTGAAACAGAAATTTCTTTACTTTCCGTTGCAAAATCTACTTCATAACCCGAAAGGTCAATCAAACAACCAGGCTTATCTACTTCTTTAGCTAACAATCTTCCTAAAATTTTCCTTTTCTCTAACACTGGTCTCTCACTCACTACTCCTCTAATTTTCAGTTCATACTCCAGTTCCTCTTTAAGTAGACAAACAATTTGGAATTTTTCCGACATGATTACAAAAGCCTAATGGAATCAAACTGATAAATCTAAATGATTTGAACCTTACAAAAATTGTCAAAACAAATTCGGGCAACTAAAGGTAAAAGTCAAAAAGTGTATTTGGTAAAATAAATTTTGCCGAAACAATATCAAAAAAAATTATATTGGGTCAAAACAGGATGACAGTTAAAAATAAATTTGACTAAGTTAATTAATTGACTGAATGGGGGTTAACGTCTCAACCAAACTTTTAAACAAACAAATCTTAATGTCGAATAAATTTCGAGCAAACAAATTTCGAGGCCAAACAATTTATGAACAAACAAATTTCGAAGCAAAATAATTCTTGAACAAACAAATTTCGAAGCAAAATAATTTTTGAACAAACAAATTTCGAAGCAAAATAATTTTTGAGCAAACAAATTTCGAAGCAAAATAATTTCTGAACAAACAAATTTAGAAGCAAAATAATTTTTGAACAAACAAATTTCGAAGCCTCACGTTGCGGGCATCAGTGAAGCGATATTTTTTCTAACGGCACCAGCCCCACATTGGGTGGCAGTGAAACGTTTTTTCTAATTTATATCTGACTCTAGACGTTGGGCGCTAGTGAAACGAAGTCTTCCGACATAACTAGGGGTCTATTCCTTGGGTAGAGCTATGAGAAATGGGGGGGCAAGTCGAAATCTGTTTGTATGTCAAACTTAATCTCAGACAAATAGGCGCCATCAAGTCCGGACTTATTCACGATAATGGCATGGCATATTTCTAAGGGCGGACGTGGAGACCCAAAGAAAAAAAGATCGCCTTCGATGACAAAAACCTGTCTTAATAAAATAAGACGCTGTTCCTGTAAGAAACTATAATAGTTAGGTTAATAAAAAAAGGTGGAACACTATTTGTGTCCCACAAATATACATAAAGAAATAGTGAAAAAATATTTTCTATATAAAGTTGGCATCAAAATTCTACTCTTAAAGATGTTAGCTTTCTGTGGTTAGGTTTGATCATATTTGATCAAAATAAAAAACTTTAATCTTGAACCAATTATTTACTAAAAAGAATCTCTTTTAAAATAAAATGCAATGCAACAAAATTTAATTAATAATTGAATTACTTCGTGAATTTTAAATTAAGGTTTATCAAAATTATTCATAATCAAACATTTTACAGTATATTGTAAACTTGTTACACAAAGATACTCCGACCCGTGCAGATCTGTTCAGGCAGGTTACATTTAAAAATGTTACTACTCAAGCTTTTCCTTTTTAAGTTACATGTACTAGTTTTAGATTCTAAAAAAAAGATCACAAAAATATTCTTATTTACATAAGATGTGCTAAAGCTGTTCGAAGCATTTGCTTTCAAGAACGCATCTGTCAGCAGTATACTACAGAAAAATAAGTGACGTCAGTAACACCTGTTGTAACGATTTATACTGAACCACGCGTGTTGTTTCTTAAAACATCAAATTAGTGAATTTTAATTTCGACACTGGAAATTCCAGCTCAGCAATAGTTGAAACTTTCATAAAATTCAAGCATTTACACATAAGAACAAATTACGTGTTTCTAATTTGAAACACCAAAAAATTCTTAAAGCTAACTACGAACCAAAAACTGCTTTTCTCGCCTAGATGAGGTACTTGTTATATCATGCGATGTTTACTGCATGTAGTATGAACCCAGCTCATCCTAAACAGCTTCTACCACATGGAGTTGTTCCAGGTGTAGAATTAAATACGGTCACAATACATTCGTCAGCTGCTGCAATATGTTGAATCACGCTGCCTTACCAAAGTAGCATCTTTACGCTGTATAACAAAGTGGTCTTCTTAAAATTGGTTAAACTTTCTATCTTCTAAGTTACATTTTACACGTCGTATAACAAAGTGGTCTTAACAAAAGGGATTGAATTTCCTATCTTCTAAGTTGCATTTTACACGTCGTATAACAAAGTGGTCTTAACAAAAGGGATTGAATTTCCTATCTTCTAAGTTGCATTGTTCATGTCGTTCGTGCGCTAAATAAAATATCTCAATTAAACAAATTAATAACGTTCATACGATACCAACCGCTATTCAAAGATGTGTCCCGACTCCTCAAAATTGATACGCAAATTTCCGGCCTAAAGTCTCTGGTACATCTTCTCTCTTCCTCCACGTATGGCCGACTGATTATCAAACTCGCTTGGGCGACCGGAGCGTCCGAGGAGGAGGCTGTCAAACCGAAACGCGCCTGCGAATAGCTGTAGAAGACACAGATATTCAACCACAAATAGAATACCAAAGTACGATGCTGCTTTAACGTATTACCTTAGTTGTTAAATGTATTTTACCATTATTTTAATAAAAGTGTTTTATTATTCTCGCACTTTGATGAAGGGATTTATTAATCAAAAATAAAATTGTTACAATATATTGCTGTGACTCAAATTCAGCCACAAAAACATCCTGGCTACGCGTTCCGCCCTAACCCAACCCAAAGGTAGTGGGAAAAGGCTATTTAACACCCACCGGTGATAAGGCAGGTCAGTTTCCACTTGAAACAGGTTGAATCCACATCACTTTTAACCAGAAATCTACGCGTCAGATAAATAAAGTTTAGAATATAGTAAAAATAGTGCTGCATAAAAATTATGTTAAGAATATACAAAAGTTTTTGCCGTTTTTTTTAGAAAGCCTCACCCGATTTCGGGCCGGGCCGAAACGGGTCGGTCTTTGGGGTTTTGAGCCGGACTCTGCAATTTCTACCCGAAACGTCTACTCATTTTAGTTAATTTTGATCTACAGCCACGAATGGTTGCCAACGAACAGAAGCGGCTCAAAAACCCTAAGAACAACTATTTCCAAAGGAATTACATCACTAACGCTATTAATGGCACTACACATTACAACAATCTTTTGATCCAAAAGGAAGCGCATCTGTCATATTCTTGTGAAAAGTAGAAAGAGCAAGTATGTATGAGAGGCTGCACGAGCTAGAACTCTATTCTGCCGCACATCACAGCCAGAAATCAACACCCAATATATTCATACCTCAATACGTGCAACTAACTTTATTTTCAATGTTTAAAATTTTGCATCAATTCAATTAGTAATACAAATAGTTTGTCTTTTAAGTCACAGTTTTACATTCGACCATTTAATACATAGCTGCTTAAGCAAATTAGTATATTTGCTGAAACTGTTATTGTAGTCTTCCGGTCACGATATTTAGATGCACAAGAAACATAACTATTTCAACAGATACTAGAAATTTATTACCTTGAAATATACTGGCACTGACAGAATAAGGAAGTGGGGATCCGTATTAAGATTAACGAGATCCGCTCCCTAATTGCCAAAAACAAGGTGGGGACACAACAGCTCGCCACAAGCAGATTTCGAACGAAAATCCTGATAGCTTTATCTAAAAGTTTGTAAATTAAATTAAAACTAAGTTGGTTAAGATTGAATGAAAGGTTTTACCGCCTACAAAATTGAATTAGATTTATTTTAAATGTAAGGGGCTGCAGAATGGGTTGATAAATTGTACTCGATCCAATATTAAGAGTGCAAATGTTTGTATAGGATAGAAGGGCTTTATAAAGTAGTCTTTGAAGTTTTGAAGGATTTGAAGTGAGATTTCGTTACTCGCAATTAAGAGAATATGGAGTTTTGAAAATTGAGAAAGATTAACTGCTGCTAATCTTAATAAGATAACTGTCGATCTAGGTTTTAGAGTATTTTAAATAACCGTATAGAAGTAAGCTGCACTTAATAACTTATTAAAGTCACTGGTAGTAGGCAGCACTGCCTTAAAAACAGATAAATTTATACCCTACTTGCTACAGATCAACAACGCAATTAGGATGAAATTATCCAACTAAGAAGTTACAGCACAATTAGCATTTGAAACTAATTGAATCTTTAACGAGTAGTTATGTATTATATACTCTTATTTCTAAAATTATGCTAAAACTAAACGGGCCTTGAGATTTCTCCCAAGAAAATAACTGCACACAAAGAATTTTTATTTAGTTCATGTTCTTTTGAAAATCGGCAATTTGTCTACGGGTAGATGGATCTCAGTGTATGCTTTTGAGGTACAGCTATTGGGGAGGCGCAATAAAAAGGATACCCCAGTGAAGGCGAAGATGCAATGGATTCAGTGTACGTCTTCTTTGAAGCAGCAAACTGTAATTATAGAAAAATGGAACCGTAAAAAAATATGCTGAAAATCTTTCAAGTACCAAAAAACACTGTTAACTATTTTGCATACATGTAATCATATAGACTGCGCGCTCTTATTTTTTTACGAGACCTACGAATATCGCTAGCGCGTTGCTTCAAAACAAGGTAGCAAACGATGGACACATACAATAATCATCTCGAACCAATGAGCAATACAAAAATTTCTGGATGAAATGATAATTGCAATTACATGTTTTGTTGATAGTACTGTATTAAGTTCTAAGACTATCGAGAAAAGCTATATCCCGAAAAATTTCGATAAACATGCCAATAGATGGAGGCTGTACCAGGATGGTCCCAAATTTGTCACATTAGTGGTTCGTGTATTTGAATTATTTCCTGCTCAGCCCGAAGACACTACATAAAGCAGAAGACAATTTCTTTTACCTAGAATTTTTGAATTTAGACGAACCCTTGCTAACCCAAGCAAGGCAGGGATCTTTAATGTGCTTATAAATGCTCGCCTATTTGATATACATTTAACCGTTCACTCGATGGGGTCGTACTTTTCCACAAACTGCTTACTTAACATTTTTGAAGTGGTCCATATCGGAATTCGAACCCAGGATCATGGGATTAGTAATTACCAGGCGGCTCCGTGGAGTAGTTGGTATGTGTGTGACTACTACGCTCTAGGTCCCGGGTTCAAATCCCGACACGGGCGTCCGTTTGAAAAATGTTAGGCGAGCATTTTTCACAAAAATACACCCTCGTTCAGATGAGAGGCAAAATGGAGGTCCCGTCTGTGAGTGTTGTCACGCACGTTAAAGATCCCTACCTTGCTTAAAACAGTAAGAATTCGGCAAAATTCCAAATTTTCTAGATAAAAAAAAATCGCTTCCTGGCCAATGTAGTACTTTCGGGTGGAGCATTGGAAATCACACGTAGGATTGGTAATTACCTGCTAACCAACTTAGCCACAAAGTTGTCAGCTTCAGTAACCTCAGAAGTAATCACAACTACGCACCTACAGTTTGAACATAGATTTTTGGAAACATATTGTCTTACAAAATCCATGTGACCGTTGAAACTCATCGACCAGAATCTATGTTTGATCGAGTCAGTTTTATATTGTCGCTTCTGGAATAATCAAGGACCGAGTTATTGTGTGTTCTTTTGATTGATCTAGCATTGTAAGTGCAAGTTAATAGTGTAAGTACCAAACCCTTTTATATCTAATTCGAATCTTTATTGAAAACCCATTCCATCACTTTCGTCCTCGAAAGAATGAAATAGCAGAAATCTCTGAAAACTCACTCTAGTCGATTTTTATGTAAGATCGTTATCGAAGTGGAACTGAATATAAATAGTACTTTTGTTAATATTTTAAAATATTGTATCGTTTCACTCCCAAGTTTTATGAATAAATAGGTTTACAAAAATCCTAACTATATCAATAAAGAATAATAACAATCAATTTTAGCAAACCAATTTTTTGCAATACTATTAGATACCATGACGGATGGCGGTATCTTGTAGGACACACTACTGCAACATAATTCAATTTTTGACTTATGTCAGTTATAGACAGGAAGCTACGCACAAAATTATGGCTATAAGCCAAGTATTAAATATATAAATATTTTAGGTAGTTAAGTAAGTTGATAAATACTATCGTATTATAGTGAATAAGATGAAATAATAACTTAGACTTTTATGCAAAACCCAAATGATCATTTCAAATCGAGCTAGTAATTGAAAGATGGTTCCGGCAAAACCAAGATACAGGTTCCAAGTCCTGTCCAAGACCTTAAATTTTCCATCTTTCAATTACTAGCTCGATTTGAAATGATCATTTGGGCTTTACATAAAGGTCTAAGTTATTATTTCATCTTATTCACTATATATATATATATATATATATATATATATATATATATTGCTGTGAATCTTCTCATATCTGCAGGTACTGGCCCTTTCAAAAAAACATTCGAGCCCCCACGTTGTGGGCGTCAAGAAATGCTGTGATACCTTTAAAATCCGTGAACTACGCTTTTCGCCTCGGCTGCTCACCTAATGTTATAAACCTCCTCATTCATAAAAAAAACAAACACATTCCTACCAAAACATCAACGTTAACTCTATGTACATCAATATTCAGAATACATTAAAATTTCAAATTTAAAACTCAGCATAAATTTCAGTTTTAAAAAGAATTTCAAGATTAATTCTATTATCATTTTACTGTGCATCCACAATTAAAGTCCTTGTTGGATGCCTACTAATTAATATAACAATATAAGCAGACCGGAGTCTGAGTATAAAGGAGCATCTACCACCCTTTACGTTAATTAACCAGGTTCGTCTAATTGAGCTCAAAGACATACCCAAATTTTCATCATATTCCCGAACATCAAAACAAAATACCCTTTTACTTAAACAAGCAAATTTCATCTTAAAATTAAACTTTTATGGTTAGAACAATTTCACTAATGTCCATTTAAAGTAAATCAATTATAAAGTCATTCAATACACACAAAATGTCAAACAAAATAGTATAATTTACCTGAAGGTTACTGTCCTCGTAGCTTCAAAGTATCGTTTCTTTAGTTAATCACACCATTCAACAGGATTATATTTACGGCTTCTGATTCTCTACGCTTTTAAAATTTGCTCCATCACCATCCATTCAAAGTCGTTTCTGGGCCTTTCCGGAACTCATCTGTGTTTATCTGACCCTTGATTCATGGATCCAGACACGTATTTGAACCATTTAATTATTAACACCCCGAAAAATAGCAAAGAAATTCATGCTTCTGTCACCAATATATACGCCAAAACTGCCTACTTTTGTGTATACATTCGTCGTTGTAAATTTTGCTAATTGGTACAGTGAAACTAAATTTTATTACCTTGCATCTAAGTGCACTGAAGTACATTCATGTTAGCACGTAAATAACAAGCTATTTTGAATCACTAAAATATACTAGCAAACTTTAAATTATTTTCTCAAACTAAAATGCACTGTTTAACATCTTCAATCAAGTCGCGTATGTACGAGCTTTTAACGCATCGAATCGTCAAAAGTCTAAGAGAGCTTGTTTATCTTCATCTCGGTATATATAGCAAAAAGCCTGTCTGTCGGTCGGTTCCCCAAAACGGGTAATTCTAAAGAATTTCTCATGCCATGTTCCCAGTCTGCCGCTCACGCGTCGATTTTTACGAATTTTCACTCGCCCCATTTAAATCTCAGAAAATTTCCACACGGCACGCAAGCATGTCCGAGAAAAACTAATTGATTTTGTACAGAAATTGTTGTTCTACCTCTGATATTTGCATCCTCTTTAACCAATTGTGACCCCGTGACGTTGCTTAAATCCCGCCTTTTACAATATGTGTCTTTACTTGACGCATTTTCTTTCCTTCTCTACCGTGTTCTTATTGGTGCAACTTGATATTCTTTATTATCGATTATTTTAGTCCACATGGAGTGTGAAATACCCAGCTTTAGCAATTCTCGTAACTATTATGCGACGTTTTCCCAAGATTCTTTGAAATATTAATTATCTGCAAAATTTACGCCGAATGAGCTTTTAAATAAACCCAGGTGTTTAAACATACTATTAATTCTCAGAGCCTTATTCCGTGGTATTTTAATCTTGGGTTTTACAAGTTTCTATAGGTATTATATGTTATTAACGGTTTAATTAACTCCAATTAAAATTGATTTCTATCCTTTTCATTTTAGCGAATACAGCTTAAATATTAATTATTATAGGTACACTTTGTTTTACTACCGGTTACTTAAATAGAGTTAATTAATATAAACTTTGCACGTAATTTCTTTTTGTTTAGGAATAATTACATTACACGCGGAGCTTTTCAATACTGCTTCTTTTGATATAAAGCGTCTTATAAATAATTTAAATTTCTTATTTTTACTGAAACAACCGAGTTTATTTATGCTTCATGGTTTTAATAACGCGTATTATTTAATGAAATTCCTTATACACGGTGATTAAAATTATTTGATGTGATTATTTAATTTTCTACCCTGGTCTAAATATGAGTATTTTATATATATATATATATATATATATATATATATATATTAAATGTTTTTAATGGGTTTGAGGTCAACTGGTAAAAAGAAAACTCTTTTATAATGCCTAAATTTTCGGATATATTTAATCCTTGATCACAGGCTTCAAAAAATGTTACAAACAACTAGGTTAAATTATATAAATATTAATTGCAACTTACAAGATGAGTTGTTTTAAGAAATTAACATCGAAGTATTAAACATAACTTTTTAGTTTTTCACTTTTAAATGTAGGAAAGATATATAATTTGTATAAGAAAAAATGTAAAAATAAAAAAAGTTAACTATTTATAGATTTGGTTGGAAAATAACAAAAATTATATCAAAAACCTGGTATCTTGAAAGCCAAGTAGTCTTGTGGAAGTGGAGGTAGTGTGAAGACACAGCCGGCTGAGGAGATCGTTAGCCAGAGTTAAGGAAAAGGCCTACAACTAAGGATAAATCGGGTGAGTACTGTGTTTTTCAGAGCGTCAAAGTCATTTGGTAAGTTTATTTGAATTGGCACCAGGCTACGTGGATCTGTTTGTTTATTTGGCATATACGCATAAAAACGGGGTTACCTATACTAAAAATAAGGTAGTGCTGTTTGGTCGGTGTCGTGACCATCTACCTATCACCGAACCCACGGTAGGTAGGTGTAGATACCCTGAGGAGAAGAGATTCAAAATAGTCGAGGCACATTTATATAGTTTTTTTGTAAACCGACCAAATATATTTAAAGCACGTAAAATAGTCATAAATCTTCACACTCTCAAGTAAATAAAAAAAGTATTTAAATAACAAAATAATAAATCTATCCTTAAAAACAATCATAATATAACAGATTCTTTTGAATTTTCGGAACAATTAAACAATTTTCAATTACCAAAAAGTTATGTATTAATAAGTTTAGACGTTGTATCTCTCTTTACAAATATCCCTAAAGACTTAGTTATTAACAACATCAGTAAATTTTGGAATGCAATTGAACCAAATTGTAAATTTTCAAAACTATTTTTTTACTAGTCATTGAATTTCTTTTTGATAACAGTTATTTTTCCTTTAATAATTAATTTTATTTACAAATTTTTCGATGTCCAATGGGATCAAATCTTAGTCCCATTATAGCACAAATAGTTATGGATGAATTATTAAATAATGTTATTCCAAAACTTCCATTTAACCTTCCATTTTTAAAAAAATTTGTTGATGATTTAATAACGGCTATCCCAGAAAATAAAATAGTTGAAACCCTCAATATTTTTAATAGCTATAATAGTCATATTCAATTCACAATAGAAACACAATCAAATAAATCGGTACCTTTCCTGGACACTTTATTAATTTGAAACGATGAGAATAAAATAATTTTAGATTGGTATCAAAAACAAAGCCATTCCAACAGATATTTAAATTACCATTCGTATCACCCTTTCAAAACAAAAATAAATTTTATTTTAGGATTAAAAAATCGAATTAAAAGAATATATTATCCAACATTCTACAATAAAAATATAAAAAAACTTTCAAACATTTTAAAAAACAACAACTATCCTACTCCTCTAATAATAAAATTACTATATACCTCTGAAGAATATAAAAACACAAACATCAGTAACAGTAATATAAACAAAAATAACACAAGTAGTAACGACATCAAAAAATTAGAAATATATAAAACAATACCAAACATAGACAATGAATTAACTCATAAGCTAATTAAAGTATTTAAAAATTATAATTTTAAGTATGCAAGGAAAAATATTTTAACAGTCAACAATCTCTTTTCAAAATTAAAAAATAAAACACCCAAACTATTTCAAAAAAATATTGTGTACCAAATTCATTGTTTAGATTGTAACGGCTTGTATATTGGACAAACATGTCAATCCTTAAATCAACGTATAACTCAACACAGAAGTGACATAAAAGTTAAACCAAATTCCCGTGCTTTATCGAGTCATTCAGCTAATTTAGATCACAGAATAGATTTCAAAAATCAAAAAATTTTAGAATTAGAGAAAGATAAACAAAAAAGACTATTTCTTGAAATGTATCACATTTTTAGTGCAAAAGCTAGTATAAATAAAAAATCTGATATTAGTGGTTTGAGCTCGATTTACACATATTTACTGAATTTTAAAACATAGCTACATACCTAATGTAATATTTGTTAATATGTTTAACGTTATAAATACATAGACACATACACACCACACAACCTAACGCATGCGCATACACACATGCGCGCACACACACACACACACACACACACACACACACACACACACACACACACACACACACACACACACACACACACATACAAACAACAACTATCACATACAACATAACATATACATTAAATAAAGATATCAGGTATCCTATTAAAACAGAAAATTTGAAATATTTCAAAATCTGACATAATTTTTATTATTACATTTCTTCTTATACAAATTATATATCCTTCCTACATTTCAAAGTGAAAAACTAAAAGTTATGTTTAATACTTCGATGTTAATTTTTTAAAACAACTCATCTTGTAAGTTGCAATTAATATTTATATAATTTAACCTAGTTGTTTGTAACATTTTTAAAAGCCTGTGATCAAGTATTAAATATATCTGAAAATTTAGGCATTATAAAAGAGTTTTCTTTTTACCAGCTGATCTCAAACCCATTAAAAACATTTAATATTACTAGAAAGTCATTATCTTTAAAATATATTATATATGTATATATATATATATATATATATATATATATATTACTCATATTTAGACCAGGGTAGAAAATTAAATAATCACATCAAATAATTTTAATCACCGTGTATAATGAATATTATTAGATAATACGCGTTATTAAAACCGTGAAGCATAAAAATTTATTAGTTTCATTAAACATAAGAGATTTAAATCATGTACAAGACGCTTTATATCAAAAGAGCAGTATTAAAAAGCTCTGCGTGTAATGTAATTATTCCTAAACAAATGGAAATTACGTGCAAAATTTATATTAATTAACCCTATTTTAAGTAACCGGTAGTAAAACAAAGTGTACACAGAATAATTAATATTTAACTTGTATTCGCTAAAAATGAAAGGATAGAAGTCAATTTTAATTGAAGTTAATTGAATCATTAGTAACAGATAATATCTATAGAAACTTGTAAAAACTCAATAAAAAGCAAATCCTAGAAGTGTTAGTTAGAAGTAGGATGTTTGAACACACCTGCGTATTTTAAAAGGCAATTTCAGTTTAATTTGTTTAGATAAACATGTCGATTCTAAGGATATTGGAAACGGTCAGATGCTTTACCACGAAATACAAAACAGGGTTTATTTAAAAAGCTCTGAGAATTAATATTATTTTGAACACCTGCGTAGTTTAAATATCACGTACGGCGAAAATTGTGTAGATAACAAATGGTTTCAAAGAATCTTGGAGAAACCGGGGCTTAATATTCACGAGAATGTGCGATACGGGGTTATTTAACCCAGATAGTCCACATGGACTAAAATATAATCGATAATAAAGAATATCAATTTGCACCAATACGAACAGGTTAGAAAATGAAAGAGAAAATGCGTCAAGCAAAGACACATATAGTAAAAGGCGTGATTTAAGCAACGTCACGAGGGTCACAATTGGTTGAAAATAGGATGCAAATATCAGAGGTAGAAACAACAATTTCTGTACAAAATTAATTAGTTTTTCTCGGACATGTTTGCGTGCCGTGTGTGAATTTCTGAGTTTTAAATGGGGCGAGTGAAAAATTCATAAAAACCGACGCGCGAGCGACGGACTGGGAACATGGCATGAGAAATTCTTTAGAATTACCCGTTTTGGGGAACAGACCGACAGACAGGCTTTTTGCTATATATACCGAGGGGAATATAAACAAGCTCTCTCTTAGACTTTTGACTATTCGATGCGTTAATAGCTCTTACATCCGCGACTTGATTCAAGATGTTAAATAGTGCATTTTAGTTTGATAAAATAATTTAAAAATTTTGCTCGTATATTTTAGTGATTCAAAATAGTTTGTTATTTACGTGCTAACATGAATGTACTTCAGTGCACTTAGATACAAGGTAATAAAATTTAGTATCACTGTACCAATTAGCAAAATTTACAACGACAAATGTATACACAAAAGTAGGCAGTTTTGGCGTATATTGGTGAAAGGCGCATGAATTTCTTTGCTATTTTTCGGGGGTGTTAATAATTAAATGGTTCAAATACGTGTCTGGATCCACGAAACAAGTGTCAGATATACACAGATGAGTTCCGGAAAAGCCCAGAAACAACTTTAAATAAATGGTGATGGAGAAAATTTTAAAAGCGTTGAGAATTAGAAGCCGTAAATATAATCCTGTTGGAATGGTGTGATTAACTAAAGGGACGATGTACTTTGAAGCTACGAGGACAGTAACCTTCAGGTAAATTATACTATTTTGTTTGACATTTTTGTGTGTGTTGAATAACTTTATAGTTGATTTACTTTAAATGGACATTAGTGAAATTGTACTAACCATAAAATTTTAATTTTAAGATGAAATTTGCTTGTTTAAGTAGAAAGGGGTATTTAGTATTGATGTTCTGAATTATGATGAAAATATGGGTATGTCTTTGAGCTCAATTAGACGAACCTGGTTAATTAACGTAAAGGGTGGTAGATGCTCCTTTATACTCAGACTCCGGTCTGCTTATATTGTTATATTAATTAGTAGGCATCCAACAAGAACTTTAATTCTGGATGCACGTTAAAGTGATAATAAAATTAATCTTGAAATTCTTTTTAAAACTGAATTTTATGCTGAAATTTAATTTGAAAATTTAATGTATTCTGAATATTGATGTAAATAGAGTTAACGTTGATGTTTGTGGTAGGAATGTGTTGTTTAATTTTATGAATGAGGAGGTTTATAAAATTAGGTGAGCAGCCGAGGCGAAAAGAGGATCACAGCAGTTTATGACGCCCAATCTGTGGGACTAGAATTTTTTTGTTGAAAGGACCCAGTTCCCGCATTCACAGGAGTATATCACAACAATATATATATATATATATATATATATATATGTATATATATATATAAGATTAAGATAAGTAACATAAGGAGTCTTACATCAATCAAAAGTAAGTGAATTTAATGGCAAGTGACTCAATTTAAGCCACAAAGGCTTCCTGTCGACGCTTTTCGCTCTTTGGGCCTTATACTAACAGGAGTAGCAAAATTGTAGTATTTGTACAGCAGCACCTACTACACAGTTTGTGCCTTTGTGGTATTTTACCAGGGTTTTTTCTCCTTAATAACAGTTAGCACGGAGGAGTTGCATCACAACTGCTTTTAGCCAAAAATTATAATTAAACGCATAAGCAACATAAGTTACTTATTCCTATAATTATAATTTTGGCTAAAGGCTAGATCTCCTACGTGCCAATGGTTATCAAGGGAAAAACTTGCAGTGCCAAGTGAAATAGCACGAAGGCACAAACTGTGTGCTACGTGCTTCTGTAGAAATACTACAATTTTGCTACGTATGTCCTGTTGAGTCCCAATTTTTGGCAAAACGCATCGGTAGAATACTCTTGTAGCTTAGATTGAGTCACTTGTCAATAAATTCATTTATTTTTGATTTATATATGTATATATATATATATATATATATATATATATATATATATATATATATATTGCCATAGAACTTACAACATTCTGGAACGTAGCTGGGGACAAAGCTTTTACATCGATACTTTGCCTAAATCATACGAGCCCCAGCAGGGTCAACATAAAATTTTCAAAATTCAAAAATTTCAAAAAAAAATTCCTTACCCTTTTATTTCGCCTTCAAATTCCTTTAGCTTCCCTGGCTAGCTCAGCTGTGCCTCTTCTCGAATACCAAAATTTACACACATATCTCTTTCACACTCGCACACCATTCAATAAAACTACCAATTAATATCACAACCATACAACCTTTTATTTACTTTTATTAACAGATAAATTATATTCACATCTGTTAAAACAGTTTGATACAATAATTATAAACTCAACTTATGATATGTTTTAACGTCCTTGATTTACTAATGATTTTTATACAAATTCATTGAGATATGAGTAGATGGGCCCCACATGTTACCCTAATTGACTTCACACTGGAGTATGGTGAGCTCATTATAACCCAGTTTATTTTGTATATGCCTTTTAAACCTTGCATAAATTAAAACCAAAATTTAGAGACTCGTTTACCCTTTGCAATTCAATTTTTATCCTTACTAAATTTTGGATGTTCTAAGTACACCCTTTTTCAATATTTAACATCAATAAATTGTCCAGTACATGTATCTTTTACCACAAATTTCTACAACCATAAATATGCCACCAAAAAAAAAATCAATCACACAGCATAAAATTTCACAAATGTTTATAAAGCAACAGAAATTTCAAATAAATTACCTGGAGAATTCTTCAGGCTTTCCTTCCCGCCGGAGATGAGGACCAGAACACCCCTTGGCGTTGTCTCGATTTACCGTGCTGCTCAGCGGATCTCTAGGCCTCTACTATCTGCTACCTCTATAAGCTATACGCCTCGTCTAACAGTACCATTCCATATATCATGCTTACAAACTCTATTCATTGCGGTGCTTACCCCCATATAAATGCTTCCATTTAATGATTTTTGTGTTTGTAGTAGAGGGACCTTTATTAATTTAAAACGCACTATACGTGCTTCACGTCAATAATTAACGGTCCGCTTCTACTGTTCCATACTTGCAACCACTATATTCACATATACTCACAGAAAGCTTTACTATTATGGTGGTCTGAACCGACTTTCAGCACTTTATTGAAGTAAAGGAACATAGACGAGAACGTTAATAACCTAGATTGGGTATTTATATTCTCCCAACACCCCCCCTAGCAGACTCGCTTCGTGCGAAAAGCTTATTTTCAAATCGAATTCTACCAATTTTGAATATAACTGACGCTTAATTCCGCAAATTTTTTCCCGCCGTGCTTGTTGTATACTTCGAATTGGCTTACAACCGTCGCGTGTGCATTCGTTTTTAACACTGTTTATTTTCGACCAATGACAGAGTTTTCTGTCGTCACCCAAACTCTTCCTAAACGCTATGCATCTCAGTTCTACGCATGTTTTATACATGTTTGCTGTTTCGTTCAAAACCCCACTTGAGTTACAGAAAATCAATATTGATGACATCCCATCTCAACTCCACGTGTATATGATACGTGCATTTTCAATTCCTTGCTTGCTTTATATCTGTTTCTATCTGTTGTATATAACCGATTGTGCATTTCCGTTGCTCCTTAAGATGTTTGTTACCCTAGTTGTTTATACCAAACTGACGGTTGGAAATATTTTTTATGAAATCCTATCTTAACATAGCTCGACTTCTTTGAATGTAACCTTTAAAACGCAAGTGTTTCTATTAATTATCGACCGTTTTGAACATAACAATTCCTAGACTTTTACTTCTTCGTATCCGATAAAACTGACGTAGAGTTTTACAACGAATACATTTGCCTTGGAAATACTGATTTTCTTACACAGCACGTTCCGTTTTGCTTATATGTGTTGAATTAAAATAACTTATGGTTAATTATGCGTATCCTTGAACTTTTATATGCGTTGACGCTTTCTTCCTTCATGTAATTTTAACATTCCAATTATTAATTAACAAAATACGTTAATACTCATTCGTTTTCACTAAATAAATTAAATTAATTTTGCGCGTAAAATCTTTGCTTTTTATTATATACAGGGTTGTTGAAATTTTATTGTTTCACACTGATTTGCTCCTTTGAATCCACAACATATATATATATATATATATATATATATATATATATATATATATATAAATTAGTAAAGAACACGATCCTTGAAACCTGCTTTCAGATATACAGGTACACCATATTCAACCTGAAACATCTTTTGAATTTCCTTTATTTTCTTTGATCGTGGTCGTGCGATATCTTCAACTTCTTTATCCACTGCACTACTTAACCATCGACGTGCACAATTTCTCACCAGAGGTGGACTTTTTTTGTGTAGTATTCATTTTATAATCTAATTATGAAATTACTGTTGAAGGCAATGTACTTTTTCTTTGTTTTGCAATAACGATCAAAATTTACAGTTTTGGGTTATTTGTTTGTAACTGGATGGAGTTTCAAAGTTTTTTGGAAATTGGTAAACAAATAAGTTAATTTTATGATGATATAAAGTATTGTAGTAAAATAAAGTACTATATATATTGCTATAATAAGGGGGTTATTTAAAGGAATACTGAGTCGTGGTGGTCGCGCAATACAAGAAAATAGTACTGGGAATTAGCAAACTGCATCTAATTAGCGTGAAAAACACGTAATTCGCATATTATGCAAAGAACAAACATTTAACACCCTGTATAAGGACCGCAATTAACTTGCCAGTAAGCATGTCCTACAATAATAAAAACATATTCAGCAGAAAAATAGTTACACACGCTATTAAAATAGTTCTAAGTCAAAAAGCGTTTATAAATAGATACGCATGGAATACGGTAGAAGCTAGTAAATCATCACGCAATATCTATTCAAAATTAAGCATGCGATGATGAAAGAAGATAGTAAAGCGCTCTGATAAAGAAACGCCTATTTCAAAAGAAATGAGTTTTAAACACAAGATATAAACGAAAATATGTTGATGTACGTCTTTTATGCTACGTGATTGTGTTCATGAAATTCGTTCGATTTCCAAAAAGCTTAATATACACAAACAAGTGCCATAAGCTAAATTAAAGGCCAAGGTAAATTAAAATTTCCAGTAGTAATACCAAAACAAGCGGTCAAAGATCGACAAATAATAGAAATATTAGGAGAATACGTGATTACTGAATCGTTCCATCGGAAATAAACTTGTAAGATCCACAAAGAAATACCAAAAACAACTTGTGGTTGGCTGCAATCTTTGAACGACAGTTCAGATAAATCAATGAATTTTAGATAGTGAAAGACTATATAACGCCCTGAGTTTAATAAGGGTTAGTGTCAATTAAAACTACGTAGAAGCTGAGTCACTGCTACTCAAAAATTTACGCGTCGAATTAATATTTAAATTAAATAATTAAAATTTGTGAAAAGTGGTGTTTTATATTTATATTTTAAAATAAATTATAGTGAAAATAGATGAAAAAGGTGTCGCCGTTTGCTGGAAAATGTAAGTAGAAATTTTATTAATTAATTTAGGTTAAATATTTATAATGTAGGGCTCTAAGTTACCTCTAACTTAAGACAAAGAAAATTCTAAGTTACGTCTAAGTTGCCTAAGTTGCACTAAGCAAGCTCCAAGTTACTACAACTCTAAGCGACGACAAAGAAATCTAAATAAAACACGCAGTAAATTTTGGAAATAAATTAATGAAAATTATTGGTTCAAATCCACGGGAGGAAGCACAAGGCAAAGCAATGTTTTAAAAGAAGCTACTCGATTGAAGGTAATCAAGGGATGTTAATCCACAACACGTGGCAGCGGATCAAAGGGAAAAACAGAGAAGGACACACCGGGAAAACTACAAGTCAAGGCTACCTAATATAATGCATTATTTCATTTTTTTATTTTGAACATTGACTATATTTTCTGTATTTTGTAAGGAGTCAACAAAAATATTTTACACGTAAAAATTCACGTAAAAAAAGGGGAAGGGTCTTGAACGTTCTAGCTTTTCGTGTACTAGTATCATTTTTGGTGGTTTTAAATTAAAGAAAGGGAGATACAACTTTGAGGATAAATAATTTAAATAATATAAATTGATTCAATGGTTTATTTTTCATATAGTAAAACTGTGAAGTGTAGATATTATTTTCTTCTCATTATACAAATATTGATCGACTTCGTTTTATTATTCTAAACAGGAAAAGTTTTAAGAAAAAGGGGTTAATTTATTTGATTATCGTAACGTTGTGCACTCTGTGTGAGTTAAACTGAGCTAGCCGTGACATAATTAAAATTAGAATATTAGAGAGAGACACAGAGCGGTGGCGGACATCAGGACATCAGGTTTATTACATCGGCGGGCAGCGTTATCATATCAATATATATAAAGCATAACGTATAACAAACGTTTAATTTAGTTAATGTAACCTATTTACAGGATTAACATGAGTGCGTGTAATGAGCATAAATAAGAACAGATATTCAATTGTTCCTTTTATCTATAGAGTAATAATGAAATGCGACTTATTAGATGATTCGCACGAGGGCGTGTTAATGAGCATAACCAAGAACAACGTTTGCACATGTCTATATACAAGCAAGCAAAGGAACGAATAGTAACCGTCTTAAAATAGAATATAGCACAATTATTTATTTACAGGTGTGTTTGTTAATATGTACCAATAGGAACACATTATCAAATATTTCTAATATCTAAACATTATTAGGTCTTCAGTCCTAGAACTGGTTAGCCGCGTACCCTTATTGTTTTCTATTCCAAATTAACCTACACATTTCACTGAAATTTGCAGTCACCATCTATCACTTTCTGCGTGCAAAAATCTGATCTCGGTCTACCTCTACTTCTATTTTCGTATCTCTGCTTTTAATTTACCAGAACGTGTCTTACGCTTCTATCTCCCAAACATTTTTCCCCACAAATATCTTTCCTCCTCTGCTATTTCTATAACCTAATTGTTATTAACCTTTTCTGTACATACTATCATCCTTATACATCTGAAGCACAGCTTTCCAGAAGGCTTCCATCTCTTTCTGTCTGTTTTTCCTACTGCCCCTATTTCATAGACCTACTGTGCTGTGCTCCACACACATGCCTTGAACAATTTTCTTCTTGTCTCTATGTTTGTTGTCTTTGAGCATATCTGCTGTTCTTTCTTGTTAGATGTAGTTCGGAAACCTTTTATTGTTTTGCAGTTATATACCCTATCTCCTCGATATTCAGTGATATATGAAGGGGAATAAGCAGCCTGTAGCTGCCAAATTCCCCCAGCACTTGAATATTTGTTGAATTAACAGTTTTTCTAATATATTATTTCGCATAATCAACATTAGTTAAAAACATTTCACAATCCACACCTGTAGCTGTTTATAATAATCATCAGATTTAAGTGCACTTATTTTTTCGTCATTAGATTTTCCGTCTTGAAACTAGTTGGACCCGTATCTTTACCTATTTATGCTCTAAACTAGCCTACATATTTTCCTGAAATTCACAACACAACAGTCTATATACAGCTCGGTTCACTTTCTATTGTATTCTAATTATATGCCCTATTTCACCGAGATTCAGTGTTATGTGAAGAGGGTTAAGCAGCCTGTGACTGCCAAGGGTCCCTCTACACTGACATTTGCCGAATTAATAGTTTTCCTGTAAATACTTTCGTACAATTAACATTAGTTGAGAATATTGGAAAACAAATACCTGTAGTTGTTTATAATAATCATCATGATTAAATACATTTATTTTATGGCTTTGTATCTCTGTTTTCCCGTTTCGTCTGATCTAATTTTTGTATTTTTGTCTTTGTTCTATTAAATTCAGGATATCTTTTGTTATTTATGGTTTTTATCTTGTTTTTGTATACCTCAGAATATCTCTAGCCGCCATCTCTAAGCTGGATTTAATGTTATTCCATTCTGTTTCTACTTTCTTAGTATCAGAAATTTTATCGATATCTTTCACTAATTCATTTGATTTTTTTTCAAATCTTTCGTGGGTATCCTTATCTTTTAGTTTCTCAAAGTCAAAGTGCCTTTTTCCATTCATTTTTTTCAAATTTTTAAATTTAAGAGTGGCCTTCATAATTACGATGTTGTGGTCAGTGTCCATATCTGCTTCTGGATAGCTTCTACAGTCTTTTACTTGATTCCTAAACCGTTGTCTAATAAGAATGTAATGTTTTTAATATCTTCTTATATCCCCTGGCATCGTCCACGTATATCGTCTTCTAGCATGATGTTAAAATAATTGGTTTTGTCGCAAAATTCTACCAACCTATTTCCCCTGTCGTTTCTCGTGCCTGAACCAAACTAACCTACTACCGCTCCTTTCCTGCCTTCATCTACCACTGCATTAAAATGCACCGTAATTATTAAATGTTCATGTCCTTTTACGTATCTTAATATGTCTTCGACATCTTTGTAGATCGCTTGGACCACTTCCTTACTGTGGCTGGAAGTGGGCTTCTGTATTTGTATTATTATCGTATTTATGGGTTTAGATTCTAATCTAACCATGAGTACTCTATCGTTCTTTTGTAAGTAGTTTCCTACACAGTGCCCTATCTTTTTTTCTTTAACTATCCACACACCAGAATTTCCTTCTTCTGATCCTGTATGAATTACCCTTTAGTCTCCACTCCAAAAATCCTTCGCCTCTGGCCACCGAACTTCGCTGATCCCTGCTGTCTAGTGTTAACCTATCCATTTCTAAGTTTTCTAGCTTACCTACTTGCTTCATACTTCTGACATTCCACGCTCCGGCTCGCAAAACGTTTCCAATTCTTTTTTTAAGTTGTCCGATTATATTCTCCGAATTAGTCCCCTCCCGGAGATCTGAATGGGGACTATTCTACCTCCGGAATCTTTTATCTCACAGGATGCCATCATTTTAAATACAATTTAAGTACGCTTTGTACTTGGGAGATAATGTGGTGGTTTCCGTTGCCTTCCTCATCGCGGTAGTATGTCTTAGAATACAATACCGACCCCTAGGGTTTTTTCTAAAATAAGTACCGAAAGAGCCACTGTTCTCTTTCGGGGACCTGTCGTAGTGTGGTTCCTCACTAAAATTTGACTCATTAGATCACTGAAACGCGGAAGCCATTCCACCTGTTCTAGTAATCTAGAACTTCGGCAAGTTGCAGGTCCATTCAGAATGGTTAATATCTATAATGCCAATTAATAAAACATGGATATTTACATGATTAACATGGGTGTGTGTTAATAAGTACAAACAAGAACAAATTCTAAGTTAATTAAGGCAAGTACAATATAAATACAAGATTAACACGAGTGCATGTTAATAAGCACAATGAGAGCAAACGGGAAATAGACGTGGGGTCTATTTCTCAATAAATATACAAACTTGACCTAAGAACATGTTATTATGGATGAATAAAAGAATATTACTAGCCCAAGAAAAGTTGCAGACACTCAGAAAGTGACCGCCGGAATAAAATATCACCGATGGCGTAGTGCTCTATACCTGCGATAACAATCACCGGCGGTATAATGTGAAAGTAATGTTTGTTAACCAGGATAAAAATATCACTGGTCGTGTGATTTAATTAGCGTAAGAGTGTACGTAGCTTAGTATCAGTTACTTAGATTTCAATCACAAGCAGCAAGTGAGTATTGTTTCCTTGAAAAAGAATCAACAATAAACTTAATTTCTTGTCGATTCGCAGCTGTTTATAAATGTTTTCCCCCTTCTCATTACACGCGTGGTTGTTGTGGTCGGGGCAAAATAAATGTCGTTCCTCTGGGTATTTACAACTGAGAACAAGCTTTTTTAACGTCTGGTAATACGTTTTGGTTACCGCTAAGAATAATATCAACAAAAAGTGAAGATATGAGTGTGAATCAAATGCAAACGAACTTTTTTTTTAATTAAAATTAATTTCATAGGAAGCACCTTCATTTGTGAAAATGATTCTTTTGTGTAATTTCCTTCTTTCATAATACATAAGGTGGATGACCAAGCATTTCCCACTGAATTTCCAACCGTTTTTACTGAGTGACACACGTTGTGTGGGACCTGGCGTTGTTATTGAGAATTATCTCTGGGATAGGACAAGCTCATCTTCTGGGTTGATTCTATACCCAAGTTTGCTCCAGGGGTATTTGGTTGTAGGTTGCTTTGGTGGTTTGATATCACTAAAGGAAATTTACTATTTGATCCTCCCTTCTGTGTCAATAATCCGCAGTAAACACTTATCCAGTAGACAATTGGGTTTTACCGCTCACGAAGGTTTGCTTGCATTTTCTCTTACACTTTATGCTTGTACGCTTTTATGCCGAGGGTATAATAGACAACCCATGTATGGTTTTATCATACAAAAATGTGCTCTATTCCTTTAAAATGGGTGGAAATAATTGAAAAATTTTTGATCATCATTTAGTAACTTTGTAATGCATCGTGCTTGAATTTATCTGAAACCCAACTCTTATTGATAACTAATTTGAAGCACTTTCCAGCGTTGATCTTCCTATTAGCTCACGAACGTATTAAACCCCCCGGTACGAGGACGACGCAGGTAAACTGAATTTGCAAAATGTTTACGGCCCTACTAGAGTATTTTACAAAGAACCTTCTCTTTTGATAGATGTGGTTATTTCCTTCACCTGTCAAATTTTAATTTTTGGCAAATGACATTCGTGGTTGCGATTTGAAACAATCAATAATATTAGATTGTCGTATCGAAATAGTTAAATTGTAATAGTGGCGGCAACTTAAATTCAGTAACTCCTTATCACATAGGTTTGCTTCTCTTATAATAGTAGTAATAATATTAAACAATGGCAATGGAGAAATTTTAAACATTAATACTGCGTTTACTTTATTAAGTCTATTTTGGTTCGGAAAATGATCTTTCAAAATACAATGCGACCTTGATAAGTTAGCGGCTATTTTATTGCGTTAATTTTTCTTGAGTGCTCTGCAATCAGACTCGACCAAAATGCCATTAATGATCAAAGACTAAACCCCGAGCGCTTTAGCGCGATGGTTTTAGTCTCTGATTATTAATGGCAATTTAGTTTTGTTAGATTGTCATGCATCGCACTCTCGAAAAATTTCTCACAATAAAATATTCAACCTTTTACCAATGTCCTATGATATTACCTTTGATAATTATGCGTTGTTCAATAGAGTCAGGTACACTTTTGTTGATTGTGAAGACTACTATGTGAAGAAGGAAGCAAGTTCGCTTGTTTTGTTTTCTTAAACTGGAAAACTGGAAACAAATCGACTTGCAGACTGTGCAAGGACCAACTCCGGTGTGAAAGACAGTACGCATTAAAGTGTTTGGAAAGTTGAATCTATGTGCATACTGATGCAAAGGTAGGTGAGATATATTTTGAAGCAGAAACGTGTATGTTGGATATTATGAATTTGTTTGAATTATCGGAGAAGACGCGCCATTTTTGATGATGTCAATTGATTGTTACCTGTCTACTTTATGGACGTAGCAACGTTCATAATTGCAACGTTTGTTTTCATTTTTTCGTAATCACGCAACTGCAGCACAAAGAATAGCTAATGAAAAAATGCGTTAGTATCTATAGCTCCATTATCCGGGTTTATTTTCATCTGTAATATTCTAAGAAGTGACTCCTCAAACTTTTAGAGGAGTGCAACAACAATTTTAATCTAATGTGACAAGCTCTTCTCTCACAGTTTCGGAAGACACTGTATTATTTTTTGCATTTGATGTACCTGTCAGTTCGTCAGTGTTACTACTGGTGTCTCTTCTCAATGGATGAATGTTTCGTGTTCAATTGGCCTTTGTATTCAAATTAGTTTGTTTGTATAACAGTGGTTTACTGTTCTCAACGTTTAAGAAGAGCTTGTTGCTGTGAATGCAGTACAACTTAGCTGACAGCTGATAGAAAAAAGTAGTCTAAATGTTGAAGCTTGTCTAGAAAGAATTGATACGCTTAGTGCGCTTTTAATTTTGAGCGTAAACTTACAAGAGCTTTTAGTCTTGCCACTCTAGATTATTGCACGGTATACTTCTTGGTTAGTATTTCAACTCCTATATAAGCACTTTCAGGAAGCACGATCATTATTTGAAAGCATATAAGCTAAGGTGTTTTCATATAGGACACCTGCTAGCCATTTATAAGATAAGCTTTATTACATAAATTATAAAGCACATGCTTTCAGCGATGTTTGCTCATAATAATTAATAACGAACTTTGGTGAATTTTTTACTTGTTGCTGTGCTCTGATCGAACTTATTTTATATTGAAAATACTACAGAAATAATAGTAAATTATCAAATAAGTTTAGAACTATCAAGATTGTGGCATTGGAGAGTGTTTCTCTTCGCCCATGCATTAATTCAAAAACAAAGTGTACTCCACTGTTAAAGTAATATTTATATTTTAAGTTCCTAGCAACGCTGAAGCTACATCTGCAGACTATATCCTAGAGGTGAATGATAGCAGCTATATATCTTTCTGATCTTAAGTAAATTCTATACGTCCGTGCAACTACCCTAACCCCTATCCTAGGGTTGTACGTCAGTACAAATATGAAACGGCTTGTCTCGTCTCTTCTACAATACGTCTCGTAAATAGTTCGTCCCAACTCACTTCCACCTCATTTCGCAGAACACTAATCTCATAGTCTTTTAACAAGATGTCTCTTATCCCAAAATTTAAAGCATTATTTTCTTTATTCGGTAGCATTGTATCTAAACTTTGAAGATTTTAAAGATTATTCTTAAAGTATGTTCCAAATGAAAAAGAAAATGTCCGGTGGATTTTGTTCAAAACTCGAAAGGTGCGAATGTGTAATAAATTTAGTAGATAAAGTTACAAATCGATTCTGAGAACTTTGCGAGGTACTCCTTTTAAAACTTTATAGAAGGAAATAATCAGTGACTAAGTCAAGATTTACTTGTGGGGGTGGCACTCACATGAGCCAACTTCATATACTATAAGGTAAAATAAGAATGTAAGAAAAACGAATATAGGTTTGATGAATTTTATGTGAATTTTAATTTTTATTAGTTACATAGAATAAACCCTCAGGCATCAATTTAATATGTATTCCCACAACAAACTCTGATTATATTACAAGCGCCTATTTATCAAAACAATGCAGTTTTAGTTCATTATGAAAGACGCGTAATAACATCTAACAAAATCTAAGAAAAATATAGTCTTCCGGGTTCTTGGTTATATTGGTTTATTACTTCTTCTATGTTAACTTGAACGTCCCTATGGACGGTCATTAATACCATCGATATCAATATCTCTTCATCATCGTCATTAGGATTTCAGTCCTGGAACTGGTTAGATGCGTACCCTCATTGTTTCCTATTCAGAACTAACCTACACATTTCCCTGCATTTTGCAGTCTCCATACATCACTATCTGATCTAGGGCTACATCTACATCTTTTTTCTATCTCTGCTTGTAATATATCCCATACAATTCTCTAAAAATGCTTTAGAACGTATTCTGCCATTCTAGGTCTCCTATTTTTCTCCACAGATATTCTTCTTTCCCTACTATTTCTATAACCTATTTGTTATTCACTTTATCTGTCCATGCTATCATTCTCATACATCTGAAGCACAGCATTCCAAATGGCTGCTACCGTTTTTCTGTTTGCTTTTCCGACTGCCGGTATTTCATAGGCATACTGTGCTGTGCTCCACACAATGTTTTCAATAATTTTCTTCTTGTTTCTATGTTTGTTGTCATTCATCATAGGCGCTGTTCTTTCTTGTTAGATGCAGTTCGGTCCGCTTATACTGTTTTACAGTTATATGCCATATTTCTCCGGCATTCAGAGGTTGTAGGGGGCTCCGTGGCGTAGTGACTACTACAACTAAGGTCCCTGGTTCGAATCCCGACACGGTCCGCTTGAAAAATGTTAGGCGAGCTTTTTCACAAAAATACACCCTCGTGCGGATGAGAGGTAAAGTGGAGGTCAAGTGTGTAAGTGTTGTCACGCACGTAAAAGATTCCTACCTAGCTTGAAACAGGAAGGGTTCAGCAAAATTCCAAATTTTCCAGGTAAAAAAACTCGTTTTCTGGTCAATGCAGTATCTTCGGGTAGAGCATTGGAAAATCACATGTAAGGTTGTGAAGGGGGGCGGCTTCGTGGCGTAGTTGTATGTGTGTGACTACTATGCCCAAGGTCCCGGGTTTGAATCCTGACAGGGTCCGCTTGAAAAATGTTAGGCGAGCATTTTTCACAAAAATATATCCTCGTTCGGATGAGAGGTAAAATGGAGGTCCCGTGTGCGACGAGTGCGAGTGTTGTCACGCACGTTAAAAATCCCTACCTTGCTTAGAACAGCAAGGGCTCGGCAAAATTCCAAATTTTCCAGGTAAAAAAAACTCGCTTCCTGGCCACTGTAGTACCTTCGGGTGGAGCATTGGAGAATCACATGTAAGGTTATGAAGTGCGGTAAACAATCTGTGGCTGCCAAGTTCCTCTAGCACTTGAACTTTTACCGATTTATTATTCTTTCTAATATATCTTTTCGCACAGTCAAAATTAGTTGCAGATATTTTACAACCAACACCTGTGGTTGTTTATAATGATCATCAGATTTTCCTGCACTTATTTTTTCGTCATTAAGCTTTCAGTTTCAAAACTGGTTGAACAGGTACCTGCACTTATTTATATTCTAAGCTTGCCTACACAGTTCCCTAGAATTCTCACACAATCTGTATACAACTCGGTTCCCCTTCCATTGTTTTTTAATTTTATGCCGAATTTCACTGAGATTCAGTGAAGGGGGTTAAGCAGCCTATGGCTGCCAAGATCCCCCAACACTTAGACATTTGCCGACATAATAGTTTTCCAGTAAATCTTTTCACACAATGAACCTTATTCAAGAATATTGCCCAACCAGTACTTGTAGTTGCTTATAATAATCATCATGTTTAAGTACAGTTACTTTTTTCGTCATTAATTTATTCATCTTGGGACTGGTTGGATGCGTACCGCCATCGATTTCTATTCTGAGCTAGCCTACACATTTCCCTGAAATTCCTACAGCCTACATCTTTCGCTATCTTTTTGCAGTAGTCTAACCTAGGTCTACCTCTTCTTCTCTTTTTTCCTAACTCTGCTTTTAATATATGCCGCACTATTCCCTCATGCCGTAGTATGAAGCCTATCATCGTATCTCTCCTATTTTTTAACGTTTTCTACATGTTTCTTTCTTCCCTTACCATTTTTAATACCTCTTCGTTCTTAACTTTGTCTGTCCATGATATCTTCATCATACGTCTGTAGCACCACATTTCAAAAGCTTCTACCTTTTTCTTGTCCGCTTCTCCTACTGTCCAGGCTTCACAGCCGTACAGTGCTGTGCTCCACAGATATGTTTTAAGCAATATTTTCCTTGTTTCTATCTTTGTTGTCTTTGAGCACAGTAGTTGCTTTTTCTTGTTAAATGTCGCACGACCTTGTGCTAATCTTTGTTTTATATCTTTTGCGCTTTTCCCATCTTGCGTTATTTGGCTTCCTAGGTAGCAAAAAACCTTAACCTCTTGTAAGTTCGTGTTACATACTTGTATTCTTGTTTTTTATTTATTTTCCCCTCTTTGCATACTAATACCTTAGTTTTAGTTTTGTTAATTTTCATAACGTATCTCTCTGTTAGAACGGTTTCCATTTCATTAAGAGCAGCTTCTAACTCTTCTTTGCTAGATGCTAATATTGCCATATCATTTGCAAATCTAAGCATATCAATTTTTTTGTCCCTGCATAGTAATTCCAAATCTCTTCCTGCATTTGACAGTATTCATTGCCTCTTCAATGTACGAGTTAAAAATTAATGGGGATAGGGCACATTCCCGTCTTGCCCCTTTCCTAATGCTTACTTCTCTACATTCCTGTTCTAATTCTATTACCGCTGTTTGCTCTTTGTATAAGCTATGTACTATTCGTCTATCCCTATAACTGATTCCAATTTTTTCTAGTATTTCGAAAATTTTTGCCATTTTACATTGTCGAATGCTTTTTCCAGATCTACAAACCCTATATACACGCTTTTCCCTTTTTCTATTGTTTTTCATTATCACTCTTAGCGCAAAAATAGCTTTCCGGGTTCTCCTGTTTCGCCTAAATTCAAATTAGTCTTCCCCTAGTATTTCTTCAGCTCGTTTTTCCATTCGTCTTTGTACAATTCTAGTTAATATTTTTGGCACGTGTGCTTTCAAACTTATTGTTCAAAAATTTTCACATCTATATGCGCCTTTCTTTTTTGGTATAGTAACTATGATGTTACGTTTGAAATCTTGGGGTATCTCGCCTGTCTCATGCATATAGCTTATAACTTGGAAGAGACGCTCTGTTACTGCTTGCCCAGCTGCTTTTAAAGTTTCTGCTTGCACCTTATCTGTACCCGGCGCGTTGCCATTTTTCAGACCCTTTAATGCTAATTCAAACTCCTCCTACATATAAAAGCCCTATATATTCTTGTCATCTACCAACTTTCTCTACATTTTCTATAATGACGTTTCCTCCCGCGTCGTTTATATTTTTGCTATACGGTTTTATATCCATAAAATTGATTCCAATTGGTTTGTATGCCTCATCTGTCTTTCCTACTTTCATCTTGGTTTGTACCTCTTTGCACTTTTCTTTAATCTATTGTTTTTTAGCTTTCCTGCATTTGCAAATAATTTCCCATTTTATGGCTTTGTATCCCTGTTTTCCTGTTTCGTCTGATTTATTTTTGTATTTTCGTCTTTTTTCTATTAAATTCAGGATATCCTTTGTTATCCATGGTTTCTTATTTTCTTTTTGTGTATAACCCAGAATATCTTTGGCCGCCATGTTTAGACTGGACTTAAAGTTATTCCATTCTGTTTCTACTTCCTTAGTATCAAATATTTTTAAGATATCTTTCATCAATTCATTTGACTTTTTTTCGAATCTTCCTTGAATATCTATACTTTTAGTTTCGCCAAGTCAAAGTGCTTTTTTCTGTTTTTTTTAATTTTTAAATTTAAGTGCGGTCTTCATAATTGCGATGTTGTCGTCAGTGTCTATATCTACTTCTGGGTAGCTTTTACAATCTTCTGCTTGAATTCTAAACCGTTTTCTAACACGAATGTAATCTATTTGATGTCTTCCTATATCTACTGGTATCTTCCACAGACATAGTCTTCTAGCATGATGTTGAAATAATGTGTTTGTGATGATTAAATTGTTCTTGTCGCAAAATTCAACCAGCCTATTTCCCTTGTCGTTTCTCGTGCCTAAACCAAATAAACCTACTACCGCTACTTCCCTTCCCTCACTTATCACTGCATTAAAATCCCCCGTAATTATTAAATTTTCATGACCTTTTACGTATCTTAATATGTCTTCGACATCTTTGTAGATCACTTCTACCTCTTCGTCACTGTAGCTAGACGTGAGCATGTATACTTGTATTATTACAGAGTTTACCGGTTTAGATTCTAATCTAATCATGAGTACTCTTTCGTTCTTTTGTAAGTAATTTTCTACACAGTATCCTATGTTTTTCTTCATAACTATCCTCACACCCAAATTTCCTTCTTCTGTTTCTGTATGAATTACCCTGAAGTCTCCACTCAAAAAATCCTCGGCCTCTGGCCACCAAACTTCGTCGATCTCTACTATGTCTAGTGCTATCCTATTCATTTCGATTTTTAGGTTCTCTATCTTACCTACTTGCTTCATACTTCTAACATTCCATGCTCTGATTGGCAAAATGTTCCCGACTCTTAATCTGCACCTTCCGATATCATCCTCCGAAGTAGTCCCCTCCCGGAGATCCGAATGGGGGACTATTTTAACTTTGGAATATTTTACCTAAGAGAATGTCATCATTTTATTACAATTTAGGTACGCTATGTGCTTGGGAGGTAATGTGGTGGTTTCCCGTTGGGTTCCACATCGCGGTGGCGTGTCTTAGACTGCCATAGCGACCCCTATAGTCTGCCAATTACCGAAAGAGCCCTCTTTCGGGGACCTGTCTTAGTCTGGTTCCTCACTAACGACCCTACTACTTTAGTTGGGCCTGTAGTTTGGCTCTTTAGCTCATTATAACAGACAAGCTATTTCACCTGTTCGAGTAATCTAGTACTTCGACAAGGTGCAGGTCCTTTCGAAATGGAATATCTCTTCACCAGTACTATTTCCTAGATAATTTTTCAATCTTTTCAACGTTGAAAACTAACTCTCTAAAGAAGACTTCGTGATTGAAATAACTGCAAGGATCATAAAAAAAGTTCTCCTATTCGGAAATGTATCATCTTCAATGATTTTTAAGGCGACAACAGCATAAGTAAATAGATGATTTTTAGCAGTTTTTCAATGTGACACCCACAGATTCCATTCTGCCGTAAGAATATCCTTGTTGGTATGCTGTAAATCACTTTGGTGAAACTCCACAGCTAGAACCAAGTCATTGAACGTCCTATTTACAGAATTAGCTGACAAGACACTGTCAAGTCTAACTAAAACCTTTTTTAACGATGCTGCAATCTCATCAAGAAAGGGAATAAAAACTGTTTTACGATAGTATTCTTCAGGTGTCTTTGATTGAAGCTTCGATCGAAAATTTTGGGTGCCAACTGTCCTAGGTACTTTTGGGACAACTCTTAGCTTAGTAGCTACATTTTCAACCTTTCTGTTCAGTATCTTAAACTTTTCTTCTGTATTACTTCTCAAGTCGATAAATATGTTCTCTACTAATTCAATTTTACTCATTGCAGAACTGAGATCGGTAGATTTCTTTTGTAAATATTTAGAGGTGAAGTAAGTTAAATATAGCATTTTTGACATAACAGTTAACGTGATTATAAATTCAAACTTGCCTAAACATGTGTAATGACCGGCGGCTTCAGCACTTGCATCATTGTCTGTTGTATCTATTATTTTCACTAATTCAGAAATTATACATTCAAAACTTTCAAGAAATACAACCACTGCATCATGTCTTTCCATCCACCTGGTTTCGCAGCAGTTGTGTATGACACTATTTTCTGTTCCTTTTTAAAATTGTAGCATGCTTTGTTAAAGTTCTAAAGAAATTACTCACTTCAGATGCTGTTTGGAAACGGTTACGGATGCACGAAGTTTTGGTAGCATCGCTTAAACATAAATTAAGGCAGTGTGATGAGCAACGAGTATAAACAGCTTTGGAATATTCTCTCTTAATAATATGTTGAACGCTATTGAATGCTCCTTTCATTGCTGAAGCACCGTCATATCCTTGACCTCGTAAATTTTGTAACTAAAGACCAAGATGTTGCAGCTGTGTTTTGACAGTTGATACTATACCAACACCTGTCACGTAGTAAACAGAAACAAACGTAAAAAAATCTTTTCTTAAATTCATAACGTCTATGTCAATATACCAAACACAAAGAAAAACTTGTTTTACTCGGCTAATATCTGTTGTCTCATCTCCCAAAACCTTGACAAATTTTGTTTTGTTTACTTTCGCCAAAATATTTTTTTGGATTTGATTTCGAATGCAGCTTATATGAATATTCTGAACTGTTGGACTGATGTACATAGCGTTACCCACTGATGAGTGAATGCTCCAGACAATACATTATCTCCATGACGTGCTCTGTATCTGGCTAAAGCCCTAAAGTTTCCATCATTTGTGTCTGGTTCTTTGAGTGATAGCCGTCCTGAATCAACATGACCTCGTAAAGGTAGTTCCTGTCATTTCTGCAATAGATCTTATAATGCATCTATTTTTTCAATGTCTACTTGATCTTTCATCCATTACTGCTACACTACATTTTGCTGCTTTCCAACAAAAAAAAAATTCAAAAAGTCAGTTCTAGTCAAACATAATCTTCCATGATATTTTATTCTCGAATGTTCCTCAAAAGTCTCAATAGCGTCCTTCCACTTTGGACGGTGTTTTATACTAATTAATTTGTGTATAAAAATCACTTACATTTTCCACCAAAAAATAAACTGCATTACTTATCTGAGTGAACTGTATTACAATTATACCGTTACACATAGGGCTGCTCATTCACTGCCTTTGTTCACAAAACAAAAATGACACTACCGCATCAAACCACTATTGATGTTAAGATACCTCCTTGTCGATCATACGAGCAATTCGGCAGACATGTAATGAAGTGATCCGTGGCATTTCTAAGTCGTTTTGTTATTGGTTGATAATTATTACAAATATCATAGTGTACATTTCGATATTCGAAGGTATTTGTTAGTAGCTCAGTAACCACTTGCAGATTTCTGAACGCATTCCGGGATGTCTGAATTCAGAGTAGAAGGAGCGCATGCGTATGGGTGATCAAGCTAGAGTCGACAGATTTGAAAAACACTTTGTCTTTAGTTTTCAAAATGGTAGGTCAAAAAGCTTCCACTTGGCTGGTTTTATTAGAGGTAATGTTTTATAAATTAATAATGTAGTTGATATTTAAGGTAATCTGATTACATCTTTGTAATCAATGCATTGTTTTGAATAAATGTTGGTATATATTGTAAAACCGTTAGTTAGTTAACCATTGAAGGAAATACTTTTATGATTACCTGTTGCTTTTGTCTCTGAATTTGACATTTTCTTTACTTATCAGATGTAATCTATATTTTTCCTGTCGATTTACGGTTTTATTGAAATTATTTATGTATAATGAATGTTATTTGTTTAAACGACCAAAACTAATATTTATTTATTTAAAATAACGTATATTTAGTATTTAATACGAAGTTGTAACTCCCATAGCATTTCACCTGTTACCGAATCAATAGTCAATGTGCCCTTACAATGATTGCACGAGCAACTTGTACCAACACCATCCTTCAATATATTAAATCAAATTATTAAGCAGGTTTGAATATGAACAGTATTATACAGTATTATGTTTGATTTTACGATAGTAATTGAATTTAACCATAACGATGTTGTGTATATTTTTTGTTTGTAACTTTACAATGTTTCGATGTTGTTTAATTTTTCCAAAGGTATGTTTTAAGCGATGCAATTATAATGAATAATTTTTAACGTTTGCTCACTAGATTTAATGTATATTTTAACTAACATGCTTTTATATAAACATTTAACGCCTGAGTCTGGGTTTTGAATTTGTGCTATAAAATCTTGATGTTTTGCTGCTTACATGTTTTATAATGTTTGATATTTGTGAGGTACTTGACATTTTTATTTTATGTGAAATTGATTTATTTTAGCTTATTAACCACATATTCCACTGCATTGCTCATATCTCGGTTTAAACTTAATTATATATTTTGTTGTTTTTGTATATCCTATTATCTAGCCGATGTTCCTATATAATTAACTAGTAGTTAACGTTTGTGATAATTGTTGTGATGTAATTAACTTGAACCTCTGGTATGATCGATCTCTTCACGTGCCTTACGCGTTTGCATTTATGACTATGTTGGAGATAGTCTATTCAATAATAAGCGCTCGGGGAGGAACATTGGTAGTCAAGGTGCAGGTCATTTTCCTGGTGTCCCCCCTTTTTAACTTTAGCTGGGTAGTATTGGCCTTGCCGACCTCAGTACCTACCAGAAACGACTAGCTGGTTTACACTAACGTTTCTCCAGTTGTCACGTAAGATATGCCTGGGTAACAGTTAACATCCCGTTAAATTCAATGTTGGTGATCTGGGTACTTGTACCCTACCCATCCTTGTTGAGATATGCCAAATGCAGTTGGAAGTGTGAGGGTAGTTTGGGGGTTTCTCTGCCGTGCTCTTTTCCCAATCGCCCAGGTTGAGTACGGCACTGTTCGCTTTGAATTTTAATTCCTATTATTTTCATGCGAATGACCTATTTAGTGGTTATTGTTTTGATTAAAAGTAAGTGAGGCAAATACTGTAGTTTTATTTCAAACCTTCCCGCCTTAACGCCATCTTCCCAGTGTGAATTTGGATTACATTATAACAACACAACGTAGGTGTCGTCGAGCCACTGCCACCTAGATGTTAGATCATGGAGCCCAGTGTGCTGTTCATAGAGGGCGTTTTAGTCAGGCCTTCAGGTCGGTTACACTACAGTACGATCAGTTCCAAAGCTTGTTTACAACTGCCCATTTTACCCGGAAAACAGATAAAGGTAGAGATTAGGATTGATATTAATAAAGCATTTGTGAATGCACTTAACATACTCATTGAAGAGTTTTTAGCTAATTGTTCTGGTAATTCGCGAGATCCTCTTGCAACTCCAGATTGACAAAACAAAAGACAGTATTTACAAAACGCGCCCTTCAGTTTGTCAAAATATGCCACCCCAGGAAACCGCTGAAGCTACTTTACTTGAAGTGACCATTTCTTGGAACCAATTACTTGAATATGACATTTGTGTGAAAGTAACGGATCCCATGTTGTTCGTAAAACATATTCTTTATCTGCATAAGAAATATTAAATTTTTCGACAAAATTTCCAACATTGTTTGTTACATACACAAGTTTTTCGTTTGGGCTTCTTTTTTCAGCTGCCATACAAGAACTTGTCCCTCCTTTTGTGGCTGAAGTTGAAAGAATAGAAAGTTCTTGTTTATGCTCGTAGTGAGGCTGGTTCTTTGCAATCTTCAAGTAAACAAGTGAAAATTTTTAAATAAACAGTACATATACTTTCAAATGTATTAATTATGTATGTAGTGGCAACTTTATTGATGGAAAATATGGCATTATTTATTTGGTTACACCTTGTGCAATACGCGACCGTTTGTGTTTAAAACATAGGGGCGCTCGCCGATCGTAAAAGCACGTGCTTTCATTAGGTTAATAGGTATGTATTAAAAAAATATTTTAATTTTATACTTACAATAATTAACGATTTGAGTTGCTTGTCATTATTCAGTCTAGGTTTCTTGACAAGGTCTCTATCCATCATTTGACTGTTTAATTCAACGGTTTTCACTCTAACATAAACGAAGGAATTGAAAACTGATTTTTGGATGCTATTGTAATGGTACAAAATAAAGAGGGAAGTCTGATCAACGACTTGGTTTAAAGAATTCGAAACTGTATATTTTAATAGTCTTAAACGCAAGTATATATTTGTTTAAATCTTTAAAAGGTCATTTGTGTAATGTAGTAACCTTTAAGTAGGTTAAACTTGTATAAGATTTTAGTGTGTAGATGTTATTTGTGAACTGATAATTTTCTGATGTTTTCGACGTCAATTCACAAGTTAATTTGATCTTTACAAAGGTTTTCTCAAGAGTCACTGATCAGTCATACTTAGACGGGTTAATTAAAGAGTATATAAATTATCCATACCCCTTTAGATAAGAAAATTTTTTGACATATAAGAGAGGTTTTGGAATTACTGAGTATAAACTAGGATTGGGCAAATTCAATATTATTGTTTAGCAGTTATAAAATGTTGTGTTTATGTCTATACTTAAGTTGTATATTGCATTTGTAGGTTTAATGCTTATTTTTATCTCTATCGATGACTATTTATTTTATTATAAAGGTCAGTATTAAAATTAATTGAAAGTTTCAGGTGCAGAACCACATTAATTTTATTAGTTAAACAGAGGGAACTTATTTAAACGTCGTTATGCATGAAAAACATTGTGTTTGATAAAGTTTATTGCTTTCAATAAAACTTAGAAACGGTCATTAGAAATTTACTCCAACTTGAAGTAGGTTTTATTTTATAATTCTACAAGGTCGAGTATCAAGAAGAAAGGTCAGTAATATTTATTATTTACGTATAAAATGGGTGGTTTATGTCAAAACTTTTTAGAAAGCAAAATTTGATTTGAATTTATAGTAAGCTTGTTTAATACAAAAACGACATTTGAATAATTCATTGAGATAAGTCGGATGAGAGGGGCTTTATTTTAGAGAAATTTTATATAACTAGTTTGAAATACAGTAGCAAACTCGGGTAATTAATTAGTTTATTGTAAATGTTATTCAGCGTGAATTATTGCAATTTCTTGAACAAACGTTTGAAGATTTGTGAATAGATAGATAAAGGATATGAATAAATGAAAATTGGAAACTTCAGTCGGTCACACAAAGGAACAGAAATTTGCATTTGATGTTTATGCTGTTTACGCTAATAGGAAACTAATATTAGAAACTTTGGGAGTACGCAATAGGTAATGAAGTTAGAGTTTACTTAGACAATCAACTGTTAAAATAGCTTTAGCAAAATTACTGAGTACCATGCGTAAATGGTATTGACTTAAAGCGGATTGACAGTAGCAATCTTTTATTTTCGCAAACAAATTACTGGTAAGTCCAAGCTGATTTTATTCAAACATTAATTAAACCATATTTACAGACAGCTGTTGGTTTCAAAGGAATAATTTTTTTTCCAAATTACAAACAAAATTTTTAACACAACATAATTTTCTAGTTAACCGTGATATTCACCCATTAGCTGATGTCCTCGATAATATAAAAGGAAACTTTTATAATATCAATTCCAATAAAATACACGTAACAGATTTACAACGAAAGCGAACTGGAAACGCTATTGTTGTTAGTACTGTAACAATTTTTTCTGACGACTGCAAGTCTTCACTAAATACGCTGCATTGACTATTTAAATAAACAGTTAAATCTTGCTATATAAATAAATATTAGATCGGGGCCCTGTAGCCCAAACACAAGACAAAGATTATTCAATATTACTGGTTTAGTTAATATCAACAAACGTTGGTCGTTTGAATAGAATCTTCAATGTCAGGCGACTTTGAAGTTACTTGTGCGCATTGAGCAGAACGGTCAGTCTGGTACGACCACTTGATAAGAAAACATCATGCAGTGGAACTGGGTCTTCGCCAGAAACCTGCGTCTAACCATAGGCGTTGCCGATTGGCCAAGTGCGAGATGCACTTGAATTAAGGTGTGTTTTAATTATGGTAAGCAGATTAAGTTACTGTTAAATCAAACTAAATAATTTTGTTATAGCGCTCATACGGTCAACGATAATTTTTGTAAGACTTCGCTTATACGCTCAACGATATTTTTTGTAAGAATTCGGTCATACGCTCAATGTTAAAGTTTTTGTAAGAATGCTCTCAAACGTTTAATGATATTTTTAGTAAGCCGGCATTTGACAGCTGTATGGACTTTTGATAATGAATTGTCTAAATTCGTTAATTTTGATTTCAAAAAATTTGTAAAACGTGTTTCGAGGATTTTCTAGCATTAATTTCAGTTAATCCATTAAAAATTAATCTAAATGATCAACAAAGTTTTGGTCTTTGTAATTATCAAGTTTATTATCAGTAACGTAATTGCAATGATGTTTGTTTTGGACATTCACCAAAAATAAGACTGCAAGTTTACAAGTTTAAATACGATATTTAGTTTACCGAATTACCGTTATATTAGCGGTTTTTAAAACAAGTGGAAGAACGTGGAAAATGATGTATTTTGGATAGCCTGTTTTATGGTTGCTTTTGTTTCGACTTGCGAAGATGAGATGCACTTCACGTTCTATAAATGGTTTCAGTAAAATTTCAGTTTACTACGCAATAAAATGTGGACGGTACGTTGACGTCATTTGTTTGTCAAAGGATCGTATGCCAGCACATCTGATTTTGACAATGTAATTATCACAACGTAGCTTACAACAACGCTTTGCAAGGTAAACTTTTTTTATTACTTTGACATCACGACAGCTGTTCGCCTATCTTGACAACGAAGCGAAACATCGTAAACAACATTGTAAGAACCTCCGATTTTAGTTTTGCTCTGTAATTACGAAAAACTTTTGCTGTTTAGAATTTATTACATTTTGAATCAAGGATTTTGCATGATATTGTTATAAATGTATATGAATACCTTAATTTAATTCTAACAAAATACTTTATTTAAATTCAATCATACCTTAAATAGTTATGAAAACTAAAATTATTAGACTTTGAAAATCTTAATACGCACTTTTAAACCTAATAACAAATCTAATATTTTGGGCAATTAATTTAGAAAGCCTTGTAAATATGTTTAATATATAATTGATAATTTTAATGCTTAGTAGTTACAGTCATAATTTTCTTAATCTATTACTGTGTTGAAGAAATTAATCTACCTGTGAGATGTATATTTTGTACATAAAATTTCATTACTTAGAAGGCACTATTTAATTAAGGAACAATTATTTAATTCACTTAAGTAATTGTTTTATTTTGAACAAATGAGTTTAAGAATAGGTTAATTAAATCAAGAGGTAAAAAAAGCATAAATACGCTTTACAAATTTAATCTTTTAGATCTCGCTTGACTATGGAACACTAATAGCACTTTCAAGAATTTTAATGCCTATACTTGTGTTTATAATAGTGTTCAAATAATTGATATTAATAGCCATTCTTTTTTATAGTATAAGGTAACAAGAGTACATCTCTTGTGTCGGAAGATAGTTAAAATTTCATCATTTTAAGGAGATCCCTTCACCATATAAAGATCTCAAAGTTAGCCTAAGGCTACGTAAAAAGGTTATAGTACGGCTCTCCAAAAAAAACAGAAACCACATTCTGGATGTTGTAACTTGTAACATGTTAAAATATTAGGACAAATTTTGGTATATAACTGCGCTGTGGCTACATTAAATTATGTTAATTTGGTTTCACATTTAGTATTATATATTGAACAGTTAATATAGATACTAATAATATATCAATAAGCTTAGTTGTCGTGCATTTTGTTATCAGCAATCGGTCTTTTCCTATTGCTTCTTATTCTTATTGAAACTCAAGTTTGATATGTTTGAAAATGCGTTAAAGATCGTTGCTTTCGAGTTGTACGTCGATAGGTTAGCGCCGTCGCACAGAGAGAGTTGCATTCAATAAAAAGTTAAGGTTAGGTTCTAAGAAGGATTAGCAATTTTTGTCTTCAATGCGGTAGTATAATTAAAACGTGGTGAAAAGATGCGGGCCGAGTTTTGTGCTAAGTGGTGTTTGAGGATTGCTATTTTTGATGGGATAAGTGTGAAACGACTTTTATTTTACAGAAGACACCACGATCTAAGCGCCACTGAAACGTTATTTCTTCTACGTTGAGGCGCTAGTGTAAGTTATTTTTCTTAATGGGCGCCAGTGAACAAAAATCTTTCGACATAGCTAGAGGTCTATTCCTGGGTAGAGCAATAAGAAGTGGGGGGTAAGTCAAATTCTGTTTTCAAACCAAAGCTAAACTAAGCTAAATAGACGCCACCATGTCCTGAGATAGTTACGATAATAGCAGAGCACAGTTCTAAGGGCGGACGTGGAAACCCAAAGATAAAACGATCGCCTTCGTTAACAAAAACCTGTCTTACCAAAATAAGACGCAGCTCCTGTAAGAAATTGCAAAGATTAAATAAATAAAAAGTAGAACACCATTTGTGTCCTATAAAAGTATAAAAAAAATAAAAAATGTATATCCAGTATGATATTGACACCAAATTATTACTCAAAAATTTTAGCTTTGTGTAATTAGATTTGATCGCATTTGACCAAAATAAAAGCATCAACGTGAAACTAATTGTTTACTAAAAAAACTTTCTTTTAAACTTTCGGAACTTTTTAACAAATAACAAAAATGTATCATTAACATCTATATCAAAGTCAAGGTTTTGACTTTTTAAAACAACCAACTACACTTTAAATATGAACCTACTTTAAACATTTGAGTGAAAATAATTTGTAAGCATAATACACTGAATTACGTTCTAACCTGGGCAGATCTTTTCAGGTTGATTACAATTTCTAGAATCTTATTCAGAGTGTCTTTAAATTTTCAGATTTAAATTTCATGATTTACATGTAGATAAATGCTAATCACAAAAATAGGAATGTTTGGTTTAAACTCAATGACAGCTGCACGAAGCATTTGTTTTCATGACATCTGCCAATTGTGCAACAGAAAAAAATATGACGTCGAAAACATACGTTGAAATTATCTAAGGTTCAGATGGAACCAAGCTTGTAATTATAAAAACCTCATCATCATTTTGTTTTCGACCTTACTAAAGGTCGGTTTGACGCAGCTCTAACTTCTTTTCTATTCTGTGCTAATCTAAAAAGCTCTACATACCCTTCACAACCTAAATTTCTAATAATTTGACTAATATAGTTTGGTCTAGGTCTTCCTATATCCTTCTATCTTTTTCCTATCCACCTGGCTCTACATAGATATTAGCAACCTGATGTTTGTTAAAGAACTCTAACATGGTTACATAATTACCATTTATAAGGAAATGAAATATAACCTGGTTATCCGCTTCAAAAGGAAAAGTGTTAAATTATATGTTATGGTAAGGCTTAAGCAACGAAACGCTACCAACATGCCAGACCGCTAACTAATTGTGAGTTATGTCATGGTGACATTTAGTTATCTGATTTTTTTTTTTTGGTTTGTTTTCGAACTTACTTAAATTCGGTTTGACGCAGCTCTAAATTCTTTTCTATTCTGAGCTAGTCTAAAAGGTCTGCATACCCTTCACAACCTAAATCTCTAATAAATTGACTAATATAGCTTTGTCTAGGCCTTCCTACTCTATTTTTATTTGGTAGTCTATAATCTAAGACTTTACTAAATAGTCCCTCATGTCTTAACTGGTGCCCTATCATTCTATCTCTCCTGGGTTCCTCACCTATCCTTCTATAAACTTCCTCAGTTTTTACTCTTAAAACTTTACTAACTTCATTCCTATACAATCATATGCTTCTATCTTTTTAATTATTCTTAATTAGCAAGTTCTTACTCCTTTAACCATTACTAGTTTAATAGCTTAGTACTATACTAAACTACGTCTATCTTTGTATTTACTATTAAAAATCATACTTTCTACTCGTATACTATCTAATTTTTAAACTCCTACCTTTGTATTAACTCCTAAATGCATATTATCTACTACGTTAATCGTACTTCTTTTTTATTTATATTAAATAGCTTAATACTTCTCATTTTTCTTCTCATATTAATTCTCAATAAGTTACATGTATACTCTCTAACATTTAAAATCTCTAACTCTTTTCTATCTCTATCTAAGTTATAGCTTTGCAAAATAACATGTTAATTTTTCCATACATAAACCTTCTCTTTTTCTTAGCCTAATTTAAACTTCTCAATAATCAATTAAATCAAGGAGTACAAACACCCTGTCTAAATCATTTTATTAGTTCCTTTTTATTTCATCCACTAATTCTACGACTTTATTAATGATGAAATAATTTTTCTATCCTGAAATTCTATTTTTAAAACCAACTTACATAATTAATCCTATAAATTTTTTAAATTACTAGGAAATCGACCTTTATTTTTTACCTTTCTCGTGATTCTATCATAATTTTTTTCAACCTATTAAGTCGTATTTGACATAATATCATTTTCTATTTGTAATTAACCTGCTTACTCCCTTCACAACCTGATTACATAATTTACTAATAAGTTTGTCAAGACTCCTTAACTTCAGACTTTTACCTACAGTAGTATAAGTATTAAACCTATGTGTTAAAGTAATTAAGTTACATGTACCTTAATGCAAACGATATCAACTGTATCCTTTCAGACGATATTAATTTATGTTATGGTAGGTTAAAACGAATCGCTAACATGCCAACCGCTACCTAATGTGAGTATTGTTATAGTTTTTAAATTTATGTTATGGTAGGTTAAAACAAATCCAACATGCCAGACGCTACCTAATGTGAGTTATGTCATGGTGACGTTTATTAAATTTATGTTATTGGTAAGGTTAAGCAACAAACGCTACCAACATGCAACGCTACCAATTGTGAGTTATTGATGAGGTTTATTAAATTTATGTTATGGTAATTAAGCAACGAAACGCTACCAACACAGACCAACAATTGTGAGTTTTAAGGTGATTTATTAAATTTATGTTATGGTAAGGCTTAGAACAACTACCAAAGCATGCCGCACCTAATTTTTATTATGGTAGTTTATAAATATTAGTTAAGCTAATTCTAAATTCAAATTCGACTCTAATAATTTTAGTTGTCCTGTAATTTTTAATCTAGCTTTTATTTTTTTTAATTGTTTCAACTACTTAAATGTTTGACATAAATTCTTTTCTATTCTACTAATTAAAAGGTCATCCCTTCAAACCTAAACTATTATTTAAATATCTTTTGCTCTTTTTTGAATTAACCGTCTTAACTGGTGCCCTATCATTCTATCTCTCCTGACCTTCAATTGTTTCCACATACAGGGTTCCTCACCTATCCTTCTATAAACTTCCTCGTTAGTTACTCTATCTGTCCAGCTAATCTTTAACATTCTCCTATAGCACCAAGTTTCAAAAGCTTCTATCCTTTTCTTATCTACTTCTTTAATTGTCCAAGTCTCACTACCGTATAGTAGAACGCTCCATACGTACGACTTTAAAAACTTTTCTATTATCTAAACTAATACTATTAGCTATTAGTAAGTTTTCTTTTAAAACATTTTTCTAGCTTGAGCTATTCTAGCTACTATATCCCTTCTGCTACGTCCATCCTTTGTAATTATACTACCTAAATAGCAAAATTCATCTACCTCCTTTAACTCGGTATTACCTATTTTTAATTTTGGTTTATAACTAGGCTGTAACTCACTTGTCATTATCTTTGTCTTTACCGAGTTAATTCTCATACTATAGTTACTCCGTAGTATCTCATCTAAAATATTTAAAACTCTCCTAACTCTTTTCTAGACTCTGCTATAATGGCTATATCATCTGCAAAACGTAACATGTCTATTTTCTGTCCCTGTACACTAATACCTATCTCTTTTCTCTCTCTAGCTAAGTTTAAAGCTTCCTCAATATAAACATTAAAAATCAAGGAGACAGTATACAACCCTGTCTAACACCATTTGTAATCTTAGCTTCCTTTTCTATTTCATCAAATCTAATTACTACACTTTGGTTTTATATAGACTGTAAATAATTTTTCTATCCCTATGAGAGATTCCTATTTTTGCAAAACCCTGAACATAACAATCCAATTAACCCTATCAAATGCTTTTTCTAAATCTACAAATGCGAAATGAGTCTTTTATTTTTTGTAACCTTTTTCGATAATTACCCTAATCATTAGTATCGGTTCTCTAGTCCCTCTGTCTTTACGAAAACCATATTGGTCTTCGCCTAAATAATTCTCAGTCAAAGCTTCTACTCTATTTTTAATTATTATTGTTAGTATTTTGGAAGCATGAGAAGTTAAACTAACCGTTCTAAAATTCTCACACCTATCAGCTCCTGACTTTTTTGGGATTGCGATAATAATATTTTTTTCGAAATCTATTGGAACCTCACCTGTATCATATATTAATTTCACTAGTTCATATAATCTATCTAAAGTTTTCTGACTTGCATATTTTATTAATTCTGCGGGAATATCGTCTATCCCTGGCGCTTTATTTAGTTTAAGATTCCGAACAGCTCTATGAAATTCCTCTCTTAATATTGAGAACCCTATTTCTACATCCTCTTCTTGGTCGTTCTCTAACTCATCTATATCGTCTCCCTTATATAAATCTTCTAAATATATTTTCCATCTATCTGCTACCTCAACTTTATTTATTAGAAGCTCATTATTCTCGTCTCTAATACCATTATATTTTTTCCTATCTTCCCCAAAAAACTTTTAAACTGCCCTGTAAGCCCTGTCTGTCTTACCTACTCTCAAATCATCTTGTATTCCCTTACAATTCTCCTCCATCCATTTATTTCTAGCTTTTCTACACTCATGTACTATCTTATTTCTAACTGTATTATATTTTTGCTTACTTTCACTATCCACTTCTCTGAAAGGTTTAAGCTTTCTTCTATTCTCTATTAAATCTAATATCTCCTTTGTTACCCAGGGTTTTCTCGCTTCTATTTTTCTTACCTATAGTCTGTGTTGCTGTATCATGTACAGTCAGTTTTATTTCTTTCCATCTATTTTCTACATTCCTCCTACAGCTATCTCTTTGCTCTTATTATCTAATACTTGTCTATATTCCTCTTTTACCTCACTATCATTAAGCTTACCTAGATCCCATCCCTCTCTTTTAGCTTTTCTCAATTTTTTGAATTTTAGATTACACTTTATTTTAACCAAGTTATGATCGCTATCTATGTCAGCCGCTGGATAACTACGACAGTTTTTAACTTGGTTTCAAAATTTTTGTTTAATTAAAATCTATTTTGTATCTAGCCCTATCACCTGGCGCTTTCCAGGTATATCTTCTTCCAACATGTTGTTCGAATAGAGTGTTTGCAGTTACTAATCTATGTTCCTGGCAAAACTCAACTAATCTTTTTCCTCTATCATTTCGTCTACCATACCTAAATTTTCCTACCATTTTCCCTTACTACCTTCTCTCACTGACGCATTAAAATCGTTCTAACTATTAAATTCTCATCTCCCTTTACTTTTCTCACTATACTATTTATATCCTCGTATACTTTTTCTACTTCCTCATCCTCGTACTAAGTTGTTGGCATGTAAACCTGTATTAAAACAGTGTCTGTGGGTTTCGTACTCAATCTAACCATAATTATTCTATCACTAAATTGTAAGTACTCTTTAACTTTATGCCCTAATCTTTTACCTAACACTATTCCTACCCCTGCCTGTCCATTAGTTGAAGAAGTTGTAATTATTCTATAATTATCTTTCCAAAGTCATTACTATCTGGCCATCTCACCTCACTAATACCTAAAATGTCCAGCTTTTCCTTTCTCATTTCGACTAATAAATTCGTTAACTTATCTACTCTAAGTAATGACCTAACATTCCAAGTCCCTATCACTAAATCGAATTGTTGTTTTATATTCTTATGATAACGAGCCCCAAGTACCCCCTCCCGGAGATCCGAATGAGGGAGTATTTTACCTCCGGACAAGAATTTTACTTGTGAGCTCTCCATCATATGTATTTCGTGTTTTAGGCCACGCACACCTGGGAAATATTGTGGTAGGCTCCCATATCTTTCCACAACGCAGTTTTTAAAGATTTTAGCAGAAAGCCGTATCCGTCACGGCCAACCCCCAACAAGCTTGTAAATTATTGAGGATCGCCCGAGACCAATCGACCCTCCTCCAATATCTTTTAGCCAGCAAGGCTAATCTGACAAAATTTTGTTCTACGGCTTATAAAACCAGTTCAACAATAATTGAGAATTACACAAATTACATGTTGAAAACATAATAGCAACTTTACGTGCTTTATATGATAGTCTGTTTATCAAATTTTTATGACATTCAAAACACATGCATGAAATATCTTATATCTAATAACGAACCAAACTGCTTTTGTTGCTCCACGACAAATCGAGATGGAAATTTATATTCTTCAAACAAAGTTACCAGCCATTTCTAACTAGAGACGACTGGAATCCAAACTAACATCCATAATTACTAGTTAACAAATTTTTTAGTAGACAAATTTCAATTCGACAAATCCTCAGTAACGAACTTTAAATGATGAATCCTACATGATGCGCTAAATAAATTAAACCAAATTAAATTAGTTCGTAAAATATATACTTTACCAACCGTTAGTAGAAGGTATCTTAATAGTTTCAGGTCGAGCACGACCCGACTTGCTTACTTTAGTAATTGATGCGAAGGTCGCCTGCCTCTAGCCGGGAATACATCTTGATAAAGCTGTTGCTAGCGGGCGACTAACTTAACGAAACAAGAACCGAATCGTCGCGACGTTAGAGGTGTAGAATACAAAAGAAACAACTAGAGATGCGCGTGGAAATAACTTTAAGTGACACAGATATTTTAATATAAGAAGATTAATAAGGAATATTGCACGCTTAGCGCATTATCCTCGTAATTCAATGCGAATAATTATTACTGAAATTAAACATGTTACAAGTGTTTAGTTGTTGAAAGGTGCCGGATTTGTTGCAATTAAATATAATGTTCGTCTAATCTTTCTGGGTTCTGTAGTTACCACTAAAATATTTTTTAATATAATTATGAAATTTCAGTACTCATCGATGCTTTTTTAATAATTTATTGATAATTTACGTATCAAAAAGTAATAAAGTAGCACACATGGTGTTTATCACCTGGGACTTACGTCACGGCGTCAGATGTTTTGTTTAAAAAGTTCAATAAAAGGAATTTAGTTCTTAACATGAAAATTATTAGCTCCGCTTTGGAATGGTTGTAGAAAAAGAAGTTTTTGCTGTTACGGAAACCAGATATTTCAGAAACCTTTGTTATTACTAAAATTGATATCTGTGAGTGTTTGACTTTCTATATATTGTTTACAGTTGGAATTTTTACTATCGTGCGTATAATCATATTAAAATTTTATAACAATTATTGAAATTATTCTAAGCAGGAGCAATAACTTTTTAATCTAACTACATTTTAAAAAATGATAGTCTTATAAAAATTTTGTTAGATATTTTTTTATATCAAATTTAGAATTCAAATTTTTATATAAAACATAGAGATCTGTTTGTTGAATATAGATCGAAGATCATTTGTTAAACATGTGTAGTAATAAAATTGTGATCCAAACACGCCAGCTTTGTCCGATTGGAGTTTAAGATAACTTTTTGTAAATACCTTAAAGGACTTTAGATTTTTAAACTTTTTTGTACTCTAGTGGACATTATATTTTTGATTTCAAACATTAAAATTTTTTTTCAATGAGCTTGATAGATTTTTAAAAAGTACAGGTACACATTTGTTGTGAAGACACATATGGTGTTTCTTTTTAAAATAACTTAATTGTTGTATGTTTCAGGTTTAACTTGAAATACTGTTGCATGTTTTTCAAGTCGTGGCTCTATTGTTGAGGTAGGTTGCTTATGAATTTTTTTGTAATGCCAGAAGGTTTCTGCGTTTCCCTTGTGGTTTCTCTTTAATTAGTATTTTTCATAAACCCCGTAGCGCCTAAAATTTTTTTTGTCAACAAAATCGCCATGTCCCTAGCTTATGTCTCTCCGGGTAAGGTAATTCTTAAATCTAGCGCGCAAGTTGTGTTCCTATTATATTGTAGCCACCGTTTAGCTTTTTGTATTTAGGCTCATCTCTGATTGCTAGGAACCCTAAGTGTCTATATTAGCGTTCGACATAAAGGGATAAAACTTATAACAGACAGATGTTGGTTTCAAAAGAATAATTCTTTTTCTAAATTACAAACAAAATTTTGTAACACGACATAATTTTCTAGTTTGCAGTGGTGTTCGTCCGTTAGCTGATGTCCTAGAAAATATAAAAGCAAACTTTTATAATATCACTTCCAATAAAATACGCTTAACAGATTCATAACGAAAAGGAATTGGAAACACTGTTGTTGTTAGTAGGGCTCTCCAAGAAAACGAAAAACCGCATTCTGGATGTAATGAATGATACGTGCAACTTGTCTGTTTTGCTATATTGTGTTTACAAATACTCAAGCTAAAGAGCTGGAAATTGCACAAATTATAGTAGCTGGCGCCAGAAGAAGCGAAATCTGTATTAGGATTACAAAATGCACTTACTAATTTAGAAAACAGAACTGTACACAATAGATACCGCTACGTATTTCAAACAAACTCTGTTGGACATTATTTAGGAGTTAGTAAATTACGATTAACCTTCAGTTCATTATGATTAAATCTGTATCTTTAACCTTTAGCGAATGAAATGTAATCAATGAAACTTATTTTATTGAACGCCTGACTAAAGTTCAAATATTGTTTTTAAGGAATTGTACTCGATAATCTTGATTTATACTCCGTGGCAATTTAATATTTCGTGTTTAACAGTATATGCTGCAAGTCTAACTCGCAAGAGTGAAAACTGTCTTACACTCAACTGTTTCTACATTAACTAAATTGCTATCGACTATCTTCGACTATCTTAAAGACACTTATTATTCATGTGTATTTCAAAACTTCACCCTAACACCGCTTCTCTGAGCTAACTTGGTAAAACAACAATAGAGATCAAGGTATGCAGTATACCTTTATAAAAGTTGCGCGTATCTTATTTTAATAGATACAAAAATTGATAATTAAACTAAAAAACCTATGCACAATTTTTATCCTCCAAATTACAGGTTAGGCGCAAATTTTTACAAAACTGCTTAGTTAACAGGCAAGTCAATGATTGCTTGTACTTTAGCAACCGCAGTTTATTTTTCTATTACATATGAGTATACTCAAGCAATCCACTACTATATCTTTTATTTTATTTATCAAATTCCCAGAATTACTGTAAGTTATATTTAGGTTTTTCCAATCCAACGTGTATGGGTACGAGTTTTTACAAACATATGAATTAAAAATTTTTGGTATTATTGCAATAGTAGAAAGCTCATCAATAATTGCTTCTAGAAATTTTTCTCTTAACATTTCATGTCCACCGTTACCTGCATTACGGAATATGAATTCAACAGTAAGTAGCAGCAAGAAAAGAAAAATTCTAAGATTTACTCATACTTGGTCAAATGCGTGTTTCACTAAATAACTCAATATTAATACTTGAATTTCATAACTTAACCAACTAAATTTTACGTACTAAATTTACTGCCATAATAATGTAATTCTCTACATGAGAATTATATCTATACAATGAGCTTTAAATTCTCCACGTACATATGCATGTACAAACCTTTGCAGTGCTTTTCAAACGTTTTATGGATCCTTATCATCATCATTTACAATAGTTAGTAAATGAACACAAGAAACACAATGTGATTTCTACAATCTGGATATAACACTTAAAAAAATCGACTAAATTTGTATCGGACTTTTCCTTTCACAAGCTCTATCGACAACCAGTACAGGAACTTGCTTGCAGGTACAAATTCAACGCATTCGGAAATCTGTTTTTCGCACTTAAAAAATACCACCGCGTTACACTACAACGTCTTCACAACTTCCAGGGGTATCCGCGTGTCTATCCACTCTTTTATTATCCCTTAGTGTTTACAAGTTACTACTTAATATTATTGCACTAGCTTTTCGCTCTCACTGTTGTGAGTCAAGTTTTTGTATTTTTAAGTTTTATTGTCATTCTGTCCATGTGAGCCTAATTTATTTCCCCTATATTATAATATGGATAGTTTGCGTCAAATTTTCCATTCTCAACACATTTTTTATGGCTGTTTTTATACATATTGTGGTTTTGGGGTGTTAATCCCTTGGTGTCTTCCTTGAACTTGTGTAAATTTGTACAAATAACGTTATTATCAACGGTTATTTTCCGGATCCAATGTAATTTTTTTAATTTAATGCGTAGGGAAGTAAAGTATCGGCATTTAGTAGCATTTGTATTAGATGTTGTGGGAATTTCTCCTTTCTACTACCTACTGTTAAATTAACTAACGCGCTAGAGTTACGTATGTTTTTCTCTTATCTGCTAATACATACGGTACATGCTTGTCATGTGTTGTCTTTTTCTTCATAGACAATTTCCTAAAATTCAAGCAATATTTTCTGACCACAAGTATATCGGTTTATGTATAGTTGTGTACACGATTTAAATTTGTAAATTTCCCAATTGTCGTCATCGGTCTCGGTGGCGTAATTGGTAAACGCATGGTTCCGGAAAAACCAAGATACAGGTTCAAGTACTGTCCAAGACCTTATATTTTCATCTTTCAATTACTAGCTCGATTTGAAATGATTATTAGGGCTTTGCATAAAAGTCTAAGTTATATAGTTCATTTTATTCACTGTAATACGATAGTATTTATCAACTCACCTTGTGTAATTAACAACCTAATATATATATATATATATATATATATATATATATATATATATAAACAACTGACTTAATTAAAATCTTGGGATACACTTTTAGATAAAACTACTACTCGAGAAATAATACTAATTATATATATATATATATATATTGCTGTGATAAGGAGTTGTTTAAGGGTGTATTCTATAGCAAGGGTCGTGCAGTAACCATAAATTACGATAGGAAGCAGAAAACTGCATTTATTTAGTAGAATATTTAATAATTCTTATATTATGTAAATAGTAAGCATTTAACACCCTGTATATAGAGCATAATTAGTTTTAAGCGAGGCAAATGAACACATCTTACAACAATGGGACGCATATTTAGCATACAAATAGGTAATTCATACATTAGGTAAATAACAAGTATTTAACACTCGGTATATAGAGCTTTATTAATTTTAAGCAATGCAAGCAACAATATCTTTCAGTAAAGGTACGCGTATTTAAAGGAAAAGATTGTACAGGTAATTAAACATGCATTAAAAAGAGTTCTAATTAGTTATAATATAATACGGAGATAAGAGATAAAACTTAAATAAGCCTTGTGTAAGTGTGTAGAAACAATCAACATTTTTGATAAGAAAATGCAGTTCAAAGATGCGTAGAATAAATAAACATACACGAAAATCAAAATTGAAGTTACATCGTGTATTTTTGTATAATATGTAATTTATAGAGAAGTGTAACGAAGTCAGCACAAACATTGCATACGTTAAAAGTACGTAATACTATAAAGGTTTAGAACGTTCTAGGTTTCTTTGATAAAAAGGGTAGTTTTTGGTGACTTTAGATTGATTGCGAAACATATAAATTTTGGGATAAATAAGACTTATGATATTGATTGATTGAAGGGTGTATTTTAATAATTTTCAAAACTTCTACATAATATTTCTTTTCATAATATGAAATTAATTAACTTCGTTTAATAATTCAAACACATAGGTAATCAGTAAGGGGTGGAAAAGAAAAAAATTGATCATCGTAACGTTGTGCACTCTGTGTAGAGTAATAAAAGCTAGCCGTGACATAATAATAAAATTAGTGAGATTTAAATTTGATTAGACAACACAGAGAGGTGGAGTTAAGTAGAAAACGTTCATTGACACGGAGTACGGCGTTATACATATCAATTTTTATTGGACGGCCCAACGTCGGGTCTCGATTGTTTCTAAAAATACATAGCAATATATATGTATATATATATATATATATATATATATACACTAGCGTTTTATTGTTATTTCCGTATAACAAGTAGTATTATATTATTTACAAACTATTTTGGTGTAGCATTATTATTATATCAAGTGTATAACGTTTCCCATTTCTTCTTTTATGACTTAACCTCAAAATGCATATATCTGAGATCGCTCATAAGTCTCCTTGTGTGATACTTGTTAGTTTTGGATTTTTATGAATGCAATTGCTCAAACCATTGTGAGGTCAATAATTCTATTCATTCGAAGATATGTCATTTTATACTGCAAGATGCCCTTGTTCGATCCATTCGGATAATTTACTTTCTCGAATATTCAAACGCTTCTTCTGCCACTCTAGAAATTTGCGAGTTACAGTCGGCCACAAGAATATTTTTTTATTTTCGAATACTTTCATATGCTTTACTAAAATATTTTGTAAGCTCTTTGTTACGGTATACCGTGAGAACACGGAAGAGAGCAACGATGGTAGCGTAAGTAGTCCGCACCGATTACCACAAAGCAACAAAGGAAAAGAAACGAATGCCATGTTAATTAACCAGTTATAGAGTGTATGGGAGGGGGACAAACCAATTCCGATTCTTCCCGCTGAAACAAAAGTCGTAATTAACATGAAAATAAAATAAATAAGCGCAGATTGTTTGTTTGTCAAAGACTGCATTAACAAAGACACACAGTATTGGTACAATAGCCTTATTTATTAAACAAAAGCTTATAAGTCTAAAATAAGTAATTTTGTGCGTCCGTGACAGTAAATTATTATGACGAAAACACATTTAGGTATGCAAAAAAAATTCCATTTGTAACAAATAAAAACAGGAATCTGAAGTACAAATCTTTATCCTGCAGGACACTAGTAATATATTTAAACATTTTCTATTTACCATAAAACTTCCACAAAATCTGTACTTTTATGATTCAAAAGAAATAGTTTATAGAAATTTCATGTTAATAATAGTAATTAAATAAAATTGATCTAATTGTAAAGGCAGCACTAAATCATCAAACAAAAGTTATAAAAGCTAAAAGCGCATTATGGGCTGAATCATTGCTAAGGTAACTACGCGCAAACATTTTAACCTTTAAGAATAACTACAAAATGGAAAAAAGATAGTACCATTACAAATCACCTGCAGTTCTTATTCCGGTACATAATATAATTAAACAGCAAATATCCGAAGTTACACGTGTACTAAATCGTACGTATAGTATACTGGCTTATACAAAAAAACAGTGTATCGATATGTGGACGAACCTTTGTACTAGTCCTCCCGATATACGCATTGATGGTTCACTATTATAAACAACTAGTATGATTTATTCAGTTAGTAACAAAGACAACAACTTAATACTATGGCTAGGGTTTCGAAACTTATTGATAAAATTGGTGCAACTTGCCTGGGATAACTACAGAACATCTACTATGCGTGAGTAAGGAATATCTAAAACTGGTTGCTAATAGTAAAGAAAAATCATCAATACAAAAACCCTACACCCTACATTAGTAATAAATCCAGTGGCAATTTTTAATACAGTCTAACCATCAAAACCTAGCATCACAAAAACGTAGATGTACACCATAGACAGACAATTTTAACCAAAAACAAAACCTAGACTAAACTAGCACTCTCACTGAGAAAATACCTAGAAGGAAGAAGGCATGAAAATTCTTGGTTTCAATTCAAAACTCGAGAAACTTACACATTCGTGAACGTCAAGCTGACTAGAATGTGAAATCCGGTTTTAAAAATAAATTACTTCAATACCAAAGGTTTATCCATCAATTAATTTATCAATACGGGGTTTGATTGCAAGACCTTGGGAAGTATAGAAAGAATGAGTAATAAGGTAATGCTAGAATCCAGTCTGAGTGATGTATCAAAATTTAGATAAGAAAATACTCACAGAAAATCCATTGCAAGCTTTAAAATAATTGATATATATATATATATATATATATATATATATATATATATATATTTGACCATGCAAAGAATGATTAGAATCAAATGTATAACAAAAAAACACAATTACGACTGTTATTTCTTGAATTAAATTATTAAAATACAAGAAATTACCATAACGTTTCTTAAATTTTTTACAAAATGTAGTAACGAAACCCATTTCGAATAGACCTGCACCTTTCCGAAGTTCTAGATTACTAGAACAGGTAAAATGGCTTGCGTGTTCTAATGAGCTAAAGAGCCAAACTACAGGTCCAACCAAAGTAGTAGGGTCGTTAGTGAGGAACAAGACTAAGACAGGTCCCTGAAAGAGGGCAGCGGCTCTTTCGGTACTTAGATTGGCAGAAACCATAGTGGTCGGTATGGCAGTCTAAGACACGCTACCGCGATGTGGCAGGCAACGGGAAACCACCACATTACCTCCCAAGCACACAGCGCACCTAAATTATAATAAAATGATGGCATCCTCGGGGGTAAAAGATTCCGGAGTTTAAATAGTCCTCCGTTCGGATCTCCGGGAGGGGACTACTTCGGAGGATGCAATCTGAAAGTTAGGAATAAGAGTCGAGAACGTTTTGCGAGTCGGAGCGTGGAATGTTACAAGTATGAAGCAAGTAGGTAAGCTAGAAATAGGTTATCACTGGACATAGTAGGGATCAGCGAAGTTCGGTGGTCAAAGGCGGGGGATTTTTGGAGTGGAGACTTCAGAGTAATTCATACAGGAGCAAAAGAAGGAAATTTGGGTGTGGGGATAGTTGTTGGAAAAAGATAGGATACTGTGTAGAAAATTATTTACAAAAGAACGAAAGAGTATTTATGGTTAGATGAGAATCAAAACCGGTAAACACCGTAATAATACAAGTATACATGCCCACCTCTAGCTACAGTGACGAAAAGGTAGACGCGATCTACAAAGATATCAAAGACATATTAAGACACGTAAAAATTTAACAATTACGGGTGATTTTAATGCAGTGGTAGGTGAGGGTAGGGAAGGAGCAGTAGTAGGTTTATTTGGTTTAGGCACGAGAAACGACAGAGGAAATATGGCTGGTAGAATTTTGCGACAAGAACAATTTAATCATTACAAACACATTATTTCAATATTATGCTAGAAGACTATGTACGTGGAAGATGCCAAAAGATATAGGAAGATATCAAATAGATTACATTCTTGTTAGACAACGGTTTAAGAATCAAGTAAATTTAAGAATGTGAAAAAAAGAAACGGAAAAAGGTACTTGGACTTAGAGAAACTAAAAGATAAAGATATTCAAGAAAGGTTCGAAAAAAGTCAGATGAATTGCTGAAAAATATCGGGAAAATATCTGATACTAAGGGAGTAGAAACAGAATGGAATATCATTAAATCCAGCCTAGACATGACGGCCAGAGACATTCTGGGGTATACACAAAAAGAAAATACGAAACCATGGATAACAAAGGATATCCTGAATTTAATAGAAGAAAGACGAAAATACAAAAATAAATCAGACGAAACAGGAAAACAGAGATACAAAGCCATAAAATAGGAAATTATTCGCAAATGCAGGAAAGCTAAAGAACAATGGATTGATGAAAAGTGCAAAGAGATACAAACTAAGATGGAAATACGAAATACAGACGAAGCATACAAATTAATTAGAATGAATTTTAGAGATATGAAACCATATAGCAAAAATATAAAGGACGCAAAGGAAACGTCATTATAGAAAATGTAGAGAAAGTAGCTAGATGGCAAGAATATATAGGAAATTTATATTTAGGAAAGGAACTAACAGCATTGGAACAGCAATCAGACATTGAAAATGATGACCTGGGATATCCTATACTTAGAGATGAGTTTGAATTAGCATTAAAGAGTCTGAAAAATGGTAACGCGCCGGGTACAGCTAACATGCAAGCAGAAACTCTAAAAGCCGCTGGACAAGCAGTAACAGAACGTCTCTTCCAACTTGTAAGCTATATGTATGAGACAGGCGAGATACCCATAGAATTCAAGCGTAGCATTATAGTAACTATACCAAAAAAGAAAGGCGCGGATAGATGTGCAAATTTTCGAACAATAAGTTTGACAGCACACGTGTCAAAAATATTAACTAGAATTGTGCAAAGACAAATGGAAAAACCGGCGGAAGAAATACTAGGAGAAGACCAATTTGGGTTTAGGCAAAACAGGGGAACACGGGAGGCTATTTTAGCTCTGAGAGTGATAATGGAGAAAACAATAGAAAAAGGGGAAAGCATGTATATAGGGTTTGTAGATATGGAAGAAGGATTCGACAATGTAAATTGGAAAAAAATGTTTGAAATACTCAAAAAGATTGGAATGAGTTATAGGGATAGACGAATAGTACATAGCTTATACAAAGAGCAAACAGCAGTAATAGAATTAGAGCAGGATCGTAGAGAAGTAAACATTAGGAAAGGGGTGAGACAGGAATGTGCTCTTTCCCCATTAATTTTTAACTTGTACATTGAAGAGGCAATGAATACTGTCAAATGCAGGAAGAGAATTGAAATTACTATGCAGGGACAAAATATTGATATGCTTAGATTTGCAGATGATATAGCAGTATTAGCATCTAGCAAGGAAGAGTTAAAAGCTGCTCTTAATGAAATGGAAACGGTTCTAACAGAGGGCTATGGTATGAAAATTAATAAAACTTAAACTAAAGTACTAGTATGCAAAGGAGGAGGAAATAAGTCAAAAACAAGAATACAAATAAGTAACACAAACTTACAAGAGGTTAAGGATTTCTGCTACCTAGGAAGCCAAATAGCGCAAGATGGGAAAAGCACAAAAGATATAAAACAAAGATTAGCACAAGGTCGCACTACATTTAACAAGAAAAAACGACTACTTTGTTCAAAGACAACAAACATAGAAACAAGGAAAAAATTGCTTAAAACATATGTATGGAGCACAGTACTGTAGGGCTGTGAAGCCTGGACAGTAGGAGAAGCCGACAAGAAAAAGTTAGAAGCCTTTGAAATGTGGTGCTACAAACGAGTGATGAAAATATCATGGACAGACAAAGTTAAGAACGAAGAGGTACCAAAAATGGTAGAGGAAGAAAGAAATATGTGGAAAATAGTAAAAAAATAGGAGAGATAGGATGATAGGCCACTTACTACGGTATGAGGGAATAGTGCGGAATATATTAGAAGCAGATATAGGAAAAAAAAGAAGAAGAGGTAGACCTAGGTTAGACTACTGCACACAGATAGTGAAAGATGTAGGCTGTAGGTGTTTCAGGGAAATGTGTAGGCTAGCTCAGAATAGAAATCAATGGAGGTACACATCCAACCAGTCCCAAGATGGATAAATTAATGACGAAGAAAATAGCTGTACTTAAACATGATGATTATTATAAGTAGCTACAAGTATTAGGTGGGCAATATTCTCAAGTAATGGTAGTTCTGTGAAAGGATTTACGGGAAACTATTATTTTGACAAATGTCTATGTGTTGGGGGATCTTGGCAGTCACAGGTTGCTTATCCCCCTTCACCGAATCTCGGTGAAATAGGGCATAAAATTAGAAAACAATAGAAGTGAAACCGAGCTGTATACATGCTGTGTAAGAATTTCAGGGAACTATGCAGGCTATTTCAGGAAATAGATAAGTGCAGGTACGTGTCCAAAAATAAGCGCAGATAAATCTGATGATTATTATAAACAACTAGTTGTTGGTTGTGAAATATCTGCAACTAATGTTGACTGTGCGAAAAGATATATTGGAGAAAATATTAAATCGGTAAATGCTCAAGTGCTGGGGGAACTTGGCAGCCACAGGCTGCTTACCTCCATTCACAACCACTAAATACCGGAGAAATAGGGTATATAATTGTAAAACAATAGAAAGGGACAGAACTGCATTTAACACGAAAGAACAGCTCCTATAATGAAAGACAACAAATATAGAACAAGAAGTTGTTGAAAGCAAATGTGTGGAGCACAGCACAGGCAGTATGCCTATGAAATACGGGCAGCCTGAAAAGCAAACAGAAGAACGGTAGTTTGAAATGCCATGCTTCAGATGTTTGAGAATGGACAGACAAAGGTAATAACAAATAGGTTATAGAAACAGTAGGGGAACAAGGATATCTTTGGAATAAAATAGGAGAAAGAGAAGGGCAGAATACGTTCTAAGGCATTTTTGGGGAATAGTATGGGATATATGATAAGCAGAGATAGGAAAAAAGAGGCGGATGTAGACCGAGATCATATAGTGATAGATGCAGACAGTGCAAATTTCAGGGAAAACTGTAGGTTAGCGTAGAATAGAAAACAATAAGGGTACGCGTCTAACCAGTTTCAGGATTGAAGACCTAATGATGATGAGCAACGAAGCTTCTGCTATATTCGAAAAGTCTAATTGTACGAAAATATACAGAAATGTGAAATTGGACGTACAACATTAACATTTACATTTGATGATGTGTACATATCCATGTTGACATCAAATTTCTAATTTGACTATTTCTATTTGCTATTATTTTTTAGAAAAAAAACACTTAAATATAAATTCTTACCGTGCGATATTACTTATTACAGGTTTTCATAGACTCTGGTAACAATACTTACCATTATTAATACATGAGTTAAATGCTCACGTTCGAATATTTATTCTGTTTTAATATATAGTAGGATAATTAGTATCCAATGCAAGAGCGGTATATACAGTTTTTGTTTTTAAACAATTGAGTATCTGCTACTCAAATATGGCGAGATATAATTTTAGCATTCGTCACCAAATATTTGAAAACAACATGCGGATAATATCCACAAAGAGAATATCAGGTAGTACAGTATTGCCCGAAATAAACAGTACTGAAACTAAGTTGTCGGTGTTTTTATGCGTGCGCTGTCACACTCAAGTTAGCTAGTATAGACCTGTCAAGTAAATCTCAAACAAGTAATTAGTAGGGCCTAATTGTTAAAAATGGTGTTAAGTACAGAGGAGAAAGTGTTTCTGGTAGAGCATTATTTTCGTTCATACGGAATCGGCCGACGTAATGGTGCAAGTTTGCTATACGTGTCTGATCAATTCACACAAAGGTTTAATAAACGTTCTCCAAGTAATGCTGTAATTTTGAAGGTTATTGAAAAGTTTAGAAATACAGGTAGTGTATTGTGCCAACGAAAAGGAAACTCAGGGCGTCCCAGGACAGTTAACAACAACAATAACCATGAACGTGTTTTTGAGCAAATCTTAGAAAATCCGAAAGTCAGCCAGGCAAGGACAGCGTTACAACTTGATTTAAAAGAACTTCCTTTCAAAGAATCCTGAAGGAGCTGGGTACATTTTCGTATGTGATTCAGGTACATCAACAACTACATCCTCGGATTATCGCAGTAGAGTGGAATATTGCGCCAGAATTCTCGCGTTACAGTATGAAAATCCTGAATTTTTGAAAAATGTTTGGTTTTCAGACGAAGCACATTTTCACTTGTCAGGCTATGTGAATCGTCGCACAAATCGATTTCTGGGCTTTGCCAGACCCGATGAGGTTCAAAGTTCCTTTACATAGTGAAAAAGTGAGTGTCTGGTGTGCTGTTTCCGGACACGGAATCATTGGTCCGTACTTTATCGAAGAGAATGGTAGGCAAGTCACACTTAATCAACAGAGGTACAGACAAATTTTAACACGATTTATCCTGATCTACGTCAATTCTGTCGTGCACGTAACTTGGCATTTCGAAACCAATTTTTCAGCAGGACGGGGCAACTTGCCATACTGCTGCCGCAATTCGTCAATTTCTTCAAGAACATTTTCCAAGCAAATTCATATCACGATTTACTGACTTCCTTTATCTTTCACATTCTTCAGACCTCACACCTCCAGACGCATACATTTGGGGCATGGCTAAAAATGCCGTTTTCAAACGGGCACCACAAACCATCGATGAATTAAAGGATGCCGTTAGAGTCTTCTTCGCAGCCCTGAGACAACCCTTATTCAATAACATGACCAGAAACTTAGAACATCGTTATGAAGTCTGTCTCGAACGAGAAGGTGCACATTTAGAACATATAATAAAGTGTCAATAATATGTATTTTTTAAATATACAAAACAATTACAATTTCAGTACTGTTTATTTCGGGCAATACTGTATTTATTACCTGTGGTCCTCAGTAAACTACACATTTATTTACGTTCAAACTTTGATTAAAACTTAAACTAAACGCTACTACGTTCTTTTAAAACGTCAAGCTTATTTGAAAAACCAACATGGTCAAAGGAAGGAAATTGCATTCACTCTGCTTGTGCAGGCGCTCTGAATGCGAGCAAGTCCTTTGAGCTTTCGTTTCATCTTTACAAACGCCAAATTTTAGTTATGAACTGAATAGCTGATTTGAACGGATGAAGAATGTTATTTTAGTTCTTTTTGAATTCCCGTGTCGATTGCATGACGCCGGTATATTTTTCACTTAGAATGTTGGATTACATTCGCCTGTCATATACACTAAAATCAAGCAGACTAATGCAAACGAAAAATTTACAGGAAAAAACACTTTTTATTTTTTCTTGAGTTGTTAGTTTTGGCAGAAGTAACTGTAAAGGTTCTCTTACCTTACAATCTCGTAGCAACGAATTATATCACATTGTCATAATTTATTAAAGTAAAAATTTTAATATCTCACACAGTTGAACCCTATTTGTAGTATTAATTTGACTAACGTCTACGTATGTCATCTGAACAAATTTTCCAATAATTTAGGTAACGGTATTATTTTCCATTATACTCGCAGTTATAGAACCAAATGCACACCTGTGTACTCATTGTACTTTAGCTTTAAGGTATGTAAACGCATTACCCAATTAGTAAAAACCGCATTCTACGTCCAATCAAATTCAGTGTTAGGATTTTTCTATTGGTATTTTCTCGTTACATATATGTGACTAACAAAAAACGTTAGCTTGTCAATGTGAAACAATTATTTTGTTGAAGAAATGGGATTTGTTAAAAACTAGTTCTGGTTCCAAAATGCTTACAATGCTTTAACTCCTTTAAAATTCAATATTTGTACGCTACAAAGTTACAACTGAAGAAAGTAAGTGTTCTAAGTCCTTTTCGTATAGCTTTCACAAGTCTGATATAATCTCAGATTATCTAGTATCAACACCGGGCTACGTGGACACTTGCTCAAGCATATCCACCTCTTCCAGTGAGAACCTTACGACCTACCCAGATAACGGAACAATGGTATCAGTGTATTTACGTCACCAAACAGATTTTAGTAGTGGAAGAGGCCGCATTGGATCTTATCTCAAAAAAGCAGTTCGGCCGCTGGAAATAAACTAAGCATTAATCTCACGGAGGTCAGATTTAGCAAAAGGTATTACTGCGGGTAAATTAATAAATTTATCGTTGACCTGAAGGGGGGAGGGAGAGAAATGAGCTCGTAATAATATACCTAGAGTGGTGCGAGAGTAGGTTCCTATAAAAAAATTATAGAGGAACAGAAAAATTAAAAAAAAAAATAATAAAGAAATATATATAATAAATAAAAGGGCTGAAATGCAGAAAACCTACGTTACCCCGAGACACTGTGTGCGTGTGTGCGTGAATGTGTGCGTGCACGAGTGCGTGCGTGCGTGCGTGTGTGCGTGCCTGAGTGCGTATGTGTGAGTAGTGTATTATGGGCGTAATCAGCACCACATTTCCTCCAGAATCCCACATTTCCTCACACATCTGGACCAAAAAGTTTTCTTCGACTAACCATTTTTCATCTTTCGAGATAAATATATCTTAAATTTTTTATCTTTCGAGATAAATGAGCATCCACATTTCCTCCCACGAGATAAACCTATTTTTAAGATTTTTTACCGCTAACATTCTGGACCAAAAAGTTTTCTTCGACTAGCCATTTTTTTATCTTTCGAGATAAACCTACCTTGTTTGGTATCAATTAATATTAGATTTTCTCAGGTACCCGAATCTTTAAGAATTTTTAGATTGCATCACCCCCAAGGAGCTACCCCCATTTTAAGATTTTTACCTATAGCGACTTTTGAGCGTTCTTATAAATTTTTAGTCATGCAATACATCTTGTTAGCTTAGAATTTTATTGCAGAATCTGTAAACAGATTTAAAATCGGACTACTCCTTACAAAGTTATACCCCTTTAAAGTCCTGATCTTCTAAATTTTTCTCTTTGCTCTATAAGCAAACCTAACAAATAGTTTTCCTCGTCTAGCCATTGCATCTTTCGAGATAAACCTATCTTGTTGGTATCAATTAATATTAGATTTTTCTCAGCTACCCGAATCTTTTATTTCTAATTTTCAGATCTCCCGCTAGCTCTTTTTCAACGTCTTAAAACCGGTTGTAGAAATTGTTTTGTGAACCTTAGAATTTTGGTGTTGAAAATAAAAAACTAAACATATTAAATAAAATTTATTGATAAAATAGCCGCCACTGAACACCTTATCCATCTAACGTATTGATTTTTTAAATAATATTAACAAAACGCTAGTTCGCAGGATCTGAAATTTGTGTAAACAAGGATGAACTCCATTCAACGGTACATCAACTACTTATTTTCTCTTTAGGAATATACACCAGAAACTTGTATGCTTTTAATTAATTAAAAGCAGAAAGTTTTGTCCGGAAACGCTACTGTAAAATATATAGAGCAAATAAATTATTCCCTGAATGTGTTTTCAATTGCAATAACTGACTATACAATCACAATTTAAATTACACTTTATTTAACTAAGTTACTTTAAACAAGAAATTACCGCATCCAAAAATTCCAATGCATGCTTAACAATAATGTAGAAATGGCAAGGTCGACTTTTGATGTCCAATGTAATGTGTTTTAAATATCTAAAAGAAAGCGCATTTTGCTGGTATGAAATCTATGGAATTTCTCCTGTAATAAAGAAGAATGCATTCGTAATTGAAAATGCGTGCTACAACTTTCGCTAGATACCAGCCATGTATGTTAATTAGAAATTTTGTGTATGACATCATTAACTACCTAAATTCCAGAATTAACAAAATGTAATAAACCAGATTAAGTACTGAAAGTAAATGGGTCTTATTACCTAAATTACCTTACGTGATGCGGTAGAAGCATTATAACGCAAATTCCGGAAACTTCAATGTAGTATTAATAAATTTGTAACTCGTAATCCAACAAATATTCTAGATTTCCTAACGAACATTTGAATGCTGTTTTATAATTTCTTTTCTTGGACTTTCTATTAATTATGTTGAGAATATGTTTCAATGACGCGCATTTCAAATCGAGATATAATTGTTTGTAGATTACCAATACCACGAGGCGCTGAAAAGTGCGTATTTACGGAAAATACAAACCTCATTTAGTAGTATAATTAACGGAGCTTAACAGTGGACGATGTTACACCACGACATTAAATGGCGTGCTTGAATATTTTCTTTGGAAACAATCGAAGATTGCCGAAGACACTCGAAGAGTGCACAAACGCGGTCACTAAACCACAATTAATAATCGTCTTTATAGGTTTAACATTTTTACCATTACCAATGACTTTAATTTCTTATTGGAGAATCCTTATTCTCCCACACACTGCTACGTAGTTGCATGTCCATTCCTTTTGAGGTATATGCTCGTTATAGGTTGTAGCACCCGCGGTTTTACTTAACTACACTTTGAGAGATCCCTTTAATCTTTTTTAATCGTGTCCTTCTCGTACAATACAGTAGGACTTAGCCTTACTACCTACAAATTCTAACACCAAGTCACCGTTAAACTCGTCTTTAAATTTCCCCACAACTTTTTGTTAACATGCGGTATATTGTGTTTATTATTTCCGCGTACACCACTTTAAACCTAAAAATAAAAACAGGATAGTTTAATACGTCTATTAATAATTTATGGTAATGTTGGCGATACAAATATGTAAAACAAACTTTATCAAGAAATATGTTTTAATAGAATACATACATGTATTGATAACATCTATAAACCGCTGTGGTAACCAGAGTCTGGCGAATCTGGGATAGCCAAATCTCTAAACATTTGCGCAAGCGATTGCCTTGCAGTTGCATCTTTTAAGTACTGAATGGGAAACATTTAATAAGTTCCAACACTGTCAAGTAATTTAAATTGCTGCAATCATTAGACAGAGAAATACTGGCACTGCTCTCTCCTCTAATAACGTTTGAACCCTTTCTTCCTCCGTCGTATTTCCACATACTTTTTTTATATCACCAACAAATTTTTCGTAAAATTCTGGAAAGTTTCTACACCTTAACTCGGCCATTTTAAAACAGATCAATTCTCGCAAATTTAATAGCTTGATGCACTCGTACGCAGGTAGCACAATAACATTCCCATCTTTCGTAATCTCCATATTATATAAATTCTCTTTTTCAAAATTGTTCAAAAACCATATACTTCTATTAAAGGCTGTGCTCAGCTGCAATTTGAAATCTTGATCCAATTGTATCTCAACAACATCGTTTCCAGTAGTCAGACCATTTAATCGTACTTGTTTTGAGTCTTGAGCAAATTGGTGAATTTGAAATTCCACTTGAAAAGTACACAATTTCTTCCAATCGAAGTAAGAGAATGTTATCGTAGAATCAGCACACATACCACTACAGCAAATCACTTGGATGGCAGGTTGAAGACCACCATATAAATCAAAACCAACTTCTAATATATGGTGGTGATAATTTGAAGGAAATTCGCCTAACCTATAGGTTGACTTACCAACCAGTTGGTTGATATTTAATTGTGGTACTCGCACATCACTTGTAACGTCAACACAAGAAAAATCCATCTTTAATTTATAATTTTAATCAAACTCGATGATACTTTGACGACTAATGCACTGGAACATAGCTCTCGCCTTTTATGCCGATGGTCGAGCGTGCGCAGCTCCTTATTATATTAGTTGGCGTTATATGCAAGTCTTGACTGGAAAAGTGACGTGTATAATTGTTTATAGTGGGTTTTACCTGTATGTATTTAACCACCAACGCCATTTTTAGAATTATTAAACAAAATTACTCTTAGCAGTATTTTTAATATACCATCGTGTAAGATTTCAATTATTATTGTGTTTTCCTCAGGTTCTCAAATCCCTCGGAATTTTTCAAAATCGAATGACCCTTACTGATTTGCAGATTAACCTTTTGCAAGCACCGTATATAATTCATCTTTAATCTATTTCTAAACCGTATCGCTCTGTCTTTTGAGATAAACCCCTGGTGTAACCCATAAAATTAGTATAGAATTTTCCTGGGTAATTGAAATTAATTATCAGGTCTTTTAAAAATAGTTCCAACAAAGACCTGTATATATTGTATTAATATTCAAAACCTATCAGCAAAACACCTTTGCATTTTTATTTAGATTTAGCTCGATAATAGAGTTAAACTTCAAAAATATTTATTAGTGGTTAGAATTGTTAAAATTTTCAATTAGTGAATCCACATACAAATGATTAAACCAAAAGGTATAATACATACATTAATTCTGCACTGTGACCTAGAAAGTGGTTGGATAATTTATTTTAAATGTAGTTCAACATAAGACGTAAATTCTAAATAAATTTGGTGAAATGTATGATCATTAGCCTTGCATTGTTTGTCGATGACGTCTGACTAATAATTTAATAAAAGCACTTTCCACAATTCTAGTTAATATACGGGAATACACATTCTATAATTTGATTTAAATTGGGTTAATGTAAGGACAAATTATACTTATACTTTCTCTATGTACATAAATACGGGAAATGATGCCAAAAGTTCATTTTAAGTTTATTTTGTAAAGCGTAAAGTCGTTTATAGTGTAATTAATAGTAATACTGAATTTTCAGTCTTTGGTTTAAAATTTCGTGTGAGGACTATCGACAAAGAAGAGTAAGTCTTAGTTTGAATTTTGCAAACGTAGAAGAAATTAATATTTACATGTATAATTCAAAACTTTTAATCAACAAATTTTTCTAGAATGAACATCTTAAGTATTGAGTGCAGTGTGTGCGAAAATGTTTTACTGGATGTGATGCCATAAAAAACACAACGAAAGGCACATCGAGATGGTTTATTTCAGGAGGAACTAAAAATTACAGCCAATGAGTGGGAACAAATTAAGGATTTGGAAAACCAATCGACCGCAGCGCATAAAGAACGTATAAACACCGCAATTCAGTTAGAACGAACCAAGTTACTATTTGAAAAACCATACACCATAACAAAATCTTCTTCCAAAATCATAATTGTAGGTCTGAACCCATTCGACGATTACAAAATAATTTTTAGATTTGTTGACACCATTTCGCAGAGCGTACTTGATGTATTCCTCAACGTATTTAGGAAGTTTATATCAAATCTTCCACATTATACGCACTATGGAAGTTGGCATGCAAAATCAGATATGCAAATTCGACAACTTGCGTTTTTATTTAAATAAGAATTGTTTAGTGAAGATGATGACATTTGATGGGAATTATATGATATTTACCAAAGGAACTTTAGAGCACTTTTAGGGGTATCTCAGATCGTTCTCAACCATGCTAATACTTTAAAAGAACTAACGGAAAAGGGTACTCTAATATAGATCTGTTTCTGTTAGATGTCGCAATGGAAAGATATAATAGAATGATGTTCCACAGAATCTCGCACATGATGTAATTAAAACAAATACAGTAATAGTGATATTGGGGCCATATTATACGAATTTATAAGAACCTACCCAAGATTGTTTGAAAACAGTATTTGTAAACAAGTTGAGTATATGGGAGAATACAACAGGTTTCCATTCCACGCATTTACGAGCGATGTTTAAATTTTAAGCCGAAGACTGAAAATTTTGTAACACTATTAATTACACTTTTGTTTTCTTATAAGTTTCTAAACTGTTGTATTTCAACTACAGATATTAATAGATGTCAATGAAATTATGTTATAGTTTTAAATAAAACGATTCTGATTAATAATTTTGTAAAACGTTTATAACACCCTTTTAATAAATAATACACATCTTTGTTATAATTCTTTTCATAATTACTTAGATATCCATTTCAGTTACGTGGACATTTGAAAAATTAAACAATACCAATGTATGCTTTATATTTTAAAACATAAACAAGCTAATATATACAAAATAATTTCTAAAATCACATCATTCATTTCTTATGATAACAGTTGTGGTGGTTAAATTTTATTTTAAAACTTACAATTTAGTATATATTCCATTTGAATATCTGCCAACAGTTTATAAACCCCATCTCCTCGATTATTTCCATAAAATCATCCAGATCCTCGGCAATGATAACACTGCAGTACAGTGCTGTATTGCTTCCTCGTATGACTGACACATAAGACATTTTCTCCATCTATCGAAGCGTTGCCCACATTCTGCTTTTTTTACTCGTAGACATTGCGAAATCTTCGAATAACCTCTCCAAAGTTTTTATACATATTTATTATATTGTCTCTTTAAACCGTACAATCAACAAATAATAACTTCTACGCGAACAGTCCTTTTATATGAGCTACTCCTATTCGGATATGTACCGATTGCACCCGATTTGTGTGCACGCACGAAGCAACCGGTATGGAATGTATTCTATGAACAAAATCATTACATTTCTTAAGAAAATGCTAAGGACTTTAAAAATAATTATAACTCTTGTTAGACCTCTAGTCTCTAGATAAACGTTATTATTTTAGGTTGTGTCACTGTTTTCTAAATCAATTTCCTACATACTTTTTCCTAAACTATGCGTATCAATTGACGGTTATACTTTACTCCATAACCGACTTGTATATATTTTCGTCTTCGTCTCTAGCTAACACATCCGCATAGTAAAGATGGAACGGTTCTTCTGGAACGAGTTGCTTAATTTTCTTTATAGGTACGTCCATGTTTTCGACTTTAACCTTTGTTGTAGGTATGAGTTTTCGGTGATCGATTGCAACTGGGAAGCGGTTATTTGCAGTGGATCGATCAATTGTTTGTGCACCTCTTTGAATTTTGCTGAGATGTAGCATCTCCCTTTTGTACCTACAAACTTTTTCGTACAGCATCCTGCATAAGATGAAGACTGCGTTTATTTGCAATAAAATTGTTAACGTCCGTCATCATGAAACTTTGGATGGGAACTAACTTTTTGAATAATATCAAATATTTATATACTCGTCGAAATTCTTCCTATATCGACCATTATCCAAATCAAAATCTTTAACAACAGTTATAAAATTATGTTTTGAGTCCTTTAACACTGTAAACACATTTCTTTAAATTTCGGATATATCATGTCACCACTTATATGATCCGAAAAGATATGTCCGAGATTGGTTTCATCCTGTTTCCATAATGCGATTACATTGGCGTTATCTCTGAGTCTATGTTTTAAGGCACTAGCGTAAGTTTGACATAGATAGAACGAATCTATTGCTTTATGTCGACCGAACGAGAAAAACTGAGTGATTTTACTTTGCTCGTTTGCAGGTATATCATCGAAAACCATAATTGAATCTTCTTTGGTATCTCCGGGTTCGATCAAATCATCGCAATTTTCAAACTCATGGTAACCAATTTCTTCTTTTAATGGTGTAAAACGTTTCTTAACAATTCGTATTTCGGTTGATACAAACTCTTCGAAAATACATAGACATTTTGAAATCTAAGACCGTTCTCGTGCAAGATCAGAGATATTAAAGCGTTGGTCTTCCCACAACTCGATGGTCCCACGAATATAGCTCGTATGTTAGACGGGAACAAAGGACCATGTTTACCATCCTCTTTTGCATTAGCAATAGCAAAGTTATCATAATTCTGTATAGGTATTTTAACTTCTGGTATAACATCTCTGGATGCATCGTTGGAATTATGTAATTTCTTCACGTTCTGCAACCTTTTAACATATCTGCATAACGTTGTTCTGGGTATATTATATTTTTACTAGCAGCGTAGAAACTCGAGCCATCCAAGATATCCTCTGCTGCTTTTGTAATAGATTGTTTGGAGCACCACTGATTGCTTGAATGCGACATCTTTCGAAAAAATGTCTTACTATAACTAAGCTCTACCCAAAACTACTTCCTTATATACCAAATTTAATCTCCTGCTCACATAACCACATGACCATATGACCATATGACCACATGACCACATGACCATACATGACCACATGACCATGACCATATGACCATATGACCACATGACCATATGACCATATGACCACATGACCACATGACCATATGACCACATGACCACATGACCACTACCATATGACCTAATTGCTTTTTAATGAGTTTTCCATTAAAAACCAAGTGTGGACCTAGGTTAGATAAAGGAAAATTAATGGTTGGGCCAGCGCCGCGCGCTGGCCTAATTTCCTTTAACCTGGTCACACGTTTTAATGGAAAACTCTAGCAATGGTCAATTGTCATGGTCATGTCGTGTGTCATGTGGTCATGGTCATGTGGTCAGTGGTCATGGTCATATGGTCAGTTTGGTCATTGGTCATTGGTCATGTGGTCATGGTCATGTGGTCATGTGGTCATGGTCATATGGTCATGGTCATGTGGTTATGTGAGCAGGGAGTTAAATTTGGTATATAAGGAAGTAGTTTTGGTGAAACAGTTATAGTAAGACATTTTTCGAAAGATGTCGCATTCAGCAATCGTGGTGCTCCAAACAATCTGTTACAAAAGCGCAGAGGATATCTGGATGGCTCGAGTTCTAGTAGAATATAATATACCTGAACAACGTTATGCAGATATGTTAAAAGGTTGCAGAACGTGAAGAAATTACATAATTCCAACGATGCATCCAGAGATGTTATACCAGAGTTAAAATGACCTCTCAGAATTATGATAAACTGCTGTGATTGCAAAAGAGGATGGTAAACATGGTCGCTTTGTTCCGTCTAACATACGAAGCAATTGTGGACCATCGAGTTGTGGGAAGACCAACGCTTAATATGTCATGATCTTGCACGAGAACGGTCTTGATTTCAATTGTCTATGTATTTCGAAGACGTTTGTATCACCGAAATACGCAATGTTAAGAAACGTTTTACACCATTAAGAAGAAGATTGGTTACCATGAGTTTGAATTGCGATGATTTGATCGAACCCGGTAGATACCAAAGAAGATTCAATTATGGTTTTCGATGATATACTGCAAACGAGCAAGTAAAATCATCAGTTTTCTCGTTCGGTCGACATAAGCAATAGATCTGTTCTATCTATGTCAAACTTACGCTAGTGCCTTAAAACATAGACTCAGAGATAACGCCAATGTAATCGCATTATGGAAACAGGATGAAACCAATCGATAATCTTTCGGATCATATAATGGTGACATGTTCCGAAGAAATGTGTTTAGTGTTGAGGACTCAAAACATAATTTATAACTTGTTAAAGATTTTGATTTGGATAATGGTCGTATAGGAAGAATTTCGACGAGTATATAAATATTTGATATTATTCAAAAAGTTAGTTCCCATCCAAAGTTTCATGATGACGGACGTTAACATTTTATGCAAAACGCAGTCTTCATTATGCAGGATGCTGTACGAAAAAGTTGTAGGTACAAAAGGGAGATGCTACATCTCAGCAAAATTCAAAGAGGTGCAAACAATTGATCGATCCACTGCAAATAACCGCTTCCAGTTGCAATCGATCACCGAAAATCCCCATCCACAACAAAGGTTAAAGTCGAAAACATGGACGTACCTATAAAGAAAATTAAGCAACTCGTTCCAGAAGAACCGTTCCATCTTTACTATGCGGATGTGTAGCTAGAGACGAAGACGAAATATATACAAGTCGGTTATGGAGTAAAGTATAACCGTCAATTGATACGCATAGTTTAGGAAAAGTATGTAGGAAATTGATTTAGAAAACAGTAACACAACCTAAAATAATAACGTTTATCTAGAGACTAGAGGTCTAACAAGAGTTATAATTATTTTAAAGTCCTTAGCATTTTTCTTAAGAAATGTAATGATTTTGTTCATAGAACATTCCATACCGGTTGCTTCGTGCGACACAAATCGGGTGCAATCGGTACATATCCGAATAGGAGTAGCTCATATAAAAGGACTGTTCGCGTAGAAGTTATTATTTGTTGATTGTACGGTTTAAAGAGACAATATAATAAATATGTAAAACTTTGGAGAGGTTATTCGAAGATTTCGCAATGTCACGAGTAAAGCAGAATGTGGGCAACGCTGATAGAGGAGAAAATGTCTTATGTGTCAGTCATACGAGGAAGCAATACAGCACTGTACTGCAGTGTTATCATTGCCGAGGATCTGGATGATTTTATGGAAATAATCGAGGAGATGGGGTTTATAAACTGTTGGCAGATATTCAAATGGAATATATACTAAATTGTAAGTTTTAAAATAAAATTTAACCACCACAACTGTTATCATAAGAAATGAATGATGTGATTTAGAAATTATTTTGTATATATTAGCTTGTTTATGTTTTAAAATATAAAGCATACATTGGTATTGTTTAATTTTTCAAATGTCCACGTAACTGAAATGGATATCTAAGTAATTATGAAAAGAATTATAACAAAGAGCTATTTAATTTTAATAGAAATGACTACAACTACGTGTTTCAAACATACCTTTTGTTTTTTTTTTTTTCAACTTCTATGATATTACATAAACCAAAATTCTGCTACTGCTTCCGAGTAATTGTATCCTAACAATACCATTATATATAAATAAAACCAAAACGTTTGAAACAATATTTATATTACAATTCAAATACTTAACATGTACACTTCACATAGAAATATATTTTTATTCATTAAAACTAATACACACACACACACACACACACACACACAAAAGTCACTTTTTCCTCCTTTTAATTGGCAAATGTGTAGTATACATATCCAAATTTTGCACACGATTTTCGTTTGATCTGAGTTTCGTATAGAGTGTAGCTTTTGGAACATTGTAGATTTCGGATGCTTCTGAACCAGTAATCCATCCTTTGTTTATTTCGTCAAGGGCTTTATTTAAATCCTCTTTAGTATACGATTTAAGTTGTCTCTTTCTTTTTCTGTCAGAAACGTCTGACTTGGAGTCTATGTTCTGATCTTTCGCATCAACATTATCATGTGTAGGTTTATCTTGCACTATTTTAGTATTTACCAGAGATTCATTAGACATACCATTCAAATGTTGGCTAGTTGAATTGTTTGATAAACTTGTTTTCATCTCCTTGACAACTTCTTCTAAAATTTTTATAGCATCTAAGGATATAATTCTTTCCCCGCTCATTTTATTACGATGTTTACTTATCAAAATGCAAATGCAGACTATTCCAATTTCACAATTTCGAAAAATATGTATAAATATTTACCCCGTCTAACTTTGTTCTCGTTTGATACATCCGATAATTATAGATGTAGCGCGTAAGCAAGAAGTTAATTGATTTTCACCGACGTGAATAGACTGGTATGAAATGTTACTCAAGGTTAAACGACGCTGGGTTTCTCCTAATTTAAAGTAAACTACCTAATTAGTGGCTACATTAAGATGGACAGTGTAGAGGATGTTAAATCTTTCAACACTCGAAATGTTGTGCTCACCTCCTCCAGTAACCTAGGGGAGATCTACAATTCCTTTGTGGAGAGGATGTCAGCTAAGTCAGAGGAGTTCCAAGAACGAGATTCTGGTTAGTTTCTACAATAATTTATTTTTCTAATTTTTTAAATTTTAGGATGGACTCTGAAACAGGCGTTGTACTTGGAGATTAATGTAAACAAGTACAACCCTTTGCGTGGATCCTCATACATCGAGCTCCCCAAATGGGTTCGAAACACCAGAGCTGTTATTAATATACAAAATGACGACAACGCATGCTTTGCCTGGTGCGTGATAGCTGCGCTCTACTCAGTGCTCACAATCCGCAAAGGGTCGGTAGCTACCCCATTACAGCACCATTCTCAATTTGACAGGACTGCAGTTCCCGATATCCATAAAGGATATACCCCGGTTCGAGGAATTAAACAACATCAGTGTCAACGTGTTTGGGGTGGAAAGGAAGTCGATTGTGGGACACACCAGGATTTATCTCAAAAGACAGAGCGATACGGTTTAGAAATAGATTAAAGATGAATTATATACGGTGCTTGCAAAAGGTTATTCTGCAAATCAGTAAGGTGTCATTCGATTTGGAAAAAATTCCGAGGGATTTGAAAACCTGAGGAAAAACATAATAATAATTGAAATCTTACACGATGGTATATTAAAAATACTGCTAAGAGTAATTTTGTTTAATAATTCTAAAAATGGCGTTGGTGGTTAAATACATACAGGTAAAACCCACTATAAAACAATTATAGACGTCACTTTTCCAGTCAAGACTTGCATATAACGCCAACTAATATAATAAGGAGCTGCGCACGCTCGACCATCGGCATAAAAGGCGAGAGCCATGTTCCAGTGCATTAGTCGTCAAAGTATCGTCGAGTTTGATTAAAATTATAAATAAAAGATGGATTTTTTTTGTGTTGACTTTACAAGTGATGTGCGAGTACGACAATTAAATATCAACCAACTAGTTGGTAAGTCAACCTATAGGTTAGGCGAATTTCCTCCAAATTATCACCACCATATATTAGAAGTTGGTTTTGATTTATATGGTGGTCTTCAACCTGCCATCCAAGTGATTTGCTGTAGTGGTATGTGTGCTGATTCTACGATAACATTCTCTTACTTCGATTGGAAGAAATTGTGTACTTTTCAAGTGGAATTTCAAATTCACCAATTTGCTCAAGACTCAAAACAAGTACGATTAAATGGTCTGACTACTGGAAACGATGTTGTTGAGATACAATTGGATCAAGATTTCAAATTGCAGCTGAGCACAGCCTTTAATAGAAGTATATGGTTTTGAAAATTTTGAAAAAGAGAATTTATATAATATGGAGATTACGAAAGATGGGAATGTTATTGTGCTACCTGCGTACGAGTGCATCAAGCTATTAAATTTGCGAGAATTGATCTGTTTTAAAATGGCCGAGTTAAGGTGTAGAAACTTTCCAGAATTTTACGAAAATTTGTTGGTGATATAAAAAGTATGTGGAAATACGACGGAGGAAGAAAGGGTTCAAACGTTATTAGAGGAGAGAGCAGTGCCAGTATTTCTCTGTCTAATGATTGCAGCAATTTAAATTACTTGACAGTGTTGGAACTTATTAAATGTTTCCCATTCAGTACTTAAAAGATGCAACTGCAAGGCAATCGCTTGCGCAAATGTTTAGAGATTTGGCTATCCCAGATTCGCCAGACTCTGGTTACCACAGCGGTTTATAGATGTTATCAATACATGTATGTATTCTATTAAAACATATTTCTTGATAAAGTTTGTTTTACATATTTGTATCGCCAACATTACCATAAATTATTAATAGACGTATTAAACTATCCTGTTTTTATTTTTAGGTTTAAAGTGGTGTACGCGGAAATAATAAACACAATATACCGCATGTTAACAAAAAGTTGTGGGGAAATTTAAAGACGAGTTTTACGGTGACTTGGTGTTAGAATCTGTAGGTAGTAAGGCTAAGTCCTACTGTATTGTGCGCGAGAAGGACACGATTAAAAAGATTAAAGGGATCTCACAAAGTGTAGTTAAGTAAAACCGAGGGTCTTACAACCTATAACGAGCATATATTCCCAAAAGGGTGGGCATCCAGCTACGCAACAGTGCGTGGGAGAATAAGGATTCTCTCAATAAGAAATTAAAGTCATTGGTAATGGTAAAATGTTAAACCTATAAAGGCGATTATTAATTGTGGTTTAGTGACCGCGTTTGTGCACTCTTCGAGTGTCTTCGGCAATCTTCGATTGTTTCCAAAGAAAATATTCAAGCACGCCATTTAATGTCGTGGTGTAACATCGTCCACTGTTAAGCTCCGTTAATTATACTACTAAATGAGGTTTGTATTTTCCGTAAATACGCACTTTTCAGCGCCTCGTGTTATTGGTAATCTACAAACAATTATATCTCGATTTGAAATGCGCGTCATTGAAACATATTCTCAACATAATTAATAGAAAGTCCAAGAAAAGAAATTATAAAACAGCATTCAAATGTTCGTTAAGAAATCTAGAATATTTGTTGGATTACGAGTTACAATTTTATTAATACTACATTGGAAGTTTCCGGAATTTGCGTTATAATGCTTCTACCGCATCACGTAAGGTAATTTAGGTAATAAGACCCATTTACTTTCAGTACTTAATCTGGTTTATTACATTTTTGTTAATTCTGGAATTTAGGTAGTTAATGATGTCATACACAAAATTTCTAATTAACATACATGGCTGGTATCTAGCGAAAGTTGTAGCACGCATTTTCAATTACGAATGCATTCTTCTTTCATTACAGGAGAAATTCCATAGATTTCATACCAGCAAAATGCGCTTTCTTTTAGATATTTAAAACACATTACATTGGACATCAAAAGTCGACCTTGCCATTTCTACATTATTGTTAAGCATGCATTGGAATTTTGGATGCGGTAATTTCTTGTTTAAAGTAACTTAGTTAAATAAAGTGTAATTTAAATTGTGATTGTATAGTCAGTTATTGCAATTGAAAACACATTCAGGGAATAATTTATTTGCTCTATATATTTTACAGTAGCGTTTCGGACAAAACTTTCTGCTTTTAATTAATTAAAGCATACAAGTTTCTGGTGTATATTCTAAAGAGAAAATAAGTAGTTGATGTACCGTTGAATGGAGTTCATCCTTGTTTACACAAATTTCAGATCCTGCGAACTAGCGTTTTGTTAATATTATTTAAAAATCAATACGTTAGATGGATAAGGTGTTCAGTGGCGGCTATTTTATCAATAAATTTTATTTAATATGTTTAGTTTTTATTTTCAACACCAAAATTCTAAGGTTCACAAAACAATTTCTACAACCGGTTTTAAGACGTTGAAAAGAGCTAGCCGCGGAGATCTGAAAATTAGAAATAAAAGATTCGGGTAGCTGAGAAAAATCTAATATTAATTGATACCAAACAAGGTAGGTTTATCTCGAAAGATGCATTGGCTAGACGAGGAAAACTATTTGTTAGTTTTGCTTATAAAGCAAAGGCGAAATTTAGAGGTTTGAGAGCTTAAAGTGTAACTTTGTAAGGAGTAGTCCGATTTTAAATCTGTTTACAGATTCTGCAATAAAATTCTAAGCTAACAAGATGTATTGCATGACTAAGAAAATTTATAAGAACGCTCAAAAGTCGCTATAGGTAAAAAATCTTAAAATGGGGGTAGCTCCCTTGGGGGTGATGCAATCTAAAAATTCTTAAAGATTCGGGTACCTGAGAAAATCTAATATTAATTGATACCAAACAAGGTAGGTTTATCTCGAAAGATAAAAAAATGGCTAGTCGAAGAAAACTTTTTGGTCCAGAATGTTAGCGGTAAAAAATCTTAAAAATAGGTTTATCTCGTGGGAGGAAATGTGGATGCTCATTTATCTCGAAAGATAAAAAATTTAAGATATATTTATCTCGAAAGATGAAAAATGGTTAGTCGAAGAAAACTTTTTGGTCCAGATGTGTGAGGAAATGTGGGATTCTGGAGGAAATGTGGTGCTGATTACGCCCATAATACACTACTTGTGTGTGTATGTGTTGTGCGTGTGTATTGTGTGTATCCGGCACGTGCGTGCGTGCGTGCGTGCCTGCGTGCGTGCGTGCGTGTGTGTGTATTGCTGTATAACTGAAATTTCACGAGTTATGTGACAAATTTGTCTGCTGTGACATTGTATCCCTATTGCTTATTCGCCAAATACTGTGAAGTTATATAGCTCGCTTCTCAACACAACAGACGCCGAACCTCAGATTTATATTCAAGAATCTACTTAATCAGCTATCGTAGTTAGTAGAACATTAAAAGGCTATCAAGCTCTAATAGATTAGTATATTCAATCCTTACTAAAATTTCAACGCACGAATATTCACAAATAACATACTAAAGTAAAGGAAAATTAACATGTTTACTGAATCAGATCAAATAAAGAAATAGATAGAAAGATCAAAGTTTCAGCTTTCACCAAAAATAATATTACGTTGCATTTACAGCGTCTAAGTATACTTACGCTACCGTTTTCATTCTTTTAAAAATACCTCTTCTTCTCAATACGTGTAAATTGCCCTTTGTTATACAAATAATAAATTTTCTAAATGAAAATCGTGAGATTCACGTTCAATTGCTCAGATATAAAATTTACTACCACTCATAATAAAAATTAATCAAATCAAAATGCTATATAGATTGCAGATGTAAATATCTTCATACAGTCTCTTATAATCAATCCCAAATCTAAACATCTACTCCTACCATTATTCACAGATGTTTTGAAGTAAATCAGTTTCGCCAGCTCTCTTATACATTAAATTACAAACTCCACAAATGTTAAAATTCCAAATATAAGGGTCTCCTTCACATATCAATTACTACCAAAATTTGTTATACGTCGTGATTGTTTTTGAATTATACAGGTTTTCACTAGTAACTAAACCGAGAAAGCTAACCAAGGAATATAATAAAATTGGATAGATTCTAATAGAATAAAATTGAATTGAATTTAATCGAATTATAGTAGACTAGATTTGAATTTAACCTCTAAAAATAATCCCCTTACCTAAACTAATTCAACAAATACAGGATTACTTACAAATATTTTAAAATTGGAGAAATCAACTCTGCAGATACCTTATAATAATACTATAAACTTGCATTAAGTTTAATTAGTCATTGTATTATTTTATATAACTTTATTTGTCAGTAGAACATCTGGACTAACTAACTATACCCGTCTTATTAATTTCTTCACATCTAGATTAAAAACAATAATATGGTTCAGGAAATTTTCTATTATATAAGCCCTGCTAAAGAACACGTAGTCCCGCGCCGATAAAAAAAAGGTTGTTATTCACAACAAAGTACGTGAATGGCTTAGTGCACTCAACAATGCGAAACGACTTTCTTTACCATACATAAAATCCGACCAGTTTATAAAACAAATGTCTTAAAAAAGAGTGTCAGTTGAAGAAGGAGAATTCAAGTTCACAAATTTATTAAAAACTTTAAATACAATGAATAACAGATGTTACTTAATAAATACTGTAAATTGACAAAAATTTCTGGATAAGTGGTATAACCGTTAGGTTCTTTCAGTTTCGGCAAGGAGCGCCGACCTTGAAGAATAGCCGAAACGCAGAAGTTAGAAGTATAAGAGGTCCATTTATATCTATATGATCATTAGGTTAAATGCCAGTTTGAGTTTCTTTAGCAATCTCATCATCATTAATTCTTCAGTCTTGGAACTGGTTCGACGCGTAACCTCATTGTTTCCTATTCTCAGTTAACTTACACATTTCCCTGAAATTCCACAGTCTGCATCGTTCACTATCTGCGTGCAATAATCTGATCTAGGTCTACCTCTACCTCTTTTTTTCCTCATTCCAATTCCTTTGAGTATTTCGAACATTGTCTTCTATTTTACATTATCGAAAGCTTTCTTTAAATCTTAAAACCCTATATTCACGCTTTCCCCTTTTTCTAGTGTCTTCTCCATTATCAACCTCACGGCTAGAATAGTCTGCCGTGTTGACATGTTTTGCCTAAACGTAAATCGATCGTCTCCTAGTATTTCTTCAACTCGTTTTTCCACCTGTCTTTGGACAATTTTAGCTAATATTTTTGACACGTGTACTGTCAATGTGTACTAATGACAAAAAAAATAAGTGCAATTAAATCTGATGATTATTATAAACAACTACAGCTGTGGGTTTTGAAATATTTTCAACTAATGTTATATATTGAAAAAACTATTAATTCGACAAATGTTCAAGTGCTGGTGGAACTTGGCAGCCACAGGCTGCTTATCCCCCTTCACATACCACTGAACATCAGGGAAATAGGGTATATAACTGTAAAACAATAGAAAGTGACCGAATTACATCTAACAAGAAAGAACAGCGGATATGCTCAAAAACAACAAACATAGAGACAAGAAGAAAATTGTTCAAAGCATATGTGTGGAGCACAGCACAGTACGTCTATGAAATAGGGACAGTAGGACAAGCAGACAGAAAGAGATAGAAATCTTCTGGAATGTTGTGCTTCAGATGTATAAAGATGATAGCATGGATAGACAAGGTTAATAACAAGTAGGTTATAGAAATAGTAGAGGAAGAAAGATATTTGTGGAAAACAAAAAAAAAGTGGAGAAATAGAAGGGTAGGATATGTTCTAAGGCATTTCTGTGGAATACTACGGGATATATTACAAGCATAGATAGAAAAAAAAGTAGAGATAGACCGAGATCAAACTTTTGGCCGCAGATACTGAGAGATGCAGACTGTCCAAGTTTCAGGAAAATGTGTAGGTTAGTTCGGAATAGGAAACAATGAGGGTATGCGTCTAACCAGTTCCAAGACTGAAGACCTATTGATGATGATGTTTACTGTTGAACCTATTGCTCCAAAGTTTTCGTATCTATCAGCGCCTTTCCTTTTTGGTATAGTGACTATGATATTACGTTTGAAATCTTTTGGTATTTTGACTGTCTCATACATATAGCTTACAAGTTGGAAGAGACGTTTTGTTAGTGCTTGTCCATCAGTTTTTAGAATTTCTCTTTGCACCTTATCTGTACCCGTTACCTTAGCATTTTTCAGACCCTTTAATGCTAATTCAAACTCATCTCTAAGTATAGGATATCCCAAGTCACTATTTTTAATGTCTAATTCCTGTTCTAATACTGATAGTTTCTCTCCTCCATATAAATTTCTTATGTATTCTTGTCATGTGTCTACTTTTTCTACATTTACGAATAATTTCCCATTTTATGGCTCTGTATCTCTGTTTTCTTGTTTTGTCTAATCTATTTTAGTATTTTCGTCTTTCTTCTATTAAATTCAAGTTATCCTTTGTTATCCATGGTTTATTATTTTCTTTTTGTGTATACACCAGAATATCTGCTGCCGTGTTTAACCTGGGTTTAATGTTATTACATTCTGTTTGTACTTCCTTAGTATAAGAAATTCTCCCGATATCTTATAGCAATTCAGTTGACTTCTTGTCAAATCTTTTGTGAATATCTGTATCTTTTAGTTTCTCAAAGTCAAAGTGCCTCTACTGATCCTTTTTTCAATTTAAGAGCGGCCTTCATAAATACGATGTTGTGGTTAGTGTCTTAATCTGCTTCTGAATAACTTCAACAGTCTTGATTCCTTATTCCTAAATCCTTGTTTAACAAGAATGTAATATATTTGATATTTTCCTATATCTTATGGCATCTTCCACGTGTATCGTCTTCCAACATGATGTTGTAATAATGTGTTTGTGATAATTAAATTGTTCTTGTCGCAAAATTCTACAAGCCTATTTCCCCTGTCGTTTCTCGTGTCTAAACTAAATAAAACTACTACCGCTCCTACCATACCCTCACCTGCCACTGCATTAAAATCCCCCGTAATTATTAAATTTTCATGTTTTTTATGTATCTTAGTATGTCTTCGATATCTTTGTAGATCGCTTCTACATCTTCCTCACTGTAGCTAGAAGTGGGCACGTATACTTGTATTATTACTGTATTTATCGGTTTAGATTCTAGTCTAACCATGAGATTAGCCATCTAAACCTAAATTAATTTTTTAGTGTTAAAATAAACTTCTTAGCTGGAAGTTGGGTTACTGCCAAAATATAGAATCCGGTTTCGTCTTTTTATGCACTAGAAAAAATGAAAAGGAGTTGTGTATAAAACGCTGCTCCTAGGTAAACATGATTCTGCTGGAAATTAATTCTATGATTTCGGTTTCATGCTTAATAATTTCAGTAGTATCCTTTTTGATTTTTACGGTTTGAGAGGTTACGTCTTTGGCTAAAGATTGCAGCAGCAAACAAAATTTCTAGGGCAAAAGTTTTAATAAAACTTCAAAGCAATCAGGTTAGCTGTAAGAATAAAATAGTTTGCAAATTTTTACCGTAGGCGTCTAGAAACAAATATATGTTGAAGCATTTTTATTCTACTAATCTATAAAGCGGTTTAGAAAACTTTAGTTTTGATAATTATTTGTATATTACCCTGTATATTGTATCAGTATTAGATTTCATTGTTAAAAGCAAATTTTGTCTTCATATCCAAATCTTCCAAGTTAACATTTGTTAGTCCTTTTTTAGAATTGTAAAAGCATGAAAAGGTCACCTTGAAAATTATTTGTTGAAGTGAAAATGTCGTTTGGCTATAAAACACCTACTCATATTTGGTATAATCAAGCTCGCACGTGTCGTGTTAGGCGTTCGTTTCACATATACTGCTAACACCCTTTTTCTATCCTTTATACAGTGATTCTTTTCTTTTATGTTACAGATGTCGAGGACGTTCAATGATTTGGAGAACTCATCTTCTGATGGGGCAATTGCCTTTTAGATGATATTAGTGATAAACAAGCTAATGATGCTGAATACGGTGGTGATAGCGATGCCGAAGATGAATTGTACCAAACTTCAGGTTCAGATAAATGTACCAGAAGTAAACCGTCTGCTTATGATAATACGAATGTATCTACAATACTTTCGGCCTCAAAACAAAGATCCACTGACTAAAGTAGAGAATCGTGTCCGGGTGGTTCTAATGAACCTTTAAAATTATCAAACTATAAACCAAGAACTTGCAAACGTTTAAGTTTCATATCTCATAATAATTCTGACTAAGAAGACTACAGCAGCGACGACTCGATTAGAGATCCGGAGTACAGCCATCAAGGGGTTTAGAGGATGAGAGAGATGACTTATCTGAAAGTGAAATAGAAGGTTATGATAAAATAAATAATTCCGATTCATCTTCTACTGCAACCAAAACTTGCGAATACAAATTTACTAAACAACAACGTATTCCTTTGTTGTATACAAATTTCAAATTTGATGAGAAATTTGGACCATTATTTGATGTCAGCTTGAACAGTCCAATACCTGTTAATTCGTAATGTTTTAGACAATCAGCTATTAGAATATATTGTACTAGAATCCAACAAATACGCTAAATAAAATGGTACTACTCTGGATATAACTATATCTGAATTAGATGCCTTTATTGAGATACTCATAATAATGGGATTTTATCATCTATCGTGCCTGAAACTGTACTGATCAGCAAATGAAAACCTTAGGATGTCCAAAATTGCTAATACAATAACTCAAAAGCGATTTTTAAAAATATTACGCTACCTACATTTGAGTGACAATACAACAATGCCTGATAGAGCTGCTGATAATTTTGATAGGCTTTATAAAATAAGGCATCTTTTATTTTACCTAAGTAATAGATATTCAGAATCATTTGACCCTTCTCGCAATATTGCTGTAGATGAAATTATGGTTATCCCCAAGGAACCAACAAAGAGGGGTTTTAAGTTATGTGTATTGTCTTGTTCTAGAACCGGTTTTATGCTTAATTTTAAAGTTTATGAAGGAAAGTCAAAGGATCCTCAAATTGGAGCTTTGGGTGAGAGAACTGTTCTTGATTTAATAGAAAAATACTTTAGTAAAGGTCACTCTGTGCATTTTGATAATTTTTTTACAACCTTTGACCTGCTATCTTCTTTATTGGAGTAAAATACTTTTGCCTGTGGAACTATGCGAAGAGACTGGAAGAACTACCTTCATGAATTGTTAAAGACTGATAAAAATTCGAAGACAGTAGTATGTGATTTTTTATTCAGTAATGACATATCTGTATGCAAATGGAAAGATCGAGGTGTCAAATGTGTAATAGTTGCAAGTTTTCTACATAATCCTGCTACAGCTAAATCTGTAACTAGAAGAACACAAACAGGAGATAAAGTGAATTTGAACTACCCTGAGTCTATTTTTGACTACAAACAACGTATGGGTGGCGTTGTTCTCTTTGATCATGTCTTATTATAATATTTCGTGGAAGAGTCGTCGGCGGTAGATGAAATTGTTTTATTTCATGATAGATTCTGTAGTTGTGAATGCATATATATGTTATAAAACGGCGTGTAGTAATCAGCCAACTCGCACCAAAGCAATGTCACATCTTCAGTTTCGTAGCATATTAGCTGACGAACTTGTAAAAAATTATTGTTTACGAAAACGATCTGGCCCGAAGTTGTTAATAACAAACAATAAACTAAAGAAACCAAGTGGGCGTTCTGTTGGTTTGGATAATTCTGTAAGATGCCTGAATGTTGGTAAGCATTTGCCAGTGGTATAGGCACTATGCGAAAAGTTGCTCTTTGCAGCACTCGTGCTAAAGCTGTTCGGTCTACAACCACTTGCAAAGAATATGACGTGGCTCTTTGTATTACGTGTTTCGTCCCAATTCATAATGCATATTCTACTATAAAATACAATCTTTCCATTGTTACCAATTATTCCAAATCAACGATGTTATAGAAAATGTGAACAGTATAATAACCACTACACAGCAGCAATTATTGCTTGCCTAAATGATCAGTGGTTAATATATTAACCACCCCTTTCTGGCAATTTGGAAACGTATTTTTTTTTAAATTTTTCTGTGGTTATTCTAATGCAATATAAGACACCGCTAATGAGAAAATCTATATTATCGATGAAAAATAGTTCTGCCTTATATAGGGTTATTTGAACTTTATGTTAATTTGATCGGTAAGTCAAACTTTACTCGCCTATATAAATTCCATTATTTTGCATTTTTATGTTTATTAAGTTTCCACTATATTTAATTACTGTCATCCTCAAAAACATCTGTATACGTATAAATAAGAATAAATTAACCTAGTTATGATTATGCTTTTGAGAAAATAATTGCAAAAGTAGTTTTACTCTTTAGGAATTCTGCTGTGACTATCTTGATATACACTTGAAGTTAGTTTTCATTAAATTAAAATTTAACAGTGCAAGACTTTATTTAAAATCTGTCTTAGAATATTATGTGATAATCTTATGAAAATAATTGTAAATTTAAACTTAATATAAACTTTGAAATGTTTTAAGAACTCTTAAAGGTTAAATATAGATTACGTGTTCATCGTACTCAGATCTGACTATGATAATTTATATCATTTATAATAACTGTCATTAATATAATATATATATATATATATATATATATATATATATATATATATTGCTGTGTTTCCCTGTATTAGAATCGAGCCTCACGAATTGGGCGCCAAGAATGCTGTGAAACCACCAAAATCCGGGAACTACGCTTTTCGAATCGAGCCCCACAGATTGGGCGTTAAGAATGCTGTGAAACCTACAAAAAGCTATTCATTACCTTAACTGTGTTGGTCCATTGACTTTCTTCTGTTAATCGCCTCGGCTGCTCCTCTAGATAAATTTCATCCTCATTCATAAAAAAAAACAAACACATTCCTACCACAAACATCAACGTTAACTCTATTTACATCAATATTCACAATACATTAAAATTTCAAAATTAAAATTCAGCATAAATTTTAATATCAGAAAATTTCAAAATTAAATTTGTTATCATTTTAAAGTGCATCCAGAATTAAAGTCCTGGTAGGATGCCTACTAATTAATATAACAATATATGCAGAGTACAAAAGGAGCATCTACCACCCCTTTACGTTAATTAACCAGGTTCGTCTAATTGAGCTCAAAGACATACCCAAATTTTCATCATAATCCAGAACATCAATACTAAATACCCCTTTCTACTTAAACAAGCAAATTTCACCTTAAAATTAAAATATTATTGTTAGTACAATTTCACTACTGTCCATTTTAAGTAAATCAATTATAAAGTTATTCACCACACACCAAAATATCAAAGTTCGAACAAAATAATATAATTTACCTGAAGGTTACTGCACTCGTAGCTTCAATGTACATCGTCCCTTTGTTAATCACACCATTCCAACTGGGTTATATTTACGGCTTCTGATTCTCAACGCTTTTAAAATTTTCTCCATCACCATTTATTTAAAGTTGTTTCAGGGCTTTTCCGGAACTCATCTGTGTATATCTGAACCTTGTTTTGTGGATCCAGACACGTTTATGCACCATTTAATTATTAATACTCCCGAAAAATAACAAAGAAATTCATACTTCTTTCACCAATATACGCCAAAACTGACTACTTTTGTGTATTCATTTGTCGTTGTAAATTTTACTAATTGGTACAGTGATACTAAACTTTATTACCTTGTATCTTCTTTTCTAAGTGCACTAAATTACATTCATTGTAGCACGTAAAGAACAAGCTGTTTTAAATCACAAAAATATTCGAGCAAACTGTTTAAATTATTTAATCAAAACCGAAAAACTAAAAAGCACTGTTTAACGCGTTAAATCAAGTCGAAGATCTAAGAGAGCTTGTTCATATTCCCCTGGGTATATATAGAGGTTAGCCTGTCTGTCGGTCGAGTCCCCAAAACGGACAATTCTAAAGAATTTCGCCTGCTAGGTTCCCATTCCGCAGCCCGGCATGCGATTTTTACGAATTTTGCACTCGCGCCAGTTAAATCTCAGAAATTTCGACACGGCTTGCAACGTCTGGAAATAACTAATTGAATTTTATACAGAAATGTTATTTTTACCTCTCAATTGTCGCTTTTATTTTCACCCAATCGCAACCCCATGACGTTGCTCTACTCACGCCTTTTACTATATGTGCCTCGGTCTTGCGCATATTATCTGTCTCTATCTACCCTGTTCTTATTGGTGCAAATTGATATTCTTTATTATCGATTATTTCAGTCCATGTGGACTGTGAAATAACCCACCTTTAGCATTTCCCGTAACTATTATGTGACGGTTTCTCCAACATTCTCTGTAACCATTAATTATCTGCAAAATTTACGCAGAATGAGCTTTTTAAAAATACGCAGGTGTTTAAACATCATAACACTTCTACGATTTGCATTCTATTGGGTTTTTACAAGTTTTTATAGATATTATATGTTACTAACGGTTCAATTAACTCCAATTAAAATAATACCCTTTAATTTTTAGTGACTCCTAATCAAATATTAATTATTATCTGTACGTTTTGTTTAATACCGGTTACTTAAAATTGAGTTAATTAATATAAATTTTGCACGTAATTTCTATTTGTTTGTTTACTAGGAATAATTAAATTACATGTAGACCTTTCTAATACTGCTTCCTTTTATATAAAGCGTCTTGTACATGATTTAAATCTCTTATGTTTAATGAAACGAATGAATTTTTATGCTTCACGGTTTTTTAATAACGCGTACCTTTTCCCAAAGCTTCTACACGGTGATTAAAATTATTTGATGTGATTATTTAATTTTCTACCCTGGTCTAAATATGAGTATTTTCCCCCTATTTGAATACAAATAATCCCACTTATTTGAATTCAAATATAAAATATTTAAATCGCAAACAAAATTTACAAAAAAAATGCCTATCTCTCTCTACCCTTATCTATCTAACTTACCTAACTTATATCCAATCCAAAAAAAATATTTACACCTATCCTATCCCTATCCTATTCCTAACTCTCACCTAATTCTATAAACTGAAATTATCCCTAACTTCATCCTACTTATCCATCTAATCCTATATATATCCTATATACCTATCCTATTCCTAACTTTTAACTAATCTTCACAATACTTTACTTCCCCCTACCTAATCCTATATACCTATCCTACTCTTACTCTATTCCTAACTCTCCACTAATCTTATATGAAATATCTACACTCAACCTATCTTATTTTCTTCCTATATTTACTCTTTATTCTCATCCTAAACCTATTTCTAATTATCTCCCATATTTATCCTATACCTAGCTTTATTTTCTATAAACATCTACTTCTACTCTTCTATATACACCTATCTCTACTCTCTATTCTATATCTATACTAAAATTCACCTATCTCTATCCTTTGTTCATCAAGTTATTTAAATCTAACTCTCTTCTTGACCCTCCAAGTCTTTCTTCTCACCAACCTAATACTCTTCATCCCTATTTCTCCTCCTTTTATATCTATACTTATCATCCCTATTATCTCACATAAAATAAACTTATCATCCCTATTATCCTGACTCTTAAATATTACTTCTTCTTTAGTCTCTACACTTGTCTGTTTCTTATTTATTCTTATTTCTTTTTCTGCCGACAAACCAAACGATACTACTTTAAAATTATCGATTTTTCCCTCTACGGAAACTCCTATGTACCTTCTAGAATGCTTGTGTAATGGATCAGCCAGAATGAATTCCTTAAATCTACTTTATTAAAAACAAACTTGCCACTTAATCTCGTTAAAAGTGTGTCCATGGATGGTGGACAATGGAATTGCGGTTTGGTCCGTTGATTAATTTTTCGTGCATCTAAACATAAACGAATGCTATCATCCTTTTTCTTAACTACCACCAACGGATTTATGAAATGAGTGTTTGATACCTCTATTATGCCATCTTCCAACATTTTATTTAATTCTGCCTTCACCTGCTCCCGATATGCTGCTGGAATTGGATAAACCTTTGCGTTGAACGGTTCTGAATTATCCACTTCCAATATGTGCTCATAGCCTAACGCTGTGCTTGCTTCTACCCCCACTAATTCTGCATGTTTTTGTAATAAAGCTTGAACCTCTACTCTCCTATCCTCTGGACATCTTATTGTGTTGATCTGTTTACCTTCATCATCCTCTACCTCTACTACATTAATACTAAACCCCGTGTCATCCTCTGTGACTTCATAACTGCCCTTCCATGGCACTACCCTATCCTTAATCCTTATTACCTTCCGTTCCATATCTATCAAAACCCCTAACTGCATCATACAGTCAACACCTAAAATGCTCTGAAACTTCAGTGCAGGTACAATTACAAACTCCAGTTCACAGCTTAAACCTCCTATATCTATCCTAAGCACCACAACACTATTTACCACAGCAAACTTCTTTTTATTTGGAGCTACTAAATGGCTACGCTTTATAGGCATAATTCTATCACAAACCTTATCCCTAATTTTGCTGACGAATTCCTCCGATATTAAACTCGCCTCTGCCCCTGTATCAAGTAATACTTCTACATTATTCTCAAAAATTTCTAAATTAATAATTGGCAAACATAATTTTTCCTTAGTTTCTGGCTCTACTTCCTCCTGAATTTTGAAAATTTCACGTGGATGTTCATATACATTTACACTGAAATCTAGTGGTCTGTCGCGTTCTAAAAATCCTGTCCAGGTCTGTTTTCCCTACTCGGTCCTGGTCTAGCCGCCACCTCAGCGTATGTCCTAGGCGTTCCCACTCGTTCCGTGTCTGTATTAGCAGTCCCCCTCATATCCGGTGAACTATTCCTTCTGGTAGGTTCCGGTCTCGGTGCAGGTCCCCTTCCTAAACTATTACTTCTAACGTATGGTCGTCTCTGTTCCCAATTCTGTCGCTGGTATCCGTAACTATTCCCCCTTCTAGCATAGTTGTCCCGTCTATTGTCAAACCTAACTGTGTTGATCTGTATTTCCTTATTATCCCGAGGTCGTCCACTACTTACGTCGTCATACCTCTGCAGGTATTCTACAAACATTTCTCTGTCCACTATGTTCTGTAGTGCTACGTGTTGTCTTACTTCTACCTCGAAGTGTCGTGATAAATACTTGATAATTTGTCGGTCCATCAGTGGTGGGTTCAGTTGCTTTGCTATGCTATACTTGCGTATAGCATATTGCTCCTACTTCCTGAAAATTCTCCTTAAATTTCCTGTGATTAAGTCGTCTCGTACCTGGTCTTGTCTGTGGTCACTCCAGTAGTGCTTTAAAATCTGTCTTCAAAGTCTATGTAGGTGCCTATGTCCTGTCCTACTAAATTGTACCATGCTTCCGCGTTGTCTTTCAATAAAGCCTTTATCGTATTCAGTTTAGTCTGTTCGTCAAATAAATTTCCCACTAGATTTCTTACACTATTAATAAAAATTTGTGGATTTACCCTGTTATCGCCATAAAACTTCATGTGTTGGTCCAATGATACTCCACCTGTATAAAATCTGGGACCATCCCCCGTTAAACTTGACATGTTGTATTTGATACTACTAACTTCGCGTTCTACCCTGCCTAACTGATCCCTACATGAGTCCGTTACTTCAGTCATTTTGACATTAATCTCTTCTTCACAAAAAATGCGTACTTCAGACCTTAAATGTCCCATTTCCTGTCGAAGACCTGTAATATCACGCTCATTTCTATCAACCCTATTTTCAACTTCCCCCATTTTTACGGTAAGACTATTTTTAAACTCTGTAAATTCTTGAGTCGATTGCTCAATTTTCCCGCTTATCTGCTCTAATTTTCTATTGGATTCTTCGTTCATCCTCTCTAGCATTCTCATTATCATCTCGTTTCCTTGATCCCCTGATTCCGTCCTCGACTGATCTCTACTGCCTCCAGCTTCTTCCATTTTCGAATTTTTCCCACACAATGCACTATCGTCACTCCCAATTTCCACTCCTTGACTCCTTAACCACTCTTTTCTCTGCATACGTTCTAATCACTCTCACACACTCTAAAATACTCTTAAATTTATACACAAACAGAAACTCTCTCTCTCAGATCGCCAGTTTCCTGAAATAAAATCACAAAAATTTTATTTGGAACTCGAGCCTCACTTTTGGGTCGCCATGTATGCTGTGTTTCCCTGTATTAGAATCGAGCCTCACGAATTGGGCGTCAAGAATGCTGTGAAACCACCAAAATCCGGGAACTACGCTTTTCGAATCGAGCCCCACAGATTGGGCGTTAAGAATGCTGTGAAACCTACAAAAAGCTATTCATTACCTTAACTGTGTTGGTCCATTGACTTTCTTCTGTTAATCGCCTCGGCTGCTCCTCTAGATAACTTTCATCCTCATTCATAAAAAAAAACAAACACATTCCTACCACAAACATCAACGTTAACTCTATTTACATCAATATTCACAATACATTAAAATTTCAAAATTAAAATTCAGCATAAATTTTAATATCAAAAAATTTCAAAATTAAATTTGTTATCATTTTAAAGTGCATCCAGAATTAAAGTCCTGGTAGGATGCCTACTAATTAATATAACAATATATGCAGAGTACAAAGGGAGCATCTACCACCCCTTTACGTTAATTAACCAGGTTCGTCTAATTGAGCTCAAAGACATACCCAAATTTTCATCATAATCCAGAACATCAATACTAAATACCCCTTTCTACTTAACAAGCAAATTTCACCTTAAAATTAAAATATTATTGTTAGTACAATTTCACTACTGTCCATTTTAAGTAAATCAATTATAAAGTTATTCACCACACACCAAAATATCAAAGTTCGAACAAAATAGTATGATTTACCTGAAGGTTACTGCACTCGTAGCTTCAATGTACATCGTCCCTTTGTTAATCACACCATTCCAACTGGGTTATATTTACGGCTTCTGATTCTCAACGCTTTTAAAATTTTCTCCATCACCATTTATTTAAAGTTGTTTCAGGGCTTTTCCGGAACTCATCTGTGTATATCTGAACCTTGTTTTGTGGATCCAGACACGTTTATGCACCATTTAATTATTAATACCCCGAAAAATAACAAAGAAATTCATACTTCTTTCACCAATATACGCCAAAACTGCCTACTTTTGTGTATTCATTTGTCGTTGTAAATTTTACTAATTGGTACAGTGATACTAAACTTTATTACCTTGTATCTTCTTTTCTAAGTGCACTAAATTACATTCATTGTAGCACGTAAAGAACAAGCTGTTTTAAATCACAAAAATATTCGAGCAAACTGTTTAAATTATTTAATCAAAACCGGAAAACTAAAAAGCACTGTTTAACGCGTTGAATCAAGTCGAAGATCTAAGAGAGCTTGTTCATATTCCCCTGGGTATATATAGAGGTTAGCCTGTCTGTCGGTCGAGTCCCCAAAACGGACAATTCTAAAGAATTTCGCCTGCTAGGTTCCCATTCCGCAACCCGGCATGCGATTTTTACGAATTTTGCACTCGCACCAGTTAAATCTCAGAAATTTCGACACGGCTTGCAACGTCTGGAAATAACTAATTGAATTTTATACAGAAATGTTATTTTTACCTCTCAATTTTCCCTTTTATTTTTACCCAATCGCAACCCCATGACGTTGCTCTACTCACGCCTTTTACTATATGTGCCTCGGTCTTGCGCATATTATCTGTCCCTATCTACCCTGTTCTTATTGGTGCAAATTGATATTCTTTATTATCGATTATTTCAGTCCATGTGGACTGTGAAATAACCCACCTTTAGCATTTCCCGTAACTATTATGTGACGGTTTCTCCAACATTCTCTGTAACCATTAATTATCTGCAAAATTTACGCAGAATGAGCTTTTTAAAAATACGCAGGTGTTTAAACATCATAACACTTCTACGATTTGCATTTTATTGGGTTTTTACAGGTTTTTATAGATATTATCTGTTACTAACGGTTCAATTAACTCCAATTAAAATAATACCCTTTAATTTTTAGTGACTCCTAATCAAATATTAATTATTATCTGTACGTTTTGTTTAATACCGGTTACTTAAAATTGAGTTAATTAATATAAATTTTGCACGTAATTTCTATTTGTTTGTTTACTAGGAATAATTAAATTACATGTAGACCTTTCTAATACTGCTTCCTTTTTATATAAAGCGTCTTGTACATGATTTAAATCTCTTATGTTTAATGAAACGAATGAATTTTTATGCTTCACGGTTTTTTAATAACGCGTACCTTTTCCCAAAGCTTCTACACGGTGATTAAAATTATTTGATGTGATTATTTAATTTTCTACCCTGGTCTAAATATGAGTAATATATATATATATATATATATATATATATATATATATTTTAATTTGATACAAATTTCATCTTCAGCCAAGATAAAACATAGAATTTATTTTTGTTATGTCAATTGTAAATATCTGTAACTTGAAGAGAACAATTTAAATAGATGTACTTACATTACTTTCTTCAGACTTTATATTAATTCATTTCCTTAACTGAGTATTAAGAAAATAATCTTATGGTAAAATTTACACGTAAAAAACTATGCATTCAACAACACTGTTAAACCTTAGAATATGCGAAATAAGTAGTGCGTATTGATGAGTTTAGGTTCTTATACAATATCGTGTACCTTCATACTTATTGCTATTGTCACATGCTACATGCTCAGACGCAAATTGTCATTTGGTAAATATTTGATATATAGTTACTTTTCCTTCAGAAATAACATTGTTTAAATATAATAATCGTAGTCTTTGTGCTTTAGGTGCGTATAGTCGTTATTAACGTTCCTACGCTCTCTTTAGTGACGCTGTTTTGCTTTTGCAAAATCTTTGAGTTTAGTGACGCCTGATATTTCCGTATTACTAGGAACCCCCTGTTAGTCTCAACTCGCTGATGTAGAGTTCAGAGTTGGTCTGAAAGTCTCCAGAAGTACTTACGGTTAGCACGGATAAAACAACATCTATGGTTAAACTTCTGAGACAAATTTAGGTGGTTAGGTTCTTACTTTTCCCACCCCAAATCAACATCTGGTACAGCGACTTTGTTGCTAGTGCTTTTCTATTTCACTCAGGGCAGTAAAAATAAAGTAAGAGCAAATAGGAGGATATGTGTCAGAATTGTCGGTTCTACCACTCGTGACTTATGTAGTATTTCTTAACACCTGCATAATAACAGTCTCTAAGAGCATATGCGGCGCTACTAAATAAAATAGTTATTATTCCTAAATTGCATTACCTAAAAATTATTTGCTGGTATTGCAAACAAGGTTAGAACATTTGCTTCCGCAAGTTCTCTATATATTTTTGAAACAATACATTTAGCTTCCCATCAATTTGTTGGAGCTTGCTAAATTTCTGAAGGTTTCAGGGACCACACCTTATTATTATCAACCAGTTTGTTAGGGTGCTGGAAAAGTGCGCATAAAAAAAAAGAACTCATATAACTAATGTTGCATTCATTCTTTGTATATTTGAATTGAAGTCGCTTCAAGCCAGGACCAACTAATATATAAATTTATGAAAAAACTTTCAATTTGAATGAATACATTTTTCAGGTCTCTAAAATACGATTCCTATTTGCACAGGTAAATTTATAACTTTCGTCCTAGCTAGTTGCAGTGCGAGTGCTTAAAACTTTAGCTGTATTTCAGCAATAGTGTGAAATCATACTACCCAAGGGAAGTTTGATAATAAAGTTTGAATGTAAAAACTTATAAAAGAGGTTTTACGGACTTTCTTTTAAGCATATTATGCAAAAAGACGTTTTGAGTTGTAACGTACCCTCTCAATCATGAATATGGAACAGACTACTAAAATTTGCACTCACATAAAAAGTTAAAGTATCGTAAAAAGATATTAGCAAATGGCCAGTGCTTCGTGATCCTAGTGCGTATGTTGCGACGAGTTAATCTATAACTGTTTATATACCTAATGAAACGTAGGTTATCAGTTAAGACACAGAGACATAGTTTGCTCTGAGTAGGTTATGCATCAAAATTTTTTGGGGTTTCTTTTTCAAAAATAAACAAAGATACTTATTAACACCGATATATTTGAAAATAACGAAAGCACTAATACAGATTTAAAACTTAACTCGAAAAGGGTATTCCGGTGTTTAAATAGGTACTCTTGGTGCATTCTATCAGCGAACTTATTTAATATATCATCCGTAGCTAAAGAATATTTTAGTTTGTCAAGTTTTTCTTTTTCTATGAACAGTATTTATAAGTTCGATTTCCGTTCTCGTGTCATAGAAATTCTTAGATAATATTTAATAAGTTTGCTTTTGAAAAGCTTCTTTCAGCTGTTGCGGTTGTTACCAGAAGTGTCAAAAATATTAAGCAAACTGGAGGAGAGGCTATTGAAATTTACTTATGTTAATTCCTTAATAGTATAAATTTTGTGAATTCTCAATTCAAACAGTTTTTCAAAGCAATTATTTGATCACAGCGATCAACCGGCAAGTTTTTATTATACAGTATTGCCCGAAATAAACAGTACTGAAATTGTAATTGTTTTGTATATTTAAAAAATACATATTATTGACACTTTATTATATGTTCTAAATGTGCACCTCCTCGTTCGAGACAGACTTCATAACGATGTTCTAAGTTTCTGGTCATGTTATTGAATAAGGGTTGTCTGAGGGCTGCGAAGAAGACTCTAACGGCATCCTTTAATTCATCGATGGTTTGTGGTGCCCGTTTGAAAACGGCATTTTAGCCATGCCCCAAATGTATGCGTCTGGAGGTGTGAGGTCTGGAGAATGTGAAGGATAAGGGAAGTCAGTAAATCGTGATATGAATTTGCTTGGAAAATGTTCTTGAAGAAATTGACGAATTGCGGCAGCAGTATGGCAAGTTGCCCCGTCCTGCTGAAAAATTGGTTTCGAAATGCCAAGTTACGTGCACGACAGAATTGACGTAGATCAGGATAAATCGTGTTAAAATTTGTCTGTACCTCTGTTGATTAAGTGTGACTTGCCTACCATTCTCTTCGATAAAGTACGGACCAATGATTCCGTGTCCGGAAACAGCACACCAGACACTCACTTTTCACTATGTAAAGGAACCTCTTGAACCTCATCGGGTCTGGCAAAGCCCAGAAATCGATTTGTGCGACGATTCACATAGCCTGACAAGTGAAAATGTGCTTCGTCTGAAAACCAAACATTTTTCAAAAATTCAGGATTTTCATACTGTAACGCGAGAATTCTGGCGCAATATTCCACTCTACTGCGATAATCCCGAGGATGTAGTTGTTGATGTACCTGAATCACATACGAAAATGTACCCAGCTCCTTCAGGATTCTTTGAAAGGAAGATCTTTTAAATCAAGTTGTAACGCTGTCCTTGCCTGGCTGACTTTCGGATTTTCTAAGATTTGCTCAAAAACACGTTCATGGTTATTGTTGTTGTTAACTGTCCTGGGACGCCCTGAGTTTCCTTTTCGTTGGCACAATACACTACCTGTAATTCTAAACTTTTCAATAACCTTCAAAATTACAGCATTACTTGGAGAACGTTTATTAAACCTTTGTGTGAATTGATCAGACACGTATAGCAAACTTGCACCATTACGTCGGCCGATTCCGTATGAACGAAAATAATGCTCTATCAGAAACACTTTCTCCTCTGTACTTAACACCATTTTTAACAATTAGGCCCTACTAATTACTTGTTTGAGGTTTACTTGACAGGTCTATACTAGCTAACTTGAGTGTGACAGCGCACGCATAAAAACACCGCCAACTTAGTTTCAGTACTGTTTATTTCGGACAATACTGTATTTACTAGCTAGTTTTACTGCTTCCTTTTTTATTACTTCGTTGGAAAAGGAAAACAGTTTATCCGGTTGTAAAATTTGCTATGTATTACTCAGTTAGAGGCTCTAAAATTTTTTGGTTTAGTTAGAGAAATCAATATATCGAAGCAGCAGCAGCACACATTGACTCCGAAGTACGATTCGGATCCGAATTTTTTTTATGTTCTGATAGCTCATCAAAAAATCGCTTCGTTATCATCCTCCATCCTTTAGTTTTGAAAAGAGGTGTTATATCTCACTCCCTTCCTTGATTTCTTATTTCTATCAACGTGTTTAGAAGATTATTTAACAAAATATTGACTTTTCTTGTAAGTCATTATTTTTATGCTTTAGGGTTTTAGAAACTAAGCTTAGAAATAAAGGCGACAAACACTATAAAATCGTAACTCTCTAAGATATTTATAATATTTTAATATTTTCCACGTGTGTTGTTTTTAGTTGAATTTAAATTTAGTTGATATAAAGCTTTCATTAGTATAGTATAATTTTTTTCTTATAGCTAATAAAGCGTCATTTTTTGCAGACCATCTGGTGTGGCATACTATTTAAGAATAATTTTACCAACTTCTAGATAAATTGCTACCCATCATTGACCAGCATTTTATGCTATTGTCAAAAAGATATATATTATTTCTGAATTGTCAAAAGGTTGCGACATCTAGGAAATGTATTTAGCAACAATCTTTTAAAATTAAATTTAATGAGTGTGTTGCAAAATGAACGTAATCAGCATTTTGTGCGTGCTTTTCTATAAAAACTTATGCCCCTCCATATATACCCTACATTACAATTGAACCATCGTAACCCCGTCTCCTACATTTGGACAGATCAATCCATATTCTTATATTGTATTTAATATTTTAGTTTTAAATTCTACTGCATTAGTCAGGCATGACTCACAGATTTTTATTTGTTTAGGTTTTGGGCATATCGTACAACGTATTTATCAGCAAAATGTATGCCACCCCACACTAAACAGACTGCATCGAGTGAGCGTGAATAATTTCACAAACAGCAGCAATCAGAATGATGAATCTGAGCTGCAAAATACGAAACAGATAACAGCTAGAATTCTATGGGATTTCTGGAACTTCGTTAAAAGTTTTATGTTCTTAATTAGCATGCCTTTTTTCTAATATGCAGTTGTCTATAGAAACCAGTTGTTCCTAAATTAAAAGTAATCAATCTAGTAGGGCATTATTCCGAACTTCATTGACTAATCACATTTACTATTCGATACCTTATTATTTAGAGGTTAACTGTAACTACTGAAATTTGTATTTTGTTTTCCAATAGTAATAACGAAGTGCTCAACAAAAAATTATCCTTCCATAAAACAATTTGAAATTATCTTTGGTCGATTTCACGCAAATGGATTAAGACTAAATTGAAATTACTTTTGGTTGTTTTTTTTTAATCTAACATATTTAAAATTGTCTTACTAAAACATTAGCGTAAACCAGAGAAAGTGAATTTTTTATTTTCTGCATGAACATAATTTAATGTGTGAAACTTCTTCGTTCCAAGACGATGAGGTGAGTGGTGCCAGCGTTAAACATTATTGATCAAAACAAATGAATAATAAAAATGCATTAATTTTGAGTACAAAGTAACCATATCTTTCTAACCTTACAACCGCCCTAATGAATTTGACAACCGTTGAGTATGAAAAATGTAACATACAAAAATAATCTTTATTGAGATCAAGAATGCATGTAACCTTAAAATCATATTTTTTAGAGGAAATAACCTTAACCCTGTTGGTGGGATTTACCAATACAAAAACCATTAAAATTAAATATGATTAGAAACATTTCAAAGGAATGTTACATAACCCCTCTAAAACTAAGACTTCCTTGAATAATATATTTAGAGAACAACATACAGTACTTGCTGCAGAAGTTATTGAATTAACCTTCCATTCCTCAATGGGCACAAATACAGGTTTGTAAGAAAGGTATTTACTCTCAAAGACGTATACATTTTTTGAAAAATTTTATTTACAACTGCGGCCAAAACTATCTAAATTATTATATAATCAACGTTTATATTTGCTCTTAAAATTAAAATTTTAACTTCATTTGCGTTGGATGAATAACTAAATATCAAAAATATTATATTTCCGAACGTTCTAATCAAGGTCTATTTTAGATGCTCGACAGCCTGCATGATTAATTAAAATTTTAAAATAATAAGTTTTGGATTCTTAAAATATAATCTTTTGTAATGCATATATTTCCTTTTTAATGTATCCGTATATCTAATACCAGTGCAGAAATTTATAAAAAACGACCATAAACAGCTATCAAATTAAAACATTGCAAATGAACGTTAATAAAAATATTAATAATATTTTATATTTAAATATAGGAAAGAAAAAAGAAAAACCTTTTCAAGCGCTTTTGACAGATAATTTATCCTATATAGGTATATCTACTTTCTAGCAGGTATGAATATTAAATTAACTCCAAGTGATAATCTAATTAAATTAAGTGGATGTACTATTAACAAAACATAACTAATGTAAAAATATAGTAATACGAACTCTATTAGTGCAAAAATTAATGTCCTCTCTATAGAGGTTATTTGTCAATAGGTTGATATGGATGAATTAGAAAAAAAATGAGAAAAATAAAGGAATGCAAAATAATAAATAACATGCTTCAATACAAAAATTCTATGTTACATTAACATTTATCCAAATAAGATTGTATCACTAGGGTAGATGGATATCCCTTACAAATATGACTGCTTACGTAGTGTTTTATAATTTCAAATAAAAATCGACCTAACTTAAACTCTATAAAAGAAAATAATTTCCATGTAGGTTAGACATATACTTTAATAAAAAGCAATTTCTTAATCTCAAATCTGTGATCAGGTATTGTTAAAAAAGAAATATCCTAAAACATTCATAAATCTGCCATCGACAAAACTAAATGTTACTTAGCATTTTTCCAGTTTCTAATATTCAATTAAATGACATTTGTAAATCTCATTTAGTGGCAAATGCTTTTAATAACAACACCGAAAACAGGTAAATGCCAGCTTTTCATAATCTGTTCGTTGTACTTTTCAGAATACCTTCATATCAACATCTGCAAATCTTTTAATAATTTAAACTAATACGATTGTGCTTAAATTTAATTACCACTCGTTCCGTGGGTAAATCATTAATCAATCAGTAAAAAAATAATCACTACTATGTTCAATTACGGTCTTGGTCATAAAATACCAAGCACGTTCACGTCCTAAACTCACTGTCATACGGAATCATAAACATGCCCATAATATTACTTGCGGTTTTATTTATCTATTATAAGGTTCATAATGTCCAAACCACACCAGATGTCCAGTTTTTAAATTTTCCTTTTTCCGTCTTTAAACGACTGCTACCATTAACCTATCACACTTCAAAATTTCAACTTAATGGCGGAATTAACAGCCCAGTTTCAGTCCCTGCAAACGGCTACAACAAAAATAATACAATAATTCAACCCTCAGTTGCATGAAAAATTCCTCGCCCAGCGCCAGAGCAAGTCAACAAATTTTATCGTTTCCCGCGTTCTTGTTTTTCAACCAGGAACATCAATCTATATTTATTTATCTTGCAGCTGCGTTACATTCAGCTTTCTACTATTGATTTTTTCCAATGCATTTTATTTTACAAAACTTATCGACCCCTGTTCGCACGGGTCACTACTATATTTACGTTTTCGTATCACTATATCTTGAGATGTTTTTGTATTACAGATTCATGCATAACTGGTTTTATTTCTTTTACGTCTGGTACAGAATTTCTTATTTACTCTTACTGTAAATCATATTAATTACGGTCAGCGTCTGGTTAACACAATGTATCGATTTTAATCTATGCTTACTATACAAGTTGTTATCACGCAACAAAATATCACGATGTATTTATTTAGGAAACTGTATACGTCAAGTTTGTCGCATTCAGATGTGTTTTTATTATGTCATCGTCCGCCATTACGGTGCAATGTATGTAAAAGGATAACGCTGTACTTTCGTGTCTGAATTATTTATATTAAAAACAAAATCTGAAATATGCTGTTTAATTAAGAATAAATGTTTTTGAAATCTATTATACCTTCACGTCCGTATTTTGGTTTGTCCATTCAAATTTCAAAAATTTTCTTTTCCTTGTAATTTATTGCTAGCGTTATGCAACGCGTTATAAATTACTTAGGCTATTCAACAATAGTAGCTCCCTTAACACAACCTACGACAAAATCTAAATTATTGAAGGAGTAAACTCTCTAGGTCGTAACCCCTTTTCGACTGGTCGTAAAGACAATAATTTCACGAATCAGTCTATTGAAATCTACTCTGCCCGTGCAAACGTAGTTTAACTTTGTCACATGCCGCGTATTTAGCTCTTGCGGGGAATTCATCATCACATCTTAGAGCTCTGTTTCTTCCATTAAATTTTAATCTGTCTTTATACCAACCCAACAGCACGGTCTTCCCGCCTTATTATTTACTCGTATGATTACGTTTCGGCCTTTCTAATTACCTGTGTGCAAATAATTAATTAATGCTTTTCCGTCGGTTGTCTAACTACTATTGTCTTTTTATGTGAAGTGCATAAGCAGCGTCTTATAATATTAAGATGCGTTTTCACTTGCGGTTTTAATTTAAGTCATCGGTATAGATTATTGCGATTCTAATGTATTTTAAAGAAATAATGCTATAGTTTATTAGCTAAATGACCTATATAAAAACAAAATGTGAAATATCATTTTCAACTAATTTGTAGCTATTGTAGAGCAATGCGTTACATATTTCACTAGATTTTGTAGTTGTTTGTGCAATTCTGTTACAGCTACTTTCTGTTAACTGAGAATTAAATTGCATGTATCTGTAACTATTCCAAAACAGTATACAAAATTTAAATCTTTTTTTTTAAGTTTCAAACTATATTTGCCAAAACTTTTCCGGTTAGATAAAGTTCCAAAGCCGTGTTATCGTAATTATTTGCGTGACAATTAAAAAACTAGCAAAATTTTCTTATAAATCGCCTTTTAAATCGGACATAACGAATCATGAAAGAAATCTGTGAAGTGTGGCTTAGGTTTAAATTAGTAGTCGAATCGATAATAATATTGAAATATTTGGTGCCATCATGTGAAGTTCTTTGGGATCTCCTTCTAACAGCATTCTATTAGGTCATTCTGCTAATGTAAGTTGCTTTCGATGATGTGATTTAGATATGTGCCTTTAACGCGATGTCTCCAGTTGCTATTCTGAAACGTAATAGTCTCCAAAAAATTCCCTTATTTATTACAGAATGTTGTTGTAGAGGATCACAATCTCGTGGTCTCTCAGAGGTGGCGTCGCCGTGGATCAATGTAGTAAGCGTAAGACTACGGATCACCAAGGTCCTGGGTTTGAATCCCGATACGGCCGACTGCTTGAAAAATGGCAGGTGAGCATTTTTTACAAAAATTACGCCCTCGTTTGGATAAGAGGTTAAATGGAGGTCCCGTGTGTGAGTGTTGTCACGCACGTTAAAGATCCCTACCTTGCCTAAAACGGAAAGGGTTCGGCAAAATTCTCAATTTCCAGGCAACAAACCATCTCGCTTCCTGGCCAATGTAGTACCTTCGGGTGGTGCATTGGAAATGTAAATGCACGGTCTCTTAGAGGTATATTCTGTTCACTTAGGAAAATAATAGTTTCTACAATAGAACATAAACACCGACGGTTTTCAAGCACTAGCGTTTGTCATTTCTCGTCTATGATATTACTAATACCTTTTTTAAGGTTTTCATACGCTGATAGAAAAGTTATAGCATAAATAATGGCCCCTTCATAATATTGCAAGTCATTGTGGCAAGTTATTTCCATATCTGCACCAAAAAGCTATCAATATGTGGTTAGTGTAGTGGTAACTAACTTCTAGACCATCAAACTTTAAAAAAATTGCACAATATTTGTAAAACACTTGGTTTATGCTTATAAAAAAAGTTAGCTAAGAAAATTTTTCAAAATGCTTTTCAGATTATGTAACATGCTACTAGGTTTTTTTTATGCTAAAGTGGAGAGAAATCACTGTCTCGTTTAAAGCATACTTTACGAGTTAATCCCTATCAGTATTCAATAAGTTATTAGCTTTTGAAGAACCGTCCCTATATCCAGTTGAAATCCCGAATTCGAAGAATTAGCCGTAGAAGAGAATTTGTTAGAATTGTTAGGACGAACGAACGGGTGCTTACAATAGAAGTAAGTGTATGCGTTTCAGCATTAGTATCAACAGTAATTCTATTGCCATTACCCCCAATACCACAGGAACATTTTTTCAGTTTTGTGACAAGGTTATCCAGAGGACTATTTCTCTTCTTCATTTCCTATTTGTAAAATACAGAAAATTTGCAACCAGTTTGACGGTAATTAAAAGATAATTTCGATTAATAGTCAACGTCACTGTACCAAAAAAAGTTCACGCATTTACTCCACACGCTTGTTTTGCTAACAAAAACGCCATGTATAAAATTATGTTTGATCTTCGTGATCGAACCAAGTTAAGTTTATGTTAATAATATATTTTCATTGTACTACGATAAACTTACTTTCTTTAAAGAAGTCAACAAAATGCACTATACTTTAAAATAAAAAGTAGCACTACCAAGCCGATGGTAAGCGACTGGGACTAAGAGCTAACGGTTGTAGCGGAATTAGAAAAACTATGGTCCGGTGATACCGGAAGCGCGGGCTTGCTAGCTACTATCAACATACCGCAGTAATGTATACATGTAGTATGCATTCCTACCCTATTTATGTAGAAACAATTTATTATTCTTACTATGTCAATCGAATTACATGTGCAACAACAATTTCTTCCTATACTTTGGAATTAGTTTTTAATAAATACTTGCAGTTTGTTCAGGTATAGAAGTGTGGAAGGGGTAGTTACCTCCACTACCCCCCCCCCTCTTGTATACGTTTCTAAAGCTTTGTAATGACTTTTAGAACTGTCAAATAATTACAGATATGTACATTCGTTGAAATCTTGGTTGTACAGAGAGCGTAAGCTTACACAAATTTCCATGATGAAAGAAACAATTCAGTTAACTAAAGAACGATTTACCCATAATTTTAGTGATAGCTTAATGTAGACTCAACGTGTTTTGCTTCTTGTAAAACGGCAGGCTCCATGTAGGATCGGTGGCGACTTTTACAAATTCCGCGGTGAAGTTATTGTTAAACTTACAATATTTTTGAACATGTGTAGGGTAACTAAAGAAAAAGTAGTAGATTTAAGAGGTTAACTTCTCTAGACCTTAACACGCACTCACTTTTAATTCGTCTATTCACGAAATTGAACAGATAAAATCCTATCGTTCGCGTGCTTTCATATGGAACTTGTCATAACTCCACCAACCGCAATTCTTCAAGGCATTTGAAAAGATTTACTCGTCGGAGTACATATAATAATCTATAGGTTCTTCACCCATAATGCAAGTTACATTTTGGGCCTTGGGAGCTGCCTTTTTAAAAGTTTTTTTCCAAAAACTGGTGTAACAAATTACAAATGGAATTTTACAAAACCATATAAAATTACTCTAAGTTGAAATTACTGTTAAATGAATTTAATTTAGGGCGAGTAGTCTGAACAACCAACAATGCAAAAGCTGTGAGGCTCAAGACTGACTGACTATTTTGGGGCTTCCGGGGTATTTATGTTGTCCCCGCCCCTTACATTTCTGTGGGAACTGCAGAGCTCATGTCTGCTTATTTCCTTATTCAATTATATAATACAATGTAATAATCTTAATTCTAATAATTGCGGTTTTATAACCGTCTGTGATTTGCACCTGCAGTATCACTTACGTCTGGAATACATTGTAATCACATCCGTTCTCACAACTTGCTTGTGAACTTTCATTAACTTTTTCTTTATTTATCCTTGAATTACATTGTTGCATTCAACTTAAGTTTCTTAATAATTTCTATTTAATTATACATATATTGATTTGGGAGATATGTAACTCGCATGAGCACTTAATGGCGCAATTTTAAGTTCAACAACTTAATTTATACTTCAAAAATAGCGATGTAGAAATAATGTTTTTCCTTTCAGATTAAAAAGTCCCCTATACCTAATATTAAAATAAAACTTTTTGGAGCCAATGAGGCGTAACATGTCATCCACACCAAAAAAAGTATACATGACATAAAGAACATAAAAGTTTTGCGTAACAGAAACCATTCATGAAAGAATAAATAATTGTTTGATCAATTAGGTTAAAGCAGAAAAATTTCAAAATAGTTTTTGGGTTTAATCAGACTAATAAAGCTGATTTTTTTACGGAGATAGCATACTACATTTGGTTCAGGAAATTTGGGATTAATAATTTCCAGGTTCTCGTACGTAAATTTTTCAGCAGAAACTACATACTCTTCTAAACTATGGTCATCTCTTTTGTTATTAAAAATAAATAGCTAAATCATTTAAACAACTTATAGAGTTTTTAATATGTAAGTTTGGTTATGTGGCATTTTGCTAGCCGAATAAATTTTTTCGAGATATGGTGCCAAATTACTACCAAGACTATAAATTTAACAGATTTTATTTTTTTAATTATTGCGTCTTTTTGTATTTTACGCACACTTGAATTTTTTGAATGATCTGTAGGAACGATTTAAACGGATTTAGAAAATTTTGGTTATTATTTTCAAACGTTTAGTGCTAGTTCCTTGAAAAGTCAAACACCAACCGGCTAAAAATTGAACAATAGCTGGAGGACGTTATTCCTTATAAACTTTTATAAAAATTTTAATTTTTTTATACCAATCGACAGACTCATTTGTTATAATTTTCTGTATGTGTGCAGTCAACTGCCCATACTTGGGACAATTTTTAGTTTCAGACGCAAATAGACATATTTAAAAAATGAGGGGACTCTAAGAAAACATATAAACCTTTAATCTACCTTAATACTTTTAGAATTAGTAATAATTTTTCTGTGTTTTTTACAAAATAAAATAAAAAAAGGTTTTCTAAGTTAGGAAATACCCGCCCTAACTTGAGACAGTCTATGCTTTATCTGTTATCCCGTGTGAGAACGCCTTTAACTATACTTGGACACTAACAATCCTCCTTCCTTTTATTATTCTTAACACAAACTCATAAAGCAGTACATTTTTACTCGTTCTTACACAACAAAATCCTTTATTAAAACAGTCCAGTGGTCAATGTATTAAATTCCAATTTATATTTTGACAGCAAGGCAGGAATAGCATTGTATGTTGCCTAACATACAAGGGAAAGTGCAATACCCCCTTGATATACATTATACTCACACTCACAACCTCAGTTAATTTATATTATATGGTGGTACAAGTAATCCCGGAGGGGGTCTTTTTTCTTTTTCCTTCCAATGAATAAAGCGTTAATTTAAATTAAAATGCAACTGTATAATTGAGCCAAATCCATTGGTAACTTGTAAATATTTTGTGATCCTAAATATTATTGTAGAAATAGAGGTAATGCTTGGGTAAATATCTTCTTTATTAGTGTGATCGACTTCGAGCAGTAGTTGCATTGGGGACATTTGAGTTTAATTTCAGAAGCAGAATTCTTCTTTCATAACGTATGGTGTTTAGTGGCCTATTACTTCAATTGGCGCCCCTCTTATTTTATTCAGGAACCATCAACTGCTCACCGCCCAATATTGTTGCTAGATCGGGAACCGCACCATATTCTATGCTATCCGTTCCAGGACGATTCCCTATTTTGAATGCCTAAAGAGATTGGAGCAGAACAAGAATATTTTGAAAATTTAATTTGGGTGTATACCTAGAACCCCAAGACATACGTCACACAAACAACATAAATGATCAGTTATATGTGTATTATATTGTTATTGTATAATAATCTTTAAGTGTTCTGAACTGAATTATAACATTTTAAACCGCTTCTTAACAATAAACTACAAAATGGTAATTTATAAATAAAATGTGTATTGTTCTCTCACATCACTAAATGTTTCAAAAACTCGTTTGATTCGATGAAACTCAACATCCTCCTCCACATTTTCAACATTTGAAAAACAAAAACCCTCTGCAATCTTTTATAGTTCCGCATGTAGCTAATTGTTACGTCATCATTGAACAATTTGGTGGTGGTGACAATAAATACTATCAGTGCGGGTACTCTACAGTTTTTAGTGAAACCTTATGCCGGTAGTGGGAGTGCGCGAAGTAACAATGAGTCGTGCTCGGACGGTTACAGAAGACAGTTGTTGTACGAGAGCTTTTGAAGGCGACACCACACCGAGCGTGCGTGTTCTTGGTGTCCGCTACCTTTTGTGTGTGACTTTTATTTCCCAGGGCGGCACAGGCTTTAAGGTATTTATATCCTTTATTAAGTAGTTTGTCGTAGTTGCTTTGTGTATTACATAACCGCTTCACTGCCATCGGTATTGCTACATAATAGCAATTGGTCCTTCACTATAATTAACATATCTAGATCACCTTATCATCCCACACTAATTTTAAAAGTGACATTCTTGTTTTCTAAAATTTTATCTATAAACTTTTTTTCAGCAACGTTCTTTTTATCTTCATCATAACCACAACAAAATCGTTTTTTTAGATCGAGACGCTAGGCTGCGTTTGACTGATGGGGGTCTACCTCCATTTCTAAAACATTTGTATAAATAAGCCCCTGTGCAACTTATGTTTAACGATCAAGTTCTTCTTCAACTTCTTCGTCAAACAAAGTTGCGAAATCTTCTCCACTAGTTAACCGGTTGCTGTCGTGCAATGGCATGAAAGCTATTACTTTTTTCTGAAGTGAAAATTTCTTAATAAGTTTGCATTTTTTACTTTTAGTTTTTCCATAGCATTTTCAAATAGTTGTGGACCTTTATCATTTGTTTCTTCTCCTTTTTGTTTCTTTCTTTGGAAGGTTTAAGGTTTTTTGTATATCCTCTTCAGCATGATCTTCAGCCAAACTTTTATCAAGTGTAACGGTCATTTTCGGCTTTCTTGGCTTTACTACAGTGTCCTTCTCACGAGTACTTTGAATATACTCTTCAAATGATGATGTCTAGGGTGCTGTTGTTGTTATTATTATTTTGCTCAATTACTGTTGTATCTTGTTACATGATGATTTACGATTATTCGTAGTAATTTGAGGCTGCGTATTTTTTGTGGTGTATTTGTTTTGTGGAATGAAGAAATTTTGCTCGCATCTGCTCCGCTTGAAGAAATAGAAATAGTATGTGTGTGAGAGAGAGAGAGAGAGCGAGAGAGAGAGAGAGAGAGAGAGAGAGAGAGAGAGAGAGAGAAGATTGAGCGATTACTTAAGGTTGTTATATTATCTGACATTAAGGACGCAAGCTTTAACCTATATCACAACTTGCGCACTTTCTCTGGTTAATAATTTGAATATCTTTAAAATACGATAGCTCAATTCTATACTACGTTTTCCTGAAACTTATAAAACAAAAACTGTTGTAGTATTCTTTAACTAATGAAAATATATACCTTATATAGAAGTTATTTTTCAAAGAAGACTAAACTACTCTAAAACGTCTAATACATGTTCCTCACGTTTCCACCTACAATAAAATATCTGGCATTGTATAACAAGGTCAGCTTAATTGTTGCAGATGCGCTTTACATTTTTTCGTAGAACTTTATTTAGTTTGCCCACCATCAATTCCTTGGGCCTCGTTAACTTTCAGAAAGGCTCAACGACTACACCTCGTTATTTTGATTGCGCCATTGGCTAGGGTGCTGTAACATTGCGCTTGATAGAACTCGAGCAACCCTCATTACATTGATTTCTCGTATATTTGAATAGAACTTCCTTCAGTTTCAGGATGCATTGACATGCAAATTTATTACAAAAATTTCAATTTGAACGATTAAATTTTTTGTGGTTTCTGTGCACGTATTCTTTCTACGCAGGTAAATTTATGGCCTACCTTCTAACTAGTTTCGATGCGAGAGTTTAAAACTTTGGCTGTATTTTAGGCACTACTACGAAATCATGATACAAGCAAAGTTTGGTAATAATAAAGAGATTCTATTATCTTATGTAAAGAGAGAATTTTGTTTGGATTGTGTTCTTAATAAAATATACGGAATAGACATCTAAAATAGGTTTTTTTATAGAGTTTACAATATCGTATTAAAATTTTAACGGCATTGTTTCGCTTCAGTTTTATTATGTTGAGAAAGGAGAGCAGTATGAAAATTTTTGCACTCGCAATTCGTATGGCTTCTGACGTTTTGTGCTACCTTGAATAGTAAATGAAATCTGCAAACCGTGCCTATGTATATATTAACCTAATGCGATGAGTTACAGCTAAAACTAATTAGTCATTAACTTTGTACAGCATAAGTTAACAGTTTTAGGAGGGTTGTACTAGAAACTTGGAGCATTTTATGGAAATTAAGTAAAATGAGTTATACAAAATACAACTTTTAAAATCCTATGGGTTTTACAATTCTGAGACAGTAGAACAAATTATTCGAGGTTGCTATAGTTGCTAAATTGCGGCTCGTAAGACACCATGTAACACACAGGCGCTACCGTAAATTAAAACTGGATGCTAAAAGAGGAATATTAATCTTGGTGAAACACTTAATATTGATATACCCTGTATGATTTGATTTAATGTAGAGGTGTTCAGTAAGCAAAACATTCAATAAAATTGTTACTTAATTAAACTGATAAACCTAAAAACCCCAAAAGTATCGCTTTAGTTCTGCTACATACATATTGCAATGGAACTTAGGTTCATAAATTAATTTAAAGCACAAAAGGGCAAACAAAATATTTATTTCCAAGTTTTACAGGTATCACGGGACGTTTCAGTAATGATTACAGCAAATATAAAATTAGCCAAGGATTACATATTATTTACCAGCACAGCAACAAGATGATAATTCATTGGTAACATTACATACCTTGACTTTATCAAGTCACCTCTCGCGGGTACAACACATGACAAAGGTGTCACCGACTCTATACCATAATATCTTGCTTCTTCTCGTAGATAATGCAGCTATTCTTATTCGGTAGTAAGCGCTCTTTTCCCTTACGCTAGAAGAGGACGCAATCTGTATTACATGTAGTCTTCTTTTAAATTAAAGCATCGTGTGACAAGGATTGTAGACGTACCGTGGCAAACTCTTCTAAAGTGTTTAGTATTTAGCAGCTTCTTGGTAGTAAACTAACACCAACAAATGAGAGGTTCGGATTGTGGCTACTATTGAGGAATTTGAGCAATAATATCTTAATCACCGTTATTGAAAACATTACTTATGCCGAAAAAGAAAAACTCTTACAGGGAAACGACCTAACTAATGCAATTGGGAGACATTGTGAATTGCACATAGGTATTAAAAAATTACAGTAAATTTTTTGTTAAGAAAAGCAGGGAAGTTATCAAAATTTGAATCTGCTGGGCATGGAGTAAAATGCTAACCTTCCATTCCTACTACAGTGAAAACAGAATGCCGCGACGAGTAAAGTATGCTATTGGGAAAAAACATCTGTGAAATTAGCAGATGTTAAGTTAGAGATTTTGTTGAAGGATTTGCCCGATATATTGGACCAGCTCGTAAGAGTTTAGCGGGATATTTAACAAACTGGAAATACCTGCCATGTAGAACATACAATACACGATGATATAATTTTGAATAATGATAAAACAGCTGGCAAAGACTGATTACGTGGGTAAATTTCCAATAGTAGTGTTAAAATATATAATAAGTTTTTATGCCAAATAACCAGTCTGGGTACTAGCAGACAGGGAATTATATAGTGGTTTTTATCAACTGTCCGGATGCTCGATTAAAGTAGACACTTAGATTTGATATGGCTAAAAACATAATATAATGAGACTAGAAGCAACAATATCTTACTACACGGTTGGTAATAGTTATATGGTATATATTGCGTATAATCTATTAAAGGATTGTCTAACTTTGTTGGAAAACAGCAGAGGATACTTGCGAAATGCATCGGCGTACTCGGCATCGATTGTAGAATTGTGGAAGAAGTTAACCGAAAGTCTGTAAACCAATTGCTGTCTTGTATTTAATAACATTCTTCAGCACGTTTATTCGGGGAAACAGTAATACAAATAAACTGTCTGGACTACCATTTAAATTACCAATCAATATTAAGAACAGATACAATATAATAAATTTCGCGATATCCTCATTCAGTTTTTACTGTATACCGATTAATTACATAGAAGACGGATTGAACAACGATGACGTACTACGAGGGACACTATTTATGTATTGAAAACTGGCAGCATTGGAGTTGCCAGGTAAAATTTAAAATTGGCATCGCAAAGTTTGACAATTTTAAGGTTATAGGTACTTAGAACGTTTTGACGCGCAAGCACTATTTATGTTTTTGCAGTGTTTAAAATTTCATCGCAGCCAAAATAGGGAATTAACTAGCAAAAATTTTCGAGCTATAATTTATTACGACTTTCAACGTGGTCTAACTCAAGAACAATGCATCAATCAACCGAATTCAACTTTTGGCGATGAAGCGCCATCCACAGCCACTGTATATCGCTGGTACACTGAATTCAATGGACGTAGTTCGCTCACGGACGAAGTTAAAAAAGTCGTCAAAATCGGTCGTTGTGCTGGAAAATGTCGATGATGTGCGAAAACGAATTGAAGAAAATCGTCAGATGACATATGAAGAAATCGAGAGACTTTTAAGCATTAGTACGACCAGCATTTTGCTATTTAGATAGTATAATTACAAAAAACGGACGTAGCAGAAGTGATATAGTAGCTAGAATAGCTCAAGCTAAAAAAATGTTTTTAAAAAGGAAAACTTACTAATAGCTAATAGTATTAGTTTATATAATAAAAAAAGTTTCTTAAAGTCGTACGTATGGAACATTCTATTATACGGTAGTGAGACTTGGATAATTAAAGACGCAGATAAGAAAAAGACAAAAGCTTTTGCAACTTGGTGTTATAGGAGAATGTTAAAGATTAGTTCAAAAGATAGAATAACAAATGAGGAAGTTTATAGAAGGATAGGTGAGGAACCCTGTATGTGGAAACAATTAAAGCTCAGGAGAGATAGATTGATAGGGCACCAGTTAAGACACGAGGGATTATTTAGTAAGGTTTTACATTATAGACTACCAAATAAAAATAGAGTAGGGAGGCCTAGAAAAAGGTATACTAGTCAAATTATTAGAGGTTTAGGTTGTAAAAAATATGTAGTCCATTTTAGACTAGCTCAGAACAGAAAAGAATTTACAGCTGTGTCAAAAGTAAGTTCGAAAACAAAACAAAAAAAATTAAATAAATAGAAATCAGTTAACTGAATTTGTTACGTTTATTTTCCGCATAAGTTAATTACACGAATTTTCAGCTCAAATCCCTTTGGCGTTAAAAGCGAAAATTGATTTGATAAACTTAAAATAACCTTGTTCGTTGCTAATTCATTATCCGTTCGTCTAAATTCCATGTTATTAGTGTTCAATAAAATCGTTAGTTTATAAGTAATAATAAATACGCTTTCTTCAAATTTTTAGGTTGAACTTAGTTATTTCGAAACAACAAGTTTACGCTACAATTGAATGGTTTGTATCCTATTTTTAGGTAACCTTCAATCTCGGTGAAATAAAACATAAAATTAGAAAACAATAGAAGGGAAGCTAACTCAGAATATAAATAAGTGCAGGTACGTGCCCAACCAGTTTTGAGATGAAGATCCAATGATGATGATGATGAAGCATATTAACACCCCTGTAAAACAGCATTGGTATCTGACAAGTGTAAACCCGCAATAAGGTTACCTCACAACCATATACAATCTCCGTTAAACAGTATTGGTATCTGACAAGTGTAAACCCGCCATAGGGTCGCCTCAGATCCATATACAACCTTCATAGAACAACATTGGTATCTGACAAGTGTAAACCCACCATAAGGTTACCTCAGAACAATGTTAAAATCTACCAAAGAAGTAGCCTAAATCATAATGATTTCCCCTTCAAAATAAATATAAAAAAACAACTACTTAAGCCTTTTAATAATGCAATTGCACACTTCTTTAATAACCATCCTCTAAATTGTATAAATAAAAACATGTTAAAAAATGTTTTCCAATTCCCAAGTTATTGAATTTTTACAATAAAAATTAATCAGCTGATTTCACGTTAAGCGTATTGGCTACCTAAAAAAGTCGGTCCCAGGCCGTAACACAAATTGAAGGCAATTATTCATTTAAACTTTAAAAATTTTGCTTAGTGTACTCAAACCAAATATTTCAAACATCAATAAATCAAAGTCACCTTCAATTTGTGTCATAAATGTCAAACTTGAAGTTTTTATTATTTTGAAAACGATCCTAGGTTATGGATCGAAACATTAATAAAGATAATTTTAAAAACTATGAGTGGTTTAATCCCCAAAGAAAATTAAGAAGTCTAATTTACTGATTCAACATTTTGAACCCCCGGATTTTACTTATGAGTTTGCTACTACTGAGGAACATACTTTTTCTTCACATAACCAAGTTGTTAAGATTTCTTCGACGCCTACGAGTAGATCCGATACTTCTTCCATACGTTCTATTGTTCTTTCTCCTTGTTCTACTTCTACTCGTCAGGTGGTATGCTTTAATTGCGAAAAACCTGGTCATATTTCCTCACGTTTTACTCGTCCTCAAGTACTCCATTGTTATGGTTGCGGATATAAGGGAGTTTCTCGCCGCAACTGTCCGAACTGTCATCCTACTACTAATCGTTCTTCAAATAATCCGTCATATTCTGCCCTTACCTCTAGCCGACTAATTTCTTCTGCTTCTCACTCTACGTTCTCTTCGGTTCCTAATCCAGGTCAACCTGCTCCTACTAGCAAAACATACCCTTCTTCAGCATATATAACTTTGAACAAAATTTCCTTCGTTTTTAGTTCTACATTCTATTCTACTCCTCCTTCTTCTCGCCCTAGTGTAACATGCCTTTTTGCCTATATTTCAGCATGTTACATTGTGCTTGGCACTATTAGCATATAAATGCTAATATCTACATTTAAATATAAAATTACTCTCTTTATTATGTATTAATATTTTCTATAAGAATTTAGCTCGCACAATCCTGGATCATTAGTTTTAATCTACAAGTTGCTAATTTGTTTACATAGTACAAATAAATATATCTATATGAAATTTTCCTATTGGTTATTTCTGAAGTGTTTATTCTAAAAGCACAACTGGTGTGGTTCTAATTTTGTATTATTGAGAATAATCGCTAGAAATCGTCCATCCCGAAGATGGCCGAAAATAATTTATTAGAAGTGTCAAATTTTTGTTGCTCTGATATCTGTTTGCTTATCTGGCACTGCATTTTCTGATTAACTTTTACCTTTGCCTCATGTGTTACCTGGTATGTAAATTTTCTATTCATAAATCCTAAAGTAACATTTAAATATATTTCTAGATGTGTTATCTAATGGATGAAGAAGTGTTTTCTTCGTTAAGCCCATCAAATCTGTATACTGATGGTAAGATATAAACCGATTTAACTTTCCTTTGCACCTCGTGTTAGTCACTTTTGTAACACAACTGAATTTTCTAGGGTGTTCCTGTAATATATGTTCTTGTAACATATGCTCCAGTGGATTTATGTGTTCCTGTAACATATGTTCCTCCGGTTTATTCTCCGGTCAAGTATGCGTCACGGCGACGTGTTTCCTCTCATTCAGATTTTCTACATGTAAAAGTTGCATGTGCAATTCGCACAACCAGATGATGTAAAATAAACGCTCATCCCAAGAATTTTATATTTCGTTTCCTTCTACTTTACATAATGAATGCTCAGTTAATATCTTATTGAAAAATATCTACAAGTTTAATTTTATGGAACAGAAGTCTGTTAAGGACAACGTTTGAAGTTGACCACATGTTTGTTTTGTACCTACACTAGGAGTTCCTCCAACGCAGGATATCTTAGTTTCCTGGATATTGAAGGATTCCTGTAACTTAAGTAACTTTGTATTAGTTTAGTTACTGATACTACAGGTAATATGAAATTAAAGCTTTTACCTTACCGTTTTCTGTTAAAATAAAGAGGCCTAACCTCTATTTAAATTTGTCTTTGTCACTACAAATATTTTGTATTAATTATTAATTACCTTTTACTTACCTTAATTGATTACAAATAGAATTCTCTAATATATAATCTTATCTTAAACGATTTCAAATATAATTATTTAATACATAACCTAAAAATATGTAAACATTTGGGTCTTCATGAAGCTTCATATGGTGAAAAGGTTTATTACTTGAACTTTCATTTCATGTGCATTTTGTTACATGACATTATTACAATTAGGATCACTTTTTGATTTACTCTCGCATTAAGTAAAATTTTGAGTTTCTAAACAGAGATTATTTATTTTGTTTTCTTTATAGAAATTTCTCGTGTATATTTTATTAAATATGTGAATTATATCATGTTAAAATATATAGCGATGTCTACTATGTTAATGACACAAGCATATATCTTATACATGCCTTTGGAATTATAATAACTTGAGTATTAATATACATATTTAGTCGAATTTCTGTTATAGTGTTTTAACTTTTGTTTCTCTAAGTTATTTTACAGTTGTGTAAACAGGTGTCTTGATATTTAAATTTTAACATTCAGATATTCTCCAAACATTCCCCTTACCTTGATGATTTCAAGTCTCACGCAGCCTCCGAAACCATAAAGGTCGATTCAAGCTGTGCCGAAGTATTTCTTATACTTCGTCGTGCGCTTACTCTTTTTATAACATCGAGAAAAGAGTAAGGTGCACTACTTATTCACTCACACCCCAGACTGTGCCTCCACCATCATTACAACCCATGCTTCGAATTAGTGACTTGCAGATAGCTTCTCAAGAGTTTGTTCCTGCTTTCTTAAATTGTTCTAGTCCAGAAATTCCTGTCGTGTCTGCAAGCACACATGTCGCTAAAGTGATGATAATTTTTAATTCAGTCAGCGAGGGTCCTGTTGAAGTCAATGGACCTGTATCGTTAATGCCTGTTGCCGTTTTTGTCAAAATTTTACCTGTTCCTACTTTCTTAAATGCTTCCACTCAAGAAATTTCTGTCGTGCCAGCAATCACAGCCGTAGCTGAAGTGGCGATAATTCCTAATACGGATAGAGAAGGTCCTGTGGAAGTTGTCGTCAAAGTTTTACCCGATCCTGTTTTGTTACCTACTCTTACTCATTTTCCTCATGCTGACAAAATGCAACTTGTTATGTTCTTTTAACTAAGGTTGGTGAAATTCTAGCTCAATACATAAATAATGTCTTTTGTAATTATACAGAAGTGTTATGTTGAAACCGAAGGCACGATTGTTTACAAAACTGGAGCATTCTTCTCGACAATTCCAGAAGATGTAAACATCGACGATCTAGAACTGATCGCTACAAGTTTTAAGAAAGCAGATCAATACATACAACAAAGTTTTACCGCACGCTTCCAAGAACATTTGAACTTATCCGATGTTTTATACCCTAAGAAAATGTTTATAAACAAAAAGTTAGAAAATTGGGATTTGGGGATTGTAATTCGAATAGTGACTGATTCAAGGTTAAAATTAAAAAATTGAGAATATAAAAGTCATGGGGAATCGATGGGTGTCAAGAGGTATCTGGAAAATTTTAGGGGTAAGGTTATCGATATTTTTAGGGGTGGAGCGTAAAAAAAAATGGTTTAAAAGACAGTAGAGCTAGCCTAGGTTTGTTGGAAACGGTGCGGAACCGAACTCTACAAAGAGGATCCTCCTTGTGATGCCTCTACCTCCTTAAGGAAATTAACATGGAGTTGATATTTTTCCACTCGTTTAACGTCCTACATTTACAATGCTTTAGTGCTGATTCTGTTTCATTGTAATTACTTTGCAACCTTGACCACGACAATGCTTAGAACAGCAGTATTTAAATCAATCCGAATTCATGTAAAACTGTGCCATCTTTTTGATGAATTAATTGATAAATTATAAAATAAATAAATAAATTAGTAAAAAGTTAATTTCTGAAAGTACTAAGAAAGCAAGTTGTTCGTTTTTTTAATGCTAGGATATTATCACTTTTATAAAAACAACCTGTAATATTAAAACTATGTTTATAATAACAAAAAGTTCTTAAAATTAAACGTTGTGTTACTCATAATAACAATACTTCATTAAAGCATGTGTTTAATTTTAAATTACGTCGTTTAGTATGGGAATCCATATATTTCCGGAAAATTTGATTATCAACTTTAAACAAAAATAAATAAGAACACTAATTTAGATATATAAAAATTTACTTAATTAATCCAACATAACTGACGTCGTTTATTAGCTAATCTTATAAGTGTAAATATTATATAAATACTATCTACAATAAATAATAACCCTTAAATATTTTTTAAAGTTCTTAGGTTTGCTTTAGCCGCAAGTAGCACTTACATAATGAAGCTGCACAACGACCACTTGGTAAACCTATATCTTGACAATGTCCATTGCACCCATTATCATCCTTATACCCATCACAGGTCACACGTTTGGGACGAACTAGGGCCTCATCTAGAAAATAAGCATTTGATGTCAAAAATAATGTATAATAATTTGTAACTTAGAGAAAACAATTTAGAATAAGATATTTTTTAAACTAGGAAATTAAACAAATTAAATTGATTACCTTGTATGTCATGTGCACCAATGTCAATAGAGAATCCATAAATAGTTATGATTAAGTTAGCTGTGAGTAATAAAAACATTATTAATTTGTATTGCATATTTAGAGACTTGTAATAAATATAACATATAAATTATTATGATAGTGTACACGCTCTTTATATAGGCATTCTTATCTCAGTTTATAGAATTGCTTAAGATAAACAGGAGTTTGGCGTAATATGCTATCGCTTATACTGTAAATATGTAATTAAATGTATTAATTACAATCTTGCATAAAACCTGCGTCTTTTTTGAATGGTTTTAACTTAACATTTAAATACCTTTTAATCACTTGCGATTTTGTATAAAGCTTACTCTCTATTCCTGGCAAAAAAATGTTCAATGCAATAGTCTAAAATCTTTAAAATTTACATATTACTTGATTTCTAAGTCTAACTTATGCGAATTATACAATTATTTACTTAAATGCATGTTCTAAGCCTCTCATAAACTTACGAATACAAAGGGCGTTGAATATATACTAACATTCTACCTAAGACACAGTTATTATTCAAACGTATACCGAATCACTTGTGTAGCCTTCAGAATAACCACAATGAACCGACCGCATTTGATGTCAAGTTTCTTGACTTTTACTAAACACTATCACGTTATACGTTTGCAGATTTACTTCCTTTAGCACAAAACGTCTAACTGCAGAGCAGGATAGTAGTTGTTTTCCTACGATTTATCCATATTCTTGCAGTGAAGCGTCGAGACCTACACCGTGTTGGAACAGATGCTTGCGGTGATAGATACGGGATAGGTAAAGGATTCCACAAATACACTTCACTACAATTATTTCAAAAAGAAATAAAAGTAACGACAAAAAGGTCTCTTTGTACGAGAGTTCACAGCACGAAAATCTTAAATTAAATAATGTCTATAGGCGTCAGCTGGTTTTCAAACCGTAGCAATTCCTGCGATACTAGAGAACGAAAATAGGTAGCCACCCATTATGCTGGCTACATTATGCGAGCGCGCAGGAGTTTCGTTTGCAGCCACACCAACGCACCAACTTAGCCGGTGAATACGAGACTCAAACACTTAAAACTAACACCTACATTCACTATAAAACTAAACACAGTTCTTTTTTTTTGTTGAATTTTTATGCATACAAATTTTCATAAATACATTCAAGTTAATCTCTTGCTAGCTTTTACCAAGATTAAGACAAATACGTTAGAGCAGTAGGCACGTAAAGTTAACAAATAGGCCAATACTACTCTATTAACAACACATAATTTCTTAATTATATTCTATCAAATACAAAATTAAAAACACGTTAGTTCTTTTCTTTTTTTTTTGATAAATCCTACCTTTGGCGATAATACCAAAGGTTCGGAACATCAAATAGATAAGTTCTCAAAGATATTTTTCAAAAACAAAGGTAAAGAATGCTGTGTTTCCCTGTATTAGAATCGTGCCTCACGAATTGGGCGTCAAGAATGCTGTGAATCCTACAAAAAGCTATTCATTACCTTAACTGTGTTGGTCCATTGACTTTCTTCTGTTAATCGCCTCGGCTGCTCTTCTAGTTAAACCTTCATCCTCATTCAAAAAAAAAACAAACACATTCCTACCACAAACATCAACGTTAACTCTATTTACATCAATATTCACAATACATTAAAATTTCAAAATTAAAATTCAGCATAAATTTCAGTATCAGAAATTTTCAAGATTAAATCTTTTATCATTTTAATGTGCATCCAGAATTAAAGTCCTTGTAGGATGCCTACTAATTAATGTAACAATAAATGCAGACCTGAGTCTGAGTACAAAGGGAGCATCTTCCACCCCTTTACGTTAATTAATTAACCAGGTTCGTCTAATTGAGCTCAAAGACATACCCAAATTTTCATCATAATCCAGAACATAAATACTAAATATCCCTTTCTACTTAAACAAGAAAATGTCACCTTAAAATTAAAATTCTGTTGTTAGTACAATTTCACTACTGTCCATTTTAAGTAAATCAATTATAAAGTTATTCAACACACACCAAAATATCAAAGTTCGAACAAAATAGTATAATTTACCTGAAGGTTACTGCACTCGTAGCTTCAATGTACATCGTCCCTTTTGTTAATCACACCATTCCAACTGGGTTATATTTACGGCTTCTGATTCTCAACGCTTTTAAAATTTTCTCCATCACCATTTATTTAAAGTTGTTTCAGGGCTTTTCCGGAACTCATCTGTGTATATCTGAACCTTGTTTTGTGGATCCAGACACGTTTATGCACCATTTAATTATTAATACCCCCGAAAAATAGCAAAGAAATTCATGCTTCTTTCACCAATATACGCCAAAACTGCCTACTTTTGTGTATTCATTCGTCGTTGCAAATTTTGACTAATTAGTACAGTGATACTAACTTTATTACCTTGTATCTTCTTTTCTAAGTGCACTAAAGTACATTCATTGTAGCACGTAAAAAACAAACTGTTTTTTAAATCACCAAAATATACGAGCAAACTGTTTAAATTATTTAATCAAAACCGGAAAACTAAAAAGCACTGTTTAACGCATTGAATCAAGTCGAAGATATCAGAGAGCTTGTTCATATTCCCCTGGGTATATATAGAGGTATATATAGAATTTCGCCTGCTATGTTCCCATTCCGCAGCCCGGCATGCGATTTTTACGAATTTTGCACTCGCCCCAGTTAAATCTCAGAAATTTCAACACGGCACGCAACGTCTGGAAATAACTAATTGAATTTTATACAGAAATGTTATTTTTACCTCTCAAATTTTGCCTTTTACTTTCAACCAATCGCAACCCTATGACGTTGCTCTACTTACGCCTTTTACTATATGTGCCTCGGTCTTGCGCATAATCTGTCTCTATCTACCCTGTTCTTATTAGTGCAAATTGATATTCCTTATTATCGATTATTTCAGTCCATGTGGACTATCTGGGTTAAATAACCCCGTATCGCGCCTTCCCGTGAATATTAAGCCACGGTTTCTCCAAGATTCTTTGTAACCATTAATTATCTGCAACATTTACGCAGAATGAGCCTTTTAAAAATACGCAGGTGTTCAAACATAATATTACTTCTCAGATCTTTATTTCATGGTATTTTATTGGGTTTTTACAAGTTTTTATAGATATTGTCTGTTACTAACGGTTCAATTAACTCCAATTAAAATAATACCCTTTAGTTTTTAGTGAATCCTAATTAAATATTCAATTATTATCAGTACATTTTTGTTTAATACCGGTTACTTAAAATAGAGTTAATTAATATAAATTTTGCACATAATTTCTCTTTGTTTCTTTACTAGGAGTAATTAAATTACATGTAGAGCTTTTTAATACTGCTTCCTTTTTTTTATAGCAAGCGTCTTGTAGATGATTTAACTCCCTTATTTTTAATGAAACGAATGAATTTTTATGCTTCACGGTTTTATAATAAAGCGTATTATCTAATAAAATTCCTTATACACGGTGATTAAAATTATTTGATGTGATTATTTAATTTTCTACCCTGGTCTAAATATGAAATATATATATATATATAATTTATTTTCTTTATAATTAACGTTACAAATCTTTTATTCTAAAAAAGAGAAGTAGAGGCAGACCTAGATTAGACTACTGCACACAGATAGTAAAAGATGTAGGCTGCAGGAATTTCAGGGAGATGTGTAGGCTAGCCCAGAATAGAAATCAATGGAGATACGCATCCAACCAATCCCAAGATGGATAAACTAATGACGAAAAGATAACTGTGCTTAAACATGATGATTATTATAAGTAACTACAAGAATTGGTTGGGCAATATTCTCGAATAATGTTAAGTGTGTGAAAGGATTTACTGGAAAACCATTATTTCGGCAAATGTCTAAGTGTTGGGGGATCTTGGTAGCCACAGGTTGCTTAACCTCCTTCACTGAATTTCGGTAAAATAGAGTATAAAATTAGAAAACAACAGAAAGGGAACGAGCTGAATACACATGCTGTGTGAGAATTTCAGGAACTATGTAGGCTAGCTAGCAATATAAATAAGTGCGGGTGCGTGTCCAACCAGTTTTGAGACGGAAAACCTAATGACGTAAAAATAAGCGCAGATAAATCTGATGATTAGTATAAACAACTAGTTGTTGGTTGCGAAATACCTGCAACTAATGTTGACTGTGCGAAAAGATAAATTGGAAAAATATTAAATCGCCAAATGGTTAAGTGTTGAGGAACTTGCCAGCCACAGGCTGCTTACCTCCTTCACAACCATTGAAGGTCGGAGAAATAGGGCATGTAACTGTAAAACAATAGAAAGTGATCAAACTGCATCTAACAAGAAAGAACAGCGCCTATGAGGAAAGACAACAAACATAGAATAAGAAGAAAATTGTTGAAAGCATATGTGTGGAGCACAGCACAGTAAGCCTAGGAAATACGGGCAGTCTGAAACGCAGACAGAAAAACGGTAGCAGCCTTTTGAAATGCTGTGCTTCAGATGTATGAGGACGATAGCATGGACAAACAAAGATAATAACAAATAGGTTACAGAAATAGTAGGGGAACAAGGATATCTGGGGGAAAAGAGAAATAGTAGGGCGGAATACGTTCTAAGGCATTTTTGGGGAATAGTATGTGATATATTACAAGCAGAAATAGGAAAAAAGAGGTAGATGTAGACCTAGATCAGACAGTTATAGATGCAAACTGTGCATATTTCAGGGAAATCTGTAGGTTAGTTCAGAATAGGGAACAATGATGGTACGCGTCTAACCAGTTCTAGGACTGAAGACCTAATGATGATGATGAGAAAAGAAAAATAATTTACACTTCACAGCTTAATCTGTTTGACTGTATGATAAAAATAGTCCCTGAATCAATTAACAATAAATTTTAAATTGTTTATCTCCAACATTTAAAGCTCCATTTTTTTATTTTAAAGCCAACAAAATGTCGTTTGTACTCTACTGGAAATTTCTCTGAACGTTCAAGATTTTTCCTTGTTTACGAAATTTTTCACGTATCAAAATAAATTTTTGTCGACTCCTTACATAAATTATTCGAGTTTAAAATATGTTCAAAAATACTAAATAGAAAATAATGCCTTGATATGATCAATGTTCAAATATAATAAATAATAAATAATGTCTTATACAAAATAGTTCTGACCTGCAGTTTTCCTTGAGCGTCTTTCAGCTGCGTGCCGTGGATTAGTAGCCGGATATTGCTTTTAGTTGAGTTGCTTAGTCTCCAAGTTTTACCCCGTTTAATGTGATCGGCCTTAGATTTTCATAACAGTAGGTAGGCTAAGCCGCTTTGAGGAACAAAACGCACAGCAAGATATGTATACGCCTATTTGAGAACAAAATGAATAGCTAAGCCGCTTTGAAGAACAAAACGCACAGCAAGATATGTATACGCCGCTTTGAGAACAGAATTGTCTTTGTATGTAAATTTGGTACGCCGGGGGGTCATTATGTCTTTGTCCTCGAGGGATGCGCGCCCGGGTGGTGTTAGTCTTTTGTCCTGAGGGTGGGCGCGTAGCGCCCGTCAGACGTCTTTGTTGTTAGATAGTATGGGGGTGTGCAATAAACGTGGTGAATGGCGTTAAACAATGTCAAATGATAAATGGGCACCCCCGAGTAAACCTCTAGGTGATTGACTGCTTCGGAAATATTTTCTTAAGAAACTTTTTAGCAGCGTTCCCGTGTTAAATATTAAATAGGATGGGGAAGGTGTTATACATTTTTCAAAATGATGTGTGTAGAACGGAGTCCACGTTCTGGGGGAGATAGTACTCCTGTGGGTTTTTGACCGCTTCGGAGATTTTTTTGAATAGGTTAAGCAAACACGTGCAAGTGGTAAAGAATTTTTTTAGCTCTCCTCAAGAGCTGTATTTTGTATGAAGTAGCAAATAACATTTAGAAAATATACGAAATACGGTATAATGGATCAAATTTTTAAACGTCCGCATGTAAAATCTTGTAAAAAGAAGTTGTTCACTTCTCACGATTTTAATACCAAGATAAAATAACAAGAATTTGCAGTCGAAATCTAGAATATAACCTCGTGTTTTTTTATTGTAATTATAGCTCTCTGGTAATATATATGCAAATCATGCCAACATTCAACTTGTAATATAATGGATTTAAATAACATAAGGTGTGTTGCAAAAAGTTGTTAAGACAGGTATGCCGTATACTTTCTTCTTGGTTACATCATCCCAAAATAATTTATACAATTACACTGAACTTGCAGTCGGATCTAACATATAATCTTTTAATTATACCCGTATGAATTTAAAATATATGCAAATTATATCATCTTTCATCATATAGGTAAAATCACCACTTCGCTATGCTCTCGGCTACCTAGTTTCGGCTGCTTTTCCAAGGTCGTTGTGACGTCATAGCCTTTTATAGATATAGAGCAATGTAACACTATTCTGAAATTCTAAAAAGAGTCTTTCTTACTAACCATAAATACATACAGCTTGTACAACCCGGATGTATCTAAGTCAGTCCATCGACACATAAAATAATCTTTTAATCCTTTCCTCTTTCTCTTATAAGATGTTCTTTGTCTAACACATTTTTGTATTGTTCGCGTATTGTCGCAGTGTCTTCCATTTAGTCCAACTTTCGCCTTTTTGCATCAATTTCCTCTAATTCCAACTGTCTTTTTCTTCCACTTACAGCGTATGGCGTGCATGGGGCAATTTCCTGCAGCGTCAACGAAGAGGGTTTACTGCCAATATTTACGCGTTGTCGTACAATCTCTGGGCGAATGTTAGGCGTACTTATCAACCCCGATACCGAAATGATTATTTCTTTTGGAATTGTGGAATATGGTGTTACAGATTTTGTAAAATATGATACCTGCTTTAATGTAGCACTTGTGTAAGATTTTTATTTTATCTTGGGTGTCTTCCTCCTCTACTATCTCTAAATAATTTGCAGGTAAATAGTTAAAACTAAAAGCTGAAAGCACATACTTTATCAATTTTTCCCTTTCCTCTGGTTTTTCTGACAACTTAATTTGCAAGCCCGTCAATTTCTTTGTATTGCCATTTCCCCAATACACGTACTGTAGTAGGTTATTATAGACTAAACAGCAGCTATTTTCTAGCTTGTCCGATAACTTACTCCACATTTTGGCAAGTGGTGCCGAGTACATTGGCGTCTTTAGGAAGTATAACTTACTATCTTCCAATAAGGTTAAACAGTCTTTTAAGAGATTATACACCCGTTCCGCACTGACATAGCTTCCAATTGTACAGTAATATTGTCGCTTCCAAGCGCGTAATACTATGTTCTTTGGCCAAAGTAGACGCGAATGTTTCCTTTAAACGAGCATCTGGACACTGTACAAATAAATCACTAGACGTCGCCAACAGTATATTCTAAAATGTCAAAGCCTATGAAGGTTTTACAACAGGAAACGTATTATTTAAATGCGAATTTCAAAGATATTTTCTTACCGGTAATAGGATTGATATCTTTTTAGTTTAGATAAAGTTATAACACAAACACAAAAGATATGCTACATACAACTCAAGTTAGTATAGCTCCGTATGATGCAATCAGCAAACAAATTTTATTAATACCGAAAAAGAAAAAGCTAATTTATAACGTTTTTAAATAATAAGCATGTTTTGCCATAGGAAACGATCCATCAATTGCAGCTGCAGTTATTTCGTTATACGTCTGCAGATTTACTTACTTTAGCACGAATCCTCTAACTGTAGAGTAGGGTCGTGGTCGTTTTCCTATGTTTTCTCTAGATTTCTGCAGTGAAGTCCTGAAACCTACAAGTTTTGCAACAGATACTTGTGGTGGTCAGATACTTGATAGGTAAGCGATTGTTCAGGTACACTTCGCTGGAATTGACGCGCACTCGCCTATAATACGTCCGCACAGTACGTTCCCCAAACTTCGTTGTTACCACCCACCTTAAAACCGTTTTCATTAGTTAAGCGGAAGCCACACATTTTTCAAGAGTACAAGAAGATAACTGCTTAAAAGAATACATCGATAAATTATGGGTTTTCGACCTCAGTGCATGTAAACCCAGAAAGCACAAATTTTACACCTAGTAACCTAATTAAATTACTGATGGGAAAAAGCTTTCGCTTTTCGGATTATAGAATATTCGCATACCTAATATTAAAGCGAAGCTTTGTGCTCCAAAAGGGCGTAGCAATACCCATTGAACACTACCTTCTATATTTGTTATAAGGCAAACTCTAAAGCCATTTGTCGTGACGTGGAAGAAACCGAGTTTTTGAGGTTCTTTTTAAACTAGCGGTAAAAGATTAGGTCTCCGGAAGTGAAATCCTGGAACATAGCTAATGCTTGACCAACCAAGTAGAACCCATGTTGTCCTCGTGCAATTCCCACCTGCCAGCGGATTTTGTCAAATTTCACGTATAGAGCCAGTCGTAAATCGCTTTTTAACACAGAAATATAGTAAGCAGTATGTGCGGACATTGAAGTACATTTCCACTTTCCTACCCCTCCTTACCCTCCTTCTCCTCCTCGCTTCAATTACTGCTTTGGGTAGTTTCATACCTACTTGATGTAACAATTTCTAATTTTTAAAATTAAGTTTTCGTATTAATTACGACGCAAATGCAATTTTAACTACACCAGGCTCGCCATCTTTAACTACGTAAACGCCAATTTTTCATATCGTCCAGTAACAGGCACTTGTAATAAGAAAACAGACTGCAAAAATTGCTCCTCGTGCCTACATAAGTACAATCTTCTGCAAATGTTGTTGGAGCTAGTTTAATCGCAATTATTATAAAAAGTTTTTGATAAATGGTAAAATAGCATACTTTATTCTCTTAATTGGTTATAAAATAAAGTGCGAAAAACTATCATTTTTTTATATTTACTGGGAGCCATTCTTATTTTCTTTATTTGGCTCTTTTATTACCTTCTCTAGCGCATGCTGGTTATATACAGCGTGTCTTAATTTTCGAACTACAGATATGACAAGCTTTGCTTTGTAATATATTTCTTCAATTTCAGCAGTAATAAATGCTGTCAATTTCTTGATAAAACTTATTTTGTTGTGTTATGTAATGCCTTAATAAACGCTGGTTCACAATTTAATTATCCTTTTTATTATATAAACATAAACAGTGACAGGAATGTTCTTATTCTAGTTTTTTAACTTGACATTATATTATTTTAGCAACCATCAAAAAGTCACTACCTACTATATAATTAAGTGGGCTGTAGTTTCCCTCATTAAACATTATTAAACATTAAGTATACTAACAAGAACGCTAGTAGCTTGGCTTGGCGTAGTCAGGCACACAAGTTAATAAGAAATTAAAATTAGAATGAAAATAAGCCAATGAAAGTCAAACATGCTGGCCAAACAAATTATTTCTCAACATTCTCCCTCCCTTGAGGCTTCGTCTTCAACAGTGGAAGTTTTATTTTGAACAGACAATGGGGAAAGTTTTGTAATGGGTCGGATAAACTCTCCCTTATTTGTTTTTATTGTAACTACCCGTACCTTATTGTCTCGTCCAGATTTAATATTTGTTACTCTGGCAAGGCACCATTCTAAAGGAGGCAGATTGTCCTCTTTCACTAATACTAAGTCGCCAACCTTTAGATTGGGCTCCATTACCCTCCATTTAGGACGGTGTTGCAATTGATTTAAGTAGTCTGTAGACCATTTTTTTCAAAATATCTGCCTTAATTTTGAACAATGCTGCCACATATTTATTCTATTGTCCGGAATAGAAGAAACGTCCCTTTCAGGAAATGCAGTCAACGCTTGACCTATTAGAAAATGTCCCGGTGTTAGGCATTCAAAATCCGATACTGATTCAGAAATGTTTTGTAGGGGCCTGGAATTTAGAATAGCCTCAATTTGGGCTAGAAATGTAGTTAGAATTTCAAAGGTTAAAGTTGACCCACCTACTATTCGTCTTAAATGGTATTTGGTGCTTTTAATACACGCTTCCCATAGACCTCCCCAATGTGGGCTACTTGGAGGGATGAACTTCCAACAAATTCTTCGTGTAGACAGAAACTCTTGTATGTCAGTTCCGTGAGAATTAAAGAACTGATAAACTTCATGCAGAGCATTATTTGCTCTCTTAAAATTTGTCGCATTATCGCTGCTGATCGAGATCGGATTGCCTCGACGAGCCACGAACCTTTTTAGTGTAAGTATGAACGTCTCCGTTGCAAGACTTGACACTAATTCAATGTGTATGGCCTTTGTTGCTATGCACACAAATAATGCAACATATGCCTTAGAAATAATTGACTTGCGCAATATTGTTTCCCTGACCATAATCGGCCCACCAAAATCTACTCCGACATGTAGAAAAGGACGAATCAATTGGGTTCGTTCTAAGGGTAAGTTTCCCATAAGCTGCTTGGCAACCATTGCCTTAAACCCGTGACATTTTACGCACGTTAGTACAATTGCCTTAATGCGTCTCAAAGCACGAATAGGCCACACTCGCTGGCGTAAACTGTATAGCACTGCACGAGGGCCTGCATGGCCTAAGTATTTATGTTCATGTTCAATTAACAAATCAGTAACATGATTAGCTGCTGGAAGAATGATTGGATGTTGTGCATTAAAACCCTTAGTAGACCTTTGGAATCTAAAAACGGATTTAATGTTAGAATTGAACTCCTTTTAGATAATTTCTTATTTTCCTTTAAATAAAATATTTCCTTTGAAAAATGCTCCTTCTGAACTAATAAAAATATGTGTGTTGCAGCTCGATCTAGTTCGTCCACTCTCAAGGGACCAGAAACCTTTGTGGTATTGTGTTGTGAGTTGTTAATGAATCGAAATATAAAAGCAAAGGTTCTTTGCATTCGAACAAATGATAAAAATCTGAGAAATATTGAACAAATGTTTTCAATATTTGTCTGAATATAAGCTACCCACCGTTCCTCGGGTAGAGAAACTATTTCCTTATTTACATTATCCTTCTGAGGATTCCAATTAAAATTAAGCAGAAAGTCTGGACCTTCCCACCAAGACCTTTTATGTATTAACTTTGTTGAGTCAAGACCGCGCGAAATACAGTCTGCGGTATTTAAACCTGAAGGAATATGTAACCATATTGCATGATGAGCAATTTCACAAATTTCTGACACTCTATTAGCCACAAACGTTGTCCAACGTGATGGTGGTGACTGCAGCCATGCCAAAACGATTTGTGAGTCTGTGAACATGACAATCTTGTCAAAAGTATACATGTATGTATACAAGTATACATGATGTAAACTTGTCGCATAAACGAGCTAACAATAAAAAACCACACAACTCTAGACCTGGCAACGAAATTGTCCTTAGTAGAGCCACTCTAGATTTTGCACCAACAAGACGACAAGAAACCATATTGTTTTCATAAATGGCCCTCATGTATATGCAAGCTCCGTATGCATAAAAAGACGCATCTGAAAAACCTACTAATTGCATTGCAACTATATTACCTGGAATAAAAATCCAACGAGGGATGCTGACTTTTCTTAAATTAGGTAATAGTTTGTAAAATTTTAGCCAGTCATTTAGTACTCCTGGCGGCACAATTTTGTCCCATTCCACCTTTATCGACCACAATTTTTGCATAATCATTTTGCAATAATTATCACAGGAGCAACAAGTCCCATGGGATCAAAGATTTGTGCAATCAATCCCAGAATTTCTCGTTTTGTAAAAGATTCTTTCTCCGTTAACTCGGGAATTGACATTTGAAACATGTCAGAGATAGGATTCCACTCAATTCCTAAAATCTTTGAAATTCCTTCTGATAGTACAAATGGAAATAACGATTGAATATTAGAGTTCCATTTGTGTAGCATAAACCCGGCAGATTCTAATAATTCCTTTAATTCAAACTGAAGCTGTAAAAGATCTTCAGCAGTGTTTGCACCTCTCAATATGTCATCAACATAGGTTTGCTTACGTTTCTGCAGCCAACGGAAATCTTGTTTTATTTTGATTGGCTAGTTCTACCAACGTTCGAGTGGCTAGAAACGGGGCACAATTAGTTCCATACGTTACAGTTTGGAGCTCAATATGTTTCAATGGACAAGAAGGATCATCTCGCCAAACAATATTTTGTAGAATGGTATCTTGACGATTAATTCTAATACACCTGTACATTTTTTGTATGTCACTTGTACGAATATACCTAAATGTTCTACACCTACACACTATGTCAAATAGCTCTGGTTGCACAGGAGTGCCCTTAAGCATGATGTCGTTTAGACTTAAACCTGATGTAGTTTTCATTGACCCATCAAAGACGACTCTGTATTTAGTTTATCTTCACGTACTACGCAATGGTGCGGAAAATAGTACCTGTTTATAGTTGTGGAGTTAATTTCCTGAGTGATATCCTTAGCATGACCAAGTTTTAGGTATTCATCGATAAATGCCTTGTATTCGCTCTGTAACTTGGGATCCTTACTAAACCTTTTCTCCAACGAATGAAACTTTTGAGTAGCCCTTGTCAACGAGTTTCCTAAGAATGATACATCATAACCATGTTTGAGAGACAATCTAACTTCAAAAGCACCAGATTCTAATCTCTTAGTTGTAGCTAAATAAATTTCTTCACAAACCTTGTTTTCAGGAGACACGTGCCTTTTCTGATAAACTTCTTCCATCATCCAAAACTGTGGGATTAACTCATCTAAATTAATGCCCTGTGAAAACAATACTACACTTAAATTGGAGCAGTTGATATTAGATACCGGAATGTTTCCACCTACAATCCAACCAAACACACTATTTTGCAAAATAGGAAGATTTTCTCCTAGCCTTATAAGTCCGCATTGAATTATTTCAAAATACACGTCTGCTCCTAGCAATAAATCTATTTCCCCAGGAATAAAAAAACCCTTGCCCGCCAAACGTAAATCGTCTGGAATTTTTAAATTGTTAATGTTTATATGCATGTGTGGCAATGGACAAGTTATCCGTTTGAGCACGCCACATTTTGTAGATATTCTTGTTTTTGTGTTGTGCTAAGACTCAATTGTAACTGTAATAACTTCCGTTACACGAACATCGCTGTGTGCTATCCCTGACACTTGAATGTTACTATAAGTTCTCATGAGATTTAATTTATTTGCCATCCTTGTTGTCATAAATGAGCCTTGAGACCCTGAGTCCAATAGTACCCTCGCCTCTATTGTAGAACCGTTATTAGCAATTAAATTCACCAAGGCGGTAGCTAAAAGTACCTGGTTGCCTGTATTGGCCATTGAACAAGGGGCATGGAAAACCATATTTTCTCCTGATGGGGTGATTGCTAATGACGTTGCCTTTACCATTGATAAATTGGTAGTTTTATTAATAGTGCCTTCATTGTTTCCTTGCTCGGATAAAGATGGACCTTCAACATTTTCAATTCTACGACTCTTATCATGCAACAACGTATGGTGTCTTCCCTTACAGACTCTACACCCTTCTGATTTACAATTATTTACACCGTGCTTTAAACCCAAGCAATTATAACAAAGGCGATTTTTAGCAACAAATTCCCTTTTTTGTATTAAATCATATTTCAAAAATTTGGTGCACCTGTAAATGGGATGATAGCTTAAGTCACAACATATGCATTTCCCTTTGAAATCTGTTTGTACAGCATTTACCGAATGATAACTACCTTTAATAACCTTTGATTTGACTTCTGAGTTTAATAAAGCTTCGAGAGCTAAACATCGCGTTTCTAGAAATTCTAGAAACTCCTTAAAAGTTGGCAGATCATATGGATTCCTCTCCAATTCATATGCCTTATGTGTATTGAAATCTAATTTTGAAGCCAGAATGTAAATCAAAATTAGATCCCACTCCTTTACTGGAACTTCTAACGCTTGTAGTGCATTGTAATTTTCTTTGATTGATACAACAAAGTCCCTTAATGCAGCCGCGCTACTCTTGGTGACTTGAGTGTCCATTAAAACGCGTGTATGGCAATTTATGGTTACCAATTTATTGTCGTAACGTTTTTTCAATAAGTCTAGCGCTACGTCATAATTCCCGTCAGTAATTTGTAGATCTTTTACTATTAGCAATGGTTCTTTTTGCAAAACTGACTTTAAATATAAAAATTTTTGAACCTTATTTAAACGCGAATCCGAATGTATCAATGAATTAAAAAGCTCTATGAAAGACCTGTAATCCTCGTATTTCCCAGAAAATGTAGGAATATTGAAACTTGGTAACCTTACCTGAAGGGAGGGGGTTGCTGAGGATGCAACCGTGCCTGTTAATACCGTACCTGAGTGCTCCAATGCCACGCTACCGTTGTTTGCATTAACAAGATTTCTTTTTTGAATAACTGACTTAAGTTTACTATGCAGCGAAGTGTATTGCAATTTTACCATTATCCGGTCCTCCTTTTCAGAAGGTTCTTGCTCCTCTAGTTGATCTTGAATAAATTCATACTCTTCATACGACTTCACTAACATGGATTGCCTGATTATAAATTCGTTGATGTCAATACCATCGTTGTTCTCATTAGCCCTTACATAAGTTTCTATTCTTGTAATTTTTGATTTAATTCTACCTCGTTTTTGTATTATATTGTCGTTGTTAACCATAGTCCCAGAAGTTTTTTATTTTATTTATGACAAATTCCTCCTGACTCAGAAAATTTCCTTATGGAAACGATAATCACACTTCTAATGTAATTAATGTTCTTGTTGATTCACTATCTCAACCTCCTTGCATGTAATAGCTTCTGTCCCTTTAAATTGCAGTGCTGTAGGTTAAAATAATGAATGTTCCGTTGTCCTTTGACAATATTTCCTTTGTTGAATAATTGTACTTTTTAGTTAGCTAAGAACTTGTAGAAACAACCTTTAATTATGTGTCCTTTAAAGCCTTTTGAAATCTTTGCCTTCGAGTTGCTTCTTTGAATAACTCCTGTCAAGTACCTTTCCTTTGTAAAACAGCCTTTTATAATGTGTACCGTAAGAGTTCCTTAAACCTTTGTATCCAAGTTGATTCCAACTGTAACCTGGTACAATTTCCTGTCAACTGCCTTTCTATTGTAAAGATCCTTTGTAATTAAATTGTGATAGAGATACGGTTCGAAGTCGACCATGTCAATTTCTTAATGAAACTTATTTTGTTGTGTTATGTAATGCCTTAATAAACGCTGGTTCACAATTTAATTATCCTTTTTATTATTTAAACATAAACAGTGACAGGAATGTTCTTATTTTAGTTTTTCAAACCATGACATTATATTATTTTAGCAACCATCAAAAAGTCACTACCTACTATATAATTAAGTGGACTGTAGTTTCCCCCATTAAACATTATTAAACATTAAGTATACTAACAAGAACGCTAGTAGCTAGGCTTGGCGTAGTCAGGTACACAAGTTAATAAGAAATTAAAATTAGAATGAAAATAAGCCAATGAAAGTCAAACATGCTGGCCAAACAAATTATTCCTCAACAAATGCAAATCGTTTTCTTTATGTTACCGTCCGTTGCAATGAGCTGTTTTTAAGTACTTTTATATTATCTATTCTACATAACAAAGTTGTCAATTTTCTCAGTTTCTTTTTAAATGAAAGATGCATCCCGACTATTTCTAAATATTCTTTAAAAAATACCATTAGTTTGCCAGTGACAACAGATTCTCATTGCACATATTCCATGTTCTTATTGATATACACGAGACATTTTTAAATTCTTACATCCATCATTTTTTCACGTAATGAAATTTAGGAATAGCTATTCAATTTATAACTGTAAATGCCCCTTTTGTATCTAAATTGTTCCAGTGGGCTTTAGAATATTTTATTAACGTTTCTTTTAATGTTGTTATTTCTTATTCTTTGTCTTGCAGATACCTATAATGTTTGCGCAGTGTAGCAGGTTCCTCCATGTACTCGAACTTCCTACCTTTTAAATCAATTTTTCCAGTTTTAGTTTTCGTTTGATTTTCGATCACATATAAACTGCCAAAAATGCTTTTATCCTTTTACTCTATGCATTAGGATTTTTTCTCCAAATCCTATTTGTACCATTCACTTCTAGGTCATTGACGCATATTTTGATTGGAGTAGTAAATAATGCTGTTCCTGGGTTTAGGACAAACTTCTCCCAAGCTTTAATATTACATATTTGTGCAAACCGCACGCCGTTCTTGTTTAACTTATTATTCGTGGCGAGTGCCTAACCAAACAATCTTTGCCCCATTCTGACAAGACCGGCTAATTTCTCTTAACACCAAGAGAACCTGATGTATTTCGAAAAGCAACTAATGGAGGTGTTCCGTATCTAGCAGCATCCTGGAACTAAAGTAAAACTGAATTTGAATTGTTGTTCCTGCTAGACCTAAACAAGTCACGCAATCTATTCCGTAGGAGAAGAATACCTGCTACGTATTCATTTGCACAATGTAATTTTAGAAGCTTTCTCCGTTAATATAGTGCCAGTTAAAATGAAGAGATATGTTCGATTGTAAAGAGGTATTTAAAATATTAAGAAACTAGGCTTAAAAATGATATTTTGGAGCCTTATAACTCTTCCTGTGAAAGTTGATACGTTCTAAACTTAAAGTGTAATAGCTAAATTTTTGTTCTTCCCACAAAATGAAAACAATTTAACGCAAAGAATAAAAAAAATTATTATATAATAATGTCAAAAATATCAATAAACAACGCAAACGTCCAATATGCATTCGCACAAGGTAAAACTTTGCGATATTAAGTTATAGAGCTTTTTGGAAAAGCAATAGAATTTATTGAATAGGCTCAAAAAATAAGATTGCTATCGCGGGATATTGATATCTTTTGAGATTTTTGCGGAGTACTTAACAAGGTGATAATAAGTCGAATAATTTTAACATTGTCAGTACGATACGGATGTAGTTGTTTAATTTTGAATAATAATAAAACAACTGGTAAAGACCGTATAACTTTGGTTTTACAGATTGCTATATTTTTTTGTAACAACTTATTCTTAAGTTTTTTAACTAATTTATGGTATTATTGTTTCAGGATTCGACACTTTAATGGCTACAACTATGCCTACGTTGCATGTTTCATGGTAGCAGTTTAGTAACTTGGATCAACATAAGGTAAGTAACATGCCAGACAACTGCTTTATTATGTACAAAATGAACTGCACTTCTTAAGTATGCCAGGTATAGATTATACAATGACAAAACCAAACATGGTTGATGCTTAAAACGTCTAAGCAATGTGAAAAGAAAACATTTACCAAACTTTCTCACTGATCGTCAGATTTTTGTGTAAGGTTTTCAGTTTGTTTCTCTTGATTACTAGACTAGAACCTTAAGCAGTAGTAATGGGTGGTTGAATAAAAGGGGGTATTGATATCAAGTTAACCTAGTTTATTTCTTTTGAACAAAACAAAATCTTGTTATCGTGGCGACAAATAATGCCTTGCTAAAGCTGTCGCCGTAAAACCTTACTTCTAAAAGTTTAAATATTTCTATGCATTAGATTTTGAAATGTGAAAATCGATAAATTAGTGTATCAAGCCATCAAAAAACATCTGTATGCGAAGGGGTTAGACGGTAAGGAGATTTACCAAGATATGCTTAATACACTTGGTGATCAATTGAATTGTGTCATTCAAAAGAAGAAAATTTTTCCGTTGAAGATGACCGATTTCGGTGTTCACCTTAGAAAATATTGACGCAGTTTATAACATGATATTATCAGACCGTCGAATTGGGATGATATATATAGGTGAGGCACTAAAGATTTCATATGAACGCGCTTATTATATTGTTTACGTTGATTTAGATATGACAAACATTTCTGCAGAATGAATTCCCAAATGCTTGAACGTAGAACCCAAACAAGCTAGAGTGCCCATTTTGAAGAAAATCCGTATTTTTTAAACCGCCTTATGACTATGGATTAAACATGGGTCACATTTTATAATCCAGAGACAAAGCAGCGTTGCATGGAGTAGAAGCATCATGCTTGTATAAAGCCTACGAAATTTCGAATTCAGAAATCCGCTGGAAAAGTTCTTGCTTCAGTATTTTGGAATATCCGTGAAATAATTATAATCGATTATCTAAAAAAAGTCAGACCATCACTGGAGACTATTTTTCTAAATTACTAACCACCCTAAGTGAAAAAGTTAAGGAAACAAGACGTGACATGTTAACGAAAAGCGTGCTGTTTTTGCAATACAATGCACCTGCATACAAATCGTAAATTACTAATGAATTGAATTCCGTTTATGATAAATATTATTTTCCTGAGACCCACAAATCAATTTTGAATTTATATATATATATATATATATATATATATATATTGCTGTGTTACCGGGATTAAAAATCGAACCCCTCTAATTATCAATTTTATAACAAATCGAAAATTTGCACATAATAGGAAATTTTCAAAAAAACATTAATTTCTTACCCAGATTCCTCTCTCAGTTGAATTGCTTTCTTCAACTGCTTCCGGCTAGCTCAATTGGACCTTCTCTTGGATACCTAGATTCACTCTCATATTCTCTATCGTTCATGCACACTCAATAAAACCACAAAATAATACAACAATCATACAATATCTATTTTCCACTATTTACAAATAAAACTTCAAAATTATTTACATCTCAGTGGTCAAGTTACACCTCAATAAATTCTATTTAGTAAAGTCCAGAATTTTAACTAGTAATATCAAACACATTGAATGTAACCTGAGTAAATGGACCCTGAATAATACCTTATCTTTCTTTCTGTATTTATAATTAATTTCAATTAGGCAACTCTGGAGTATGGTGAGCTCATGATAACCCAGTTAATTATGATTAATGTATGCTCTTTACTTGGCATATTCTTATTACAAGCACAACAAAAACCCATGTACTCATTACAAAAAAAATATTTAAATTCCTGAGGAACATTAATCAGCTTTATATACACCTTTAGCTTTATAATTAAATACCACAATAAAAGTTAGTTATACGTATTACTTTCAATACTCCAAATAATGTAAAATACCATCATAGTTCACTCTCACCCATCACAATAACTTTCATAGTTTATCAACAACAACAAATTCTAAAGCGTTACCTGAAATTTCTTGAAGATCCCTGCTCCGTTGATGATGATGCCATTAAGTTGTTCGTGGTACTGCTCTTCTCCAGCCTCCAGATATTAGTAGTTGAACACCCTTTAAGTTGTGCTGCAATGCTCTTCATACACGATACATCCAACTCCAAATCCAAAAACTACACTTCTTTTATTTTAATTTAGTTTATGTTACATAACGTCGTTACACGAGCTTGTTAAAAAAATATATATAGCACCTCAATAAAATTTAAACTCAGCACAATCCGCGTACAAATTATGAGGCTAACACCGTGCTATTTAATTTAAAACAATTTTCTATACTTACAAGCTCGTGGTAACTTTCGTACGCAGTCTGAAACGATCAAAATACTAAGGGACTTTTATTCATTTTCAAAAGGTATTTATACAATTTCCGATGCTACCTCTCGGCCGCATTTCACCCGAAGTCCTTCATCTACAATAATATTTCTTAAAATTTTTGGTTTAACGGTTTTCTAAATCCTTGAAATTCAGCGCGTCGTTACGATATTTTCTGAAAAATTCACATTCAATATTCCCGTGTTTGTCTGATGTACACTAACGATATCGACTAATAGTCTATGCGTTGACGTCTTACAAATCTCTCTTACATTAACGCGGTCCCTTGCTTATGCATATTCTACGTCTCTTTCTAACCTTGTTTGAGTGGTAGAAATCGATATTCCTGTCCATCTGCTATCTAACCTCACGTGGACTTGCCTATGTGCTTTAAATAACCCCTTATTAGCGTTTAATGCAAAAACATCCGACCGTTTGTACAATATACCTAAAACCTTGAGCTTTATCTACACAAAATAAGTGGAACTTGCCATTTACAAAACCTGCAGGTGTTCAATTTTAACGAACGTTTTAACTAACATTTCTAGGAGCTTCTTTTCAACGTATTTTATATCCAACGGCTGTTTATGTGTTAGTAACGCGTTTCACCTTGGTATTATTGATTTTTCATGCTTTTATGCATATTATACGTAAATAACCGTTCAATTAAACTCAATTAAATTAATAAATTAATGGCATTGGCTTCTACAATTTATTTCCTTTGCAAACCTGCTAAATTTTAATCATTATTTGTAAATTTTTGTTAATACCTGTTACTTAAGAATGAACTATCTGGAATAAATTTCGCACGTAAATTCTGATTGTTTCTTTTATACAGGGTGTTTCGAAATTGCTTTGTTTATATTTACTTTTAACCCTTTAAAACCACTACAATATATATATATATATATATATATATTCAAATGAGTTAGGTAACGGGTTTAGAGGTCTATCTTTCTTTACCTAACTCATTTGAATATAAATTAAAGGTCGTTATTTTTGACATTATATATATATATATATATATATATATATATATATATATATTGCTGTGACAACGCTACACGTTAGAGCGCCGCTAAAAAATGCTGACACGTTTTCTTTAGAGTGGGAGTTAAAAAAAGGGTACTGTGACAACGGAATATCGATGGGAAATTTAAAATTACTATCTTTCCTTGCTTTCCTTTTCTTTGCTTGGTTAGCTCAACAAAAATTTCTACTGTGAAATTTACCAAATAAAATAAAGCAGCAATGTCAAGAAACATCTATACATTCAAAAACATTTCTTTCATACTAAACAGTTTATAAAACAATTTACAGTTCCAGTTCTTAAAAGAAATAATTAAAATTTTTACCTAATCTTTGTTCACTGGTACACAATCCTTCTTAATTAATAGGTGCGTAATTTTCTAATTTTTTCATTACTACATTGGTGAATGTGATTGGCCAATAACTGTCACGAATAATTTAGGGCCAGATACTGCAAACTCTGACCTCAAAATTTGATTGAAATATTTCCTTCAGGACTAATGGAATGAGAACTTATTATAAACTTAAATTGCAAAATATTCAATTATTGTGGTGAATCAACAAACAAAACCGAAGTGTTATACTTGCGAATAATAAAGTTTATTAAAATTTTATTTCCATCGTAATAATTGGTGTATTCCTCCTGTTTCCATTTTTAAATTGACGTTAAAATCTTATTGTACAGATGATCCCTATTTATTTACATCTTCATTTAAAATATTAATTTTTAAACTGCATTTTCTATTTTTAATTGATTAACTTAGCGTATTCTTTTGCATTAGGATTATCTATGTTGAAGATTGTTCAATTCTCGTAGTGTTTTACAAAATAATTATGTTTTATATTTATGCAGAGTTACGTTCTAAGAATTGACAAGTTACATCTTAAACGTCAAATAGTGTATGCATACTATATACTTAATAAATAACTTTACTCAAAGTAACATGTTCGATGTCTTAAAATGATTCGCGACGTAACGAATTTTACACGGTCGATCTTCTACATTGAAATGAATCCACGATCCGCTTATATACAAAACAATCTAACTCCGTCATTCTTCCAGAGTTTTTGCGATTTAATTCAAATCTTAGTCACTGCTGAACGATGTAATATTTTCGCAAATAATGCTCTTTATGATCTAATTTGCTTTAAGCTATGATTTATGTTCTATCGTGAAACGTGCCATTTATTTTTGTCCAACGCACGGAGTTAATGGTTACGTCGCATTCCTTCTTATTAAAATGTGGAAAGCTATAAATAATACTTATCGATTTTTATTACGTTTTTATGTTCTCACGAGTTCTTGGAACAGACGTTTATTCAGTAATTGGATATTTAAGTATTTCTTAGTAAAAATGGCGTATTTTTCTTTATTAATTTAGAGAATTCTAGAATTTACGCTCCAAATGCGTGCGCCATGCTTTGCAAACTCAATAAATGTATTTTTACGATCCATAAAGTTAATATTTTATGAACGGAAGATGTATTTTAATGAAAAATGAATGGCTAAAATTGAAACTCATTTTTACTCAGAAGGCTTTATTTACAGACGCGGAAAAATAACCGATGTTTGCGATTGTATTCTTTATGGTTTTTCAAAATGAAACGTGTCCTTGCGCATATTTTACACAGAAAATCTATTTCATATTTAATTTAAGCTTGCAATGGCTTTGCATGCTAACAAAAATACAGATTTCAGTATAATTACATAATTAATAAAAGTCTCAATTTGATAAATGCAATAAGATTGATATGATTTTTTCGCGGATATTTTAAATAGCTTTTTATTTTATATTTTAGAATGAATTTAATGGATTTGTACATTCAATATTCTCCTTCTATTTGGGTGGGTTCTATTGATAGAATTTGGGTTTCCATGACCATTCGTGACCTCTTTATCGCATCAATGTGTGTATATATATATATATATATATATATATATATATATATAAATACTCATATTTAGACCAGGGTAGAAAATTAAATAATCACATCAAATAATTTTAGTCACCGTGTAGAAGCTTTGGGAAAAGGTACGCGTTATTAAAAAACCGTGAAGCATAAAAATTCATTCGTTTCATTAAAAATAAGGGAGTTAAATTATGTACAAGACGCTTGCTATAAAAAAAAAAGGAAGCAGTATTAAAAAGCGCTGCGTGTAATTTAATTATTCCTAGTAAAGAAACAAATAGAAAATAACGTGCAAAATTTATATTAATTAACTCAATTTTAAGTAACCGGTATTAAACAAAATGTACAGATAATAATTAATATTTGATTAGGTGTCACTAAAAATTAAAGGGTATTATTTTAATTGGAGTTAATTGAACCATTAGTAACATATAATATCTATAAAAACTTGTAAAAACCCAATAAAATGCAAATTGTAGAAGTGTTATTTAGAAGTATTATGTTTGAACACCTGCGTATTTTTAAAAGTCTCATTCTGCGTAAATTTGGCAGATAACAAATGGTTACAGAGAATCTTGGAGAAACCGTCGCATAATAGTTACGGGAAATGCTAAAGGTGGGTTATTTCACAGTCCACATGGACTGAAATAATCGATAATAAAGAATATCAATTTGCACCAATAAGAACAGGGTAGATAGAGACAGATAATATGAGCAAGACCGAGACACATATAGTAAAAGGCGTGAGTGGAGCAACGTCACTGGGTTGCGATTGGTTGAAAATAAAAGGCAAACTTGAGAGGTAAAAATAACATTTCTGTATAAAATTTAATTAGTTATTTCCAGACGTTGAGAGCCGTGTCGAAATTTCTGAGATTTAACTGATGCGAGTGCAAATTTCGTAAAAATTGCATGCCGGGCTGCGGAATGGGAACCTAGCATGCGAAATTCTGAAGAATTGTCCGTTTTGGGGACCAGACCGACAGACGGGCTAACCGCTATATATACCCAGGTTAATATGAACAAGCTCTCTTAGATTTTCGAATTGATTCAATGCGTTAAACAGTGCTTTTTAGTGTTCCGATTTTGATTAAATAATTTAAACAGTTTGCCCGTATATTTTGGTGATTTAAAAACAGTTTGTTTTTTACGTGCTACAATGAATGTACTTTAGTGCACTTAGAAAAGAAGATACAAGGTAATAAAGTCTAGTATCACTGTACCAATTAGTCTAATTTGCAACGACAAATGAATACACAAAAGTAGGCAGTTTTGGCGTATATTTGTGAAAGAAGTATGAATTTCTTTGCTATTTTTCGGGGGTGTTAATAATTAAATGGTTCATAAACGTGTCTGGATCCACAAAACAAGATTCAGATATACACAGATGAGTTCCGGAAAAGCCCTGAAACAACTTTAGATGAATGGTGGTGGAGAAAATTTTAAAAGCGTTGAGAATCAGAAGCCGTAAATATAACCCAGTTGGAATGGTGTGATTAACAAAAGGGACGATGTACATTGAAGCTACGAGTGCAGTAACCTTCAGGTAAATTATACTATTTTGTTTGAACTTTGATGTTTTCGTGTGTGTTGAATAACTTTATAATTTATTTACTTAAAATGGACAGTAGTGAAATTGTACTAACAGCAAATTTTTAATTTTAAGGTGAGATTTTCTTGTTTAAGTCGAAAGGAGTATTTAGTATTTATGTTCTTGATGAAAATTTGGGTATGTCTTTGAGCTCAATTAGACGAACCTGGTTAATTAACGTAAAGGGTGGTAGATGCTCCTTTGTACTCAGACTCAGGTCTGCATATATTGTTACATTAATTAGTAGGCATCCTACAAGGACTTTAATTTTGGATGCACATTAAAATGATAACAAATTTAAATCTTGAAATTTTCTGATACTGAAATTTATGCTGAATTTTAATTTTGAAATTTTAATGTATTGTGAATATTGATGTAAATAGAGTTAACGTTGATGTTTGTGGTAGAAATGTGTTTGTTTTTTTTATGAATGAGGATGAAGGTTTATCTAGGGGAGCAGCCGAGGCGATGAACAGAAGAAAGTCGACGGACCAGTTAATTTAGGAGGTTTCACAGCATACATGACGCCCAATTCGTGAGGCTCGAATCTAATACATGGATCACAGCAATATATATATATATATACATATATATATATATATATATATATGTGTGTGTGTGTGTGTGTGTGTGCGTAAATGTGCGTGTATGTGTGTGCGTGTGTGGGTGTGTGTGTGTGTGCGTGTGTGTGCGCGTTGGTGCGTGTGCACGTGCGCGCGTTTACGCGTGCGCGCATGCATGCGTGTGTATTATTTTGAGAGCTATTAATAATTTTGTGAAACGTCGATTTATTTAAATTAGGTTATAGGTTAAATTGCCCCTGTGAGTTTTATACTCAAGATGCTGGCTATAACTTTTGCTGTATATCATTACACATAACCCATACTAATATGAGTTTTATTATTTACTATGGCCTAACAAATTAACGATGAATCTCTAAGAATGCATGCCCACTGTAGCTATGTAAGGTTGCGTATTAAATTAGGTATCCAATACAGTTTCTAGAAGGGAACGAATAGATTCTATAAAATGTCTGAAAACAATGTTTTAAAGAAATGCTTAGACACGTCGAATTGTATTTTAAATTCTTCATACAAAGGTGTATTTTTTAACCGTCACTTTCCAACTTTTACGCGCTAGTAACCATAACTTTAACAATACTGATAGCAAAGTAGCATTTGTAGGACCTCATTTGATGGCATTTCTTTTGCTTTATACAATAAATAAAAGTTTTTTTAAAATCAGTTGATGAATGACTCAGACATCTAACAAAATGTATTCCAATGAAATAAAAGCTCAAGTTAAAATTACTGTTTTTTATATAATGAAAATTAAAGTAAGTGTTCAAATTCCTGTTGGTTAATGTTGAGGAAATGTCCTAATTTAGAGACAAACGTTGTTGAACATTGTCTTCCGTTTTCTAGGTGATTGAGCGTACTTTTTGTCGAATTTTTACGCTTAACTCGTCAATGTTTTTAGGTCTAATAAAATCAAATTTTGATTTTAAACAAAACCAAAAGAAATAGTTCAAAGGGCTTAAATCTGCCGATTTTGCCGACCATTCAATAGGTCTTCATCTACCAATCCACCAATTAGGAAATTTGATAGAGGTATTATCGTACTGGTCGTGCATAATGAAACCTTCATAATGAGGTGGCACATCATCTTGTTGTAACTAAGTTCCAGGCGTTTCCATGGCGTAGTTGGTATGTGTGTGACTAGTATGCTCAAGATCCCGGGTTTGAATCTTGGCACGGTCCGCTCGTAAAACGTTAGGCAAGCATTTTTCACAAAAATACGTCCTCGTTCGGATGTGAGGTAAAAGGTAGGTACCGGGTGTGGGTGTTGTTAAGCACGCTAAAGATCCCTACCTTGTTGCTTAGAACATCAAGTATTCGGCAAAATTTAAAATTTGCAGGTTAAAAAAGCTCGCTCTCTGGCCAATGGAGTACCTTTGGGTAGATCATTGGAAATTCAAATGTAGTGTAACTAAATTCCAAGCCCAAGGTCTCGAGTTGGAATCCGGTTCGCTTGAAAAATGTTAAGCGAGCATTCTTACAACGTTAGAAACAGCAATGGTTCGGCAAAATGCAAAATTTCTAGATAAACCCGCATCTTGGACAATGTAGTACCTTCAGGTGGAGCATTGTAGTATCAAATGTAGCGTAGTTAAATTCCAAGATCGAGTTAATCGGGATCATCTGTAGGAAACAGTAGCGTTTAAGCCGTAATTAATATAGATTGGAGGAAGTCCAGATACATTTCAGCCCCCAGCGTTTCTACAAAAAGGTACGGTGCAATAATTCGAATAGCCACTATTCCAGCCCATGCGTTAATTATCTGCAGATGTTCTGTGTTTGCCTCCATTTAGGCCGGTTATTGCGAGTTTAAGATATTCCGCTTAAAGTAACTTCTCTTGCTAATCTAATTAACTACTCACAGTTTAATCATGACATACTTTGTTGATTTTCTCTCCATACTTTATTTTATTTCTCCAAGTCCCAAAACGGCTGACTTTTAGGCAATGTGTTGTTGAAAAAATTTTATAGCTTCCATTCTGGAATCTTCTGATACGCAGACATGGCAGGATCGCCATGTAGTGGCAAGATCGCCCTGTAGTGTATGGCAGGTTCGCCATGTAATGTAGCAGGTGTTTGACATGATTAATTCGATTCATTCCAATGGCATTATTCGGTTGTCTTCTACGTTTTATTTGTTATATAACCTTAAAGTAGGTAAAGTCCATAAAGATAGAATATTAACAACTATTAGCTGTTACGTAGGTAGCTTGGTGTTTCCTGGTATTGTAAATGGAGTGTGCACAACAATTTTTCAGTGTAACTGGGTTAAATTGCTTAATTTACCCTACAAGGGCTTAAAAATCTGGTCAGACTGAAATACTATGAAAGATTATATTAGCAGTTTGATTTAATTGTATGTGACTATAAGAAGCGCCGCTTATCGTTAGTTATTATTAATTATGCTTCAAATATTTAGCAGATAGGAAATCTATAGCTTACCTACTATTTATAAATATCACATTCGAATGATGTTATTTTCTAATGCCTATAGTATTTAACATATTAAAGATTGTCTTCTTCTTTAACACCAACCCCATGTATCGAATTACGCGCAAGTAGCAAACACCGCATAATCGTCAGGAAACAGTTGATTTTTTGATATGGCATATGTATGTTCCAAACCAAATATTTTTCACATTACCTACAAAAATTTATGCAAGATCTTAATACCTATTTACGTAGCACTCAAATCGACAGCTAGAATTAAGATTTTGCTCTATCAATTAAATAGCTAGCAAACGCAATCTCAAGTACGTCTTGTTTAATTTCCAAGAGTTAATTACACACTTTACATGGATTTAACGCACACGCAAATTGATGTTGAATTATAAACACGCCTTAGGGAGTTGTAGTATTTGCCTTTTAGAGCTAGTAAAATGTGGAGTTCAAATCGTCAATAAAGTGCGGTTCGAGTAATTAATTAAACAAATTTTAATATAAATGTAAGCCCTAAACCTTTGATTATATTTTGACAATGGATTTTATTCCCTTGCAGGGTATTCGCACAACCAAATTTATAAAGCAAACAGGACTTGGCTATCAAACTTCTATCAAACTTTAACTGGGGTTTGCGGATTTCCATAAATACAGGTTAAAAGCTGGAAACTAATTTATAACTTCTTTGCCGCAGTAGCTAGCAGAAAAAGAACGATAATTTTGGAATATCATACTACTCAGCAAATATTTACAACTAACTATTAAAGTAGTATATATGGTCTGATTAAAAAGAACAATTGGCTTTGTAATTAATTTAGAACCATTTGTATAGTTTAAGCGGAACAAAGAAATTCTAATTAAAGTATATGATATTGATATTGATACCATATCTTTGAATGGCTAAATACTTCAAAACTAAATCCCACATATCAAGGAAGCAGTTCTACAATTTTTGGTATTATTAAATTATAACTACACCTATTTAACACGCATTAAACTAGAATATGTTATAAATATTCCCTGCAATAAGAATGTTTTTTTCTCTATTGCTAACTACGTTAACAATCCAAAACTTAACTAAAGTTTTAGCCATCATACGTCACTTTCAAGTTCATACATTTTCTTCATCTTGCTAAATTTATTAAAAGTTTATAATTGAAAGTTCTATTTTAGGGTTTCGTGCTGAAGAACTTTGACTAGGAACACGACCCCTATTAAAGTATAATCAAGAGCTTAAAGCTTCGAATATATTATAAATTTGTTTAATCGCTTAGTGAGAACTCACTTTGATGGCTTATATACGTATCTGTACACGAGCTAGAAGGATGAATATACCTACAGAAAGTTTGTCTGCCTAAGTAATACATTCCGGTATACAAAATTTTTGGAAAATAAGTAAACGTGTTCATTTAGTAAATAATTTTTTTTCTTTTTAATGTTACCATATATCATTAATTATGAACTCTCTAATCGCATGTTAGCTTATACACTTGTATACAAATCTTAACCCCATATAATGGAAGTCGTTAGCACAAGGTATCTCTTAAAATGCAAATTTAATTCAAGTTATTTTTACTATTATACCATAAACCTAGTGGGTATGATTAGAAAGTCTAAGACTATTGCCCTACGCCATTTTTGACATTTAATCTTATATAATCTTGGGTACAAATAATCCATAAATACCTAGAATGTTAAAATTTTAAACATTCATGGCAAGACTTGATCAATTTACTTAATAACGAACAGTAACAATCTTTTTATAAAAAAAAAATGAAAAAATTCGCCGAGTTAATTATATTCAATCCTAAATAAGCATTCATATTCATAGCAAATTTTAGTCTCAGATAGAAACAACAAGCCAGCAGTTATTTTCTTTTAATTCTATTGCAAGGTAAAGTTCCATAATTTATGGTAATAACAAATTATATGCTTCAGGTGCATTGCACTAATTCAAAATATTGTTGTCAAAACTTCAAGGCAATCGTATAAAATAGCATTTTAACATTAAATATTGTAGGTAAATACATTATTATTTTCAAATATTTCAAGGTTTTCCGAGTTATTTTATAAGCATCACTGGTGGTTCGTCCTAATTTTGTTAAATATGTGTTTTTTTTACATAGCTTTGTGTAGAATGGGTTTTCCGGGATGAACCTTTCTTATGAACCGCCTTTGATAGTTTTGTCACTCCTATTTCATTCTCCAAAATGTTCGTAATGGAGTCGTTGATGGTAAAGTTTAGTTTCAAAAACAAGGAGGTGCTCAAATCTGTTTTTCTAGCAAATATAAATTGAGATAATCACAATACGGTTTGTCCCTTCAGAGATATTGGTTTGAAGCAGCATGATTTGTTAGGCGCAAATGTACTATTGATGTCAATACACTTTTGTAGCTCCTTCTAAGTAATATCCCGCAACACGGCGACTAGTTTCATCGGGGTTATTATCCCCACCTTGCTATTAAGGGTGAGAGATTTTTTCTGTTGCTGAATTCGTCAAAGAATTTATATAAAACAGGTTGCATGAAACAACTTCTCTTAAGGCTTTAGGTGTCAACAAACCCGTTAAACCAACTAGATGTAAAAGTGTCATTTCAGTCCGTAGTAATTTTTCGTAAAACAGAAATTACAGTTAAAATTTCAGTTCTTTACTTTCAGACATTTTGTTAAAAGAAAACTAACTGATTGAGATAAAATTTGCCCTGTATATTATTACTCTATATTTATCCAAGAATTTTGATGAAGAATAAGAATTAATCAACACCAAAAGGTTCTCTATACCTGCCCTTTAAAACTAATTTATACGTGTTAGATACAATGGCGTCAAACTTAAAATTGCATTCTCTTTTATTCCACTACGCAAATTCAGCCCCGACCATTTTCTAACTTTCTCTTGGGGTAATAGCCAAGCTAGCCGAAGGCATACAGCCTCATAAACTTTATATCTTTAAAGTATAAACTGTAACAATAATAGGTATGCAAAATTAAAATGGCTTGCCGTACGGAAAAATACATTTGACTTTTTAGTTAAAGAACTCTTTACCAATATGTCGGTGTTAAAGAAGCCCGATTACGCCGCATCCAAGAGATTCGGGATCGCAAACGCCGCTTCAGGGAAAAGTATGCCCAAGACGAGAATACGGCTTTCTTTTCGCCCGGGGACATGGTCATGGTTATAAACCATCCCTCCACTAGAAACCGATTCGAAACAAAATCGGCTGAACCTCACCCAATCTAAAGAAGAGCTGGACCCAACATCTACTGGATTTGGATGGAACGGGGAGATGTAAAGATGCACTCCAAAGATATACGACCAGCACTCACTAAACCACCACCACCCCGCATCAACCAAGCTACGTTAGACTCTTTAGCGGGGGGGTTGACTATATCACCGCATCCGAGCTGAACACTGAACAAACTGAAGATTTGCAGTTAACTATATCAAAGTACACGAGCTGAAACACAGAACAAACTAAAAATCGCGAGAATTTGCAACTCATTTTTTGTGGTACCCAAAAATCAGCACGTTCATTGGTCAAACTAAATTTGAAAATTCTTTTACATTCGAAACTTGAATCGCACAATTTTATTGGTTAGAAACATCATTAACGTTTTTTAACACAGGAAAAATATTAAATGAAATTGTATAAATATAATTGCAAATTCTTCGAAATACATTCGTTAGTGCTCACCATAGCCTAAGGAATCCTCTTGCAAGGCTTGCCATAGCCTGCAAAACCTTTAGCGAGCAGCGCTCTCCATAGCCTGCTAATACTACACACAGTGCTCCCCATAGCCTACGTACTCCCGCCGTACCTGGGGCACGCCACTATAATTCATTGTTAATAATCAAATAATATACGTATGGGTGGTAAGCTCCGTTCCACACACCAGGCCAACCAGAAGCAGGCACAGAACGCTCTCCGACGTGCGCTCCGTTTAATCCTACCGCACCCAAAGCTTCTGTCGCTTTTGCCACCATCGCCGAAAGAACGCATTCAAACCGCTTCCACTACAAGTACTTCCAGAGAAGTTGTTTATCATAATGTCGACGAATGCATCTGTCAAGTCTACCTCCGGGACAACACCCCCGTATAGTTTAAGGGCGACACACTCAACGAGGCCTAAGGCACCACTTCCACGACGTCCGCAGAAGGGTGCCGAAGATCACCGAAGACGTCTGTAAATATTTTCTAATCATCGCTGTCCAAGTTCTTACTGGGCCTCACAAATAAATTCCGAAGACAACCGAAGACTTCTAAACCCTCTATTCTTGTATATATTGTCAATAAGTAGTTTTTAATATCATATCATAATTCTTTGTAACTTAACGTTGTCCCACAAGGAAAACACAAAGCCGTCCGAAGAGTTCCGAAGACCGCTGAAGACGTCTGTACCTCTTTAAACTGTAAATATTTTCTAATTATTGTTATTCAAGTTCTCATTGGGCCTCATAAGCAAATTCCGAAGCCTTCCGAAGAGCTCCGAAGACTACCGAAGAGTTCTTTTAAACTATATATACATTCATTTAATAAGTGTTTATGTTTATTTTTGGTTCCACAAGCAACCATGAAGCCATCCGAGGAATTCTGTAGATTACCGAAGACTTCCGAACTGCTCAAACTGTTAAAATTATTCAATTTCACTTATATTGTATGTATTTATGAAAATTATAATTATTTTTGCATATACTTATTAACCATTTCGAATGGACCTGCACCTTGCCGAAGTTCTAAATTACTAGAACAGGTGAAATGGCTTGCGTGTTCTAATGAGCTAAAGAGCCAAACTACAGGTCCAACCAAAGTAGTAGGGTCGTTAGTGAGGAACCAGACTAAGACAGGTCCCTGAAAGAGGGCAACGGCTCTTTCGGTACTTAGATTGGCAGAGACCATAGGGGTCGGTATGGCAGTCTAAGACACACTACCGCGATGTGGAAGGCAACGGGAAACCACCACATTATCTCCCAAGTACACAGCGTACTTAAATTGTAACAAACATGATGGCATTCTCTGGGGTAAAAAATTCCGGAGTTAAAATAGTCCTCCATCGGATCTCCGGGAGGGGACTACTTCGGAGGATGCGATCGGAAAGTTAAAAATAAGAGTAGGGAACATTCTGCGAGTCGGAGCGTGGAATGTTAGAAGTATGAAGCAAGTAGGTAAGCTAGAGAACCTAAAAATCGAAATGAATAGGTTATCACTACACATAGTAGGGATCAGCGAAGTTCGGTGGCCAGAGGCGGGGGATTTTTGGAGTGGAGACTTCAGGGTAATTCATACAGGAGCAGAGGACGGAAATTTGGGTGTGGGGATAGTTATGCGGAAAAGATAGGATACTGTGTAGAAAATTACTTACAAAAGAACGAAAGAGTACTCATGGTTAGATTAGAATCTAAACCGGTAAACACAGTAATAATACAAGTATACATGCCCACCTCTAGCTACAGTGACGAAGAGGTAGAAGCCATCTACAAAGATATCGAAGACATATTAAGATACGTAAAAGGACATGAAAATTTAATAATTACGGGGGATTTTAATGCTGTGGTAGGTGAGGGTAGGGAAGGAGCGGTAGTAGGTTTATTTGGTTTAGGCACGAGAAACGACAGGGGAAATAGGCTGGTAGAATTTTGCGACAAGAACAATTTAATCATCACAAACACATTATTTCAACATCATGCTAGAAGACGATATACGTGGAAGATGCCAGGAGATATAGGACGATATCAAATAGATTACATTCTTGTTAGACAACGGTTTAGGAATCAAGTAAAAGACAGTAGAAGCTACCCAGAAGCAGATATAGATACTGACCACAACATCGTAATTATGAAGGCCGCACTTAAATTTAAAAATCTGAAAAAGAGGAACGGAAAAAGGCACTTGGACTTAGAGAAACTAAAAGATAAAGATATTCAAGTAAGATTCGAAAAAAAGTCAAATGAATTGCTGAATGATATCGGGAAAATATCTGAAACTAAGGAAGTAGAAACAGAATGGAATAACATTAAATCCAGCCTAGACATGGCGGCCAGAGATATTTTGTGGTATACACAAAAAGAAAATAAGAAACCATGGATAACAAAGGATATCGTGAATTTAATAGAAGAAAGACGAAAATACAAAAATAAATCAGACGAAACAGGAAAACAGAGATACGAAGCCATAAAATGGGAAATTATTCGAAAATGCAGGAAAGCTAAAGAACAATGGATTGATCAAAAGTGCAAAGAAGTACAAACTAAGATGGAAATAGGAAAGACAGACGAAGCATACAAATTAATTAGAATGAATTTTAGGGATATAAAACCGTATAGCAAAAATATAAGGGACGCACAAGGAAGCGTCATTATAGAAAACGTAGAGAAAGTGAGTAGATGGCAAGAATATATAGGGAATTTATATGCAGGAGAGGAACTAACTGCATTAGAACAGGAATCAGACATTGAAAATGATGACTTGGGATATCCTATACTTCGAGACGCGTTTGAATTAGCATTAAAGAGTCTGAAAAATGGTAAGGCGCCGGGTACAGATAAGGTGCAAGCAGAAACTCTAAAAGCCGCTGGACAAGCAGTAACAGAACGTCTCTTCCAACTTGTAAGCTATATGTATGAGACAGGCGAGATACCCAAAGATTTGAAACGTAGCATCATAGTAACTATACCAAAAGAGAAAGGCGCGGATAGATGTGAAAATTTTCGAACAATAAGTTTGACAGCACACGTTTCAAAAATATTAACTAGAATTGTGCAAAGACGAATGGAAAAACGAGCTGAAGAAATACTAGGAGAAGACCAATTTGGGTTTAGGCGAAACAGGGGAACACGGGAGGCTATTTTAGCTCTGAGAGTGATAATGGAGAAAACAATAGAAAAAGGGGAAAGCATGTATATAGGGTTTGTAGATCTGGAAAAAGCATTCGACAATGTAAATTGGAAAAAAATGTTTGAAATACTCAAAAGATTGGAATGAGTTATAGGGATAGACGAATAGTACATAGCTTATACAAAGAGCAAACAGCAGTAATAGAATTAGAGCAGGAACGTAGAGAAGTAAACATTAGGAAAGGGGTGAGACAGGGATGTGCCCTATCCCCATTGATTTTTAACTTGTACATAGAAGAGGCAATGAATACTGTCAAATGCAGAAAGACATTTGGAATTACTATCAGGGACAAAAAATTGATATGCTTAGATTTGCAGATGATATAGCGGTATTAGCGTCTAGCAAGGAAGAGTTAGAAGCTGCTCTTAATGAAATGGAAACGGTTCTAACAGAGAGATACGGTATGAAAATTAACAAAACTAAAACTAAAGTTCTAGTTTGTAAAGGTGGGGAAAATAAATCAAAAACAAGAATACAAGTATTTAACACGAACTTACAAGAGGTTAAGGATTTCTGCTACATAGGAAGCCAAATAACACAAGATGGGAAAAGCACAAAAGATATAAAACAAAGATTAGCACAAGGTCGTGCTACATTTAACAAGAAAAAGCAACTATTGTGCTCAAAGACCACAAACATAGAAACAAGGAAAAGATTGCTTAAAACATATGTGTGGAGCACAGCACTGTACGGCTGTGAAGCCTGGACAGTAGGAGAAGCGGACAAGAAAAAGGTAGAAGCCTTTGAAATGTGGTGTTACAGGCGTATGATGAAGATATCATGGACAGACAAAGTTAAGAACGAAGAGGTACTAAAAATGGTAGGGGAAGAAAGAAATATGTGGAAAACGTTAAAAAATAGGAGAGATAGGCTGATAGGCCACATACTACGGCATGAGGGAATAGTGCGGAATATTTTAGAAGCAGAGATAGGAAAAAAGAGAAGAAGAGGCAGACCTAGATTAGACTACTGCACACAGATAGTAAAAGATGTAGGCTGTAGAGGTTTCAGGGAGATGTGTAGGCTAGCCCAGAATAGAAATCAATGGAGGTACGCATCCAACCAATTCCAAGATGAATAAACTAATGACGAAAAGATAACTGTGCGTAAACATGATGATTATTATAAGTAACTACAAGAATTGGTTGGGCAATATTCTCGAATAATGTTAAGTGTGTGAAAGGATTTACTGGAAAACCATTATTTCGGCAAATGTCTAACTGTTGGGAGATCTTGGTAGCCACAGGTTGCTTAACCTCCTTCACTGAGTCTCGGTAAAATAGGGTATAAAATTAGAAAACAATAGAAAGGGAACGAGCTGAATACACATACTCCCCGAAAAGAAGAAAAGAAGAAAAACAAGAAAACCACCAAAAACGCAAAATCAAAGAAGCTGCCTATATAACCCTACATAAAAATAACTGCGTTGCAAACGAATCCGTGACTTTCAGTAAACAATGGATTCCATTACTAAAAGAAATAACAAATGAAAATCAAATACCCACAATATCTAGGTAGCATTGCAAGTTTTTCCTGGGCTTTCCTTGCAATATTAACATGAAATACAGCCTACATACATGATTTCTATTTATACATAAAATAACTAATTACATAAAAATAAGCATATTAACAATCCTTGTAAAACAGCATTGGTATCTGACAAGTAGAAATCCACAATAAGGTTACCTCAAAACTATATACAATCTCCGTTGAACAGTATTGGTATCTGACAAGTGTAAACCCGCCATAGGGTAGCCTCAGATCCATATACAATCTTCATAGAACAACATTGGTATCTGACAAGTGTAAACCCGCCATAGGGTCGCCTCAGATCCATATACAATCTTCATAGAACAACATTGGTATCTGACAAGTGTAAACCCGCCATAGAGTCGCCTCAGAACCTTGTTAAAATCTACCAAAGAGGTAACTTAAATCATAATGAATTTTCCCCCTCAAAATAAATATAAAAAAAACGACTACTTAAGCCTTTCAATAATGCAATCGCACACTTCTTTAATAACCATCCTCTCAATTGTATAAATAGAAACATGTTAAAAAATGTTTTCCAATTCCAAGTTATTGAATTTATATAAAATTCACCAATAAAAATTAATCAGCTGATTTCACGTTAAGCGTATTGGCTACCTAAAGAAAGCCGATCCCAGCTCGCAACACAAATTGAAGGCAATCATTCTGTTAAACTTTGAAAATTTTTGCTTAGTATACTCAAACCAAATATTTCAAACATCAATAAATCAAAGTCACCTTCAATTTATGTCATAAATGCCAAACTTGAAGTTTTCATTATAATTTTGAACGTAAATAAAGTTGATTTTAAAAACTATGAGTGGTTTAGTTCCCAAAGAAGATTAACCTGAATACACATGCTGTGTGAGAATTTCAGGGAACTATGTAGGCTAGCTCAGAATATAAATAAGTGCAGGTACGTGTCCAAACAGTTTTGAGACGGAAAACCTAATGGCTGCGAAATACCTGCAACTATCGTTAACTGTGCGAAAAGATAAATTGGAAAATATATTAAATCGCCAAATGGTTAAGTGTTGGGAGAACTTGGCAGCCACAGACTGCTTACCTCCCTTCACAACCATTGAAGGTCGGAGAAATAGGGCATATAACTGTAAAACAATAGAAAGTGATCGAACTGCATCTAACAAGAAAGAACATCGCCTATGAGGAAAGACAACAAACAGAATAAGAAGAAAATTGTTGAAAGCATATGTGTGGAGCACAGCACAGTATGCCTATGAAATACGGACAGGCTGAAATGCAGACAGAAAAACGGTAGCAGTCTTTTGAAATGCTCCAGATGTATGAGGACGATAGCATGGACAGACAAAGATAATAACAAATAAGTTACAGAAATAGTAGGGGAACAAGGATATCTGGGGAAAAAGAGAAATAGTAGGGCGGAATATGTTCTAAGGCATTTTTGGGGAATAGTATGTGATATATTACAAGCAGAGATAGGAAAAAAGAGGTAGATGTAGACCTAGATCAGACAGTTGTAGATGCAAATTGTGCATATTTCAGGGAAATCTGTAGGTTAGTTCAGAATAGGGAACAATGATGGTACGCGTCTAACCAGTTCTAGGACTGAAGACCTAATGATGATGATACTTATTAAACAAATAATCAAGCCAAGCTTATATGCTTTCAGACGTCGTCCACTTGAATGATAACAACTGGCCTCCAACGTGATTGGACCGTCTTCACAAAAGATTTTGCAAACAGCGCGCTTGCAAGAACCATCATCATGCCAGAGACGAGGAGTCAAACAAAATCACACGTCCAGCCGGACACTATCCAGCGGCCTCCAACCCAAGAGGTCACACAACCACCAACAGTTCTGGGATTGCAACAACCCAATGGCGCTCAACAAACACAACCAACCAACAAAATGGTCACAATCAACGCCCTCGTGGAAGACCTGTACCACGTCGCCAGAGCCACCCCCGAAGCAGAAAAACCGACATTCTCTGACACCCTTCTGGAGGATCTCGCAGAATTCCTTCAACAGATGGAAGGATATACACGGATGTATATACAACGACCGCTCAATTTTGAGGCCTAGCGGCCACATGGTAGGAAGCATACGCGATGTTCCAACCCACCTGCAGCGAATTCAAAAGGTTGTTTCTGGATAAGTACAACGGTCCAACCATCAGAGCCAAAATAACTTCCGAGTACTATGTACAGAAGCAGATGGCGTTTCAATCAGTAGCTGCCTTTCTCGGCACTAAAACGAAACAAGCCCACCGCCTAAAGCTAGACATCAACCGGGTCATGAAGCTGTTCACGGATCTTTTCCTACCGACACTGAGGAATCCAATTCATTGTCACATGCCGACAACAATATGGAAACTGGTCTCCCGCATCACAAAAATCGAAGAAGACATAAAAGAGGCAGCAAAAGGGACAACACTCTTCAGCGACTCCCGATTTGAACACAGAACAGACTAAAGAATTGCAGTTGACTATTTCAAAGTACACGAGCTGAAGACAGAATAAACTAAGAATTGCGAAAAATTCCAATTCATTTTTTGTGCTACCTAAAAATCTGTACGTTCATTGGACAAACTAAATTTGGAGATTCTTTTACACTCGAAACTTGAAACACACAATTTGATTGGTTAAAGACATCATTTACGTTTTTCAACAAAGGAAGACTAGAAACTGTGAGTGTATAAATATAATTCCAAATTCCTCGAAAAACATTCGTTAGTGCTCCACATAGTCTAAGGAATCACCTTGGAGTGCTCCCCGTAGCCTGAAAACTTTTAGCGACCAGCGTTCTCCATAGCCTGTTATACTTTAACGCGCAGTGCTCCCCATAGCTGCGTATTCTCCGACGGTGACGCTGTCCTACGCCGTACCTAAGGCACGTGACTATAATTCATCAATCAATAGTTATCCAACTACGTACGGACGTTAAGCTCCGTTCCATACTTCACCAACAAGTCGTTATTGTGATTTCTTCTGTCAATTCTACCTCCAAAACGACACCCCTGTAGAGTTCAACTGCGACGCACTCGACGAGGCTCAAAGCACCACTCCACGAAACCGTCCGAAAAGTTCAGAAGACAACCGAAGACCGCTGAGTTCCTCTATGCTTGTATATATGTTCGATTAGTAGTTTTAATTTTATATCATGATCCTTTGTAACTTAACGTTGTTCCGCGAGTAAAACACGAAGCCTTCCGAAGAGTTCCGAAGACCACCGAAGACGTCTGAACCTCTTCCAACTGTAAATATTTTGTAACTATCGTTGTTCAAATTCTCACTGGGCCTCATTAGCAAATTCCGAAGCCTTTCGAAAAGCTCCGAAAACTACTGAAGACTTTTACACCCCGTTAAACTATATATATATATATATATATATATATATATATATATATATATTCATTCAATAAGTGTTTAAGTTTATTTTTGGTTCCACAAGGCCCGTTCGCGTTATGGGTAACATAATTTGGAATCGCTTCATAGAGGTAAGACCTTTGTTGAGCTCTTGGTCGAGACTATTGAAACCAAAACTTGAGTTTGTGCAACTATTTTTGAATATTTGGGTATAGACCTTAGTGTCATTAGTCAGTACTTTGGAATTATATTCTACCAGGTGCGTGAATTTTACCTTTAAGAAAATTTGTTTCCTTCAGTATTCAACTTCATGTTGGAAATGCATGTTAATTAAGAATTTGTATTTTTTTAATGAAGTCGCAGAAGCTCGAGCAAGATCTGTTTAAAATGAATTGAGTTCAAGAGATAATTAATTTAAGTGTTTCCAAAAGGTATTTACAACCAAATCACTCATCAAGTATTTATAATAAATCTTCTAAAATTATCACTTACAGTAACCGTATGAACATTTTTGTAACTATATAAACTTATAAACGTACCCATAGTACGTTCTTCTTATTAGTTTTAAAAATTTAGAAAGTAATTTTGTTTACCGATTTTCCATTAAGATAAGTAATTCCTGAAATATATTTGATCTATATTTAACAATGTTTAGATGTACTTGTGCAACAGAGTAGAGTTTGATGCACTAGTGCTTTCGCAAATAATGTGAAGGTAATAATTTTCAGTATATTATATACCTAGGTTAAGAAGTGATCAATTATAAATGGAGAACTTTTATATCCTGAGGCGCAAAGCGCCTCAGAATATAAGGTGTGAGATTTATAATTTCACTTCTCAACCGATGTATATAGAAAAATTTTTTTACTACTAACACTAAAAGTAGAAGTTTTATTGGTTTAGATCGTTATGTTAGCAAGTCAAAATTATTTTTAAGTTTTCAAAGTTTGTCAAAGTTTGTCAAATTATAAAAAGTTGATTGGTGTTAAATGTTAGGTTATTTGAAATAGTCATAATTGGTTTAAGTACTATATATAAGTAGAAATGGGTGATGGTGGCTAAGAAGTAGAAATATATGAAAACCCACCTGAGCTTGCACAACTTGTAAACAGTGCAAGTTGTGATTTGTGGACAGAAGTCTAGAAAAGAGTATGTATGTGCATATACTCAGTTTAAAGAATGATGTGAGAAAAGAGAGCTACAGAAATAAAAGAAGAATTGTTTTTGACGTATCAGTAAGTTAATATAGCCAAATATTAAAAGTTTCTGGTTACTGACAAATTTGTCTGGAAGTTTTACATGGATAATCTGTCAAACTCAAATATTTTGATTGATAGTATTAAACGTCATTTGACTAGAATAGTAAGCATTTTTCATTATTGACCTAGGGATTTTGACTGTTATTATTAACCTAGTGAGAGCAGAACTACTTCTCATTTAAGCAATGAAGTAAATAATGGCCACTTCTCAACTTAGTAGTAAAAAACAATATTGCAATTACCTAGAGGCGTGATTAATATATGGGTAATTTAGCATTTGATCTTGGGAACTCTTCTTTTTTCATCTAGCAGTTTTGTTTAGCTATATTGGTGTTTCGTTTACTTTAGGTTTGTTTTAAATTAGTGTACTCGACTATTGCTCGTGTGAATTTTAGGCCAAAACACTTTTATGATTGCAGGTTTAGGCACCCTCTTGTTATTCTTTCGAACACTTACACCACACCCTTCCCTTCGAGTTACTCGTGAACCATTCTTATGGGCATAGTCAAGGTTTTCCGGTACTTTGTAATAATACAGATTTTTAGTGAAGTAATTCACTGAGTTTGTCTGTGGATTTTTAAAAGTATACGTAGCAAATTGTAAAACAATAGAAGGGAACCAAACTGCATCTAACAAGAAAGAACAGCGTCTACAATGAGAGATAACAAACATAAAAACAAGAAGAAAATTGTGAAAAGCATATGTGTGTAGCACAGCACAGTATGCATATGAAATACGGGCAGTAGGAAAAGCAGACAGAAAAACGGTAGTAGCCTTTTGGAATGCTGTGCTTCAGATGTATGGGGATGATAAGCATGGACAGACAAAGTTAATAACAAATAGGTAATAGAAATAGTAGGGGAGCAAGGATATCTATGGGGAAAAAATAGAAGAAATAGAAAGGCAGAATACGTTCTAAGGCATTTTTGGAGAATAGGATGGGATATATGACAAGCAGAGATAGGAAAAAGGAGGTAGATGTAGACCTAGATCAGATAGTGATAGATGCAGACTGCAAATTTCAGGGAAATGTGTAGGTTAGTTCAGAATAGGAAACAATGATGGTACGCGTCTAACCAGTTCCGGGACTGAATACCTAAAGATGATGACGTAACAAATTATCTGGCACAGAATAAAAGCGATGCAAGTAATTGTGGAAGTGTCATATTAAATATACTACACTTATATAGATATTTTTAGTAATAAGTAAGTATATCAAGATTTGTGTATAAAAAATAAACCCTAAATTATGAACACTTAAATGTTTCTGTCATTTTAAAGCGGTTTGTGAATTCCGGCAAGCTTTAAGTTTACAAGCTTTTTCTATTCCGCTAAACCTTATGATTTCGTTTATTAATGTTGCGTAATAATTTGTTATAGATGCTGAAAACACCGGAATACAACTCTTGAGTGTTTTGTTAAGCTCAACTAAGAACTCAAAAATGCCCTTCTTAAAGTGTAATCGGGAAATTTTAGATTATAATACATATCTATACTATTTTAACATCCCTTTTTTGTGCATTTTGATAACTAATTTCGATCGTAAGTAGTAAATAATAAGGTTTTGCATTTAAATAGGGTAGTTTTCCCAAAGGAGCTTTTAGAATGCAAATGCAAGCTATATAACTTTAAACTGAATTTTACAAATGTAATATTCATTAATCGGCGAGCGGTACGTGCTTTGTTGATAGAAATTTAGCCTCGGCAACTTTTTTCTCGTTAAGAGGCAAAAGATAGGGTTGAAGCATCTGTGAAGCACAGTGACATATTTGCCTTTTGAATGTAAAGCCTTGTAAAAACAGGAGTGCTTTTACTATGCTGCATATAACATAATAAAATTCTTTTTGATACAGGAACATTATGTAAGTAGCAGTACTAAACCTAGCCTTTGGTTGGTTAATAAAAGTAGTTTTAAAGGGTGCGTAAAATATTGCGCAAAATACATAGTCATGTCCTGTCCTGCGCTACGTTTACAACTATAAAATTATTTGTAGTTGAGCGTATTAATTACTTAACTCCTTTGGCATTTTTAGTCAAGGCAAACAATCAGTTGCACGGCAGGAAAGAGGAAACTATGTACTAGCACAAAGTCCAGTACACAATCTTCATAACGCCTTACTGATTAAAGTTCGTAATAGTGTACAGATATTTCATCAAGGTCTAGTTTATATTCTATCCGAAAGCTTTATCGAAGAAGGACAAAGTCTTTATCGTTTCTGACAGATAGGTGTTTAAATAATGATGTAGGTGACCAATTAAATCATGTCTGCCCTTATTCGACATGAATTTGTCTGATATATAAACATAGATGTGTTAGTTTTAGTAGAGTGTAAACGAACTTGTTACAATGGTAAGTTTTGATGATAGTCAAAACAATAAGTAGTAGAAATGGGGGTTCCAAACGCAGGGCCGCCGCCGCCGCTAATTGCTATATCTAGCCTAGGGTTTTACATGTAAATTTTCACTATAAAGTCTTATTTTTAAGGTATTTCCTCCTTGCTCCCCTCCTTGCTCGGACACACCACATCAGCCATTTTGATTAATTGGATCCAAGTCGTAATTTCCAGAGCAATCTAACCCCGTTTGAATTTTTAAAATCGGACTAACCCTAATATCAATCAAAAACTTGCATGCTGTGGAAATTAAAATTTTTGAATAATTAAAAGTTGAAAATACAAACATTTTACTTTAAACAAAAAATTACCAAAAACCGAAAAAATTCCAATGCTTGCTAAACGATAATGTACAAATGGGAAGATCAATTGATTTCGTTCGATGTTATCATTTTTTCTTACGTCACATCTGTCATTACCACTATATACTGTCTTATGCTGTCATATGCTGTTTTACGCCGAAATTTTCAAAGGCGGAAAAATTAATAGGTCAAAGCTATTAGTCATACCTTTTCGAATTACAATAATTAACCAAAGTATTCGAAAGTTTTAGATGATTTTACTACTCTCACCGTGAAAATATTTACCCTAAAGGTATAGTAATCTAATTGCCTGGTTCAAGATCGCATTTAATTATGCGCGTCACTTAAATTCTTGAGATTCCATGTTAGTGAAACGTATGGACTAGAATATTTTTATTTAAAGTAAATGCAAACTTCCCTCTAATTAAATGGACTCGTCCGTAATAACTGTAAATATTGTATGGATATTTTTAAAATTGTTGTATTATCGAATTAAATCTAAATAAAATTGCAGAGGTGTTTTGCTGTTGAATAATTAAACACTATGCGGGTCCTTGTTGGAGCTAATTTTAAAAGACGTGATAATTGATTTCGATTCCCAGAAAATTCTAAACTAATTTGATAGGTTACCCGATGGGTTTATCTCAAAAGACTAGAGCAATACTGTTTAGAAATAGAATAAAGATGAACACTGTATGGTTTGTAAAAGATTGATCTGTATATCAGTAAGGGGCGTTAGATCTGAAAAAATTCCGAACGATTTCAGAACCTGAGGAAAACATACTAATAACTGATATCTTACGCGACGGAATTATATTAAAAATACCGCTAAGAATAATTTTTATAAAAAATCTAAAATGGCGTTGGTGGTTAAATACAAACAGGTAAAACCTACTATGAAACAATTATAAGCGTCACTTTTCCAGCCAAGATTTTCATTTAACGCAAATCAACATATTAAAGACATGCGCACGCTCGTGCGTCAGCATAAAAAACGAGGGAACCATGTTCCAGAGCATTAGTTGTCAAAGTGTCATCGAGTTGATAAAAATTATAAGCTAAAGATTGATTTTTTTGGTGTTGACGTTACCAGTGATGTAAGCGTGTTATTAGGAATCGACAAACTGGTAGGTAAGACCACGTATGTGCTAAGTGAATTTACATCAAATTTTCACCACCATAACGTAGAAGTTGGTTTTGATTTATACGGTGGTCTGCAACCAGTCGTACAAATTATCTGCAATAGTGGAATATGCCAAAATTATGCTTTAAAATGGACTATTTTAAATGGAGAGTTCTGCAATTTTCAATTGGAATTTAGAATAATTTAATTTACCCAAGAAGCAGCAAACGTAAGATTGAATTGTGTTTCTGGCGGAGATGTTTTAGAATTACAACTGGATCGTGAATTCAGATTAAAACTGATTGCCGAAACATCGGAAAGTTATTGTGCTACCTGAGTACGAGTGCATCAAGCTATTAAATTTGCAAAAATTAATGTTATAAAATGGAGAATTTGAGGTGTAGAAACGTTCCAGAATTTTACGAAAAATTTATAAGTAATATAAAAAATGTATGTGGAAATACGACGGACAAAGAAAGGGTTCAAACGTTATTACAGGAAGAGAACTGTGCTCGTATTTCTCTGTTTAATTATTGCACCAATTTAAACTACTTGACAGTGTTGGAAATTATTAAATGCTAGCCCATCCAGTACTTAAAAGATGCGACTGCGAGGCAATCGCCTGCGCAAATGTTTAGAGTTTTGGCTATCCTATATTCACCAGACTCTAGTTATCACAGTGGTTTATAGATGTTATCAATACATGTATATATTTTATTAAAAACATAATATTTTTTGATAAAGTTTGTTTTACCTATTTGTATCGTCAATATCAGCACAAATTATTAATATACGTATACTATCTTGTTTTTTATTCTAAGGTTTAAAGTGGTGTAGCCGCTAATTGCATTTCTTTTAGCGTCACCATATGCGGTTAATAGTTTTGGAAATTTGTACGGGAATTTTTTTAAAATGAGCAGTAAGGCCGGCGGCAAATTTTTAATTCCGATTAATACAATTAATCATCTCGTAGGAATACTCGAGTTTCACTTCCAAAGTATTTACAAAACTAACCTTGCATTAGTAATTACAGCTGTCATTAGACAACGTTCAAATTAGCCTGTAAGTGGTTTTAATAGTAAATCGTTAAAATAATAACAGTGAAATGTATTACTCCTTGCATTGTTTTGTCAATGACGTCTGATTATTAGTTCGGAGAGTACCTTACGCAATTCTAGTTAATATATGGGAATACGCCTTCTATAATTTGTTTTAAACTTTGAGCTTGCCGATATTTAAAACAAACTAGACTATAAACACTAATTAACTGTCCAATTAACAGATTACCCAGTGTAAAAGTGATTAAGATGGCGCTTGACACATAGTATGCGTGTATGTTGTGTTTCAAACATTTAGGTACTGAGAAGCCTGTCCGTGCATTGTGGGGTGTCCTACCTAAGTTATATGCGTATTGTGGGTTGCAAGCATTTAGGTAGCGGTGGCGCTATTGTGGTAATGACAGATGTGACGTAATGAAAAATGATAACATCGAACGAAATCAATTGACATTCCCATTTGTACATTATCGTTAAGCAAGCATTGGAATTTTTTCAGTTTGTGGTAATTTCTTATTTAAAGTAAAATGTTTGTATTTTCAACTTTTAATTATTCAAAATTTTAATTTCCAAAGCATGCAAGTTTTTGGTATATATCGGATATCTGATTTTAAAAATTCAAACGGGGTAAGATTGCTCGGGAAATTAGGGTTCGGATCCAATTAATCAAAAAAGGCTGCTATGACGTAATCAAAATGGCTGATGTTGGAGTGTCTGAGCAAGGAGGGGAGAAATGGGGTGCAAGGAGGAAATTCCTTAAAAGTAAGATTTTATAGTGAGAATTTACATGTAAAGCCTGGGTTAGATTAGCGATTAGCGCCGGCGGCGACGCTGCGTTTGGATCCCCCAATCCTACTACTATAATACTTCAATAGAGTTGTCATTTAAGAAAAGTTGTGATTTCTCCTTTAGCAAGAATAAAACACTTCAGACTTGCGTATGTATAGCCGTTTCTCTATTTGCGAGAAAACTTATTTTCAATTTTCTACACTACATTTATATTTTCTATTTGGTATCCTTTTTGATACAATCTCGTGGAACCCAGTTTATATTAAAGTTTTATTTTATACCTTAAAGCATTTCTCTAAAAACATTGTATTCATATATTCTTAAAAATAATTTGTACATTCCAGTTATGTTCGACACTGCTGGCAAGTAGAATATTCCATAATGTTTTTTCTTCTATACTGGGAAAAACTTCTTACACGGACCTTTTCGGCTTTAACACAGTTTTGAAAACTGAATGTTCATATTCACTAACCCAAAGCTATAATAGAGGAAGTGTGTTATTTATAGTATGTTCTTTAAAATGAACAGAAATATTATGTCCAATGCACATAAAAAATATTCCGGATATGATTTTGTACCTTTTGGCAACACTTTGATCAATCACTCCTTTCAAGTAAATATATTGCTATAGACAATTGCCCATTTCGAATGGACCTGCACCTTGCCGAAGTTCTAAATTACTAGAACAGGTAAAATGGCTTGCGCGTTCTAATGAGCTAAAGAGCCAAACTACAGGTCCAACCAAGTAGGGTCGTTAGTGAGGAACCAGACTAAGACAGGTCCCCGAAATAGGGCAGCGGCTCTTTCGGTACTTAGTTTGGCAGAGACCATAGGGGCCGGTATGGCAGTCTAAGACACAAAGACACACTATCGCGATGTGGAAGGCAACGGAAAACCACCAAATTATCTCCCAAGTACACAGCGTACCTAAATTATAACAAACATGAAGGCATTCTCTGGGGTAAAAGATTCCGGAGTTAAAATAGTCCCCCATTCGGATCTCCGGGAGGGGACTACTTCGGAGGATGCGATCGGAAAGTTAAAAATAACAGCCGGGATCATTCTGCGGGTCGGAGCGTGGAATGCTAGAAGTATGAAGCAAGTAGGTAAGCTAGAGAACCTAAAAATCGAAATGAATAGGTTATCACTAGACATAGTAGGGATTAGCGAAGTTCGGTGGCCAGAGGCGGGGGAATTTTGGAGTGGAGACTTCAGGGTAATTCATACAGGAGCAGAGGAAGGAAATTTGGGTGTGGGGATAGTTATGCGGAAAAAGATAGGATGCTGTGTAGAAAATTACTTACAAAAGAACGAAAGAGTACTCATGGTTAGATTAGAATCTAAACCGGTAAACACAGTAATAATACAAGTATACATGCCCACCTCTAGCTATAGTGACGAAGAGGTAGAAGCCATCTACAAAGATATCGAAGACATATTAAGATACGTAAAAGGACATGAAAATTTAATAATTACGGGGGATTTTAATGCCGTGGTAGGTGAGGGTAGGGAAGGAGCGGTAGTAGGTTTATTTGGTTTAGACACAAGAAACGACAGGGGAAATAGGCTGGTAGAATTTTGCGACAAGAACAATTTAATCATCACAAACACATTATTTCAACATCATGATAGAAGACGATATACGTGGAAGATGCCAGGAGATATAGGAAGATATCAAATAGATTACATTCTTGTTAGACAACGGTTTAGGAATCAAGTGAAAGACTGTAGAAGCTACTCAGAAGCAGATATAGATACTGACCACAACATCGTAATTATGAAGGCTGCACTTAAATTTAAGAATGTGAAAAAAACAAACGGAAAAAGGCAATTGGACTTAGAGAAACTAAAAGATAAAGATATTCAAGAAAGATTCGAAAAAAAGTCAAATGAATTGCTCAAAGATATCGGGAAAATATCTGATACTAAGGAAGTAGAAACAGAATGGAATAACATTAAATCCAGCTTAGACATGGCAGCCAGAGATATTCTGGGGCATACACAAAAAGAAAATCAGAAACCATGGATAACAAAGGATATCCTGAATTTAATAGAAGAAAGACGAAAATACAAAAATAAATCAGACGAAACAGGAAAACAGATATACAACGCTATAAAATGGGAAATTATTCGAAAATGCAGGAAAGCTAAAAAACAATGGATTGATGAAAAGTGCAAAGAGGTACAAACGAAGATGGAAATAGGAAAGACAGACGAAGCATACAAATTAATTAGAATGAACTTTAGGGACATAAAACCGTATAGCAAAATTTAAGGGACGCACAAGGAAACGTCATCATAGAAAACGTATAGGAAGTGGGTAGATGGCAAGAATATATAGGGAATTTACATGCAGGAGAGGAACTAACTGCATTAGAACAGGAATCAGACATTGAAAATGATGACTTGGGATATCCTATACTTAGAGAGGAGTTTGAATTAGCATTAAAGAGTCTGAAAAATGGTAAGGCGCCGGGTACAGATAAGGTGCAAGCAGAAACTCTAAAAGCCGATGGACAAGCAGTAACAGAACGTCTCTTCCAACTTGTAAGCCATATGTATGAGACAGGCGAGCTACCCAAAGATTTCAAACGTATCATCATAGTAACTATACCAAAAAAGAAAGGTGCGGATAGATGTGAAAATTTTCGAACAATAAGTTTGACAGCACACGTGTCAAAAATATTAACTAGAATTGTGCAAAGACGAATGGAAAAACGGGCGGAAGAAATACTAGGAGAAGACCAATTTGGGTTTAGGCGAAACAGGGGAACACGGGAGGCTATTTTAGCTCTGAGAGTGATAATGGAGAAAACAATAGAAAAAGTGGAAAGCGTGTATATAGGGTTTGTAGATCTGGAAAAAGCATTCGACAATGTAAAATGGAAAAAAATGTTTGAAATACTCAAAAAGATTGGAATGAGCTATAGGGATAGACGAATAGGACATAGCTTATACAAAGAGCAAACAGCAGTAATAGAATAAGAGCAGGAACGTAGAGAAGTAAACATTAGGAGAGGGGTGAGACAGGAATGTGCCCTATCCCCATTGATCTTTAACTTGTTCATAGAAGACGCAATGAATACTGTGAAATGCAGGAAGACATTTGGAATTACTATACAGGGACAAAAAATTGATATGTTTAGATTTGCAGATGATATAGCGGTATTAGCGGCTAGTAAGGAAGAGTTAGAAGCTGCTCTTAATGAAATGGAAACGGTTCTAACAGAGAGATACGGTATGAAAATTAACAAAACTAAAACTAAAGTTCTAGTATGCAAAGGTGGGGAAAATAAATGAAAAACAAGAATACAAGTATGTGACACGAACTTACAAGAGGTTAAGGATTTCTGCTACCTAGGAAGCCAAATAACGCAAGATGGGAAAAGCACAAAAGATATAAAACAAAGATTAGCACAAGGTCGTGCTACATTTAACAAGAAAAAGCAACTACTGTGCTCAAAGACTACAAACATAGAAACAAGGAAAAGATTGCTTAAAACATATGTGTGGAGCACAGCACTGTATGGCTGTGAAGCCTGGACAGTAGGAGAAGCGGACAAGAAAAAGGTAGAAGCTTCTGAAATGTGGTGCTACAGACGTATGATGAAGATATCATGGACAGAAAAAGTGAAGAACGAAGAGGTACTAAAAATGGTAGGGGAAGAAAGAAATATGTGGAAAACGGTAAAAAAGAGGAGAGATAAGATGATAGGCCACATACTACGGTATGAGGGAATAGTGCGGAATATATTAGAAGCAGAGATAGGAAAAAAGAGAAAAAGAGGCAGACCTAGGTTAGACTACTGCACACAGATAGTAAAAGATATAGGCTGTAGGGGTTTCAGGGAGATGTGTAGGCTAGCCCAGAATAGAAATCAATGGAGGTACGCATCTAACCAATCCCAAGATGGATAAACTAATGACGAAAAAATAACTGTGATGAGTATTATAAGTAACTACAAGAATTGGCTGAGCTATATTCTCGAATAATGTTAAGTGTGTGAAAAGATTTACTGGAAAACCATTACTTCGGCAAATGTCTAAGTGTTGGGGGATCTTGGTAGCCACCGGTTGCTTAACCCCCTTCACTGAATCTTGGTGAAATAGGCCATAAAATTAGAAAACTATAGAAGGGGAGCGAGCTGTATGCACATGCTGTTTGAGAATTTCAGGGAACTATGTAGACTAGCTCAGAATATAAATAAGTGCAGGTACGTGTCCAACCAGTTTTGAGACGGAAAACTTAATGACGAAAAAATAAGCGCAGATAAATCTGATGATTAGTATAAACAACTAGTTGTTAGTTGCGAAATATCTGCAACTAATGAGGACTGTGCGAAAGATATATTGGAAAATATATTAAATCGGTAAATGGTTAAGTGTTGGGGGAACTTGGCAGCCACAATTACTGAAGGTCGGAGAAATAGGGTGTATAATTGTAAAACAATAGAAGGTGATGAACTGCATCTAACAAGAAAGCTCAGCGATTATGAGAAAAGACAACAAACATAAACAAGAAGAAAATTGTTGAAAGCATATGTGTGGAGCACAGCACAGTATGCCTATGAAATACGGGCAGTCTGAAACGCAGAGAGAAAAACGGTAGCAGCCTTTTGAAATGCTGTGCTTCAGATGTATAAGGACGATAGCATGAACAGACAAAGATAATAACAAATAGGTTATAGAAATAGTAAGGGAACAAGGATATCTGGAGAAAAAGATAAGAGAAATAGAAGGGCAGAATACGTTCTAAAGCATTTTGGGGAATGGTATGGGATATATTACAAGCAGAGATAGGTAAAAAGAGGTAGATGTAGACCTAAATCATATAGTTATAGATGCAGACTGTGCAAATTTCAAGGAAATGGGTAGGTTAGTTCAGAATAGGAAACAATGATGGTACGCGTCTAACCAGTTCCAGGACTGAAGACATAATGATGAGACAATTGCACTAAATTCTTCAAAAGTCTTTTAATTCTGTGACCTTGGATCAATTCAATACATTTTAAAAGAGATATGAACATGTAATTAAAATATTCCAAACCAATACTACAATTCCTTTGACAGAATTGCAATAATTATAAATAAGTTGTCGCGTTCGCGCGTTACCAAAGTACACGTTAGATTTAAAAAATAAATTTATCTAATTCAGTTAGTTTAATGAGTTTTGGTGAGAAATCACCCCGAAAAAAATTGTAGAATCTTGAGTGGTTTACATTTAATAACATTGCAATTTCAATATCATACAAAATTAGGGCAAATAAGTAAACAAGGAAGCACCTAATGTGATTAAATCTAACCTGTAATTAAAATCATGGTTTTAGACTTGTCGTATTAATTTAGATAGATACCGACATATTTCAGTAATTCATCAGTCTAAGAAAGTGTATTCTTAAACATTCACACGAGTTTATGTAACCACAACAACTATAAAATCATAAATTTACTGCCCTACAGAAAAAATGCGTAGTGATCAAGGAATGGTCAGTTTTTGGTATTAACGTGAAAACAGTGATCGTTCGCACTGATCGTGACACTGAACACGACCATAAGGCAGTTTTATACGCACAAAATATAATGATTTAATTTGGAATTAGTAAGCCTAGAAGGAAATGACGGTTTAGTGACACCGGACGTGTTTAAAACGTAGGCCCCTCTCGATAAGTGTCCGACGTTGAATTGTTTTGAGCTTTGCTGGATTATTGCGCCAAGAAGCTTAAGCACTCAGTTTAAGCGTGGAAAATGGGTGATAAGTGAATTTTTACTCTGCAACTAACATGCTAAAATGAGGGATCTAACTTGCCGAGGAGGTTAACAGGTAAATCAGTGAAGTTAACCTTCTTTTATTTTTAAACTGCAAGTACTGTTTGAGCTTTTGTTGTTTTTTTTTTGTTACGCTTGGTAAATATGTATATGCGAACTTATAAATATAGGTGGTTGTCGGTTCGTAGAGCGATAGAGTTTTGTTTACAATTAAGAATAATATTATTGAACATAAAATTTTAACTCGAAGAAAGATGTGCGTAGTTATTTAAACGCTAGCTTTAATTGTGGTATGTACTAGTTAGCGAATTTCTATGTGTAAATTTAGTACTTTTAATGGACATAACTAAAGCAAAAGTTGGTATTATTCAATGTTTGAATAGTTAAATTATTTTGCTAAATAATTTCGCTTGTTTGTAAAAAGCATTTTAATCTTTGCTTGTTTAAAAATATTTCATTTTTATTTTTTCACAAAACATAAAACATACGTTAGTTCTTACTTAAATTTGTTTTACTGCGTAAGTGATAAGTTTTATTTGACTGTGGAAGCGGGAATGAATTATTGATTTCAATTCTCTTTCCAGTTACACTTCATTACTGTGGTTTGAAATGAACACTTTTATTGCATTTATTAGACACCATTATTGACAATAAGGCTTAGAAGATAAAATTTCAATTAAAAGGGACAAACTTAGTTCATAAGCTAACTATTACCTTAATCAGATTTAACAAATCAAGTAAGACTTCTACGCAAAACCTATTGTAAATAGTACTAAGTACCATCTTTAATCCTCTATCAGTATCTGAACACCCCTCGTGGCAGTTCGAAAGTATTTAAAAGAACTAAATGCAAATTTCGTTATTATACTTCTTATAATCCTTACAGGGTTCCATGAAAGCTCCCGTATTTCAGCAAAGTGATGTTCAGTTTAGGGTAAAAGGGAATACGGTTGAAGTTCTTCATCGGTTATGTAAATGAGTGAACAAAAGTAATAATTTCATAATATTTTAAACTGTCACAAGTTTTCAGAGTAAGCGAAAAAGCATTCGTTCTTTTTCGATTAAGTTTTTCAGGTTGAACTTTCAGTCACCATTTTTCATTTTTAGCGTATATAATGTCACATGCGAATCGTAGTTACGCCATGCTGCATTAGTTTTATTAAAATGTTAGAAAGTTGTAATTGATGACTAGTAAACTTTCAGTATACTTAAATCAGACCTGAAATATTTATGGGTATAGCTTTGAATTTAAAATCTATATCAAGGATAAGTTACGAGCAAACAGATTTTCTTAAAATCAAAATGTAATTTGAAGCGTTCGTTCACACAGGTCTTAAATTCTACTCTGAAGTCTTCCGATATTTAGATTTGCAAACAAAATCAGTATTTAAAGGTACTCCAAACTTTTGCTCTCGTACCTAACTTTCCTGCAGATATAAATTCAACGGCAATTTAGATAGGTTTCTTGTTTCGTTATCAAGGTTTTCAGTCGTTTAGATTATTTAAAAGCCTAAGGAACTATTACTCTAACAAGTTGGTTTGCTTAAAGTCAAGACTTTAGTAGTTTAGATACTTAAAACATGCCATTTCGCTATTTTACGCATCATCCCTGAAAGCAGGAAAAAATACATATTCATGACAAGTAGAGTTATGGTACATTACGTAGCGTCCCTTCTCATAAAGATCGATATAAAGCAAAGCAATCATAATACAGGACATCGCAAGAGCTGGCTTTTATGTATACACGTCTGGCGTTTCTTTGAAACTCTTATAATCATATTTCATTTTAATAGTTTCTGTATCACTAGATCTCACCAGAGGGTTAGGTTATTCCCTTTAAAATATAAAATGTTTAATTCTTAACCTAAAGAAGGATTAATTTTGTATTAAATATTGTTCATACTCAAATGTAATATAATTTATTATGTTAGTTAGAAATCATACCATGGCTACTTTTTTACAAAATTATTGCAATTCCATGATTCATTTGTTTTGACTTATAATGTATAATACTGACGTCTATGAGTTCATCGTCTGAACATAATTGTGTCGAGTCAAAAAAAATTGAAAAGCCCCTTTCTCAAAGTCTAGAAAAAGATTTTCGTAAGACAAATAACGACACAAAGTAATTTTAATTTGCAGTCTTAATTCATGCGTTTAAATTCTTCTGAAGGTATCTCAAATTGTTTTATGGAGGAACGCCATTTTTTTTACAGAACTTTATGATTCACATTCTAAAAAACAACATGTAACTTGAGTAGTTTAGTTTACCTTAAAGAATAGGTGTCGAATATATTGCAAGTGGTCAATAAAGTTCAGTTAATACTATACCAGGTTAGTTACTTTTAATTTTAGGAACACCTTGGTTCCAATAAATTAACTTTATGTTGCACATCAGCAAGTGAAGAACAGCTACTTTCTTTCAGAGTTCCCTGAGATAGAGTTCCGAATTATCGACAGACAAAAATCACTCATTAGGTATTTATGAAAATCGCTGAAACTATAGTCTACAATAATTATAAATGAATGAACAGTTTTAATTAATGACATGAACTGATAAATATACCCTCACAATACGTTCTTGTGTTTAGGTTATAAATTTAGATGGTAATTTTGTGATATATTTGGTTGTTTCTTTTTGTTCAAAATCTTTATAAGACTTGTAATGAAAACATAATTGTATAATAATCTTATATTAGTATTTTTCACCATTGGTGTAAAGTTTTGTTGTAATAATTTACATTGCAATTACCTAGAAGCGTGATTAATTCTCAGGTAATTCAACATTTAATTTTGGCAACCTTTTTTTCAACTAGCAGTTTGTACGTAGGTATATTAATGCGCTTATTGTAACGTTTATTTTAGGATGACTTTTAGTATTAGTGTACTTTATTAATTATCATGTGAATTTTTGGCTAGAATTACTTTCTGGATCTTTGGTTTTGGCATTCTCTTGTTATTCTTCCTGAGGCTCTTCTCTAGAAATCTCCGTGTTGCGAGATTAGGTGGAGTCCATGATACTTCCGGATTAAGACGTATTTCAGACACGGTAGCATTCATGGATCCTTTTCAAACACGTACGGTAAACATTCTTGTTAGTGTAGTCGAAGTTTTCAGTACTTTGCCGAAACAGAATTTTCAGCAGGGTACCCCACCGATTTTTCTTGTGAAATAACGACTAGCTTTTATGAAACAAAACCAGTACGTAACAGATTATAAGCGCAAAGAAACTAGCAAGTATACAACAACATGAGCAATACCTAATGAAACGGCAACTAATATCTCTTACTGCAACGAAAGTCGACGAACATCACGATCATCATTAGGTCTTCAGTTCTGGAACTGGTTAGACTCGTATCCTCATTGTTTCCTATTCTGTGCTAACCTACACATTTCCTTAAAATTTCCACAGTTTGCACCCTTCACTATCTGTGTGCAATAGTCTGATCTAGGCCCACCTCAACTTCCTTTGTCCTATTTCTGCTTGTGATATATCCCGCACTAGTTCCCAAAGATGCCTTAGAACTTATCCTGCCTATACATTACTCCTATTTTTTGCGCAGATATTTTTATTCCTCTACTATTTCTTAACTTCTTTGTTATTAACTTTATCTGTCCATGCCCCCACCCCCCCATAATCAATATGCGTCAAGCTTCTAAATATCTCCGCTGTCGCTGTTAGAATAGTTATGAAATCTTGTTATCTCGCCCTAGCTGGATAAACGCGTATTATCGTTCTTAACTAGATCAGAAAAACACTCCGTCGTCGACTGTGTTGTCGAATTCAAATACATACATACCTCTAGAAAATAATCATGGTAGCCTTTTAGACTTCGTTTCACAGGAATAAGCACTTATGCAACAGGTTTCGAAGTTTCACAGCTGTAGTGTACTAATTATAAAGCCTTTTTGTTTTACCCTCATTGGGTAGGAAACAGAACCTAATGCGATGTATTTCTATAGCTGTCTATGTGCCATTAATATTGTATCTCCTCAAAATGCTCTCAAAAACACGTTGTCGAGGTTTTATTGACGTGTGTGTGAATTACTGAAAATTAACATCTTATTAACGTATGTCGGAAATCGTCACTCCACTTTTAATACTAACACTAATCCACCCACGCTCTTTTGTTTTATGTAAAAAAGAATAAAATCATAAAAGCATGAACAAAGTGTAGAGAAGCATAACAAATGCTACAACGACTTTTCATAGCTGAGAGAACGAACAGTATATAGGGTTGTTCGAACCAGACAATGGTAACAAATTGGCATTCTCCGGACAATGAGTTCGGTGGCTCGTATTTTAAATCTTTTCTTTGTTATCCGCGCATTACAGATGGCAGATTACTTTAAATTTGATGCATTATCTCAAACTGAGATTCTTTTTGTAATATCACTATTATGCTAAAGTACTTCCAACACACTCTCCAATATGGAGTGTAATGTTTAGAGCTTTAACTGTATAATAAACTTGCAATCAAATGTGTTTGTGCGCTTACAGAATTGTGTATGGGATTATTACCTAATGAACAAGCATATCTGTTGCATTAACTATGAAATCCATTTTATTACAATTTCTGAAGTTTTAAAAATGCTGCTTAATGTAAATTTGGTCCCTATAGTAGGGGACTAAGAATACTACTATAGTAAACCTGCTTATCGTAAAAGGCGATTAAAAGGCGCAGCAAAGAGCAGCAGCCTTGCTGGCTAAAAGATATTGGAGGAGAGTCGTTTGGTCTCAGGCGATCCTCAATAATTTACAGGACGTAAAATTAAAGAGTACTTACAATTTAGTGATAGAAAATTATGGCTAGATTGAATACAAAGCCCACAAACACTGTTTTAGTACAGGTTCACATGCCAACAACTCAGTACGAGGATGAGGAAGTAGAAAAGGTATACGAGAATATAAATAGTATAGTGAGAAAAGTAAAGGGAGATGAGGATTTAATAGTTATGGGCGATTTTAATGTGTCAGTTGGAGAAGGTAGTGAGAGTAAAATGGTAGAAAAATTTGGGTATGGTAGACGAAATGATTGATGAGAAAGGTTAGTTGGGTTTTGCCAGGAACATAAATTAGTGACTGTAAACACCCTATTCGAACAACATGTTAGAAGAAGATATACCTGGAAAGCGCCAGGTAATAGGGCTTGATACCAAATAGATTATATTTTAGTTAAACAAAGATTAGAAACCAAGTTAAATACTATCGTAGTTATCCAGGGGCTGACATAGACAGCGATCATAACTTAATTAAAATGAAGTGTAATCTAAAATTAAAAAAATTGAGATGGGCTAAAAGAGAAGGATAGGATCTAGGTAAACTTAATGATAGTGACGTAAAAGACGAATATAAACAAGAATTAGATAATAAGATCGAAGTGATAGCTATAAGAAGGAACGTAGAAAATAGATGGGAAGAAATAAAAACGGCTGTACATAATACAGCAACACAGACTATAGGTAAGAAAAAAGTAGAAGAGAGAAAACCCTGGGTAAGAAAAGAGATATTAGATTTAATAGACAATGACAATAGAAGAAAGCTTAAACCTTTCAGAGAATTGGATAGTTAAAGTAAGCAAAAATATAATAGAGTTAGAAAGAAGATAGGACATGAGCGTAGAAAAACTAAAAATAAATAGATGGAGGAAAATTGTAAGGGAATACAAATGATTGAAGAGTAGGTAAGACAGACAGGGCCTACAGGGCAGTTAAAAAGTTTTTCGGGAAAGATATGAAAAAATATAATGGTATTAAAGATGAGAATAATGAGCTTTTAATAAATAAAGTTAAGGTAGCAGATAGATGAAAAAGATATTTAGAAAATTTATATAAGGGAGACGGTATGGATGAATTAGAGAACGACCAAGAAGAGGATGTAGAAATAGGCTTCTCAATATTAAGAGAGAAATTTGATAGAGCTGTTAGGGATCTTAAACTAAATAAAGCGCTGGGGATAAACGATATACCCGTAGAATTAATAAACTACGCGTCAGAAAACTTTACACAGATTATATGAACTAGTAAAAGTAATATATGACACAAGTGAGGTCCCAATAGATTTCGAAAAAATGTAATTATCCCAATCAAAAAAGTCAGGAGCTGATAGGTGTGAGAATTTTAGAACGGTTAGTTTAACTTCTCATGCTTCCAAAATACTAACAATAGTAATTAAAAATAGAATAGAAGCTTTGACTGAGAATTATTTTGGTGAAGACCAATATGGCTTTCGTAAAGGCAGAGGGACTAGAGATCCAATACTAATGATTAGGGTAATACTCGAAAAAAGGTTACAAAAAAATAAAAAGACTCATTTCGGGTTTGTAGATTTACAAAAGCATTTGATAGAGTTAATTGGATTGTTATGTTCAGGGTTTTGCAAAAAATATGAATCTCTCATAGGGATAGAAAAATTATTTACAGTCTATATAAAAACCAAAGCGTAGTAATTAGATTTGATGAAATAGAAAAGGAAGCTAAGATTAGAAATGGTGTTTGACAAGGCTGTATAATATCTCCCTTGATTTTTAATGTTTATATTTAGGAAGCTCTAAACTAGAGAGAGAACAAAGATAGGTATTAGTGTACAGGGACAGAAAATAGACATGTTTCGTTTTGCAAATGATATAGCTATTATAGCGGAGTCTAGAAATGAGTTAGGAGAGTTTTTAAATATTTTAGATGAGATATTGCAGAGTAACTATAGTATGAGATTTAACTCAGGAAAGACAAAGATAATGACAAGTGAGTTACAGCCTAGTTCTAAACCAAAATTAAAAATAGGTAATACCGAGTTAGAGGAAGTAGATGAATTTTGCTGTTTGGGTAGTATAATTACAAAGGACGGACGTAGTAGAAGGGATATAGTTGCTAGAATAGCTCAAGCTAGAAAAATGTTTTTAAAAAAGAAAGCTAATTGTATTAGTTTAGATAATAGAAAGAGTTTCTTAAAGTCGTACGTATGGAGTGTTCTATTATACGAAAGTGAGGCTTGGTCAACTAAAGAGGTAGATAAGAAAAAGATAGAAGCTTTTGAAACTTGGTGTTATAAGAGAATGTTAAAGATTAGTTGGACAGATAGAGTAACAAATAAGGAAGTTTATAGAAGGATACGTGAGGAACCCTGTATGTGGAAACAATTAAAGGTCGGGAGAGTTAGAATGACAGGGCACCAGTTAAGACATGAGGGACTATTTAGTAAGGTCTTAGATTATAGACTACTAAATAAAAATAGTAGGATGACCTAGATAAAGCTATATTAATCAAGTTATTAAAGATTTAGGTTGTGAAGTGTATGTAGACCTTTTTAGACTATCTCAGAATATAAAAGAATTTAGAGCTACGTCAAACCGACCTTATGTAAGTTCGAAAACAAAACAAAAAAATTAATAAATAAAAATCAGTTAATTAAATGTCACCATATCATAACTCACAATTAGTTAACGGTCTGGCATGTTGATAGCGATTCGTTGCTTAAGCCTTACCATGACATATAATTTAACATTCTTCCTTTTTTGGAGAGGATAACCAGATAATATTTCATTTCCTTATAAATGGAAAGCATGTAAACATGGAGTTCTAATATCTATGTAGATCCAGGTAGATAAGAATAAGATAGAAGAGTATAAGAAGACCTAGACCAAGCTATATTAGTCAAATTATTAAAAATGTAGGTTGTGAAGGGTATGCAGAACTTTTTAGATTAGCATAAAATTAAAAAGAAGTTACAGCTACGTCAAACCGACTTTAAATAAAAACAAAATGATGATGATGTAAATTTGGTGGCAGCTCTTTTCAACCTTTGTTTTACAGCAAACCAATTCAATAAACTGAAACCACATAGAATTTTACAGCTAACAGCATATGATTGAGTTTTGTATAAGATACTCAACTTGCAATCACTTTTTATTTATACCAAAAAAAAATTTCAAATATTTCAAATTTCAAAAAATATTTCAAAAAAAAAAAGAGTTTGCTTTTCAAATCTTAAACTATTCGGTTAATAGTTTCAAAGCATCCTTCATGTATTAAATTATTAAATGTTAATATTTAATTTACGGTGTCAGGCGGTATCGGAACCCGTAAAAAATAAAAGAATTATTAATTTAATTGATTATAAATGTAACCATGACGTTCAGGTTTGTTATTGTAACTCTACAAAGTAAGTTTTCATATAACGATGGTGTACGTGCTTCTAACATACGGACATAATTTTTTTTAAATATAAAAATGGGTATTCAACTACAAGAGTTGTGACCGATAAAAGTTAGTTGTTCGCTTTATGTAGATACCAATAAATAAGCCGCATCGCTTCACGGCTTAGGTAGGAAAAATAATTATTCTAACACGGACAATAAAATTGTTCATATTGCGACTTCATTCGTTTGTATTCAAATAAAGTTTTTAGACGGGTGCTTCTTAAGATGCACATTCTCTCCTTTGAATTAACTCACGCTGGTGAGAATCGACCAAGTTGCGTTATTTTATAATGAATTGAATTCGACAAGGTTAACCTTAATTTTATGAGGCAATATATAATCTACTTGGATTTTTCTGTAATTCTATTTAATTTTAGTACCTCAAGATATTAAAGTATGTACTCATATCCCTAACCAAGAAGCAATTCTGAGGAAGTTGTTAAGTTGAAAATTCTCTTTGTCTCTCAAACAGCTACAGTTTCACAGCATAATTGTTCCTAATGCGATCGCGGACAATTCTACTTTTTCGATCCTTCAGTAAATAACAATTTCTTGTTCTCTCTACTTGTGCATTATTGTGTATAACTTTTCTAAAAAGCTCTAGTAAAATGGTGTGATTACGGTGCGATTTTCGTTTTACATAAAATTACTTTTAATAATAAATAAATTTTGTAACAATAAAGGAGTGAGCCTGGTGTATAAAGCTATTGTAATCTTTGTATTTTGACGGCTCTAGCGTTGCCTTCTGGTACGCTAGTTATGTATCCCCCAATCTATATATGTATAATAAAATAGAAGCTATTAGGAATTATTAGAAATTGTTAAAGAAGCTTAAGTATATGCAACAATGTAAATTCAAGGATAAACCAGAAAGGTTATTAACAGTTCACAAGCAAGTTGTGAGAACGGATGCAATACATTGTATTCCAGGCGATAGTGATACTGTATAACTGTTTTATCTTACTAAAGGGGCTTATTTATTAGGTTTTTACTCCTATGTGACCAGCTGAAAGGCACAAGGATAGATGACGAGGATTTCCAGTAAGTGTAAAGAGCCCACGGCAAGTTTCGGTGGAAAATGGCTCGTAGATGAGGAAACCTCTAAAGGCTAAGCTGCTAGTCGAGCTATTTGCTCTGGGTAGAACATGAGCTGTGGGTCGGGGTTGGACTGCGACCAAAAATGTAGAGAATATGGCGCCACCGAATTTTTGTATACAAAGAAGACCTTACTTGAGTCTCTTGTATAAGGCGAATGCGAAAACCTTTACTCAGTTACCGCTATACAACATATTACTAAAACACAATCCCTAAAGTTTTCTTACCTTATGGCTCGATATTGACCTTTATAGATGCACTGCTACTCCTGTAAATAGATTAAAACAAAGATAGCACAGTTTGTGCATTTATATCCAAAATTAATAATTAATTAGAATCAACCCTCATTCGTTCCAACTAATAATCATAGTCTTGACCAAAATAAAAATCTATTCCATCAGTTGCAGTTAAATTATTTACAAGACATCTTCTTTAAATAAATTTGATTAAATAATATAAATGAAAGATATGTACATATGTACTTGATAGTAATCAGTATTTCTCATAAATAAAATATAATAATTTTTATATTAGTAAAGTCTAGCAAAATTTATCTTGAAAGTGATTGAGTATGAGTTTTTGAATATTTATCTTTATATTACAACTTCTGTGGGTATGAGTAGTACTACTTGAACCTCACATTCTATGGCAAAATATTCCACTTAACAATTAGTGAAATGTAAAATGTAACAATTTAATTCTCTAAGATAGAATAATTTATGTTTCAAATAATCGCTTCAATTTTCATTAAATATATAATTTAACCTTTTCTACCTTCATATTGACATCTACCGTATTTTGTAAGTACTAATGAAAAGATTAAATGTGAAACTTTATAGATTCCTGTTGCATAATTTAAAAATAACTTGTTTGTCGTTCACCTAATGAACTTGGTAATTTCCACGTGAACAAACAAAACTTATTTGTCTGCTATACCCAATGCTACAGCTGACGTATAAGAAAACAAATTACATACCAGATGTTAATCCGTCGGAAAAATACTTGCTAAGTATAAGGACCATACCCGGAATAATAATTGATAATTTATAATCCTTTTGTTTCAGCAACTAAGAATTTAGGAATTTCCATTACCACACAAACCAATTAGCTGCATACTGAAAATTCAACACATCACGGCGTCCACATTAAATAATTGAAGCACGCCAATTTGACTTTCATACAAGGTTAAATTTCACAAAGTTATCAATAAATTTTCATTGCTTGCCCAAATAAATTTTATACATTTCTTAAATTTCAAAAGCTAAGATGTACAAATTATCCTAGTTGCACTAAAAATATCAATTTAGTAAGGCTCTAAACTCAGTAATACTTACTGTTAACCTAAGGCCATTCAAACAATTTAACGTCCCGTCAAATGCGAGCTAATTCCAACCAAGCATGGACATAAAATGCGCTTCGCCGAGACGATATCATCTTAAAAAACAACTTTTTTAATCTTTTGGTGCTTCCAACACATGGACTGCAAGAACGTCATGTTCTTTGGTTTAAAAAACAATTGACCTACTCTAACGACAGCTCAGTTGGAAGTGATTTCTTGACGTGTGTTGCCGTCTGACAACAAGCATGATATTACAATTATCTAAAGGAGGGAACTCTTATAGTGACACTAACAAATGGCATCTTTTGTCACCGCTTAATTTAAAATTTTATACTTTAAAATCGAAAGCTTATATTGTTTTCAACAATATATAATATTTATTACGTAGATTGTGTAGCATTATTAAACTTAAGTTGGCTATTAATGAATTAAATAAATTAGATATCTGTGAAAATATTGTCAGAAAATAAAATTGTTACAACTGCAGGGGGCGAGTCACAGACGGTTAAAAAATCACGATTACTTAGAAATTAAGATTGCTACATTGTATAATGAATAGAATTAAGAATAAGCAGACATGAGCTCTGCAAGCTCCCAGAGAATTGTGAGGGGCAGGGACAACATAAATAGCCCGGGAATCCCAGACCAGGGCAGTCAGTCTGATTATTTCAGCTCGAATAACTACCCCGTAGAACTATCACTAACAAATCCAATTAACGTATAAGAATTAAATTTTAATGAAACATTAACAGAGATGAGCAGAAAGCAATTGAAAATTTATGTTTTGAATACCGCGACATATTCCATTGTAAAGGAATACCCAACACATTTACTAATACAGTTAAACACAACATAGAACTAACAAACAACAACCCAATTTTTACAAAAGCGTACAAACTACCTCAGGCAAGTCAAGAAGAAGCCGACAGACAAGTAACAGACTTATTAGAACAAGATATCATACAACACTCCAACTCACCATGTAGCAGCCCAGTATTAAAAGTACCCAAGAAATTAGACGCCTTAGGCAAGAAAAAATATCGAATAGTAATAGACTACAGAGAACTTAACAAAAAAACGGTAGATGACAAATTTCCACTACCCAATATCACTGAAATTTTAGACAAATTAGGTAAATGTCAATATTTTTCAACACTAGACCTCACCTCAGGTTATCATCTAGTAGAAATGGACGGGAAAGATACATCAAAAACCGCATTTAGCACACCTAGAGGACATTACGAATACAAACGAATGCCGTTTGGACTAAAGAACGCACCCGCCCCTTTTCAGCAAGTCATGGAAAATATGTTACCAGGAATACACCACGAAAAATGCATTGTATGTTTAGACGACATCAGAGTTTATTCAACATCACTGGTGGAACACATAGAAAGACTAAGAGAAGTATTTGAAAGACTAAGACAGACACATTTTAAAGTACAACTAGATCAGAACGAATTTTTACAGAAAGAAGTATCATTTTTAGGACATATAGTAACATCTCAAGGAGAAATGCCGCACCCCGATAAAACAAACGCAGTACTAAATTACCCCATACCAAAAACGAACAAAGAGATTAAAGGGTTTTAGGACTTAGTGGTTACTACCGAAAATTTATTAAAGGTTACGCTCAGATAGCCAAACCCCAGACAAATTGTTTAGAAAAGGGAAACAAAATTGAACACACCCCGGAATTCATTAAAGTCATAGACAAAATTCTAAATATACTAACGAAACACTCCGTATTAGAATACCCAGAGTTTTCAAAACCATTTATATCGACAACAGAGGCATCAAACGTAGCACTAAGCGCAGTTTGAGCCAAGGAAAAGTAGGTAGCGATATCCCATCAGTTACGCTCCAGAACCCTAAACGAGACTGAACAAAAATACAGTACGATAGAGAAAGAATTATTAGCCATAATTTGGGTAACGAAATATTTTAGACCATACCTTTACGGACAAAATTTCTAGTTATACACCGACCATAGACTATTAGTATGGCTATGCAAACTCGAAAAACCAAACTCGAAATTACAACGATGGAGAATCAGACTAGAGGAATACGATTACAAAATTATATACAAAAAAGGAATTTACAATAATAACGCAGGCGCCCTAAGTAGAATACAGCTCAACGCACTAGAAACGAAATCAATTATAGGAAACGTAGACGAGACGGAAGTAAGACAAGATTCAGAAGAGATAGACACAGTACATTCGACACATAATGAAGAACTAAAAACCGCGATTAAAATCTTAAACAAAGCAATCGATATAAAACCCAATCAATTTATAATTGCCGAAGGTTTAACCCACCCCAATCCCGTAAAATATACGAAAATAGATAATAAGAAAATATATCAAATTCAGATAACCAAGGACGACAACGAGGAGCATATAATTAAAATTCTAAAAGAATACACCCCTAGAAAAAACGATTTTACTTTTATTTCAACACCGAACATTTATTTAAACGATTTCCAGAATTATACGTTAAATTATTCAGTAACTCTGACCCTGAACTTATCAGATGTACAAGAAAATTAATAATATTAGACTACCCTGACGATATAAACGACGTAATTAGAATCCAACACATAAGCAAAACCAACCATCGTGGAATTAATGAAACAATAAAACAACTCATAAGACAATACTATTTTAAATACGTGAAAGAGTTAACCACGGACTTTATTAACCAATATGAATTATGCGACAAAGCAAAATATGACAGAACACCCCCAAAAATACCCTTAATGTTAACAAAACACCCGACAAACCGTTCCAAAAGTTACATGCCGATACTCTAGTAGTAGAAGCGCAAAACTATTTAACAATTGTAGATGCATTCACCAAAACAGGCCAAACAATACAAATCACCTCTAAAAATAGCACTGGCGTAACACAAAGATGTATACAATACTTTACATTTTATGGAACACTTAAAATAATAACCTTAGATAACGGCAGCGAATTCAAAAACGAGACGATATTAAACACTTCAGAACTCCACAAAATAAAAATTTATTTTATAACTGAAAACCACCCTGAATCGAACGGACTAATTGAAAGACTACATTCAACCCTGTTAGAACAATTTAGATTACAAAGAATAACTTATAAGAAGGAACACATCACCAATTTAATGTCATACACACTAATCGCCTCCAATAATACAATCCACTCATCAACAAATTTTACACCCCTAGAATTAACGTTAGGACATTCAGATTCACGCAACCCTTACGACATAAATTATAACAAAGAAGTATATCAGCAATATGCCAAAGATCACTAAGAAAAACTGAAAATAACTTACGGCAAAGTAAAAGATAAATTCGATAACGATAAAGAACGTATCACCACAACCCGTAATAAGAATACCGACGCAAATAAGTTTTCAATAGGGCAAACCGTGTACGAGAAAAATTTCCAAAGTAAACGGTAACCAGGAACTTAGGCCAGTTTAAAATTAAGAGAATATCAGACAAAAACGTAGCCGTAGTAGACAACGGCAAAATAACGAAGTACATTCACATGAAAAACTTAAGACACCCTGTAATTTCAGAAGGACATTCATCACCCTTACCGTCAACCTCCGTCCAGGTAGAACGGACAACGACGTATTAATCGAAGATATAAAAAATAACCCCGGTATACTACCAATAAAATTGGGAAGTATGCAAAATACAACAGACTATTGGACCTTCGCACAAAAATTTGACTTAATGGAACTAAAACAAGAATTTCAAATAATCAAAGATAATTATTACCGATTAAAACAATCAATGGACACAGCATATTTCGAAAAGGAATACGCCATAATAGAAAGCATTTTAAGAAATATAGAAGATAAATTTAACAGATTAATACCCACAGAACAAACTGCAAGATGAAAAAGAGGATTAAATAACGGACTAAGTAACATAATAAAAGCTATCACAGGCAATTTACATAACCAAGGCGCAGAACGTTATGAAACCGCAATACGGCAATTAATCGAAAACCAACACGATATAAAAACCATTATTAGCAACCAAATATCTCTAACGCAATCAACTATAATAAAATTTAACGAAACATTAAGAAAGCTAGTAAGAAATAAAGATAGTTTAGCCAATAAAATACAAACTTTTGAAAAATATCAACCTTTACTTTAATCTAACAAATTTTTCTAATCATGTATGTATTTTACAAAATGCACCTTATATATAAAAATAAAGAAAGCAATTTTAGACATAAGGAAACAAAGGTAAACAAAGAAGTAACAAATATACCCATAGGAACAATGAATTCTAAGTAATGAATTTGAACAATAAATTAAAAATTAAGCAAAGAAAACCCTTAATTTTTCATATGCGTCGGGAGGAGTTATGTATCCCCCAATCTATATATGTATAATAAAATAGAAGCTATTAGGAATTATTAGAAATTGTTAAACAAACTTAAGTATATGCAACAATATAAATTCAAGGATAAACCAGAAAGGTTATTAACAGTTCACAAGCAAGTTGGTTGTGAGAACGAATACAATACATTGTATTCCGGACGATAGTGATACTGCAGGTGGCAGGTCACAGACGGTTAAGAAACCGCGATTACTTAGAAATTAAGATTGTATAATAAATAGAATTAAGAATAAGCAGACGTGAGCTCTGCAAGTTCGCACACAATTGTGAGGGGCAGGACAACATAAATAGCCCGGGAGCCCCAGACCAGGCCAGTCAGTCTGAGTATTTCAGCTTTAGCATTGTTGTTTACCTATGTTACTCGCCCTAATATTAGTTCAATTAATATTTTATTTTCCACTTAGAATAATTAAAACCCAGTTGTCAGAATTCTACATTAATTTCTGTTTAAGTAAATAAATATTGTTACAAGTTTTAGAAGAAGTTTTTAAAAAGACCACCCCTAAGGCCCTAAACGTAACTCGCGTTGTGCAGTTACGTGTATTTAATTGAAGAACTACAAAAAACTTTCATTCTCACAACTAGTTTATAATGCTTTTCCGGTCCTTCGATGATTTCCGGTGTTTTCTAAAATTCCATTTTGCCACAGTTAGAGTTCGCTTCATCAGATGTGTTCGCCGAAATCATGGTATCTGCGCCTTAATGGGTTTTTCTCTCTATTCAGTCCTTTTTTCCTTGATTAATGAAAAGATTGATTACTAATTGTTAGAATTTTCAACAAAATAGAATAGTTTTTTCTAGTAAGTCAAAACGGAACTCCGTTGTTGTTATCAGTTCACTGAATTTAAAATTCCTGCACCAAGAGATCCTTTTAAATAAGCTGACCAATCGGGGGTCACGTGCTACATATAATTGCTGATGTTAATTTATTTTTAAAAGTGATGTAAAGTACATTCTTCTATTTAACTATTATTAATTTATTTATTATAAATTATTTTCGATTCAAATTTTATGAACAAACGGAAGTGTTTACTTTATGTTCCTTTATTTGTTATTTTCAAAATAACTTTTTGATTTCCTTTGTAAAAGGAAAGCTTCTTTGATAGTGCATTTCATTCCTTGGATTTAGGGTGTTTTCTATTACTCTTAAATTTTGCGAATCCCCGCAGTTGTCGTTTTCATCGGAATCTGCCGAAGCAGAATCATAACTCAGATCAGATTTTAATAAGAAAAGCTCCGTTCCGGTACTTAAAAAGATACCGATGTTTGTCCAAAATATTTTTGAACAATTTCTGCTTAGGCATTTAGACTCCTTTATTGTTAGTTTAAGGAAACTGCAGAAAAGCCCTCTTTTTGACTGCACGAAGTAAACTGAAATAATTTTAAGCAACTTATAATAATTATAATAGAAAAGTCTATTATATGCACAACAGCTTGATTAATTGTCACTATATTATTTTTATCCCAAAGTTATTCAGGGAGTTGAGGCCTTCTATTCAGATAAAATGCTTGCACAAATTTAGTAAAAGTCAATCGTACTTGTATGTTCGTTTCCCGCTATGTACTTTTGATGAGAGGTATATTGCGTATATAGGCATTATAATGCATATAGTTTGAGCATATCTGTGAGTTAATAAGGAATATTTTAGAAAAGGTTCAAGTTGATCAATTGCTGTTCAAATTTTCCTTAGCAAAGATGTTCGTTACAACTACGGTTTGCGATCAATGCGTACGCCGTTAGTAAATATTGAAGCGATTGTTCTTTGGCTTTTATTTTTAATAAATACAAATTTGATAATTATTCTTCGCAATCACATGTATCTACAGAGACTTGTTTACATTAGCAGAACTTAACTATTATTTGTAAGTACTAATTTATTCTTCTAAATACGATGAATTAAACACTATTATTGGGAATTGCTTTAGAGGCAGTACAGATGAACACACTATTCCGAATAAAGTTGAACCATCAGTATTAATCCAACGTTTATTTTAAATTTCCTATAAAGTTAAACTCTTACTATTATAGAGGCAAACAGTTAACACTTACAATGTGCGACTTTTATTTTATCCAACACAATCCACTTACAAAAGAAATAACGTTTCGATAGATGTAACTTGACCAGGTGTCGTGTTATTTTTGTGAGTCGAACAAGTGCATTAGCTCACAGGTTTCTACATATTAGAATAGTGGGGACGAGCTTAGCGCTAACGCGACAGCTATTGTAGCACTAATCTTACCGGTAACATATTTATCTAATATATTTATATTACGTAAGCAAATTTATATTTATATTAATTTATGTGCATCGAACGTTTATTAGGAAAGACGGAATTCAGACTGAACTGATCTATCACAACGGGGTTTACGCTTATACATAATAGTCCTTTGTTCTAGTATAATCGAGAAAGTATCTAAAATATCCATAATCAAACCTATTGTATTAGAATACCTATTAGTCATCCTACCTATCGCTAGACAGACGTGACTGTAAAACGATACCTATGAATCATCCTTCCTTATGGCTAAACAGATATGAAACCGCTTTAGTAAAATCCGAATAATCGCAATTTATAAAATGTTCTATAAACTTTTTAATTATTGTTAAACTGCTAACCTCTTAACACTGTTCTGTGCCAGAACATTTTTCGGGTGTGACGATAACAACAACCAAAACCATTCTTTCATTTTTTATTCTGATGGAAGTAGCAATCGACACTCTTAATAGCAGGTGCCGTCCCATTTGAGTTAAAACCGCATAACAATATTTAGACTCCGGTCTAAAATACCCCCAGCATCTTTCGTACTACTCGCGAGTCCTATCAACCAATCTTAAATATGGTCAACTTTTTGTTCCCAAACTTCATCAGCTAGTTTTGAGATCCACCAATGCCCTCAACAGGTACTGGTAACTGGGTTTACTAGAGGACAATTACATTGTCACTAGATAATAAATGCGACGATACCCATCTCTAAGGTATATGGTTTTGCCCATGTCTGATTGTTGTTGACGAATTTGGTGCAGAAGACCAAATTTACTTTTGGAGACCGTAGCAATCCTTTGGGCCATATTGAGATCCACCTATACACAATGCACAAGAGAATATTTCAATGATATATCAAATAAATATCTATTGACATCTTTGGTAATCAAAAACATCACCTTGCCGGTACCGTATGTTCAGAGTCGGTTGCGGAGAATTGACCTGCGATGTCAATTGTCGGTCTCAAATGTATCCCTACGCTATATTGCTACATGAGTGCTTTCCGGTTATCCAACGGTGTAAATAATTGACTCTTCCTGCAATTTCCTTTTGCCTTCTTTGCAGCCTACCCAGTAAAATTTTGACGAACTTTTTCTGAAGTTTCTTTACACTAAAGCGCCATACTGACGTCCCATTATGTAGATATCCTAAAACATTAGACAACAGGCTCTCGTGAAGCGTATTCACAGACCCATCTTCCTATTCCAGGGATCGCACCAAAACCCCTTCTCTAACCTTAAGGACCTCACTATGCTGCCCAGTACGATTTCAGAGCGATATTTAACGGGCTAATATTCTGCCACTATGGCCGCTCTCCCCTGATTTACCAATCCATAATAACGTCTAGGTCTGGATCATTCTCCTGTTCGGTCTCTTTAGCTGCTGTGGCTGCCAATCGTTATTAACCACGGTTGTTCGACAAATAAAATCACATTTCGTCTCCAGCCGTGAATAATCGCTACAGTTTTCAGAACAAAGTCGTCTCGATAACGCATCTGCGTTAGGGTGACTTGAACCACCTCGATGATCAGTGTCGAAATCGTACTCTTATAGCCTTTCTATCGATCTTGCGACGTGTTCTTCAGGATTCTTGAACTGCAGTAGCCACTTCAGAGCTGCGTGATCTGCCCTCAGGTGGAACTTTCAACCATGGACATAAATATAAATGTGCTCTACCAATTTCACTACAGCACACATTTTTATTCTAGTAACACAGTAGTATTTTTCCGGTTTCGAGAGCACCTTGTTTAAATTCTTTTTGTCCGTTCTGTATCCGGGACAACACACTTCCAATGGCAACAATACTTAAGTCCGTGTCTAACATGAATTTGGTTTTTGACCGAAGGTAATTTTAGATCGGAACTGCCGTCAATAAATGTCGTAACTGCTGGAACGCATTTTGACAATCTTCGTCCCATACATAATCACGCCCTTCCTCTGTTAATTTAGTCAAGTGCTCTCAAATGCACAGACAGACCTTTTATAATATGGACATAACCCCAGAAATCCAAGTAGTTGGTATTTGTCTTTGGGTTTGGGCCCGTTCTTGCGCTATTCTAACTTTTTCCGGGCATAATCTAATTCCATTTAGGAAGTCTATATTCCTCAGGTGTTTCATTTCTTCACTGAGCAGGTTGCACTTCTTTGTGCTCAACTTAGAAATCCTAGTAGTACTTCCTCCAAATTAGTTAAAAGTTTCTTAAATGTCATTCCAATTACGATCACGTCATCCAAATACACGAGGCATGTTTTTCTATTACAGTCTAGGTAATTTGTTATCCATTAAACGTTCAAAGATTGCAGAAGCGTTCCAAAGGCGTTTTGTTCTTGTGTCTCTGAATTTGTTTGTAAGTTTTCTGTAAAACTTGCGCTTTCTTGCAGCTTTTTGCAAGGCTTCCGAAGGCTTGTTCTTGTTTCTGTGCGTTTTCTTCCAAAAGGAAAGAATTTTTCTGTCTATTTTTTGTTGTTGACTACAAGTGACAAGCATGCAATGAAAAACGTTTAAATGTGTTTTTCACTACCACACGCACATGACACAAATGTAACGAATCCTTTAATTTTCTTTTGGTCATCATTTCCAAAAAACAAGTCTAATAACTATTCTTCACAGTCATATATTTATTTACAGTCTTGCTTACAGTAGCACCAACAAAATCGCTATTTGTATGTACTAATTTAGTGCCCAAATACGATAAATTAAACACTATTGCAGCACTTATTTTACTGGTAATTTATTTGTCCAATGCATTTATATCACGTAAGCGAATTTATATTTACAGTAATTTGTGTACATTGAACGTTTATTAGGACGGAATTCAAACTAAACTGATCTATCTCAAGAGAGCTTACGCTAATATACAATAGTCCTTCATTCTAGTGAAATCAAGAAACATCTAGAATGTGCCCCATCAAACCTATTGTATTACGATACCTATTAATCATTCTTCCTATCGCTAAACATACATGATTGTAAAACGATACCTGTAAATCATCCTTTTTCATCAGTAAACAGATATGAGACCCTTTAGTAAAAATCTAATAAGCGTCATTTCCAGAGAAAACTATACACTACTGTTACAATATGTATTCCTGTTAGTAATTATTTGAACGGTTTGTAAGTGCTACTATCCCAGACCACGTTTTGTTTTTATAAAATTCTAGAGAATACGTATTTGGATTAGAAACGACGCATTTTGTGTTGTCAATTATTAGATACGGAATCGAAAATTTTGTATAGATTATATATGGAATAAGGAACTAATATGCAAAGCGTGAGTTTGTATTTTGGTTAAACGGAATTGCTAATACACCTTCACATGAGTCCAGAAAAATGCACTTTGATTAATTCCTTGTATTAATGAGCAAATGCAACACCTTTTTATCAATTATTCACTGCAACATTTGGGGGATTTCAAATATTGATTTTTTGTTACCTATTTTGTGAAAACGTTCATTTAAAGCCAGTATTTAACTTAGAAAAGTTTTCTAGTATTATGAGCTTGCTAAAATTAATTATATAAAGTCAGCCCAATTTTATTTTAATTAATAATGTGTTAGAAAAATTTTAATAATTCGCTAATTATTATCTCTTGTGGTGCATACGCTACTGAATATTCGAGGTCCTTTTCACTGTAGCAAAGCTCTGCCTGGTCATTAAATTCTGCATATATAGAAAATTTACAAATACCACGGATTCTTTAGTACTCTAAAATTACATATAACTCGTAAGTTAGTCACGTAAGCGATGGAAGTCTTCACTATAGTTCGTTAATCTACAAACTCAGCTGGGTGCATTTCAAGACAACGATTTACTTCACCTGATCCTGTACTCTAAGTGATAAAACAATTTCATAGCCTGCTGCTAAGATATGGAATTCTTGTACGTGATTCATGTGCTTTAATAGTATAATATTTACTCATGCCCTGTCTCTTACCTGAAATTTAACCACTTCACTTGATGTTGTCAGGCAATATCCTGCCTCATCTAAGCTTTTGAAAATTTAGATTTATACTGGGGAAAGTATCGATAGAATTAGTTCAGGCGTAGAGGAGACAAAAGCATGCACGCCACACCTCAACTGTACAATTTTCTTCTTCTATTAGTGTATTCGCGACTTAACTAAGTTTGTACAAGGGTAAGGTGAAAGTTCTCGGCCTGACACAGAGATAGTGTTCTAATCAGCAAAAATTTGTGCTTCCCGTCAGCGTGCACATGTAATTAGTTCATATGACAAGTTTCAACTTGCTATCTCAATTAGTTTGTTTATACGAATTTTTTCAAGCAGACGTCTTATGCGTGTTTCCTTAAGATGGATAAACTTGAATATCGTGCGGTCATAAAATTCTTCGTTCTGGACGGATTAACCCCTCAGGAAATTCATCCGAAGTTAACAAAAGTTCACGGAGACTCTGTCCCTTCCCTGTCAACCGTTAAAAAGTGGCAGCTGAATTTAAACGTGGTCGCACGTCTCTCGATGATGAACCACGTGAAGGATGACGAAAAACCGCAACCACACCTGAAAAGATCGAAAAAGTGCATGATATCGTGTTGGACGATAGGCGAGTGAAAGTGAGGCTGTAGGGATATCGGACGAAAGGGTGCGAAACATCTTACACAAAGAGTTAGGGATGCGAAAGCTCTGCGCAAGATGAGTATCGCATTTGCTGAATGCCGATCAAAAGCAAATGCGAAAACGAGTTTCGCAGCAATGTTTGGCCCGGTTCGATAAGGATCCGAGCGACTTTATGCGGCGATTTGTCACTATGGATAAGACATGGGTCCATCAGTACACGCCAGAAACGAAACAGCAGTCGAAGCAGTGGGTGGAAGCCGGTTGTTCAGCGCCAAAGAAAGCGAAGTGGATCGCATCTGCGGGAAAGATGAAGGCCAGCGTGTTTTGAGATGCGAAAGGGATCTTGTTAATAGATTACCTTGAAAAAGGCCGAACAATTACAGGCCAATATTACGCCACCCTTCTAGACCAACTGGATGACAAAATTCGCGAAAATAGGCCTGGCTTAAAGAAGAAAAAGATCATCTTTCACCAGGACAACGCACCTGCTCACAAGGATGCGTTGGCGATGGAAAAATTGACGGATTTGGGGACGACTTGCTCGGCAATCCCCCTTATTCCCCTGATTTGGCGCCCTCGGACTTGTATCTGTTCCCAAACTTGAAGAAATTTGTTTCTGGGAAGCGCTTCATGTAGTTGAGAGGGCCGTAGACGAATATTTTCACAGCCTTTCGGACTCTCACTTCCGAGAAGGAATACTGATGTTGGAGAAACGCGCGACCAAGTGTGTTGAAGTTAAGGGGGATTATGTCAAAAAATAAAATTATTTTTTTTACTGAAAATTGCAGTCTTTTATTGTAGGCCGAGAACTTTTCACCTTACCCTCGTAGGGCCTAGAACGGGTAACTGTAAAATTAAAATCATGTGTTTGTAAAGTTGGGATTATCTACATATACTACAACTACGTGGTGAAAGAAAATAGATACATACTTATTAGCCATTTCACACAGAAATTATACGCTCTGCTACCGCTTAATAAAATCAATTTATACCTGTTAAATGGTGGGAAATATATTTGAGGCTGCTCAGTAACTATCAAACAGTCACCGAATAGCAAAGGTGAAAAAAAACGACAGCCGATACTATCGCACAATAGATTGACTTTTAGCAACGCCCTTATTCTCATTCAATCTGCTTTTGACGTAACAATGAGAAGCAAACAACAGAAATATTTTCTGTTTAAAGCTAAAAATGTAAATCTTTGAATAAAAACTTTTAAATCTTTGTGGTGATTTACGTCAGAATGAATAAAGGTAAAACGTGTTTAACAGTATCAATAAATTTTTGATAGAGCTTTGCAAAGTTTCCAAAACTTTTGGATAAAAATGTCCAGCATTTGGAGTTTGTTTAAGCTATGAATCGATGGCTAACGCAACGTAACGATCCATTATCTACAAGGGCTTTCAAGTTGATTGGGATAAAAGTAAACATTATTCCCATTCTTTTCAGGAGCTGGGTTAAAAATTAGTTGTCCAATACCTCGTAATAAGGAAGTTACTTTTAATTAAAAGGTATTAATTAAGTGGTATATAAAATTCTAAATCTTAAGATTTTATCCTTTGTAATATGACTTAATTGCTCTCAGCAAATTAAAAACGCAACTGTTTCAAAATACTGTTTCTTATGCAAACGAGAGAGGTTGTCAATCAAATACTTCCCAAAGCATTTCACATTAATATTTATAAAATGGTGAAGAATTGAGATGGTCGATGGCAGATTTCTCACAGATTAAAGAGACCAATTTATAGAAATTAGGCTTTAATTACGTACATACATGTTAGCGATGTAATAATAATATAGCTTACAAGGACGGCGTATTGATATCTTGACATAAATAAATATGACATGACCCCCGACCATCACAGGTTAATAATTTTCTTAGACATAACTATAGTTTTAATACCTCATCAGTCCTGGAACTGGTTAGTCGCAAAGTAGGGCAGTCAGTTTTTGATAGATTGAGCTAGTGGTGGAAAAAGGAATTCAAGAAATTATAGGATTTTAAAAGGGGTTGAAATTCACACCAATAAAAATATTAATAAACTACCATAGTGGGGCTAAAAAGGGGTTCACAGCATTATTAAAGACGCCCAATCGTGGAGCTTAAAGAAAATAAGAGATATATCACAGCAATATTAAGGGCACACCAACCTAAAGGCAATATCACTGCTATATACTTATATATATATATATATAAATATATATATATATATATATATATATATATATTACTCATATTTAGACCAGGGTAGAAAATTAAATAATCACATCAAATAATTTTAATTACCGTGTAGAAGCTTTGGGAAAAGGTACGCGTTATTAAAACCGTGAAGCATAAAAATTCATTCGTTTCATTAAAAATAAGGGAGTTAAATTATTTACAAGACGCTTGCTATAAAAAAGGAAGCAGTATTAAAATGCTCTGCGTGTAATTTAATTATTCCGAGTAAAGAAACAAATGGAAATTACGTGCAAAATTTATATTAATTAACTCAATTTTAAGTAACCGGTATTAAACAAAATGTACAGATAATAATTAATATTTGATTAGGAGGGTATTTATTTTAATTGAAGTTAATTGAACCATTAGTAACATATAATATGTATAAAAGCTAGTAAAAACCCAATAATATTCAGATCGTGGAAGTATTATGTTTGAACACCTGCGTATTTTTAAATGTTTTATGTTCTGCGTAAAATTTGCAGATAACAAATGGTTCCAGAGAATGTTGGAGAAACCGTTGCTTAATATTTACGGGAAATGCTAATAAGGTGGGTTATTTCACAAGTCCACGTGGATTGAAAATAACCGATACTAAAGAATATAGATTTGTACCACTCGGAACAGGGTAGATAGAGACAGATAATATGCGCAAGACAGAGACACATATAGTAAAAGGCGTGAGTTGAGCAACGTCACTGGGTTGCGATTGGTTGAAAATAAGAGGCAAACTTGAGAGGTAAAAATAACATTTCTGTATAAAAATTAATTAGTTATTCCCAGACGTTGCGAGTGCAAATTTAATAAGAACCGACGCACAGGCGGTCGAGATGGGAACATAGTATACGAAATTCTAGAAACTGGTCGTTTTGGAGACAAAACCGACAGACCGGCTAACCACTATATATACCCGGGTTAATATGAGCTTCTCTCTCTTAGATTTTCGATTTGATTCAATGCGTTAAACAGTGCTTTTAGTTTTCCGATTTTGATTGAATAATTTAAACAGTTTGCTCGTATATTTTGGTGATTTAAAACAGTTTGTTCTTTACGTGCTACAATGAAAGTAATTTAGTGCACTTAGAAAAGAAAACACAAGGTAATAAAGTCTAGTATCACTGTACCAATTAGTCAAATTTGCAACGACAAATGAATACACAAAAGTAAGCAGTTTTGGCGTATATTTGTGAAAAAAGTATGAATTTATTTGCTATTTTTCGAGGGTGTTAATAATTAAATGATTCGTAAACGTGTCTGGATCTACAAAACAAGGTTCAGATATACACAGATGAGTTCCGGAAAAGAACTGAAACAACTTTAGATGAATGGTGGTGTAAAAAATTTTAAAGGCGACCAGTAATCCGAGGACCTAAACATAACCCAGTTGGATTGGTGTGATTAACAGAGGACGATGTACATTGAAGCCACGAGTGCATTAACCTGCAAGTAACTTATGCTTTGTTGTTCGATTTTTGATGTTTTGGTGTGTGTTGAATAACTTTATAATTTATTCACTTAAAATGGACAGTAGTGAAATTGTACTAACAACAAATTTTTAATTTTAAGGTGAAATTTTCTTGTTTAAGTAGAAAGGGGTATTTAGTATGTTCTTGAGTATGATGAAAATTTGGGTATGTCTTTGAGCTCAATTAGACGAACCTGGTTAATTAACGTAAAGGGGTGGGAGATGCTCCCTTTGTACTCAGACTCAGGTCTGCATATATTGTTATATTAATTAGTAGGCATCTACAAGGACTTTAATTCTGGATGCACATTAAAATGATAACAAATTTAATCTTGAAATTTTCTGATACTGAAATTTATGCTGAATTTTAATTTTGAAATTTTAATGTATTGTGAATATTGATGTAAATAGAGTTAACGTTGGTGTTTGTGATAGGAATGTGTTTATTTTTTTTTTATGAATGAGGATGAAAGTTTTAACTAGGTGAGCAGCCGAGGCGGAAAAGAGTAAAGAGGCGATTAACAGAAGAAAGTCAACGGACCAGTTAATTAAAAAGGTTCCACAGCATTGTTGACGCCCAATCTGTGGGGCTCGATTTGAAAACCTTAGTTTAAGATTAATGGAGAGGCTTTTTGTAGGTTTTACAGCATTCTTGACGCCCAATTCGTGAGGCTCGATTCTAATACATGGAAACACGGCATTCTATATTGATATGATAACGCCGTACTCGGTGCCAATAACGTTTTCTATAACTCCACCTCTCTGTGTTTCCTAAGCAAATTTAAATCTCACTAATTTTATTATTATGCCACGGCTAGCCCTCTTTAATCTACACAGAGTGCCCAATGTTACGATGATCAATTTTTCTCTTCTTCGCCCCTTTATGATTACCTATTTGTTTTAATTATAAAACGAAGTCAATTAATGCCATATAATTAAAAGAAATATTATTTACAAGTTTTGAAAAATATTAAAATACACCCTTCAATAAATCAATATCATAAGTATTATTTATCCCAAAATTTAAATACTTTTAAATCAATCTAAAGTCACCAAAAACTACCTCTTTTTACCAAAGAGACCTGGAACGTTCTGGACCCCTTTATAATATATTACTACTTTTAACGTATGCAATGTTTGTTACTGACTTTGTTACATTTTTTGTATAAATTGAATAAATTTAGTATTGAAGTTTAAATAGAAAAAATATCTTAAAACTAATTAGATCTGACCTGTTACAGGTTGTTCGGGTTGTGGATCAACACCCTATGTTGTCCTCATTCGTCTATCAGTGCTCTGTTTAGTTGAACCCCTCGTTTTCCATAAATTACTTCGTGTTTTTTTATTTTATTTGCATTGATTCTCGCAACTCAAATTTGTACCAGAATTGTACCAAAATCGTCGACGCTGATTTGAAATATTATATTAATCCATTTAAAATATCCCCACATTCGAATTATCATCAACACAATTGAATTATAATATCTATCCACTCGAATTTGAACTATAAAAAAAATGTACCATCCATTAGAATTCTTATCATCAACACTCGAAGTATTATATCCATGCATTCGAAGTGTTATATCTATCCACACATTTGAATCCCTATTATTATTAATATTTAGTTTAAGTAAATTACCCCAAATTCTACTCACTGTAAACGGCAAAAGAAGTCTTTATAATTGTTGCACTTTATTGTCACTATAACGTACTTGATATTTTATTATAATTACGCGTGACCTTCTGATTAGCAGTGACGCAGCATTGTCCTGCCTGAGTTTAAACTGACTCGTCTTATCATTGCTCGGTGTTAAATATAGGCTGTTCCCACTTGCATGTGGGCTAGGTTTTCAACAAGTCTTGTAGATATCTTAACCAATAAGGTCTTTGTATTTCCTGCATTTTGAAGTGGTTTCTCATGTACTATATCGGTTTTCCATGTAATGGTGTTTGCTTGATACCTTATTATTCGCTATCTTGAACATACGTTGTTTTGTTTAGATATCGCCTTTTCCATAATTAACCAAAACAAATGATGTAACTTTAATTCCACTTTCGTTTATGTATTTTTGAAACTGCGTTTTCTCATCAAAATGTTTATTGTTTCTGCGTAATTGCGTAAAGCTTTGTTAGGTTTTATCTCTTATCTTCGTATTTGTTTTATAACTTGTCACGGTAAAACCTACGGGTCAGGAAGGAAATGAAGCAAAGGCAGGAAAGGAACTTTCTACCCGGGTCCCTTACCGAAACAAAACAGGATGCTACGGCTAGCCGTCGTAGATTAGGGGTGGGGAGTAGGGTCAACGTAGCCAGGTAAAAGAATACCGCTGGAATATACGTTGGATTAGTACCTCGACAGGAAGAAAAAAAATAGATACACAAATGATGCCAGACCATTAGTCGGTCTAATATTAGCATCAGTGAAATACCAGGACAGTGACAGTTCTAAGGACTCCTTAGGGAGGTCGTTGTTCCGGAAATGCACTCCCGTAGATACAGGCATATAAAGACTTACAGGAATTGTTAGTATCCCAGGGGGCGGATACTGAACCCTCAGTAACTCTCGTCTGGAATGCACCACAGGCCAAGCTAAGTAAGGAGGGAGAAAACTAAAATAATTTCCACTTTAACAGGACTAGAGTTTTTATTTAAGCCACTTCGTTGGCGGCTAATCAATATCAGATAAGTATAAATCGGAGCTAGCAATGATATATGGTAAGTTCACATAAACGGATATAACTTAATCTACCTATGGTGGAGGTGTTTATATTACATAACGCACTATACTATAACAACCTAGCGAGCTCGGGTTCCGCAAAGCTAATGGCATTCAAGCAACCAACCAAATATTTTATCACTACGGCACCATCCGTGCCAGGCGTTTTAGGCTTAATACTAGTAAGTACCCAGGTTTATGTAGACTATTGCGTACAAAAGGTAAGTTTTTAAATCAACAACCAAAACAGTAAACACTATTCATTTCGCAACACTCAGTATATATATCCTGCTAGATCACGCAGTCAATGGCATGAAAAGTATCTCCAGAGGATATAGGAGGTAAACAATATAAAGGGTAAAAGGATACTTCGTGGAACTTACTTACGTATCATATTTAATTTGGGGAACTTAGCTCTGTAGTAAATCCAACACGAAATGTTCCTAACTTGATGGGAGACAAATTACTTTTTGTCGGCTACTCCAGAAAGTTTCCTCAACGTTCCGGGTGAATTCTTAGGTGGACCTATATTTCGGAGTATGACGTTGTGAGTCGAGTACCATGAGCACCATTCGCTAACAGCATTCAGGAACTATTTGAACCCAGCCCAAGGAAGCGAGCCAGCGTTCAACCCGGATGAGACCAGGACGTAGGAAGAGGACGGAAAGGAAACAGCTACAAAAGTATATCGGCATTAGCCAAAGTATAACACTAACGAATCGAGTGCAAAAATTATTCGTAACTTACCACGAGTATAACTGCAATTGTCCGAATTTAGACTTATACTTCGTGCTGTATCCTCGAAGAAGTAGAGAATTACTTATAATTTGTCGGATCGCATCCCTTTAACCCACGGGACACGCTAGAATTGAAAAACCATCCCCCGTAAATTAATTCCATTCCAATGAATAGCAAAACGTCACAAATTATTTATTTTGTCAACTTTTCAAAAATTTTCAGAACCGCTATCTAGATATACAGAAGACAGGCGTCGTATAGGTTGCTTAGTTTAAAGGCATTATGAATTTGGAATCGGCGAAATAGAAACAACGTTATATTTAATTATATTTATGTGGATTTAGTAACATGCTTTAAATTGAACGTAACAAACTAATTAGAACTCTTCTCCACGCGTTTTTAATTACATGTACTATCCTTTCCTCTGAACACGCGTACTTTTACTGAAAGATATTCTCACTTGCATTACTTAAAATTAATAAAGGTCTATATACCAAGTGTTAAATACTTGCTATTTCCATAACGTATGAATTACCTATTTTTCTGCTAAATACGAGTACTATTGTTGTAAGATATGCTTATTCGCATTGTTTAAAGCTAATTATGGTCTATATTCAGGGTTTTAAATGTTTACTATTTACATAATGTATGAATTAGTAAATTTTCTGCTAAATAAATGCAGTTTTCTGCTTCCTATTGCAATTTATAGTTACTATACGACCCTTGCTACTCAATACACCCCTAAACAACCCCTTATCACAGCATTATATATATATATATATATATATATATATATGACATTTATCCGAAAACTTAACTTTTTCACATTCCTCTGTCTCCTCTTCCGCCGTATTTTTTTTCGACGGGCTAATCTTAAGTCCTAAAGATTACCGCCTGTTACATAGAAATGGTGCTCCCCACTCCACGTTACTCACTCCGCCACGACGAGTTCAGTAGCGCTTTTCTATCCACCGTGTCTACCATCCTTTTTTTCTGTGCGAGCCCTTCTTCTTCTCCCTTCGCCTGTTACAAGTTATTTTTAATTTAAATTAAATCATTTCAAACATTGCAATTATTTGCATTAGTAATCTAATGCAAAGTCCTTGATGTTATCAATGAGTTGATAAGTCGAGTAATACAACCAATTTCGCGCCTTATTTGTTCGTAATCGTGAATTAAATTGGTGGTCAGGTCATTCCTTAAAATGTTAGCTAGTTTATTTCTGTTTTGCGTGGTGTATTCCATATAATCGCGGTTGTTATTAGATTTGAGCGATCTGCCTAGAGCATGTTAATTATTATTTGGTTATTTTGAATTTTTAGTTTGTGTTTCTGTAACCAACCAACTTTGTGCTGTCGTAGATGGTTGGTGGGGTCCATTTGACAGTTCGTTTTTGTACAAACAGGTCGTAGTAGAAACGTTGTTTCAGGTATATTTGAAAGCTGTTCTTGAGCTTTCCCGATTTGGGATTTTTTTTATATTTGCAACTTTTACACAAGTTTCCGTTTGGTGTATCAAGACATCGTCTGGCTTGTGGTTTAGCCGTTGGAAACCCTGACCACCCGTTTATTGAGGATTCTACGAATCCACTTGTGACCGCCATTCTTGGCAACGACTGGAGACCTTATAAGAAACCTTTTCTGCAGAGTTATTAATGCCCACACTTTCTCTGACCATTGCTACAATCCAGAAAAGGTTTCGAAAAAAGATTTCGTGTACAGATTTCCAGTATAGATTTCAAGTTCTGGGCTCAAATAAAAGTAAGGTTGGTAATTGGAGTCCGTGCGTGCAGCCTGGTGGTATCTACAAAAATCCAGAGCTCCCGTTGTAAATGATTGATTGCAATTCCATCTGTGTATCCGTATCTACCTAAGTATATTCAGGTCGCCAAGCTGTGCAGATCCCTTAGGCAAAGTATGGTATACTACATAATTATTATAAGTAGTCTTTGATCATCTTGGTAAGATTGTTTTACTGTGTTGCATTTTATAATATTTGTAAATGCGTATCTTGAATGTAAACAATGTAGGTACTCATCAGGCAAGTTCATGCGTATACCAGCTGGTTATTAGTAGATAAGATAAAAATCTAACATGTTTGTTTTCTCCTAATGTTATACTGACTAAATATACATTCGCTAAAGCTGTAAGTGGTGTAAATGTTTTCTTGCGTTAACTCACTAACTTACTCCCCTTTTGTGCAGAGTTTGTGCTGCCCCCCATATGAGCTAGTCAAAGGCACAGTTTTTCATAGTAACTACCAGGATTCTCCCCTCCTAGTTATTACTGCATTGAAGGCAACTTACAAGTCGAAAGTAGCCGTAACACGCCACGGTAGCAACTATGGCATCCAATTGATTCTAGCCGCCTTTTAATCCATTTTCCTATATCTATCAACCTTTCTTTCTTGTTAGCCGCCGTATTGTCTGGGAATCAAGCAACCCACTGCACTGTGCCATTTTCGGCGCACCTCACTTTCAGCCATGCACCGCTACTGTCCTTGCTTTAAACGGTGGCAGTGTTCCCATAAATTTCTTTGCCGATGGCATATTTTATCGCCTCCATACCTAGAGCACAGGCGGTCCTGTACCCATGGTAAAATTTCTTGTACATTCAACAAAACGGGTATCGCTTCTCGAACCTCCATTTTCGGCATAAGAAAACTTCCTTTTAAATGGTTCTAGGAGACCGTTCATTTACATTGCCAATGCTCCACCCGAGCGTACTACATTGGCTAGGAGGCGAGTTTTTTGTTGCCTGGAAATTTAGAATTTTTGCCGAACCCTTGCCGTTCCAGGCAAGGTAGGGATCTTTAACGTGCGTGACAACACTCACACACGGGACCTCCATTTAACCTCTCATCCGAACGAGGTCGTAATATTTGTGAAAAATGCTCACCTGCCATTTTTCAAGCAGTCGGCCGTGTCGGGATAACCACTTCTTGAATTTAGCTTTAAGAATATCTGCGTCTTTCTGATATAATTTTATCTTTATCTCGGGGTTATCTTTGGGAATTACTTTGGCATGTTATCTTTATCTTGGGATTATTTTTTAAAAATTATCTCTGAATTTAATGTTTATCTCGGGGTTTTCTGTAGAATTACTTTGAGATTTTATCTTAATCTTGGGGTTATTTTTAATAAATTATCTGGGAATTATACTTTTATCTCGGGGTTATCTGTGGGAATTATCTTGGGATTTTACCCCTATCGTAAGATTTAGTTGGAAAATTCCTTCTGTTTTTATAACTGGACAAAATGTTTAAGGAAAATTTAATTAAATGATATTTTGAAACCAAAGTTTATATAACTTAGGTGAAAATTAAGAGTTAAAAGAAAGAACTTAACTGGATTTAGTTACAATTTGTTAAGCAATTAGGGAAAGATATAGAACCTTTGTTTGATTCAAATGCCAAATAAGCGGGGTAAGATTTGAATACTTACCTGTATTAGTGTAAATATTTTTGTAGATTGCTTTATATATTAAGATGTTTACAGTATAAGAAAAAGCAACTAGTTAAACTAAGTTATATCTTAAAACTTAGAATTCAACTTAGAGTTGTAAGCTATTAGGTTAAAAAAAGTCTCTTGCTTACCGACAAAATGTATTGCTGGCGGGAACTGCGGCAAAATAACTACGCATGCAGTATTCAGATTACCGATTAATTAGTGACTAATTCATTCCCCTTTTGCGTTTCCTGATTTAGTGCAGGTTGTTTCAGGAAATATCAGGTAGAACCTAAATACTTTATTTAATCAGTAACGCCTTCAGGTTATAAGTAGTTGTGCAGACTTGGGGGAACGTGAGGACTTTTGTTTCTTTTCATTTTTTTGCAATTTTGCCGCGATTGTTTATGTTAAGTGAATTAACCCGTAATGTGCCTTTTTAATTATTAGTCAACAAGTTTCCATTCGCTCATATTCCATAAATCTCTTATTTTTTGTATTAAAGGAAGTGATCCCCTTTATTTCCTGAATCCAGTTCTGTGTATGTTATAGATTTTTAATTACATTGTATGTTTAGAATGATTTATTATGTATAAATGCGGGAATTTTCATCGTTCTAGGGAAAGTTCTCTGTACCAATTGGTTGTAGGACATCAGCCAATTAAAAAAAGCCAGTTTCGGGGTAAGAAATAAGTGTTGAAACGATGTAGGTAGTTTACCTGAACCTAAATTGATTACTTCATTACCGAGAATTGACGTAGTTATGCTTTTCAGAGAACCATTCTCGTTGGTGTCTTTGTTATAGTGCTTGTTATCTCTCCAACCTCTCTTACCTTATCTTTTAGGGCACTACCGTGTGTACAGGCAAGCACCGAGTTACACATCTGCGGTATACCGGACCACCAAAAACTCCTGAGAAGTTGGACTACAAGAAACTATAAACCGCAGGTTTTACTAACTTAGCAAGATATAGATAGAAATTTGCATAATTGAACTAAAATTTTTAAATAAGTAAAAGGTACTTGTAGCCGAAAACATAGCAAAGTAGGGAATAATCTTTCTAAATCAATGGTGTTCTTTACATATCCTTCAACAATAAAATCTTAAATGGTAACACTATTCTCATTTGGGACAATCTACAATAGGTAAAACTACTTCAGAAGTAACAACGCAAAAGATTTTGAAACTACCAGGGAGCTGGACAACAAACCCCAGATCGAATCAGAACCACTAACAAAACGATAGCTGCTAAAGCAGTAGTTTACTGTCGAGTGACAAAACAGAAAACCAGTCCAAGGTTCAAACTTTTGCATAGGCATGGATATGTTCAAATTTATACTTTAAAAGTGGAAAATTGGGGTGCAGTGACAGTATAATATAGTAGTACCGTCAGAAGTCATCTAGTTGAAGTCTTAATCCCATAATTATGTTTAATTAGGTTAATATCTTAAGGTGCGTGAAGTTGGCCGCAACATTTTTGAATCTTTCAAAAATATTTATGTCATAATTAGGCGCCAATTATGCGCCATTGTGCGCCGCTAAAACTAAATTTTGCGCCGTCTTGGCAAACAAGTTATTAATAAAATAAGATTTATTCGGCCAAGTTCACGAAGCCGCAGTTTTTTCAATTTTCAGAAAATCTGTATTCCATAATTTAGCGCCAATTAGGCGCCATTTTTCACCGTTGAAACGAAATTTTGCGCCCTCCTGTGTAACAAGTTATTAGAAATAAACTATTTTTCTGAACTACCTAAAAGCGTGAAGTTGGCCGCGACTTTTTTGAATTTTGAAAAAAATTTTGTACCGAATTTAAGCGATAATTAAGCGACATTTTGCGCCGTTGAAACGAAATTTTGCGCCCTCCTGTGTAACAGGTTATTCGAAAAAAACTATTTTTCTGAACTACTTAAAAGCGTGAAGTTAGCAGCGACTTTTTTGAATTTTGAAAAAAATTTTGTACCTAATTTAAGCGATAATTAGGCGCCATTTTGCGCCGTTAAAACGAAATTTTGCGCCCTCCTGTGTAACAAGTTATTTGAAAAAAACATTTTTCTGAACTGTATATATATTCATATCTTGATTTATACCAAATTCTAGAACTAACGGACACATCTAGTAAGCGAACATAATATAGTTGGCCACCAGCGGTGTCCTCTTATCAGAAATTAACTGTCGCTTGCTTCTTCATGCATGAAAAATTCGTAATTTGCATATCATTTTTTATCATATTTGAAAGTATTACCATGGAATTACACCCCCTGGTTAGGAGTAGTTTTATATAATTTAAATACTTGATTAATAATATATTTTTATGAAGTTTCAAGTTAATAACAGAAAATAAAATTTTCATACCAACTTTCATTCTCTATTCTACACGCTTAAGAGTTGTTTCTTAAAAAACGCTTATACAAGTATTTTATTATTTAAGATTAAGATCCTAAGTGCCGATTTTAATATCTCTAACTGAGATTTTGTGAAAGTCAGCAGCGAATTGTATTTCACTTTCATTTACTTAATTTTTCACTCTATATTATACTTAAATAAATCTTGTGTACTCAGCAAAATGTAAGACGTTACTGGTTATAATGAATTGTAGCATATCTTTTATGATAGAACAGGCGACCCTCACCTAGCGCGAATATACGCTGCGCCGTGCCGTATGCTATCAGTTGTATCGATTAGTATTGTTTAAGCCGTTGTGGCGTAATGGTATCTTGAAGCGACTCTCGCGTCCTTACGTGTTTCGGGTATGGGTCGGCGTCTGTTGTATATAAAGATACCTTACAAACTATTATTTTTCATTATTTTGTACAAAGTATATAGTTTGTTAAAATGTGTACACTCATTTAAGTTTTGTATGTTTATCGGTTGAGTTTCATTAATTAAAAATAGTTACTACATGTGTGCTTTATTTTAAAGATAGCCGAAGCCTACCCCTAAGAATATCATAATGCTAGCCGAATAAAATACTCTACCGCGCCTCTAATTAATAAAAACTCTCACAGTATTTATTTGTTTCGACTACAATAATATTTTGTATAGCACATTCCTTGTATGTAACGTTTGACAATAATACAATTATCTCTCAACTACGATACTTATTGTAAAGAACGGTAATTTCAACATTGAAGACACGCGTCTAAGATAGTCAGAGAAAGTTTTCTTCAAATAAATTGTTACACGGCGTGCGCAAAATTTTGTTTTAACGGCGCAAAATGGCGCCTAATTACCGCTTAATTGTGGTACAAAAATGTTTTCAAAATTCAAAAAAGTCGTGGCCAACTTACGATTTTGGGTAGTTTGGAGAAATAGTTTTTTTCAAATAACCTGTTACACCGGAGAGCGCAAAATTTCGTTTCAACGGCGTAAAATGGCGCCTAACTACCGCTTAATTGTGGTACAAAATTTTTTTTAAAATTCAAAAAAGTCGCGGCCAACTAAACGATTTTGGCTAGTTTGGAGAAATAGTTTTTTTTAAATAACTTCTTACACAGAAGGGCGCAAAATTTTGTTTCAACGGCGCAAAATGGCGCCTAATTACCGCTTAATTGTGGTACAAAATTTTTTTTAAAATTCAAAAAAGTCGCGGCCAACTAAACGATTTTGGCTAGTTTGGAGAAATAGTTTTTTTTAAATAACTTCTTACACAGAAGGGCGCAAAATTTTGTTTCAACGGCGCAAAATGGCGCCTAATTACCGCTTAATTGTAGTACAAAATTTTTTCCAAATTTCAAAAAGTCGTGGCCAACTTCACGATTATGGCTAGTTTGGAGAAATAGTTTTTTTTTAATAACTTCTTACACAGAAGGACCCAAAATTTTGTTTCAACGCTGCAAAATGGCGCCTAATTACCGCTTAAATTTGGTAAATTTTTTTTCAAAATTCAAAAAAGTCGCGGCCAACTTCACGATTTTGGGTAGTTTGGAGAAATAGTTTTTTCAAATAACTTGTTACACAGGAGGGCGCAAAATTTCGTTTCAACGGCTCAAAATGACGCCTAATTACCGCTTAATTGTGGTACAAAATTTTTTTCAAAATTCAAAAAAGTTGCGGCCAATTTCACGTTTTTAGATAGTTCGGAAAAATAGTTTTTTTCAAAAAACTTGTTACACAGGAGGGCGCAAAATTTTGTTTCAACAGCGCAAAATGGCGCCTAATTGGCGCTAAATTATGGAATAAATATTTTCTGAACATTGAGAAAAAGAGCGGCTTCGTGAACTTGGCCGAAAAAATCTTATTTTATTAATAACTTGTTTGCCAAGACGGCGCAAAATTTAGTTTTAGCGGCGCAAAATGACGCCTAATTGGCGCCTATTTATGACATAAATATTTTTAAAAAATTCAAAAATGTTGCGGCTAACTTCACGCACCTAATATCTTATGGAACCGGGAGTCAAGCTACATTTGTTTGTTTGTCAAATGTCAATATATCGTTCTTGTATAATTATATTATTATCTCACCAACGTGTAAATATGTAATTGAAACTTAACCTCAACAAAACGGTTTATTTTGTTTGTGAGAAATCCGTATGCGCTCCCTTCAATTCTCCCTGTAAACTTAATAATCACAAAACTGCAGAGTATAGGTCTGTATGCATACGGTCACGATATATATATATAATATATATATATATATATATATATATATATATATATATATATATATATATATATATATATATATATATATATATACTTAGAACGTTGGAACTATTTTATATTATTGTAATAAAGCTGAACATTGCTAGGCATTTGCTTAAGTGCAACGTTTTCTTTTTTACAGCAATTCTTATGCACAGATTAAGATTATATACAATGCACTATAATATAATTATTGATATCAAATACCTCAGGATGTATTTGATTGGTTACTATCTCTCAGATGTATGAGAAGCTAAAATTTTGACGCCATTTGTTCCTTAATGTGCCCAAAGAAATAACTTGAGTTAAAAAGGACAAAGCTTCAAGATTTTATACATCACTTAATTAATACTTTTTAATTAAAAGCAATTTCCTAATTACGATATATAGGAGAATTTATTTTTTGTCCAGCTCTTGAAAAAGAGCGGGAATAGTGCTTACTTTTATCCCAATTAACTTGAAAGCCTCTGGAGTTAGTGGAACTTTACACTACGTTAGTCATCGATTCGTGGCTTACACAAACTCCAAATGCTGGACATTTTTATCCGAAAGTTTTGGAAACTTTGCAAAGCTCTATATTTAATCAAAAATTTACTGATATTGTGAAATACGTTGTACCTTTATTCTTTCTGACGTGAATTCCCCACAAGGATTCAAAAGTTTTTATTTATAGGTCCACATTTTTAGCTTAACACAGAAAATATTTTTGTTATTTGGTTCTCATTGTTACGCCGAAACAGATTGAAAGAGGAGAAGGGCGTTACTGAAAATCGATCTATTGTATTGTAGTTTAGGCTCTCGTTTTCTTTTCACCTTTGCTATTTGGTGACTATGGAATATTTGACTTCACTTTCAGAGTTTCCTGCTTGATAGTTATTGAACATCCTTAAATACACTTGAAACGTTTAATGGCTGTAAGCACGTTTTTTGTTATACGGTTGTGTTATATTCTAATAGAGCGTTTAATTTCTGCTTGAAATGTAAAATAGATCTTCTACTTCCTTCACAATGGTGTAGTACTAATGTAAATAACTACAGCGTTATACAACTCCTGATTTCCATTTTACATTAAGCCAGCTTCAGCTTGTGCAGACTGAATGAAGTCACTTTGATCTTTACGTATTACCGCAGTACGCTTGAAGTGTAATTTGCACGCTTTTTTGCTAGTACGCCAGAATTATTAGAAATTGTTAAATAAATCATAAGTCAATTGCAACAATGTAATACAAGGATAAACCAGACAGGTTATTAACAGTTCATGAGAACGGATATGCAACTTTGTATCCGAGACGACAGTGATACTGCAGGTGGCAGATCACAGACGGTTAAGATATCGCAATTACCTAGAAATAAGATTGAAACAATGTAACAAAGTGAAGAATTAAGAGTAAAGCAGACATGAGATCTGCAAGTTTCCACAGCCATGTGAGGGGGTAGGATTATTATAAAAAGCCCGGGAACTCAAGGCCCGGCAGTCAGTCTGAGTAATACAGCTTTTGCATTGTTGTTTACCTAGGCTACTCGCCCCAGTTCAATTAATTAACTAATTTCGATTTAAAGTTATTTTATTCAGTTTGTCAAAATTCCATGATAATTTTTGTTTAAGATAAATAAATTGCTAGGAAGTTTGGAAACGTTTTTTAAAAACATCACTACAAAGGCCCGAATCTTTACTCGCTTAGTGTTGAATTAGTTCTACGGATATTTTAGTTACGATAAATTTCAATTTTGAAAATGTAGATATTACCTGACAACAACAAACAAAGAGGTTAAATTCCAAGCAAACTACCTGGGAACGAATGAGTTCTGTACTATTAAAATTGAATAGTATTTTAACAAATAAATAAAAAACATAAGTAAGAATGGGACGATTCTAATTTTTAACTTTTCAACGTTAAATTCGAAATAGTATATTACATGCCGAGCATGGTAGTAAATCATTACAGCTGGTTTGATGACCGAGGCGCTCAGCGCCGAGGTAGCTATAACCGTAGGCTGGAATGATCCCGCTAGGTGTGTATACTATTCTACTCACAGTTTATTATTAAATATAGATAGGTAGCAAATGTTTTTAATTTCTATATAATTTGATAAATTATTTCAACAAAGATATTTGGGAGACCGTTGCTTTGCTAGGGAACATGATATTCGTTGATTTTGACGTAATATTGTATCAGTTAGTATACCTTTTTTTTTCGTATAAGCTTTTATTTTTAAATTTACAAAATCTAATCTTTAGCCTTCCAAGCTTCCTCTGAATTTGGATTGGTAGTTTTAAATTAAATATAACTACAATCTTAAATAATGGTAAATAGATCACAACTAAATTACCTTTTTATCGACCTTTTTAGCAACAATTCCCCTGGAATTACGTCGGCAACATTCTGATGGTAACAACTTTTTCACTGGCGTTCTTCTGGACATTATTTCTGCTGAGTGACTAGATTTGCTAAAATCATCTTTGACAGAATTTGTGACTGTATCTAGTGAGCCAACTAATATAGGGTGTTTCAAATTGCGCGGTTTTTTTAACAATAAATAAGATACATAATTTGCATTCATTTTCAAAAACTTTTTATTGGTAATTGAAGTATCACTAATGACATTTATATGCGAAGAATAGTATCTCCCAAATGGCCTCCTCTTGCAGCTCTACAGACGTCCACTCCTTTGTTAAAATTTTCAATGATATTTTGACATAATTGAGACTCTATTTCACCAATGACACCAATAATTTCATCTCTCAAAGCAGGAATCGATTGTGGATTGTTTTTATAATCCTGACTTTTGACATAACCCCAAAGAAAATAGCCTAATGGAGTCAAATCACATGCTCTTGTTGGCTAATTAACATCACCGTTTCTTGAGATTACACGTCCAGAAAATTTTCTTTCAATAAAGCAATTATTTATTGTGCAGAGTGAGATGTAGCGTCATCCTGTTGAAACCAAATATCCTCTACATCGATATTCATTAATTTAGGCCACAAAAATTCGGTTATCATTCGACGATATCGATCACCATTGATAGTAACAGCTTCACCAGCAGCATTTTCAAAAAAGTAAGGTTCAATTACACCACCTAACCATAATGCACCCCAAACAGTAACTCGTTTAGAATGCATAGATTTCTCAAGAATAATTCGTGGATTTTCCTCACCCCAAATACGACAATTATGTTTATTAACATAGCCACCAAGTTCAAAATGTACCTCATCGGAAAACATGATTTTTTGAGAAAAATCAGCCTGTTGATCATTGATGAAATTGACAAATGAACGACGTTTTAAATGATCTATTGGCTTTAGTGCCTGTGTTATTTGAACCTTATATGGCTTCAGAGCTAAATTTTTGTGCAAAATACGCCATGTTGTTGATGCACTACGTCCAACTCGTTGTGAACGTCGTCTAATGGACATTTTAGAATCTTTTGCAACACTTTTAGCAATTTTATTCCCTACCTAAATATTTTCATATAATTAATCCCTTAATTTAATAATAAATAATATAATGCATAATAATGCTATTCAGTCCATTAATTAAACATTACCTATTGCCCAATAAAGTATTAGCATTCAATTAAAATTTAATTTTTACGGTGACAAAATAAAAGTTTCTATTTAGTATCCTTCCTATAGCTCCATCTACTTAAGAAATTGAGAAGTGATTGTGTTACCGGGCAGCAACTCGCTTGACCCGACACTTCTAACACAGCTGTGGTGAAAGCAGGTCGAATTGTTCTTAGCAACAATGGTTTTTTGCTGTTCTTCGTGTTGAAAGCACATTCGTTTCAAGTTGTCCTGAGAGGAAAATGTCATCTACGAAGGGCATTTTAGATTTGTCCACTTGTTAAAACAACTCGTAGATGACGTGAAATTTTTTTGGTCAAAGGGCCGTTGGGAACAGTAAGTAAATTTGTTTCTGTAACGATATTAATTAAAAATTTTCAGTGCAACTTAAATTATAATGCAATTTTTATATATGGTATTCAGTTTAAAATACATGCAACTTAAATTATAATGCAATTTTTATATATGGTATTCAGTTTAAAATACAAGCAACTTTAGTTATATATAATATGAAATTTTATAAATGGTATTCAATTTAAATTACATAAAGCAACTTTACTTATAAATTAACATGGAAATTTATATATAAAGTATTCAGTTTAAATACAAGCATCTTTAAATTGACATGCAGATTGGTTTTTACGCTTTGTTCATGGTGTGGAAAATAGGACGCAGTACTATTATTCGTTCTAAATTGGAGGATTCCGTATTTCAATGCTGACGTAAGCTCCCAAGCAGGTATTTTTGAAACAAATTGGAGTTCTGGTATGTACAAAAAATTGTTTTCGTATGTTATTTGAACTATGGACGTAGTAACGAGATAAATTTTGGTTTAATCAAGTTGTGTAAACTTCTAAATAGGTCAAGGACAGACCACAATTATATTTTCAATATTAAGCGGTAGGAATCTGTAACTTTTACTTACCTCATTCTTTTATTAATTCAATGAAACATCAGAAGATGTCATTACGTGTAGAGAAAGTGAATTCTTATAATTATGAGCACTTAAAGATTAAATTTCTATATTTGATATTTCATGAATACTTATTTGAAATTATCCATTGTAAAATTAAGGTAGATCTACCCTAATTAACTTTTTGTTATAAATAAGCAACAATTTAGAAAGCAACTTTATGCTTTGTCAATTTGTTAAATGAAACCACATTTAATGGTATTGGTACTGATTTTATCCAGTGCCTTTGTAATTAATTTTTCACAATTTAAATTAATCAAGATATAAAGAAAGAAAGATATTTTGTATAAAAGCACATTATTGAATACTAGAGGAATAGATTTTTATTTTCGAACAAAAGACTATTCTTTTTATTTAGGATGAATGAAAGATGATTCCAATTGAATTTAAATACTTTTGAGTATGAAGGCACAAACAGTGCTATTCTTTGTTTAATCTGTTCACAGGTGCTGCAGAGGATTACTAAGGTCAAGGTCGAGCCATAAGGTAAGAAACTTCAGAGATTATGTGGTCTTTAAAAAATTGTATCGCGGCTATAGGAGAAAGGTTTCCGCATTAGCCTTGTACAAGGGACTTGAGTCAGGTCTTCTCTGTATAGAAAAATACGGTGGCGCCTTATTCTTTATATTAGTGGTAGCAATTCCACCCGAGACCCACAGCTCATGTTCCACCCTGAGCATATAGTTCGACTAGCCGCTTTGCCTTTGAGATTTCCTCAACTTTGAGCCATCTTCCATCAGAACTTGCCGTGGGCTCTTTTCAATTATTGGAAATTCTCGTTAAACAAAATCAAAAATAACGAAAGGCTATACACTATTACGAACCAAATCAATATTTTCTTGTGAACGACCGCTACGACTGTATTTTTCACTTTTTGATCTTCCACCGAACCGGTCTCTTGAAATTTTTTAATAATTCGACCAATAGTGCTTTCACCTGGACGATTATGTAAACCATAAAATTCATGTAGTTTACTAAAAACACTTTTCACAGAACGCTAATTTTAATAAAATAATTCAACAATTTGAACGCGTTGTTGTATCGTGAACGAAGCCATTTCTATAAATGTCATACATCACACTTCTTATATGTCAAAATTCCCAGACGAATTCAGTGCACCATCTATATTTTACTTATTCTTAAAAAACCCGCGCAATTTGAAACACCCATTATTTGTATAGGATTTTTCTTACAAGATTCGGCTAATCTCTGTATACTCGGTCTCCATGCTGCACTAGTCATAATTGTTTGTCTATCAGTCCTATTATCGTATAAAAGCTTGCGTATTTGTGGTTCAAAACCCATATCTAGCATTTTATCAGCTTCGTTTAAAACGACATATGTAGTATTTTCAAAAGATAAGTAACCAGCGTGTATTAAGTCATTTAGATGATCAGGTGTTGCAATAACAATGTCTACACTTTGAATGGAAATGCTGATTTGTTCTTTATGATTTTCTCCACCATAAATACAAATTGCTTTAATTCCTATATAAATATATTTCTTAACTTCACGTTCGATTTGCAATGCTAAATCCATTGTAGGTGTACATATCAAACAATTCGGCCTTATACGTTTTTCTCTGGGAGTTGGTTGTCCATCTATATGTACTATTGCAGGTAACAAATATGCAAGAGTGTTACTAATTCCTGTTTTGATAATACCAATTAAATCTTCTCCGCTAAGTAAAATTGGCCAAGCTTGAGTATGAAATGGTTGTGGTTTTTCAGATTTATTTTTTCTATTTCTTTTAAAATTAATAGATAACAATGAAAGGCTTGTTTAAATGTTATTACTGGATTAGAGATTGGCTTGTTATCAGATTTATCTGCAAGTACAATGATGTTACATTTGCGGAAATCTGCAACTGCTACGGGGGTGATTTTACTGACACATGGGTCTTCAATATAAATGTTTTTCATAATTGGTGGAAACCTTGATAATTGTTCTTGCGAAGGTCTATCCTTTTCTTCTGTTGTAGTTTGCGAATTTGGTATTCTATTATAAAATAATAAATATGGTGTCGCTATAGGGTTGCGTTTAAAACTTAGTAAATTATTAGGTTCCGTATTTGTGATTGGACGCACGTTTTCATTATTGCATTGTAACATTTACGATTTTCTGTTATTCCAATATACAATTTTATTCAATACACCTAGTCAATAAATATTAAATTTCTATTGAAACCTTTTTATTCTGAATTCATACATAGTACGCCATTTACATTAGAATAGCAAAAGTAAACTTTAAGTGAACTTGTAGTTGTTTGTATCTTGATTCAATATCTCCCTTCCCGGCGCATGCTTGTATAGCTAAGATTGCCTCGTGGAATAAGCCATTTTGATATCAGATGTAATCCGAATACCAGTATTATCCAGGGCCTGCAGGTTTTTAATTAAACATGCCGTCCCAACAATTAGTTAAGTGGAGTCAACGTGTACCATAAGTTTAGCTTTGATGGCAGCATCGACCTAAAAAGGGTTGTAAATATATTTTTACGGTAAGAAAATATTTCGCAAGCTTACCCCAAAATTCTATTCTCTCGTTTGATTTCAGCGCAAGTTCTTTTTTTTAGTTTAGAGTTTTAAAGATTAAACTACCAATTATTGTATATGAAGATAATTTTAATTCCGAGTTTTAAAATATTAAATTCAAGTCACACGTAATGGAGCAATGGAAATTAAGTATTAAAAAAACAATCGTTAACCATAAAGCAAGCACGAGACTGAGAGGCAGGTTCAATTGTTGCTAGGCAGGAAAGTGGAAACCCCCACATGTGATTGGTTTTTATGAAGGTCAAATCCGGACCCCTGCGTCAGCCACGCTCAACTATAAGAGTAAGGACGCAGATGTTTAATAAAAAATGTTTAAAGAAGGAAAACCGGCCGTCAAACAGATAGCCAGCGGTGAGTCATCCTCCATTTTTATACTTATATTCTTTTCAAGCAACTTTCATTTAAAATGCTCAAATAATTTTCGAAGAAGCTATACATAAGTTTGTTTAAAATTAATTCTCGAAATTTTGCTAAGGTTCATAGATCAATTAATTTGGTTTACGTAATATTCAGTTTGAAAATTTAGTATTTGGATAAGGCATATTTAACTTTAATATTTTCAAGGTATTTGTGTAAGATTATGTTGGAAGATACAAAGTTGTATTAAACGGTTTGCTTTACTAAACATGTGATATGATAAGAATTGTTTGCCGACTTATTGTGTATAACACATTGTGATAATTCACCTGAGGCATAGTTCAATATCGACAATAAGTATTTTTCTTTTACCTTTAATTTTATTAAAGATAGCTATTAAAATATAGAGCCTTAACCAGCGAAATTTTTTTGAATATGTAATTTGTTTCTTGTACACTGAACAGGATCCTATTCAAGTAGCATGAAGCCACTGTAACATAAAATGAAAGTCATATATTTCATAAAGAGATTTGAAGTAATTTATGCAATAAAAAAAATATTCCAAGAATGCTTAGAGATTAATATTAAATAGTAATAACGGAACTGTTTCTAAAGTCTTCCTATAGATAAGTTTGTATAAACGATGTATATATATATATATATATATATATATATATATATATATATATATATGTATATTTTTTAAATCAATAGAAAAAATATTAAGTTGTCTCAAAATTTTCTTTCTTTGAAGTCAACAGTAATTGTCCTACAGAAGCAAACAGTTTACAGATATGAAATCTTAGTATTAAAGAAAGGTATCATTGGTGTTAAAGTTAAAAGTTTTTTTTGAAAGTATAGTTTTGACTTGTGAATTTACTTATAATTTTTTTGTGATAAAGTAACTAGGCTCTAACGAAGCCCTAGTTTGAACATGTTTAGGTGTGGTTAAATTTTCAGATAGCACGAGATCGTCGTTCCCATTCCAGATCGCATAGACCAAAGTAAGTATTTTTGTTTATGTTGCTCGTCTTAAATTTTTTTCTTTTGAAGATTTTCGTATCTGATCTTCGGATAGTTTCTTATCAAACAGTCATTAAGATACGGTGGCGTCCAATAAAATTTTTTTTGTTGTATTGTATACTATCCTACGACCCTAGCTCATAGCTCTGCCCTAAGTTGAAGAAGCTTAGCTGGCTGGAAGATCTCTTTAGAGGGACCCTTTTTTTTCTCAAAGCCATTCAACATCCTTTTTACCCTGGGCTTGACCGTCAAACAGGAACCCCTCGTAATCTATCGAGGCTATGCCGCCTGTATGGTAGAGCAGACATATTATTTTCCTTTTGAGGAATTTAATACGTTACAGCATTCCAACCACATATCTTTATGAATACCTTCAATTGAGGTATTTTTACTTAGTTTAATACCACAACAATTGGTGCTAAATGCATATTGTTATAAAGGTTTAAGTATATTCCCTGTTTTTTCATCATGGTTAGTAGATAGAATATTATTTGAAGGCAGATCTCGTTTACAGTTTGCATGGTCACTTAATTGCTTTGTTGCTTGTACATATGCCATATAGTGACCTTGTATCATTGTTTTGCCTGCATGTATTATGATACCGCACAGTTGATATTCATTTCGAGACGAAGCTGTTTCAGGTTGATGTTCACAACAACTGTGACAAAAACAATCCAGTATCAATGGAGTAGGTAAAAGGTGTTTAGTTTTTGAAATTTTTCAGAGCTTGCTGCAAATCGTTTTATTTCTAAGATCATTATATTGGGTAATTTTTCAAAAAAAACTTCGCAATTTGCTTCGGTACACTTCTTACAATTATCACATAAATATTTGTTAGAATCACAAAGTTTTTCCGTAATAACACAAGCTTGCCTGTAAATTTTGCTGGGATTTGTTGCACAATAATCTTGATCGGAAGTAATAGGTATTTGGATGTCATAGAACAGCTCCTTGTGTTCTGTAATATTTTTGCATTCTAAACATATCAGTTGTAAAGATTTACCTTGAAAATTTTCAGATACAAATTTATAACATATTTCTTCTATTTTGCTTTTTATTTATAAGTTCTCAAATGAATGGTTACTAAAATACACGTAATTCTTATTTTTCCTCTGCTTTGCTGAACTGTGAGGACTTTCTATGTTTGTCAGCAGTATTTTGTTATTAACCATTCTTCTAGGATCATTTAGGTTGCTCGTTACTAAATCACTCGTTCTTTTAATGTTATCCAATAGATAAATAAGTAATTCGTGGGCGTCCTGTTGATGTTTTCCATCAAATATATAGTTTGCATCCTGTATGGCTTGTAAAAAATGCTGATGGTTGATATGAATTTTTTTTATCTGGAAGTTCCAAATTGTGCATTGTTGTATAAGCCTCGTGTAGTTTTTCTGTAATAAGATGAACTCGCGACTTAAGTGTCAGGTTGATATTGTCTTGTGATGATACATAGATACCTTTTACTATTATTTCTTGAGGTATTAGTTGACATTTCACTAATATTATACTCCGAAGAACTACTTTTGTTTTGGTTAAAGCGTGAGAGAGCAAAAGTTAGACTGTCTGTTAAATAATATAAGAATTTTGGTATAAAATACGTATTGCCCATATATGATAGTGTAGCACTGAGAGACTCGTGATAAAGCTTGTTTAAGTAATATTCATTCAACATCTTTCCAATGTCATGTTGGGTACTGTCGATTTTTATATCATAAATTTCAGTTGGTTTATGTTTGTTGGGTTTATTGTTTCTTTTAGGTTTTTTTATTATTTATTTAACAATAAAAACAATTCATCGAGTTTGACTGTTGTAGGTAAAGTTTGTAACGAATACAATTACCTGCTTCATAAATATACCTTTCTGTTCTAAATATCTATTTAAAAAATATACATTATTAGACAGAAAATATTAAATTCTGATAGTAACAATATATTACCAATTCATACATAGAGCTCCACCTATATTTAAAAACTCGAAGTAAAATTTAAGATTTCTTCTATTTGTATGTGTATTGATACAACATTCCCATTCTGCGCGTGCTTGGATAACAAAATTGCCTCGTGGCCAAGATTCATCATTTACCATCTGAATGCAATCAGCGAATCAAGTGTTAAAACGTGGGCTAGCAGGTTTGATAAAACATGCCGTCCCAAAAAGAGGTGCAATGGTGTTGACGGATACCATGGCCTCGATTAGTTGTCGTATCGACCTAGTGTGACTAAGAAATACATATCTACGGTAGGTGAATAATTTTCAAGTTTGCATCCAAATCATTTCCTCGATTCTTTTCAGCGCAAAAAAAAATAATATCAAAACAAATTTCAAGTCCAAATTTGAACCGCAAATTTTATAGTATTGGAACGCAAATTTTATGTAAGCACGTAATGCATCAAATTGTGGAGCGATAAATTTCTTGTATATAATTGTTATGGAACTCTGAAGCACAATTGGTTGTTAGTTGTATTGAAAGTACAAAGTCTCAAATGCTACTATGCAGGAGGGTGGAATTTCCAAAGATGTTGTTTCGTATAGAAGTCAAACCCGAGCACGTGTCAGCCGCGCTCACCTGTTGTCGTAAGTACTCAAGATGGTTGACGAACTCGGATGCCTAGCAGACTGTTTATGGTGAGTCATATCCAATTTTAGTTCAATTTTCATTTCATGGAACTATTACTTAAAATGTACAAATAATTTTTGTAAATTTTATGTTCATTTAAATTGGTACACGAAATTTTTGTAAAATAAATATGCTCATTTAAATTAGACACATAATATTTTGTTCAGAATTTAATAGTTGAATATTTCATAAATGCTCTTATAAACACAAAGAAATTTCTATAAGATAATTTTTAAATTTACAAGGTTATACTAAAATGTATTCGTAACTAAGCACGTGACACGTTGATATTTGTTTGTCAAATAAAATATAATTTTTTTGGCAGTACACTTGAAGTATAGTTTAATTCAAACAATAATTGTTTTTACATTTGATTCTATCAATTAAATCAATTAAAAATGTAGTTCTGTAATCTACGGAAAATCAGAGCATTTAATCAATTAATTGTAAACCCAAACAGGATCCTATTCAGGTATCATATATAAATTGTAGAATAATAATGAAAACACTATATTTCTTATAGAGAATTACAATAAATTTTCAATTATAAAATTCATATAAATATTCAGAGAATAATATTAAACCTTAATAAAAGTAATTATCTCAAAGGTTTCAGTACGTATAAAATTGTACAAATGATGTATATATTTTTTTGTAAATCAATAGAAAGAGTACTAAGTTGTCTTAAAGCTTTCTTTCATTGAAGTCATCAATAATTTTTCTATAGAAGCAAACAACCACATTTCTGAAATTTTTGTAGAGAAGAAAGATATGTTATCGGTGTTGAGTTTAAAATTTTTTGAAGTATAATTTTGACTAGTTGATCTTTTTATAATTTATTTTTTGTGATAAAGTGACTAAGCTCTAATGTAGCCCTAGTTCAAAAATATTTAGAACTGATTAAATTTTCAGATAGTACGAGATCGTCGTTCCCATTCCTGTTTGCGGAGTCATAAGTAAGTATTATTTTTCTATGTTTTGCTCGTCAAGGGTATTTTTTTCCTTTTCGAAGATTTCCGTCTCTGATCTTCGGATTGATTCTTATTATAACAATTATTAAGATACCGTGGCGTCCATTAAAAATTCTTTTATTATCGTACGCCATCCTACGACCCTAGCTCATAGCTCTGCCCTAAGTTGAAGAAGCTTAGCTGGCTGAGAGATATCTCTAGAGGGTCTTTTTTTTACTCAAAGCCATTTACCATCCTCTATACCCTGGGTTTAAACCTTAAACAGGAACCCCTCATAATCTATTGAGGCTCTGCCGCCTATAAGGTAGAGTAAATACACTATATAAATCTATATAGAAAAAGTGAGTAACAAGTTCCTAATACAGATGCAGCATTTCTTCTTTGAATTGCTATTCCAATTCTTTGTAAAAGAAAACTGAAAGCACGATAGTCATGAGTCTCTTTCATAATTTTACTAGCGACAGCACGAAGAAACTCCAATCCTTGTTTTCCAAAAACTCCCAGTGTTTCAATAGGAATTGGAAAGAATATATAATTGTTTTTCAGATGGTCGTATTTTTTATTCTATTTTTTCTCGGCATATAAGGCTACACTACCCGCATTTTGACTTGTATGTTGTAAATGTGAAGCTGCTAAAGTATCTACGCAAGTAAAGTCACAAACCAACTGATTTTCCACGACTCGAAGGGATTAGCGACATACCGTCTGGTGGTTTGCCGTCAGAACGACTTATTCCAAACGGTTCTAATATCGAAGGTTTAACGCTCTTTTGATTATGTCGTTCACAGCATGGTGACGTGAAGAACGTCCTCCACTAAACATACAGCTAGTACATACAGTGCATACAGTTAGTATACCGCATTGTTAAAGATCGTATTTGTATTTTTAGGCAAATATGTCCGATAGTGACTTTGATTGTACTCCACCAGAACTGCGGGATATTAAATAAGTACATAGTTGTTTTAAAAATCATGATGTAATGTAATTACATTTACAAAAATGACAGTGAAGCTTGCTAATAAACATGGTGACACTTGCTAGCCGGGAAAGTAACTTTCTCGGCTAGTCGGGAAAGTAAAGTAAGTAATGACTCGCTTCCCAACTGCTTTGGAGGGTATAAATGCACATATTACTTACTAACCGACTGTGAGTAAAATACATTTTTTACTTCAGGATTACTGTTTAAAGGTTATAGAAGATTTTCAATATGATGGTTTGAAGACACAATATAAAAAATATTGCACTAATCTAACGCTTTTTGACTGAGCTTTTAGCGTTGATTCCGGATCCAACTTAATTTTTTTAATAGTACTTACCTCTCTAAAGTATTTATTTTCCATACGAAGGTTTGAAAGAACGCAATAAATAAAAATATAGGGTAATTTGTTACGTTGAACTCCTGTCCCTTGCAAAATCCGCTCAATTATAGTACACTAGCACATCGACACTGTTTACACATCTTCTAAATCCGTAATAAGTAACAACTAAGTAAATCATATTACTCAATGTATACCGAAAACTCTTGATTACTTGGATCGAAGCAACTGGTTGTCATTTGTTGTTTAGTTTGGAAAAAGGTTTCAAAATATTATTTTTGGGGTCAATCTTTCCGAACTTTACTGTTTACTTCCGTTTGAATTTGACTATTAAAAGCAAATATAAAATCCTTCGTAACAGTGCTGAAGATTTGTACGAGTAGTCCTGGATTATAGATGGATTTTGTTGCCTATGAGACGAGAACATTCCATTCCGCTGATATAGCTACTGTTGTTGTTGGTTCCTGATCTACGCTATGCTGACCGTTCTATACTCCTGCGGGCGAGACTGTCATTAGTTACATTAATCGTTCTTTGTCTAAAACCGAACGACATTACTCTACCACCGAAAAGGAATGCTTAACCGTTTTGTGGGCTGTAGAAAAATTCCATCCATACGTCTAAGACACGCCATTCACCGTCATCACTGACCATCACTCACTTCTCTGGCTGAACAAACTACAAAGTCCTTCCGGACACTGAGCTCGCTGTCTCTTCGCCTTCAACAGTATAATTTCTCTAGTCTTCATCGGAAAGGCAAATATCATGTCGTACCGGACTCTCTCTCTCGCTCTCTCCTCCTCTCTCTCTCTCTCTCTCTCTCTCTCTCTCTCTCTTTCTCTCTCTCTCGTTCTGTTCCTGTTCTTGAGCCTGTTTCTGTTTCAGCCATTTCCACTCTCGAAGTGACTCTTCCTATTCCGGATCCGTGATACAATAATACGATGCAAAAAGTTTCAAAATATCCTAGACTCTACCCAACCTGGTCAGTATTAAACGATATCCTTTTATGTCGTCATAAGACTTCTATCGCTGTCAATTCTCAGGACGATGGAAAATCGCCGTACTTTGAACAGCGCAAACATCTGATTTCGCTTCACCACAATCCGCCCACTTCCGGTCATTGAGGTGTGACCAAAACTTCTGCGCGTCTCCTTCAGAGATGTTATTGGCCTCGTCTTCGAGCTGACGTCGCTTGCTACCGACGTTGTCCGATCTGTGCAGCCCATAGGGATGAACAATTATCTTATTCCGGGTTCCCTACTCCTCGAGCTAAACCCTTTTACCCTTGGCAGGTCATGTCTTCCCCGTTCTACCAAGGGCTATTCTTACCTTTTTGTAGTGGCTGTGCTACGTATATTGACGTAACATAAAAAACCAAGAAAGAGGAAGAAGGGATGACCGGGCTCAATCGGTGAGTGGGCGGGGTTTTATACATATAAGTAAGTAAAGGAGAACCTGAAAAAAAATAGGAAAAAATATACACTCACTCATTCACACTCAGAACAAAACATACAAAGGAAAAAAGAACTTATAATTAAACCAAATATTTACAGAACACAGTAAAAAAAAATATTCATAAAAATGGCGAGCTGTAGTTTTTAGGTAAATACCCCCTGACAGTAATTAGCAAAAAAAAGAACCAAGCGCAACCCTAAAAACACAGCTCTAGATCATCGTACTTATAACCTTAACCTATATTTACAAATATAGTGACTACAACATTTTTAAATGGGCCAGCAAGTCTTTAAACTGTTTTTACATAAATAAGTAGTTATTTTTAGTAATTTATGAACAAATAGTAAAGCAGTAATAAAAGAGCAGTGAATACCAAAATAGTTCAATAATTTTAATATATAAGAATTAAATTTTGAAATGCCATATTTGAACGGTAAAACCCCAGGCGTTCTGGTTCCAAAGTAAGAAGCGCATACAAAGAAAAAAGAACTAACCCTCGAGTCACTGGCGTCGGGGTGGAGTCAGTCGCTAGTCTACGTCAGCGAGTAGGTAAGCTTACGTCCAGGCAGAACGCATTTGACCTCCCATTACCAGATGAAACAACAGCTCAAGAGATTAACGTGTCCCCTGCAGAAAGCTAGAATAATTACAAAAAATAAATTAATTTATTGAAGCCGAATAGTATTGTTTTATACAAACTCTATATACTCTCCACGCTATATTGCGTGCCAGAAATTCGCATAAAGAAAACGAAACGAAGCAAAACAGGACGGATGTTTTCTGGTTGCTAGTCGAACAAAAAATAAATATTACATTTGTTTAGTTAAAGCACGTAAACTTGTCGTCAAGGAAAATAAAACAGGAAAACCCGAATTTTATTGACATAATTTCGCCGAAATCTTTAAAAAGGGAAACACACCAGCATTTAATTAGTGAATACTTGGAAAGACCCCTATCTGATTATGACGTAAATTCCACGGTACGAAATTCTTAGAAAGGATATTTATTTTTAATGAGCAGAAAGATTTCTCAAGGAAAACATATAGGATGTTTATTATTAATTGCATTACAAATTTTAATACATGAAAGGGTTATGTTTAATTTACGAAATAAATTTTCGTGTTTAACGCCAAGAAATTTAAGGTGAAAATTATTGCCTATAAACTAATCAATTAGTTACGATAATGAACGTAACAGCTGATCATTTCACCAAATTCCCTCTTTTCTTTACTTTACACAAAGCCACTGCATCAGTCGTTACTAAACTCCTGGAGGAACAAGTCTTCTTACTTTTTGATGTCCCGAAATATCTTATCACTAATAACGGTTCACAGTTTCGTAGTCTTCAATTTACTTCATTATGTGACCGTTGCCATTCCAACATTCTTTTGACCGCCCGGTATCACCGCCAAGCCAATCCGACGGAATGCATCAACCGTACTGTCAAGACCATGATAGCTTCTTATGTACGCGACAACCATCGTCACTGGGATGTACATCTTTCCCAACTTGCTTGTGCAATCCGTAGATCTAAACATGATGTTATAGGCTGTACACCTTTCTTTGCGTTTTTCGATGGGGAACACATAGTCGCCGGTGATCATTTCGGACAATCATCAGAATTCAACGATCTGTATATTTCTGATCCTGAACACCATTCCCCGGATTCCGAACACTTCAAAAATATTCGGTCTCGCGTCCTAAAGAAACTTGCCGCTGCGTACCGCAACACACATAATCGTTATAACCTTCGTCGTCTCCCAGTTAAATTTCAATCAGGAGATACTGTTTGGCGTCGTAAACGTTCTTTCCGATACTTTACGTCATTTCAACGCCAAACTCGCCCGTAAATTTGTTGGTCCTTTCCCTATTAGTAGAGTTGTGTCTCCTTAGACTTACGAACTTACGGATCATACCGGTGCCAAAATCATTTGGCACGTTAATGATCTTAAACATGTTCATACTGACGATCCTGATGTTCCCAATGTGGCCTTGCTCTCCTTCTGGCGACAAAGAAAGCGAAAAATTGTATAGATGTCTTCTCTTCGCACTTTTTTATAATGGATCTACCTTGTCTTCTTAGTTATCTCCGAACTCTTTACTAGTTGCTATTGGGAATTTGCTTTCTCTCTTCACTAAACTTTCTTGTTTTGCTTGTCTTCTTTGCTGTCGGTTCCTATACTGATAGTGTTTCGTCCATTCGTTCCTTTGGTATGCTTCGTAAGCTCTTCTCCTTTTCTTTAGAAACTGCGACTTTGTCGATTTTTCGGGCCTATTAGCCTTTAGTCTCGTTATTTGTTCGTTGAGAATGACTCTAGTTACCATAGTTTGTAGTACATTGTTTTTTCTACCAGCGCTCTTCCTCTCTTGCTCTCGTACTCTCTTGTTGTTCCTTGGCATACTTGAGGTTTGACCTGTGGGTCCTGATTTAGCTGTTACTGCTAGTTTGTTCCTTGCTCCTATTTTTCCTTTTTTAGGCTTCTTCATATGGGAAACCGATCCTTTTCGTGAGGTTAAAAACATAAATGTTTCTTTATGAGACATTCGTCCGTTAACGATTTTGCAGTGTTAGGCAATTCTATCTTTATCCTCTGCGATTGCCACCTTATACTTTTCCTTTTTCTATATTCTTTACATTTCTTGACTTGATCCGGTGTACTGGTCCTTCAAACCTGATAAAAACTTTTGTATTATTTCTTGAGATTTTCTTGTAGTTTTGTAAGATTTTTTGTGTTGGGTTGTTTATATTATTTTTCTGTTTGTGTGTGCTGGCCTTTCAAGCCGGATACAAATCCTTTTGTTGATTGTTAAGTTGTTCGGGTATTTAAGAAAAAGAATTTTCTTCCGTTTGGTTTTATTAGTATACTACATATTTCGTTGCTTCTGCGTCCTACCCCGACTTTTTAATTCTGCTAGGGAGGAATTTGTTACGTTCAACTCCTGTTCCTTACAAAATCCGCTTAATTATAGTACACTAGCACGTCAACATTGTTTACAAATCTTCTAAATCCGTAATAAGTGGCAACTAAGTAAATCATATTACTCAATGTGTTTCGTTTATATTGTAAATAATTTACAGCTAAATTTATTTTCCGTTGAGTTTGTTGATTATTTACGTCCGCCTCGGTATATTTAAATTTGTTAGTGTGGAATTTCCATGTTTTACTTCAAGCACGCGCCAACAAGTGCCGCGAATGATAAACTTTGTTCCGCATGTGCAAGAACGTGGTAGTAACTGGAAAACACACGAAGCAAGCATGAGTATCGATTTGTCGTTTTGAGCGCTGCATTTCTGCTTACATGTTCTACGTAGAACCTAATTAGAAAAACCGCTTTCTTTCAGAATCACCATTATCGACATAAATGTGCTTCACTACACCCGCCAAAGGAAGAGTTGTTTCCCGTATGACGGACAGGTTCTACCGTTTTGTATACATGGTTTTTCCGTTGGCACGGCTGCGTAAACAACAGGCGAGTGCTTTGAAGTAAATGTTTGATTTGGTTAAAACTTTAATTATGTTATTTGTTAATTATTACTTATTTTTGTATACATGTCCACTTTTCTTTACCACAGAGCTATTCGAAATTTACACCGCAATTTTACAGGAAATAGGAAGAAAGGTGCTAAGTTTTGATTGACGGTCCCAGGAAAAAATGAATTCAAGTTTGTTTGAATTTTTATGTCCGGTAACAAGGTCTTGAACGTATTAAATGTACTCGCCAAAGCGCCAAACGAATATTTAAAAAAAAATCTTTTAGTTGAATTTTTTAAAACTTTGAGTAAGTGGTTAAGATTTGCCTTGCTCAACAACGTTAAAGAGGTTCAAATTTTAATGCGATTACAAATTATTTAAGGCGTTATTCATATAATTGCTTGTTACTTGTTTAAAAACCGGATAGTTTCTCTCCAAAAACTTGTAGTTTATGGATGGCTTAGCAAACAATAGGAGTTTAATTTTTGTTACAAACCGTATTCTCAAGTGGTCGTGAGAAGAGCGTATTGTATTTTGAAACTTATTTAGTGATCCAACTACAAAGTTTCAGAAACCCTGTACATATTAAACTCATGCAACATTTCCGAACCATGCAGATAATCCTCATCAAACTCAACAAGAGCTTATATCTGCTTAATAGTTTGCTTATGTTTTAGGTCGTCTTGTAGATCTCTCTAATTGAAATTTACCATCGTTCGATTTCGAAGACGTTGCTTTATAAATCAAATTCATTCGAAAGCTCCTTGAGTAAATCTAAATTGAGCCTCTATCAAAGTAATCTCCTTTTTAAGTGCTTAAACATGCATTCCGGTCTAAAGAACGTTAGATCGTGATAAAACCAGCATGGATACACATAATTTCTCGCGCTAATTCACAAATTGCACATCACAAGAGTACCTTCTCATTCAATTAAAGGATTTATCCGAACCTCTGGGTCTCTCTCGCTGCTCGTTTCTGGGATGCGGGAGGCATTTATATTCCAATATTGTACAAACAAAATCCTTCTGTATTATATATACAGTTAGAAGCGTTTAACATTGCTGGTAAAGAGTACAATAATAATAACGGGCTTAAGAAAATGTGACAGAACTGCTTTGCTAAATATCAATTATGCTGCAGTTTTATTAATTTTATATATTCCATAACGTTTCCTTATTTTTCTCTATTTTTAAAGTTGAAACTATAATCGTCAAAGAGTAAATAGACTCACTTGAATGCAAAATGGCTAAAATACAAATCTTATTTTTGTATGTCAGTAAAAGAGGACGAGTATCTTAGTGAAGATCCACCAAACAGCTTTACATGACGCCTTCTGGATTCCAACTATTAACGATTTTAGACCACTTTTTATTTTTAGCGATTTAAAACAATTTTTTGCGAACGTTGTTTTTGCGAAGTTGTTTAAAAATCCGAAAACCTTCTTCTAGATTTTTTGGACACCGAGACGTATAATTTAATTCTGACGAAATTTGAAACCTTGAGAGCATTTCAAAAGCTACTTTTTAACTTTTTCCAGTGCGTTAAGTAGGCGCCGATTTTATAATATAACAGTAGCTTTAACTCCGCTACTAGATTGGTTTTAATTTAGATTTAGATTTTAAAGAAAAATTTTAAACTATCAAGTGTTAAATTTGGTTGTAACTTCTTATATCGCCGGATAATCAGACATTTGTATTTCTATACTTTAAATGATTTTAAACAAATTTTTTATATAATGTAGTATATTTAAACCATATAATTTAAATTTTGGGCTTTCGTTAATGCGAGATAATTGGACATTAGTATTCTAGCGTCGTAGAGTCAATCCATAACCAGAATAATTACATTAGAACGTAAACAAGGCGTTTGTACACAAAATATGATTGATAGGCCCTGCGGCACAACTACTTTCAGATGAACTTGATTAACAGGTACTATGCTCTTGCATTTACGGATTGTTTAGATTACAATATAAAATCTAGAGAATGTTATTTGCATAATTTCTGGAATGTTTTCGAAATAATTAGAGCAATTTAATAGGCTTAAATAGCCGGTAAGGGTTTTCAAAGTAAGTTTTAATTGAAGTTCAGTTCCTATTGAAGCTCTGGCTAAAATATATTTGAGTTTAAAGCTTTGAAAGATGCGCTTTAAATACTGTTGTTATAAATTATTGTAGTAAGGATATAAATTAATAATTAGTGCTTGTTTAGTAAATTATAGTAATTTAGAAGACAGCATAGCAGGGTTTAGCAGAGAATACTTCTGCTGTTAGCGGTTAGCTGAAAATAAAGCGGAAAGTTTTTAGAATATTCAATTGTGACTTCTAGTTGTTGAAAGGGCTTGTATAATCATTTTGAAAATAAAGATCTGTTGTTTGTTCAAATAGTTTTTATTACAGTATTTTGGGACTAAATCATTTTGAAAAAAATAATAATAGGATACTTATATTTGAGAGGTTTAATTTAAAATTGTATCCCATATATTGTGGTTAATTGGGCATTTCCATTTGCTACTGTGACCGATTTTATATTAATTTTCAGTTAATGAGGTATGTCCAAACTGCTTATTTGAAATTTTCACTGTAGTTATATGATAAACCAATATTAAAAATGTACATGTTTAAACAATAATCGCATGTGTTTATAAACTTTAATTTGAAACGTTTTTGTGTATTTGTATTTGACTATTTTAAATGATTTTGAAATAATTTTTGAAATAATGCATTATATTTAGGAGATTGAATTCATATTTTGGATGCACTATCCTTATCCTTTATTAAAATTAAACATTTGTATTTTGTTACTGTGAACGATGTTAAACAATTTTTAATTAATGTAGTTCAATTTGTTTAAGATTTTGAGATCCTGTTTATTTGATTTTTTGGTACACAAATTATAATTAAATCATGCAATATTTTGGAAAAGCAAATTAATAAAAGGACATCCATATTTTTAACAATTTTCTCATGTGGTTAATTAAATTGTAGAATAGTTTTATTCGCTACTTAAAATTTTTAATAAATGTAGAACATTGAGAAGCCAAAATTATCTGTAATTATATCGGGTGTTTCACTAAGCGTATTGCAAAGCCGTATATCATAAGGTATACGGCCTAGAGCTTTGCGGAAAAAAAATTTATTAAGGTGGCCGTGAGAAATTGCTGGAACATATTTTTGAGTTTAAATTTTGATCGCAAAAAAGCACAATCGCTAAGGTCAACGACAAAAATTATATTCCTCCAAAAATTCGAGCACAAGCTATTTGCTCAAAAGGTGAATAGACTGTTTACTTAATTCTGTACAAATTTGATCTTAAATTTTTTCTGTAGTTCACACAAGTACGATTGTAGGAACTTGTGAATTGGTCTACATGTAAATAGGATTATCTGGCATATTACATGTTGGAATTGAATGTTCTTAGAATCATTTAAAAGAGAATTTCTCAATGATCAAGAATAAACTATTAACTTGATTTTCTTAGTTTTTCAAATTTGCCAGCCGTCATGCTGAAACCACATTTATTTTTTAGTTTCTAGTGAAACATCCTTCAGAAACTACGGTAGGTTATTAACTAAAAAATGTAGATACCTTGCTCCATTCAAATTCGTTTTAAAATAAATGGGTCTATAATTCTGCTTTCCACAATACTGCACTAAACATTTACATTCCACCTGTGTTGGTGATCAACTTTTAGCATCCAGTAAGGTCTATTTTTAGACCAATTATATATAAATATATATATTGATATGATAAGAAGGTTATTTAGGGGTATATTGAGTCATAATGGTCAACAATACAAGTAAATAGTACTAGGAGATAGAAAACTACATTTATTTAGCATGAAAAATACATAATTTGCCAATTATGCAAAGAGCAAACATTTAACACCCTGTATAAGGATCGCAGTTGACTTTAATTAATGCGGGAAAGCATATCCGTCAACAATAAACACGCATTCAGCAAAAGAAATAACTCTACACGCAATCAAACTTGTCTTAAACCAAAAGCATTCATAAATTGTAAATAGATGCGCGTTAAATGCAGTAAAAGCTAGAAAATCATAATACAATTCACATTAAAATTAAATATGCGATAGTGAAAGGAGATAGCAAAGCGTTCTGATAAGAAACGTATCTTTCGAAATAAATACGTTTTGGAAACGCAAGATGAAGACAGAAATATGTTTATTTACGTCACTTCGTCTACGTGATTTTCTACATGGAGTTAATACAAATCCCAAAGTATTATCTAACCAAACAAAAGCCATAAGTTAAATAAATTACGTGCCAAAGCGAATTAGACATTTCTATAATAGCATCAAAACAGACGGTCTAAAAAAACACAAAATAGAAATCCACGTGTATGCTACGTGAGCAAGAAATCGTTCCGGCGAGTCATTATCAGACGTACACCTGCAGAAGCCCAAAATATCCAAAACATCCTATGCTGGTTAAAAACTTTGAACAAACAGCGCCGATAACCAATGAAATTTAGATAAGGCGTAGCTTATATAACACGCGAATTTCATAAGCAGACGGTCTTGATTCGAACTGAGCACAATCCACATCACTTATAGTCAATACTCTACGCAACGACTGAATATTAGAATTGAATAGTCAAATAATTGTGAAAACTGGTGTTAAAAAATTGTAAAATAAATAATAGTGAAAAATATATGAGACAAGTTTCGCCGTTTGCTGGAAAACAGTTCTAAGAGGAACTACGAAAATCTAATTAAGACGGGGCAAATCTAAGTGAGATTACGAAAATCTAAAGGAGATTAAGAAAATACTAGATTATTGATTAAACGGGGTAAAATTTGGAAACTAAAAAAATTGATAATATTGGAGGAAGTCCGAATGAAGATATTGGTAAAGGCGCACAAAACAGAGGATTGTTTTAAGCATTGAATGGAACAACTCAACTGAAAGTAATCCACAGCACACAGTAGCAGATCCATAAAGACACACAAGGAAAACTACAGGTCAGAACTATCTAGCATAAGGAATTGTTTTCTCTTTATTTGAACATTGACTATATTTATTATACCTGAATATTTTATGTAAAGAGTCATCAAAACATTTTTTTGTACGTAAAAATTTACGTAAATAGGGGAAAAGTCTTGAACGTTCAAAGAATTTCCTATAGAGTACAGTGTAACTTTTGCTGGCTTTAAAATAAGGAAAGAGCGCTTTAATTTTTAGAAATAAACAATTTTAAAATTATTGTTATTTGATTCAGGGGTTCATTTTTGTCATACAGTAAAACAGATTAAGCTGTGAAGTGTATATGATTTTTTCTTTCTCATTATACATATATTAGTCGTCTTCGTTTTTATCTTGCAAGGCAGGAAAAGTATTAGAGAAAAGGGGGTAAATTATTTGATTATCATAACGCTGTGCACTCTGTGTGAATTAAACTGAGCTAGCCGAGGCATATTTAAATTTTAGAATATTAAAAGACAGAGTGGTGGTGATCAGCAGGAGACTGAAAGTATAATTATATCGGCGTGCAACCTCCCCCATCACTACTGCAGGTAGCTACAGCTACCATAATACGCGGCACAATAATAAGGGATATTCGGCACACATATCCCTTAAATAGTGACAATGGTTCAATCTTCTATCAGTATCGATAACTAGAAGGGCCTGGGGCAAAACCATATGATATGGGCACAGTTTGTGGTTTATTATAATACGATACACCGATGCCGTAGATATCCTTTAATTTTCAGACATTTTCCTTGTATTTACCTGCGTATCTGCTTTAACACTTCACACACGCAAGAAATTCACAACATTGTTTTCATTTCTAACAGTACATTTTCTGGTAGCCACCGCAGTTGGATGCACACGACCTGTTTCTTTTAAACGTTTTGCTAATCGTGTAAGTACCATTTTGGTAAAATGTTTTCTCTCAGGATATCCTATTGCATATTCACGTTCAACAACAGCCGCATTTTCAAAACATTTGAAGTAAATTCTAAGCATGTCATAAGCTTTAGCGTTGCGGAAAAACTTTTGTACTTGAAAATTAAGAAATAAACCTACACATACAGGACAAACGATTTAACTATTGGCTAATAAATGAACGTGTTTTTTTTCATCGCCTACTGGTGGTAATTTAAGAAATCTAATAGCAATAAATTATGTATATTGATAAACATTGTGAATAAATTTATTGTCAATAGCGAAAGACGCTTTTGAAAAGGTGCAATAATAATGTTAATGACTAAATAATTTAATTTGATATATGATTCGGAAATTCAAGAAAATTGAAATAAATACATATTTCTTCCTATGGCAAATGGTGAATATATCAAATTAATTTAAAAAGTTTTGTCGCAAGAGGAGTATTCAACTGGACTATACGGTATCAGATAATCCTGAAATGAATCTAGTATCGGAACGTTTAAATCGAACTCGGTTGAAAAAGTTCGATCAATGCTGAATGCCAACGGTTTAAAGAAAGAATTGTGGTCAGAGGCGGTTTTGGCAGCGCATTGCCTGAACTATGATATAAAGTCAAACTAAATTTGTCAAATCTCCGTATTTTCGGTTCAGTTTGGTACAATTCCAAACGATCGAAGATTGATGCAAAATCAGCTAAATGTATTATGTTGGGTTATGCCACAAATTGTTCATGTCGATTATGGAATACCGAAACAAATAAATTGATAATGGATGAAATGTGATTTTCAACGAGCAAACTGTTATGAACCGAAATAACTATTTAGAATTGTATGAATGCGAAGGAGGCGGTTGACAGTCCCAGGGATGGTGACATTGTTAAAGACAGTATTGGGGATCTTGCAGAAAATATTCATGATACAAGTTTGAATCGTTTTGATGATGACGAGGTATTAAGCTTACAGCGCAGTAGTAGAGCACGACGACCACCTGAAGGATATATTGATTGGCAGGATGCTGCAGATTTTACTTTATCGGCAAATCAGTATGTTGACAACGATCCAAAGATGATCAGTGAATCAAAAGAAGTAACTGATCGCAAGGATTGGCAACAAGCCATTAATGAAAAATACTCATTGCTATTTAAAAATGGTACATGGACTGTGTGTGATTTGCCAGATGGAAGGAAGCCGGCATCATGCAAATGGGTTTTTTAATTAAAACGAAAATCTGACATATCTATTGACAAATACAAAACACGTTTGGTGGCGAAAGGTTTTTCACAAACAAGCGGTTTTGATTTTAACGAAACATATGCTCCGGTGGCAAAATTGGTAACATTACGCACACTATTATCCATAGCTGTTCAACATGATATGACTGTACACCAGATGGATATCAAAGGAGCATTCTTGAATGGTGAATTATCTGAAGAGATATATATGGAATTGCCTGAAAGATTTGAAATTGATAATAAGGTACGCAAACTGAATCGTGCGTTATACGGTTTGAAACTAGCTTCACGAGCTTGGAATGAAAAATTCAATTATTTCATGCTGAAGATTGGTTTTATACGTTGCATTTCGAATCAATGTCTCTACATCAAGGTAGAGAATAGTATAATATGCTATGTTCTGCTGTATGTTGATGACCTGTTGATCTATTGCAAAGATGAACAAATAATTAGTGTCATCAAAGGATTATTAAACAATCAATGACTGATATTGGAAAGGTTGATACTTTTCTTGGAATGAACATTAAGCAAAACATCTACCAGGATACAAATAATTTTGAATCAAACACAATATTTAAACAAAATTTTAATTAAATTTGGAATGTATCAATGTAAAAGTGCCAATACACCAATGGAGGTTGGTTTGGATTTAAGGAAACGAGACTCAAACAAATTGTTTTAAAATTAATTTTGAATTGAAGTGGGTGTATATGATTAAATTTATTAAAATTAAAAGGCGGTATTGGAATAGTTCAATATTTAATTTCACATATTATAATTCCATTAACTTTAAAAACTGATCACATCACTTGATTTGACAAGTATGTCATAATAATATGATGAAAGTTTTTCATTATAAAAACATATTTGTTAGTTTAATTTTCAGGTGCGCAACTTTTGCTTCAAGTGCTTGATTCTTTAATTTAGAGTCACCATATGTATTGGAATTATATAACACTAACATTTATATAATTACCGTGTAAAATTCTGCGAATTGCTCTTTGAAATGTCAACCATATAGCTGCGTTCCGCTTTATACAAAACTTAATTTCCTTATAATCACGTATTCAAAGCTTGAAGCATTTTATTTAGCTGTAGAAAGCATACGGCTTACTCTATACAGGCAATTTATGTGGTTTCAGAATTTTGAAGGAAAAGAGGGTAACCTCGATTGAATAAAATTGGGGTGTTGTCGAAACTGTATTTTTGAAATGCTGCTTGTCAGAGAAAGGATCGATTCTAATAGAATTTAGAACTTAAGGGATTTCCTGAGGAATCTACGGTACAGTAGGATTGCTATTAAAATTTTCTTTTCCAGTAAAAATAAAGTAACGTGATTTAAGCATAAAAGCGCCGTTGAAGTTTTACGAGTCTGCATTTGTGCACATCTCGAACGATCGAAAGCGATAACTGTATGTGAAAACCTTTTGAGAGGTAATTCGTTATAGCAGGACTATCAGGAAAATTAGAAATAAATTTCGCTATTGAGGAGCTTCTGCCGCATTAATTAGTTTTTAATAAAATGTGTTTGCCCTGGGTAAATTTAATGAAAAGGCGTTTATAGATTATTCATCTTAAATTGAATAAATTTTCTATTATTGGTATTTTAAGAATTTGGATTTATGAAACGATATCGTGATGCTAAATTTATTCGGTATCTTATTTACTCGTCAGTTGAATCTGCAAGTAGTTTTAACTGTACCGTATTCAAGTAAAGTCGGTTCTATGCAAGAGTATTGTCCAAATTATTCCTCTTATGTGACATCCTTGATCTTCAAGCAACGCTATTATAAGCGCTTGGGCCTTCTTTATTATAACACCTCAATCAAAGTTTGGATTCGATATTATATCAATATACCTTTTCCTAGGTTGCTACAATATTAGTAATAACGTTTTTGCAGTAATTGTAAGATGGAGAACGTTGGTTGATCGATACCAAAACGCTTTCTATACTTTTTGATATTGTCTTCAACCCAATAGCTCACCTAGCTCACATATGTGGACCAGCTACTAAAATTGTTTTTATTGCTATCAATTATTAATTATTATTTCAGCTGCACTAACTACATGCCAATAGACCTAATTCCACACTGTTGCCAGCATTTAAAATTATGCGCTGAAGTCTACTGTCAATAAGTTGCAAAGTTGACCGAACTTCCCTTTAAGTTAATATCATAAGGTGTGTGTGTGCGCGCGCGCTTGTGCGTGTGCACGTGCGCGCACGCACGTGTGTTTGCGCGCGTGTGCGTGTGTGCATGTTTAAAAAACGTTAATTTTTGTTACAACATTCGTGAATTAAAGTAGATTCAAATCATTGTTTATTTTCGACTATCAAGATTTCTGATACTGTCTATAAGTTAGTGTTATTTATTTTTATAAAGTTATTTGCATTTTTATAATGGCCCACAAATGAGGAACTTCGTAGTTAACAGGATTTTGAAGCTCATTTATATATAACATTCATTTAAAGATTGCTTTTAAAAAAATGTTATCCAAGTAGTTGTATTCGGTAAAGGATACTCAAACATTATTTAAAGATGATAGGTTCTTTAAAGATTTGGACGACTTTGAAACTATAAATGTAGTAGAGAGATTTTACTTTAAGAATAACCTAACGTCATCATGCGCATAAAACAAAAATCGGTTTGAAAAGGTTCGTTATATAATATTGTAATTGTTTATTGCAGTTTTCGAGCATCAGTGACGTCTAATCAGCCATAACGCCATTATCGTTCATTTATGCACTCAGCATACGGTAACTCTATATCATCGTTTCATCAAATTCTGTCAAATACTTTATTATGATCTAGAAAGAGATCTGTGCGGTACTCGAATACATGTTCTCGATAGCTTGTACTCGAGTACTTTTAGGGTACTCAGTACTCAATCGAGAGTACTTTATATTAAATGTACGTGTACTGGTACTCAACACTATACTTAAATACAATATTGTATTCGAGTACTTTAACGTGTACTCGAGTACATTTAAAGGTCTCGAGTACATTCAAAGTACTCGAATACATTTACAATACTCAAGTACATCCAATGTACTTGAATACTTTTACAATACGTACTCGAGTACATTTGGAACGTCAGTGAAGCTGGCAGCTACAGTTAGCAGCCTAACCCAGCCTCTACAATTAACCACTGGCCCTTCTACCAATCATCGTTAAAGCCACGCCAATTTTAGCCCAACAGCAAATAGTTCCACCCCCTCTTTCTTACAATACAACCTATTGTAAGTAAGAAATAAAATATACAATAACCGTGTTTAACAAACAAATCTAAAACAGAATTTTGGTAAATACCTATTGAAAATGATATTTTTTGATGAAATCTCCAGAAGCACATGTATAATGTTACTAAAAAATCTAAATTTTTGCATATATTCAAACATTATAGCAAAAGTTATTAGCGTTTACGTGATATATATCAAGTAACCGCTACCTCCACTTTAATTTTTGTTTTGATTTCTATTAAAACAACGACTTTGTCAAAAAAGCTCCATTTAGGCACACCAGCGATCAATACGAATGCGACAGAGTTTTAGATTTCATGCCTAAATAAAAAAGTTATTAACATTTACGTGATATATATCAAGTAGCCGCTACCTCTACTTTAATTTTTTTCTTGCTTTCTATTAAAGCAACGATTTGTCCAAAAATCTCCATTTAGGCACACCAGCGCCCAATACGTATGCGACAGAGTTTTATATTTCAAGCCCAAATAAAAAAGTTATTACCGTTTACGTGACGTCAGTGAAGCTAGCGGTTACAGCTTGCAGCCTAAACCCCGCCTCTTCAATTATCCACACCCTTGCTATCAATCATCGTTAAAGCCACGCCTATTTTAGCTCAACATGAAATAGTTCCACCCCTCTTTCTTACAATTCAAGCTATTGTAAGTAAAAAAGAACGTAAACAATAACCGTGTTTACCAAACAAACCTAAAACAGAACTTTGGTAAATACCTATTGAAAATTTGTTTTCTGCTGAAATCTCCAAAAGCACATTATAATCTTACTAAAAATTTAAATTTCCGCATATATTCAAACATTATAGCAAAAGTTATTAACGTTTACGTGATACATATATCAAGTAGTCGCTACTTGTACTTTAATTTTTTTCTTGCTTTCCATTAAAGCAACGACTTTGTAAAAAAATCTCCATTTAGGCACACCAGCGGCCAACATGTGTGCGACAGAGTTTTAGATTTCAAGCCCAAATAAAAAAGTTATTAACGTTTACGGGATATATATCAAGTAGCCCCTACCTCTGCTTTAATTTTTGTCTTGCTTTCTATTAAAGCAACGACTTTGTCAAAAAATCTCCATTCAGGCACACCAGCACCCAATACGTATGCGACAGAGTTTTAGATTTCAAACCCAAATAAATAAGTTATTAACGTTTACGTGATATATATCAAGTAGCCGCGACCTCTACTTTAAATTTTTTCTTGCTTTCTATTTAAGCAACGACTTTATTAAAAAAATCGCCATTTAGGCACACTAGCGTCCAATACGTATTCAACAGAGTTTTAGATTTCAAGCCCAAATAAAGAAGTTATTAACTTTTACATAATATACAGGGTGTCCAGATACTCATGTACAAAATTTTAGTTATGGTAGGGAAGGTCATTTCCTACCAAAATACCTCTGTATGTCAGAATCCAATTCTTTACGGTCTAAAAGTTATTTCACTTTTTGTATTTTTTTGGAAAAAGCGTGCCTAACCATAGATTATTAATTATTAAAAACATAATATTGGCTCTTTAAACGTAATTCTTTGTTTACGGTGTAGATGAAGGGTGCCTCTTTCATAAATGACAGATATTTCAAAAAATCGCCCATTACCACAAGAGAAAATCGAAGTTGTCGGCATCGCTTCAGTCTTATGAAAAATAGTTCGTGCTATTCAAATCGAAATTACTCAAAAAAGTACCTCTTACTAAAAAGGGCACATCTATCTAAAAAGCATCTTTAGTTTATCCCCTTTCTTTAGAGGTATAACTCATAAGCGTAAGTTTAGAAACTAAGCAAATATTTGAGTTTAATCGTACGAACAACACTTTTATTTAAGAATTCAACTAATCAGTTTCCTTATATTTCTTAAAAAATAACCACTAAATAATATTCAATCCATACAAAAATTGATTGTTTATAATAAATGTTCAAATGTTTGACCACCTGTTTGAATACACAAACGACACCTCCTGAAAAAGTTACGTTTTAAAAGCCTGAATGCACAGCGATTTCTTCTTATTGTTATTGTGGCCTCACGAGTCTTTCTACGCAGGTCATGCTCATCTATTATGTTTGTTCGGTATTCCAAGTCTTTGAAATATCCCCATAAAGAATAGTCGATGGGGTTCAGATCTGGTGAACTCGGCGGCCAACGGATAGTGCCATCGATTAAGGTAGTCGGCATTTAACAACACATACAGGGCAAACGATTTAACTATTGGCAAATAAATAAACGTGTTTATTTTCATCGCTTACTTGGGGCATTTTAAGGAATCTAATAGCAATAAATTATTTATATTGATAAACATCGTAAATAAATTTATTGTCAATAGCGAAAGACATTTTTGTTGAGGCGCAAATACATATTTCTTTCTATAGCAGATGGTGAATATATTTCAAATTAATTTAAAAACTATTATCGCAAGAGGGGTATTCAACTGAAGTATACGGTATCAGATAATCCTGACATGAATCCAGTATCGGAACGTTTAAATCAAACTTTGGTTGGAAAGGTTCGATCAATCCTGAATGCTAACAGTTTAAAGAAGAAATTTTGGTGAGAGGCGGTTTCGGCAGCAAATCGCCTGAAGAATCCATGGCCGACCAGTGCCCTTTAGCAAACAATTTCATAACAAATTACCGGCTGAACTATGGTATAAGGTCAAACTAAATTTGTCAAATCTCCGTATTTTTGGTTTAGTTTGTTACAATTTTATTCCGGATTCCAAACGATCAAAGATTGATGCCAAGTCAGCTACATGTATTATGTTGAGTTATGCTTCAAATTGTTCACATCGATCATGGGATACTGAAACAAATAAATTGATAATTGGATGAAATGTGATCTTCAACAAGCAAACTGTTATGAACCAAAATAACAATATAGAATTCTATGATTACAAAGGAGGCCGTTGACAATCCCAAAGATGGTGACGTTGTTAAAGACAGTATTGGGGATCTTAAAGAAAATATTCATGATACAAGTTTGAATCGTTTTGATGATGACGAGGTACTTAGCTTACAGCGCAGTAGTAGAGCACGACGACCACCTGAAAGACATGGTGATTGGCAGAACGTTCTACATTTTGCTTCATCGGCAAAGCAGTATGTTGACAACGATGCAAAGACACTCAGTGAAGCAAAAGCATTAACTGATTGGAAGGATTGGCAACAAGCTATTAATAAAGAATACTCATCGCTAATTAAGAATGGTACATGGCTTGTGTGTGATTTGCCAAATGGAAGAAAACCGGTATCATGCAATTGGGTTTTTTAACTAAAACGAAAATATAACGTAGCTATTGACAAATACAAAACACGTTTGATAGCTAGAGGGTTTCACAAACAAGCGGTTTTGATTTTAACGAAACATATGCTCCGGTGACAAAATTGGCAACATTACGCACACTATTATCCATAGCTGTCGACATGATATGACTGTACACCAGATGGATATCAAAGGAGCATTCTTGAATGGTGAATTATCTGAAGAGATATATATGGAATTTCCTGAAGGATTTGAAATTGATAATAAGGTACGCAAACTGAATCGTGCGTTATACGGTTTGAAACTAGCTTCACGAGCTTGGAATAAAATATTCAATTATTTCCTGCTGAAGATTGGTTTTATACGTTGCATTTCGGATCAATGTCTTTATATCAAGGTAGAGAATGGTATAATATGCTATGTTCTGCTGTGTGTTGATGACCTGTTGATCTAGTGCAAAGATGAACGAATAATTAGTGTCATCAAAGGATTATTAAACAATCAATGACTGATATGGAAAGGTTGATACTTTTCTTGGAATGAACATTAAGCAAAACATCTACCAGGATACAAATAATTTTGAATCAAACACAATATTTAAACAAAATTTTGATTAAATTTGAAATGGATCAACGTACAAGTGCCAATACACCAATGGAGGTTGGTTTGGATTTAAGGAAACGAGACCCAAACGAATTGTTTTAAAATTAATTTTGAATTGAAGTGGGTGTATATAATTAAATTTATTGAAATTAAAAGGCAGTATTGGAATAGTTCAATATTTAATTTCACATATTATAATTTCATTAACTTTCAAAATGATCACATCACTTGATTTGACAAGTGTATCATAATAATATGATAAAAAATTTTCATTATAAAAAGATATTTGTACTTTTTGTTAGTTTAATTTTCAGGTGCGCAACTCTTGCTTCAAAAGTTGGTTCTTTCACCTCATATTGGAATTATATAACACTAACATTTATATAATTACCGTGTAAAATTCTACGAATTGCTCTTTGAAATGTCAACCATATAGCTGTGTACCGCTTTATATAAAACTTAATTTCCTTATAATCACGTATTCAAAGCTTGAAGTATTTTATTTAGCTGAAGAAAGCATACGTCTTACTCTATACAGGCAATTTATGTGGTTTCAGAATTTTGAAGGAAAAGAGGGTAACCTCGATTGAATAAAATTGGGGTGTTGTCGAAACTGTATTTTTGAAATGCTGCTTGTCAGAGAAAGGATCGATTCTAATAGAATTTAGAACTTAAGGGATTTCCTGAGGAATCTACGGTACAGTAGGATTGCTATTAAAATTTTCTTTTCCAGTAAAAATAAAGTAACGTGATTTAAGCATAAAAGCGCCGTTGAAGTTTTACGAGTCTGCATTTGTGCACATCTCGAACGATCGAAAGCGATAACTGTATGTGAAAAGCTTTTGAGAGGTAATTCGTTATAGCAGGACTATCAGAAAAATTAGTAAAAAGTTTCGGTATTGAGAAGCTTCTGCCGCATTAATTGGTTTTTAATAAAATGTGTTTGCCCTGGGTAGATTTAATGAAAAGGCGTTTAAAGATTATTCATCCTAAATTTAATAAATTTTCTATTATTGATATTTTAAAAATTTGGTTTTATAAAACGATATCGTGATGCTAAATTTATTCGGTCTCTTATTTACTCGTCAGTTGAATCTGCAAGTAGTTTTAACTGTACCGTATGCAAGTAAATTCATCGTAATCACCTGCAAAATAGAATGAAACCTAGGGTTATAAACAATATAATGATGTTTAAAACTGTAGAGTTTAAGGCAATTCAACAATTTATATTGTCTTATGGTTGTAGAACTATTGTTATAAAAGTTAATGTGTACTCATAAAATAAATGGTAAGAAGTGACTAACCCGAAAATAAAATTAAGGTTCATACCATTCACTCATAATGAACGTTTCTCACTAATTTCAATCCGGACACTTCGAAATATTGTAGTTGGTGTATATGAAGCATACAAATTCACTACGAGAATATTTTCAAATTATAAACATCATTACATTGAATTTTCTATTATAAAGCTTTAGACAAGTTCGTAATAGATAAGAGCAAACCCAATTTGCTACAAGTGCACGTTTCCAGATACTATGTATACTTACATTGTAATTTTCAAACCCAATGGATAGCATTGCTTTTCTAAATTTGAAATAATAGCGTTATAAGTTTTGAGATATATCCGAAATACAGTCCGCTAAATTGCAATCTATGCATTAATACGGTTAGAGATAATATAGTGTTATAAATGTAGTTAGCAAATTGGCATTCAGCAAGTTAACTGTAATCCCCCTGACTAAATTACTTCTCTAATGTAAATTATTAACAAAGCATCAATATTCGCGAACCAACTCGTACAATTATTGAAAATATAAGAGCTTCAATGTAGTTTGGAGAGCGGTCCCTCAGGTGTTCAAAGCAATTTAGTAGATTGCCTGTTGGAAAGGCATTTTTCTGCTTTTATTGTGAAGAGCATATATATCCTCACAGGGATTTTTAAATAACCTCTTTATTTTATTTGATATAATAGTGTTGCTGATAACAACCGCTTAGTGGCCGAAGCGGATACACGTCAACTTAAATAATTTTGTAGTTAGGATATTATTTAATCTAAAAAGAGAAATAACTTTTCTATTATACGAGGCATGTTTTTAAGTAAGTACCGTTTCAAAATTCCGCCATGAAACTTTCCACAATCATGTCTTTCTTCAAGGTCACCGTATGCGGATTACTGTTCAGCACCCTTACTGGTATCATATTTCGAAACTTTACCAGTGTTTTTCCAATCAGTAATCCCACCTGACCCATTCCCGATTCAGTTGCTTCCATCATGCATACTTGTCCTTCCCGGAGAGTACCATCCGGGCGTCCCATCACGTCTTTTCCGTTTTCTCGGGTATTTTCATTTCACAAATCATTCGAACTTGCATCGTCTGGTTACTCGTCCCTTGCAATGGAATCTCATCATCATCTATCCGAAGCACATTTTCTTTCATGTTCACATGAAACTCATATTCTTTCATGCGATCCATTCCCAAGATAACTTCTTGTTATTTCAGCTACCAACACCCGATGATTAATTAGTTTGTCCCCAATTTCCAATGTTACGGCAGTCTCTCCGTGGGTAGAAATTTTCTCACTACTTGCTGTTCGAAGACATACCGATGTAGGTAGCACTTTTCTACTACCAACCAATCTGGTCTCACAATAGCCCTTCTTGTTCCTATATCCACGAGTAATCGGACAACCCTACCAATAATTCTACCATCACTATAAATGCTGTCCAGACTTCCCATCGACGATGCAGCACGGATGATAATTTCCGGGACACTACGTTGTGCTGTCGACATTTGCCCCCTTACGTCGACTTGTTCTAGTTTTCCTGCTGTTCAACCGATTGTTTTTTTGGTTGACTACAGAGCCTCTGCATATGACCAACTTTACCGCAGTTCCAGCATCGCAGACCTCATCTCCGCCGTCGTTGTCTTTCCAGCCTTTCCGCCTTTTGCTTTTCAAACACACGGTTGATTATTTCTTCTATGCTGTTCTACGACTGACCCGGTTCTACTAAGGCAGACCGAACTTTGTGACTCATCCTGTGTGATGTATGCTTAGCTGCTTCAAATTCAAGCGCATTAGCCAGTGCGTCATCTAACATTTTTGGCCGTGTCAATCTTAGCGCTCGCTGTTTTTCGCCGTCTTTAACACCATCCACAAATGTTTGAACGGCCAGTTGTTCGAGAAAGCTATCTGGTGCCGTTGGGTATGCCAATCTAACTAATCTGTCTTGTCTTTTGCGAGCGGTTCTTAACTTGTGCATGGTAGACCTGTTGAAGGTGAGCGTCTCCATATCTCATCGCAAGCTTCGATGTTAAGGGGCCGCAATCATTCTGCTGGTGATCGAAAATCGTTTGCAAGATGTTAAGAGCTTCCCCCCGTAGGGCCACTATTAAGGAGATAACCTTCTCTTTGTTGCACCAACCGTTGGCTATTGCAGCAGTTTCAAATTGTTTCAAATATGTGGGCCAAGGTATTTTACCATTGAATGTGGGTGGTTTCACTTTAAATTTTGAGGGTATTGACTCGCTTCCTTCCATGCTTGTTATTTCTGAAATGTTCTGATTTACAACTTGGTTTGCTAATTCAAGTGGCCGCGTTGTTAGTGAAATCATTTGTACCTGCAAGCCTCATCACATCTTCCATTTTTACCAATTTACTGTCCAACTTTTGCTCAACTGTTTTTACCTGTTTCAATGCAACGGAGCTTTCCATTAATCTTTGTTCTAACGTGGCTGTCTTTTCATTCAACTCTTCCATTTTTTTTAGCATTTTCACTTAACTTTTCTTTAAGGGTTGATTCCAGTTCCACCGACCTCACTTCCATTTTTTCAGCATTTTGACTTAACTTTTCTTCCACACCGGATTTAAAATCCTTAAAGAAATTCATTAAAGTTTCTGCGTCCATTTTACTTTGACTTCTTGTAACAGGCATATACAACTACTTAAACGTCTTTTGTGTTTTTTTTTCTTTTGACACACCCAACACAGTCTGACACCAGTGTAGCGGGCTACTATTAACGCGTTTCACCAATTTAAAACAAGTAATAACATGTCTTTCTTACTCACTGTTCACAAGTCCAATTAACAGCATATCTTCTTAAACTAATTTCTTAACCATATGTCTATTAACAACACTAACAATACTATAATTTATTTATTACACTTTTGTCTATTTATGTATTCTACAAGCTGACGGTAGAATATACACGTTCACATAGCACAAACTTATATTTACTCTTGGACTTCCAAAAGCATAACTTTTTAAAATTTAAACATATCGTGGCATTACTAGTTACAACCAAAAAAATATACAACTTTATGGTGAATTTAAGTTCTATTTAAAACCAAAACAAATATAACATAGAAATATAATCCTCCTCATATGCAAACTTGCCTAATAATGTGATTAATATGATGTCAATGCTTTTCATCGTTTGTCGTAAAATTATAGTAATAGTACTTCTGTTATTGATTGTGCAATAAGTGTAATGCAATTGTCGTTCCAATTCTGCATTAAATACAAAACCAACATTATTTCAAATAAATAAATATTAGTTTTACTCTGATTTAGATATTAAATAAACAATTTAAATAAACAAATATTAGTTTTCGGTTGTTAAACCAAACAACACACCTTTATACCTTAAACATATTCAGTAAAATAGTAAATTCACCTGAAATTTTACATATTAAACAATCCACATCAAGTCAAAAGCAACCGGTAACCCATAAGTATATTTCCTTCAATGGTTAAATAACTAATGGTTTTACCATAAGTACCAGCATCACATTCAAAACAACGTTCTGATTACAAGAAGTAATCAGATTACCTTAAATAACCCCTACATTATAAACTTAAAAACATTACCTTTAATAAAAAAAAACGCCAAGTGAAATGTTTCAACCATCCATCTTGACATCTCCAAACAAAGTCGTGTAACCCTGTCCACTAGATCGATCGTCTGTACACATGCGCCTTTATTACGTAAATTCTGACATAACAGAATGCGTTCAGAAACCTGCAAGTGGTTACCGAGTTCTTCTAATAAATACCTTCAAATATCGAAATGTACTCCATAATATTTTCAATAATTATCAACCAATTTGAAATCGACTTAGAAACAATACGGATCACTTCAAGTGGTATTCCAAATATTATTAATGCGAACGCTAATGTAAATAAAACTAAGTAATACGTATGTTAAAAAGGCCACTGTCTCATAAACACCAATGCATAATAACCATTTATTATATAGCAACATAACATATTACTACAAAGAAAACATATTCTGAAATGTACAAGTTTATATATTATTGAACCCTATAATAGGATAAACAAGAATATCTTGAATCTGTCAGACATGCAGTCAAACAAACAATATTTCACAGATTTAGTAATAGTAGAAATGATAAATGTGAAGGTCTGCTTATCGCTAAAAATACAAACCTACGGTCGATGTCCCGCGAATGCCCACGGTGTACCTACATCTGTTGGCTAGCTACAGACGCCATTGCGATCACAATCGATCGTTTACCCATTTGCTGTTGCGTATTTAAAATGCATCTGTCTATTGAGAATCCCGCCAATGGTAAAATATGCGCTGTTATTCGTTTTCTTAGTGCTAGAGGCGCAAAAGCAGTTGAAATTTACCGTCAGATTTTTGAAGTATGCGGGCAAAACTTTAAGAGTAAGAGCTTTCAAAGATGACCGAAAGAATGTTTATAACGATAAACGCAGTAGGCAACCCTCAGTGATCACGGACGGATTAGGTGCAGAAAGTCGACGAAAAAGTGACAGAAAACAGACTCTTCACTATTTCTTCGTTATCAGAGGTGTTCCCTCAGGTTTCAAGAACTGTTATCTAAGAAATTGTTACCGCACGCTGTCAAATCAGGCGGCAAACTTCTATGATAACGAAATACAAAAGATTGTTGTTTGATATGATAATAGTCTTAATGTCGGTGGCAATTATGTGGAAAAGTAAATAAAAGTCTGGCCAATGTAATAAACGTCCAGTTTCCTGCTGTCCGCCACCGCTCTGTGTTTCTCTCTAATATTCTAATGTTAATTATGCCACGGCTAGCTAAGTTTAACTCACACAGAGTGCACAACGTTACGATAATCAAATAAATTAACCCCTTTTTCCTAAAACTTTTCCTGTTTAGAATGATAAAACGAAGTCTATCAATATTTGTATAATAAGAAGAAAATAATATCTACACTTCACAGTTTTACTATATGAAAAATAAACCCTTGAATCAATTTATAATATTTAGATTATTTATCACCAAAATTGTATCTCCCTTTCTTTAATTTAAAGCTACCAAAAATGATACTATTACTGAAAAAATCTAGAACGTTTAAGATCTTTCCCCTTTTTACGTATGAAATATTTTTGTTGACTCCTTACAAAATATAGTCAATATTCAAATAAAAAAATGAAATAATTCCTTATATTAGGTAACCCTGATCTATAGTTTTACCGGTGTGTCCTTCTTGGTTTCCCCTTTGATCTGCTGCTACGTGTTGTGGATCAACCTTGATTACCTTCAATCGAGTAGCTTCTTTTAAAACAATGCTCTGCCTTGTGCTTCCTCCCGTGAATTTGAACCAATAATTTTCATTAATTTGTTGCCAAAATTTGCTGCGTGCTTTATTTAGATTTGCTTGTCGTCAGTTAGAGTTGTAGTAACTTGGAGATTGCTTAGTGCAACTTAGAATTTTCCTTGTCTTGACTTAGAGGTAACTTAGAGCCCTACATTATAAATATTTAACCTATCTTAATTAATAAAATTTCTATTCATGTTTTTTAGCAAACGGCGATACCTTTTTTATCTATTTTCACTATAATTTATTTTAAAATATTGTATAACACCACTTTTCACAAATTTTAATTATTTAATTTAAATATCAATTCGACGCGTAAATTTTTGAGTAACAGTGACGCAGCTTCTACGTAGTTCTAAGTGAGACCGAGTCTTATCAAACTTTGGGCGTTATATAGTCTATCCCTATCTAAAATTCATTGGTTTATCTGAACTGTCGTTCAACCACAGGTTGTTTTGGGTATTTCTGTGGATTTTACATTTTACATTTTACATTTTACTGATGGAACGATTCAGTGATCACATATTCTCTTAATATTTTTATTATTTGCCGATCTTTGACCGCTTGTTTTGGTATTATTACTGGAAATTTTAATTTACTTTGGCCTTTAATTTAGTTTATGGCTCTTGTTTGTGTAGATTAAGCTTTTTGGGAATCGAACGAATTTCATTAATAAAATCACGTAGCATAAATGACGTACATCAACATATTTTCGTTTATATCTTGTGTTTAAAACTCGTTTCTTTTGAAATAGGCGTTTCTTTATCAGAGCGCTTTACTATCTTCTTTCATTATCGCGTGCTTAATTTTAATAAATTTTGCATGATGATTTACTAGATTTCACCTTATTCCATGCGTATCTATTTAAGAACGCTTCTTGATTTAGAACTATTTTAATTGCATGTGTAATTATCTCTGCTGAATATGTTTTTGTTATTGAAGGACATGCTTACTGGCATTGATTAAAGCTAATTGCGGTCCTTATATAAGGTGTTAAATGTTTGTTCTTCGCATATTATGTGAATTACGTGTTTTTCATGTTAATTAAATGCAGTTTTCTAATTCCTAGTACTATTTTCTTGTATTGCGCGATCACCACGACTCAATATACCCCTAAATAACCTTTTATCATAACATATATATATATATATATATATATATATATATAAAGTAGGTAAATACTATGAAAATAGAACGCTAACAAATACTAACTATTACATATGTGGCTTTGTAGTGACTGGTACTCCAATTTGAGTGTGCATGTCAATGTTTCGGTGTTATTGGGTTCAATTGCCTAATTTATCCTGCAAATGCCTTTGGCAGTTAAAATATTGTGCTTTTATTACTTCTTGAGAATGCTTTCTTCTGTGCGGGAGTATTTTGGCTGCCAATGCCAAGAGTTATTTTTTTTTAATTCAGCTTGTTTATTCTCATTCGCACACATCCAAACGATACAAAAAGAATTAAAACAAAAACAAACACAAAAAAAGATGTCGGCGAAGCCAATTTCTGTAGCTAGTTTACTGTAATACTGTGAAGTTGATCTGAATTCATTATACATCAACGACACTCATACATTAAAGTAAATAATAACTTAAGTTTACAATACCAAGCACTCAGCAAATTAAATAAAATTGGAAGTCTGTTAATTCAGGAAGTGTTAGTTCCGTAATGAACTTACAGCATTGCTAGCATCATAAATTTAATCCTACATAGATCGAGCTTTACTCTTTCAATTCGGAAGCTTACAATTCCGTACTTGCTGGTTATTACTTTAACATTAAAATACAATGTTGTGTCGAAAAGTAATTCTCATCTAAACTAACCGAAAGCAAGCAATTACAATCGATTTGTTTTTGCTGTTCCATACTGCAATATATTTATATAACCACTCTCAGCATGGACGCTGTTCAGTTTAATACTGACGTAATTCGATCTTATAAATCTTTGCACGTAAAAATTTCCAAGTGGCCAATTTATCCGCGCAAGATAAAGCAATTACAATTTTTCAAAACGTCCAGATTAAAATTAAACAAGAAACTTGTGCACCGACTATTTGAATTGCCTTTGTCTCCAAGCTGCCCGACCTGCTATTACCCTTTTCTATTTATTGCGAATATTTATTACAAGGTTTATATACAGTGTACATAATATAATTTTCGTTGCAATTGTCGTAAGTATTTTATAGCAGTGTGTAAAGTCGTTACAGTTGTACTGTTTACAATAATATTAAGTGCAATTTGGTTAATATTTTCCGATATTTTCATTAAAAAGTACGAGAAAAGTGATATTCATTTAAATAAGGCTTGCTGGTGTTGTAAGTAAATTTAACAGACTTATACGGGATAAACAGTTGTGGCAACCTACTGCAAACCTTACGCAAATAACAATAGCGCATTAAGTGAAAAGCACTTATGAAGTGTACCCGCTGACTAGCTTGTACTTTTCCTAATGGGCAAACATTAGATTAGCTTTTATAGTAAATTTTATTGAAAAATTATTGGATATACCTATGAACTAGCATTATGTTGTGTGAAGTTTATTACACTACGTTATAAACTATTTTTTTAAACTGCTATTAATAAAGTAATTTGATTATAAATATGTTAACGCTGTACCTGATGATAAATCAAAATCACTTGAATAGTTTTAAATAAGTATAACCTGCATAGACAAGTTTTCTTCTTTGAGCAGACACCAATTTTATTGTAACTAATTAGGAAGTATATAGAACATTCTGGCAATTACGATTATCTGTTTTATTAAAACAGTTTCATATTCATTTAATGATGAGAAAGGATGATTCATAGGTATCGTATTACAATCATATTTGTTTGCGATAAGAATAAATGATTAACATAGTAATACAATAGGGTTGTTTTCGAAAGTTTGATGATTCACATTCTAGATTTCTCTGTATTTTTTTGGACAAAAGTTATTGTAAATAAGAACAAACTCCGTTGCGATAGATTAGTATTATTTTGAATTTCGTCCTAATAAACATTTGATGCACATAAATCAACGTAAAGGTAAATTTGCTCATGTGATGTAAATATAAATTCTCTTACGTCACGTAAATGTGTTAGATGAATAAATTATCAGTAAGATTAGTGCTGCTATAGTCATATATAAAAGATTAAATTAGTACAAATAGTGATTAAGCTAGCGCTAATATAAACAAAACTTTAAATATTTGTGGTTGTGAAGAATAATCAGACTTGTATTTATTGGAAATAAAGGTAAAATTACAATTAAAAAATTCACTACACTGGTGTCATTTAGTGGAATAGTAGTGAAAGGACGTTTCGACAATTTCCTTTTGAATACCAGAAACTCGTAATCAACTACAGAAAATAGAGAGCGATATTCTTTTGTCTTTGACGTACTGCAAGTCATGAATGTAGGAGAGCTCTGCGAGCAGGAGAGCAAAATGAGAGAAGATAATATCACGATACAGAAACCCTATCCGAGTAGACCATTGTAAAGTTTTAATTTACTCTTTTTAAAAAATTGAACGTAGTAAAATTAGAAGGTATCTATTATATAACAAACAATTTTTATCCATTATACTTATAAAAAGCAATAAACAATTTCACATGTGTAAGTCATATCAAAATTATTTTAAACAAAATGTAATTTCTTATGTTCTATATGAACATCAGATTTGAATATAACGTACAAATTTAATCCAAAACTGTAATTGAAATAGTCTAAAAATTATTAGTGAAAGTTTGAAATATACAAAATTTAAGGTAAATATTAGTTTACAGAAAATATGCATTCTAAGTAAAAAATTTTATATAATCAATAAAAAATTACAATTTTGACTCGTGTGAGTGCCGGGTCTTACAGGTTGAAACGATGGAGGTTTTTCGCAGCTCATAATTTAGACGTTTTGGGAAAGGAGGTTGTAAAATAAAAAAAAATCCTTTTGGGTTCATACAAAAATCACTTACCCTTAACCGCTGGCTGCTAGCCTTGGATTGATTACGCACATATTCCAGCTGGTTGCTTACAGTGACAAAGGCGGTGGCCCCAGACTGATGTCGTAGTGCGTGATGGAAAAGCTGGATGATTAATGATGTTAGGTGGATTTAGGGTACATGTGTTTCTCGGTTATACAGCATTTTGTTAGTTTTCCATACTTTTGTTTGCTCTACAGGGTTTTATTGTTGACCCTACTACTGGTTTTTTACACAGTAATAAAAATAGGTTAAGACATTTATTTTTTTAACCATAATATCTCACCATCAACCACTTCCCAACCTGTTTGACTCAAAGATGATGTGTAAGTGAGCGGATTCAGAAAATTACTAGCAAAGGTAGTTCAACCCGGGGAAATCTTACAAGAACAAATATTTAAGTCTACGGGTCGTGTGTATGAAACAAGTTGCAAACTTTGAGGTATTTCGAGTATAATAAGGTGTTTACACGGGCTTTTGATAGATTGAATTGCTATTTATGATTTTACAAACCAGGTTTCAAAACAGCTGAATTGCTTTCTATATGTACAAAATGTTGAACTTTGCCTTGCAATTGAACCAAACTAGAAAATAACAAATCGCATGTTGTTTTCTATATGGGTCTAAGGACTTATTAAAAATTCGAAAATCTACCTAGATTAGCAAATAAATATTCTTGGCGAATTTTTTCATTTTTCATACTGCCTTTCGAAAAGCATTTTTTTTACAAAGCAAAAAATGTTGCAGGGTTTATAAAGTTAAAAACAAAGCTTTCAGATGATTTATTAGAAAGCTTGCATACGCTGAAAGCGAGATTTTCAGAAAAATTGCTAGTAAACTCTCTAGAAATGAAAGAAAACGTTCTGGAGATGAAAAATTCTCTAAAATCATCAACCTCGATGATACAACAATATGCTTCAAAATTTAAGAGTCCCGAGAAACACGAATCGTCGCTGTCGAAGTTCAAAATAACACTATTCACCTTTGATAGAAAGTCGCCTTGGGTGACGTATTTCAAACAGTTTGAGGTTGCTCCGACAGCTAGCGGGTGGAATGACTGTAAGCAGGCAAGTGCATTGATAGTTACACTACGAGGTTAGCGTTGAGTATCCTACAAAATATACCGGACCATGACCAAAGAAACCACCGGCCCTTAACATCTAGACTGGAAATGGTGTATAATAATTCCCACCTGCAATAAGCGTAGCCCACACAAGTAAAGAACCGTTACTAGAAGATCAACAAAAATTTACAACAGTGTGAGGTAGATATTGTTCTATTGATAAGACTTACCTACCCAACACCACATGACAGTTTCTTGAAACAGCTGGCAGTATAGACCTTCGTCGTTCGAATACGAGATGGAGATGTTCAGCAATCACTGCAACTGTCCTGCCTTAAGATCCTGGATCATACGTTGTCTCAAGCTATCGAGTTTGAAGCAGTAAAGCAGGCATCGCAGGCAGTCTTATAGGTGGGTGCTCTGTGGAAGAACAGCGACCAGAAAACATGGAGGAAGTGATTCGACAGGTTCTTCATGACCAGCAACCAAAGGGATAACTACCGAAATGCTATATTTGTGGAGAATTTGGATATATTCAGCGGCAGTAGGGGCAACCCAAGAACAGAATAGGGGAAGCTGGAAAAGTAGAGAGGGGCGACGATAAGGGAAAAAGTCGACATACACGGATTCTGCTCCGCAAAACACCATTCACATCGCGAAAACTTGGTGTAAGGGCAGTATTCGTTAATATGGACAGAACAAGGTAAGTTTTAATAAATTTTTAGTTGATACCTGTGCCACTAGGACAACTGTCAACTCTGCCGTAGTGTGCAACCATCATAAAGTAATGCCTGTTACGGATCTTCGGACAGTGGCTTGAACTTCCATACTATCTTCGCTTCTGATCAAAAACATCATCGGTCACAAGTTAAATTGTGTTCTATGTTTCCCAATGGATTTCACGTCGGTGACAACAGTCTGTGAGCGAATTTCTGTTATCTTACACATATATGCGTATGTTTTTCCCCACTGTGAAGAAAACTTCTTCTACAACATACTGGTCACCGTCACAGACTTCATTAGGTGCTTCTAAAGGCAAATTGCCTATATGAATCTATTTTTGCAGCTGTAATAAATTGATATCGTCTTCGCTATTACAATCGTTATCCTCCACTTTATCAATGACTGCGGTGGTTGAGCTACATCCAGTGCCATAGTAAGTATAGCTATTCGCGTTTATAACCTTTTCGAGATATTTCACTCTACGTCTGTGAACCCCTCGTTTCATTCCTGGGTCATCGGAAAAGTTCGACTCGTCATAGTTGAATATGTGTGCCTTTGGAGGATCTTTGATAACGACTTCTAAACTCCCGTAGAACACATTCAGAGTTTCTATAGACACCGCTGCCCTTACCCTATAGATCAGATTAAAACCAGGAATATTGTTCTTGAATATCTTGAGTTTTGCCTTTCTTGTCCAAATAGTATTTTGCCGTTATTCTTATGTCTATGGGACTTTAGGGGAAGGAAGAGTCCACACATTTGGACGCTGATTTAAGGATTGCTAATTCCTCTTTTCTCGTAAAAATCGTTGGGCGACCTGGTCTACTTATGTGTTTTCCCTTATTTTTATTGCAAAGTGTTCCAAACGGGATGCCAAACGGTTTTGAAGTGTCTTGAATTGGACACTCCTTCCACCACTGCGTACGTCCTCTAACTTTTCATGGGTATAATTAGTGTATTGTCAATTCCTTAGTAGTCTTTTGTGTACACGCTTTATTTCTGAAAAGAGCAAACGAGAAGTCAGGTAAAATTATATGATATCTTAATGTTTATTTTTCCTAAATATAAAATGCGCAACATTGATCAGATGGGGTAACACTGATCATGCGATCAATGACACCCCACAGCTTGATGAAGTTACCCGGTGAAACAAAAACGCTTCTACTAAAATTATTTACTTTTATTAGAAATGACTGTTCTTGAAAAGTACTACTTAATTCATGACAAATTTGCCACAAGTATGACCATAATCAAAATGCCAACACTCACATTTGTGGATATTTCTCAGCTTATATAAATGAAGCAAAATACGTGCAAATGAAATCAAAATGCAGCTACGACGCCCTACGTGCTTGACTAGTTGACGCGACCAATGAGCCGAGAGACCACACAATTTCAACGGCGTACTCGAAAAGGTGGCAAGGCAATTGCGAATCAAGTATTTTGCGAAGTTTTGATCAAAGTATACCTCGTATTTAGTATATCCACGTTTGCGTTTATATAAGAAAGTTTGTCTATGCTATAATTAACAAGCACGATGCTGAATTTTGAACGGTTCTGCACAAAATTTTGGCTACAGCTGCCATACAAGGTAGATTGATTTTTAATAAATGTTAAATCCACTTCACGTACGTTGAAGCTACCACTAGATCGATGGTCTCTTCTGTAACATTTTTGCACACATGCGCTCTTAACGCGTGGAAGACGTGCTGAATTTCATTATGTAACTGCGCATATATATATATATATATATATATATATATATATATAAAATATGATTTGACAAAATGTCAAGTAATTACGAACTGCTTTAAATAAAAACTACTTGTTGTTGGATATAATTATTGGGAACTATTTAGTTCGAAATGAAATGCTTGAGGTAGAATGTATTTATTTATATACCTGACGTTTCGAATCCTTTTTGACTCTTTTCGAAGGCTACAATGGTGACAGTTAAAATACAATTAGGTACATAATAGAAAAACTTACATATAAATTTACATCAGCATTTTAACTTCAACTAGCAAAATCTTCACAAATTAAAACTTTAATAACAAGAAAACTATAAAGAAGAATAAAACTAGATATTAATCATTAATGTAAAAAAATTTTGTTTGAAACTTATCGAAAAATTAAATAAATGTCAAATTTAAATTAAGGCATACGCCTTCTAAGGTGTCAAAATTATAATGTCTATGAAACGAGGATTGCATTTCTAACTATTAAATTTATAAAGCGAAGTGTAAACCGCACTTAGGTTGTCTATATCACTTTTGAATTTAGATTGTTTTAGTTCTGTTTATATGATAAGATTCTAAAAAGTCTTTTTTTGTAGTCACGTTCAACTTCCATTATTTTCACATCAACAAAATTGGGGTTGTGGTGAGTGGAATGTTAATTTTTATAACAACAAAATAAAAGTGCTTAAAAATTCTCTTCAACTAACTCTACCATTGTTCTATATAAATGAGTTCGAGTTTAGGCAAGCACAGTTTTTCAAAAACGATTTATGCAAGTACGAAAATAAATACTAAAAGTTTAACAATTTAAAGAACAATCAATTCATACTTAAATCTTGGTTTATTGACAACAGCAAATGGGTGGTTAACCGTAGCAACAAAGACATACCTGAAAAGGTAAAAAATTTCTTATCACTAGGACCAAAGTTTAATTTAAAAATGAACACATTCGAGATCAACATGGGGAAACTATTAGCTTCAACAGAATCAATAATTAACACAAATGAACTCACCAATACAGATAAAACACACTACGAGCTAAGACTACCAACTGTATTACAAACTTTATTTCTGATCCCAACAATAAATGCCAATCTAGCTTTGAGAATGATGCATATAACAACTGCAAAAAATTTTTAAAACAAAATCCAGATATAATAGTAACCAGGGCTGATAAAGGAGCAGTCACGGTAATCATGAACAAACAAGAGTACATAGACAAGTCTTTAGAACTTTTAAACGACACCAACACATACGATATTCTAGTTAAAGATCCCACACAAAACATCCAAAAAAAGAACAACGAACACATCCAATATTTATTTGATAAAAAGATGATCAGCACCGAGGTTAAAAATCAACTAAAAGTCAACAACGCCGTTCCTGGAAAATATTATTGACTACCGAAACTACACAAGCCTACAATGGAATTGCGACCAATCATTTCCTCTATTGATACACCAACATATCCTTTAGCTAAATGGCTAGCCGATATTCTCAGCAAAGCTTTTCCAATTACAACAGGATACAACATCAAGGACAGCTTCAACTTTGTTACTAAATTTAAAATTTTCATTTACCAAATAATCACATTTTAATTTCTTTGGATGTTAAATCACTATTCACCAACATACCACTCGATCTAACACAAAAAATCATAACTAAAAAGTGGGATTTAATATCACCACACTGTAATTTATCTTTAGACAGTTTCAAAAGTTCAGTCAGTTTGATATTTAATAACATGTATTTCTGCTATGAAAAAAGATTTTATTTACAAAAATTTGGTACACCTATGGGTTCTCCTCTCTCTCCAATTCTTGCTCAAATTGTGATGGATTCTTTGATTGACGAAGTCTTATCACAACTACCGTTCCATCTTCCATTCTTTGCAAAGTACGTTGATGACATCGTGTGTAGCATTCCCGAAAATATGATTGACATTGTGTTGGATGCCTTCAATAAATTCAATTACCACTTACAATTTACGTATGAAATAGAGGTGGACCGAAAAATTCCTTTTCTTGATACTGTTGTCATACGAGACTCTACAAATATTATCAAGTTTGACTGGTATAAAAAACCAACAAATTCAGACCGTTACCTAAATTATTATTCTGATCATTGTTACCAACACAAAATAAATACTATCCTGGCCATGAAGAATAGAGTTCTTAAAATATGTGATCCCGAATATCTACACAAAACCTTTTGGAACTTCAACGTACCTTTATTAACAACGGCTTTCCTAAATCCACAGTGAATAAAATTTTATTTACAGACGCCAATACAACAGAAGTTAAACCGAAAAAAACTCAACTCGCTACCACTCATAAGACCATCCCTTACATTCACAAACTCTCTCCATCTTTAGCAAGAATTTTAAAGCGCAATAATATCAAAATTACGTATACTTATAACAAATCAATAAAAAATCTATTTACTCGAGTCAAAGATAAGACAGACCGACAATGGTTAAGCAACGTCGTCTATCAAGTAAAATGCTCGTGTGGGGGATTATACCTTGGACAAACAAAACAGTACCTTTGCAGAAGGTTAACACAACACAAAAGTGATGCCAAACTAGGAAAGATGTCCTGCGCACTAGCGTCACATGTCCAAACCACTCACCACAACCCCAATTTTGTTGATGTGAAAATAATGGAAGTTGAACGTGACTACAAAAAAAGACTTTTTTTAGAATCTTATCATATAAACAGAACTAAAAACAATCTAAATTCAAAAAGTGATATAGACAACCTAAGTGCGATTTACACTTCGCTTTATAAATTTAATAGTTAGAAATGCAATCCTCGTTTCATAGACATTATAATTTTGATACCTTAGAAGGCGTATGCCTTAATTTAAATTTGACATTTATTTAATTTTTCGATAAGTTTCAAACAAAATTTTTTTTTTACATTAATGATTAATATCTAGTTTTATTCTTCTTTATAGTTTTCTTGTTATTAAAGTTTTAATTTGTGAAGATTTTGCTAGTTGAAGTTAAAATGCTGATGTAAATTTATATGTAAGTTTTTCTATTATGTACCTAATTGTATTTTAACTGTCACCATTGTAGCCTTCGAAAAAGAGTCAAAAAAGGATTCGAAACGTCAGGTATATAAATAAATACATTCTACCTCAAGCATTTCATTTCGAACTAAATAGTTCCCAATAATTATATCCAACAACAAGTAGTTTTTATATATATATATATATATATATATATATATATATATATATCTCTTAAAGATACTCGTAGTTTGAAATATCAATACGAGGGTAAGGTGAAAAGTTCTCGGCCTGACACAGAGCAGAAATTTGTGCTTCCCGCCTGCGTGCACATGTCATTAGTTCGTATGACAATTTTTTCAAGCAGACGTCTTATGCGCGTTTCCTTACGATGGGTAAACTTGAATATCGTACGGTCATAAAATTCTTCGTTTTGGACAGATAAACCCCTCAGGAAATTTGTATGAAGTTAACAAAAGTTTACGGATACTCTGCCCTTTTCCCTGTCAACTGACAAAAAGTGGGCAGCTGAATTTAAACGTGGTCGCAAGTTTCTCGGAAATGATCCACGTGGAGGACGACCAAAAACCGCAACTACACCGGAAACGATCCAAAAAGTGCATGATATCGTGTTGGACGATAGGCGAGTGAAAGTGAAGAAGATAACTTAGGCTGTAGGGATATCGCACGAAAGGGTGCGAAACATCTTACATAAAGAGTTAGGGGTGCGAAAGCTCTGCGCAAAATGGGTGCCGCATTTGCTGAATGCCGATTCAAAGCAATTGCGAAAACGATTTTCGCAGCAATGTTTGGCCCGATTCAATAAGGATGCGAGCGATTTTGTGCGGCGATTTGTCACTATGGATGATACATGGGTTCACCATTACACGCCAGAAACGAAACAGCAGTCGGTTGTTCAGCGCCAAAGAAAGCGAAGTCGATCGCATCTACCGGAAAGGCGATGGACAGCGTGTTTTGGGATGCGAAAGGGATCTTGTTAATAGATTACCTTGAAAAAGGCAGAACAATTACAGGCCGATATTACTCCATCCTTCTTGACCAGCTGGATGCCAAAATTCGCGAGAAGAGGCCTGGCTTGAAAAAGAAAAGATCATCTTTCACAAAACAACGCACCTGCACACAAAGGTGCGTTGGAGATGGGAAAATTGACGGATTTGGGGTACGGCTTGCTCGGCCATCCCCCCTATTCCCCTTATTTGGCGCCCACAGACTTCTATCTGTTTCCAAACTTAAAAAAATTTGTTTCTGGGAAGTTGAGAAGTCCGTAGACGAATATTATCACAGCCTTCCAGACTCTCACTTCCAGGAAGGAATACTGATGTTGGAGAAACGCTGGACCAAGTGTGTTGAAGTTAATGGGGATTATGTCGAAAAATAAAATCTTTTTTTTACTGAAGATTGCAGTCTTTCATTGTAGATCGAGAACTCTTCACCTTACACTCGTATCGCAACGCGGGTTTAAGTTATAGTAAAAGTTCTTGCAGTCTGTGTACAGATAGATACTAATTAACCACGAATAAACATATTATTATGAATATTTTTAGGTTAAAGTACATTATGCTTCAGTGAGTGTTAGAATGTTCTGCCGATTTATAATGAGAAACTGCAGATTTATTGCTCGTATGTTTGATTAATTGATAAATTATTTGGAGAATAAATCTGTAAAATTAAAATTTAATTTCAAGGTTGGGATTTAGCTTGCAAAGTTTCTAATTACAACACACCTGATACTCTGAATTTGCTACAAATGTAATTTAAACCGTTCTCTGGTGCTTTATATTCAGTTTTAGTGATCATTAATTTTCAGCACCAGGAGCATTGAAGTTTGCTGGTATAGTTAGCACACTGCCATTCTATAATTTTCAGCTACACGTATTTGCTTTAAACAGTAGAACCAAACTCGTTGTAGTGACTGCACTCAAGAGATTTCTCCTGCGACAAAGTTCACGTTTATTACCGCTCCACAAAAATTTTGTTATTTTGTTATGCTAAAACATTGAGTTTGTAAATATATCTGTCCCTGTAGCAAAAGTTCAACTTTTATTTCATTATCACTAGCACATCCGCTCGCAAGCCGTTAAATCTTCCATCGTTGGTAATTATTCATGATTTTTTTATAGCTACAAGTAAACAAGTTAAAGCATGTGAATAAAGCACCTACTCGTATTTATATCAGAAAGTATGATTAATCATATGTGCCCGGGTTTGGATCGTATCATATTAGAAACTAGTAAGTTTGGCGTTTCGTCCACCTTATATTGGACGACATCGGAACAAGACATGAGTCACTACTTTAAAACGCTCAATTAAGCGAATTAATTATAATGTAGTGGTGTTGAGAAGAGTTACTTCCAGACGAGCGGTCTAACTCGCCCTATTGAACTAAAAAGCGTTCTTTAGTAAAAAATAGCTTTTACTTTGTCAAATAAGCAAGCTTTTAGCTTGCTATTGCTAACGAGTCTGCTTGTATAAAAATAATTTTCTTCGGCATCACTACCTTGCGTCAGGCACTAATCCGATTTATTTTAACACGTGAACCTGCTCGTTCTAAAATAGTAACATTCATCCTGTTTTGACAATGCCTCTTAGCGTTAGGAAAGTAAACGAAACATCGAATTTACAAGTCTTTTTTATGACACGATGCATATCCGGAACACGTGAATACATTCGAAATCATCAGACACATATTTAATTTAACTATAGCGCATTAGAAAACTCTTGGTTGCGAGTAAAGTATTTGAGCCGGTTCTGGAACCACTTTTCCTCCAGCATCCACGTTTCTTTCTTATTCTAGACCGAATAGCTTTCTTCGACTAGCCATTTCATCTTTCGAGATAAATATATCTTGTTTGGTGTCAAATACCATTTCGAATGGACCTGCACCTTGCCGAAGTTCTAAATTACTAGAACAGGTGAAATGGCTTGCGTGTTCTAATGAGCTAAAGAGTCAAACTACAGGTCCAACCAAAGTAGTAGGGTCGTTAGTGAGGAACCAGACTAAGACAGGTCCCCGAAAGAGGGCAGCGGCTCTTTCGGTACTTAGATTGGCAGAGACCATAGGGGTCGGTATGGCAGTCTAAGACACGCTACCGCGATGTGGAAGGCAACGGGAAACCACCACATTATCTCCCAAGTACACAGCGTACTTAAATTGTAACAAACATGATGGCATTCTCTGGGGTCGGATCTCCGGGAGGGGACTACTTCGGAGGATGCGATCGGAAAGTTAAAAATAAGAGTCGGGAACATTCTGCGAGTCGGAGCGCGGAATGTTAGAAGTATGAAGCAAGTAGATAAGCTAGAGAACCTAAAAATCGAAATGAATAGGTTATCACTAGACATAGTAGGGATCAGCGAAGTTCGGTGGCCAGAGGCGGGGGATTTTTGGAGTGGAGACTTCAGGGTAATTCATACAGGAGCAGAGGATGGAAATTTGGGTGTGGGGATAGTTATGCGAAAAAAGATAGGATACTGTGTAGAAAATTACTTACAAAAGAACGAAAGAGTACTCATGGTTAGATTAGAATCTAAACCGGTAAACACAGTAATAATACAAGTATACATGCCCACCTCTAGCTACAGTGACGAAGAGGTAGAAGCCATCTACAAAGATATCGAAGACATATTAAGATACGTAAAGGACATGAAAATTTAATAATTACGGGGATTTTAATGCTGTGGTAGGTGAGGGTAGGGAAGGAGCGGTAGTAGGTTTATTTGGTTTAGGCACGAGAAACGACAGGGGAAATAGGCTGGTAGAATTTTGCAACAAGAACAATTTAATCATCACAAACACATTATTTCAACATCATGCTAGAAGACGATATACGTGGAAGATGCCAGGAGATATAGGACGATATCAAATAGATTACATTCTTGTTAGACAACGGTTTAGGAATCAAGTAAAAGACAGTAGAAGCTACCCAGAAGCACATATAGATACTGACCACAACATCGTAATTATGAAGGCCGCACTTAAATTTAAAAATCTGAAAAAGAGGAACGGAAAAAGGCACTTGGACTTAGAGAAACTAAAAGAAAATGATATTCAAGTAAGATTCGAAAAAAAATCAAATGAATTGCTGAATGATATCGGGAAAATATCTGAAACTAAGGAAGTAGAAACAGAATGGAATAACATTAAATCCAGCCTAGACATGGCGGCCAGAGATATTTTGGGGTATACACAAAAAGAAAATAAGAAACCATGGATAACAAAGGATATCGTGAATTTAATAGAAGAAAGACGAAAATACAAAAATAAATCAGACGAAACAAGAAAACAGAGATACAAAGCCATAAAATGGGAAATTAATCGAAAATGCAGTAAAGCTAAAGAACAATGGATTGATGAAAAGTGCAAAGAAGTACAAACTAAGATGGAAATAGGAAAGACAGACGAAGCATACAAATTAATTAGAATGAATTTTAGGGATATAAAACCGTATAGCAAAAATATAAGGGACGCACAAGGAAACGTCATTATAGAAAACGTAGAGAGAGTGAGTAGATGGCAAGAATATATAGGGAATTTATATGCAGGAGAGGAACTAACTGCATTAGAACAGGAATCAGACATTGAAAATGAGGACTTGGGATATCCTATACTTCGAGACGAGTTTGAATTAGCATTAAAGAGTCTGAAAAATGCCGGCTACAGATAAGGTGCAAGCAGAAACTCTAAAAGCCGATGGACAAGCAGTAACAGAACGTCTCTTCCAACTTGTAAGCTATATGTATGAGACAGGCGAGATACCCAAAGATTTCAAACGTAGCATCATAGTAACTATACCAAAAAAGAAAGGCGCGGATAGATGTGAAAATTTTCGAACAATAAGTTTGACAGCACACGTGTCAAAAATATTAACTAGTATTGTGCAAAGACGAATGGAAAAACGAGCTGAAGAAATACTAGGAGACGACCAATTTGGGTTTAGGCGAAACAGGGGAACACGGGAGGCTATTTTAGCTCTGAGAGTGATAATGGAGAAAACAATAGAAAAAGGGGAAAGCATGTATATAGGGTTTGTAGATCTGGAAAAAGCATTCGACAATGTAAATTAGAAAAATGTTTGAAATACTCAAAAGATTGGAATGAGTTATAGGGATAGACGAATAGTACATAGCTTATACAAAGAGCAAACAGCAGTAATAGAATTAGAGCAGGAACGTAGAGAAGTAAACATTAGGAAAGGGTGAGACAGGGATGTGCCCTATCCCCATTGATTTTAACTTGTACATAGAAGAGGCAACGAATACTGTCAAATGCAGGAAGACATTTGGAATTACTATGCAGGGACAAAAATTGATATGCTTAGATTTGCAGATGATATAGCGGTATTAGCGTCTAGCAAGGAAGAGTTAGAAGCGGCTCTTAATGAAATGGAAACGGTTCTAACAGAGATACGGTATGAAAATTAACAAAACTAAAACTAAAGTTCTAGTTTGCAAAGGTGGGGAAAATAAATCAAAAACAAGAATACAAGTATTTAACACGAACTTACAAGAGGTTAAGGATTTCTCCTACCTAGGAAGCCAAATAACGCAAGATGGGAAAAGCACAAAAGATATAAAACAAAGATTAGCACAAGGTCGTGCTACATTTAACAAGAAAAAGCAACTATTGTGCTCAAAGACCACAAACATAGAAACAAGGAAAAGATTGCTTAAAACATATGTGTGGAGCACAGCACTGTACGGCTGTGAAGCCTGGACAGTAGGAGAAGCGGACAAGAAAAGGTAGAAGCCTTTGAAATGTGGTGTTACAGGCGTATGATGAAGATATCATGGACAGACAAAGTTAAGAACGAAGAGGTACTAAAAATGGTAGGGGAAGAAAGAAATATGTGGAAAACGGTAAAAAATAGGAGAGATAGGATGATAGGCCACATACTACGGCATGAGGGAATAGTGCGGAATATTTTAGAAGCAGAGATAGGAAAAAAGAGAAGAAGAGGCAGACCTAGATTAAACTACTGCACACAGATAGTAAAAGATGTAAGCTGTAGAGGTTTCAGGGAGATGTGTAGGCTAGCCCAGAATAGAAATCAATGGAGGTACGCATTCAACCAATGCCAAGATGGATAAACTAATGACGAAAAGGTAACTGTGCGTAAACATGATGATTATTATAAGTTACTACAAGAATTGGTTGGGCAATATTCTCGAATAATGTTAAGTGTGTGAAAGGATTTACTGGAAAATTATTTCGGCAAATGTCTAAGCGTTGGGGGATCTTGGTAGCCACAGGTTGCTTAACCTCCTTCACTGAATCTCTGTAAAATAGGGTATACAATTAGAAAACAATAGAAAGGGAACGAGCTGAATACACATACTCCCTGAAAAGAAGAAAAGAAGAAAAAGAAGAAAACCACCAAAAACGCAAAATCAAAGAAGCTGCCTATATAACCCTACATAAAAATAACTGCGTTGCAAACGAATCCGTGACTTTCAGTAAACAATGAATTCCATTACTAAAAGAAATAACAAAAGAAATAACAAATGAAAATCAAATGCCCGCAATATCTAGGTAGCATTGCAAGTTTTTCCTGGGTTTTCCTTGCAAAATTAACATGAAATACAGCCTACATACATGATTTCTATTTATACATAAAATAACTAATTACATAAAAATAAGCATATTAACAATCCTTGTAAAACAGCATTGGTATCTGACAAGTATAAATCCACAATAAGGTTACCTCAAAACCATATACCATCTCCGTTGAACAGTATTGGTATCTGACAAGTGTAAACCCGCCATAGGGTCGCCTCAGATCCATATACAATCTTCATAGAACAACATTGGTATCTGACAAGTGTAAACCCGCCATAGGGTCGCCTCAGATTCATATACAATCTTCATAGAACAACATTGGTATCTGACAAGTGTAAACCCGCCATAGAGTCGCCTCAGAACCATGTTAAAATTTACCAAAGAGGTAACTTAAATCATAATGAATTTTCCCCCCCAAAACAAATATAAAAAAAACGACTACCTAAGCCTTTCAATAATGCAATCGCACACTTCTTTAACAACCATCTTCTCAATTGTATAAATAGAAACATGTCAAAAAATGTTTTCCAATTCCAAGTTATTGAATTTATATAAAATTCACCAATAAAAATTAATCAGCTGATTTCACGTTAAGCGTAGTGGCTACCTTAGGAAAGTCGATCCCAGGTCGCAACACAAATTGAAGGCAATCATTCTGTTAAACTTTAAAAATTTTTGCTTAGTATACTCAAACCAAATATTTCAAACATCAATAAATCAAAGTCACCTTCAATTTTTGTCATAAATGCCAAACTTGAAGTTTTTATTATAATTTTGACAACGATCCTAGGTCATGGATCGAAACGTAAATAAAGTTGATTTTAAAAACTATGAGTGGTTTAATTCCCAAAGAAGATTAACCTGAATACACATGCTGTGTGAGAATTTCAGGGAACTATGTAGGCTAGCTCAGAATATAAATAAGTGCAGGTACGTGTCCAACCAGTTTTGAGACGGAAAACCTAATGGCTGCGAAATACCTGCAACTAATGTTGACTGTGCGAAAAGATAAATTGGAAAATATATTAAATCGCCAAATGGTTAAGTGTTGGGAGAACTTGGCAGCCACAGACTGCTTACCTCCCTTCACAACCATTGAAGGTCGGAGAAATAGGGCATATAACTGTAAAACAATAGAAAGTGATCGAACTGCATCTAACAAGAAAGAACATTGCCTATAAGGAAAGACAACAAACCGAATAAGAAGAAAATTGTTGAAAGCATATGTGTGGACCACAGCACAGTATGCCTATGAAATACGGACAGGCTGAAATGCAGACAGAAAAACGGTAGCAGTCTTTTAAAATGCTCCAGATGTATGAGGACGCTATGGACAGACAAAGATAATAACAAATAAGTTACAGAAATAGTAGGGGAACAAGGATATCTGGGGAAAAAGAGAAATAGTAGGGCGGAATACGTTCTAAGGCATTTTTGGGGAATAGTATGTGATATATTACAATCAGAGATAAGAAAAAAGAGGTAGATGTAGACATAGATCAGACAGTTATAGATGCAAACTGCATATTTCAGGGAAATCTGTAGGTTAGTTCAGAATAGGGAACAATGATGGTACGCGTCTAACCAGTTCTAGGACTGAAGACCTAATGATGATGGTGTCAAATAATATTAGATTTTTCTCAGCTACCTGAATTTTTAGGAATTTTTTAGATATCATCATTCCCCAGGAAGCTACCCCAATTTTAAGATTTTTTTTACCAGCAGCAGCTTCTGACCGTCCTTATACATTTTCAGCTATGCGATACATCAAATTAGTCTAGAATTTTACGCAGAATCCGGATCTGTTTATAGATATAAAATCCATCCACCGTTTACCGTTTTACACACATACCCTTTAAGCGAACATATAAAAGACTATTTTTGTCTCTTTTAAGATAAATATATCTTGTTTGGTATCAATTAATATTAGATTTTTATAGGGAGCCCCAATCTGTAAATAGATTTTAAATAGAACCACCCCTTACAAAGTTACACCCTGTTAAAGCCTCGTAACTTAACAATGCACGGACAGCGCCTCTCAGTACCTGAATGTCTGCAACCCAACATACATGCACACTATGTCTCAAGTGCTATCCTATTCACTTTTACACTATCTGTTAATTGGACCTGAATCCTATTTTCCCAAGCAATCTAACCGTTTGAATTTTTAAAATCGGTCTATCTCTTACAAAGTTACATTCTGTTAAAGCCCCGTACCCCAAGTTTTTACTCATTACATTCATATCTAACCTAGGTAAGAGTTTTCTTCGACTAACCATTTTAACCTGAACTAGAATTTTCTAAACAATCTAACTCTGTTTGAATTGTTTAAATCAAACCACCCCCTGCCGAGCTACACCCTTGATTTTAGGAAGTTGTCCAAACCGTCTTGGAGTACGACGTATAAGTTTGATTTAGATTTTTCTGGGGAACCCAAATCTTTAGGAATTTTTTAAATCGGAGCAACCCTCGGGAGCATTGTACCCCTTTACCTAATATCCAACTTATTAAAATTTGTAAAAAGGTATTGCGCGGATTCTAATTCTAGTAATCTTTCAAAATAAGATCAACTCTTATAAGCACCACCTACACTGACTAGACTGAGACTCAGCTACCTGAATTTCTAAGAATTTTTTAGATAGCATCACTCTTTTAGGCGGTACCCCAATTTAAAGATTTTTTTACCAGCAGCGATTTCTGACCGTCCTTATAAACTTTTTAGCCATGCGATACATCAATTGTGTGGACTTAGGCAAGATAAAAGGAAAAATTGATAGGTTAGGTCATCGTCGCGGCGCTGAACTAACGTATCAATTTTTCCTTTCTTTTCCTTCCACTTGTGTGGACTTAAGTTAGACAGAAGGAAAAATTGATAGGTTAGGTCGGCGCCGCGGCGATTTTTCCTTTTATCTAACCTAAGTTTACACAAGTCCAACTAACCTAAGCTAACTCCAGACAACACTAGCTAACCTAGCTCCAGACAAGTCCAACTAACCTAACCTAGCTTCAGACAACACCAACTAACCTAACTCCAAACAACGTGAACTAACCTAAACCATCCTCCCTCCACCCTACTTTATCCTTCTCTCTCCTCTCGCATCCGTATGACATACATCCGACATACATCCAAACTGTATCCGACATACATCCGACATATGTCTAGTAAACATCCTACATATATCCGACATATATCCGTCATATGTCCAACATATGTCCGCCATGCCAGCCATATGTCCGACATATGTCCAACATTCGGATTAAATCCGACCTAGGTCGGATAAACCGACCTAGTTGGGTTACTTTCTATGAAGTCGTACATTTGAGTTGGTGACTTACTATGATGACTCTGTGGTCAGACAGGCTCAACCACACCTGTTGGGAGTCAAAGCTACACTAATTCACATCGATTTTGTCATCGTCGTCACCTTAATTGCACTGTTTCTCGATTCAACTAGATATAGTACCACTGTAATGATAGATCTTAGTCATAACATCCATTTAAGTTTCAAAGACAATTTAGTTAAAGTTAGTTGTTGCGTATAACTTTTGTGATATTGCAATAATATTGAACTATTCCTTTATTTGCATAGTCAGATCTAGGTCTGGTTGTAGGTGCTTTAATGGCAAAGTTCCTTGAATATATCTCCATCAGAATAAGGCGGAAGTATCCTATAGGGTGAAATTGCCTTATAAGGTGAAATTGTCTTATAAGGTAAGTGTCTACGACATAAGATCATTGAATCATTTTACTTATGTCAAACTTGCGCTAGTGCCTAAAAACGTAAACTCAGAGATAACGCCAATGTAATCGCGTTATGGAAACAGGATGACACAAAACTTCGCTTCATCTTTGTTGATCATATAAGTGGTCATATGTCATACCTTAAATTTAAAGAAATATGCTTGCAGTGTTGGGGTGGGAGTGACTCAAAACAAAATTTTATAACTATTGCGAAAGATTTTGATATCAATAAAGTACGGTGTCAGAAGAATTTCGACGAGTATATAAATATAGAAAAAGGCGTTAAATGTTAGCCCCAATCCAAAGTTTCATGATGACTGGCGTTAAAGATTTATTGCAAATAAAAGTAAGCTTCATTTATGCAGAATGCCGTACGAAAGAAGTTTGTGGAACGCAAAAATGGATATACTACTTCTCAACAAAATTCAAAGGCATAGCGTTTATCCTGACACTAGAGGTTTAACAAGAGTTATAACTATTTTCTTAAAGTCCTTAACATTTTTCTAAGGAATGTGATGAATTATTTCATAGGATACATTCCCTTCCTGTTGTTTCGTGCGTGCACACAAATCGGACACAATCAGGGCATACCGGAACAAGAGTAGCTCATATAAAAGGACTGTTCGCCGAGAAGTTACAATTTGTCGATTATATAGTTTAAAGAGACGATTAAACAAATATGTATAAAGACTTTGGGGAGGTTATTCAAAGATTTCTCAATGCACTACGAGTAATAAATGCAGAATGCGGGCAGCGGTTTTCGATAAAAGGAGAAAAATGTATTATGTGTCAGTCATACGAGGAAGCAATACAGCACTGTACTGCTGTGTCAGTAATGCCCAAGGATTTGGATGATTTTATGGAAATAATCGAGGAGATGGGGTTTATAAAACTATTGGCAGATATTCAGATGGAATATATTCTAAATTGTAAGTTTTAAAGCAAGAATTTAACTATCTCAACTATTATCATAAGAAATGAATGATGTGAATTTAGAAATTAAGTTTGTATAATTAGCTTCTTTATGTTATAAACTATAAAGTATATATTGGTATTGTCTAATTCTTCAAATGTCCACATAACTGAAATGGGTATCTAAGTTCTTATGAAAAGAATTATAACAAAAATGTGTATTTATTAATAGGGTACTATAAACGTTTTACAAAATTATTATAATCAGAACCGTTTTATTTAAAACTATAACAGGCTATTAAATTTGCGAGAATTAATCTGTTATAAAATGGAGGAATTGAGGTGTAGAAACATTCCAGAATTTTACAATAAATTTATAGGTGAAATAAAAAAATGTGTGTGGAAATACGACAAACGAACAAAAGGGTTCAAACGTTATTAGAGGAAGAGAATCATGCAAGTATTTCTTTGTTTAATGATTGCAACAATTTAAATTACTTGACAGTGTTGGAAATTATTAAATGTTACTTCATCCAGTACTTAGAAGATGCGACTGCGAGGTGATCGCTTACGCAAATATTTAGAGATTTGGCTATCCCAGATTCTCCAGACTCTGGTTATCGTAATGGTTTATAGATGTTATCAATACATGTATACATTTTATTAAAAACATAATATTTCGTGAAAAAGTGTGTTTTACTTATTTGTACCGCCAACATCAGCAAAAATTATTAATAAAATATTAAACTATCTTGTTTTTTTATTCTTAGGTTTAAAGTGGTGTAACCGATAATGGCATTCTTTTAGTGTCACCAAATATGTGGCTAATAGTATCTATGGAAAGTTGTGCTGGAATTTTTTCAAATGAGTGGTAGGACCGGCGGCAATTTTTAATTCCGGTAAATACAATTAAATATTACTTGTATGGAGGAAAACAAAATTTTATTTCCGAAATATTTACAAAGCTGACCTCGTATTACTAATTATAGCTAGGTCAGACAACGTTGATAAGCATGTAGGTGGTTTGCGTTTAACAAATGAGATACAAATTGTTCAAACTAATGAGTCGGCAATGAATGAGTCATTGAATCTAGTCAAGTATTCGACTTTCTTATTTAAATCAAATTAGACTTTAAACACTAAGTAACTGCGCTTGCAAATGATATACAACTTTCACTTGGCAATTGATTTTGGAACTAATCAAATCATAAATTCCATAAATATGACGTAGAAGTAGGGTTCATTTCTAAAATTCTAGCGGTTTTAGATTTCGCGAGAGATGGTTAGTTAAAGCATATGTCTTGGGTAGCAGAAAAGGTTTTATAGATGGAGTTAAATAAGATGAGCAAAAATTAGAGGTTTGGGCCTTTAAAAAGCGTATCTTTGTAAGGGGTGATCCTATTTAAAATCTATTTACAGATTTAGGCTCTCTAGAAAAATCTAATATTAGTTGATGCCAAACAGGCTATATTTATCTTAAAAAAAACGAGAATAATTTTTTTTATGTTCCCTAGAGGGTATGTGTGTAAAACAGTAAGGGGTGGTCGGATTTTAAATCTATTTGCAGATTCGTATTCTGCGTACAATTCTAGACTAACCTGATGTGTCACATGGCTAAAAAAATTATAAGGACGATCAAAAATCGCTGCTGGTATAAAAATCTTAAAATTGGGGTACCGCCTTAGGGAGTGATGCTATCTAAAAAATTTCTAAAAATTCAGGTAGCTGAGAAAAATCTAATATTAATTGACACCAAACAAGATAGATTTATCCAGGATGTCTCAGTCTAACCCGTGTAGGTGTTGCTTATAAGACTTGATTTTATTTTGAAAGATTACTAGAACTAAAAGCCGCGCAATACTTTTATACAAATTTTAATAAGTTTGATATGAGGTAAAAGGGTAGAATTCTCTCAAGGATTGCTCCGATTTAAAAAATTTCTAAAGATTTGGGTTCCCCAGAAAAATCTAGACCAAGCTTATACGTCATACCCTAAGAAAGCTTTTACAACTTGCTAAAATCAGGGGTGTAACTTTGCAAGGGGTGGTTTAATTTAAACAATTCAAATAGGGTTAGATTGTTCAGAAAATTCAAAATCAGGCTAAAATGGTTAGTCGAAGAAAACTCATATCTAGGTTAGATATCAATGCAATGAGCAAAAACTTGAGGTACAGGGCTTTAACAGGATGTGACTTTGTAAGAGATAGACCGATTTTAAAAATTCAAACTGGGTTAGATTGCTGGGGAAATTAGGATTCAGGTCCAATTAACAGATTACCTAGTGTAAAAGTGAATAGGATGGCGCTTGAGACATAGTGTGCATGTATGTTGGGTTGCAGACATTTAGGTACTGAGATGCGCTGTCCGTGCATTGTAAAGGTACGAAGCTTTAACAGTGTGTAACTTTGTACGGGGTGGTTCTGTTTAAAATCTATTTACAGATTTGGGTTCTCTAAAAAAATGTAATATTAGTTGATACCAAACAAGATTATATTTATCTTAAAAGAAACAAAGATAATCTTTTATATATTCGCTAGAGGGTATGTGTGTAAAACGGTAAGGGATGGTTAGATTTTATATCTATTTACAGATTCGGATTCTGCGTAAAATTCTAGACTAATTTGATGTATCGCATAGCTGAAAAATTTATAAGGACGGTCAGAAATTGCTGCTGGTAAAAAAAATCTTAAAATTGGGGTAGCTTCCTAGGGAATGATGCTATCTAAAAAATTCCTAAAAATTCAGGTAGCTGAGAAAAATCTAATATTAATTGACACCAAACAAGATATATTTATCTCGAAAGATGAAATGGCTAGCCGAAGAAAACTATTTGGTCCAGAGTAAGGAGGAAACATGGATGCTGGAAGAAAAGCGGTTCCAGAACCGGCTCAAATACTCTACTAATGCAATCACCAATATAACTTGCTAAGTTTCTGATGAAACTGTCACTGCAATGAATTTAAGTGGTAAGTATCTCAACTTAATTTTGTTTTAAATCTTCTAATGTCAAATTTGGACATGTTTAGTGAACTAGAAAGCTAGTGCTTATTTACGTTACTTTATGAAGAAGTCAAATTGGAGCCTTACTTAAAACAAACCTGGGATAATACGCGCAAATGTACAGTTTAGCCAAAGTATTAGATAATGTTTTAAACGCGCATTTCACATACTCTTTAGATGCTACAAGCCAACGTAAGAACATTACCAAAGCAGAATATACACAAACACATAGAAGAAGATCACACGTCACCTACATTATAGAGATGTCAGTTGAAGCCGTTGGCAGAATTCATACTCGATCTAAAAATATATTACCTTAGCAAAAAATTATAATTTATCATTACCTAAAACTAGATAAACTACATAAATAAGGATCCTTATTTAAAAAGAGATAAGCTTGAAAATTATTACGCGTTCCACCGCAGAATATAGCGTTTTGGCATTAAAGTGATCCAAATTGGTGCGGTACGTCCACTCACCCCAAATGGTTTCTTAAATTTGCAATACAGCAAAAACCGTCAAATAAACAGCATGCTAAATTTAAACTTCTTAATTATGGAAATTAATACTTAATGTTTTATTATTATTTGGAAGAACTAAATCCTCACGTCCATTTTATGCATAGGTCATGAAAAAATCGATTCTCCATATGATCGAGCAAAATTAATTTCACGCTATCTTGTATAAAGAATTTTTACATTCTAGGTTATATATACAAAGCATCCACAGTGACTTAGTTTAGAAAGATAAGCATTTACAATAAATTACTAAAAATTTGCTAATAAGGTTAAGACAAAATTTGAGCATCATAATAATGTAGCAAATTACTTTTCTTAGTAGAATTATCCCCACAGTGCAAGGACTGTTATACTTAGAATAAATAAGCTTTGAGATGAACTTTTTTTTCTTGCTTCGATTAATCACTATTCGCAAGATTTATTAGGTTAAATGCTACAGCTGCTCCTACAAATTCCAAGTAGATTTGGATAAATTTAAGGAAACGGTCAAATTATGTAAATATTCATTTTCTTAGAGAATTATATTTGGAAAAACGCTCAGTAATTGCATCTTAATGCATAAAGACGTGATTGAAAGTATTTTCATCCTTAATTTCGAAGCATAACGGCATATTCCACGTGTATTAGAACGTTTTTTCCAAAAGTTTTATCAACACTTTTGTTATATGGTGCTCAATTGCGTAAATGCGTAATTACTATAAAAGTATTTCATTTAACCGTGTTAATGTTCAAAGGAAACCAAGCGTTTTAAAAGATGTAAGGTCGCGCGATTACAATATTTTAATTTTATTTAATACCAAACATTCATAGATGAAAGCGTTTTCAGTTAGAATATCAGTCGATATTTAAAGAAACTAGCAAAGTGTATTATAATTGATAAACGTGTTCATTGAACTTCTAGAATAATCCAGTGCTAGAATATAACAAAAAAGACAAACGGCATCGTCCAAATTAGAAGATAAAATGAGATTTATTATAGCCATATATCTTGAAAGTTGTAAAGATAAGATAATGCTTAGATAAATGGTACTAATTATAGCTTGAGGCTCTTACAATGACAGATTCTGAAGGTTGCACCGTACATAAATATTTTCGATGCTTATGTAAAAACACAAGCTCACTTTTTAGGACCAATCCAACCATTAAAACGAGAAGTAGACATTGCTAGATTTTTCTAGATGCCTACGTCACACGAAGGTTCGTCTATATTAACCCAATGGAAGTCAAATACGGGAATGAGTTGATGAATTGCTGTTCAAACGTCACGATGCAGTACAACTAATGATTATATATTACTTAATAAAATACAACATTTTTGGTAGTTAAAATTATTTTATTGATATATCGTTAATTCCCTTGTAACTGATTCAGGATTAGAGTCGAAAGTATTTTTGAAACCATTTACATAATTGATAAAGCGGGTAAGTTTGCTTTTAATAATTGCACGTTCTCGTACGAGTAACTCCATGTATTAATATTGTACTGAAATCTGTTAAAAATTACATAAAGGTGTATGTACAAATGTACGAAGAAATAAATAAAATCAGTTGAAAGTTCACAACTAATAGTATATTATACAACGAGGCTATAATGAAGGTTATTATTCTCGAGGATGAAAGTTGCTACACGAGCGAGCGAGTGTAATAATCATCCGAGAGAACAATAGCCATTACAGCGAGTTGTGTACTATACTTTATCTACAACTAACTCTCAGCATAAGAGTGCGTAATTTATATAACTTGACTTTCCAAATTATCAAAATTCTACAATAAATTAGAGAAAACCAACGCGGCTAGTTGTTTGTGTTATTGTATTGAGACATAGTAATTGATATTTGATATTTGACATTTGACATTTGTTCCAGTTGCTCTATAATAAGGAATAAAGAGCCATTATTCCTTCTGCTCTTCATTATTCACTAGCGTGATTAATATATAGCATTATACTGCAAGACCACAGGTGTAATACGTATGTTATGTATTAGTTGTAGATAAAGAATAATATCCGTTAACGATATTTTAATTACTATCTTCAAAATAACTAAAATAATTTGGATAATAATATGAAATTGCTATCAGTGTAAAACAACAACAGCATTTGAAATGTAATAAAATGTTATGCATTAACACTAAAAAAAATTTTATTGTCATAAAATCTGTAATAATTATTGATAACTACCTAACGTTGTTGAACGAAGTATTGGTATTGCCGTAGTGCTAAAAACAGAACCAGTTTTCTAATAGCTTTAGCTAAATTCAGAACTGTTAACTTTGTAGGTGCCTTCATATCGTCCTAATATTGTCCGAACTTTTTTTAATGTAACTATAATTGATAGCTCATTCTTATAATAAATTTCTTCACAAACTAATTGTTGTTGAACCGTGAAATGCGTTTACTTGGTATGCTTTGCTACATAAAAACCTAGAGCGTGTTTGGTACATGATCGGAGTCTCTAAAAGCGTTCATATACACCGTAGCAATAATTATTTGTGTATTTAAATAAAAAACACGTTTCAATATTTGGCAACGTAGTCGACAGCTGACTTACGACATAGCCTTGATTCACTGGATCAAGTATAATATCGCTGTGCACAGTAGCGTAACTCAAAACTGACGGGCCTTGCCGCAAGAAATATTAAATTAATTCTAAAGTTGTTTAGTGGGAGTTAAGCTATATCTGTAGATGTCGCAGTTCCCTACTGTAGTTGTCGTAAGGGTCTTTTTGTGAACTGGGTCTACCCGTACCACGGGGGCTGCGGTGTTTCTAGAATCGCTTTATTTACTTACGTGTTTATATCATTTTAAAAATACAACAACGTTTAAGGAAAAGATACGAACAAACAATTTTCAAGTACATTGGGTCTATGATGAGTGTACACGCCTCTTGGAACGACAAGGGGCGCAAATAGAAATTGCCTGGCCTGCCGTAGGCAGTAAACCAGGGTTTGTAAGGTAGAGCGTGGACTGTATAGAGTAGAAGGAAATAAACATAGAATTTGAATACAAGTCACATAAATACTTAAAGCACTTACCGAAGCACAGACATCTGGAGCACTAACGCGGCAGTTTTCAGTACTGTTTCTGGCCAGAGGTAAATAGGAACGGAGTCAGGAAATGGTTATTTTAGGAAAGAGATTAGAGAGTAATATTTAGAATTGAAGGAACACGTTCGCGTTCGCGGATGGTTGCTAATCGACTCTTTTAAATTATGGTATTCCTTATCTCGCCTGGCTTGATAAAGAATACCACGTTGGGAGAGCGAAATGGCGCGAACAATGAGGTATGGTGGTTACTGTTCTTTAACCTTGTTGTGCTCAATTTTTGAACTAAACTAAATCTTTCCTCAAAAATTGTTATTCAAAATAATAACATTAATAAATGGTAAATGAAACTTTCTATACAATATTTCTCATAGCCTAAGCTCCTCCCACAATAGTACTGTTTGGGACGCAGCACAAAACTCGGGATTACCGGCACAAAACAGCACTAACGTATGCCAAAATTTTGATAAAGTTTCTGTCCAGAATTGTGAATGGGCGAGGCTACCGTTACTTCAGCCCCTCCCACAATATCTCTACTTGGAAAGCAGCACAAAACTCGGGATTACCGGCACAAAACAACAACGTAGCACAAAATTTTGACAAAGCTTTAGTCCAAAATTGTAAGTGGGCGGGGCTCCCATTTCCTCAGCCCCTCCCACAATAGCTCTGCTTGGGAAGCAGCGCAAAGCCCGGAACTGCCGGCACAAAACAGCAATAACGTAGTACAAAATTCTGACAAAGTTTAGTCCCACAATATGTCTGTTTGAGGAACAGCATAAAACTGGCAGACACCGACACAAAATAGCACTACGTAGCACAAAATTCTGACAATGCTTCTGTTCAGGATTGTAATTGGCGGAGACTTCCGTTTCCTCAGCCCCTCCCACAATATGTCTGTTTGGGAAGCAGCACAAAATTCGGCATTACCGGCACAAAATGGCACTAACGCGGCACAAATCTATGAAATACTTTGGTTTAAAACATTTGAAATGGGGGCAAAGAAATGGAGCTGTAAATCTCGGATACCGAGAAAGATACATAAAAATGGTGCAATTTATGATAACCCACGAGATATTGTAAATGCGTTTGCAGAACACTTTAATGCGAATTATCTAAACACAATCACTTTAGATAACAATAACAAAAATATAGCAGTTAATCTATCTAGTGCCAATGTAAATATTCAATATATACATATCACACACATATATATATATATATATATATATATATATATATATTTATGGATTTAAAGGGTTAAATTTGAGGTAAGCAATGCAATTTCAAACACGCTGTATAGAGAAAAAAACAATTTATTTACGCGCAAAATTTATTTCATTTATTTAATTTAAACGGACAAGTATTGATGTATTTTCATAATTAATGATTGAAAAGTAATAGCTTCATAAAGAAAACCAGTTTTAAAAACAAATAGAAACGCAGGATATGCACGATCAATAATATGATACAGATAGAGACGGATATAAAAGCATTGGTTTCAAAAAGCACACACTCAATCCACGTGGATTCATGAGACGCGGTCAGCAATATCAATTTTCTATAACTCAAGTGGCGTTTGGAACGCGACATCTAGTATGCATAAGATAGAGATAAAAATATTACAAGCGGAGTTTTATGACGATACAGGATTGTATCATTGGTTGAAATAGATAGTTTTACAACGGACGAACTCGCGACAGGTGAAGCGCTTTTTCTGATTAAATTGTGTGTCTGAGGTAAATTTCTGGAAGCTTTAAGTCAGTTAGATTAAAATTTGCAGAAGTATTATTTTAAATTAAGTATTTTGCGTGAAGAGTGGCCGAGATGTGACAGTTTGAATTGTATAAATACTCTAAGAAAATTAATAGGGATATCTTTGTATTCGCATCGCTGTCTTTGTATTTTCATCGCTATAGACTACGTATAATAATCAACCGAGGTTATAGTAGAGGCTTGTGAGTATTGACGATTTGTATAATTCTGTAAAAATATTATTAGCACTTATAACGTGATAAGTTGAGGCCTTGTAGTTATTAACGTGTCTAGTGTCGAGTGAATTAAATTAATTGAGGTCCAACTAATACCATAACGCGCTAATAAAGCAATAAACAAAAGTATAATGTACGTGAATTTGAATGCTGGGATGGAATGGTAATTGGTAGCACGGAGCTCGGCATATACTGAGGTTATCATTTAGCTGGTGGATCAGAGCGCATAGTCACTAAGCCAAGGGGTTCTGAAGGATAAAGCATCATCAAAGGAGATGGGACTTGAAGCATTTTCCGGGTAACACATTTGAATTTGCTGTTATTTGATAAACTGTTGGAATTATTTGCAATTTGTGAGTGAACTTTGATGGTTATTTATGGTTATTTAACGTATTGGAAAAGATACGTGTACTTGGCAGTTATTAGGGTATTTTAAATATTAAAAAAAAGGTGTATGTAAAGCTTACTAAATTTCATTACGAATTTAAATTGGATTGTTAAGGGTACATGGGTTTATTAATTTGTAGTAATTTTATGCAAGTTAAAGGGCATACATTAATAAACTGGGTTATTATGAGCTCACCATACTCCAGTGTGCAATAATTATACGGTATTATTTGGGGCCCATTTACTCCTGTTGTATTAAATGTGTTTGAAATTAAAAATTTAAAACAAGGACTTTACAAAAATAGCACTTATTGAGTGGTAATTAGTGTACCAAACTGTAAATATTTCTGAATATTTGTATGTAAATAGCGATAAATAAAGATTGTATGATTGTTGTATTATTTTGTGCTTTTATTGAATGATGCGTGAGTGGGAAGGAAGAATGACTGTAAATTTAGGTATCCGAGAAGAGGCACAGCTGAGCTAGCTAGGGAAGTTGCTGAAGATATTTTGTTGCAGCAGAATAAACGGGTGAGAATATTTTTATAAAAATGTTTCTTGTTTTTTTAAAAATCAGTGTTGACACGGTGATGTCAAACTCATAAGTCCGACCCACAGCAATCTTATGACAGCCGAACGTTAAAATTTGAATAGGTTTTAGGGAGATCCAGAAACTGACCCCACCGACTTTATAGCCATAATTTTGAGCGTAGCTTCCTATCTATAACTGACATAAATCAAAAATTGACAATGTCAGATATGATTGACAAAAATGCCGAACGTAATTGAAAGTTAGGTTGATGTATCGTCGTGTACACGATTTAAATTTGTAAATTTCCCAATTGTGTCATCGGTCTCGGTGGCGTAATTGGTAAACGCATGGTTCCGACAAAACCAGGATACAGGTTCAAGTCCTATCCAAGACCTTATATTTTCCATCTTTCAATTACTAGCTCGATTTGAAATGATCATTTGGGCTTTGCATAAAAGTCTAAGTTATTATTTCATCTTATTCATTATAATACGATAGTATTTATCAACTACCTTGTGTAATTAACTACTAAAATATTTATGATATATATATATATATATATATATATATATATATATATATCTAAAATGATATTAGAGCGGCTTTAAAAAAATTGAAAAATAAACCAACGGCAGGTCTTGACCAAGTACCGAGCTATTTATTAAAAGATTGTGCAAACATTTTTATACGCCCACTATACGTGATTTTTAATTTGTGGCTGAATACTGAAACTTTCCATTCAGGTGGAAAATAGCTCCTATGTCCCGTACATAAAGGTAGTAACGTTGGTGATATACAAAATTACATTCGTATTGCTATACTTTCAAACTTTTGTAAAATATTCGAGCCAATCATATATAAATATGTTTACAACTCCATCAAAAACATTATATCACCGTACCAACACGGATTTGTTGAACATCGATCAACAGTAACAAATCTATGCGTTCAGTTTGTTGCAGAACTGTTAGATACTCGAGGCCAAGTTGACGTCATATATACTGACATATCTAAAGCCTTTGATCATATCCACCATTAGTAATTGCTTAATAAATTAAATAGTTATGGTTTTAGTAATTTGCTAATTATGTGGCTTAAGTCGTACCTATTAAGTCGTATTCAAATTGTTCAACATAGTGGCTGCACCTCACTTTCTTGTATGGCTACATTTGAAGTGCCTCAGGGTCGAATCTTGGTCTATTGCTTTTTTTATTAAACTGTAAGGTATTAATGTTTGCAGATGATGTGTAAATGTTTGCTTCCGCTAATACGCATGCTGATTGTAATGGACTGCAACATAATCTTGCTTTTTGAACGAATGGAGTGCAAAAAATCATCGGGTCAGAATATTTCTAAGTGAAGAGTCTTATCTTTTACTAACAAGGTAAACTCCAATATATTTCATTTTACTGTCGAATCCGATATGTTAATAACTTGTCATGAAATAAAAGATCTTGGTGTGAATTTTGATAGCAAACTTTGTTTTAATACACATGTACTACAAACAAATTTGTTTGAAAATAAAATGGCGAGATTCGTAATACGCTCTTCGAAATTCACGTTACAAGTATTGTATTTCACCCTTATGCGAGTTATATATCCCCCAAATCAAATATAAGTATAATTTAATGTAATTATTGAATCTTAAGTTAACTTGCAACATTGTATAATTCAAGGATAGATAATAAAAGGTTAATAGAAGTCAGACAGAAGACATGGGAACGGATGTGAATACAATGTATTCCAGACGTAAACTGACTCTGCAGATGCAGGTCACAATAGACTGAAAGAAACTTATTGTTAGAATTAAGATTGTTACTTTGTATTAATGAATAGAGAATAACCAGACATGAGCTCTGCATTTCCCACAAGCAATGTGAGGAGCAGGAACAACATAAATACCCTGGAGAGCCCACGATAGTCAGTCAGTCTTGAACCTCTCAACTTTAGCATTGTTGGTTGTTCAGGTTACTCGCGGTAATTTAGTTCATTTAAATATAATTTCAACTTAGATTAATTCTTGATACAGTACTTGTAAATTCAACTTCAATTTGTAACTTCTGTGTAAATAAATATTGTTAGAAGAGATTTGGAAGAAGATTTTTTAAAAAAGCAGCTCTTAAAGCCCAAAACCTAACTTGCGGATACGCTTGGAACATTGCTTTCTGGTATGGTTCTCATATTATGACCTATGTAAGTCTTGGATAGGGAGCACTCAAAGAAAGTTTCTAAAATATTTGTGGTTTAAAGTGAATCATGTGTACCCACCTCGATGATTTCCTAATAATATCCTACTAAATGAATTTAATATGTATTCACTAAATACGAGGCACTCGCATTAATAGCGATAACATTCTTATATATTTGCATAACCAAATCGATTGCCCAGGTTTATTAGAAAAATGTCCTGTCATCTTCCAAGAAATAGCTGTCGCGATAATAACACCTTCATCTGTTAGAACAAATTCCTTGTTACGATCACCAATAACGATAATGTGTTTATTGTTTAACGAAATCGGTAATCACTGAGATATTTTTAATGATAGATTGATGTGTTTCTGAAACATTATTCGCAGTCAAAGAAGGTTGCTTAGAATTATTTATAGATTTCAGTTATATCAATTGTAAGTACATGTACTTATAAATTTGAGAAAGTGTTAAATTGTACATATAATTATTGCTGGCTTATATATTATGTGTAATGTGTATTAATACATCAGACGCACACGTTATAGCTACAGTACATCTATTGTTTGAAAGCTTGTTAAATGGGTTATTATATTTGTTCTATAATTGGCCTTAGCTTTTGGACATTAAATACATAAATAAATAAATAAATAAATAAATAAATAAATAAATAAATAAATAAATAAATAAATAAATAAATAAATAATAATGAATGAATGAATGAATGAATGAATGAATGAATGAATGAATGAATGAATGAATGAATGAATGAATGCATGAATGAATGAATGAATGAATGAATGAATGAATGAATGAATGAATGAATGAATGAATGAATGAATGAATGAATGAATGAATGAATGAATGAATGAATGAATGAATGAATGAATGAATGAATGAATGAATGAATGAATGAATGAATGAATGAATGAATGAATGAATGAATGAATGAATGAATGAATGAATGAATGAATGAATGAATGAATGAATGAATGAATGAATGAATGAATGAATGAATGAATGAATGAATGAATGAATGAATGAATGAATGAATGAATGAATGAATGAATGAATGAATGAATGAATGAATGAATGAATGAATGAATGAATGAATGAATGAATGAATGAATGAATGAATGAATGAATGAATGAATGAATGAATGAATGAATGAATGAATGAATGAATGAATGAATGAATGAATGAATGAATGAATGAATGAATGAATGAATGAATGAATGAATGAATGAATGAATGAATGAATGAATGAATGAATGAATGAATGAATGAATGAATGAATGAATGAATGAATGAATGAATGAATGAATGAATGAATGAATGAATGAATGAATGAATGAATGAATGAATGAATGAATGAATGAATGAATGAATGAATGAATGAATGAATGAATGAATGAATGAATGAATGAATGAATGAATGAATGAATGAATGAATGAATGAATGAATGAATGAATGAATGAATGAATGAATGAATGAATGAATGAATGAATGAATGAATGAATGAATGAATGAATGAATGAATGAATGAATGAATGAATGAATGAATGAATGAATGAATGAATGAATGAATGAATGAATGAATGAATGAATGAATGAATGAATGAATGAATGAATGAATGAATGAATGAATGAATGAATGAATGAATGAATGAATGAATGAATGAATGAATGAATGATGAATGAATGAATGAATGAATGAATGAATGAATGAATGAATGAATGAATGAATGAATGAATGAATGAATGAATGAATGAATGAATGAATGAATGAATGAATGAATGAATGAATGAATGAATAAATAAATAAATAAATAAAGAAATAAATAAATAAATAAATAAATAAATAAATAAATAAATAAACAAACAAACAAACAAACAAACAAACAAACAAACAAACAAACAAACAAACAAACGAACGAACACTCGAACAAACGATCGAACGAACAAACAAACAAACAAACAAACAAACAAACAAACAAACAAACAAACAAACAAACAAACAAACAAACAAATAAATAAATAAATAAATAAATAAATAAATAAATAAATAAATAAATAAATAAATAAATAAATAAATAAATAAATAAATAAATAAATAAATAAATGAATAAATAAATAAATAAATGAATAAACTTTTACCTTTAAAACGAAATGGTCTTACTTTTGTATCGGCTACGATGAATATATTACATACTTTTAAACACGAAGTATGTTTGCTAGGTGCTAAAGCCAAATTAGAAATTTCTCCGCTGGTAAACAAGCGTGTACCCAGCTTCCTCAGATTAATTAAATGCCAAAGAAAAACTACATTCGTATTTGAAAACGTTGGTTGAAGAACTGTGCGAATAAGCAAGAATTTCTAAATAACTGGCAAACTTTACGTATAGTAATGTATTTTAATTTACTCGGATGTTATTTATATAATGAAAGGTAAACAAGTAACTACTGAAATTAGACAACGCAACCCCAAGAAGATTAAACACTTTGTGTCGTGACATATATGCAGTTGGAATGGAAACGGGGTTTGGAACGCGTGTTCACTTTGTCAGACACATGTATATAAGTTTCTAACTGCAAAACACCTGACTGCCCTACATTTTCAGCAAACGTAAATTGTTTCGTGTTCCGTGGTGCTCTATATTCAGTTTTAGTGTTCATTAATTTTCAGCACCAAGCAAGCATTGAAGTTTCCACTTTAATCAAGTTTAGTTACACCGCTGTTCTAAAATTTGAGGCTACATACTGTTACACATATTTGCTTTGAACGAGAAAACCGAATACTAACTACAAACTCGTTATGACATTTGTCCTTTGGAGGTTCCTGCTGTAGCGCAGTTCATTTTTAATGGCGTTTCGGCAAAAAATATTAATTACTGTTTTATTGTTACAGAATGCTGCGGTGGATTCTAGCAGCTGTATTTGTCGTTATGGCGATAGAGATAGTAATTTCAGGACCTGCCTGTAGGATTAGCGAATACCCTTGTCGTAATGGACACTGTATACGTTTAGATCATTACTGTAATGGAAACGATGACTGCGGTGATAAATCAGACGAACCCGCTTATTGTACAGGTAAGTTCTCTTTTTTACGATGTTGTGAAATGCACAGCTGCAGTAGCTTGACCTACAATATTACCATACTCGAACTTTTGTAGAAATACTTTATAGAGCATTGCAGTCGGTCAAGTTTCACTACGCTCGCACACTCTTTATTCAGGATCTTTCTCTAATGAAATAAAGTTTACTCTATACGACAGTGGTGACTTTTAATACTGTATACATAAGTCGCACTACCTAATAAATTTTCTAAACGGTTGTACAACTATTATAGTGTAAATGATCTTGTTTGATTCGTTGCCAAAGATCTCAAATTAACGGTATAACTTAAATTTCTACCATTTCTGGAACCATACAATAGATTTTTGAATAATAATTAAATGGGGTTGTTAAGGGTAATTTCGGGCCAGATAATTATACAAATATCTCACAGAGAAACTCGATGGAGTACCTCGCCCAAATGCTGTAATCCGGGGAATTATCATTGATCTCGACTGCAAACAACAAGATAGTAGTTTCCAACTAACTCAGGAAAAGGGGATGGGAGAGGTCTGCAAGCAGCATTCGACTGCAGAACTATTGTCGGGGTATACCTGTTTACGTTGGTGATTGGATAGAACGCCACCTTGATTTCGTTCAGTTTTGGGCTTTTTCAGAGTGATATAATAAAAATGCATCTGGCAGTGCTTTACTGGATAATATTGTCATTTCGAATGCCGTAGCAGATCTAGATTGCCAGCAATGCTATTAAAAATTGAACCTAATCCATTAATTGCTGTTCCAAGCAAGGTAGGGTTCTTTAACGTGCGTGACAACACACACGGAACGAACCCCCATTTTACCTCTCATCCAAACGCGGGTTTATTTTTGAGAAAAATGCTCGCCTAACATTTTTCAAGCGAACCGTAAGGGGATTCGCACCCGGGACTTTGGGTATAGTAATCACATTCATGGCAACTACGCCACGGTGCCGCCTTATTTTTGTTTCAGTAGAAAATGTTACGTTTATTTACGACGATAGATTCAAATACGTCTTATTTTGTGGTAATTTGTTTTTCTTTCACCTAGCTTCTGTTTCTATTCAAAACCTCATGCTGCATTTTTACCTCGTTACAATAGTACGCGAAATCATAACATTTCTCTCAAATCTATTTGTTCTAAAACGAAAATTTATTGTATATCTTAAATAGTCAATACCTTGTTTTAGGTATCCGTTAATTTGTTAACATTCCGATAACGTATAATTGCTTTTTCTTGTGTTTCTCGAAATAATAGATCCTACTATTAGTTAATAGTGTGTTTTCCAGTTTGTTAATCGCACTTTGATAACACGAGGACTGCAGTTCGAACTCGTGTTATTTGCACCAATTTTTAATTTGATTCTGCAGCTTGTGCGTTGAAATATTTTCTACAGCGATGCATGTTTTTTTGTTCGACAATTAGGGGGTATCTTGCTTGTACCGGTGAATTTTTCCGCACTTTTACATTCTAATCGATTCTCTTTTTAGCTCTCAGCTGGGGGCCAAATTGGTTCCTTCTTTATGTAGGCCCAACTGTTTGTTGACATAGACCAACTACTTTTGTCTGTAGACCGCTGCTGCAGTTACGGTGACAGGGCGAAATGACTACCGCGGCGTTGCTGTGCTGACTCATCCCCGGCGGCTTGTAAGATAAGCATCCCAACGCATAGAGGTATGTGGCTCGTTTTCTTTTATGCACATCGAGGATTATTATTTATCAGCTGTTGATGTTGTGAAACCAGTTCACCATACATGTATAAAAGCTGGCGACGCTAGTGCTTCTGGTTATATTTCTTTAATTCTTACTACAACTTCATCTACATTTAATAATTTAATTTAACACACTTGCTATTACGAAAATCTAAGCATTACTTTTTTTCCAATAAGGTTTATTACATGTTAACTGCGAAATACGCACCTGGCGGATCCATTACACAATATAAGTTAAATTTAATACTTTTCTTTGTCTATGTGAATCAAGAAATTTTAATTGATTTTTTTATTGTTAATAGATAATCGTGGGCGACATTTTTTTTTTGTTTTTTTGATATGTAGGTGAATTCCCCACTCTCCGCGTCTGGTAGTTAGCCTGGTATTTACGTTTCTTCCGGCTACGTCTAGGTACGTATCATAATTTCTGACCCGATTTTGTTTCGTATAACTTTGGCTCCGATTTTGTTTTAGTTAACGGTTACTTCGAATTGGTTTCGCTTAATTTTTGCTCCAAGTTCATTGTAGTTAACTTTTTTGCTCCGATTTTGGGTTTTCGTTAATTTGTGTTCCGATTTGGTTCTTTTTAATTTCTGGCCCAATTTTTGTTTTGCTTCTGGCCTGATTTTTTTGTTTGCGGCCCAAGTTACTACATGATCCTTTTTCTCGGCTTGTTACCACTTATGTTTTCTTCCCTTACGCTCGAACTTGTATTTATTCCTTTTCTTTATTTCTTGTGTGAGTTCGATCTAATTAATTTTAGTTTTTTTTCTTTCTTGATCGCCCAATATTATTGGTTGGTTAATTTCAGATTATTGAACTTATGTTTTCGCCAATAATCCTAGTCCATTGAAAACGCTGGCGCCCAAGATTTTTCTCTTTTTCTTCCTTCGCTCTCTGAATATTTTGTTCTCCACGTCAAGCCTAGAGTTAGTTGTTTTCCTCCGATTTTTCTTTTATTCTATAGCCCTATTCTAATTTCTATTATGTTGTTTCGCTCCAATTGGTATTTCTGAAGTTTATCCGTCGGATATATTCTAAATTGTCATGTATTCGCAATAACTTTTTTCTTGAGCTTTTATTAAGTTACGGTTGGCCTTTACTTAGTTACTTTCTCCCAATTTCTTTTTTATTCTGGCTAAAAATGACATCATAGGTCGGTGGTGTTTAATTTGATCTGTAAGAGACGACAGAAGTCATCCGAAAGCATTACTATTTCGCGTGTATGACAGGCCTGTTTGGGAACTATGGTTCTTTTGTTGAAGATGTTCAATTGTCCGTTTTGCTTCGTAACTTTGATCTATTTTATAGAACCCATTTGCCTACCGTCCTTTCCTTGCAAGAATTAAAGAACGAATGTCTGAAGTTAAAACCGGAAAAGATGCTGACCGATAATTCCGCATCACCTAGTCACGACCAACATATTGTTACTGCTGAACCGGAATCAGCCCCTGCTATAGTGCCTAAGGTAGTTGTTAGTTCTTTTTCGGCTTCCCACCAAGGTCTTCCTGTGTGTGAGTGGAATTTAAAATTTTCTGGTGACCCAAACAGCTTTTCCGTACATGATATTTTGGGACGGATCGAAGAACTCCGACGAACTCAAAAGGTGTCAGAATTGCTGTTATTTAAGTCTGCAGTGATTTGTATGAGTCAAAAGCGTTACTTTGGTATCGTCGTAATGGCATAGGTTTTCTGGCTGGAAGTCGTTGTCTAATTTACTGATTCAACATTTTGAGCCCCCGGATTTTGCTTATAAGTTTGCTACTATTGAGGAAAATATTTTTGGTCAGATGATCGAGTTGTTAAGATTTCTCCTACGCTTACGGGTAGATCCGATACTCTTCCGTACGTTCTACTGTTCTTCCTCCTAGTTCTACTTCTACTCGTCAGGTCGTATGCTTTAATTGCGACAAATCTGGTTATGCTTCGACACGTTGTACTCGTCCTAAAGTACTTCATTGCTATGGTTGCGGGTATAAGGGAGTTACTTGAGACAACTGTCTAAACTATCATCCTACTACTAATAGGTCTTCAAATAATTCTTCAAATTCTGTCTTCACCTCTAGTTACCTAATTTCTTCTGCTTCTCACTCTACGTTTTCTTCTGTATCTCATCCAGGTCACACTACTACTACTATCAACACATACCCTTCTTCGGTCAATACAGTTTCTCAAGAGTTTGTTTCCGCTTTCTTAAATGAGTCTATCCAAGAAATTTCTGTCGTGTCTGGAGTAACAGCTGTAGCTGAACTGACGATAACTCCTAATACGGATAGAGAAGGTCCTGTTGAAGCTAGGAAACCCGCAGCTATAATACCTGTTGCTGCTGTAAAAGTTTTACCTGATCCTGTTTCGTTATCTACTATTGTAAAGGAATCAGTTCCTATTGTGGCTAAAGTTGTGTCTGTTCCTACTACGTTGTCTATCAGTGATGAAGTATAACTTGTTTTTACTCCTTTATCGGACGTTCATAAAACGTTACCTACTCTTACTCATTTTTCGCATACTGACAAAATGCTACTTGCTTCTGTTCTTTTAACTAAAGTTGGTGAAATCCCAGCTGATGGTCCTGTTGTCCAATGTTGACGAAGGTCAATCTGATTCTACTTCCTTATCTAATGTGAATGAAGTTCTTCCTGATGCTGTTTGTTCTTGTAAAGTTAGTGAAATTTTATCTGGTGCTGTTCCTTTCTTTCATGTTTATAAACTTCATTTGATTCCTCTATCTAACATTGGCGAAGTTCTACTTGATACTGTTTGTTCTTGTAACGTTGAGGAACTTCTACCTGATTCTGTTCCTTTATGTAATATGGTTGAAGTGTTATCGGATTTTGTTCCTTTTCCTAAGGTAAATACTCTTACAGCCAGTGTTGTTTTCTTTCCTAACTGTGATACGTCTAGTCCTTTATCTAACGCCGTTGAAATTTTATCTACTTCTGTCCCTCTATCTCATGTAACTGAAGTATGTTCTGCTTGTGTATCTTTTCGTAAGGTTGATTCTCGTACAGTCAATTCTTTTTCTTTTTCTACCGTTATCTTTCTTGCAACCCATTGTAGAAACAAACACCTTTCTTCAATGACGCGTCTTGAGTTTTCTAAACCACCCTTGCCACCTCCTTTATCGCGTGCTCAAAAGAGGCAGATATTAGTCTATGCTCATTCCGAACCGGAAGATGTATGTCAGCGAAGTCTAAATATCCTTGATCTTGTTTCATTTTCCTTCTGGCGGCGTAAATGCCTTAAACCCAATATCTAGTCCTCGCGTTCCAGATTCTTATGCCGACATTGCTCTCCTTCGGACTTGATTTTTGGACGCTACGATTTTGTTTTACTTCCTTGTTTTGCTAGGTTTTCTTTCGTTTTCTTGCTTTTTCCCAACTCGTGTGGGTCCGGGAATAGAATAGCCTCATGATACGACCTCCCTGTCGTAAGAGGCGACTACAGCGATCCAATACAACACATACACACACAACATATACACACACACACTTCTTACACACCCACACACACATACACATATGCACACACACGCACACACCTACTCATACATAACTACACTGGGATTCGGTTTTATTTTCTTTTGTACGATTCTTAGTTTTTTTTTTGGTTTTGTACTTGTTGCATGGTGTTATTTTTTTGGTATTTTTTCTTTTTTTTCGTTCCTTTCGTTCCACGTTCCTCTCCTTTTTTTCCTGTTGCTGGTCTTCTTTGCTGTCGGTTCCTAGTCCGATTGTGTTTCGTCCATCCGCTCCTGTGGTAGGTGCTTGCTAGTTCGTTTCTCTTTCTTCAGAAACTAAGATTTTGTCGACTTTAGGACTAGTTAACATTTCTTTTTTTTGGTTCTTCGGTTTTGGTTACCACAGTTAGTAGTACATCGTTTCCTTTTACCAGCGCTCTCCCTCTCTTACTCTCATTCTCCCTTGTTGTCCCTTTGTTTACTTAAGGCTTGACCTCTGGGTCCTGTTTTGGTTGACATTGTTGGTTTTTTCCTCGTTTCTTTTTTTCTGTTGGGGTTGATAACCTTACTGTTTTTTTTTTTAGAAACATCCGTCCGTTGAAGACTCTGCAGTGCTAAGGCCGTTCCATCTTAGTTTTCCTTGACTACTTATTACCCGTGTTCCCTTGCTTTCTTCCTTCTTTTTACTTTCTATTATTGAATCTTCGATCCGGATAAGTTCTTCTTTTGATTTTGGGCTGTTTTTTTTCTTTTTTCTGTTTTTTTGTTTGGTTTTTGTAAACAAATTTTTTTTTAGTTTTTTTTCTTAAGCGAATTTTTTTGTGTTGGGTTTTTTTGTGGCTTTCCTACCCCGACCTGTTAATTTTGCTGGGGTGAGAGACAATTTGCTACGTTTATTTTCGACTATAGATTCAAATACGTCCTTTTTGTGGTAATTCGTTTTTTATTCATCTAGATTCTGTTTCTATTCAAAACCTCATCCTGTATTTTTATCTCGTTACAATAGTACGCGCAATTGTAATATTTCTTTCAAATCTATTCAGACTAAAACGAAAATTTATTCGATAAATTAAATAGTTATTACCTTGTTTTAGATATCCGTTAATTTGTTAAACATTCTGATAACGTATAATTACTTTCTCTTGTGTTTTCCATTTAAAGACTTGCCGAAATAATAGATCCTACTATTAGTTGATAGCGTGTTTCCAGTTTGCTAAACGCGCTTTGATAACACGGGAACTGCATTTCGAACTCGTGTTATTTGAACCAATTTTTAATTTGATTCTGCAGCTTGTGCGTTGAAATATTTTCTACAGCGATGCACGTTTTTTTGTTCAACACGTAGGAGGTATCTTTCGTGTACCGGTGAGTTTTCCGCGCTTACTAATTCTAATCAGATTCTCTTTTTAAGTCTTAGCTGGAGGCCAAATTGGTTCTTTCTTTATGTAGGCTCAACTGTTCGTTGACGTATACCAACTGCCTTTTTCTGCAGACCGCTGCTGCAGCTACAGTGAAAGGGCGAATGGATCTTGACTACCGTGGCGTTGCTGCGTTGACTCACCCCCCGGCGGTTTGCAAGATAAGCAACCCGACGCTAGTGCCTCTGGTTATATTTCTTTAATTCTTACTACAACTTGGTCTATATTTAATACTTTAATTTAACACACTTGCTATTGCGAAAATCTAAGCATTACTTTTTTTCCAATAAGTTTTATTACATGTTAGGTGCGAAATGCGCACTTCGTGGATCCATTATCAAATTTGTCCTTTACAATATAACTTAAATTTAATACTTTTCTTTGTCCATGTGAATCAAGAAATTTTAATTGATTTTTATTGTTAATAGATAATCGTGGGCGACGTTTTTTTTTGGTATGTAGGTATTTACGTTTCTTCCGGCTACGTCTAGGTACGTAGCAAAATCGATCTCCGAGATTGTTTCTTTCACTTATATTTACAGGGGTTTTTAGTCTTACTGATTTTCCTGCTAGTAGGGTGGAGTCGTTTTTAATTCGCTCATTTAGTTTAGATATCACGTTGTCTTTGTTTTGAATTAATTTGTAGTTTACGGCTTTATGAAGCAATTTGGTTTTTTGTTTATGACAGTCTACATACGAGAATTTGATGTGATCCTTTAAATGTATATTTAGGGGTCGTCGTTTGATATGTGACCATAGATTACATCAACTGGTTTCAATTTAGTCTCTGAGTAAACTGAACCATTGTACCCTAATATGGCGGACTAAATTTGGGTTTTTATGTCTTCGAAGGGGTGCGTTTAAAATTCTTAGGTGGAATGCAACCGTTCACATCATTTGGGGTTCATTTCGACTTGATAGTATCCATTTGCCAAATCAAAGGTCGTAAATCATTAACATCGACCTAATTTGTCCAATAAATCATTGATATTCGATAGGAGGTACTTATCGTCGATTGTCTTTTTATTAGGGCGACTATAGTCAAATAGTATGCGCAATTTTTGCTTGCCCGAAGCATCCAATTTTTTTGGGACTACCCAAATGAAACTGGACCACGGAGTAGTAGATGGTTCTATAATTTTGGATTTTAATATATTTCAATTTGCAGTTTTACGTCTTGCTTGTGAACAAAGGTATCGATTAGTTTTAGAGTATATTGGAATTTTGGTTTGTATTGAATGCTTAATTCGATTAGCGAGTATAAGATTTTGTCTATCGGATTGAAAAATCTCAGAATATTTAATACATAAGTTCAAAACAAGTATTTTTCTCTATCGAATTCATGTTATCCGTTCTGATGAAAGAGGCATCGAAATGTTTTGTTTGACCGTCGTAATGATTTAATTCGCACGAACATTCCAATTGATTTGCTTCGTAAGGAAAATCAGTGATTGGGCCCGTAAACATTTATGGCTACAAGAGAATTTGAAAAAAATTTTAATGTTGTAAATGTCATTTTTTTGCTGTTGTTAAACATTAAGGCACGTCTGTAGGCTCCGTTTTTATAGAGTGTTCCACAGAAACTTTCAATTGAATTTGTTTTTCGGTTAGAAGTTCGACTTTTATTGTATTCATAGCACTACTTACTTCCAAAAAGCAATAGAAATTTTTGTTTGATGTGTAATTAAAAAGTTGTTTTCTATATCTAGTTTGTCCTTTAATTCGTTTAAATTATCCTAAACCTTTAAAAATTCGATGGAACTTGAACATGTGAAATTTAAGCATTTTCGAGAGGTTATGGAAAATTCTTGAACTAGGGATTAATGGAGAATAGTTTTATCTGGATTCATCGAAACAATTTGAAATTGCAACTGGGTCGTATTTTACCTTTTTTGACCAATATCTGGTTACTATTTCATTTTTGAGTTTCTCTACATTGGAATCGATAGCATTCTGATGATGCAAAGTTTCGCTTACCAGTTGACTTTTTTCAGATTTTTGATTGTATAATTTGTCGGACGTAAACCGTTTGGGTACATATTGAAAGGGTTTGTAAAAGGTTTGTCTTGTCGAAATAGACATAAGGGTTTGCTGGATTAATTGGTTTAGAATTTGGGTTTGGCTTAAAAACGCCTCTGGAGACTTGTCTCTGGTAAGTTTGATTATTTGGCTTTCCAAATGTCTGAAATAATAAGGCAGGATCAACAGGTACTTTCTCATCATGAATTTTTATGGTGTTACTTATAGCTAAAAAAGGAACAGCCCGTTTGAATTTAATATTATCAAATGTCAACCCCGTTATTTTAGACATGGTGGAAATTCCAACTTGGCGAGCTTTATGTCAGTTAATTTCATCATTACCAACGACTACACTGGCGATAGACAAAATTTTGTTAACCTCTGGAAGGGATTATGTGATGAATACCACTCTAGAAGTTTTGTACATCTTTATCTTTCTTTACTCATGAGTCACTAGCATCAATATGCTAATCAGTTGTATCCATTCTTACATTCGGGAGTTCTTCCAATGCTTCACAAACAGTATTCATAGCATGCATACTGTAAACCCATTTGCTGATGACACTCCCTTTAGTACTTCTTGCTCGAGCAATACCTCCATTTGTCTTCATGGATTTTATCATTAACTGCTCTGTCACCATATCCGTTGAAATCCCACAACTTAACTTATTAGAACGTCTAACAGTGAAAAATCCTTCTGTGAATCGTTGGTAAACACTAGAATTCATACACTCTTCTAATTTTAACATATCTTGCAGATATAGGTGTGCAGATATAGCGTAAGGAAAATGCTCTAATGCGTGGAAATAAGGAAGCTTTTCTTTAACAGTAATCAAGTGAGCTTGCCAATCTCCCATACATTCAGCTCTTATTTTGCAGTTGATACCATGTGAAAATATTGTGTCTATAGTTTAACCGTAGATCCTCGTTCTGCATATTCTTTTAGCTTTTGATTATACTAATGAAGTAATGCTCCAGATGTTTCATCGTGATTTTCAATATCATCATAGCAAATAGTGTCATTTATTATTTTTCAATATTGATAAAACATGTACGATGTCATCAAGAACAAGTTCTTTAGATATTATGATTGTTAAAGCAAGTTGAAGTAGAGTATGAGCTCAGACAGCTCTCGTGTAAGCATGGCCGTTGAGCAATTTTCTAATGACTTTGGTGCTGAAATAAAAAAAAGCACTTCCTTCATGCCGCTACTTTGCATTATGTAACTAATTGCTCCAAAAAACGACATGAGTAGATGAAATCCTTCTAACCTGATTATGATCTTTGATAAGTCGGACCATTCAGATGCAGCTGATACAGTTTCTCGAGCTTTTGCATACAGAGGTTGATCGAAAGTAATAACGCATACATTGTGACCGTAATGTTTTGCATTCTCCAATGCACAAAGTAAAGTCGCGTGTATATATAGTATTGTAGTTGCCAGCAGGCTGATAAATGAAAGGTAAAAACGAAATTTTAGGTGTTGAAAAATTTCTTACATTTTTCGTTAAGTGTTCAATGTAACCATTCCAACCAGGTTACTATGAATTTTCATTTGCCATAAAACCATACCACGTCGACTTTTTTGAGTAAAGATACTGTAGTTCCACTTTCGTAATCAAAATCTTCGACTTTAATTTTACTGTACACCACTACACCATTATTTTGATAAATCTGTATTAGAACATGAGTTTTTGCGGCAAAATTTTTTGCTGAAAGAGCTTCTTTTATTTGTGGTATAGGTTCTTCGAGTAAAATCGAACTTATTGGACTAAGAATTTGAATAATACTCATTATGTGAAGCGTATTATTACCGTCTAGTGTATTTACATTTATATCAGCATTGTCTGCAACATACTGAATAAACGTGCCCGTTTCTGGTGGTAAAATATAAGGTGGAGTATGAAAAACTGTTGCTGCCTCTTACATCATAGTTTCATTATAAGATGCGCACATACCAAAAGACGAAAAAATTTATATGAGACGCTTTGAAGCATATCGTCGATGAAAAAAAAATTGCGAGACCCAATTGTAGCTTGAAATTGAAAGACCGAAACCGTATAGCAGTGATAATACTGTGACTAATGTTTGTAGAAACTAACTTTAAATGTTCTAAATTAAGCCGTTTAGTTTTAAAATAATTTGTTCCAAAAAATAAGTCAGTGATTCAAACATTCGACCTGGTGGGGGGTAATGAGAAATATCGATGACTACCGATTGCATATCTTCCCGATTAATTTTTACCGCAGCTGCCAGGATCTTGAATCGCTTTTCTTTGCCATCAGTTTTTTTCACTTCAAGCTTCATTTAAAAATCATGGTGATTGTCAAGAAAATGTACAAATGTTAATTGTCTTGGTTTTTTAATAATATTTTAAATCTTTTTTCTCGAAAGACTACATATATTTAAATTTATCAATATCATATTATAACAACTACGGAATTCGTTCGTAAAATAATAAGTATGCCTGTGTCTCTAAAACCTTTGTTTCGGGCACTTCTGAGACATAAGGGTCACTAACTTCCTAGTGAAATTTTAAAGATCTCTTCAGGTTCTTTTCGTTGCGAAGACAGGTATTGATTTTGATTTTTAGGTAAAAATTTCCAACGGTAACTATCACTTTCTAAAGGAGTTCTTAATTTTACGTAGGCATCATAGTGTCCGTCGTGAATTGAACTGCTGTGTTGCACAACACCGTATAATGTATATAATACTTTAGTTTGATTAAGTTTGGACGCTGGATGAGCCTGGCTTCGTTTTGAACAAAATGCGTTAAATCATGATTAAAGTATATAGGGAATGAAACGTGTTTATTTAATTTTGCGGATCGAAGTATTGAAACTTGATATCGTTTTAAATGTAAAACCAGTACTGCAGGTGAATTGTAGATCAGAATTTGTTTAGTGGTATTAGTTTTAAAGGTTCCTTTATCAAATTCACCATGTCTGTTTGTGCACAAATCACAGACTACTTTATTGTTTCCGGAAAGCAATTCACTCGTTGTGAATTGGTTTAAAAAAGATGAATCGAACATTCGCCTTCTTCAGGCAGAAAAGTGTTAATCATTTATTTCATGGAGTTCATCAATTCTTTTGTACCTACCCTCATTTTCCATATTATTATTAAAATTTAATTAAAATAAGTTTGTTGTGTTAATATTTTATTTGTTAAAACAAGTAAGTCGTGATTTAGGGTAGTTAAACTCATTTGAACTGCTTGCATTAACTTTGTTTCCACTGGGCGATTGGCTATTATCTAGATCGTTTTTAACAGTAAGTTCTATTATGGTGATGGGTGTACCACTCTCACAAGGGCACGTACCATTAGGTTCTTTTTCTTTTGAGAAAATTTGATCAATGGCATCTTCTGATTTGTTGTTCATTACGTCTTCAGCTATGTTTATAGTAAGGGTTCTATTATAGTTTAATCCCTGTTGCTTGGAACCCATTTTTTGTTTATTGTCCTTTTTAGGCGTACGTTGAATGTTCTTTATTGGAAGTTTTGAAATTTTGTTTTATACCAATTCTATTTTATTATGCAAAATTTGCAAACTCAAATCGAGAAATAGCTCGTTTCGGCATGCGGTATGTATACAGACTTGACACTGTAGTGTATTAACTAATACGCCTTGAAAAATTTCTGTGGGTAATAGTAAGTCAAGTGTTTGTTGCCCGTAAATATTGGTACTTTCTTTTCCGCTATTATTTGTATCAAATGATGTTTCTGGTGTTGCTGATATTTTTTCCAATTCTCTTTACTTATTTCTTCAAGCAGATATCGTAATAACTCGTGTGGGTCATGTTGTTGACCTCTCGTAAGTTGTGGCATTTTTTGCATTAGTCTTGTAAAAAGCATGTTAGGGTTATATGTTTCAGGTCTATTACTTTGTAGTTCTTGTAACGTTTGTGATAAAATAAATGTTATGGGTTGCCTTTCTTCTAAAGTTTTGTCAAATAAATTTAATTTAAACAAATCTTTATCATCTGGATTTAAAAAAACCAGGTAGTTGAAAATATTGTCTGAGCTCTGAAATTTTATGGAGCAATTTTAATAAGTACGGCGTTTTTTCCGAGTATTTGTATCACAGAGTTGAAGAAGTAAGAATTGCCTAAATTGGTTAGACCGCGTATTCTTGAAAAATTAGATGTCTCTATATTTTGAGACGTGGCAAAATATAAATCGTTCTTGGCTTTACATGAATTGGATAACTTTTTTATATATTCAACGGCTTCGAGTAACTTTTCCTTGCCTGCGACTTTCACTTCAACCTCGCAATCATAACACATCACAGTCCATGTGTCCGTATTAACGCATATTGAGTGACAGTCGAATCTTGGAATTGTAAAATATTGTAATAATTGCTTATTTTTCGAATGTTTTCGAATCTTGTTGTCCGCATTTAAGACATATCAATGAAGAAACCCCAAATTCATAATCACTGCTTATTTTAATATTGATGTTTGATTTCTGTAATGATTTTTTAAATTGAGTTAAGTCAGTTGCTTTAATAATATCAGAGCATTCAATCATATTTTGATTTTCTTCACAGGGTTTGATAGAATTGGTAGGGCTATTTTCATTTGCTTCTCTCTGTTTTCTATGCTCATTCTTCTTAGTTTCTTTTATATTCTGATTTAAGTTGTGTTGATTAATAATTGAATGTGTATATTGTTTTTGATGTTCGTAATCGATTGGTGTTAAATTAGCAAATTCAAATTTTATGAAATTTTGTTTTCGCAAATTGTAATTTGGTAGATATAAAAATTCATCTAGTTCTTTTGATGGTGGAGTGGTACCAAGGACTGAAATGGTGTTTCTTCGTTGAATTTCAATGTTAATTCTTTGTAACAAGAAGGAAGTAGTCCTGTTATAATGAGTGTTGTATGATATGCGTCTGCCGACCTCTTTAAGAAATCGGAGAACATAAACTCCGAGAACACCCAGTGTTTCAATCGCGATAGGATAGAAAATGTAAAGGCCTGATAGTGCAGAATATTTTTAATTTTGAAATTTTCTCCGTATTTTGCTGTGGCTCCAGGGTTATTGGCACATGCTAGAGAGTGGGAAGGAGCTAAGGTGTCAAGGCAAATAAAATCCGACATGACAGCTTTGCCCCAGTTCCACGGGACTAAAATGATTCCGTCTAGTCCTTTTTGTCGTTTGGTTTGGTTCCAAAACAGGCAGAGTGTCTGCGGAACCTAAAGCTCGTTTAATACTGTCATTTACTGCTCTGTGTCGGTGGATGCGTCCTGCACTGAGCCGGCAGCTTAGACCGTGAATTCCTAATTCGACTACGAATGTACCGCAAATACATGTATGTGGTGTACATAATTTTATTCCCAGTCTTATGCCGATAGCAATTCTGAAGGATTGACTATCTAACAAAGTTCCCAGAGAAGAAACTGGTAGTGTTTGTAGTCAGGCTTCAGAGTGTATGGATGAGACTGTTCGAATACGGGCCTTGTCACTGAAGTTGGTAGCTGATGAAAGCAAATTGTTAAAAACGTAGTCTTTCAAAGGTAAGTCTCATTCTTTTTCAATGGACTTATCATGATTTGAGCCAGACTGATTTGTTTTTGAAAGCCAATACGTTTCACCTTCAAGAATTAAATCATTGTATGGGGCGCTTAAGAATTTTGAGCAGGTTTTCTGAGCTAATGGTGTCGATTTTTGCAAAGAAGATAAGAAAGCTAACAAAGAAAAAGTAACAGATGAGCGAATACCTAAGCCACCTTTTGTATAGGAAGGGTGGCTTGTAACCATTCTTTTGAAGTGAGTTTAACATTGATCAGTTCTTCCAGCATATCGCGTAACACATTGTCGAATTAGCATAATATATTTTTATATTTCCAAGTAGGGCAACTTCTAAGTAAGTAAACTAGTTTAGGAATTGCGAGACAAATTTTGATGAGGGCACACGATATATGAGTGGGATTTTTAATACTTTATAAACGAGATGAAATACGTGACAAAGTCTTGATCTTTTCGATTATACAATTTGGAATTGATTCTAAGTAGATAGGAGTGCCCTGTAAAATCCAATTTGTTTGTTCGGGAATTTGGATATTAGGAGCAATCGAGTTGAATTTTTCGGCAATGTTGCTGCGGTAAGATGGTGATATGCATATTAGTTCGCATTTTTCAAAATTTAGAACTAGACCTATTCTTTTGAGCTATCTATTATGTGTTTTAACTTAGCATTTACCAAATCTGTATCCACGCCAATACATCCGTCATCTAAATACCAGGCATTGCATTCACATGCGATTGATTTTGTTAGATTGTTTATAGTTAAACAAAACAAAGATGGCGCTAATGGATCCATTGTTGAACTCCCCTTTCGGACATAATGATTTTGGAGCCAAAGTTTAGGAAGGTGGGGTGAAGGTAGCACTGTGAGATGAAAGGGTATAATGAAGGGACATGTTCAAGAATATTTTCAAAGATTATTTCTCTATGTATGTTATTGAAAGCATTGCGGAAGTCTGATTTAAGCATAATTTAATTGAATTTATTTGAACTAGCCTTAATAAATGTTTGAGCTGAGTGTGAAACTATTTCACAACCAGCAGGGGTACCGAAGCCGTATTGAGTGGGTCTACAAAGGTCCCCTAAAGTTGACTGAATCTAATTACAACATAGTTTGGCTACTAACCTCCTAAAAAATGTTCCTATTGCAATAGGACGAATTTCGCCAATTTTTTTAAAGCGCATAATGAGGCACCGTATAGTATCGGGCAAATGTTATGATTAACTTTTCTTGCTAACATGAAGTTGCAAAGGGTGGTTAAAGACTTGAGGAGTTTTTTTTCACTAACTCCTACTGAAAACCTTGTAAATCTTGTTAAGTAAGTTGGTAGTATACAATCAATTCCTTCTGCGGAGCTTGATTTAAGAGACTTCGCTTTATATATTTGTAGTATGTGCATTAGCCATGAGTGCAGTATGCTGTCATATGCCTTTTGTTACTGTTTGTATGCGTTGTATAAATCTCTTATTTTAATTTTAACTAGGTGTGTTAGTTCTGTGTCTATTATCAATTGCTCTTTACATCCTCGTGTTTTTTTGTTGCATTTTTTTTTGTTTTTCATTCATTATATTGTTTTGTGTTACATGTGTGACCAACTTTTGTGTTATTGTAGATGTTAATATTTTGTATATTGTTGGTAGGCATTTTGATCGGTTTTCTGCGTCTTTCTCATTCTTTGGTTTGAGATATGTTATTCCTTCTGTTAATGTATATGGTGTTGTGTGTGATTATGTGATATATTTGTTGAATAATTTTGCTAGGCTTGTATGTCGTTATGAATTTTTTTAGCCAGAAGTTTGCTGCTTTGTCGTTGCCAGGTGCTTTCCAGTTGTGCATTTGTTAATGGTTTGTCTAAATTTTTCGTGTACGATGGTTATTTCTTGCATTTCTTTTATTGTGTATTGTTTATTCCATTTAGATCCATTCTGCGTGCTGGTTGTTTCGAGTTAGACCATAGAGGGTTCCAAAAGTGATCGGTGTCTGTTATGCTTTGTGGGTTGTTTATTGTGATTTCGGTTTTGACTATAGTTTGGTAGAATTTTCTTTCGTTTCGGATGAATGTTTTGTTTTGTTCTTTCCTGTTATTACTTTTTTGGTATCTTCTGAGTTTTCTGGCTAGTGCTTGTAGTCTTTGTTTCTTTCCGTCTAGTTGTTCTATTGCTTTTTGTTTTGGCATTTCTTTTATTATTCTTCGTTTCTTTTCTAAATTTTTCCTTTATGTATTGCGTTACTTGCCCTATGTCTTTTCTCAGTTTTAGTATTTTATGTTGCCATGGTGGTATTGTTTGTTTCTTTTGTTTGTTGTCTGTTGTTTTTGTTGTGTGGATTCTTATGGTGGTGAGTGCTCCCGTATAGATATTGTTGTAGATCTCCCATAGTTGTGTCGTTTTGTATTTGATTTCTATTGTTGTATTAATGTGTGCAATTGTTGTGTTTGTGTTATCTGGTATTTTGTGTATGAACGGGTTGATATCAGTGTTCGTGTTTTTAAATTCTATGATGTTATTTCATGTGGTAGTTGTGTGTTTATTTGTTTTTCTTTCTGGTTATTATGTGTTTCCGTCTTCTTGTGTTTCGTTTCCTTTGTCTGTTTGCTTTTTGGTGTTTGTTTTTGTTTGGGTGTTGTTTTGTAGTATTTATTGTACTCGTTCTTTTATGTAATCTAGTTCTCCGGGAATAAATTCATCTTGGTGGCAATGGACTATTCTACGAAGTGGACCGGAAGCGTATGTTATGCCAAACCAAGAAGCTACAACCGTCGCTGACGTGCTAGTAAAAAGACTGTTCTGCCGTTTTGGAGTTCCTATAAAGCCGCAAGACGACCAGGGCGGAAATTCTGAGTCAGCGTTATTCCAAAAAGTTTGCCTATTGCTAGGGACGAAAAGGCCCAAACAACACCATTGCACTCACAATCGGAGGGTATAATATTGCGTATGAACTGCACCTTGGACAAGTACCTTTCCAATGTGGGCTCTCAACATAATAGAGACTGGGGTAGTATTTGCACCTATTTTTATTCGCATATCGGTTTTAGGTTCATGAGCCGCAACGTGAGATACGTCTACTATGTGATCTTGAGTTTGGGTGTAAGTCCGGAGATGACATCGTGGGTGAGAGCTACCTGGAGAAGCTCCAGCGGAAGATGCATAACATCTATGATAACGTTAGGAAAAATATCCAAATCGCAAGCGATCGGATGAAGGTCAGATTTGACATCAAGACGCAGGACTCTGGTTTTCAAGAGGGCGATTGTGTCAAGCTATACAATTCCAGACGGAGACGTGGACTGTCGCCAAATTTCAAAATACATTGGAAAGATCTGTAGGAAGTTATAAAGACGATCAAAGACGTGGTGATTCGTAAGCTCCCAAAAGGAAGAAAAATAGTGGTGCACATTAACCAGTTAGTACCCTACGATAGGTATGACACCGGTAGTGCAGAAAAACGACAAGCAGTGACACAAACAAACATGCTTGTGATGGTGAGCAAACGTCTGGGTCGAGCTATGATTGATTCATGTCTCTGAACCGTGGCACAGGCAAAGCAAAATTTGGGGTCATGGAAGAAATTCAACGTGATATATTCGACATGCCATCAAAATACTCCCTGCCACATTGCGTAGTAGTAGACTTTGATATGTCCCGAAAACTTGCTCGGGTGTTAAAAAATTAATTTGGTGGTTTGGATGAACTTCGCCGACGACTGCCAGAGGTTGGTAAGACCACACAGCTAAAGGACTGATATCGTGGCAGTTACTACCGGCGGCTAAGCTACAGTCTCCTGGCAAACCAAAATAACAGGATCTGTAGAAGATGTTAGTAGGAAGTGGCTCCGTGGCGTAGTTGGTATGTGTGTGACTTGTACGCCCAAGGTCCCGGGTTCGTATCCCGACACGGTCCGCTTGAAAAATGTTAGGCGAGCATTTTTCACAAAATTACACCCTCGTTCGGATGAGAGGTAAAATGGAGGTCCCGCGTGTGAGTGTTGTTACGCACGGTAAAGATTCCTACCTTGCTTGCAACAGCAAGGGTTCGGCAAAAATTCAAAATTTCCATATAAAAAAAACTCGCTTCCTGGTCAATGTAGCATCGTTGGGTAAAGCACTGGAAAAATCAAATGTAGGGAAGGTGTTAGTGAACATCAAAAACTAGATGATCAAATTTGAAGACACGAAGTTGCCCATGCCCAAGAACGGTAGTGGGTTGGATGGGTTGGACTGGAGGGTGGTACAAAATATGCTAGAAATACTGTTCCAGGAAACAGTGGTCCAGATCTTGATCTGTGGTTACAATTCAAATGTTACGGTGCCTTCTATGAATAGTGTTGGCTACTACTTCCATCAACATGAAACTGCAGAAATGGTTTCCACTGTCCCCACCGCCACATGGAATTCCAACGTCCTGGTCAGAGTGTTCTGGGACATAATAGCTTGGGGTGGAGGGTTGGGAGCTGTAGCGCCCGTTTAGTCCACCTCTGACTAGAATAATTACATAGAAATGTAAGCGAGGTGTTTGTACACAAAAGATGATTGATTGGCCGCTGCGAGCGATGGACTTGATTGGCAGTTGCAAAAGTTTGCATTTAAAAGCTTTACTAAGATTACAATAGGTACATTCGGGATATTAATTGCATATTCTTCTATGTTCTCGAGATAATTAGAACGATAGGATAAAATATAAATTGCTGTGTTGGGCGTTTGCTAGTTCAGTTCTAATTAAAGCTTACAACATGAGTTCTAATTTAAAGGTTAAAAGTTTGTGATATGACATAAACTGGTGCTAAACAACTGTTAATATAAATTGTCCTATGCGATATAAATTACTGTAGGGATCGATATAAATTTATTATAGTGATCGATATAAATTAATCATACTGCTTTGATATTATGTAATTAAGAAGATAGCATCGTGGTTTTAGAAGTTAGTATCTGTACCATTACCGATTAGCTGGAAGTAATTGTTGTGAGAGCTTTTAGAATTTCACTGTACTTACGAGTTGTTGAAAAGGCCTTGTATCATTAGTTTGATGATAAGGAACTGTTGTTTGTGCAAATTCTTTACTATATTTAAAATTCATTGTAAATGTCTCAAACAAAGTACTATTATTAAAAGTTGAAATTTTTACAAAATGGGGATATTTTCCCTAAACATTCAACACAACGTAAAAAGCAACTGAAGCAAGCGAATACGACAACCTACAAACAACGGCTGTGTTTTGATACTTACAGCATTGTCAACATTAAATTAAATTGTGAAAAGTGGCGTTAACAAAAGTTGTTTTTTTTTCTTTAACATAAAGATATCTAGCTGAAACATCTTTAAGTTGTTTATTATGAAATCGGGCGTTAACCATTGAAATTCTGCTAAACTTTGGAAGCAGACATTGTGGAATTTGCCGCACAAATTAGCATCTATTGATAAGACATGTTCTACGTTTGGAACGGTGGCTTAAAAATACTAACAAAGTCAACATATGCCTGCTTTCGTAAGGAGTATCATTAGACCAGGACGTTGATTATTACTTCTGAACGTACAGGCATGTCCAAGTGAGCCAAACGGTGTTTTGCAGCAAAGGAGTGGTTGCCACTAAAGTTACTTCTGGACGAGCAGACGCAATGACCGATCAAGTTAAAATGTATTGCCGAATGAAAAAGGAAGATTCAAAGAACAATCTCCATTAGAGAAGAATCTTCATGAAGCATTACAAAAAATGATGCTATATTAATTACAACAGAAACGTCTGCAATCAATGCATATATCTCCATAAGGCAGTCCACAAGAGTCAAACGATGCCGTTTCCACAAATAACAATTACTAGCTTCTAGCGGTGTATATTAATTTCCTGTTCATATATACAAAACATTCTTTTCTGATGGAATTATTGAATTTCGCATATTAAAATAATTATTTTTGTGATTTAGAATGTTTTTGGGAGTTTTAGGATGTTTTTTCGTCTGAAGGAGCGAAAGAATCTTCTGAAGACAAAATTTTAATTGCAGATGAAAGGTCTCCATCCGCAACTTTAGACACTATTTTATTGTTCGGCCAGTGGTTTGAATGTTTTGGGACGTTTAATTGTATGGTAGAGTTTGATTGGTTACAATCAATGGGGGTTTTAATGTTGTATTTAACGATTTTGTATTACATTTAGGTATTGAAAACTTGTGGTAAGCAAATGATTATAGCGTTTCCCAAGAAGGAATTGAATTATATTTTATGCAGTTATCAATAGCTTCTAATAACAAGAGGGCACACTTACTTCTTCTGATTTTGGGATACTTCTTATAATGAATAGATTGGAAGCTCTAAATTTGTTAGATTGGATAAAATTTCTTCAAATTTATATTTGGTATTCGAATCAATATTTTCATATTTGTTTGAATTTCTTGGTTAATAGGACAGTTCTTTCTTCATCAAATCATGTTTTAATAATTCCTTATCGATTCATATGAATTTTAAGTCTGAGTGTTTTAAAACTTTTTTTATATTGGTTGCATTCCACCATCTGAAATAATTGCGATTCTTCATTTAACATATTTATTATATATTGCAATGTAATTTAAAACTATTAATTTTCCAAATTTGTATAATCTTTCGCCGATCACTTGAAATGTCACTCAAATTTTTATCAAAAGTCACTAATTTTCCATTTATATTAACCATTTACAAACACAAAAATGAACCAAAATGTATAACGTGATTAACTTTTTAATATCTAAATATGCCACGAAGCTTAACCTTGCTAGGGTTTAGTATATTTTGCAATTATTCAAAAAATTAATGTAAAAAGCGCTACACTATTAGTAGTACATTTATGGCGTAATCACCGCCACATTTCCACCAGCATCCACATTTCCACACACATCTGGACCAAATTTACATGTAAATTCCCATAAGGAGGAAATGAGGAGATTCATCTCCACATTTCCACAAGCATCCACATTTCCACACACGAGATAAACCTATTTTTAAGATTTTTTTTTTACCGCTAACATTCTGGACCAAAAAGTTTTCTTCGACTAGCCATTTTTTTTATCTTTCATCTGAACCAAATAGTTTTCTTTGTCTAGCCATTGCATCTTTCGAGATAAACCTATCTTGTTTGGTATTAATTAATATTAGAATTTTCTCAGCTACCCAAATCTCTTTAAATTTTTTAGATTGCATCATCCCCAAGGGAGCTACCCCCATTTTAAGATTTTTTACCTGTAGCGACTTTTGAGCGTTCTTATAATTTTTTTAGTCATGCGATACATCTTGTTAGTCTAAAATTTTACGCAGAATTTGAATCTGCAAACAGATTTGAAATCGGACTACTTCTTGCAAAGTTACACTTTAAAGTCCGGAACCTCTAAATTTTGCTCGTATATATTTAACTCCATTTTTTAAAACCTTTTTCGCTATCCAAGATATATGCTTTAACCAAACAGTTAGAGGTAGTAACACAAAAATTAAGCACGCAAAATTTTAATAATTTATTTTATCCAATTTACAGTTTAATAAACTTATAGAATGCAATTTTTACAAAGTATAAACATTATTTCCTATGTGTAGCCGAATCCAAGTAGTTTAACCTGTAACAAAAAAGAGATTAATGTGTTGTTTAAATAGACCTGTAATAAAAAGAGATTAATGTAAAAAAGAGGAAACGTGTTTTCGGTCAATAAGACATATTGTTAATCTAACAATATGTTTTACCGTCCAGCGACACCACGTGGAGGTAAACACATATCGCCGGGAACAAAGGAATTATTAAGGATGGGGGAGGGTAGATATGCTTATAACTAACTTACATACTATATATACATAATAAAATATATACAAATATAAACAACTATCTTATATCTTTATGCCCCCATGCGTAGGTTGATATGCTTCCGGGGATGACGTAACGCTTGTCATCTGCGCCCGATAAACTGATTTTATTAATAAGCTGTGTATAAAGTTGGTGTTTCTTACTCCGGATTGATACCATCGTATGCATGAGGGCATCTCTATTATTAATAACAACATCCCTAAAACTATCTACACTAATCCCCGCCACCACATTACGACTAACACCCTTAATTTTCTTAACAATGTCTTTCTCACTAATAATGCAGTAGGACATAGCCCTACTACCTACAAATTCCAACACCAAATCGCCACAAAACTCGTCTTTAAATTTCCCCACAACTTTTTTGTTCACACGCGGTATATTGTACTTATTGTTTGGAGGGTAATCACTTGTATCAAAATGCTCAATGTTTGCACTAATGTCACTATACAAGTCTTCAGTTTGCACACTATACACTAAGGAGTCTGTATCTGTATAAAGCAGGGACAATCTGGGACCATACAGAGGAACCATAGTACTGTAGTGAAAGTCGTACATTAGCGTTTTGGACAGATCTAAAATCGACAATCCTGCATAAATCGGCTTGTCGTACTTCACTTCACTTCATCTGTATAATCGCCAGATTTTCCCCCAACACTAAGCAACTGTTAAAGTTTGGTCGAGCAATTAGCTTGTTCGCGCACAACCATTTACCAGAAGCATCCCACCGGGTCACGATTTTCACATCTACACGTTTGTCCACGTTCTCCATAGTCTTCCCGAACACTGCATTATTCATTAATTTATAAAAGTCTTTCTCAAATGCGTTTTTCGCTGACATCCTCAACCCGGTGTTAAGGTCGATATACGCCTTCAACCATGGAGACTGAGTAAACTCTAAAACCCGGTGGATTGCTTTTAGTTTTAGACCGTATCGCATACACTGTTGCAAATTCCGATAATGAATAATATAGTTTTCTTTTCCGACAGAGTGGCTAACAATTTAGGTGTCTTTGATTTGGGTGATGGAGGTACCATGTTTTCAGGACAGAAGGGTAGATCGTTGTGGGAATGGTGTAGATGTTCGGGGTACTCAGATCAACTTCTAGAATATAACCTTTCTCGTTGGTTTCAGGTATATTCAAAATTAGTTCTTTCAGGAGAGCAATCTTTTAGCATCCATCCATCTAAAATCACCAATGGGCAGGTGCTGTCTCATTGCCCACCCATAAAGATTATTAGCATCCAGATATGCTAGGTACTTGGATGGCTCGTCAGGGTTGTAATTCTCCATATACCTATTATTCGCTCTAGCATATCGTTGGCTGCATTGAGTCAAGCCTCCCCTGATTCCAGCCTTAATAAAATTATGCATGCTAATATCCATCAACAGCTCCAGTTTTACACCAGTATGCTTAAGCATCGCATCCCAGCTCAAACTTGGAGCTGTCAGGTACTGGCATGGATCCAGATCATACGTCTGCTTGCATACAGAGCGGAAGTTTTCAAAAATATCTGCAAGTAGTAGCACATCAGTTTTCAGGTATAAATCGCTATACTCCCCAAGCGTGCAAATGCCAAACGTATTCCACACCTTCCGTGCGTGCTCGTAGTCCACATCGCTGATATCCGTAGATGTTAAATTATTAAAAAAGGTTTCTTTCGGTGGTAATGATGTCTCGTTCAGTACTACAGCATCGGTGATATAGTTGTATGGAAAAACGCCTTTCCGCGTCAACAACCCAAACTCTTGCTCATCGGGGTTGTATTTGCGAGTTTCCACAAACTGAGTAGTATCAAGATTCTGACTCAACTTGTCCAACGATGAAGCCATGAATCTTAACGAGTCTATAAACCTGAGCTGTACCGCTGTATTGTCAGATCCTTCAGGCTCGCCATCCCACTCCTCTGGTTGTTCACCATATAACCTCACATTTTTAGTGAACGATACGAAGCGTTCCTTATTATTAGGGATTACAGTGATCCTCTCTTTATCATACCCCAACTCCTTCACAATAAAATGGCTATCGTACCCGCTTAAATTGTGAAATACAACAGGGATGAAATGAGGTACCCTGTACTTTATATTGCACTGCGGGTGTGCAGCGGGCGAAAGCGACCAGTCAAGTGGTCGTGATCCCTAACTCTTTCACTCCCAAGAGGCTTTTACAAATTCCGCAATCCACTGTCATATGAAACAACAATTCATCTAGGGGTTCCATTGGAAGCATGGGGGTGTTTGTTTTTAAAATCTCACCCGGTCGTCGAGCTTCTTCTTCCAACTTCTGCATAAACACTTTGGCAGCTTCAGGCCCCCTGTACAGCTCAAACTTGTTAAACGAGTCATCGTATGAACATTTTATGTAGTATGCGAAGCTGTACGGCTTGTGTTCCTGGATGCTATTCGTGAACGAAGAAGATGTATCTGGAGTAGCAGTGCTAATAGGTTTTAGCACCGACTCGAAATCAGCGTATATCACAAACGGTACAGTCATTTGTTTGTGAATATTAACAAATTCCAGCACACATTTAGCTGCAGTCGGCATTGTACTCACAATATGGTTGCATTCGTGCTCTGTATGTCGGTGTAACTCCTCCTCCGAATGAAAATATATTAAACATCCATCGCCTAACAGTTTGAGTCCTGTGCGGGCAGATAGCTGAGTTTTAACCAACCCGCTTAAATTGTTGATCAAACAAAAATGATTTGTATCTCCTTCCTGGATGTACAAAAGATTTACGTGTCGATCCCTCTTGCGCGCTGTAAAGTGAAGCGGTCCCACAATCGAGTTGCCTTCTATACCAAAAACATTAATGCTTATAGCATTCTGCTCCTCGAACCGGGGTATGTCCTTTATGAGCATTGGGAACTGCAGTCCTGTCAAATTGAGAATGGTGCTGTAATGGGGGTAGCTACCGACCCTTTGCGGATCGTGAGCACCGGGGTAGAGCGCAGTCACAACACACCAGGCAAAGCATGCGTTGTCGCCATTTTGTATATTTATAACAGCTCTGGTGTTTCGAACCCATTTGGGGAGCTCAATGTACGAAGACCCACGCAAAGGGTTGTACTTGTTTACATTAATCTCCAAGTACAACGCCTGTTTCAGACTCCATCCTAAAACTTACAAATTAGAAAAAATCAATAATTGTAGAAACTAACCAGAATCACGCTCCTGGAACTCCTCAGACTTTGCCGACATTACCTCCATAAAGGAATTGTAGATCTCCCCTAGGTTACTGGAGGAGGTGACCACAACATTTCGAGTGTTGAAAGATTTAACATCCTCTACACTGTCCATCTTGGTGTAGCCACCAAACACCTCCAAGTTAACCTTGAGGGATAAGTGATCTTTTAATTTCTCACCAACTAATGCGATGAACCTCTCTTTCTGCTGACGCAAAAATTCTGAGATGTCTAGAAATAATTAGGTTAAACACTCATTCAATGTTTTAAAAGTATACATACCACTAGTATTAGCATTTTTAATTCTGTATGTAGCTACTCTTGTTTTAAAAGCGGTAGCTACAACCTCTACGCCTCCATCCAAGACACGACTTGCATTAGTCTTGTGAGTGTTGGAGCGCTGGTGGCTGCCATGTTAGCCACATCCACACCACACTCGATACACCTCCGCGACTTCTTGGGGGCAGGTCCCTCAACTGTTGGTGCAGCAGGTCGTTTGACCCCGGATGGGCCTGCAACTGGTACCACTGCACCATGCTTGGCATCCTTGTGACGTTTTAGGCTGTCCTTCCGCGAGAAGGATGCCGGACACACATCGCAGGCAAAAAGACCGGCGGATTTCGATGCTACGTCATGCTGCTGGAGCAGATGTCTCTTCAAACTATCGCTTCTCGAGAAGGAAGCCCCACAGACATCACAAGTAAAGGAAGCCATTTTCTATAAAGAAATTAAAAAAACTGGTTAAAGACTTTTAACAGTTGTAACTAGCCGAAGACTAAACAAAAACTGAATATATATCACCTCGTACCATGCTTTTATACATAATTGGTATAATTAGCTAGTTTACTTTTAAATTAGGTGAAACCCAGCGTCGTTTAACCTTGAGTAACATTTCAAACCAGTCTATTCACATCGGTAAATTCAATTAGGTAGTTTACTTTTAAATTAGGAGAAACCCAGCGTCGTTTAACCTTGAGTAACATTCCAAACTAGTCTAATCACGTCGGTAAAATCAATTAGCTAGTTTACTTTTAAATTAGGTGAAACCCAGCGTCGTTTAACCTTGAGTAACATTCCAAACTAGTCTAATCACGTCGGTAAAAATTAATTTGCTTCTTGCTTACGCACTACAACTATAATTATAGGATGTATCACTTTAACTTTCACTTCTACTCTAATTGTTTACAGACATTTCGAGTCTGGAATTTTTTTAAAAGAAAACATTAATGAAGAAGGCAAAGGTCACCTTTTACAATAAACCTTAGAAAGTTTGTGTGATTTCGGTAACAAGGACAGCTCAAATCGTATAAAATACGAGCACGATTCCTCTATGTTCAGTACAAAATACAGCATAAAAGTAGATACAATGATATCCATTAAAGACGGTACAGTGATGTTTCAGCGGAGTTTGAGTGATGCTAGGATTAATATCGAACGTGGTTATATTTATGGTGATGATGTCGGATCATGTTATGACGACTCCAGGTGGATAAAGTTGCAACAAGCATGGACTGTTTGTGATCAATTCGACCGGAATCAAATAAATTACCATGAATTATTGGATAAATTTGAAGAATTAAATTTATTGAGAGACTTTATGGAATGCTTTTTGAGCTATATAGAAAAATTATAATTGTAAAAGTTTTGTATGTGTATTTTATGGTAAATTTATAAATAAAAATGTTAATATAATTCGAATATTTATCATTCTAAGTCACCTGAGTACAATTTACGCATGCGCAACAACAATTCTGAAACATTTAAAAGGAGGAGCTGCATAGGATTCTTTCTCAGTCATCTCAGTGAAATCAGTGCAAAGCAATGGAGTCTGTAGATTTTAATGATGCACAAGTTTCGTATACCGAAAATCTGATTAATAAGTTTACGTATAGTTTAAGTGAATTGGGTGAACACCCTCATAATGTGGAAATTGGGTTTGTTATAAACCAGAGAATAAAACCCGTATTACGATTGGTGTGTAGCAAGAAATATTGTAGCAACCATGTTCTGGAATTGACATACGAAAATTGGTTAGCATTTACAAATTTTCAAGTGGAATTTCAAATCAACGTATTTTCTCGTGACGTGCTAAACACTCGATTAAATGGTGCACCCGAAACGGAAGATCTACACATACAACTAGGAGGTCCGTTCTTTATCACTCTGTCACCAGTGTCTGGATCAACCGAGAACGAAACGTTCCAGTTAAAAATAATAATGGGTGATAGCTCGATAGTTATAAATGAATTGGAGTGCCGTAAAATATTCCATATGCGAGAGTTGTTTGAGTATCAACTTAAACAGTTGGAAAGTCGTGACTTCCAGCATTATACAGCGAATTAGTAGGGTTTGTTGCTAATTCTAATTTAAATGATTGTGATCGGTTTAATACTCTGACTGAAGGGAGAAACGAATTAAAATCTTGATTGAAGGCGAAGTTCGAATTGGCAATATTTTATTCTACAACGAATTGAATCAGAGCGCACTAAATGCATTGGAGCTGGTTATATGTTTTCCGGATATATTTGTGCAAGACGTGATGCGTACAAGAACATTAGTGGAAATGTTTAGACGTTTAAATTTGTCGGAATCTGAAGATTCTGGTTATGGTGATAACTAGAAAGAGTATTTTATAAAAGACAGCCCAAGAGACGTGGATGTAAATGTATTGTTATTGTAAATTTTTTTGAAAAAGTATAAATAGACTCGTTGTTGTTTATTTATTTAGTATAGTTTGTGATTTTTTTGAGTAAACACATGATTATCTGTTCTGGAGAGGGTTTAATCAACAGCGCTATAAACAGGTTACCGTTTGAGCTGCATATTCCAGGTTATCAGTACTGCGGTCCTGGTACAAAGTTGGATGAACGTTTAGCAAGAGGTGATCCTGGAATAAACGAATTAGATAAATTGTGTAAAGACCACGACATTGCATACTCCAAGTACCCCGACGATCTTCCAGCCAGACACCGAGCAGATAAAATTTTAGAAGAAGAAGCCTGGGGGAGAGTTAAGTCTAAAAACGCAAAGTTTGGGGAAAAAGCCGCAGCTTGGTTTGTGACAAACGCTATGAAAGCGAAGAGAAAAATGGGTATGGGTTTAAAGAAGAAAATAAGTTTTAAAGGTGGATTTTTGAAGAAAATACGATCCGCAATAGACCGAGTTGGCTCCGACAACTTGAAAAAGCTGTTAGATGTTGGTATTCTAATTGGTAAAAAAATCATAAAAGGAGCCGGTGGGAGAAACAAAATTAAAGTCCCACGTATTATTGTATGGTTTTAGAAACATTCCATTTCCTTTTTTCCCAACGGTAATGGCTTCCATAGATCTGTTGTGTCGTTCGCTCTCCTTAAGCTGTTCGTTGGCTGTCTTGACATCATTTACTGCTTTAGCTATCCCCGCAGCACAACCTGTTAGTGCCCCTAGGGCACTTAGTCCAGCGAATATCGGAATCAATGGTAGAAAACCTCCTTTCTGTGGAACGGGTATAATACGTGGGACTTTAATTTTGTTTCTCCCACCGGCTCCTTTTATGATTTTTTTACCAATTAGAATACCAACATCTAACAGCTTTTTCAAGTTGTCGGAGCCAACTCGGTCTATTGCGGATCGTATTTTCTTCAAAAATCCACCTTTAAAACTTATTTTCTTCTTTAAACCCATACCCATTTTTCTCTTCGCTTTCATAGCGTTTGTCACAAACCAAGCTGCGGCTTTTTCCCCAAACTTTGCGTTTTTTAGACTTAACTCTCCCCCAGGCTTCTTCTTCTAAAATTTTATCTGCTCGGTGTCTGGCTGGAAGATCGTCGGGGTACTTGGAGTATGCAATGTCGTGGTCTTTACACAATTTATCTAATTCGTTTATTCCAGGATCACCTCTTGCTAAACGTTCATCCAACTTTGTACCAGGACCGCAGTACTGATAACCTGGAATATGCAGCTCAAACGGTAACCTGTTTATAGCGCTGTTGATTAAACCTCTCCAGAACAGATAATCATGTGTTTACTCAAAAAAATCACAAACTATACTAAATAAATAAACAACAACGAGTCTATTTATACTTTTTCAAAAAAATTTACAATAACAATACATTTACATCCACGTCTCTTGGGCTGTCTTTTATAAAATACTCTTTCTAGTTATCACCATAACCAGAATCTTCAGATTCCGACAAATTTAAACGTCTAAACATTTCCACTAATGTTCTTGTACGCATCACGTCTTGCACAAATATATCCGGAAAACATATAACCAGCTCCAATGCATTTAGTGCGCTCTGATTCAATTCGTTGTAGAATAAAATATTGCCAATTCGAACTTCGCCTTCAATCAAGATTTTAATTCGTTTCTCCCCTTCAGTCAGAGTATTAAACCGATCACAATCATTTAAATTAGAATTAGCAACAAACCCTACTAATTCGCTGTATAATGCTGGGAAGTCACGACTTTCCAACTGTTTAAGTTGATACTCAAACAACTCTCGCATATGGAATATTTTACGGCACTCCAATTCATTTATAACTATCGAGCTATCACCCATTATTATTTTTAACTGGAACGTTTCGTTCTCGGTTGATCCAGACACTGGTGACAGAGTGATAAAGAACGGACCTCCTAGTTGTATGTGTAGATCTTCCGTTTCGGGTGCACCATTTAATCGAGTGTTTAGCACGTCACGAGAAAATACGTTGATTTGAAATTCCACTTGAAAATTTGTAAATGCTAACCAATTTTCGTATGTCAATTCCAGAACATGGTTGCTACAATATTTCTTGCTACACACCAATCGTAATACGGGTTTTATTCTCTGGTTTATAACAAACCCAATTTCCACATTATGAGGGTGTTCACCCAATTCACTTAACTATACGTAAACTTATTAATCAGATTTTCGGTATACGAAACTTGTGCATCATTAACATCTACAGACTCCATTGCTTTGCACTGATTTCACTGAGATGACTGAGAAAGAATCCTATGCAGCTCCTCCTTTTAAATGTTTCAGAATTGTTGTTGCGCATGCGTAAATTGTACTCAGGTGACTTAGAATGATAAATATTCGAATTATATTAACATTTTTATTTATAAATTTATCATAAAATACACATACAAAACTTTTACAATTATAATTTTTCTATATAGCTCAAAAAGCATTCCATAAAGTCTCTCAATAAATTTAATTCTTCAAATTTATCCAATAATTCATGGTAATTTATTTGATTCCGGTCGAATTGATCACAAACAGTCCATGCTTGTTGCAACTTTATCCACCTGGAGTCGTCATAACATGATCCGACATCATCACCATAAATATAACCACGTTCGATATTAATCCTAGCATCGCTCAAACTCCGCTGAAACATTACTATACCGTCTTTAATGGATATCATTGTATCTACTTTTATGCTGTATTTTGTACTGAACATAGAGGAATCGTGTTCGTATTTTATACGATTTGAGCTGTCCTTGTTACCGAAATCACCCAAACTTTCTAAGGTTTATTGTGAAAGGTGACCTTTGCCTTCTTCATTAATGTTTTCTTTTAAAAAAATTCCAGACTCGAAATGTCTGTAACCAATTAGAGTAGAAGTGAAAGTTAAAGTGATACATCCTATAATTATAGTTGTAGTGCGTAAGCAAGAAGCAAATTAATTTTTACCGACGTGATTAGACTAGTTTGGAATGTTACTCAAGGTTAAACGACGCTGGGTTTCACCTAATTTAAAAGTAAACTAGCTAATTGATTTTACCGACGTGATTAGACTAGTTTGGAATGTTACTCAAGGTTAAACGACGCTGGGTTTCTCCTAATTTAAAAGTAAACTACCTAATTGAATTTACCGATGTGAATAGACTGGTTTGAAATGTTACTCAAGGTTAAACGACGCTGGGTTTCACCTAATTTAAAAGTAAACTAGCTAATTATACCAATTATGTATAAAAGCATGGTACGAGGTGATATATATTCAGTTTTTGTTTAGTCTTCGGCTAGTTACAACTGTTAAAAGTCTTTAACCAGTTTTTTTAATTTCTTTATAGAAAATGGCTTCCTTTACTTGTGATGTCTGTGGGGCTTCCTTCTCGAGAAGCGATAGTTTGAAAAGACATCTGCTCCAGCAGCATGACGTAGCATCGAAATCCGCCGGTCTTTTTGCCTGCGATGTGTGTCCGGCATCCTTCTCGCGGAAGGACAGCCTAAAACGTCACAAGGATGCCAAGCATGGTGCAGTGGTACCAGTTGCAGGCCCATCCGGGGTCAAACGACCTCCTGCACCAACAGTTGAGGGACCTGCCCCCAAGAAGTCGCGGAGGTGTATCGAGTGTGGTGTGGATGTGGCTAACATGGCAGCCCACCAGCGCTCCAACACTCACAAGACTAATGCAAGTCGTGTCTTGGATGGAGGCGTAGAGGTTGTAGCTACCGCTTTTAAAACAAGAGTAGCTACATACAGAATTAAAAATGCTAATACTAGTGGTATGTATACTTTTAAAACATTGAATGAGTGTTTAACCTAATTATTTCTAGACATCTCAGAATTTTTGCGTCAGCAGAAAGAGAGGTTTATCGCATTAGTTGGTGAGAAATTAAAGATCACTTATCCTCAAGGTTAACTTGAGGTGTTTGGTGGCTACACCAAGATGGACAGTGTAGAGGATGTTAAATCTTTCAACACTCGAAATGTTGTGGTCACCTCCTCCAGTAACCTAGGGGAGATCTACAATTCCTTTATGGAGGTAATGTCGGCAAAGTCTGAGGAGTTCCAGGAGCGTGATTCTGGTTAGTTTCTACAATTATTGATTTTTTCTAATTTGTAAGTTTTAGGATGGAGTCTGAAACAGGCGTTGTACTTGGAGATTAATGTAAACAAGTACAACCCTTTGCGTGGGTCTTCGTACATTGAGCTCCCCAAATGGGTTCGAAACACCAGAGCTGTTATAAATATACAAAATGGCGACAACGCATGCTTTGCCTGGTGTGTTGTGGCTGCGCTCTACCCCGGTGCTCACGATCCGCAAAGGGTCGGTAGCTACCCCCATTACAGCACCATTCTCAATTTGACAGGACTGCAGTTCCCAATGCTCATAATGGACATACCCCGGTTCGAGGAGCAGAATGCTATAAGCATTAATGTTTTTGGTATAGAAGGCAACTCGATTGTGGGACCGCTTCACTTTACAGCGCGCAAGAGGGATCGACACGTAAATCTTTTGTACATCCAGGAAGGAGATACAAATCATTTTTGTTTGATCAACAATTTAAGCGGGTTGGTTAAAACTCAGCTATCTGCCCGCACAGGACTCAAACTGTTAGGCGATGGATGTTTAATATATTTTCATTCGGAGGAGGAGTTACACCGACATACAGAGCACGAATGCAACCATATTGTGAGTACAATGCCGACTGCAGCTAAATGTGTGCTGGAATTTGTTAATATTCACAAACAAATGACTGTACCGTTTGTGATATACGCTGATTTCGAGTCGGTGCTAAAACCTATTAGTACTGCTACTCCAGATACATCTTCTTCGTTCACGAATAACATCCAGGAACACAAGCCGTACAGCTTCGCATACTACATAAAATGTTCATACGATGACTCGTTTAACAAGTTTGAGCTGTACAGGGGGCCTGAAGCTGCCAAAGTGTTTATGCAGAAGTTGGAAGAAGAAGCTCGACGACTGGGTGAGATTTTAAAAACAAACACCCCCATGCTTCCAATGGAACCCCTAGATGAATTGTTGTTTCATATGACAGTGGATTGCGGAATTTGTAGAAAGCCTCTTGGGAGTGAAAGAGTTAGGGATCACGACCACTTGACTGGTCGCTTTCGCCCGCTGCACACCCGCAGTGCAATATAAAGTACAGGGTACCTCATTTCATCCCTGTTGTATTTCACAATTTAAGCGGGTACGATAGCCATTTTATTGTGAAGGAGTTGGGGTATGATAAAGAGAGGATCACTGTAATCCCTAATAATAAGGAACGCTTCGTATCGTTCACTAAAAATGTGAGGTTATATGGTGAACAACCAGAGGAGTGGGATGGCGAGCCTGAAGGATCTGACAATACAGCGGTACAGCTCAGGTTTATAGACTCGTTAAGATTCATGGCTTCATCGTTGGACAAGTTGAGTCAGAATCTTGATACTACTCAGTTTGTGGAAACTCGCAAATACTACCCCGATGAGCAAGAGTTTGGGTTGTTGACGCGGAAAGGCGTTTTCATACAACTATATCACCGATGCTGTAGTACTGAACGAGACATCATTACCACCGAAAGAAACCTTTTTTAATAATTTAACATCTACGGATATCAGCGATGTGGACTACGAGCACGCACGGAAGGTGTGGAATACGTTTGGCATTTGCACGCTTGGGGAGTATAGCGATTTATACCTGAAAACTGATGTGCTACTACTTGCAGATATTTTGAAAACTTCCGCTCTGTATGCAAGCAGACGTATGATCTGGATCCATGCCAGTACCTGACAGCTCCAAGTTTGAGCTGGGATGCGATGCTTAAGCATACTGGTGTAAAACTGGAGCTGTTGATGGATATTAGCATGCATAATTTTATTAAGGCTGGAATCAGGGAGGCTTGACTCAATGCAGCCAACGATATGCTAGAGCGAATAATAGGTATATGGAGAATTACAACCCTGACGAGCCATCCAAGTACCTAGCATATCTGGATGCTAATAATCTTTATGGGTGGGCAATGAGACAGCACCTGCCCATTGGTGATTTTAGATGGATGGATGCTAAAAGATTGCTCTCCTGAAAGAACTAATTTTGAATATACCTGAAACCAACGAGAAAGGTTATATTCTAGAAGTTGATCTGGAGTACCCCGAACATCTACACCATTTCCACAACGATCTACCCTTCTGTCCTGAAAACATGGTACCTCCATCACCCAAATCAAAGACACCTAAATTGTTAGCAACTCTGTCGGAAAAGAAAACTATATTATTCATTATCGGAATTTGCAACAGTGTATGCGATACGGTCTAAAACTAAAAGCAATCCACCGGGTTTTAGAGTTTACTCAGTCTCCATGGTTGAAGGCGTATATCGACCTTAACACCGGGTTGAGGATGTCAGCGAAAAACGCATTTGAGAAAGACTTTTTATAAATTAATGAATAATGCAGTGTTCGGGAAGACTATGGAGAACGTGGACAAACGTGTAGATGTGAAAATCGTGACCCGGTGGGATGCTTCTGGTAAATGGTTGTGCGCGAACAAGCTAATTGCTCGACCAAACTTTAACAGTTGCTTAGTGTTGGGGGAAAATCTGGCGATTATACATATGAATCGTGTAAAAGTGAAGTACGACAAGCCGATTTATGCAGGATTGTCGATTTTAGATCTGTCCAAAACGCTAATGTACGACTTTCACTACAGTACTATGGTTCCTCTGTATGGTCCCAGATTGTCCCTGCTTTATACAGATACAGACTCCTTAGTGTATAGTGTGCAAACTGAAGACTTGTATAGTGACATTAGTGCAAACATTGAGCATTTTGATACAAGTGATTACCCTCCAAACAATAAGTACAATATACCGCGTGTGAACAAAAAAGTTGTGGGGAAATTTAAAGACGAGTTTTGTGGCGATTTGGTGTTGGAATTTGTAGGTAGTAGGGCTATGTCCTACTGCATTATTAGTGAGAAAGACATTGTTAAGAAAATTAAGGGTGTTAGTCGTAATGTGGTGGCGGGGATTAGTGTAGATAGTTTTAGGATGTTGTTATTAATAATAGAGATGCCCTCATGCATACGATGGTATCAATCCGGAGTAAGAAACACCAACTTTATACACAGCTTATTAATAAAATCAGTTTATCGGGCGCAGATGACAAGCGTTACGTCATCCCCGGAAGCATATCAACCTACGCATGGGGGCATAAAGATATAAGATAGTTGTTTATATTTGTATATATTTTATTATGTATATATAGTATGTAAGTTAGTTATAAGCATATCTACCCTCCCCCATCCTTAATAATTCCTTTGTTCCCGGCGATATGTGTTTACCTCCACGTGGTGTCGCTGGACGGTAAAACATATTGTTAGATTAACAATATGTCTTATTGACCGAAAACACGTTTCCTCTTTTTTACATTAATCTCTTTTTATTACAGGTCTATTTAAACAACACATTAATCTCTTTTTTGTTACAGGTTAAACTACTTGGATTCGGCTACACATAGGAAATAATGTTTATACTTTGTAAAAATTGCATTCTATAAGTTTATTAAACTGTAAATTGGATAAAATAAATTATTAAAATTTTGCGTGCTTAATTTTTGTGTTACTACCTCTAACTGTTTGGTTAAAGCATATATCTTGGATAGCGAAAAAGGTTTTAAAAAATGGAGTTAAATATATACGAGCAAAATTTAGAGGTTCCGGACTTTAAAGTGTAACTTTGCAAGAAGTAGTCCGATTTCAAATCTATTTGCAGATTCAAATTCTGCGTAAAATTTTAGACTAACAAGATGTATCGCATGATTAAAAAAATTATAAGAACGCTCAAAAGTCGCTACAGGTAAAAAATCTTAAAATGGGGGTAGCTCCCTTGGGGATGATGCAATCTAAAAAATTTAAAGAGATTTGGGTAGCTGAGAAAATTCTAATATTAATTAATACCAAACAAGATAGGTTTATCTCGAAAGATGCAATGGCTAGACAAAGAAAACTATTTGGTTCAGATGAAAGATAAAAAAAATGGCTAGTCGAAGAAAACTTTTTGGTCCAGAATGTTAGCGGTAAAAAAAATCTTAAAAATAGGTTTATCTCGTGTGTGGAAATGTGGATGCTTGTGGAAATGTGGAGATGAATCTCCTCATTTCCTCCTAGTGGGAATTTACATGTAAATTTGGTCCAGATGTGTGTGGAAATGTGGATGCTGGTGGAAATGTGGCGGTGATTACGCCATAAATGTACTACTACTATTGATACAGATTTATCACATAATTCAATTTTAATCGTAATTTAATAGTTCCGTTATCTACACTTATATCTTTACAAACATTTTTTAATTCCTCCAATGTAAACTGGCAGTCATCACTATTTGTTATGGTGTAATAGCCGAATAATTTATAGTTATTACATTGTATTAAGTTTAAGCATTTAAAAGGTGAGTGACTTGTATAAGAAGTGAAAAGTGCGGAAATTGTACAGGAAGACAATCAGGAAGTACACGTGCAACGAACTCTAGGCTAGGTGTAATTTGAATTAGTAAATAAGCATAGTTGCAAAATCATTGTTAGCAGTTAAGTATTAATATAGAATAAGATGGATTATAAGTCTAACCTTCCGATGTAATAGTTGTACAGCACCTTAAAGTGACAAGTAAATTAAACATGTGAAATGGTCTTCGACTTTGATTTAATCACCTCTAATAAAGACCCCAAGAGAACACTACATGGCGATCCTGCCAGCCCTGCTAATCCTGCCAGCCCTGCTAATTCTGCCAGTCCTGCCAATTCTGCGAGTCCTGCTAGTTCTACAAATTAAATTATAATAACCGAAATTTGAAATGGGTACCAGCAATTCCAAAGAAGAAGTAGTTATTGCACAAACTGGAATGAATAATGGTACGATAAATGGGTATTCAAATTCTGAGGTAATAGGTATTACGTCAGGTACAATTTTAGCGTTTGTTGGGTATTTTATTACTTTTTAAAATGTTCAAGAAAATGTTGGACAAGAAGATTAGGAGAGAGGTCAGTAGAAGCCAGCAGATTGTATAGTAAGAATTATTTTATTTTAAGCTATAAAAATTAAGTACGAGATAAAATTAATGACGGAACACTTGAAGCAAATTTTAGAGGAATTTAAGATTTTTATTAAAAATTTAAATAAAGATGGTCAAGAATGACGAAACGATTTAGATGTTACTAATAGGAAATTTGATTATTTGAATAGGTTATGCGAGGAGTATAGGTTAGAGGAAGTTAAGTATTTTAAGTAGGAAAAATCAAGACACCATGGGTGAAAAATTTGAATTAAAAGTAGCAGCCTCTATGATTCCAGCCATGGACGGTTCAGAAAATACCACCTAGCAAATGGTCGACGCAATTGAACTATATGATAGCTTGTTAGATGATGAAGGTAAGAGATTGTTAGTAAATTTTGTCATAAAAATTAAGTTAAGTCAAAATGCTAAAATGAGATTAGACAGTAATTATGAGAATGTAGAAGCGCTTGTGAACGATATCAAACATCACCTTTAACTAAAAATCAGCATCAGGATTGTCTGCCGAATTACATAACTCCAGACAAAATAATAAATCAATTGAAAATTTTGGTAAAACGATCGAGGAATTAATGGTCAATTTAACAATAGCTCAATCAGAGGGTAACAAACAATCATTAAAATTTTGACAGCCGTTAACGAAAAATTGCATTAAACGTATTTACAAACGGAATAAGGGACGAAAATTTAAAACAATTATGAAAGCTCGAAATTACGATAAATTAAAAGACGCCATAATAGCCGCGAAGGAAGAGGAAATTGCAAATAAACCTCAGCAAATGTTTTACACAACCGGAAAAGGTCGTCAATTTACTAGACGCGTAAAATATCATAACAATAATACGAATAGAAGTCAACGTACCTCACACACCAGGTATCAAGGTCGAGGAAATAATCCATGCACGTTCATGAACACTAGAGATCGAGGAAATGCACACGTAGGTAAAACTGTAAGAGGTCATCAGTCTTATAATAGGAAACCATCGCAATTTTTATATCAACTCGTCAGAGAAAACTGCACAGAAAATACAACAGACCAAACTAGGGAACCGAAAACATTTTTCGAGACCCCGGAATAATTTGAAGAATGTTCACAAAATTTTAAATATTAATAGTGTAAATTTCATAAAGTCGGATACAATAACAATACAATTAAATTAATTTTAGATACAGGAGCATCAGTAAGCGTTATTTTCATTTCTAGTTTAACAACTAAGATAAATATTGATACAAATAAGCAAATTTTTATTCAAGGAGTATCAGGTAAAACAAAAGCAATTGGAACAGTAAATCTACCAATTAAAATAGGAATATCTCAATTAATCATACTTTTGTTGTAATGAACGATTTCGAATCAGACGTAAACGGAGTAATAGGATCAGATTTTTTAATAAGTACAGATCAAATATCGATTATAAAATTATAAATTTACTTTCGTAAGTAATGATGTATCAACGTCAATTCCATTATTAGCAAACGAAGATTTATATACAATAATCCCACCACGATGCGAGATTATCAAATATTTTACAGTAAATTGCAAAGAGGAATGTGTAATAAGATCACAAGAATTGTGCGAAGGTATATTTTTAGCAAACGTAGTTGTAAAGCCAGTTAAAAATTTTATACCAGTAAAATTATTGAATACGAACGACACTGAAATTAAGTTACGAAATTTTAAACCTACCATCGAACGACTTTCAGATTACAAGATAGTTAAATTTGAAGAGTCAAAATTCTCAGTTGAACGTATTGATAAATTATTAAAAGACATTAACGTCGAAGGTTTAAATAGCGAAGAACAAACCAGCATTCATAAGATTTCTGCTAAGTTTGCAGACGTATTTTATGTCGACAATGACCTACTAACCGAGTCAAACATAAGTAAGCAGCATATTCAGTTACAAACAGATGCTACAGCAACGTACGTTAAACCATATAGGTTACCATATTCACAGAAAATGATATAGGAAAGCAAGTAGATAAAATGTTACATGACGGGATAATAGAACCCGCACAGAGTGCGTGGTCGTCACCACTACTAATAGTACCGAAAAAACCGGATAGTTTAGGAAACAAAAAATGGCGCGTAGTTATTGATTATAGACAATTAAACACTAAATTGCAAGATGACAAATTTCCGCTACCAAGTATCGAGTCAATTTTAGATTCGTTAGGAGGTGCGATATATTTTTCACGTTTAGATTTATATCAAGGATATTATCAGATAGGATTACAAGAACAGTCCAGACTGTGTACGGCATTTAGTACAGACAAAGGACAATTTCAAATGACTAGGTTACCGATGGGGTTAAAAGTAAGCCCGAGTATTTTTGCACGAGCGATGACAGTAGCTTTATCAGGATTGAATTACGAGAATTGTTTTACATATTTGGATGATTTAATTGTATTCGGAGATAGTTTAGAAAAGCACAATACAAATTTAGTAAAAGTACTCAATAGGTTAAGGAAAGTCAATTTAAAATTAAATCCAAAAAAGTGTGAATTTTTAAAGAAGGAAATTTTATATTTAGGACACGTTATAACGGCACAAGGTGTACAACCAGATCCAGAAAAAATTGCAGTCATGCAAAATTATCCAACACCACTTAACGCAAACGACGTTAAAAGGTTTGTAGCATTTGCCAATTACTATAGAAAATTTATTCCAAAATTCGCTGAAATAACAGCACCGTTAAACAAATTGTCTAGGAAAGGTGTAACTTTCCAATGGACCAATGAATGTCAAGCAGCATTCGAACTGTTAAAACAACTTTAACAAATCCACCAATATTACAATACCCAGATTTTTCAGATAATAGTACATTCATCTTACGCACGGACGCATCAGGTTACGCGTTAGGAGCAGTTTTGTCGAATAGCGACGACAAGCCAGTAGCTTATGCAAGTAGAGCACTTAACAAAGCCGAAATAAATTATTGTACAATAGAAAAAGAGTTATTAGCTATAGTATGGGCAGTGAAAAAATTTAGACCATACTTATTTGGCAAAAAATTTCAAATTTTAACGGATCATAGACCGTTAGTATACTTATTTGGTATGAGTAATCCATCTAGTCGATTAACAAAATTTAGGTTAACATTAGAAGAATTTGATTTTACAATAACGTATATTAGGGGTACAGAAAACGTGACAGCGGACGCTTTATCTAGAATTATTATAGATTCAGATTATTTAAAGAATATGGAGCGAGCGGTTCACGAAAAAGTATATGTAACAACAAGAGCCCAAAGTAGAAAATTAGGCGACTCTCGAGTCGAATCAAAAGCATCAAAGGATGATGGGACTGATCACCCCAACATTGTTGAACTTTTGAAGCATCCGAAGGATGCAACAGAATTACGATTTGTATCAGAGGAGGAGTTTAACAGAATCATTAAATCCAATAAAGGATATAATTTTGTTTACATGCATGTATTATCAATTTATGATAGGAGTAAAAATATAATTTATTTGAAGCAAGGATCTCAATCAGCGTCAGCCTTCGAAGCGTCGTTGAGAGACCTGCAATTTCTTCGTAGAGAATTTACAATTCCGGAATTTATTATTATAAAAAACGAAGAATCGAAGTCATTTTTAAATAACTGTAAAGCCGGCCGCAATTTACTTAAAAAAAATGACATACGAATTAGTGTGATTAGGGAAGTCACTAATATTCAAAACTCAGAAACGCAAAGATTAATCATTAATGATTTTCATTTATTGCCTACGGGAGGTCACGCGGGCATCAATAAAACATACAATAATATAAAGCGATACTATTTTTGGTCAAGTATGCGAAAGGATGTCGAAACATTTATTAAAAAATGTGACGAATGTCAAAGACATAAACATTCAAATATTAGCAAACAGCCGATGATAATTACAACCACAGCTTCCGAAGCTTTCGAAAAAGTTTTTTTAGACTTAGTTGGACCATTGCAACCAGATGCAAATGGAAACAGGTATATTTTGACACTACAGTGTGATTTAAGTAAATTTGTAGAAGCATATCCATTACCAAACAAAGAGACTGAAAGTGTAACTAGAGCGTTTGTCGAGAATTTTATTTTACGCTACGGCATCCCACGCGAAATTTTAACGGATAAAGGTTCAGAGTTCATGTCGGAGATTTTTAAGGAAATGTGCAAATTATTAAATATAAAACAATTAAATTCTACAGCGTATCATCACGAAACTATCGGTGCGCTCGAAAACTCACATAAAAATTTAGCAGCATATTTAAGGATCCAATGTCCGCAGTATTCAAATAATTGGAGCAGTTGGATACCTTATTGGTGTTTTGCATACAATAATTCAGTGCATACTGAAACTAAATATACCCCACACGAATTAGTGTTTGGGAAAATTAATCAAATACCGTCAAACGTAGTAAACTCAGTAGACCCACTTTATAATTTTGATAATTATCCAGCAGAACTTAAGTATAGATTGCAAGTCGCTGGAAATGAAGTGAGATATAATTTATTACAATCCAAAAGTAAAAGAAAGCATAAGTTTGATATCAAAACTAAGCATGTTAATTATAAATTAGGAGATAAGTTGTTGATTAAGAATACATGTCTTAATAAAAGAGATCCAATATTTGTAGTCTCATATGAAGTAGTTTTAGATAAGAATCCTAATGTTATAGTTAAGATAGATAATAAGTTAGTAGAAATCCATAAGAATAGGACAAAATTATATAACGTATTGTAATTTAGAAAATTTTTATTTTGAAAAACAAAAATTTTTTTAGTGCACCCCGTGGAGGTGTGATGGTGTAATAGCCGAATAATTTATAGTTATTACATTGTATTAAGTTTAAGCATTTAAAAGGTGAGTGACTTGTATAAGAAGTGAAAAGTGCGGAAATTGTACAGGAAGACAATCAGGAAGTACACGTGCCACGAACTCTAGGCTAGGTGTAATTTGAATTAGTAAATAAGCATAGTTGCAAAATCATTGTTAGCAGTTAAGTATTAATATAGAATAAGATGGATTATAAGTCTAACCTTCCGATGTAATAGTTGTACAGCACCTTAAAGTGACAAGTAAATTAAACATGTGAAATGGTCTTCGACTTTGATTTAATCACCTCTAATAAAGACCCCAAGAGAACACTACAATTTTCAATGTATGTAAATATTTCTTCCATGGCGAGATTCGATGCTTCCTCTTGAGGACGACCGACTTTACTTCCAGCGGTCGGCTTCAAGAAGAAAACATATCAAACATTATGATACCTAGCTTCAACAGCAACTAAGTCGTGTTCAAACCCGATACGAGCAACAATATTTTTTGTGGCGTCATCGGAACGAGACAGAGCTACTTTCGTAACTGAGTCTTTCAATGAAAGTGTTGTAACTTGACTAATTCTACGCCGAAATGTCTGTGCTCGTTTCTTTTCATATTCTTCATTCAATTAATTGCGGCAAAAGAAGCAACAAATTTTTGAGAGAAAAATTTGACTCACTTACACGTGCTCTAGTACGAGGAGGACTTCTTTTAAATGTACTAGCTGGTTTCTCTTTACGTTGCCGTTTTACTGCAGCAATTGCACTCTTTCGAGTGTATTTTTTGCGACACTGCACATGAATTGTCACTGATTTTTCTTTTTGAGTAATCACTAAATTCATCACCCCTTTGAACACTTGCGTCAATTAATGTCTTTATGTAACGACCAACAGGAACACATCCACTTGAAGGTAAGGGTTTATTGCAAATAAAACACAATTGCAACATATTTTAAAATTGAATACACCACACACTTTGGCAGAGAATATTAGAAATAACCACGTGTTTTCACTACGAGGGAATGTTCAAGACTAACGATAATTTTGTTGGAACCTTAAAAATGGGAGCAGGTAGACGGATTAACTGTCATGTAAACGATTGAACAGTAGACAGATGTTGTTCAACGCCACATGGTCACATACAATGAGGGACTCGGTTTCTTTTCAGTTCATATTCTCAAAATTATCAATATTAATGTATTAGTCACGCAGGGTAATAGTTTTACTTATATTATGCGTCCAATGATGTACACAGGCAGCGTAGTCATGCATATTATACAGAATACTACTTGTTACGTTATCATTGAACAATTGAACAGTTGTGACAATAAATACCATTAGTGCGGGTACCCTACAGCTTTAGTGAAACATTATGATATAGTGCGAGTGCGTGAAGTAACAGTCAGTCGTACTCGGATGGTACCAGAAGACAGTTAACCGAGAGACCTGAAAGCGACACCACACCGAGTGCGCGTGGTCTTGGGTGTCCGCTAGCTTTTATGTGTGACTTCTATTGCCCAGTGCGGCACAGGCGTTAAGGTATTTATATTTTTTATTAAGTAGTTTGTCGTACTTGCTCTGTTTATTGCATAACCGCTACACTGCCATCGGTATTGCTACATAATAGCAATTGATCCTTCCCTATAATCATTATTTTTTGATTAATCTTATCAACCACATCTCACCAACCACTACTACAGTAAATTTTAGAATCGCTTTTTCTCAGAAATTGTTAATGTTATGAAAAAAAGTATAAGAACAATTTTTGTAGATAATTGCATGGTCTACAATTTTTGTAGGTGATATTTTTATCATAAAACAAACCGTTTCGCTAAACATCCAAAAAACCCATTTTTGCGGACTTTGATCTTGAATAAAATTTGTTGCACACATGAGATCGATGTGGACTTTTCACAAGTTCATTATAATGGCGTCCCTAACTTCATACAAATTTTCAGCTTGTTGAAAATTTATGCAGGGGTACCCCTATTTTTTCGGCTAAATTGACCGGATAAGTCAAATAAGTCAAATAAATTAAGCAAAAAGACAGAAATGTTTCATTGTATATAAGGTACATTTAAATCAGTACCTTATAAGTTAAGAGTTAATGAAAATAAAGCGCTATTGTTTCAAATACGTTAATTTTTTCAAATGGACTAATAATAAACTCTGATCTAGATATCTTCATTTACAACACGTACCGAATTTCCAAATTACTAACTCTATCACTTAATCGCACAATACACCAGAATTCCAAAACAACTAAAGAGATGCTCCTGATTCCTTTAAAACTGCTAAATTTTCTACACGTTTCTTTAGAAAAGCTAATAAAAGCAAACATAAAAGTCTGTTCGGGTAATCACTTACAGCGTTTTTATTCTCTATATTATATTATCACGCTGACAAGCTAGTTAAGAGTGTGAACTCGAAAATCACCTATATTTGTGAGAAAATTGGTCTGAGAATGACAAGGTCTGATAGGTGATGAGGATACAAAATGCTTTTGAAATAAAACAACAAAGGCGTTAATGAAAACTTGTTAGCTGGTATAGACCCTCCAAATTAAGTCGTGTTAGGATCGCGTGCTGGAACAGACGGTGTTTGACCGCACGCTATTATCTGGATCTCCTCATTCAGCCTATGTTTCTTTACTATAAATTTAGTATATATACCTCTGAAAGGCTGTATACAGTTATTTATAACCTATATTATGCTATAATTTTAATGGGAAGATCATTCCAAACAATTAAAATAGACCTATTTAAATATGCTGCTGCGATACAACACTTGTCAAGTGCATTGAAATCTGATGAGTTTATGCAGCACAACGTTGGAGAATAAACCTTTTCTTGCTAAAACATTGATTATCTGCAATCAGAGCTGGTTTTACGACTAGACATCATAGGAAATTGCCTAGGCGTACCAGGAGAAAAGTGGCGCCCAGGTTAGCGTTCTTAAAAATATCAGCATTTAAATAAGTTGCTTGGGAAATCTACAGCAGCGTGTCAGAAAGATAAAAACGCCAGCTGGGCTGGACTAAAATTTTTACTTTCGTATCGTAAACTATATTGGTATATATTTAAAACATAACCGTCACAATGCAATAATAGAATTCCAATGCCAACCCTTTACTTATAAAACATTTCAATTAAATTAATGCATTCAATTCGTATTCAATATTAATTCGTCGACATATTTAGTAACAAATCAATCAGGATTAAACAATCTGTAAAATATCTCACTTATAAAAATTTAAATGTAGTAATCACATACACAACACACTCTTCACAGCACTGTTACTGAAATATAACGGTACATAAAATGAATGCTTTCTAGTTTCGACTAAAATTAATCATCATTAGGTCTTCAGACCTGGAACTGGTTAGACGCGTACCCTCAATGTTTCCTATTCTGAACTAACCTACACATTTCTCTGAAATTTGCACAGCCTGCATCTATCACTATCTAATCTAGGTCTACATCTACCTCCTTTTTCCTATCTCTGCTTGTAATATATCCCATACTATTCCCCAAAAATGTCTTAGAATGTATTCTGCCTTTCTATTTCTCCTATTTTTTTCCAGATATCTTTATTCTCCTACTATTTGCATAGCCTATTTGTTATTAATTTTATCTGTCCATGCTATGATCCTCATACATCTGAAGCACAACATTCCAAAAGGCTGCTACCGTTTCTCTGTCTGCTTTTTATACCGCCCGTATTTCATAGGCATACTGTGTTGTACTCCCCACATATGCTTTCAACAGTTCCTTCAGCACATGCACATTTGCCGATTTAATATGTTATCCAATATATCTTTTTGCACAGTCAACATTAGTTGCAGATATTTCACAACCACCACCTGTAGTTGTTTATAATAATCATCAGATTTATATGCGCTTATTTTTGCGTCATTAGACTTTCTGTCTCAAAACTGGTTAGGCACGTACCTCCACTTATCTATATTCTGAGCTAGCCTACACAGTTTCCTGAAATTCCCACACGGCTTATATACAGCTCGGTCCTCTTTTTATTGTTTTCTAATTATATGCCCTATTTCACCGAGATTCAGTGGTATGTGAAGTGGGTTAAGCAGCTTGTGGGTGCCAAGATCTCGCAACATTTAGACATTTGCCGAATCAAATGTTTTTCAGTAGATTGTTTCCCACAATTACCATTATTCAAGAATATTGCACAGCCAATACCTGTAGTTGCTTATAATTATCATCATGTTTTAAGTACGGTTACTTTTTTCGCCATTAGTTCATCCATCTTGGGACTGGTTGGATGCGTACCCCTATTAATTTCTATTCTGAGCTAGCCTACACATTTCCCTGAAATTCCTACAGAATGCATCTCTCACTATCTGTATGCAATAATTTAACCTAGGTCTATCTCTACTTCTCTTTTTTCCTATCTCTGCTTCTACTATACTTCACACTATTCCCTCATGCCGTAGTATGTGGCCTATCATCTCATCTCTCTTATTTTTCACTGTTTTCCACATATTTCTTTCTTTGCTTACCATTTTTAATACCTCTTTTTTTTTAACTTTGTCTGTCCATGATCTTCCTTATACGTCTGTAGCACCACATTTCAAAGGCTTCTATCTTCTTCCCGTCCGCTTCTTCTACTGTCCAGGTTTCACAGCCGTACAGTACTATTCTCCACAGATATGTTTTAAGCAATCTTTTCGTTGTTTGTATGTTTGTTGTCTTTGAACACAGTAGTTGCTTTTTCTTGTTAAATGTAGCAAGACCTTGTGCTAATCTTTGTTTTATATGTTTGCGCTTTTCCCATCTTGCGTTATTTGACTTCCTAGGTTGCAGAAATCCTTAGTTCTTGTAAGTCCTTGTTACCTATTTGTATACTTGTTTTTGATTTATTTTCCCCTCCTTTGCATACTAGTGCTTTAGTTTTATTTTTGTTAATTTTCCTACCATATTTCTCTGTTAGAACCGTTTCCATTTCATTAAGAGCAGCTTCTGACTCTTCTTTGCTAGATGCTAATACCACTATATCATCTGCAAATCTACGCATATCAATTTTTTGTCCCTGTATAGTAATTCCAAATGTTTTCCTTCATTTGACAGTATTCATTGCCTCTTCAATGTACAAGTTAAAAATTAATGGGGATAGGGCACATCTCTGTCTCACCCCTGTCCTAATATTTACTTCTCTACGTTCCTGCTCTAATGCTATTACTGCTGTTTGTTCTTTGTATAAGCTATGTACTATTCGTCTATTCCTATAACTCAATCCAATCTTTTTGAGATTTCGAACATTTTTTTCCATTTTACATTGTCGTATGTTTTTTCCAGATCTACAAACCTTATATACACATTTTCCCCTTTTCTATCGTTTTCTCCATTATCACTCTCAGAGCTAAAGTAGCGTCTCGTGTTCCCCTGTTTTGCCTAAACCCAAATTGATCTTCTCCTAGTATTTTTTCAGCTCGTTTTTCTATTTGTCTTCTATACAATTCTAGTTAATATTTTTGACACGTGTGCTGTTCAACTTATTGTTCGAAAATTTTCACATCTATCCGCTCCTTTCTTTTTTGGTATAGTTACTATGATGTAACGTTTGACATCTTTGGGTATCTCGTAAGTCTGATACATATAGCTTATAAGTTGAAAGAGACGTTCTGTTAATGCTTTTCCAGCGGTTTTAAGAGTTTCTGCTTGCACCTTATCTGTACCCGGCGCCTTAGCATTTTTCACTCTTTAATACTAATTCAAACTCATCTCTAGGTATAGGAGATCCCAAGTCATTATTTTCAATGTCTGATTCCTGTTCTAATGCAGTTAGGTCCTCTACTGCATATAAATTCTCTATATATTCTTGCCATCTACCCTCTTTTTCTACATTTTCTATCATGACGTTTCCTCCCGCGTCCCTTATATTTTTACTATACGGTTTTTTCAAATTTTTAAATTTAAATTCGGTCTTCATAGGTACCATGTTGTGGTCAGTGTATATATCTGCTTCTGCGTAGCTTCTAAAATTAATATTTCTCATCCCCGTTTACAACCAGTAGAATGTTAACAGATGTGGTAATCTGACCGGAAATTAATCATCCCTTATGCATTGGCCTTAATACTGTTGAAAACGAAAATGTTAGTCCAGCTCACAAGTTATTCTTGTACCGTTAAATTATAAGGCAGGTAGATATTTTTAAAACCTACCTCACAAAAATGAACAAAAAACCAATCGGGCGCGTAGCGTCGAAAAATCGAAAAGAAATAGACGGAAAAACCCAACCCAATTCTAAGATTGAATACATTTTTTCAACCAATATCTACGCCTGTAAGTTTAAGAGAATGCGTCCGCGTTAGTGTTGGTGCTGCTGATTAACAAGTCAGCCGCCAGGAGTTAGAGACACCGTCATCGCTAAGTGAGACTAATAAAAATTGCAATAGAGTTATTGTTGAAACTAATCAAGAAAATGACGGATGTGAAAAAAACGACAATTACACAAGTTTCAATACTAATTTTGAAGCATTTAAATTCGATTCAAGTAAGTGGCATTTTACAACTGATTCACATATAGCTGTATTTAATTAAAAATTTACAATTGCCACAAAAGTTTGAATAATTAAATGTAACTAATTCCAAGCGTACATATGAGAAACTAATCGGCACATTACGAGAAATATATTTTATAAAACTCCTATCAGCGGTACGGAAATGAGACGTGAACGGGCTATTTATTCAAATTCTAAGGGAATCATTTATTGTGTATCCTGTTTGTTTTTTTCACAAGTGGTTTTAATGATTGAAAAAATCAGTTTATAGTGAGTGAACATGGACGTTCCATTGACCATCGTGCCAATATGAATCATTATATTTCAAGAAGCACTGTTTTTTGTAAAATAGAGAAAACCCTACATCAGCAATATTTAAATAAATGCGAATACTGGAAATCAGATCTTCATAGAGTTGAAGTAGTTAAATTTCTTTCTGGTCGTGGACTAGCTTTTCGGGGAAGTTATGAAGTTTTAGGGTCCAATAACAATGGACATTATTACGGAATTCTTGAATTATTGGCTCAGTATGATTAATTCCTAAGGAAACATGTTACTCGTTGTGTCAACAAAAAAAGTGGCAACAATTCTTATTCATCAAAAGATATATTCAATGACGTATTAAAGTAGTAAAAAAAGGTGCTAGAAATTATTGTGGAGCAAATTTAGTTTGCCAAATATTATTTTATTATAATAGATTCCACCCCGTATACTAGTCATGTTCACCAATTGACGGTGGTTATTCGGTACGTGCTTTCAAATGGCACTCTGTAGAGATGTTTGTTTAATCCGCACGATGGAGGTTGTGTGTCAATCAAACTCGAAGCGTATAACTGAAAATGAAAGATTAAATGAATCCCTCTATTATTATTTGTGGGTTCTGTAAGTTTTTGTCCCAGGGTCATAGAATGTTCTATTTCGTTCTAGGGCGGTTTCGTGACTCAGTTGGCATGCGCATGACTACTGCACCTAAGGTCCCGTGTTCGAATCCCGACACGGTCTGCTTTAAAATGCAAGGTCAGCATTTTTCACAAAAATACGCCTTTGCTAGAATCAGAGGTAAAATGTTGGTCCAGTGCGCTTGTTGTCGCGCACGTTAAACATCCAAACCTTGCTTGGAACAGCAAGGGTTCGGCAAAATTTAAAATTACCAGGTAAAAAAACTCACTTCGTCGCCAATGTAGTAGCTTTGGGTGGGGCATTAGAAAATCAAATAAACTATATTTCGTTCTCACAAGGTAATGCGTCTAACTGCTGTACTAAGATCTTTCGCGTAACCTGCCATTTATTCCAACACTTTTCAAAGCAGCGCTGTTTGTTTACGTTCGCAGCGCATTTTTTATTCCGGTAATTTATAGGTTTATTACTATTGGGGATAATCTACCATGGTTTCGGTTTTGTTGAATTCGTGTGAATGTATACAAATATGCTTTCTTATTACTGTTATTTACTCAGACCTATCTGTTATTTCTGCTTTAATACGAAGAGTGTAGGGTCCCCATCTTTATTACTGGTTATATAAAAATAAACTAGATGCTTTACTATATTAATTTTTTATCCTAATTTGATATTATATTGTGACAACCACGTTATTAAAGTAAACTATCAAGGCTTCTATAAATATTTCTGTAACGTGTCATTTGTGAATTGTTGCAATTTACTCTATTACACTTTATTATTATATTTAAAGTTAGGTTAAATTCTATAATTCGTTGATGGGTTGCGAGACACTGTCATTTCATTTATAATTTAATTATTTTGGCAGATGTCAGATTGCTTTGTCAAGTTTGTTTAAAAGAAATCAATATTGGTTTATTTTGTTTTAAGTGGATCTAATAGGTGTTATTAATTAACACAACTGCATTGACGACGACCTTGGTTATATTAGAATATTGAACCTTGTCGGTGCTGATCTCCAACTCGAAATTTGTGGATTGGATTGTGATACCGGTCATCCTTATCAACAGCGTATATATTGCACACACACACACACACACACCATTTTCTCTTTTGTTATCTTCAGAATAGTCGTTGTTCAAGTGCAAGTCTCTGAAGAGGTAGGCCTTTTACTTTCAGTATAGTGTTTCCTGAAAGTAGATTCTGTTATATAAAACACCTTGGGGGCAGTCTTTTCTCATTCAGGAGCAATCTTTTTAGTGAATTGGTAGAAGATTTTCCTGGTTTAAAAAATTCCATATTGGGAGAGACATTATGCACATGTATGTTTGATTATTGGTTATCTGATTTGGTGCAACACCTGAATGGCAGAATCCAATATTATAAATTATTAAGACACGAACCACTTGGAAAGTGTAAGTAATGAACAGAAGTAATTTTCATTTCTATTTTGTGTGTACATGGTTCTTTGATGTCAAGGAATTAGTTCCTATGTACGTCTTGGAAAATCAGTTGCTTTATGCTGCTGGAAATTATAAACCCAAAATCCAAAATTACTTTACACCTAGATTTCAATTTAGTTTTTGAAATCTAGCACCTAAGATTCTAAATATTTAATGCATGTATTTAAAATGAAACTTTCAGCAGAATTTTAATTGTTTACCATTCTTTAAATCATATCCATCCTTAACAAGTTACAATTTCACCACGTTTGTTGTAAATCTAGACAAACAAAAAGTAAATTTGTAGCCTGAGAGTAATTTCATCTAGTTAAATTTTTTAACAGAACTATGGTACTGAAACAGCTTATACTACAGTCTTTTAATTTAGAAACAGGTAAATCCTAAAAAATATTTTTAAAACGGTTTTCAGATTATATTACACCTAGGTTAAACCGATAAAAGGAAAACAAAATCGTGTGTTTTTTTCGCAAACGAATTTTCTTATAGCGTACAGTATAATAATTTGTTAAGGTTTAGTTATGAATATAAATATGATTAAAAATATTTTTTTTACTTTACGTATATAAGAATTTTGTTATGATAATTTCGCCATAGTATGCGCAATGATCGTCATGTGGGGTGACATAGTCGTCATGTCGGGAAGTCTAGTTCAGTTTACTCTTTTCCTTAAAATAGAGACATTGAACGATGTGGCAGTACTGTCATTTTAAACAACTGTTAGCATCTAATTCATTTTTAAAATATATGACAATTGTTTAAGAGATCTTGCTTCAGAAATTCAATTTGGTATTAACAGAAAAATGTCTATTTGATTAATTTAAAGTAAAAAAATTATAAAGGCTTGATTTCCTTTTTATCCGAGGAAAATTCAAATGTATTGCAAATTTTTAATAGGCAATTCTTCAATTTTAATTAATCAAACGTCTCTTGCTGTGTATTTACATGTTCTATTTATTAAAAATGTATAGACAACAATTAAACAAAGTTTGAGTAAAATAAACCATATTTATAGGCGTTTAAAAATTTTAAGTTGGCACTAAATATCAGCAGACTTTCTTAAAAATAAATGAACTTGCTCGCTTCACCGTCAACAACCCTTTCTCAAATTTTCAATTAATTTTTTACTTGTAATTGGATTACCGCTCACATTCTCTTTTATTTGCATACAAGACAGTTTGGAAATTTTCGATTATTTTCTCGAAAACTACTGTACATATTTACCCTTTAAATCTGTAAATAAACACAACATCATTTTAGTATAAAAAATATTTTAAGTGATTTTAATAAACTATGTTTACAGCATTAATTAAATTGGTTTATGTGAAATATGTCAGTACAAAACGACATTCGTGCGATTTGAAGAGCTTGTATCTTCAACACAAGCTTTAAAATTGTTCCAAGTACCATACAGTGTGAAACAACCAAATAGAATAAATTTATCATTTCGGTAACTGTTCATATTTTTAGAAAATCGCGAATCGCGTCAATTTTAGATTATGAATTAACATCCTGCAACGAAAAAATTTGATCCCTTCATTGAACTTCTTTCGAGTGACGGTTAAAACCCCCAATTTTTTAAATAGGATATATGGACTTGTGATATTTCGTTTGAAAGGTTTCTTCATTCTCTATTCAACAGTGCTAAAGTTTTCACATTTCTCGCAAAAATTAACATAAAAAAATTTAAAGGACCGATTACCGAAATTCGCTACAATACACTAAAAAACTAAAAGTAATACTGTTTGTGTTCATAATTTAAAAAAACCAAAATAGACATGAATGTCAATGAAGTAGATGCTCTAAATGCTCGCCACAAAAGTCTTGGCAACATCTTAATCTTAAACAAAAATGTCTTCTAACTTTATTTAACATCTTAGACGTGACCGACCTAATCGCAAGCGTCACTTCTTTTCTTAATTCATCTAAATCAAGGGGTTTAGTTTTGTACGCAATACTTTTCACATATCCCAATAAAAATAGTCTAATAACGTAAGATCAGGTGATCGTGCTGGCCATTCTATCGATCTTCACCTCCCCATCCACCGATTTGGAAATATTACGGCGAGCTACTGCCAGACATTGCGTTGGTAATGTGTCCGTGCTCCATCTTGCTGAAACCATATCATACCCGCTAGAATTTGAGGGATTCCTGGATCCGGATATAAATTTGCTAAAGTTGGCACACCATTATTTTGGAGTAGTGCTAAATAAATATCGCAATTCAAATTGTCTTCAATAAAAAAGAGACCAATGATATAGTTTCCAACAACCGCTTCCCAAATATTAATTTTTTGAAGGTATTGGGTATGTTCTTCTATAATCCAGTGGGGATTTTCGATTGACCAGTAGCGGCAATTTTGACGATTAGCATGACCGTTGAGTGTAAAATCTAAATTGGATAACATTGTTATCCAACATTTCCATCATTTGTTCACGAAAATAGGTTCTCCTAACAAAATCTCTTCCATGAGTTCCTGAGTTGTAATCATTTTATATGTATGCATTTTATGTTCCTTTAATATCTTTAGAATCGATGTATGGCTAACATCCAGTGCTGCGGCTACTTGTCTACTCGATGTATGTGAGTTTTCTTCAAACTCAAACATTACATCCAATTTGGTATCATCACTTATTGCATTGGCAGGTGCTTTTTTTATCTGCCTTTTATGTCCAAACTCGCAAAACTGCTTTTCTATTTTACTAATTGTCCCTTGCGTTACAGGCGGCAAATCAAGAAATTTTTATAAGATAGACGAGCAACTTCCATTTGTGTTCGTGTGTTATCTCCGTAACCAATCATCTGTAGAACAGTTATTTTATGCATTTCTGTTAATCTAACCATGTTTCCGAATTGCGGTTAGCAAAATTCAAACGACAAGTATAACAGTGACAACTACTATCATGCAGTTATAATCACACAACAATTTGTTAAGGCATTTTAAACAAAATTAACATTGCCGTGTTAACTTTTTGTTTTTTTAAGAGATACCATCTTAAAAGAACACATGCAAAAACAAACATGCTTGAATAAAGAATAAAGAGACCTTTGAAACGATATGTCACAAGCCCATATCTCGCATTTAAAAAATTGAGGGTTGTAACTGTCACTCGAAGGGGGTTCAATGTAGAAATCAAATTTTTTCGTTGCGGGATGTCAATTCATAACCTAAAATTGACGTGTTTCAAAATTTTCTTTAAATATGTACAGTTACCGAAGTAATAAATTTATTCTATTTAGCGGTTTCACATTCTATGTGCAATTGACGCAGAATGGACGGTATTCAAATTAGAAAATAGAAATGTGTAGACCGTCTAAGAATTTCAAATTTTATGGAATAATTATTTGTATTCACTATCTTCAGTTTTAAACGAATTTTTCAGCTGGAGCACGTACCTATTTATTAAAGGTATGTGATAAAAATGTTTTCATACAGTCGGATAGTAAGTATTTGTTTACTGTACAAGTTGCTAATATTATTATAAATCATGAAGAAAAATTGGATATGGATTTCAATAGAATGAATTTGATAGTAAAACGCAAAGCTACCTTAATAAGGAGTTTCGAGTTTTGAATATGGCTTTGGTGTGTTGAAAACAGGAATGGGACAAATTAATGAAAGATAATAAAAATTATAAGGAACTGACTCAGAAAGCAGCAGTCGATAGAAAAAAAAACTCCCAGCTTACGGTTAATCGGTTGCGGTAAAGTGGCGTAGAAAAAGTACGCTAGAATAAGAGCTCAGTAGGTGCCAAGAATACGCCCTAGGATAAAAGACGGGCTTTGCGGTTCCACTGCGAAGCGAAAGGGCCGTATTCAATTACCAAGATGAGAGGAAAAGGGAGAAAGAAAGAAAACCTAATCGTTAAGAAATAGTACGTATAGTATACTCGATACGGTAGTAAATTAAAGTATTTTACAATATTTAAGAAATAAAATGAGCTTTATCTCTACTAACAAATATTTAACTGTAAGTATTTTAAGCAAGGTTTGTAACAAAAAAAACAAAAAAAAATGGCAAGGTTAACCGGCACCATCTACTAATTGACCCACATGTACTTACTAGCATTAATTAAGTACGGAAAAGTGATTTAAAATTTGCGCATGGACTTTGCAAAACGCTTCCCGCAGTTCCAACGCTTTTCGAAATTTTCATGGTGAGTGTTACACAAAATAGTGGTTCATATAATAGCACAGCGCGTACAATATCGTTGGAAATTTTAGTAAAAATGTCACTCCTAGAGTACGACCAAATCTACTATCAACTACTTACAAATTAATAACTTATGCAAACAAAAAGATAATAACAGTCACTAAATTACTTCTCTTTGTTATAATAAAAGGACTAGAAATTGCTAATATGATATTTATATAGCTACAGACAATCATCCCGTTAAGAACCGATCAATATTCTATACAGAACAGCTGGTCCTAGTGTCTTAGTACAGAAAACCAGAAACAACACACAAATAACTGGAACAAACAACAGTAAGCATGTTTCAATACCATATCATAAAGGAAAGGGATGAGGCTAAGAAAATAAGTGCAATAAATGTAATTAGAAAAAGTTTCAAATCTATTAGTAAAACATACTAGCTGCGTATAATGTAGTCCGTACAATACGAAAATACGGCAAACTGCTTATATTAGAGAATTTAGTAAGGCAAGTCCTCTTTTACTACCAATAACTCGTAGAAATAAAAACTTATTTATATGTAAAGAGATCAGAAGAAGTTGCTTGGTTATAAAGTTATTAATACCATATGTTACGGTATTCCATGCGAACAAGAAAGAAAAGTAAAGTAAACAACGAAAATATTCCGCACCGAGTACCGCAACAAAAAAAGGGAATCATGTACTGGCGGGAACTATGCACTTGGACCTACTAGTGAAGCAGCGACTTGCAATGTACTATCTTACACACAATGACAACCAACAACTACAACGCATCTTAAACACAAACCAACTGCTCACGATAAAGACTGAAATAAACAACTATATACTTGCAGAACGGCAGATACATTGGAATAAAAGCATAACCGGTAGAAGGGTATATGCAATGATCCCAAATATCAAAGAGCGCCTAAAGGCCAATTACATGGTGCCCAGTCGAGGATTTATTCATTACCTAACTGGCCACGGACCCTATCCAACATACAGAGAACGTATGAATTTAGTTGACAACAACATATGCACGTGCGGAGTAATAGGGACACCGGAACATCTAGTATTCGAGTGTAATGACACAACCGTGCCTGCACGCACATAGACAAACATTATTCACCAAGACTCCTACATGCGATGATTTGGAACGAAAACCATTTTCCACACAATGCACTCACACAAAAAACCATGGCACTCATTCACCAACGTTATCTTGACGGATAAAAGACACAAACAAAACTACCCGGACAGAGACATAAATGTACCACCTCTCCTCGGACCGAGGCTCTGCCCCGGTAACCGATCTCCTGGAATTCCAAGCGCTCCGCTCTTGTCGACCAGAAGCAACAAGATCAAAGCATCAACCCGACTTTGAAACAATCCAACCCCCTAATATGTAGAATTTGCATGCTCCTACATATTAGCAACCCCGCCTCTAACAAATAATAACCAGCAGTAGTGGTATAAATTAATCTTAACCCGGCATCAGTACGGTGGACTTAAGTCACATTATTGGTCCTGTGAGGTATACATGCAAATACACTAATTAAATAAAACTTATTTACAATCTTACTTTATTAAGCGTTTTGTGAAAAATATCTATCACAAATATTAACAGAATGTTGTATACATATATATTTATAGCATTTTTCTTTTTATTCGTACAGAAAGTCTAGGATTAACTTGTCGATTTTTTAAATGTGGAAATGTTAAACCCCATGCAAGTTTTTTTATAAATTCTCGGCGTCTTACTGTGATCTTTGAATTGCTATTTGAATTAAAAATAACCAAAGAATTTACTGACGCTGTATTCAAAAGTGAGAAAAACACAATCAGTGGCCATCTACGACTGTTGCGTGATACATCATAGTTGCTGGAAAGTTCATCAACTACATCGACTCCGCCTTTCGTACAGTTGTAAAACTAAACAATCTCTGGTTTACGTTTGGCTCCTGTAGAATCATCAATTGTATCAGAGTGATGCATTGTTAATAATAATAACACATTTTTGTCTTTCTTAGGTACGTATGATCCAGTCGCATCTTTTTGAAATGCAAACATGGCGCTGTTTTCAGCTCGATTTTTTGTTTGTAGAAATTGCAAGGGCATTTCTTTTTCTTTTTCCGTAAAGTACCTACCGATGTCGGTTTATATTCTTTCAGCAATCTGATTACAAGTGAGTAACTTGTAAACCAGTTATCAAATGTTACGTTGCAGCCACTATTTTTTATTGACCCGCGTCTCATAACTATATCCTGCGGTCTATTACTTAAGTTGAAGGGACCTTCTGGTTGCTTACCAACGTAAACTTCTTAGTTCAGAACATAGATAGTTCTTGCATCAACTAACGCAAATACTTTTATCCCGTACTTTGCGGGCTTGTTTGGTATGAATTGCCGGAAACTACATCGACCTCTAAATGCCTCTAGTTTCTCATCTATTGTCACATATTCGCTAGGAGTGTAGACGTCTAAACAATTTTCAATAAAAATATCAAAAATTGCTCTGATGCCAGCAAGTTTGTCCAACTGGCGTCTCTCTCCTCGAGATTGTCCATTGTCAAGGCGAAAAGTTTGTAGTAATATACTAAATCTTTTCCGGCACATAGTTGCTCTAAAAATGTCAGCTCCTAAACCATCAGTAGCCCACAAATCATCAAGATTTAGCCTTGCTGATTTTAGTAAATCAGCTATATATAAAAGCCCTATAAAAGCTTTTAGTTCTTGTAGCGTAGCATCTTTAGTCAAATGGCGCGTGCCAGAACGATTATAACTCGCAGTTGTTGTCTTTAGTTTTTCATTTGTGTATGATACAATATCTGACAGCATTTCTATGTAAAAAAAAAGGTTGCCAGCACTGTATCGGTTCTTGGATACTTCTATATGATCGCTTTACACCATGCAGACGCATAATTATATTTTCAGGCCTTGTTTTTACGGCTAAGTTTCCATGCTGCTGAGACCATTTTGTCAAACCATCTTTTCCAACATATTCGTTATTTATCCGAGATACTCTGATCCTTGATTCAGTAACGGTTAGAATATCTTCATCATAAGTTATTTGGTCGGTGTCCGAATCTGCAGATCTTTCACTAAGATAGTCTTCTTCAGCTTCTGAAGCTGATTCTAATTCCTGTCTTAGGGTATTATCGTCTGCTTCCTCTTCTTCCCATAACTTGAGTAGGTGCTCTTGCTCCTTTTTATTCTAAAACATAATTTCATATTTGTCTAACGCTACAAATAAACAAAAAGAAAGAAAAAACTAAAACAAAAATGCAAACTGTATGGTGGGGTAGGAGATCGGCGAACTACATTAAACACTTGTTACTCTAATACTAATAACTTACTAACTAAAATCAATACATACCCGTTTGCTGAAAGGACTAGTACGAAGATACACGAAGTCTAGCGGCAGTAGTGCTTTTTGGCGCTTAAATATGTTGCTGTAAACTACGTTGAGGTATATATTACCCCATCATACTGACGGCGGGTTAAGTAGTAGAATATGGAACTTCTTTTCTTTTTACTAACGCTAAATTTTAAGAACCAAACCTACACATACCTGAGATAAATAATACAACAAACAAATCTTTTCCTCTGAAACAACCTAGTTTTTTTATGCAATGGTATTAGTTCAAACATGTACAAAATTATACCAATTCAATACAACCTTTCGGTAACATGGGCACACATAAGCACAAATTAACATTTCAAACACACTTCAAGTACATCTGCTAAGCATTTTCCCCGAAAAGTGGATTTCCAGCTGCCGATGGTCCTAGTATTAAGGAGGAGGAATGCAAGGATGATGCAAATATCACACAAACAAACACACACAACACACGCTTTCAAGCCCACGCACACATACACGCACACCTTACTCGCAGTTACTTTCTCAAACGCCGTACAATCACAGATGCTTATTCCCACACTTACATTGCCTTTTCAACATCTGGATATCTGGCTGCACATGGTCCAGACTGATAAGGCAATATCCGTCGAGCGTTCTTCCTTGACGACTGGGATTTCCGGCTGCGAATGGTCGTGGTCCTAGAAGGGGAACGTAACACGGATATCAACACTACATACACAACACACATACACACACACCCACGCAACCTCACCCGCACACACACACACACACACACACACAACACATGCCCTCAATAGCGCGCGCAAACACACACATACACCTTACTCACGGTTGCTTTCTGGGCGGAAGTCAGGTCTGCTTAAATTTCAGGTAGCAGACTACTGAAACGTTGGAACAAGAAAATAAATAAATATACGTGATGGTAATTAGTGCGGGTCCTTACTTCCCTTTCCTTTCTGTTTCTGCCTGGCCCGTGATTTATTACTGTTACACCTTCCAGCTAACGAAGTTGTGAGTCTTGATTAGTTTTGTGTTCCAAATTTGAAGCAGTTACGAAACGATAACCAATTAAGCATTATTTACTGCATTTAAAAACAAATTTTAATTGTACAAAACATACGTATTTTTATTTAAAAACTTTATTTTTTAAATAATTTGTTATATTAATTTGATTCTTTTAATTAAAATGGTTTTATTAAAATATGTATTAAGAGCAGGTATGTATATAAAAATGTAAAACAAGTTACTTCCATATGTACAGACTATAGGTTGATCAAAATTTTCTGGTGTTGACGTTAAAAGTGATGAAAGAATGCCGCAGTTAGATCTCAACAAACTAGTAGGTAAGACCTCCTATGCTTTAGGTGATTTTGCATCAAATTTTCACCACCATAACATGGAAGTTGGTTTTGATTTATACGGTAGTCTGCGAACAGTCATACAAATTATTTGCAATAGTAGAATGTGTCAAAATTATGCTATAAAGATGGACTACCTTAAATGGAGAGAGTTTTGCAATTTTTAATTGGAATTTAGAATCAGACACTTTTTTCAAGAATCAGAAAACGAAAGATTAAATTATGTATCTGGGTGAGGTCTTTTAGGATTACAACTGAATCGTGAATTTAAATTGAAACTGGCAGTTGATTTATCTAATAGAAGTGTGTTGGTGGCAAATAAATTTCAAGAATTCATATAATATGGTAATTGCAAAAGATCGAAATGATATTGCTTTGAATGAGTACAAGTGCTTCAAGCTATTTAACATGCAGGAATTAATATGTTATCAAGAGGAAGCGTTTAGGTGTAAAAGCTTTCCAAAATTTTATGAAAATTTTGTAGGTGTTAAAGAAATGTAAGCGAAAATACGACAAGAAAGGGTTCAAATGTTATTAAGAGAGATTTGTACAAGCAATTTTTTGTGTAATAATAGCGGCAATGCAAATTACTTGACAGTACTGGAAATGATTAAATACTATCCCAACCAATACTTAAGTGATGTGAGTGTGGGGCAATCGCTCATGCAAATGTTTAAAGATTTGACTATCCCTAATTTACCAGATTTCGGTTATCACAGTGGATGCTAGGTAAAAATACATGTATATATGTAATAAATTATAATATTTCTTGATAAAGTTGATTTTAGTTATTTGTAACGTCAACGCCGGCAAAAGTTATTTTTTATACACGTATTAAATTATGTTGCTTTTATTCTTAGGTTTAAGGTGGAACTTCTAGTGACAGAAAATGATACCTTTAATTAATTCGATGGGGCAGTTAAAAAAAAGTAAACTTCAAATTGCTCAGTCTAAAAATGTGTGTTGACCGATGCAAACGTTTAGAGCTTAACTTTTTAAGAATCACGTGACTTAGTGGTGCTCGTTAATAACAAACATACAGGTCTATATAAATTTTGGGGTTAGGTGCACTCAATTAAACTGGAATCCGTAGGCCGTTTCTCAATCATCCTGGCATTTTCTTATATTTAAATATACTCTTAGGTTAGTCTTTAAATTAAAATGGGATCTGCGCATTTAAAAATAATACAAGATGTTACGTAAATCATAATATAATCGACAGAAAAGCAGGTACCGGACCCAATGGGAGAGTATGGGTGGGTCGTAGGAGACGAGCGACAGCATCCGGTGCGCGACTGTAAGAAAAGTCGTATTTTCCGGAAAATCAGAGCTTGCAGGTTCAAATCCTGCTGTAGCCGTTCTTTTAGTGGTTTTCAATTGCTAGTTCGATTTGAAATGGTAATTCAACTTTACATACTAAAGTTGGGTTTTCATTTCATCTTAAAAACTATCAATATATATTAAGCATTCATTTGCATTCCAAATGTAGATTATTCTTCTCTATTAATAATAATATAATTACATGTTTGTATTATTCCGAACGTTGCAAAAATGGGATGATCAAGTTATTAGTACATGAATTATGTATATAACTAGATTCAATTTCCTTAAATGCAAGACGTAATTGAAAATCGTTAACAAGAGCAAAGCTTCAGTAGTATTAAGTATAACATCATCTAAACAATTAAGCTAGATAGCTCAATTGGTTAGAGCGCTGATCCGGAAAATCAGAGGTTGTAGGTTTAAGTCCTGCTGTAGCCGTTCTTTTAGTGGTTTTTAATTACTAGTTCGATTTGAAATGGTAATTCAACTTTACATACAAAGTTAGGTTTTCATTTCATCTTAATAACTATTAATATATATTAAGCATTCATTTGCATTCCAAATGTGGATTATTCTTCTCTATTAATAATATATATATATATATATATATATATATATATACAGGATGATTTGTGACAAAACGGCCATACTCGAGGAACGTGTTCAGGAGGTAAAAATAAACAAAATAAGTCATTTAAACGTGTATCCGATTCTTAACCGTTACGGAGATACCACTTAAAAAAATAAAGCAGCACCTCAATGACGAAACAAATTATTTATTATAATATACTATGCTATATAAAAAGTGAAGGAAAAACAATTCAATGTAGAATATTTTCGAAAATACCACCGCCAACTTAACTTCGATGCATTTACTAGCTCGCTTGTGGATCGCACGTGTGGCTCTTTGGAGAGCTCTTTGGTCATTTCTTATAACAGCGACAGAAATGTTGATGCGGTCTAATTATCCCTCTTTTGTTTGAACTTTTGTAGAATAAACTAAAAATTTTAACACACCCCCCCGTAGACAGTAATCGGGATGAGTGAGGTCCGAAAACCTTGGCGGCCAATTTTGTGGTCCTCGTCGGCCAATCCAGTGGTGAGGAAACTGGTTTTCTAAGTAATTTCGTACAAAATTACAAAAATGGGTAGAGACCCCGCCATGCTGGAAGTACATATTTTGTGGTATATCTAAAGCTACATCATCCAGTATGTTTGATGAACGATTTTGCAAAAATTTTAGATAAATGTCCGCTATCAAACGACCATCTAACACAATCGGACCAAGGAGTTGATTCTTGATCATTCCGCATAATACATTAATACTAAACCGATACTGAAAGTTACTTTCAACCGTGGCATGGGAATTATCATCTGACCATCGATGTTCATTATGATGATTGTTAATTCCATCGCGTGTGAATTGGGCTTCATCCGTAAACAAAATGTAACTATATAGCCTACTATTTTGATATACTCAATAGCAAAAATTGCAGTCTTAGGACAGGGTCACCATTCTGAAGATGTTGGACTCGCTGAATATGGAAAGGGTATGGCCGATTCCTGCGAAGAGTCGTTCATACTACTGTCTGATTAATTTGAAGGCGACTTGCAATGCGCCTTGAATTACGGTGTGCAATATCAAGAATCTCTTCTTCTGCACGCACATCAACTAACAAACTAACAATAACAACTGGATGTGACAGCCACAATAAACAAATGTCAAATATCATTTCTAACAATAACAGCTGAACGTGCTAACCACAAAAAACAAATGTAAACCATTATTTTCCGCGGTTTATCGTTTACTCTTAATAATTAATATCTCCGTTACGGTTAGGAATCGGACACATGTTTATATGACTTTTAGGTTTATTTTGATCTCCTGAACACGTTCCTCGTGTATGGCCATTTTGTCACCAATCACCCTGTATAATAAGTCACAGAAGAATAGTACAATTAAAGTAATCAAAATATATGGCAAATTTTGGTCACCAAGGAAAACGTTTACCCCATGCTCCAAAGAACCGTAATTCAAAGTTAAATTAATGCTATGTACATATAGGAGTACGCATTCGTAGAATAAACACATGAAATACTTATTTAGAATTTAATATCCTTATTGGTAATATTTTACTCGTACTAACGGAAAATTGAACCAAGAAGATAACCGCAGACTTGGCAAGTATCACTATAATGAACGATATAAAACCTGTTTACATACAGAAACAACACACTAAAATTTCTAGACCAACCCTCGAGGCTACTCGCTTCGTGGCGTCGCGCGACTAGACTATTCTCTTAGAGTAGGTTTAATTATATTTACCCCTTAATTTATGAGGTAGTCAGAAAAATAAATTCTCCTCGACGTGACTATAAATAGGCACAAACCTGTCACGTAGACTACAAGGTTAAAATAAAAGCGTTATTATGGGTAGGACTCACCAAATGGACTTACAAAGTGGCTTCACTGCACGCATCGATAGGACGGACAGCTGGACCCAGTAAATATCAACTATCTATGCGGTGATGAAACACCCTTGCGGTATCTCAGGCATTACGTCCACGGAATAAGCTAAAGAGCAAATATGCACGAATTAAAGAATGCACAAGTAAATTTCCAATTTATAAACTGCAAATTAGCTAACCACATGAGTAGATTTTCGCTTGTAAGACACTCATTGTGCCAACTTCACCACGTGCAAATCCGACAAAAAAAGTCTATAGTAAGACCACGCCAAACAAAGAATTTGCTTTTGTAGAAACATGAATATTCTTTGTTATATAGTTTTAGCAAAAGAATGAGAATGTCCTTTCATCACAAGCAAAGTCTAATTTAACACGTTATCAAAACAGGTGTGTGTAGAATTCATATCAAGTCTTTATCAATTGATAAAGCCAATCAATATTTCGAAGAGCTAGATGCAATCACGTATTGTAAGTAAACCAATACAAAGTATATTAACACGGCCTTTTATTAAACAAGATAAGGACTACAATCAATTTTAATAAACGTTCAAATTCGCGGCGAAGATGGTTTGAATAACTTGTTGAAGTACACTTTCTATATAGAAACGTATCATATACGAGGTCGTATTTGAATATAAAGAGCGAAATTTATACAAATAGAGTCTTGAATAAAGTACTGTACAAACGACTACGCCTTAGGTGACGACACGTAACAAAGATGTGCAAGTAATAATTTTGCTGATCCGGTGATCTAATGGATAAGGCATGCAGGCGAATCCGGGTTCGAATCCCGCATGAGTCAAATTTTATTCTCTAAGAAACTGTGGCGGTGTGAAGTGGGAACTTATAATTGGGAAGTGGGGTAGTGTGAGACGGGAGCTTTGAGATAGAAAGGGGTTAGATGGGAGATGCGAAGGGAGAGATAGGAGGTGGGAAGCGATGAAGTGGGAGGTGAAAAATGTAAGGGTGGGAGGTGAGAGGTGCGAGGTGCAAAGTGGCGAAATGGGAGGTTAGAGGTGGGATGAAAAGATGGGAGGTGGAAAGCGGTGCCTCTTGCCTCAACCGATATTCTGCGTCTATTTAGATCTATATCTTAAATTTGACCAAAAACGGTGAATCTGAATGTTAACTAATTTTTGAGTTTTATGGGTTACAAGTCACAAGATGTTAGAATTTAAAAAAATTGTAAAAGATTTAAATTCTTCCCGGTTTTACATTAAGTACATCTTGAAATGAAGATTGAAAGCTGGATTTTGAGAGAAATAAGCCGAAATCTAGTTGTTAAGCAATTTTGGATTTAGGGCTTATATAGGTTGCTTCGATTCTAAAAATTACAAAGATTTTAATTTTTCACAAAATTCTAGTATAAAATACATGTTTGGATATCGAAAAACTTTCTAGCGATCGAGTTGAATTTAGACCTGCAAAGTTTTTGAGGTTTAAGTGTTAAAATGGATGTTACTCCGTAAGGGTTAGACCGATTTCCAAAATTGTAAAGATTCTGATGTTTCAGCAAATTTTGATGTTTCAGCAAGTTTTGAATTGGGCTTATATTTCACTACCCCTGAACAATTGCCTGGAACCGGGATAATGAGTAATATGCAAAAATCTCGCCAGTCCGCTGTAAAGCGCCTACTAAGGTTCGAAATAAGAATTATAAACTGAATTAGGAAGATAACTTTGCATAAAACATAAAACATAGCAATTAAGAACTTATTTTTTAAACATACAACTTACCACTAAAATATGGGTATGGATTTTAGTCTGTGGTCTATGCTTTACCAATACAGGAGATACCATAAAATCCACAAAGTGGGTAATTATTATTTATTTAGATCAAAGGCCGCGTGCAGAATTCGTTAATGAAGGAGTGTAGCTATATCAAAGTGAGGCACATTTAAGTGTATAATCTTTTTTCGATAGTGGTTGACGGCAAAGAATGCAGAAAAGCAAGCTAGTTATCACACGTAAACTTCTAACTTAGATGAGCAAACAGTTTTTTATTACAAGTGCACACATTGTTCCCTAACAAGAGACATTGGCCGGGCAAGGTAAAAACCCACAAAATTAACCTTACAAACAAAGTTATATGGCAAGCTTCAACTGACAATGAAAGAGGAAATGCGAGTACCCCACAGATCGCCCTAAGCAAAGACCGAAATTAGGAATGGATAATTACTATAAACGTTAGGAGTCACAAACTTTCATAGATACACGTGTTTATCGTAAGTGTACGTATACTGTTAATTTTGTTGTTTAGTGTTTATGAAGTTTCAATATTTAGATAATTCAATTCGCTCAAAGCAGGGGATAATATAAACCAAGCGGAAAACCCCCAATCTTGTCTAAACGAGAAAGCTTAACTGATTCAAAACCTGGAGTGGTGATTCGAAAAGTTAAATTTTAAAACTTTTTGTAGCTACATACTCATTTTTATATTTTATCAAAGCATTTTTAATAAATTCTGTGCGCATAAGAACGAACGCTGCCCTGTGTATAAAATAGGAATAATATTCCTACACTTTTATCTATGTACACATCCAGTGCAACAATCGACAAACATTTTTCAAACCTATACAAAATTGAAAAATGTTCTGACTAGAAACCGATTGATTTATTTTTTACTCTTCTGACCTCAAACGCTAGCTAGCTGTTACACGTTATAAGCTTAAACACTTTTAGGAAAGTGTGTTGAACATGAAAGAAACATCAATCTGCGTTATAAAGCAATTTCTCTCTCAGATGAATATATTGAGAAACTAATATTAAAGTTGATAGCTTACATAGTGAGAACAGCTTGTGTAAGCTCCTTCTGCAAATAATTTCGATGAAACGCTCTACGAACCATCAAAGCCACCAAGCTTCAAAAGACGATTGCTTAAGTATATTCATTCTATTCTGGCTGTTATTAAATGTCTGGAATTTGAATGGCTTTGAATGTTAAGCATCTTCTGAATAAGAAATATTTCAAGACAACTTCAAGCTACCATGCCAAGTTCAGTTGGTAAATGGTGGAATCATTATTACGTGTAGTTTAATCTTTCAATAAGCCATCGAAGATTTATTGGGAATTCGTTTTATCGAACTTAAGAGCAATTCTTTCAGCTGACAGATTTATAGCAAATTTCTAAACCTGTTTTAAGGATGTTCGTATATGAATATTTTGAAGAAGCTTATTACAAATCAAAATTGTCTACAATGCCTGAAGGGAAAGTGCCATTAATAGAAAATCATTAACACAGATACCATACGGGGTGATTCATTAAAAATCAGACACCAAAATATTACGATTTATGCCAATATGCATTATAGCAATGTCTTTTGTTTAAGAGATATGGGCAGGGCCGCGCCAAGCTATGCGGTCGCCTGTGTGCAAAATATAATACTACGCCCCATTTTAAAATTGTCACTAAACATTTATACATAGGTAGGTACACATAAATGAAATTTGAATAAAAACTAATACTTACATGTAAACTAATTATATCTTACATCTTAAGCTTAACATATCTGCATAATAACGACATCCAAAAATTAACAATAAAAAATACAAATCCATAAAGGAAGAACTAAAAATTCAATACAACATTCAAAAAAGAACAATATAACCTATTAAAAACATTCTCTTCTTGCCTTTTATAGGCAAAATCTTTAATTAATTCGTGGAAAGGAAGGGAATTTATGAGGTCATTTTCTATAGACATAATTGATAAATTTCTGAGTCTTTCCTGAGCCATACTCTATCTTAAAAAAGTTTTTAATAATTTCAGCTTTGAAAAAGACTTTTCCCTTGACGATACGGATACTGGTAGCGTTAAAAAAATTCGTATAGCTATACCGCAATATTTGGAATTGTTAAAATTAATTGATTCTCAAAAATGTATTTGAGAATTGACTTAAGGTCTAAATCCTTTTGCTCTGATAAGTGACATTTTTAATTTCATCAAATAAGTCGTTTGCGTCAATATCTGATTCTCCACGTGATTCATCTTTCAAATGTACTGTTTAATATTTACACAATTTTCTCAATTCTTCTTCAGTTAAGTTAAACATTTTATAAATAAATCCAAAAATATTATTAAATTGCTCCATCCCCTTGAATCTCTCATTAACAGACGATTAGATTTGGTCTAATATGGAGAAGAACACAGTTACCTTATAATTAATTTCCTTTGTTTAGCAAGAACTAAATAAAGAAATCACTCAACACTGAAGTTTGCATGACTTCTAACTAACTCCGGTAGCAACTATTTACCAATTTATTTAAGAATGAACTTTGTACCATCGCCCATCAATTTTCGTGTTGAACTCCAACAACAAATGCGCGTCCTTCACATATGCCTAAAACTATTAACTATTTACATACCGTGATGACTTTACATCCACATCATATAAATTATTTCGAAGGTCGGCTAATCAAAGAAGAAAACTAAACAAAAATCTCTTCTCGACTCTCTAGCATCTACCCTAGTGATGCTTTCTACTTTAAAATTTATAGGAATTCTTCTTCTCCAAGCCACGTGCCTATTGGACTCCATGACTTCAAAAAACTCTACTCGACCATGCGTCGAAAACTTGTCTAACGATTACATACTTAAATTAAAATAGACTAATGTGTTTTGCTACGCGAGCAAGCGCAGTGGACCGAATTCTTGCATCAACACGTTCACAAGTACCAGGGAAATCAAAATGTTACATTAAATTTATCAACACAGATGGAGTTCTACATGATAACGGATAAATATTACATTAATGAAATAGAAATTTACGCTTTCAATACCGTAATAGATTTTTGTAAATTAATAATTAAAAAATGGCGTAAATTAACAAGAAACGAGATCGTATTCATTACACAATGTACTTTAAACAAAAAGGTTCCAGGACTTTATACTAAACCGACATATAGGTTTGAACACTTAACGTAATACACAAACTCTTCAGTACTCGCGCTTTTATATTTTCAGAAATCCTTGTTTTTTGGGCTCCGGTAGAAAAATAAATTGGTTTGTTAATAATTGCAACACTAGTTGTGTTGCTGATTCTGGGAGTTTGGCCCCTTTACTAGTCGTACATAAATACCTAAAGCAGGAAATTATAACATAGTTACGTAACTACTTAAAACGGTGCTTATACTAGTTTCCGCCATTATACGATTGCTACGATTATTTCCAAATGTTGTGGTACATGCACGACTAAAGTATGGTACATAGAACGAACGTCTTAAAACAAATTACATACAATGTTCTTACCGCCAGTTCTTAACAAGAAATAAGAAACTTAGTGAATTCTACAAATAGTATAACAAAACAACTTATAGAAAGTTTCGGGCACACGTTTCAATTACTTCGAAATCAGTAGTCGAGTAAAAGAAGTAACAATTTGCTTCCATTTTTGTAACACTCAATTCTAAAAACACTTGCTTTGCCTTTTTTCGTACGTTTCTCATGCCCTCACAAGGAGATAAATAAATTTGCGAAAACCTACAATTTTCTAGTTGAATCTCTATTTTGGATACCATAAAATGTACCACAAGATGTGAGGGTCTTGCTTTGATTATACCTAACACAACCTGACGCTTAACGTAAAACAATTCGTCTATAATTTAGAGGTACAGGAAAAGTAAAGTACTCAAATGAAAACTCCATTTGAAATTTTCTAAAAACTCTTACAATAATTTCTTTCCAGTTAATCGCTAACAGTACAAATACTAACTTCTAAAACTACAATACTATCTTCTTAATTGCTTATATCGATGCACTATGATTAATTTATATTATCACTATAATAATTTATATCGATTACTTCACTAATTTATATCACGACCCTATAGCTTGAGTAAAAACATATTATTGTAATTAAAGCTTCAATTAGAACTGAACCAACTAACACTTATCACAATTTATATTTTATAATATGTAAATGATATATCGAATGTATCTAGTGTAACATTAGGAAAACTTTTAAATGCAAACTCTTGTACCTGTCCATCAAGTCCATCGCCGCAGGACCAATCAATCACCTTCTTATGACAAACGCTTTGTTTACGTTTTAATGTAATTATTCTGATCAGAGTAAGACTAAACGGCGCTATATTACATACCGCGAAAGCAAAGGAGTAACCGCGTCTCAATTTTTGCAATTCCTCATTATGCTTCGTTTGAATACCGGTCTCATCACCATAATTCTACTTACGCCCCTTACTATGTAACGTACTTTTACACTGGCATCTAATAATTTCATACCAACTACACCATATGCAACCTGCAAATACATACTTCGAATGGAATAAAGCTTTTCACATGATATGGATCTTGTGCGAATTTAAAATTGAACAACACTTTTCTATTAAGAGAGCACACGCCAGAACATGTTCTATCTATCAGAGTAATCGCAATTGATTTATTATTGGTAACTTTTTTGTAGAAAGATTGCTTTGCTTTAATAGCTAAACCAGTAGTCTAATTGCAAAGAAAATGTGTTGAGAATGTAAAACACATTTTAATTATATAATATAGGAGAATATATAATATATTGCGACACCTAATATTTAAGTTCGTAGCTGGCGTAACCTATGTGAACTCATTCTCTACATAAAATGAAGCAAAGTTTTAACGCCGCCAAAGCAATCAAGCTTGAAAGGGGATCGCAAGAACTCAAACATTTCACTTCCAACGGTAATCAAATATCTAGGATCCGAATATCTTCAAATGTTAAGCACTATTTGAATACAAGTATCATTTGAATAAATATTATTGCATGTGAGGCTGCTATATAATAAAGCAACACGGCAGTATTTGCTCCATTTTATCGGTGAAAAGTTTCAGTATTGATATATATGTTTTAATCTTTGGAAATCCTGTCGTCGATATGTTTAGGAGATTTATTTCAACAAACAAATAAAACATTTGTTTGGTTAACTTGAGGTTGCAAATCTATGAGTTTGGTATAGCATGCAGTGTAACGTTAAAATATTAATATCAGTGGAAGAGCATTTCCACGAAATTGCATGTTACACCTAAAGAATAATTCAAATTTTGTGGCTTCCTGAGAGTCGTTTATCATTTGAGGTTTTGTAAGTTTTTGATTACTGTATGTAAGCTAGAGTAGTACGTTGTTTCGAAATATTTCTTAGAAAATGCCTTTGCCCATTACTGTAGTAGACTATGTTAAGCTGTCTCTAGTAGTAAAAAGTCATACTTTCTAAAAAAAAATTTTGTAAGCATATGTAGTGCTAGTTACATATTCCCCAAATCAATATATATGTATATTTAAATGGAATTATTAAGTCTTAAAAATTATTGTTACATTGTATAATTGACGGACATAATAAAAGGTTAATGAAAGTTCACAACCCAGACGTGAGAACGGAAACAGTTACTTTGTATTCCAGACGCAATATGACACTGCAGGTACAGATTGCAGTAGACAATAAGATAGCAATTATTAGAATTAAGATTATTAAAATGTATTACTTTGTATTGTATCAAGAAATAGCAGACATGAGATTTGCATTTCCCACAAAGTGATGTACGAGCAAAGATAGCATAAATACCTTTAGGAGCCCAAGATGGCCAGTCAGTCTCGAGCTTAATTAGTAAAAGTAACTTTGATTATTTTTATTTTTAAACTTTATTGAACATAACGTAATCAGTTGTTGAAATCATTTATAATTTTTGTATAAATTAAAATACACTTGATACGAGTGTTAATTAGGAAATAAAGTTTTTTTAAAAAGAAGCCCACAAAGGCCCAAAACCTATCTTGCTTAGCACTCAATTTTAAAATTATTTAGAAATATTGGCAACATTATTGTATTTACACGCACCGTTGTCCAAGACGGCTCGACAATGATTGAGCAATATGATCCTATGATAGAGCAATTTATGTCATTCACAACAACTAAAATTTTCAATCCGATTGATTGCATATTTAAATGCTAAAAATAAGACTATAGAGATATAATAATAATAGTAATCATAATAATAATAAAATTGCGTGAGTGCCAGGATTAAGAGTAGCCCCACGGTATGGTCTGCCTGCCATAAGAGGCAATTAAACAGACTCCACACATACGATAATCACACTTACCACACACACATGAACGCGCACACGCACACACTTACGTATGTATACACGCACACACTACACACACGTGCATGAACACGCGCGCACGCACACACACAAACGCCGTGACTTACTTTACCTGTATTAAATACAAAAAGTCCGCGGCGTTTACGCCACACAAACACTCAAAGCTAAACAGAAAAGAAGACATCCAACCACCACCAACAACTACACCAGTCCAACGTGTTTGCCTGGATCTCCAGCAACCACAAAAGCAGGTTCTACGCAACAACGGATGATATGGAATGATGAAATAAACCGAACTGTCGCGTGTTACTACTACAAAATCGTAAAACTGGGAACGATATCAACAATACAGATTCGTACACACATCCTCGGAAAATACTTACAACTATCGAAAATAATAACTGAACAACGCCTAATACATCAGAGGAAAATAATTCTAAAAAACAACAAACCCGCTACTATAGAACTACAACTAATGAATAAGAGAAGCCCTAGAACTCAATATTGGAAATGAAAACACAAAAAACATAAATATAGAGACTATCGGAGAATAAATAATAGAGAATGGAACGGCACACGCGTACACACACACGCACGCACGTACGCACGCACGCACGCACATACACACACAACCCATAACCGAACACAACAAAAAACCGCTAGAAAAGAACTGTCACTAAACTAACCACCGGAACTAGTCAAACATTGCACCAAACAATAGATAAAACCTATAATTAGAGGAAACCCTCGATCAGGAAATGGAAACAAACCTAACGTATTGGCAATGAACAAACCCAAATCTAAGAAACAACACCCCAAGATTCATATGCAAACCCAATCCCCTCCAATTATCAACAAAGTGAACATAGTAATTCCTAATATCTAACATACGATAGTACACTAGAAGACATGTACACAATCATATACACTGCAGTAATTCCAATAATCAAACACAACAACCTAAGAATCCCACAGCAAACAAAAAAGATAAGAAGGAAACACGTACCGACCTGGCAAATCAGAATAGAAAAAACTAAAGAGAGATATAGAACTTTTGACTTATTACATAAATGACCATACATCAAAAAAGATAAAAGGTAGTAAATAATGACACAAACAAAATCAGAAACTCTCGACACTACGAAACAAATACTTGCTGTATATGTTAGCACAGTACGCAGATATAAAGAGTTTAATAAAAACCTTACAAAATTGAAGAACAATTTTACAAATCAATAACATCACAAAAAGATAACCACTTAACTTAGTGAAGTTTTCATACAAATGATATAAGCAAGACAACTTATAGAAAGTTTCGGGCACACGTTTCAATTTACTTCAAAATCAGTAGTCGACTAAAAGAAGTAACAATTTGCTTCTATTTTTGTAACACTCCATTCTAAAAACACTTGCTTTGCCTTTTTTCGTACGTCTCCCATGCCCTCACAAGGAGATAAATAAATTTGCGAAAACCTACAATTTTACAGTTGAATATTTATTTTAGATACCATGAAAATGTACCACAACATGTAAGGATCTTGCTTTGATTATGCCTAACACAACCTGATGCTTAACGTAAAACGATTCGTCTATAATTTACATCAAAAAAGGTAAAAAAGGTAAAAAATAATGACACAAACAAAATCAGAAGCTCTCGACACTACGAAACAAATACTTGCTGTAGTAGACCATTTTCAGGGATTCTACTGCCTCATTTGCTCCCAAAACCCTCATTTGCTCCTCATTTGCTCCAAATTTACATGTAAAAACCCCCTATAAAGTCTTATTTTTTAGGAATCTCCTCCTGGCTCCGCCCTGTGGACCACCTTGTGGAATTTTTTACCCCAACCATTTTCATTACGTCACACCCGCATTCTTTCCACCTGCGAGATAAATCTTTCTCCACATTTCCACCCACGAGATAAACCTATCTTGTTTGGTATCAATTAATATTAGATTTTTCTCAGCTACCCGAATCTCTAAGAATTTTTTAGATAGCATCATCCCCCAGGGAGCTACCCCAGTTTTAAGATTTCTTACCTGTTGCGACTTTTGAGCGTTCTTATAAATTTTTTTATACATGTAGCACATCTTGTTAGTCTAAAATTTTACGCAGAAATCGAATCTGTAAACAGATTTGAAATCGGACCACGCCTTGCGAAGTTATACCCCTTTAAAGTCCTGATCTTCTAAATTTTGCTCTTTGCTTTATAAGCAAAACTAACAAATAGTTTTATTCGTATAACCAATGCATCTTTTGAGATAAACCTATCTTGTTTGGTATTAATTAATATTAGATTTTTCTCAGCTACCCGAATTTCTAGGAATTTTTTAGATATCATCACCCCCAAGGGAGCTACCCTGATTTTAAGATTTCTTACCTGTAGCGACTTTTGAGCGTTCTTATAAAATTTTTTTTAGTCATGCGATACATCTTCTTAGTCTAAAATTTTACGCACATCCCGAATCTGTAAACAGATTTGAAATCGGACCACGCCCTGCAAAGTTACACATATACCCTCTGCGAGATAAATCTTTCTCCACATTTCCACCCACGAGATAAACCTACCTTGTTTGGTATCAATTAATATTAGAATTTTCTCAGCTACCCAAATCTCTTTAAATTTTCTAGATAGCTCCATCCCCAGAGAGCTACCCCATTTTAAAATTTTTTTGCTGGTAGCGATTTCTGACGGTCCTTATAAATTTTTATACATGCAATACATCTTGTTAGTCTAGAATTTTATGTAGAATCCGAATCTGTAAACAGATTTAAAACATGACCACCTTACCATTTTACACACACCCTCTAAATTATAACTTTCCTGCGGCTCATATCTAAAAGAAAATCTAAAACCATTCTTAAAACTTTTTATTACAGACAATTTTACTAATACAGTTTAAATTTGTAAACCACATTTCTAAATACATATTCACAATTTTTATTTTCAACCTAGAACTTGTCATATCGGGTCATACTTATTAATATTTATTTCTAAATAGAGCACCTTTTCCAAAGACCAACCGGACTCGCATGTTTCAAATTCCTCTGATTTTGTTCTTATGGTTTCGCTTAAGACCTCGTACATATTTTCCAGATTACTAGAAGACGTTATAACCACATTTTTTGTGTTAAAGGATTTCACATCGGTAGTCTCTTCCCCCATTTTGGTGTAAACACCGTAGAGTTCGCAGTAGACTTTTATTGCTGTATGTTGTATTCTTTTTTCATTAATTAATCGAATAAATCGCTCTTTCTGCGTCCAAAGAAACTCGGACACTCCATCGTCGACGCTGGCGTTATTTATGCGATAGCTAGCCATACGGTTGTTAAACGCTGTGCTAATCATTTCTACGCCATCTTCGCCAGTAGCGGTAACTGATGCATTTTTATGTCTGTTGCTCCTTAAATGTGCGGCATAGGTAGTCTTTTCCATTTCGAAATCGCATACTTTACACATAATTCGTTGTTGTTTCGTACAAGGCCCTTTAACAGCTGACGGAGTTGAACGTTTACGGCTTAATGACATACCGTGCTGTTTTTTCTTGTGTCGCTGTAAGCTGTCCATTCTCGTAAAAGCGAAACCGCAAGTCCCACAGTTTAAGTACTTTGCTGCTGACGGATGTATAAGCAACCGTGGACGATGTTACACCACGACACTTGTTCTGGTGTCGTTTGAGAGCATCCTTCTGGTAAAGTAGACGTGACACGGCTCGCATTTAAAAACGTTTGCAGGTACCATTTTAGTACAAAACAAAATCCGCACTATAGCACTCGACTTGTAAGCGAACTAACTTATAACTAAAGAGTTTACTCTCGCGCACCGGCTTTATGTACCCTATAGAATGCAAACCGAAGGTTTCCGAAGACACCCGAACGAAGTTGAGGATTCACCGGGGGAACTAAATGACGTCATAATCCTTGCTGCTCGTCCAATACATTTAGCGCCAATGCATGCACCTGGTTCGCTTCGTCGATGGTGGGAATGCCGTTAGTAAAAACATCGGAAACGTCTTCCATGTTATACGGATCGCGTGCATATTAAAAATCCAAAAGGGTGGTAGCACACGCACACAAGTTGTATGCAAGTCGTGCTGTAGAAGATGCAGTGCTACTATAACCAAAAACACTTTAAACCATTACTAAGAAAATACCAACTTGTTGTCTACAGGATACTTACTAATAAAACAATTTAATTTTAAATAACTTCTACGTCATATTTTAGGAAATGGAGAGCTTAAATATTTTCTAAATGAATCACCAAGCGAAAGTATATGCTTAGCGGTATTCAAATTATCCATTAATTTCCCATTTTTACGAGCGTGGTTAATTATAGATTAAAATTTAATTTGTGCACGTTCGAGCTTCCCGTAAACTAACATATTTTATAGCAACAATGCGCTGTATAATACATTGCATACCCCTTCTCTGCGCTACTGCTATTCTTGTAATTGCTAGAAAAAGTCAGTCGCCCTTTTTACGGGTAGGGCCGCTAAAAAGCACCATTCCATACTTTCTTTATAAGTGTAGCACATCGCGCACTTTTTGTCGGATAATTAAATTTTTGTTTATGTAGGCCTTTACACTTTCGCTTATTTAAACATCTAATACAATTGATTAACCACTTTCGATTATTCTAACGGAGACCACCATACGCACCATTCTTTTTAATTCCAACGATCCTATGGGCTTCCACGCACTAACACCTGACGTATCTTTCCTACTATTTGTTAAACAAAAACTACCGGTATTACCATTGTGGACGTAAACAGATGTTTGTGGATTGTGAGAGTATGTATCCATATACATTAACCAGTCTAAGCTATTTTATTTAGTCCACGAAAACTACTATTTTTCTAAACCATAATTAATAATCGCCTTTATAGGTTTAACATTTCTACCATTACCCAATGACTGGTGCTACGTACATGGAAACTTTAATTTCTTATTGGAGAGAATTTTTATTCTCCCACGCACTGCTGCGTAGTTGCATGCCTACCCCTTTTGGAGGTATATGCTCGTTATAGGTTGTAAGACCCTCGGTTTTACTTAACTACACTTCGTGAGACCCTTTAATCTTTTAATCGTATCTTTCTCGCCTACAATACAGTAGGACTTAACATTACTACCAACAAATTCTAATACTGGACCCCCATTAAATACGTCTTTAATTTTCCCTACAACTTTTTTTGTTGACAAGTGTTATATTGTATTTATTATTTGCGGGGTAGTCACTCTTTTAAGATAAATATATTTTGCTAAGTATCAACTAATATTAAATTTTCTAGGGACCCCAAATCTGTAAATAGATTTTAAATAGGACCACCCCATACAAAGTTATGCGTTTTAAAGACTAATTTTGCTCATCTTTATTTAACACCATTTTTAAAACCTTTTCGCTACCCAAGACATATGCCTTAGCCAACCGTTTCCCAAGAAATCTAAAACCGCAGTGTCCCGCGAATACCACGTGGAGATAACACGTATACTCTGTCAACCAGGATAGAAGCCGGAAGGATTTGGAAGGTGGGAAAAGAACTTAAAATTATGGAGTCTTAAAACTAATATATCAATAGATTTACAAAATCTAAACAACTATCTTATATCTTTACACCCTCCATGCGTAGATTGTTGTACTATTAGGAATGATATACCTTTTGTCATCTTCCCTCGATAAATTAATTTTATTAATTATATGCGTGTACAAATCGTGTTTTACCCGGATACATACGCCGGCAAGTACTCCACACCAAATAAAGGTTTGGATGCTTGGTGACTGTTAACATCCGCTTCCCTCGTGTACGCCCAGACACATCCCAGCCCATGAGCACCCCTGCGCATCACACCCTTGCCCATGCGCGCCCATGCGCGTGCACACCCTGCCCATGCGCGCTGCCCATGAGCACTCCTTTCTGTGCGACTGCTATTTCGGGGTAACGTCACAGCCTTTTATAAATAAAGAACAATGTTATATACTATTATAAAATGTTTATTCTGACATTATACATAACAAATTTAAAAATATTTAATACCAAGCATGGAGTCATTTAAACTTAATTTTAATACAAAGTTATACACAGAAGACAGTCCTTTCTTTATGTTTGTTTGCAGTGGTTTTAATTTTATCTAATTTTATTCGCAGCTTAAAATTTAAATCGACACCCAAGTCTTCTATCTCCTTTTCTAACCAATAGTTTGATACATAAAGACCGTCTAGGTTTTCGAATTGTAAAATGTATCGAAGTTTGCCTCTATATTTAAAGTCTTTGATTCCGCCGACAACCAGATCCATTCCTTCGTGTAATTCTTGCAGCTTGTGACAATCTTTTAATCGCAGCTTTCCAACAATATCCTGCATACGTATCTTGTTAGCTTGATCGACTTCTTCTTGTCGGTATTGGAGAAATCCTTTTCTCCCACACACCGTTGTGTAGTTGCATATCCACCACTTTTGGGAATATATGGTTGTTATAGGTTGTAAGACCCTTGGTTTTAAATGATCCGAAAGGTTCTTTACTAGGTAAATATACAATGTTTAGCGGAACCCCTTTGCGTGTGGTGTACGCCAAGGTTACGAAACCCGCATTCCTTAGTTCGTCTTTGTTATCTGCCATTTTGATAAATACGTTTTTGAATAACCTTTTAAAAAGTATACGGATTTAGTACCATCCTTTTCTGCAAGAACGCCTACATAACTAAAGAGTCTTTCTTACTAACCGCAAATGCATACAGCTTGTACAACCCGGATGTATCTAAGTCAGTCCATCGGCACATAAAATAATCTTTTAATTCTTCCTCATTTTTCTAATAAGATGTTTTTGTCTAACACATCTTTGTATTGTTCGCGTATTGTCGCAGTGTTTTCCATGTAGTCCAATTTTCGCCTTTTGCATCCATTTCCTCTAACTCCAGTTGTCTTTTCCTTCCACTTACAGCGTATGGCATACATAACGGGCAATTTCCTTTAGCGTAAACGGATAGAGTTTACTACCAATATTTGCGCGTTGTCGTACAACCTCTGGGCGAATGTTAGGTGTATTTATCAATCCCAATTCCGAAATCACTATTTTTTGGAATTGTAGAATATGGTGTTGCAGATTGTGTAAAATATGTACTACCTGCTTTAATGTAGCACTTGTGTAGATTTTATTTTATCTTGGCTGTCTTCCTCCTCTACTATCTCCAAATAATTTACGGGTAAATAGTTAAAACTAAAAGCCGAAAGTACATACTTTATCAATGTTTCCCTTTCTTTTGGTTTTTCGGACAACTTAATTTGCAAGCCCGTCAATTTCTTTGTATTGCCATTCCCCCAATACACGTACTGTAGCAGGTTATTATACACTAAACAGCAACTATTTTGTAGCTTGTCCGATAGCTTACTCCACATTTTGGCAAGTGGTACCGAGTACATTGGCGCCTTTAGGAAGTATAACACTATCTTCCAATAACGTTAAACAGTCTTTTAAGGATTATACACCCGTACCGCACTGACATAGCTTCCAATTGCACAGTTGTATATTGTCGCTTCCAATCGCGTAATACCATGTTCTTTGGCCAAAGTAGACGCAAATGTTTCCCTTAAACGTACATCTGGACAACGTAAAAAATCTAGTATATGATTGCCAAGTTGTTTATTAACACCAGGACTTGTTACCTGACACACAAATTTGTTGTAATTCTTCATTCTTGCATTGGTTGTTAGCCATGTTAAACAATCAATCCGCGCATTTTTATCGTTGTCTACTATAATATTACACTTTTCTTAGTATTCTACCTTATAGCAAAAGTTATTCTTTGTAGTTAAATAATTACACATCTCCATCTTGCTAAATATGCCCGCAAAATCTTGGGTTACATCCATGTCAAAAGATAGAAATAATCTTTTCGACTTCGTCTAATATATCTGGTAGTTCCTCCAATAAAGTTTCCAACTTAACATCTGCTAGTTCCACTTTGTATCGAACACATATAGGATTTTGGAATTTTTATTAATGCATTCGAGTTCTTCTTTTCCGATAATTTCTTTTACTCTCTGGCCCATCTTGTTAGTGCTTTCCAGAGAAAACGGAAGCTTAGCTTTAACACCATGCCTAGCGGAAACAAATCGGTTGAACTTTCTTCGTAGATAGCTGTTAAATGCACCACAAATTTCTTTTTTTAGGATAAACATCCTTTTGTTTGCAGATGCTTGTTCGGTGTCAGAAAGGTCGCAAATTTTAACCAACATTATATTGTCACAAAACGGTTCTGCAATTGGTGTGTGTAGTCCACCAGTCAGCATCTTTTCGCCTTCGACATAACAAATATTACCAATATCTGTCACCAGATTATTGTTGCACATATAATCTGCCAACAGCCATAATCCGAATCGCTCATTTGTCGGTTTCACTTTATTCCCAAGAAGTTGAGAAACGTTAATCAACTTGGAGACGCTCATGTTTACCGTTCTAGCTACTATCGAATACTAAATTGAATACGAAAAAATTGTTCTCTTACGTATTCTACAGAGTGAGGACGTATATTGCCGAAGATAGTCGAATATGTTGTTATCCAACCTAAGCCGACAGGGATGCGCATCGACATATATCCGGATATATGTAGGATGTTAAGTTAGGGTGAAATTGCCCCATAGGGTGAAATTACCCCCACATGACGACATGGTCATATGACCACATGACCATATGACCACATGGCCATATGACCACATGACCACATGACCATATGACCACATGACCATATGACCTAATTGCTTTTTAATGAGTTTTCCCATTACAAACCCATTAGCACTAATTGCATTTTAATGAGTTTTTTCCATTAAAAAACAAGTGTGGACCCAGGTTACATAAAATGAAAAATTAATAGGTTAAGTCAGCGCCGCGGCGCTGACTTAACCTATTAATTTTTTATTTTATGTAACCTAGGTCCACACTTGTTTTTTAATGGAAAAAAAAGGTGATTAACGTTTCTCAACTTCTTGGGAATAAAGTGAAACCGACAAATGAGCGATTCGGATTATGGCTGTTGGCAGATTATATGTGCAACAATAATCTGGTGACAGATATTGGTAATATTTGTTATGTCGAAGGCGAAAAGATGCTGACTGGTGGACTACACACACCAATTGCAGAACCATTTTGTGACAATATAATGTTGGTTAAAATTTGCGACCTTTCTGACACCGAACAAGCATCTGCAAACAAAAGGATGTTTATCCTAAAAAGAAATTTGTGGTGCATTTAACAGCTATCTACGAAGAAAGTTCAACCGATTTGTTTCCGCTAGGCATGGTGTTAAAGCTAAGCTTCCGTTTTCTCTGGAAAGCACTAACAAGATGGGCTAGAGAGTAAAAGAAATTATCGGAAAAGAAGAACTCGAATGCATTAATAAAAATTCCAAAATCCTATATGTGTTCGATACAAAGTGGAACTAGCAGATGTTAAGTTGGAAACTTTATTGGAGGAACTACCAGATATATTAGACGAAGTCGAAAAGATTATTTCTATCTTTTGACATGGATGTAACCCAAGATTTTGCGGGCATATTTAGCAAGATGGAGATGTGTAATTATTTAACTACAAAGCATAACTTTTGCTATAAGGGAGAATACGAAGAAAAGTGTAATATTATAGTTGACAACGATAAAACTGCGGGGATTGATTGTTTAACATGGCTAACAACCAATGCAAGAATTAAGATATACAACAAATTTGTGTGTCAGATAACAAGTCCTGGTGTTAATAAACAACTTGGCAATCGTATACTAGATTTTTTACGTTGTCCAGATGTACGTTTAAGGGAAACATTTGCGTCTACTTTGGCCAAAGAACATGGTATTACGCGATTGGAAGCGACAATATACAACTGTGCAATTGGAAGCTATGTCAGTGCGGTACGGGTGTATAATCCCTTAAAAGACTGTTTAACGTTATTGGAAGATAGTAAGTTATACTTCCTAAAGGCGCCAATGTACTCGGTACCACTTGCCAAAATGTGGAGTAAGCTATCGGACAAGCTACAAAATAGTTGCTGTTTAGTGTATAATAACCTGCTACAGTACGTGTATTGGGGGAATGGCAATACAAAGAAATTGACGGGCTTGCAAATTAAGTTGTCCGAAAAACCAAAAGAAAGGGAAACATTGATAAAGTATGTACTTTCGGCTTTTAGTTTTAACTATTTACCCGTAAATTATTTGGAGATAGTAGAGGAGGAAGACAGCCAAGATAAAATAAAAATCTTACACAAGTGCTACATTAAAGCAGGTAGTACATATTTTACACAATCTGCAACACCATATTCTACAATTCCAAAAGAAATAGTGATTTCGGAATTGGGATTGATAAATACACCTAACATTCGCCCAGAGGTTGTACGACAACGCGCAAATATTGGTAGTAAACTCTATCCGTTTACGCTAAAGGAAATTGCCCGTTATGTATGCCATACGCTGTAAGTGGAAGGAAAAGACAACTGGAGTTAGAGGAAATGGATGCAAAAAGGCGAAAATTGGACTACATGGAAAACACTGCGACAATACGCGAACAATACAAAGATGTGTTAGACAAAAACATCTTATTAGAGAAAATGAGGAAGAATTAAAAGATTATTTTATGTGCCGATGGACTGACTTAGATACATCCGGGTTGTACAAGCTGTATGCATTTGCGGTTAGTAAGAAAGACTCTTTTAGTTATGTAGGCGTTCTTGCAGAAAAGGATGGTACTAAATCCGTATACTTTTAAAGGTTATTCAAAAACGTATTTATCAAAATGGCAGATAACAAAGACGAACTAAGGAATGCGGGTTTCGTAACCTTGGCGTACACCACACGCAAAGGGGTTCCGCTAAACATTGTATATTTACCTAGTAAAGAACCTTTCGGATCATTTAAAACCGAGGGTCTTACAACCTATAACAACCATATATTCCCAAAAGTGGTGGATATGCAACTACACAACGGTGTGTGGGAGAAAAAGGATTTCCTCCAATACCGACAAGAAGAAGTCGATCAAGCTAACAAGATACGTATGCAGGATATTGTTAGAAAGCTGCGATTAAAAGATTGTCACAAGCTGCAAGAATTACACGAAGGAATGGATCTGGTTGTCGGCGGAATCAAAGACTTTAAATATAGAGGCAAACTTCGATACATTTTACAATTCGAAAACCTAGACGGTCTTTATGTATCAAACTATTGGTTAGAAAAGGAGATAGAAGACTTGGGTGTCGATTTAAATTTTAAGCTGCGAATAAAATTAGATAAAATTAAAACCACTGCAAACAAACATAAAGAAAGGACTGTCTTCTGTGTATAACTTTGTATTAAAATTAAGTTTAAATGACTCCATGCTTGGTATTAAATATTTTTAAATTTGTTATGTATAATGTCAGAATAAACATTTTATAATAGTATACAGGGTGCCCACAATCTATCTCCGTATATGGGTAACTTTTTTATTATAGAAGATACAATATTGGTTAAATTAGCAAAGTTGAAGAGAAGTTTACGAGTAGTATCATGCTTTTTTGAAAACTCACCTAGATGCTCAACTTTTTTAGATATTTGAAAAAAACTGAAATTTGCCATTTTCTTCAAACGCTAATAACTTTTTAACGGTTTAACCTATAGAGAAAATAAAAACTGTTTGTAAGGTAACTTTTTACGTAGAATTCAATAGCGTATATGACAATTTTAATTGGAAATGGGTTTTCAAGCTACAAACATAACCTCACTTTTTTTAAATGGAAACCATAGTTCAATATAACCCAAATGGAAAGGTTTTTCTTTTCTGATTACCCTGATGTAAGGGTTGATGTACTTATTTTCAGTAGTTTCTTCATAATAAAGAAAAAACGATTTATTTATTTGCGGGCATCAAGGAGTCCATGGATACATATTTTAAATAAACAAAATGTGTAAAAATCAATAATGGAAACACAAGTTTATTGTAACTAAATTTATTATAAACTAAGAAAAATAAAATACTTAAAAAATAAACTATCCATACAATACAAATAACTTAATCAAAGGAAACAAAAATTAATTAATGCGAATATGCCCACTCCTACATTAACATATGCTCAAAATGACCTCCATTAGCTTGCAAACACATTTCGCACCTTTTAATTAGGTTTTGGTGCACCTTATTTAACGTTTGTGGTTTTATACTTGTAATAGCTGCTGTAATACTATCTTTGAGTTGCTCAATGTTATTGGATTTTTTAGCATACACTACATCCTTTACAGTACCCCAAAGAAAAAAATCCAGTGGCGATAGTTCTGGTGACCTTGCCGGCCATGGAACAAGACCTGCATTGCCAATCCAATTTGGAAAACTATTATCAAGATATTCAGAAACGGCTTGAGCATTGTGAGCAGGTGCACCGTCATGCTGAAAATAATATAAGTTTTGCAGCAAATTAAGTGGCAAATTATCGAGCATTTCTTGCAATTCGTTTTGTAGAAAATTCAAATAGTGTACACCATTTAAATTATAATTATAGAAGAAAGGCCCAAGTATTTTATTACCAAAATGGCACACCACACATTTATCGAAAATTGATGTTGATCCCGCCTTTCTTCTGTTAAATGGGGATTTTCCTGACTCAGTAGACTGTATTTTTCTGTTAAACATGCCTTTGTTAGTAAATTTTGCTTCGTCGGTAAATATAATAGTGTGACTAAAACCAGGATTATTATTTGTTTCATTAAGAAACCACCTACAAAACTGTTGTCTTCTCTCACAATCCCCACGATCCAGTGTATTGCTAACATGGGTTTTGTATGGTTTGTAGCGGTTTTGTTTTAAAATTAGGCGAGCTTTTTCTGTAGAAGTAGCGCACTCAATTGCAGTTTCTCGGGTGGACGCTGTTGGCTTAAAATTTATGTAGGCTAACACACGTTCTTCATCATCAGTTTTCAATTTTCTTTTATCAGTACTGGGTTTTGTAAAAGCACCAAACCTTTTTAAATTGTTTTCTAATTTAGAAAACAATCGTTTATCTGGCTGCCTTCTTTCCAAATATCTTTCATAATACATATCACCAGCAGCATCACAATTTCTGTTACAGGCATAGTAACAAACGAGCATGTCATTTTTTTCGTCGTTTGTATACATTCTCTATTATAATCAAATAAATTTAAAAGTCTTCTACACAAAATTTGCAACCCAGAGCAAATAAACACTTTAACTAATAATATCTGACAAATGCCAGTTGTTTTTTGTTTATTTAAAATATGTATCCATGGACTCCTTGATGCCCGCAAATAAATAAATCGTTTTTCTTTATTATGAAGAAACTACTGAAAATAAGTACATCCACCCTTACATCAGGGTAATCAGAAAGAAAAACCTTTCCATTTGGGTTATATTGAACTATGGTTTCCATTTAAAAAGGTGAGGTTATGTTTGTAGCTTGAAAACCCATTTCCAATTAAAATTGTCATATACGCTATTGAATTCTACGTAAAAAGTTACCTTACAAGCAGTTTTATTTTCTCTATAGGTTAAACCGTTAAAAAGTTATTAGCGTTTGAAGAAAATGGCAAATTTCAGTTTTTTTCAAATATCTAAAAAAGTTGAGCATCTAGGTGAGTTTTCAAAAAAGCATCATACTACTCGTAAATTTCTCTTCAACTTTGCTAATTTAACCAACATTGTATCTTCTATAATAAAAAAGTTACCCATATACGGAGATAGATTGTGGGCACCCTGTATAACATTGTTCTTTATTTATAAAAGGCTGTGACGTTACCCCGAAATAGCAGTCGCACAGAAAGGAGTGCTCATGGGCAGCGCGCATGGGCAGGGGTGTGCACGCGCATGGGCGCGCATGGGCAAGGGTGTGCATGCGCAGGGGTGCTCATGGGCTGGGATGTGTCTGGGCGTACACGAGGGAAGCGGATGTTAACAGTCACCAAGCATCCAAACCTTTATTTGGTGTGGAGTACTTGCCGGCGTATGTATCCGGAGTAAAAACACGATTTGTACACGCATATAATTAATAAAATTAATTTATCGAGGGAAGATGACAAAAGGTATATCATTCCTAATAGTACAACAATCTACGCATGGAGGGTGTAAAGATATAAGATAGTTGTTTAGATTTTGTAAATCTATTGTATATATTAGTTTTAAGACTCCATAATTTTTAAGTTCTTTTCCCACCTTCCAAATCCTTCCGGCTTCTATCCTGGTTGACAGAGTATACGTGTTATCTCCACGTGGTATTCGCGGGACACTGCGGTTTTAGATTTCTTGGGAAACGGTTGGCTAAGGCATATGTCTTGGGTAGCGAAAAAGGTTTTAAAAATGGTGTTAAATAAAGATGAGCAAAAATTAGTCTTTAAAACGCATAACTTTGTATGGGGTGGTCCTATTTAAAATCTATTTACAGATTTGGGGTCCCTAGAAAAATTTAATATTAGTTGATACTTAGCAAAATATATTTATCTTAAAGAGTGACTACCCGCAAATAATAAGTACAATATAACACTTGTCAACAAAAAAAGTTGTAGGGAAAATTAAAGACGTATTTAATGGGGGTCCAGTATTAGAATTTGTTGGTAGTAATGTTAAGTCCTACTGTATTGTAGGCGAGAAAGATACGATTAAAAAGATTAAAGGGGTCTCACGAAGTGTAGTTAAGTAAAACCGAGGGTCTTACAACCTATAACGAGCATATACCTCCAAAAGGGGTAGGCATGCAACTACGCAGCAGTGCGTGGGAGAATAAAAATTCTCTCCAATAAGAAATTAAAGTTTCCATGTACGTAGCACCAGTCATTGGGTAATGGTAGAAATGTTAAACCTATAAAGGCGATTATTAATTATGGTTTAGAAAAATAGTAGTTTTCGTGGACTAAATAAAATAGCTTAGACTGGTTAATGTATATGGATACATACTCTCGTACACATCCACAAACATCTGTTTACGTCCACAATGGTAATACCGGTAGTTTTTGTTTAACAAATAGTAGGAAAGATACGTCAGGTGTTAGTGCGTGGAAGCCCATAGGATCGTTGGAATTAAAAAGAATGGTGCGTATGGTGGTCTCCGTTAGAATAATCGAAAGTGGTTAATCAATTGTATTAGATGTTTAAATAAGCGAAAGTGTAAAGGCCTACATAAACAAAAATTTAATTATCCGACAAAAAGTGCGCGATGTGCTACACTTATAAAGAAAGTATGGAATGGTGCTTTTAGCGGCCCTACCCGTAAAAGGGCGACTGACTTTTCTAGCAATTACAAGAATAGCAGTAGCGCAGAGAAGGGGTATGCAATGTATTATACAGCGCATTGTTGCTATAAAATATGTTAGTTTACGGGAAGCTCGAACGTGCACAAATTAAATTTTAATCTATAATTAACCACGCTCGTAAAAATGGGAAATTAATGGATAATTTGAATACCGCTAAGCATATACTTTCGCTTGGTGATTCATTTAGAAAATATTTAAGCTCTCCATTTCCTAAAATATGACGTAGAAGTTATTTAAAATTAAATTGTTTTATTAGTAAGTATCCTGTAGACAACAAGTTGGTATTTTCTTAGTAATGGTTTAAAGTGTTTTTGGTTATAGTAGCACTGCATCTTCTACAGCACGACTTGCATACAACTTGTGTGCGTGTGCTACCACCCTTTTGGATTTTTAATATGCACGCGATCCGTATAACATGGAAGACGTTTCCGATGTTTTTACTAACGGCAATCCCACCATCGACGAAGCGAACCAGGTGCATGCATTGGCGCTAAATGTATTGGACGAGCAGCAAGGATTATGACGTCATTTAGTTCCCCCGCTGAATCCTCAACTTCGTTCGGGTGTCTTCGGAAACCTTCGGTTTGCATTCTATAGGGTACATAAAGCCGGTGCGCGAGAGTAAACTCTTTAGTTATAAGTTAGTTCGCTTACAAGTCGAGTGCTATAGTGCGGATTTTGTTTTGTACTAAAATGGTACCTGCAAACGTTTTTAAATGCGAGCCGTGTCACGTCTACTTTACCAGAAGGGATGCTCTCAAACGACACCAGAACAAGTGTCGTGGTGTAACATCGTCCACGGTTAAGCTTATACATCCGTCAGCAGCAAAGTACTTAAACTGTGGGACTTGCGGTTTCGCTTTTACGAGAATGGACAGCTTACAGCGACACAAGGAAAAACAGCACGGTATGTCATTAAGCCGTAAACGTTCAACTCCGTCAGCTGTTAAAGGGCCTTGTACGAAACAACAACGAATTATGTGTAAAGTATGCGATTTCGAAATGGAAAAGACTACCTATGCCGCACATTTAAGGAGCAACAGACATAAAAATGCATCAGTTACCGCTACTGGCGAAGATGGCGTAGAAATGATTAGCACAGCGTTTAACAACCGTATGGCTAGCTATCGCATAAATAACGCCAGCGTCGACGATGGAGTGTCCGAGTTTCTTTGGACGCAGAAAGAGCGATTTATTCGATTAATTAATGAAAAAAGAATACAACATACAGCAATAAAAGTCTACTGCGAACTCTACGGCGTTTACACCAAAATGGGGGAAGAGACTACCGATGTGAAATCCTTTAACACAAAAAATGTGGTTATAACGTCTTCTAGTAATCTGGAAAATATGTACGAGGTCTTAAGCGAAACCATAAGAACAAAATCAGAGGAATTTGAAACATGCGAGTCCGGTTGGTCTTTGGAAAAGGTGCTCTATTTAGAAATAAATATTAATAAGTATGACCCGATATGACAAGTTCTAGGTTGAAAATAAAAAATTGTGAATATGTATTTAGAAATGTGGTTTACAAATTTAAACTGTATTAGTAAAAATTGTCTGTAATAAAAAGTTTTAAGAATGGTTTTTAGATTTTCTTTTAGATATGAGCCGCAGGAAAGTTATAATTTAGAGGGTGTGTGTAAAATGGTAAGGGGTGGTCATGTTTTAAATCTGTTTACAGATTCGGATTCTACATAAAATTCTAGACTAACAAGATGTATTGCATGTATAAAAAATTTATAAGGACCGTCAGAAATCGCTACCAGCAAAAAAAAATTTTAAAATGGGGGTAGCTCTCTGGGGGATGGAGCTATCTAGAAAATTTAAAGAGATTTGGGTAGCTGAGAAAATTCTAATATTAATTGATACCAAACAAGGTAGGTTTATCTCGTGGGTGGAAATGTGGAGAAAGATTTATCTCGCAGAGGGTATATGTGTAACTTTGCAGGGCGTGGTCCGATTTCAAATCTGTTTACAGATTCGGGATGTGCGTAAAATTTTAGACTAAGAAGATGTATCGCATGACTAAAAAATTTTTATAAGAACGCTCAAAAGTCGCTACAGGTAAGAAATCTTAAAATCAGGGTAGCTCCCTTGGGGGTGATGATATCTAAAAAATTCCTAGAAATTCGGGTAGCTGAGAAAAATCTAATATTAATTAATACCAAACAAGATAGGTTTATCTCAAAAGATGCATTGGTTATACGAATAAAACTATTTGTTAGTTTTGCTTATAAAGCAAAGAGCAAAATTTAGAAGATCAGGACTTTAAAGGGGTATAACTTCGCAAGGCGTGGTCCGATTTCAAATCTGTTTACAGATTCGATTTCTGCGTAAAATTTTAGACTAACAAGATGTGCTACATGTATAAAAAAATTTATAAGAACGCTCAAAAGTCGCAACAGGTAAGAAATCTTAAAACTGGTGTAGCTCCCTGGGGGATGATGCTATCTAAAAAATTCTTAGAGATTCGGGTAGCTGAGAAAAATCTAATATTAATTGATACTAAACAAGATAGGTTTATCTCGTGGGTGGAAATGTGGAGAAAGATTTATCTCGCAGGTGGAAAGAATGCGGGTGTGACGTAATGAAAATGGTTGGGGTAAAAAATTCCACAAGGTGGTCCACAGGGCGGAGCCAGGAGGAGATTCCTAAAAAATAAGACTTTATAGGGGGTTTTTACATGTAAATTTGGAGCAAATGAGGAGCAAATGAGGGTTTTGGGAGCAAATGAGGCAGTAGAATCCCTGAAAATGGTCTACTTGCTGTATATGTTAGCACAGTACGCAGATATAAAGAATTTAATGAAAACCTTAGAAAATCGAAGAACAATTTTACAAAACAATAAAATCACAAGAAGATAACTACGTAACAAACATACACTCAAAACAAAAACTAACAGACTACTGAGCAAACATATGGTTAACTCCACTACAACAGGACGACATAATAATTGGATCAAAGCAGAAACAGAAAATCAAAGGCACATTCAAACGGAAAGAGATCATCACCTTACAAAAAAAGAACTCTCAGACACCATCAGACATACATGCAACAGGAAATGCTCAGGAGCAGATAAAATATAATAATTTTTGTACAAACAGTTTACATCCATACATAACACACTTATCAGAGAAATAAGCGAAGTCTGCTCCCACCTAAACACGTTCTCAAAATTCCTAACACAAAGCAACACATACGTTAAACCGAAAAACGCAGATACAAATAATCCAGTGAACTACAGACCAATGATATGCTTCCCACACTATATAAAATAATAGCAGCCACTTTATGTAAAAAAAATAAACACGTCTAATACAACATAATACACTCACAGAAAAACAAAGCCTGCAGAAAATTTGTCCAAGTATGCATAGGACAATTAATAACAGATATAATTAGCCTAAAACAGACAGAAAAGGAACACTGAAACTTCACACGTACTACATTAACTGTCAAAATGCTTTTGACACTCAATGCCACAGGTCTGGCTAATAAAATCGTTAAACATATACAACACAGACATAAAAATCGAACAGTGACTAGCAGAAATGATGAAAACTTAATAACAAAATTTATTATAACCTACAACTCAGAAAGCATACAAACCGATGAACTACGAATTTGGCGAAGTATTTTTCAATGTGATACGCTAAGTGCATTATGATTTTGCATGTGCATAAATTCATTTTCAAACACACTCAATGACTTCAAATACAACTTTAACATAAAATATTAGAAAACTACACAACATAAAAGTAACCATCTACTTTATATGAACGAAATAAAAATCTACGCATAAACACTAACACAACTGAAAGGGATAATAGAAATATTTACAACAGACATACAGAATGAATTTGGCATCAGCAAGTGCAAAGTACTGGATTTAGAAAAGGTAAGTGCAAAGAGCGTAAACAGAGAAACCATGAACAATAAAATACTAAACAACATGACAGAAAACGAAAAAGACAAATACCTTGGTCTCCAACAAAATACCAGGATAAACCATACAGACAATTAAAGAAACAATACAAACAAAGAATTTTAGCCATACTAGAAACTCAAATCCACTCCAACTTGTTAAAAGCCCTTAACACATTTGCAGTCCCAATAATTACATACTACCAATAACAACACAATAATATAACCAGTATACTGCTAATTACACGGATTCAATCGAGAGTAAATAATAATTACGCCAATACTTGTAACGCAACACACAGCAAATACAGCAAAATAACTAACTTTTAAGTATTCAACCTGGTGTCTGGATCACAAATCAATGCTTTCCGCTTCCAACGATTCTTCAGTACCTAACACCACTGAATGAAGTAATATGAACTTTGAATTTAAACAGCAATTCAAACGGATGATTAGTACATAATTGAAGTGGGCTCACAAGAAGCACCTAAGAGCTGGTATAAGGATCTGTTTTTGGATCACTTATACATGAAACTGAATCAAGATTAGAATCAGACTGAATAGTACAAGATTAAAACCAGGCTTAATACCAAGATTAAAAACCTTGAAATAAGTAATATTAGTGCTTAAATTTCTGGAAGTTCTATTTTACCACAGAAGTGGGTTTCTATTAATTAATAGCTAACAAGGAGCACCTTTGATATCCGCGCAATACAATATTCTGAAAGATAAATAATTAATATCAGAAAACACAAAACAAAAAACGTGGCTCACCTAATATAAGTAAAAGCAGGAAATATCCGCAAGGCGGTATTGTGAGTAGAAAATAAACGTATAAACCAATGAAATGCCAAAATCTACTCCACAAATATATTATTTAATACATCCGAAACCGCTATAACGGGTTATTAAAATAGATGCATCAAAAGACTGCTTGTTAAAAGCGGCTTTCGTTAAACGAAGAACAATGGCTTCAACAGGTTCTCATCAACAACCTCCAAATTGAAGTTATCTATTTAACCAACATAAAAAGTATTACAGACCATAAATACTCTGAGCACGGAAATAATACCAAATTGCTATGAATAATGGGAAATGTAGAAACTACAAGACCAACCGTTTCACAGAATAGACTGAAAGATACAACATCGCAAACACATGTAAACTCACCACAGATAAAGCACCATACTATAAATACATCCCAACTACAATCATAGACACCATTGAATACAAATTATACTAAGACGTAGAATTCCGCACTTATAAAACAATAACATTTAATACACCTGACATCGTATTCCAAAACAAAAAGGAACAAATTACTTATCTCACAATTATATCCATATCCAATTACTGCAACATCAAAACAAAATACTATGTAAAAATAGAGAAGTATTAAGAATTAGCCACAGAAGTTCAGAGACTATAGAAACATAAAACGGTAGTCATCATACTATTCATAATCTCAACTACTGGCATCGTCCGATACACTTTTGACACTCATCTAAATCACCTCGGTTTTAACCAAGCCATTCAAACAAACATACAAAAATATCTCGTTCTCAAAATATGCAATATAGTAAGATCATTTCTCAACTCAAGCAATACACTCTGGGACAACTTGATATAACCTGTCACATCAGATCAAAATATCACTTTATACAAAAGTGAGAAGAAAAGACAAATAATAATAATAATAATAATAATAATAATAATTAATTATAATAGTAATTATTAAGAATAATAATAATAATGATAATAATAATTAATATTAGTAATAATAATAATAATAATAATAATAATAATAATAATCAAATCAAATCAAATCAAATCAAATCAAATCAAATCAAATCAAATCAAATCAAATCAAATCAAATCAAATCAAATCAAATCAAATCAAATCAAATCAAATCAAATCAAATCAAATCAAATCAAATCAAATCAAATCAAATCAAATCAAATCAAATCAAATCAAATCAAATCAAATCAAATCAAATCAAATCAAATCAAATCAAATCAAATCAAATCAAATCAAATCAAATCAAATCAAATCAAATCAAATCAAATCAAATCAAATCAAATCAAATCAAATCAAATCAAATCAAATCAAATCAAATCAAATCAAATCAAATCAAATCAAATCAAATCAAATCAAATCAAATCAAATCAAATCAAATCAAATCAAATCAAATCAAATCAAATCAAATCAAATCAAATCAAATCAAATCAAATCAAATCAAATCAAATCAAATCAAATCAAATCAAATCAAATCAAATCAAATCAAATCAAATCAAATCAAATCAAATCAAATCAAATCAAATCAAATCAAATCAAATCAAATCAAATCAAATCAAATCAAATCAAATCAAATCAAATCAAATCAAATCAAATCAAATCAAATCAAATCAAATCAAATCAAATCAAATCAAATCAAATCAAATCAAATCAAATCAAATCAAATCAAATCAAATCAAATCAAATCAAATCAAATCAAATCAAATCAAATCAAATCAAATCAAATCAAATCAAATCAAATCAAATCAAATCAAATCAAATCAAATCAAATCAAATCAAATCAAATCAAATCAAATCAAATCAAATCAAATCAAATCAAATCAAATCAAATCAAATCAAATCAAATCAAATCAAATCAAATCAAATCAAATCAAATCAAATCAAATCAAATCAAATCAAATCAAATCAAATCAAATCAAATCAAATCAAATCAAATCAAATCAAATCAAATCAAATCAAATCAAATCAAATCAAATCAAATCAAATCAAATCAAATCAAATCAAATCAAATCAAATCAAATCAAATCAAATCAAATCAAATCAAATCAAATCAAATCAAATCAAATCAAATCAAATCAAATCAAATCAAATCAAATCAAATCAAATCAAATCAAATCAAATCAAATCAAATCAAATCAAATCAAATCAAATCAAATCAAATCAAATCAAATCAAATCAAATCAAATCAAATCAAATCAAATCAAATCAAATCAAATCAAATCAAATCAAATCAAATCAAATCAAATCAAATCAAATCAAATCAAATCAAATCAAATCAAATCAAATCAAATCAAATCAAATCAAATCAAATCAAATCAAATCAAATCAAATCAAATCAAATCAAATCAAATCAAATCAAATCAAATCAAATCAAATCAAATCAAATCAAATCAAATCAAATCAAATCAAATCAAATCAAATCAAATCAAATCAAATCAAATCAAATCAAATCAAATCAAATCAAATCAAATCAAATCAAATCAAATCAAATCAAATCAAATCAAATCAAATCAAATCAAATCAAATCAAATCAAATCAAATCAAATCAAATCAAATCAAATCAAATCAAATCAAATCAAATCAAATCAAATCAAATCAAATCAAATCAAATCAAATCAAATCAAATCAAATCAAATCAAATCAAATCAAATCAAATCAAATCAAATCAAATCAAATCAAATCAAATCAAATCAAATCAAATCAAATCAAATCAAATCAAATCAAATCAAATCAAATCAAATCAAATCAAATCAAATCAAATCAAATTTATTTATTTCTTATTTTTTACAAATAATACACCTTAAGCTAACTCAACGTTGCTTGACAAGGTGTTTTAATATTTTATGAATTTTGTAGAGTTGCCTAACTGATTAATTGTCTAGTAAATCTAAATAGTACAACCTACATATACACATTGTTTTGATTTCTAGATTATTTAGTTTTGGCTCAACCCTCTATTTACATAATTTATAATTGATTCCTGCTTTGTATTAATTTTTATAATATAAGTAATGAATATATTAACTATCATATTTATGTATTTTCTAGTATTTAACTTAACTAATATGTAAAAATTAATAGCTAATGTTAATGTAAATGTTAAGGTTAGTTAAAATTAAAATTAATTTAGCTTAGTTAAAATCATTTTACATTTCTATATTCTACGGTTTTTGTAAGTAACTTAAGATAATGTACAACTAAATTGAAACTAAGTTAAACATGAATATTAATTTTAAAATAATAATTGAAACTAAATTAAACATGAATATTAATTTTAAAATAATAATGTAAATGAAAAACATTAATACAGTTACAAAGGAATTGGCAATTCTATTATGATTTTTATTCTTGTAGCTCCAGTAACTGCATGATTATTGCTAAAAAGTAATAAAATATAATAATTTAACCCTAGACGCTTATATTAATTACTACTATACATTATATTTAACTAAGTATTTCTTCAGATCATTTTTCAACTTAGCCATATTTACAAATATTTTACAATCGTCTGGCAGTTCGTTCATTAATTTAGGAACGATGTATGAAAGTGTTCCTTTTGAGTATTCATTATGAACACGCGGTACAGTATACTTTTCATGCCGCAGTTCATATCCAAAGCTTTGTTTAATCAAATATGACGATCGAAAATAGTTCTCCATTACTACTTTATAAAATAGCAATGCTCTTATACCTAAAAGGCTACATCTATCAAAAAGTTCATTTAGCTTAACGCCTGAGCCGGAATTGCAAACTATCTTTAAAATTCTCCTCTGTATTCGATGTACATGTTTTAGATAGTTTCCAGCCCATACCTGATTACGGACTCTGCCAATACTAGATATAAGGTTTTTTTACATTAAACGGTACAATATCTTTTACATAATATAATTTCGATAATACTATTTTAAGTTTATTACATATGTCTTTTATATGGTAATCCCAACGAAAGTAGTTGTCAACCGTAATTCCCAGATATTTATAAGTTCGGCACGGTGCAACATATTTACAATCAGTAAAGCATGTCTCTAGTTTAAATTTTTTCTGCAACTGAAAGCATTACACGAGTGAATTTTAACTTTAGGTTCTATTTGCTGATTGTAGGGTGTAATCATGTGCATTATTTTTGTTTTATCCGTGCTAACTACTAAACAATTGTCATGCGACCATTTAGTCAAGCTATCGAGATCGCTTTGCATATTACATTCTGCAACCTGATATGATGTATGTGCCGATATCAATAGTATGTTGTCTGCAAACATTAAAACTTTACAGTGTTTTATTACCTCTGGTAGTGCGTTTATGTAAATGTTAAATAGTAATGGCCCAAGCACTGAACCTTGGGGTACACCCTCATCTATTATAAATTCCTTACTATGGTGATTATTGATTTTTACTACAAATTTTCTATCATGTAAGTAACTTTTAAACAACTGAAGTGTAATTCCCTCAATTCCCAGACTACGTATTTTGTTTAACAAAATATTGTGATTAATTGTTTCAAACGCTTTTGTATAATCAACAAATAAACATAAAATATGCATATTATTCTTCAGTTTGGCGTACACATAAATTGAGAATTCGGAAAATAGATTGTTTGTCCCCAAACCTTTTATAAACCCGTATTGCTGTTTAGAAATTATAGAATTATTCATCAAAAACTTATTAATTTCACTTGCTATGTATTTTTCAAATACCTTTTCTATTACCGGAAGTATTGATATTGGTCAATAGTTATTGTAATCCATGTATTTGCCTTTTTTATGAATTGGTTTAACTGTTGATTTCTTTACCTTATCTGGTACAATTCCTTTCTTAAGCATTTGGTTAATTAAGTGTGTAATTACAATATATATTTCGGCATTCAAGAACACAAGATCTTTAATTCTTATGTTGTCATACCCTGGAGATTTATTTATGTCCATTTTCTGTATCACATTTTGAACAAATTCTTTAGTTGTCAATGGTATGCGAAAACTGCATTGCGTATTATATAAAATATTAATAGGTTCTGCATGTTTTAAGCTACAATGGTGTTGTACTGTTTTAACACCGTTGTAAAAGTACTCAGCAAATTTATCCGGTAATTGGTTCCTATCTTGTAAAGGTATTGCTTTAGTTACAATATCGTCTACACTAAGTATTTTTTCCTTTCTCAATACACCATTAAGAGCAGCCCAAACTTCTTTAGGTTTTCTACTATCAAAAGCAAATTTTTGATTATAGTAATTGTCCTTTTCTTTCTTTATTCTTAAATTTAGCCAATTTCTATATTTTTTGTAAATTATTCTATCAGCTTCACTCCTAGACAGCTTCCAAACGTTAAATAATCTATCTCTATTTTTACACACCTGAATAATGCATCAGACTTCCAACTCTTTCTAAATTTTCCTCTATTACCGCATATATATTTTTCTTTTTTGTACTCATAGCTTTTGATATATATTTTCTTAAATATATTTACAATACTATTATATAAAATCTCCGGATGTTGTATATTGCATATTCCTTTTAGATCACAAATCTGTAATGCACTTTTGATGTATTTTTCATTAATAGTTAACCTTTTATTAGTCTAGTTTGAGATATTTTTATTGGTGAATATTTTCATCGCAATCATATAATGGTCCGAAATTTTATTTTAATTACTACAGGAAAATTTTTTCATATATACCTCTAACAAAAAAGTGATCTATACAAGAGGACACAAAGATTCCATTGTAAAAATGTTCTCTTGTATAATCCTTGATACATTTATAAAATCCATATGAACTTAGCATTGCCTCATAGTTGTTACTTGTCGGGTTTAAATCATCTAAATTTATATTAGTATCCCCCCAAGAATGATTTCTTTATAACTACTGCTATTTTTGATTTGATCCTTTAACTCTTTAACAAAATTGTGTACATTACTACTTGGGGGCCTGTAAATAAATATTAATTTATAGCATTGATTATTTTCAAAAGTTAGAGTTCCTTCAACGTTTTCGTATGTTACTGTGTTATACTGGTTTTCTTGAAATATGAAAGTTTTCCTTATATATAAAATTATTCCACCGCCTCTCGCGTTTGATCGTAACTTTGAGTAGTAATTATAACCTTTAATATTGTAAATTGAAATATCCTCCTGATGTATCAAAACTTCAACTAAAACAGTAATATCAAAATGTGTTTTGGATAGATAATAAATATAAAATAATTAATTAATAATACATAATATATTTGTTATATGAACTAAATATCACCTAGTAAACGAATGGTCTTCTTTTATTATACAGTATAATTTTAGAACTTTCTGCGTATAGTCCTTGTTCTGCCTCAACTCTCTATTACTATTTTCCACATTCAGTTCTCCTGCATTTCTTTGTTATTCATTATCCATTTGGCATACAAATTTACAATTGCCTTTTTTTATAATTTTTAGTAGAAACATTTCAGGATTTTAATTTTGTGTAACTTGACAAGCTTCATATGCTTCGTTAAATTTGTTTATAATGCTATTGTACAATGTATTAGAATTTTTATGTTCGCTTAGCTGTTGAACGTTTATATCGGATAATTTAACTTTAATTAGACGTTCGTTTAAAATTTTTTTCCTGTTTGTACATGTTGTTCTATTAACTTCTGTTTGAAAAGTTAGTTGGGCTGCGGTCATGTAGTGATCTGATATTTTCGACTGTATCACAGCAGAATTTATGTGTTTGTACTTTCCTCAAACATAAATATGATCAATACAGGAGGCTACCAATTTCCCACCAAACAATTCTTGACGTGTATAGTCCAAAATGCATATATATATATATATATATATATATATAATATTTGATTGGTATTTCTTGACCTTCTTTTATATACTAATACTTGAAAGTTTGTTTCTTGGGAACAAAACAACAATTTTAAAAACAGAAGCAAACCAAAAAATTCGAGAATTCCTAGAGATGATGTATATTATTAAACATCCAACATCAGTAAATGATAAAATAGATATTAGCAAATTAAGTAAAATATATTATAATCTACTAAAATAAAAATGCATAAAATTAATCAGGAAAATGTGTTTGTCTTGTATATATGGAGGCGAGATAGAGTGAGTAAACGTATGTGTATGCGTAGAGGTATGTACAGATAAATACATATACAGATATATATTTAAATAAATAAGCGTATGGATATATATTTATACATAAAGTTAAATTTACTCAATAAGACAGATTTTCATAATTGTAGAAAGTATTACGATTTTAACCTGTTTGTAAAAAGTGTCTTTATCCAGTGATAAGAAATAGAACCTCTAATAAATCAAGCATTAGTCTTCAATCAAACTCTGTACTAAACATTTTAATATACATGTTAACTAAAAAGTTCGAATTTTAAATTTTGACAAAGAGTTTAGCAACTCGCATCAAGGTGTACATAATTTATACAGAAAAACAGTATTTTAATTTGTGACGTAAATGTTTTGTACAATTTTAAATCAAATAAATTAGATTGTAGTAACCGTACCATATCAATTAGTGAATAGCTCAATTTATACTACGTTATAAATATATAAAACTCCGTTTATGGGTAAGCATTTTAGATATTTGTTAAGATATAATGTACATGTAGTGTATTATAGGGAAAAAAAAACATCATTGATAAAGACCATCTAGCGACGGTCGAAACGTCTGATTAACAACATATAATGTAAAAAAAAAAATTTTGTTATTTATTTAGACCTTTTTCCCAAGAAACAAACTTTCAAGTATTAGTATATATATATATATATATATATATATATATATAATAATAATAATAATAATAATAATAATAATAATACTATATATACAATCGTTAAATGTATAATATTTCCAAAGTATATAAAATAATTAACTAATAATACATAATATGTTTCTTGTACTAACTAAATATTACCTAGTAAACGAATGGTATTCTCTTGCTATAGTGTATAATTTTATAACTTCTATGTATAAACTTTGTTCTGACTCAACCCTCTCTCTATTACAATTTTACACATTGATTTCTCGTGCATTGATTTGTTATTTTTTATCCATTTGACATAAAATTGTACAATTATTTTTTGTATTATTTTTATAAGAGAAGTTCCAGGATTTTAATTTTAAAAATGGTGAAGCCTTTTTTTAAACTTAGTGGTTTATTCCATAATACTGTTTAAATACACTTTTACTTCTTATTTTAAAGTTTTCATATTACTAAAATTTTTATATTGATCTGGTAGATTATTTATTAAAGTAGGTACAAGATGCGCTAATGTCCTTTTCTCATAAAAATTTTTTACCTGCGGTATTTTATATTTAATTTCCCTTAAGTTATATATACTTTCCGCTACTGTAAGGTATTCATTGTTAAAGAAGTTATTTACTATTATTTTATAGTGCAGTATACTTTTGGCTATTAGTGTTAATTGAATTTCTACATTCATCTTGCTTTTTCCGTCCGTTAACCAATTTCATTAACCTATTTTGTATTAGGTGTACTTTTTACGTATGTGTCACTAGCATGTCGCCATCCTTCTTGACCGTACTTTATTATAGATTCCACCAGTGCTACATATATTGTCTTCCTTTCAGTAAACGATACTACATCAGTAACATGGTATAGTTTCGCCATTATAGGTATTAATTTATTACAAACAATTTTTATTTGTGGTTATTTAAAGTAACCCCCAAATATTTATAGTACATATATGCCGCAATTTCATTGCAATTATTATTATCGCATTGTATTCCTATCATTTGTTTTTGAAAATACGTACACGTATGCAATAATAATAATAATGATAATAATTATAGTTACAATAAGCATATATTTATTATTTTGGATTAGATAAATCTACACGTATAGTGAGTTTTATATGATTTTGACTTCGGAAAGATTCCCTTTAAAACGAATTCAATAAATCCGCTTCTTAAACATTCCAAAATATAATAAAAAGACATATCCATTAATGGCAAGCGTTGTTTTTCATTCAACACAATGTAAAATTAGGGATTGTTACAAATAACTTATTAATTAAACATTTTTGTGTATAACTAGTGTACCATCGGAATAGCAACGAATTTCACACAAAAAATGTATATCAAATTTTTTTGAAAACTAACTACAAGAGCAGAATTTTTTAAAGTCTCGCTATTTTGTCGGAGCTATCTCGTTAGAACGAGAGCGGCTGCAAGTGGGACACAGTCATTCATTTACACCAACGAAGCTTTCCTTGTTACCAATGATTAATATTTTTGTATACATTTCTCTAATCAACTAACCTACGTTAGTTAGCCTTATCTGAATGTCATAGACAAAAATCGAAGAAACCAGCTTAAAATTGGGGGTATGATTAAGTTAAGTCGGCGCATATCGGGCAAGATATTGGTACCAAGTTTGATATGTCGGGTAATATACCACCACCAGCCCCACACTTCGTGGCGTCATATCGACGCCAGATTCGATTATTTCATAATGGTTTAACTTTGTTTTTCTATACTTAAAAGTTAAACTTACTGAGGAATGTGCTTCTTTAAGTAATAAAATTAAACTTTTATACAATAATTAAACCGGACTTCGACATGCATGTCACACGACACGTCACACCCGATGCCAACGTGTCAAACCTGATGCCGTGATGTCGTCCGACATGCACCAACATATCCTATCAATCTTATTGCCATTTTTTAGGCAGTTTCGCCTGTTTTAGCTCTTAGCACTTATAGAAAATCCTATTGTTCACAAAAAATGCATTGGTTTGTATGGTTTACATCATGGGCGTCTTATCCGTCCTTATTTCTTCAAAGATGAAAATGGAACTGGCATTGCTACATTACTAGAATATGCCCAATAATTTTTTTTTCAAAATTCAAATAGTATAATGCAATTTTAACAAGTGGGGCGGTCAATTGGGCACCAATATTTTGTGTTTTGACACTTTTGAATTATATCTTGTGAGGCCACGTGAAGTTGCAAGATTATACTAATAAGCCAAAAACACGTACTGCTTTAGAGGGCAATATTGGGCGAGTTACATGTTAAGCAGAGCATAGACTGCTTTCGAAGAGTAGTAGTTTCTCATATTAGTCCGTTTGTCATTTTCTTTGAGGTTACCTTATTTACACACCAAAAGATTACTAAAGATGACATTTCCTACAATATTTTCAATTTGGGCTTGCATGCCTTTTATTCCTTTGAATGGACATTTAACATATAATATTCAAGATGCTACGCGAATTTTCAATTATAAAACATATTGAGCAGGGGTAATAGGTATCTTGGGACTTCTGTTATAAAAATAAAATAAATTGCTCTCACACCACGCTTGTATTTTAATACTACTAATTATTTTTGTTGCAGTGTGTAATCGAACGTACTATGGAGATGTAGGGAAAACGTACGATTTACATGTGATTAAACCAATAGAAAACAGACTGCCATTCTTGTGCCATCTAACATTCACTGCCAATGGACAAAGTCATGGAGACATTGTACAGGTAATTTATTACTTTTTTTTCCAAAAAATTTTTGTGTCTCAAATATAATCATCTATATTGTATGACCCATACAATATTAAGTTTTTCTCATATCAATTTTATACAGCAAACATCTACACTGGGACCGAACGACTTTATGGTCACTCAATGTAACAACTTAACGTATCGCTATTTTCATTGTTACTCTCATTCATTTTAATAAAGAACTTATTTATTAGTAATAGTATGGACAATAACGGCAATGGCAGTTACTTCGAAAAAATAGCGATTAAATAGGTTTGTCTTATAGTATCAATGGGTGGTTAGATGATGGCGAACCATTAAAATAAAAAACTTTAGTGTTTGCAAAAATAACACTACCGTACGAAATATCAATGTAAAAGCTATTAAACAGGCTCTTTGCCGCCTATGCTTTTCATTAAAAAAAAACTGAAGTTATATACAAATCTATTAAACTAAAAAAGAAGAAAATTTTTGAAAAAACTCGCTTTTATTTAGGTTAATAATATAGTTGTGACAAGGAAAGAAGACTATCACATCACATGGCTATTTGTATTCTTCGTCTGAAACAATATGAATTTCTGAAGTCAAATAACCAACCATTAACATTTATTGCAAAGTGTTATAGGAAAAAGTAATATTGTAATTCAATTTTATTTCCAAATATTTAAATTATTGAGAATTTGCTAAGTATTTGAAAATTGATACCTCGACGTATGAAAATACTGTTAATTCTAGTGGAAGCGACTTTTGATAGCGATAGAGATAAAAATATCAGCAAGAATTTGATAGTCCAAAACGCAAGTATACCTTAATTTTAAACCTAAAAAGGAATTCGTGTATTATTAAATATATTATGCTAGTATAAATTTTTATTTTGCATATAGAAAATTATTTGTGAATGGATAGTTTTCTAGCATTTTTGAAGTCAGATCCAAAGGAGACTTGACCCTTACAAAAATTTCTGTTCTAGGCCGCTAATCAGCTACACAGAGTTGGGGTAATACAAACATATTTAAATTATCCATAACAATTAATAAAATTTTGTTGGTTTTCTAATTATTAACAAGAATTAGATGAAGTTTTATTAATATATAGATAGTGATAAAATGTTTCTATCTAGACTTAAGCTATACATTGCATTTTGAGGGTTATTGATATTTGTGCGTGTAAGTAAATTACTTAGATAATGTGTGTAGAAGAAAGATGTTTTAGAATGTATTAAGGATTGTTCATAAAATTTTGTTGAGACTTATTTGTTTCATGTTATTTTCGTAAAGTCCACAGCATATTTATCGCTGAGCTAGCAAGAGAAAACGGGCAAAACAAGGTAAGAATCCAAACCATATCATCTTATTCTTTAATATTCATTGCATTGTTATATTGGTCAGGGCGGCTGTACCCGAATATTCACAGTATAATTTAGTTGCGTCCCAACGCAGGGGCTCAATTAAGTCGTCTCAAAATTAGTTTTGTGTCTCGTAGGGTTTTGTGGAAATTTTCTCTGTGTAATATATCTGATTGGCATCCAGTATGACTGACAGAATGAAAGAAGTTCGTGAGGGTTTGAGAGCTGAAGGAGTAGAAATTGGTTCTCAGGAAAGCGTTTACATAGAAAAACTGAAGAAGATTACTGGGGTAAAGAAAGAACAACGTGCAGGAGAGACTCCGGAATCAAAAATAATGGGTCTATTATTAAGTCTAAATTAAAAAATGCAAGAATAAAAGGGGAATATGAAAGAAATGATTGAAAAGAAAGAAAGAAGTTTCGAAGAAATGAGCGAAAAACACGAAAGGAATGAATAATGTATAAAAAATGGGCAAAAAATGTATCAAGGAAATGGTGAGAAATCTGATATAAATACTCAGGAGTTACGAATTGGAGACTTTGAAGATACGTCTGAAAATTTAGAAAATACGGTAAAAAAATGTTGAGAACCTATGAGATGGAGTCTAACCAGTGTTCTGTTAGAACAGCATTCAAAATTATATGGGGGTAACAAATTTAACCCTAAGATATTTTTAAATAATGTGTAAACTTTGATTGATACAGGGCAGCTGAGATGAACAACCTGAGTTAAACACCGTGAGATCAATGATAAAGATATTGCAGAAATTTGGTTTGGACTGATTGAAAATGAGTTAAACTGCTTTAAAGACTTCGAAGTTAAATTTTTAAAACATTTTGGGGAATAACCAACAATTTAAAATTAGAGATAATTTACTTATGAGCAAGTACAGAAGTAATTCTGGCATGAGAAGGATGTTGTATGCCATAAAGAAATTTAATTTTGCCAAACAACTTGAACCTCCTTTAGAGGATAAGCAAATTATCAACTATTTAGCGGGATATTTCGAAACAGATGTAAGGCAATGCATCGTCTTACAAAATTTTTTCGGTAGATATGTATTTTTGGAGTATCTTCAACAATATGATGAGATGGGTTAAGCACATAGGATGGGGACCAGACCAAGGAGCCATCTTATAAATTGATGTACATTCAAAGAAGTAGTGAACGTGTAAGGTACCATGGCAGAGCATTCGAAAGGGGGAATGTATAGAGAATCAACTGGGGTCAGAATAAGGCTATCAAGAGAGACGGCAATAAATCCCGTACCATTGAGAATAAAACCGTAACCCAAGGAAGGAAAGCCAGTGATAACTCACAAACAGATGACACAAGCAATAATAGGACATATGTGGAAATACTGAACAGATCAGGACCCTCATCTGCGAGGTCGGATTTTTGGTGAGAGACAAACCGAGCACATCCTTACATATTAACCAGTACTGACATTAACGAAAATTTATAAAATTTTATTTAGAAAATAATGAAAATGTAAACAAAAACGTATTACCTATACTAAATACACATGTAGAAGATAAAATTATTAAAGTACTTATAAATACGTGAGCTGAAGCCTCGCTACTTGCAGAGGATTTTATTAAAAAGAACGTACAAAAATTAAATATTGACTTGCTACTTATAAAGAAACGTAACTTAATAACACCAAACAACAGAAAGTTAGCAAGTATAAGTAACATGGCAATCCTAAGATGTGAATTAGGCAAGAAAAAGTTTCAATAAGAATTCATGATTGTACCTGGATTAAGAATTAAAGTAATTACGGAACTGGATTGGATTGATAAGTTAAAGTTAGTAATAGATGCGAAAAAGAAAGAGAATTATATATGATGAAGAATATTTTAAATGGGACGATGAGGGATGTATTGAAGTCGAGAAAAACTGTATTTGCTTGAATTTATATGAGAAACGAATGAAGGAGTTAAAGCAGTAAGTGAAGTTAAGGGAGAAGTTGATCAAATAGAAAAAGAAGTAAAGGAGATACAGGAATAAGTAAAATTAACCCGTGAATTGTAGCAATTGATTCTAAATAGAAGAACTTCCTAGAAGATGAGTCATCGGGATTTAAGAATACGTCAAATTTGTATAAACTCATTAAATAAACATTTTCATTCCGGGAAGCAGCTTAAACATTGAAAATAACTCGTAAAATCTCTGGAATAATCAATTATCTTTTTGCATTAGCATGCGATGCACAACAATAGTGTATAGAAAAGACAAGGACATATAGAACGCGTCACAGTATTTGGAACGAGATAAGAGGGTCATAAAGCTTGACTAATTTACACGTTAATTGGCATTCCTGGAAAGATCACATCATAATGTCCGAGATTATTGGGGTAAATTCTCAAAAATAGATAAATTGGTATATAAAGGGAGCGGTTATCGTTTCAAGAGGTAATTCATAAATTGTAATGGATTCATTCGAATTCATTCATTAGAGCACGAAATGTTATTTAATTAAAAAGCATGAGCTGTTGCAATGCGAAGATACTAATAGAAATATGTAGTAAACATATGGTAGTTTGATAGTTGCGAGACTGCAATGAATAAAAAGTATGTTTTTAAACGCCAATTACATACAAAAATGGAATTATAAATTACAGTGGACAAGAAAATTCTTCAAGACAACGCTACTTTAATAATTTCATTATATAATCGAAAAGAAGAGTTAACCAAAAAAGTACTTTGATAATTACTGTTGGAAGTCGGGAATATTAACTGCGAAGTGTTTTTGTGGCTTCTGCACGTATTATTTTAGATTTATTTTTACTGAGATTAGAGGATTCATATATAGAGTTTAAGATAGGCCTGATAATTTTTTTTTGCGTGAAAAATTTTTTTTACTAGGTTTGTGTTCAGAGTTCGAAATTCTCTAACCTTTAATAGATTATATGTCAAAGATTTTTCTGGCCATAGCAAATCTCACCAGCGTGGAAATAATTTATAACCAAGTAAAACGATCCTCAAAAAGAGTAAGTTTAATTCTGTAATTAATTTTTATTTCTTAGAAATTATTTTATGTTTGAAAGAAACGATCTTGTAAATGCTTTTGTATGAAAGAAGATATTTCATATTGTATAAATCCCTTGTGTTAGTGCTGCGTTTTATTTTATTTTAAAAAGTTCGTAAATTCCGCTGAGCTAGCCAGGCAAAATTAGAAACGAAGGTAAGTGAACAATTTCAAGTTTACACACCACAAGTATCTGTTACACAATACCCTTGTAGTAACACCCCAAATCGAGGCCTTGCCACAGCACTCTTTTAGTAGCTCCCAACGCGAGGCCGTGGCACAGCACTCTTTTAGCCGCGACCCAACCTGTGGCCCGATTAATTCGTCTGTAAACTAGAGTTTTTGTCTTGTAGGATTTGTTTTTGGAGTCGTCTTTGTTCTTTTTATAATATCTGATTAATTTTCTAGTATGACTGACAGAATGAAAGAAGTTCGTGAAAGTTTGAGAGCTGAGGGAGTACAAATTGGTTTTCAAGATAGTGTTCATGTGGAAAAGGAGAATCCAGAGGTCAAGAGTGTAGGAGAGACCCAGGAATAAAAAATTATGGCTTTTTTATTAAGTCTAAATCAAAGTATGCAGGGATAAAAAGAAAATATAAAAGAAATGGGGAAGGGGGAGTGTATTAAAGAAATGACTAAAAGATCTGATAAAAATACTCAGTTACGAGCAGAATTTTTGCAGAATATAGCAAAATTGGGGAAAGTTTAAGATTAGAAAGTGAGAAAAACGAAAGGAAATTTAAAGAGATTAGTGAAAGAATAACTTCAGGATTAGAGGAAACTAACCAAGCTACTGAGGAAATGAAATTTAAAATTAGAGGAATAGTAGTACAAATTGTAGAGGATATGGATGACGTTAAAGAAGAAATAGTTCAAATAAAGACGAATCAGGATGCAAGTGAAAGAGGTACTAGTGGGAAAATTAAAACTTTAGATCAAAAAGTAAATGAAATAGAGGAATGCTGTCAAGCTGGGTTTAAAACATTCAAATAGGGGTTAGGGGATTTTGAAAATAAGTTTGAGAATTTAGAATATAGAGTTAAAATATTCATGTTGTGGCACCGATGAGATGGAGTCCAACCAGTGTTTCGTTGGAACAACACTCAAAATTTTATGGGGATAATAAACTTAACCTTAAAATACTTTTAAATAATCTAAAACTTTAATACAAAGTAGCTGGGATGAGCAAACGAAGTTAAATATTGTGAGGTTCATGTTGAAGGGTAGTGCCTAAATTTGGTTTGGACTGATTGAAAGTTGTATTTCACGTTGTCAAATAACTAGATCCTCCTTTAGAGAACAAGCAAATTATAAAGTATTTAGCAGGTCATTTCAAAACGGAAGTAAGGCAATGCATAGCCTTACAAAATATTGTTGCTAGGAGCTGTTTTTAGAATATCTTCAACGTTATGATGATATGGGTCAACCAAGGAGAATGGAGACCAGGCCAAGGAGTCAGCCCATGAATGCATTTAGATTCCAGAGGAATAATGGACCATAGAGGAGTCAAAACAGACCATTTGAAATGAGGAATAGTCAAAGAAATAATTGGAATATAGTAAATGCCATCAGGAGTTGACGGGGGAAGAGAGAATAATGAATCCCGGACTATTGAGAATAGAACCGTTACCTAAGGAAGGGAAAATATGGCAAACGTACAGCGAAACAACTTGAATAGTAACAACGAAGATAAAAGGACAAATGCAAAAATAGTGAATCAACGTCGAGTAGGCAGGATTTCTAGATGCAGACAAATCAAGCGACGAATATATAGAAATTAATAAAAATAAACATTCGCGTGAATTTATAAAATTTGAGTTTGAAAATGATGAGAAAGTTAATGAAAAACATACTTTACTACCTATAATAAAATTGCAAATAGAGGGAATAGAGATAAAATTTCTCGTAGAAACAGGAGCTCAAACAACGTTTCAGAAGAATTAATGCAGAAAGTTTTCCCTATTAAAAGAAATAATTTGGTATCGCCGAATAATAAGAAGTTTGCAGTAGTCGAGCGTATTATAATTTTGAAACAAGTTGGGAATGATAAAAGTTGAGCAAGAGTTTTTCATATTACCAAAATTAAGAAATGAGGTCATTCTCGGAATGGATTTTATAAGTAAGATGGAAGATATAATAGATACCGAGAATGAGGGGATAATTATGGGAGATGAAAGGATTAAATGAGACGAAGAAGTCCATATAGAGGTACAAGGAGATTGTATAAATTTGAATCAATTTGAGAAGCAGATAAAAGGAGAAGAAGATAAAAGTTTAACTGGTGAAGTTAGAAGTGAAGTTGTAGCGTTTTTAGAGAAAAAGACAGAATTATTGAAAACTGCAGAAGATGATGTTAAAGAGATGAAGATAATAGATGAAACTGCTAGAAATAGTTTGATTTTTGGTGTTGAAACGGAGATAAAGAAACTTTCTGTGAATGCAGCTCTTAAAAATAAAATAAATAAAGGTAGTAAAGTATTAAATAGTGATGAAATAATTTGGAAAGTAGAACTTAATAATTTGTTTGGGATAATTGTGATTAGAGAATTAGATCGATATTTTAAATGGCATATGTATAAATATGGAGGAGTAATGTTCGGTTTGTCGAAACATTCATTTAAATATGCGGATGTAAGAAAGAATTGGAAGCGTAGGAAAAAGAAAGAAATTATTAAAATAAAAGGATGAGGGAGTTAAGAGTATAAGTGTGACTTATTTTGATAGGGGATTTGAAGATAATGTAGACCAGGAAGTAAGTAGTGCTCATATATGTTCAGGTGAAGTTAAGAATAAAGTAGAATCATTGTAATAGGAAGAATTGTATGAATTGGAAAATAGAAAGTTAAGAATTGCTACTGATTGTAAAAATGAGTTAAAAAGTTATTGATAATTAACGATTTAAGACTGAAGTTTATGCATATAATGAAGAGTAATTGAAGGCTGTACGATTTAAAAGTTACGTAAGTAGGTTAGATATAGAGATTCTAAACCATAATTTTTTCGACATGAGTAGTATAGCTAAGTAGTTGATGAGACAACTTCATGACAACTTTATACCTCATATTTTTTAAGATTACGATTGTTTAAAAAGGAATGAGCGATAATATGATGAATTATGTATGATAGTGAAGAGAACTCTATTTGAAATGATACTTGATGAGACCGTGTGTAAATACGAGAAAAGTTAGAGATATAGGATAGAAATGTTAGAGTGTAAATAAGATTAGTATAGAAGTTAAGGACAGTTTAGTTGATTATAAAATAAAAATAGACGGATTGTTAGAAAGAGAAAAGCCTAAGTATGAAAAGATTATGCTTGTGTATTACAAAACTTAGAGAATTAGTTATAGATAGCAAATAGTTAGAAATAAGAATAGTAAAATTACTCGTTTACGCGGAAAAATAACGCACATTCGAATATTATATTTTCATTGAAAAAAAAAATTATTAAGAAGTAGAAGTCAGTTACTTTTATTAAACCAAAACTGAATAATTGCATTTATTTTGAAGAGTTAAGAGTTAGTGTTAATATTATGATATAGAATCAATTCTCAGTATAACTGTATGATGAACGAATTGTCACGTAGGCCACAGCTAATTGTTCGTTCCACGCAAACGTTTGCCAATGATAACGGCGATATTAAAATAAATTGTTATTTACTTAGAGAAACATTCGGTGTGAATACATATTTAGGGAAATTGAATTGCTGGTTTGTTTATATCATAAATGGCTTGAACTAACAGGCATTAAAGCGCTTGAATAATGGAATCCTTTGTTTAGAACAGAAAGCTTTCTGATTGGTCATGGCGTAAGTGCATTTCGCCAAGTTTTTATACGTCGTTATAATGAAATTCCTGGAATGTTATACATAAGAGTAAATTTAGTTTGAAAATGATTGCTAAATTTTCTGCGGCCCAGTAAAATGATTCTAGAATAACAAAGTTCTACTAAGAAGTAAAAGTACAGATTGTGTTATAAAAGTTTAGTACAGTTTTTCCGATATTAAAACCATAAGTAAATTTGTATGTTTTAAATTAGTTGGATAATGTGAAGTTCTAGGGCTTCAAATGGCACTCCATATATTACTAAAAATATTACTCAAAATAGTACTACTCATGGTATTTCTTCAAATATTACTCCAAATGTTAATGCAACTATTACTCTAAGTGCTAGACTTCAAGTATTAGAGTACAAATACTAGTTCAAATTTTTTAATCCTCACGTCCCTGTTTACATCGTCTTTAATCTATTTGGAAGTAAACAGCCGATATTTAGTTGTTTACATTTAAGTGAAGAGGGCGGATGGAATTCATTTATATTTATTAAAACACCATAATTCGTGTAGAATTCAAGAACTTTGTTGGTTGTTTTGCAGAGGTAAATGCACCAATTTGTGTATTGGATTTTTTGGGTTTCTATATAAGAAAAGCCCCAAGCAAGTACATCTTAAGTATGGCATTCCCAGCTTTAAAATTAAAATAACTCCCAATCTGTCGCTTATCTCAAACTGTCGTATTTAAACTTTGAAATTGATGGTATACCCAAGCATACGAAGCGCTTGAATGGAAAATACTGCCACGATTATGCACATAAAAAGGTATTCCAAGAAATTTTCGTTTGTTTTGATGCAACCGCGGTAATAGCGTAATAACAAAATCAAATCAGAAATTTAAATGTTTTTTAAATAACTCGAACACTAACTTTTCGTGGAATGTTTATGAAATATTTTTTAACTCCTGACTGAGTAACTGTTTTTTTATTTAATTGAATCGTATCTCTTGCCAATTCCGAGATCTCCATTCATTATGCTTTTATCCTGGACACACTTTTAAGATAAAGAAATGTTTTAAGATAAAGAAACGTATTGCTTTTAACATGGTTGATGATAATACGGTTATAAAAACAGTATTGTTTGTTATACCCTCTCCTAAGCTAACTCTCCTTTATTAACTTTTCATCTAAACTTGATCAGTAGTATACATTAAAATATTTTTATTAGTTATTATGTAGCTGATAAGCTTAAGTGAGTTGCCTATTTCACAAGGAATCTCTAATCCGTTCGTCAAATACTTTACTAATAAATTCCAACGACAGAAACACATAAAGGTTGAATGCTTTCTCACAGGATGTACTCAAATATTTATCACGTAAATTACACAGCCAACTAAGGTAGGCTATTAACTAAAAGATCTCCCCGGAGAGCAATAACTAATTAGTGTCTGTGTAAATGGCAAAAAGCATCCAACTGTACTCTAAGAAATACGAACCAAACTTGATAAAAACTCGCAAACTTTTAGAAGTTTGTTTTGCGGCTTTTGCGTTTTGAAACAAACCATTCGCGGTTTGTTACTCATCAGTCAGCTCTGAGAGTGCAGCAACAGTTCAGATAACACGACGTTCATTGATTGGTTTTTGGGTTTTGGTTAATGAGTTTTGAAATAATCAGGTTTTGTTTATTTCGGTTTGTGAAATGAATCCTAAACCACTGAGATATCGCAGATTAATCATTTTTATTTATAGTGGGGAAACGCATACTGACACGACTGTTATTGGGCAACATGAAAAATGAATGTGCGCACAACCGTCAAATCTTTCCTTAAACCAGTTCAATCACCTCATAATAGCACTAACTACAACTTTAAGCGAAACATACTGCTTCATGTAGTGCAACAACATGAGATAGATTTTCGGTCCTTGAAAGCGTCTTTTTAAAAAGCTTTATTCACGAACTACAAACTATCAAAATTAGCTTTATTACATTATTTACCAATGGGCTTGTTTTATTTACAAACAACTTGAACACATATTCCTTAAGTACAAGTTAAATTAGATTGAATTATTACAAGTTACTATTTTAAATAACCAATAAATGATTGTGAGTAGCTTAACACTTCAATGTGAAAGTTATGAGAACCGAAGACTGACTGTAGTGGTAATGGTTAGTTGAGTACGCGCAATGATTTATCGCAGTTTATAAAGTAATTCCTAACCTAAATTATCTAAAGCGCAACTAATTCGTGAACATCTACTGCAAATTTCATCTCGGTTATTGTTGAATATATTAATCGTTAATTATCCATTTTCTACGAGCAGTGATCCTCATTTCATTTATAAATATGAGACAAAAGGAATTAAATTTGGTATCAGATTTGTTTAAAACGAAAATCTCAAACTTTGAAGTTAAATTAATATCACTTGGAACTGGTTCTAATATAAATCCACATGATAATAATTTTTCATAATTTAAAGAAACTATGCTGGACATATTATTGCAGTTAAGTTCTCGTATAAACAGCCTTGAATACTAAGTGAATCAAATGGAGAATTATAGTCCTAGAGATTGTTTACTATTACATGAAATTGCAGATTATGAACAGGCGAACCTTGATACCATAATTTTGAACACTTTAAGGGATGAGTTACGTAATACGTGATTTGCAGCTGCTAGCAATTGATCAACGTCATAGAATTGGTAAAGGCACCAAGAATCATTCAAGACCTATTATTGTGAAATTTACCTCATTTAGAGACCGCCAACGTATTTGGTTCAGTAGGAAACTCTTAACGGGTACTAAAGTGGTGCTTATTGAATCCCTTGGTGCTAACCAATATATGCTATTGAAAACGGCCAAGCAAAAATTTGGGCGCTGTGGATGCTGGATCTTTGATTCGAATGTAGTGATTCTTTCTCCGAAAGGTGAAAAAATGCCTCAAAGCTCGAAGGAATAAATTATCAAAGTAAAACCGACGCTTGAAGGCAGTTACGTAGTAAAACCACCGTAAACAGAGAAACAGTCGGATAATAATTAATTAAACTATTTACTGTATCTAGTATGAATTATTTCGTATATCTTTATTCTCATATATTTTATTTGTTTTTGTCGGTATCTAACTTGTGCTAGTATATGGTACCTAATAAATTCTGCATAGAAAATATCACAATAAATAATTGGCCAAGAAACCTCTGAATATGTACACATGCCGCTCTTGTGTCAGCAGCATTAATATTGTTACCAGCTACTTTTAGGCAACCCGTCAAACACACAAGCGCCGTAAGTAACGTATATACTACACAGGTCTATAATTTTCTAACATATACCGGAGTATGAATCATCCATTTAATTATAGCGTATATATAAGATCGGTGATTAATGTAGGAGTCTATATCAGAATGTCGTATATAAATCATCTCGTATATAGTTAGTGGTTCGTTACGTTCTAAAAGTCTTTAGTAAATATAAATTTATATTATGTGAAAGTGTCTATTGTACAGACAGCTTGTAGAATATATAAATAGACAAAAGTGAACTAAATAAATAGTAGTGTTAGTGTTGTTAATAGACCTATTGCTATGAATTTAGTTTAAGAAGATATTAGTGCTTGTAAATAGCATTAGTGTGATAGTGCTTCATTGTAATTGGACAGAAAACATCTATAAATAAGACATATACTGTTACTTAGGTTTGTGAATTATGAGTAATAAAGACTTTTATTGCTAGTAGTAGCCCGCTACACTGGTGTCAGGATGTGTGAGGTATACACTGACTAATTTAAAAAAAAATACACAAATGTCTAAAGATATTTGAGTAGTTTGTTTATGCCTGTTACAAGAAGCCAAAGTAAAATGGACGCAGAAACTTTAATGAATTTTCTTAAGGATTTTAACTCGAACTGGAATCGACCCTTAAAGAGTTTAAATACGGTATGGAAGTGACACTTACTAAAAATGCTGAGAAAATAAAAGAAAAAGTTAAATGAAAATGTTGCGAAAATAAGAGGAAAGTTGAATGAAAAGGCAGCCACGTTAGAACAAAGATTAATGGAAAGTCCCCTTGCATAGAGAAGATTTCACTGAACAGGTAAAAACAGTTGAACAAAAGTTAGACAGTAAATTGGTAAAAATGGAAGAAGATGTGATGATGCTGCGAGAACAAACGATTTCACTAACAACGCGGCCACTTGAATTAGCAAGCCAAATTGAAAATCAGAACATTCCAGAAATAAGAAGCATGGAAGAAAGCGAGTCATTATCTTTAAAATTTAAAGTGAAACCACCCACATTGGATGGCAAAACACATTGGGCCACATATTTGAAACAATTTGAAGCTGCTGCAATAGCCAACGGTTGGTGCAACAAAGAGAAGGCTATCTGATTAATTGTGGCCCTACGGGGGAAAGTTCTTAACATCTTGCAAACGATTCCCGATCACCAGCAGAATGATTACGGCATCTTAACATCAAAGCTTGAGATGAGATATGAAGACGCTCACCTTCAACAGGTTTATTATGCACAAGTTAAGAACCGCTCGCAAAAGACAAATGAAAGCCTACAAGAATTTGAAGCTGACATTGCCAGATTAGTTAGATTTGCATACCCAACGGCACCAGATAGCTTCGTCGAATAACTTGCTGTTCAAACATTTGTGGATGGCGTTATAGATGGCGAAATACAGCAAGCGCTAAGATTAGCACGGCAAAAAATGTTAGATGACGCACTGACTCATGCGCTTAAATTTGAAGCAGCAGAGCAGACATTATACTGGATGAGTCACAAAGTTCGGTCTGCCTTAGAAGAACCTGGTCAATCGCAGAACAGCATAGATGAAATAATCAACCGTGTGTTTAAAAAGCAAAAGGCGGAAAGGCTAGAAAGACGACGACCGCGTATATGGCGTCTGCGATGCTGAGCTGCGGTGAAGTTGGTTATATACAGAGACGCTGTACTCAAGCAAAGAAACAATCGGTTGAGCTAAAGCAGGTCAATGTAAGGGGGCAAACGTCGACAGCACAACGTAGTGCAGCGTAGATTATCATCCGTGCTGCATCGTCGATGGGAAGTCTGGACAGCATTTATATCGATGGTAGAATTAATGCTAGGGTTGTCCGATTACTAGTGGATACAGGAGCGACAAGGATTATTGTGAGACCAGATTTGGTTGATCGTGGAAAAGTGCTACATATATCGGTATGTCTTCGAACGGCAAGTGGTGAGAAAACTTCTACTCACGAAGAGACTGCGGTAACGTTGGGAATTGGAGACAAACTAATTAATTATCGGGTGTTGGTAGCTGAAATTACAGAAGCAGTGATCTTGAGAATGGATCTCATGAGAGAATATAGGTTTCATGTGAACATGAAAGAAAATGTGCTTCGGATAGATGATGATGAGATTCCATTTCAAGGGACGAGTAACCAGACGATGCAAGTTCGAACGATTTGTAATATGAAAATACCCGAGAAGGCGGAAATGATAGTAATGGGATGCCCGGATGGTACGCTCCGGGAAGGACAGGTATGCATGATGGAAGCAACTGAATCGGGAATGGGTCAGGGGGATTACTGATTGGAAGAATGCTGGTAAAGTTTCAAAATATGATACCAGTAAGGGTGCTAAACATTAATCCGCATACGGTGACCCTGAAGAAAGACATGATTGTGGGAACATGCATTCCAGTATGCCATATTAAACGTTGTGTGGACGACACAAAAGATAAACCAGCCAACGGTTGCTCACAGAAATTGCTGGATATGTTGATACCTTCGCGCCAAGGATTAAACGGCGATTTGGGTAGCTCTTTATTACAAAAATAATTTGGCAGTATCACGTATTTTATATGATAGGATTTACAATATTTTCGAGCATCTCGCAGTTGAATTACAGCTTGAGGAATTTATTATTGCTATTGTTGTTATTTATCGCTCGTCCTCCTTACACTACATTGAAGATATTGAAAATGACTTTTGAAGATTTGTATTCCAACTTATTAAGTATTACTAACCAAATTATTTGTATTGGTGATATGAATTTCAACTTGCTAAACATATACATAAACCAGGTATTGGTGGTAGTCAATTTTTGGCTACTGACAATATCATGGTCCTCAAATAAATCACTACGTATAAGTTTATTAAATTTTGGAAGAAACTTATGTCAAATTTCTTTAATCACTTATACTTTGTAACCTTCGAGACATTGATAGTTGAAAGTTAAAGGGGTATCTATTTACAATTTTAACTAAGCGTCTTCGCGGCAATCTTCAGAGTGGCATTCCTGGCTTACCAAATCTGCTGTTTTATCTCTTATAGAAGAGATCCCGGACCAAGGTACCGACAAAAAGTGTACAGTTCACTGCTAGAACCTTCTGGGAACGATGTCACGTTATAACATGCGCAAAACAGATTTTTCATCACCTGACGATCATCAGGCGACCGTTGACAGCCAACCGAACAATTCTTATCAGGAGGTCACGTAAACGTTCAGAAAGAGGCGCTTAACAAACTTAATGAAATTACATACAGAAGTTTAATATTTAAAAGGTTATGTTTCGCATCAAATACGCAACAGTGTTCAACCTATTAAGGGTAAACTGTCCGTAAAGTCTGTGCTACCGGTCAAATATAATGAACGAAATCACATGATGGATTATTGCCTACCAGAGAGTAGAAGATGCGCTTCGTGTAGAAAAACATAAAATTTTGTTTCTATCAAGTGCGGCGTTGGTGTATACCCTAAGACCTGTTTTAAAAATTATCACACGCAGTAATAAGCATAGTATTCCCTAACGAAAAGTTCGTATTTCCAGTTTATTTAAAAATAATTGTTTGCATTATTTACCAAGTAAATAAATCAATAATAAATGTTTTATGGTTTCTAATGCACTTCTTGCATTAATGGGTTACATATAATAAAAGTTCTAAAATATATTAATTAACCGTTTTAATTACCCTCAATAACTGCAGCAAGTACCTCGTATATGTTTCATATACGAGCAGAACATAATACGTCATAGGTTAAAGATTAGCGTCAATTGTCACAAAGTTATTTTAATTAAAAAACTCATTGATTGCATTTTTAAGCGCATAAAGGAACGAATTGCTTTTAATATGTAAAAAACTGCGTTTAATGCTATTTAAAAATAAAATTAGTCTTTGTTACATTAAGCTTAAAATGTAAACAAAAGGAAATTTTATATACATAAAGGAGAAAAACTGTTAGAGTAGGTCGTTGAAGGGTGTAATGGAGGATATAAAGAAGTTACTGAAATGAGACTGAGCATCCGGGAGCCATCTAGCAAACTTGAAAGGGTGGGCTTGATACATACGTTGGGGTTGAGATGATAATCCCCAATTTACAAAACTGCTGACCATAGAGATATGATCACGTTGATCTATTGAGCTCTGGCCTAACCAATAACAGCTCTCTACTGATAATAATGTTTCATAAATTGCAACAACAGGCGGTTTCTGTAATGTTTAGAAATTTTCATACTTCTATTAAAATAGATTTTGTATTTTTAAATAAACGTTGTTAAAATTCAGCAGGACTGGAATCCTCAAATAACCATTCTACAATGACGTCGGCGAATGGAATAAGCTTTTGTACAAAAACTGATAGCGAAGCAGCTAAATGCCTTAGGTTTCAAATACAAACTCAGAGATACAAAAGAGAGCGTTATATAGTGCTGCTTTAAGCGTACTTTTTCAGGCAACATCTCACATGTTTAAAAAGGCGAAGGTTTATCAAAGATAACTACTTGAATTATTATACGAGATGTGGCAACTAAATTGAAATATAAGGTGGGCTCTGGTGATAGGTGCCAGTGAAACAGTAGTGGATGCTCTACGTGTAGGACGTCAATGAAACAAAAATTGGGAGCGAGAGCTAAATCACCTACCTACTTACTCTACTTACTGTATCAACGACTAGCATGAGGTTCAATTAACGGGAGAGCATGAGTTTGGGCATGAGTTGAATATAGTAACTCAAAGTTTTCAGAAAAAAACGGAGCGCCACCGCATCTTTAAACATAAATAAAGATAAATTTAACTTAGTCTACTTTTTAATTCTTAGAACCAAATTTATTTAAAATTGGCTTTCATTTAAAAACAATTTCATAAATATAATAATCCTGATTTAAATAATGCCAATCATCAGTATTGGTATTTGTTCATATGTATTCACTTTCTCTAAAATATGTTAACCAAAAAGCAAGTACTTCATGAATGAATTATTGATATAAAGATTTATAATAAACAATTAGTAATATAAAAATAACATACGCTAAAATTATTACTTGACATGCAAGTGTGTTTTTGAACAAACAACATATGTATTTTTCACTTATGACAAACTAAATTATGTGTTTCCATTATCTTAGGTACAAAACAGAATTTCTAATTCAAATTGTTGTGGTGACAGTCTGTAACCATAAAGTAAAGCGTATCTTTAAAAGCTCACTTATTGTCGATATTCGTTGACATACGAATTGATGTATAATCTATTTTTTAAATGTATATTTCTCTTTGTCCCAAGCCTTGATACGGTTAAGGTCGTTCAGCAGTTGTTAATTGATAACGACATGGCTTTAAACAAATATGTTTAGAGCAGGCGAAAAAAGAAGACTGATAATGTAAGCAACACAGCTGGCATTCAAAGTTTTGTAAGGAACGACTAAGTTTTTTATATTTAGCCAGGAATGTAGCATGGCGTTCTAGAAACACATGCAACTAGCTTAAGGAGCAAACTAACGAATCTTACACATAATCAGTCTCCAACTTAGTCAAAACTTTAGGCGTATTTGAATCTTTGATATAGTTAAAACCTCTTTGGCGTTGTGTAAATTTTGGCGTAATTACAAATCCTATGGTATTAGAAGTAAAATACAGTTACGATTTGAAGTGGTTTTAACGACGTTGAAATCCAGAAGATTTTTGAAGTGTTTGCAGATCCAGTAATTTTGGCGGATGTACTAAATTTTTAGAGTAATTGGTTTTATGATGGTTTGTTATAGTCCCGGCGTCCGTATTCAGCGTCACTGCTACAGTTGGCAACACTGATACGATCCACGTTTTACAATATTGCACAATAATGACATAATTACGTGTCTAATTGTAGCACATACCAAATACGCGCAAGACCTACCAAAGATCGGTCACAGAGCAGGAAAAATTACACAACCTTGAATCACATAGAGACGTAAAAGCACAATACACACAAACATTACTAAAGCACAAAGAAGAAACTTGGAAAAAATTTTTAGTAGATCACGAGAACAATCAACCACCAGATACTCAACAAACAAACAAGCAGAAGAATTTACAGAAAACGAAGTACTGGATGCACTGATGAAAGGCAAGAAAACGAAAACACCCGGACCGGATGGAATACACAACGAGACTTTACAAGTTTTACGCACAAAATTATTAAAACCACTTACCTCATTAATGAACGAATGTTTGCAGCAGAAAAAGGTACCGAACATTTGGAAACAATCCTTAACAATAATAATTGAAAAGGGAAAGGCCAAGGAAATCGCCAACCCCTCAGCATACAGACCAATCTGCCTCCTAAACAACTTAAGCAAGATACAGGAACGACTGATTTGCAAAAGACTACAACAACACATGACAGAAACTGGTGAACACCCCAACCAATACGGATTTAGGACGGGAAAATCTACAGAGGATGCCATAAATGAAACTCTTAATACAGTACAAACCAGCAATGACAAATATGTTGTCACAATATCCATAGACATAAGCGGAGCATTTGACAACCTCTGGTGGCCATCACTCTTGACAAGACTACAACACATACACTGTCCAAGCAACATTTACATGACAATAAAACAATACTGCCAAGACAGGTACACGACACTACAAAGAACTACCGTGAAAGCATAAAAACTATTAACGAAAGGATGCCCACAAGGATCTGTCTGCGGACCCATTTTCTAGAACATAGTAGTTGAGGAACTGCTTGAGATTCTTGGAGGAGCAGAGGAAGTGTTGGCTGCGTATGCCTATGTAGACGATATTATTGCTGTTGTCGGGGGAAGATCTCGCTCGGAACTCCAACGAAAATCGAAACATTGCATGACGCTCGTAGACGAATGGTGCGACGATAACAAATTACAGACATCCAAACACAAAGTAACCTACACATTAATGAAAGGGACACTGACAGTGGGACCGCGATTTCACACACAAGGGACGCTAGTTAGAAGAACGCAAACAAACACCTACTTGGGAGTCAACATTGACGAAAAACAAAACTTTTGGCAACACATTTTAACAGCGTGTGCGAAAGCGAAAACTGCAATTGTAGATATAGCACAGAACAAATACCGACTACCCTTGAAACGGGTACACCTTTACTTAAATGCAATATTAACAACAATAATGGCATACGCTGCTAGCTGCTGGGCCCACAGACTCAATCTGGTAAGGCCAAGAAACAAAGTAAACCAAACCCAAAGGGCGATTCTAATACGACTGACAGGAGCGTACCGAACAACGGCTTTGGAGTCACTGTCAGTCGTGCTAGGAACGATCCCTTTAGACCTGCAAATTAAAAAAAGGGCCGCAATATACTGGCTAAAAAGAGAAGACCAAACAAAAATCAGGAAAATATTAGGTCGGGAAACGCACACAAAACGCAGCAATAATACAAGAATGGCAACTACGTTGGAATAATGCTACAACCGGAAGACGAACTTATGCACTGTTACCAAATGTACAAGAAAGACTGAACATGACGCACATTAAACCCTCAGACGGACTAACACACTTCCTAACGGGACACGGACCATACCCCACATATAGACATAGGATGAACTTTGTAGAAAACAATACATGCGCATGCGAAGCAGAAGGAGACCCGGAACATCTACTGAGGGAGTGTCCTGGACTGCAACAAGAACTACAGAGAATACGAAACAGTATAAGGGACAAAACAACATACCAATTGCTACGAGATCCGGAAATGACCGCTCACCTAAATAATACTACACAAATTATTACCAAAAAGGCTCATGACGAATACATACGGCATCTCAGAAGAAGAATATAACCCACCAGATCACAACATTCAAGTGGATAACAAAACATCCCCTACTTATGAGTCTAACCAAGGCCGGAAGATATGGCAACATCTTCTTCCGGAATCCTTATGGACTACCTACAAAAAAGGCAAGATACAACCAGTGATACAAAATATTTCTGGTTGGGAGGGAAAATAAAATTTAGCCAGATTAGGGACGAACACTTCCTAACAAATTACAATAACAAACAACCAATAACTTGATCAAATAATACAAGTATGAAAACTAAAATATTAACATATTAATATATACTCACATCTAAGCACACACACACACCAACACACACATGCACACACTCTCACACACACGCACACATAAACGCACACAGAGTCAAGCATCTAGTAAAGGGAAAATGCGCATAACACGCAAGGTGAGTACTAAGTACTCCGAACTCACATTGCGGTTGTGTGGACTAACCTAAGACATTACACACATGTACACACGCACACACACATGCACACACGCACACATACACACACACACACTCGCACACCATCCCACACACACACACACACGCAAACACAGCAATACTGAAACATTTTGATCTTACTCCAACCTCAGGTTGCCGAAGGTCGGGGTCTAGTAAGATGTTACAATAGTATGTAGCAGTTAAGTAGGTAAAATAGGTTAAGTTAAAATAAAACTAACAGCAAAACATCAAATATAGCACATGTACAATAGGGCATAGAACGGTATGATTTAAAATGTTAGGCGCCATACCAAATAAGCTGTTTTGGGAAATAAATAAATAAAATAAATAAATACCAAATACGTTTACTATGATACAATTTGCCCCTTAAAAAGGTAAATAAAGCGAAGTACTCACTTAAAACGCGCCTTGCAGTTGATCTCAGGGTATCTCCTTGTTTCCGGGTGGATTGCGTCACGCCATTATTGAATCCAAATTTATTTGTTTTCCCTCTTTTGTCGTTCGTAGCGATACGGTAGGATACAGGTAGGGAACGATGAGGTAGAGATAAAAGGAAACCTACATCCTAAAAAGGGAACAGACAAAAAACACGACACAGGCAAACGTTACCGTTCGACGTCTCGTGGCTAATAATCCTGTCCTGTCGTGTCGCAAACCGTGCACTTCCGCATCACTCCGCGCTTGCGCATTCTTTTTCGCCGACGCAACTGTCCGGGATGGCGGAAATAAATAAGTCTATTTTAAAATAGTGGCAGGAATTCACTCACAAATTTGAAAGTGTACAATGCCAATTTTGGCATGTAGCAGGTTTAAGATTTGATTGGAACAAGTTTTACAAATCCGTTGGAAGACTTAGTATTGTTCTAGAATTTTTGGTGCTGTTAAAATTGGATTTGGTCCGATTCCTGAAATGAAGTTTAAAAGAATTATACATTTTAGGTTATGCAAGTATTTTATAGATTTAGAATTCAGTAGTTGGGATTTCAGTGCTTGATTGGAATATTGTAATTCATATGAAGATTCTGGAATAAGCAGTTCAGTAATTTTCGATATAAACATCTGTTTACCAGGCAGTAAGAACTTTCTAATTTTTCTATGATTAGACTATATTTATACAAGTATGGTTATATTGTCAACCTAAGATAATTTTTCTTGAGTGTTATCACAAAGCTAAATTTCAATGCGTTAATTATGAGAATTTAAATTATTTAAACTAATTCCTGTTGTTATAGCAATTGACGCAGAGAGATTTTAATTTTTGGTTTGCAGAGTAAATTTATTAGAAATACATTACTTTTTGTAATGATAATACTTAATAACAACTACTTAATAATTTGTTGCCACATCAACAGGTTCAATGCCTGCCTTCTTTCTAGAAAAGGTCCCATAATGAATTGGACAGCCAAAGTGTAAGAAATAATTACAAACATACCTCCTCCTCTCCTCTTGAAAGGATAAATCTATCGAACAAGTGAAAAAGAACTAAGAGGCACTGACAATAGAAAGAGGACAAATTTTGACCAAGAGCCCCTTGATATTTTCATGTATTGTCTTGAGCTCTGCAACTCGCGACACGTTGTTTTTGCCAGGAATAACACGTACAACTCGACATAATTGACGTTTTGGAGGTGGTAAGTTTGATTATCACCGTGGCACTGACTTCCAACTTATCGCAGTTTTAACGCCACTTAAAACTAGTTTGCAACTCACTAACATGTTCTTTTGACCATCACTCCCAAAAGCGAAGCTGTACTTGTTGTACGTGTTGAAAATGCGGCAAGCGATTAATAGGTGTTTGAAGAAAATTATGATCGGCATTTGCATTTGATCGACGTCCGATTAATAGATAAGTTGGCGTAAGAAGTTTTAAAACTTTTGGATTGTATGAGAGAGGAGTCAAAGAACGCAAATTTAAAACACTTTCTATCTGAACCAGCATAGTAGAATATTGTTCAAAAGTATAAGATTGTCAGCCGACTATACGTTTTAAATGAAACTTTAGGGATATTACACACGCTTCCCATATGCCCCCAAAATGAGAAGCATAAGCAGATATAAAATGCCATGTTATACCTTCTGATACTAAGCTATTGATAAATTGCGATTTGTTTTTAGAAAAGAAATCGTTAATTTGTCTCAACTCAGATTGAGTTTTAACAAAAGAAATCGGTCATTATCTAAATATAAATGTAAAAGTTTGCCCCGGCGGAAAGTAAATCTACGCAATGCCGTTAAAAATGCCTCTGAAGAGAGACCTGTGACCAATACGATACGGACAGCCTTAATTTCAAAACTCACAAATACAGCTACCTAACATTTTAGAAACTTGTGACCACGACCTAATCGATCCTTGTATAAAAAAAGGACCATCGTAATCAACGCCGACTATTGAAAAAGGAGGAGCAGGATCTACTTTCTTCTTGAGTAATGGTACCATTAAAGAATGTAATGTCTTAGACTTAGCACCAAAAAAAAACAATGCAGCCCTGTACCGTTTGACGAGCTAAATCTCTAGCCGAAACGCAACTGCTTTTACGAATTGACGCTAATAATAATTGAAGCCCGGCATTATATACAATTTTATGCTCGTGCTGAGAAATAAGTCTTGTTAAATGTTAATGTTTCGGTAGATTTGAAGGATGCTTTTTGTCGAGAGGTATAGTCGGAGTATTGGAGTCTCCCACCAACTCGTAATAACCTGCTGTGTGGTTTGCGCTAGGGCAAAAGACAGAACTGACGATGACGCGATGGTCGATACGCGCCACGACGCCAAGTCGAGCAGATGCTCCACGATTCAACGTCTGAAGAGCGCAATCACACAAAACATCGATTATGGACTGTGAAGAACAAGCAAGATTTAAAAGAAGCAAGAAGATCAAATACGCGCAAACTAAATCTCGGGAAAGGCAAAGGAGTAACAGATAACTTCTAAAAGTTATTCGTTGAAAATAATATCGGCATCGGGCTTATACAGGAACTCGCACCTGTATAACCATAAAGTAACAGGTTTTGGGAGAGGGGTTACCATATTGAACACGGATAGCGAACGACCGCGCAGCGGAATAGTAATAAATAATGGGACGTGTGCTGAAAAAATATTAAATAATTTGTCGAACGAATTTTTAACGTCTGCCGAAGTAAAAACAGGATCAAAACGTTCTAGCTAATAAGCGCGTACCTTCTGCCGGTAGACGCCCGTCTAGAAAATCCCCAAACCCAGGACTTGATAAATCAAGTAGAAAACGTTATTCTCAAAATCGGCAGAAATAAAAATCTAATCAACGAGGGAGACTTTAATGCCAAAAAGCCATTATGGGGTAGCTCTATCGAAGACGATAGGGGCTCGCAGGTTGCTGAACCTTTGATGCAATAGGGCGTCTCAGGAGAAATAAGAGAACAGCGGAAAGTCAAGTATAATCAAAGCAACCGCGAATATAAAACATTAATCGAATAAACGAGAACGAATAAATTAAAAGAATTCTGCACGCGTAGCTCTGAGAAGGAAGCCTGGGAACTGCATACCGCGTAATTAGAAAAAAATAACAAAAAATCGCGCTCGGTAGTATAAAGAAAGCAAATGGCGAATACACTGAAAGTTTTAAAACCACGGCGGGATATTTACTAAAGCAATTCTTCCCATCGGATAATCCCGAGGAGGATGAGGGGTCGCACTATTTGGTACGTCGAGAAGCTACTGAGACGCAAGGGATAGGTGCCGATAAGGCAATCCTAAGTCACAAAGCCTAAAAGGTTCTTAGGAGGATAAACCCTAAAGAGGCACCGGAACATGAGGGAATCACTTCAGATGCGCTATGGAAGCGTGCCTATTAGTCCCGCGTGTTTTTATCGGGTTGTTTAATCTTTGTTTGGAGAGGAACGTATTTCCGCGTTGCTGGAAGGTCCAGAACGTGAAATTTATCCCTAAACCCAAAAGGCGGATGCGTCAGACCCGGGCAGCTATCGTCCATTTAGCTTGCTATCGATGATGGAGAAAGCTTTGAATCGAGCAATGACTACGCGAGTTGAGCACTTATTGCGAGACAGCGACGGTTTTAATAGCCGACAGTGCTGTTTATAGAGGGAAAGCCGACTATCGACGCGTTAGAGTTCGTTGTCGGGGAAACTAACCATGCAAGAGATGCATAGAAGCACTCTGTCGCTGTTGGTTTGAACATTTCAAGAGCATTTGATGCTGCCTGGTGATCATTAATTGTTTGCGAGTTGGAACGTAGGGATTGTCATCGGAACTTGATGTCATTGGTCAAAAGTTATTTCTCAGGAAGATTGGCACAGGTTGAAATTTCGGTTGAAGTTTTGTCGTGAGAGGTGGAAAGATGTTGCTCGCAAGGGTCATGTTCTGGTCCCACATTTAGGAAGTTGTTATATGAGAACAACTTTAGGGTCAAGTTGCCCACAGGATGTTCAATCGTCGGGTTTGCGGATGATACGCTTTTAATTGTCAGATCGCGATTGTTAATGGATATTCGTACAAAACCAAACGAGGCGCTGAATAAATTACACAAATGGTCTCAGGAGATAAAATTAAAGTTTAACACGTCGAAATCAGAGGCGCTTTATTTCGGGACGAAACCGAAACAGCGACCCTCTAGGGGTGGGGAAGGGAGAAACCCTGTTCAAAGAAGCCATCACATACCTCGGTGTCAAGTTAGACTATAAATTAAATTGGAAAGCGCGAGTACAGTATGTAAAAAATAGGACAGCGAAATCTCAAATAAAATTATGACAACGGCGAAAATAAATTGAGGTTTCAAGGGCGAATCGCTGAGGACAGTCTATGCCGGAACAATATAGGCGGCCGTGCTGTACGTAATGCCTGTTTATGCGTAGGGCTGTATAGTCAGGGAGATGCGTCAATTGAAGAGCGTTCAACGTATAACCGTAGTAAAGGCGGCGAAAGCGTAAAGGACCATTTCCGCGGAGGCGGTCCTGGTGATCAATGGGACTTTCCCTATCGAATATGTCGTTAGAGAGATTATGGATAGGAGACTAGTAGATACAGGGAAAGGGCGCGAAATTATCGAAAGTATTAATCTTGATAATAGGGAAGTTGAGAGCAAAATCGAAATTCGCGAACTGGAGTACTATCTTCTAGTGCGAATTGGCTGCCACACGAGAAGCTATCGATTATGTGATAAATCACACGACAGTAAATCAGCGCTGATGGCCTTAACAGATATGAACACCTCGACAGACTTCCAAGAGAACGTCTGAAGTATAGCACATACGGCGCTCGAGTTTCGACATTTAAAGTTCTGTTAGGTTATATCGTACGATGGTAACAAAGGAAATGATAAGGCGGATGAATTAGCTAAAGAGGCCACGACGGGCGACTTCCGGATATGACACACGTCGATACCGAGGTCTCTGATTTAAAGAAACCTGCAAAAAAGTCAATACGACAATGGAAAGAGAAGTGGAATAACACTGCTACGGACAGGTTGACAAATAAATTTATACCGAGCATAGACGCCAGAGATAAGATAGAGGTGAAACTCGATCATAAAATGGTGCAGATAGTAACAGCCTACTTGCGAAGATTCAATTTAACTGACAATGACCGCTGTTAATGCGGTGAGAGCGCAGAAAGCGCAGAGTGCTATTTGACTGCCCACTCGAGGTGACAAATCGAGGGTTAGCAGATAAAAAATTAGCTATTGAAGGACTTGCATGGCGAAAGAGCACAGAAGAAGTCGGGGAAGTGGCTAACCAAAATGCGTTCTAGAGCCTTTAAAGAATTTGCGGGGAGGGTTGCGAGATTAGACGGTGATAACCATGCGTAAATGGGATGGTGAGGGAGGTGGTGGAAGGTTTGGAAAATTGAATTTGACTTGGCATGATACAACTAACATTTAAAATAAATTTTTAAACCAAAAAGAGAAATAACCAAATGTCTATTATGCACGACGAACCCCTACACCACACTAAAACAATCACTGTCTCACCTAAACGCGCGGAAAATCGGGTATAAATCAAAAATTTTAGATATCGGGCAAATAATAAGCTAAATCAAAACCAACGATAAAATCAAATCAACCAATTAAATCAAGCAACTAAAATAGAGTGAAACCGGGCATCTCCACAGAACTTAAAAGTGATAGTGGTTCTGACCCCTCCAGGACTGTTAGTACATAGCCGCCAGAACATTAGCAGTGCGTATCCATCTCCCCTTAGCAGTAAGATATAAATAGGTGCGAGTAGACGATCAGATCTTCGGCTACCGGAGAAATTATTATCGCAGTAAGAATAAAATTGTGGCAGCTGCACTCGCATAAGCATTGATTTGTATTAATAAGTAAATTTTGAATTAAGTTAACGAGCCCGTTTTTAGTGTAATGGCGCTAGCCGACTTAATGCGTATGCGAGTGCTCCTGATAATTTGGGTTATGCTTTTTGAAATTCTATACAGTGCCACACGCTTAATGCTTATTTAGTTGTTTATTTATATATTTATATTATATTTATTTTTATATTTATATTTTTGCCCGTATTTTATTGTTTTGTGGCTTGATTTGATTTGTTTGATATTTTACCGCCTATTTTTGGTCGCAGTATCTATAGGAGGAAAGATTGGAATTATTATATCAGTTAGGAAAAGTTAGAAACGAATTTAGGCTGAAATTAGATTAAATTACTTAGACCAGGGAAAACAATTCTGTAAATTTATTGAGCAGGCAAATAACTGGATTTACTATTAATATATTTGGTTATTAATTAGAAATTTGAATCCATTTTTAAAAATTAGTTAGATACATTTGGATAGTTTTAAGATGACCCTTCAGGTCGCATCGGTAAGCAGAGCTGGCGACTGCTATCCGGTATTAGGAATCCCTCCTCTTCTACTTTTTGTTAGTGTTTTGCTGAGCAAACACGCTCCAAAATCAACGCTAGGGATACCATTATTCATACGGCAACTTTAGTTTTAGTTTATAGATTTCATTTTGAATCGATTAATTTTGAAGTCAGTTTAAATTTTAAGCATGTCTATTTTTGAGCATTTGAACCCAATGTAGTAGGTTTGGGTAGAGCATTAGGGCCGTGGCTGCAAGCATAGCGGCCGTTATTTATATTATATTGCCTAACGGATAGTAGGTATTATGATCTGGTGGAGTATAAATTTGCGAGTGTGGTTTGTTAGGTGTACTGATTTTGGAGGCGAGTGATGTAGGTTGTGTAGGATAAGTTTAGCTTTGTTCCGTAGTTTTGTTGTGTGTGTGTAAGTTTTCAGTCTAGTATCTATGTGGAGACTTAGATGCAGTACGGATCGGAAGAAGGTAAGTGGAGAATTTAAAATATGGACTTTGGGGTTACGTCGAAGGCCAAGGAATCCTTTCGGGAGGATCATTTTGGATTTTGAGGGAGAAATGGGTTGCTTGTGTAGGAGGGACCATATTTCGACGGATTTTATACGGATGGAGGCTGTGTGTTCTAAGGATATGCTAGAATCTGCATGAATTAGGAAAGCAAGATCGTATGTGTAGGCGTAGGTAGATGTGTTAGGGATATTGAGATTAAGGAATGGATTAATTAATGCTTGGTGACAATCGTGGGGTAAGAGTTTCGTGATGGAGTAATTATTGGTGGATATGGTGGCCGTTCAGGATGTGATATATGATTGAATTAAATGGAATGATGCGGCATCGTAAATGGATTGTATTAAATTGAGTGTGATAATGAGAATTTTTGATTTGGTAATATATTTGTTCAAGAACTTTCAAAATAGTGACCAGTGCCAGGTTAGTGTTGTAGGACTGAGTTTTGTGGAATTTATAAGGTGATTGGTTTGCAAAGATCTTTAATGTAATCGGGTTATGGTTACTGGTTTGTATTAGGTGGATAATTATCAAGGAATCTATAAAGCTATTGGCAGATGGAGTAGCTAGGGTGATACCAATGTTGGATTTATGTTGAAAAGGTTTCCAGGATGTGATGGTCAAAGGGTATTTATGGTGTTTAGATGGTGTTGCTGGATAAAGCCTTTTAGGAGTATGCCTCTTTTGCCAGTGGTGTCTTTAGACTATAATGTTGATTTTGCATTTGCATTAGTGCAGATTATTGTAGCGGTGTGTCCAATAATTTGTAGTGTGTTGTCTAAGTGCTGTAAGTAAAGTTGGATGCTTGTGTTGTACTAAAAGTACGCTGAAATAACGTGCAGTGCCCCTGTTTTTCAATGTATTTATATGATTAGGATTTTTGACGTGGAGAGAGATAGGATTACAAAGGAATCTATAGAGGAATCATTTGTCACTATAGGTGAATAGGTTACGATCAGTTAGGTTGAGATGTACAAAGGATTTAACTTGGGAGGGGAGATTTGGGATTTTGTTATTAACAAGGTACGGGTCTTCAAGGATGGCTATGGATATTTTATGTTCTTAAAGGACATGGTTTCTAAAGTTGCGGAAAGGGAGTGTTGAAGATTAATCTGGATAATTCGTAGGTCAGAAGATGATGGATGTTGGTTGACGGTGTGAGGCAAAGGAGCCTGGTTTGGAAAGGAATTAGTTTCAATAGTCTGTTCGTAGCCTTGAGATTTTTAGGGATTGTTTACAGACGGGACATTCTAGACTGGTGACTAAGTAATTGCGGAGGCGGCAGAGACAGAGACAGCTACAGCAATAGGGTTGTTGCGATTGCTGGTTGGGACACAATCTTGTGTGATTCTTGGTACAATGGTCGCTTGTGATGGCAGATCTGCAAATTGCAATGATTATAAATATAGCTCTCCAGTATCTCATAATATAATTGAAACACAAGGCAAAAATTTCGAAAATATGAAAAACTAGCAAGAGAAATTAAACATATTTGGCAACTCAAGACTATCAAAATTATATAAGTAGTTATATCCACCTAAAATATCCTAAATGTAGTATTACCATTAGCCTTATAAAAAATTGTTAATTTCGTAATTGTTAATTTGAAGGAATAAATAATAATAAATAAATAAATAAAAACAAGAAAACTCAAACGAAAAATGAGATTATAAAGCAGCAAAAATGAAGAAATTGGTATCCATTTCTGCTTCTTATATAGTTGGATTGGAACCTTTAAATCGTGTATAATTTGTGCAATTTTTGAGCTAAGCGCTATATGCTTGGCATTATGTTGTAAGAACAATGCCCAAACGAATAGGCTATTTACTTTTTACAAAGTTTACCATTCAAGCTTTACACACATACAGACGTGTACATCTTTTGCATTTAGCTGTGTCGAATGTAGAATGAATATTTAATAGTATATTATGATACAAGTATATACGAGAGTTTTTAAAGCACGCGAAACGTCGCAAGTGCTTTATAGTCACTTTTTACTGAGTATCGTACTCTATTCTTTAATATACCTGCACTAAAACTTTATCTGTAGGTTACTAAATTTATTTTAATATTCTAAATGTATTTTGTGAAGTAGGTTACTATACGTTTTGATTTATTGTTGCCATAGATATAATAGTAGTTTTCAATTAATTTGACACTTCAGTTGATTGATATTTTGTGCATAGTTAAAAATGTTCAACGCAGAACAAGTATCAAGTGAAATTGAAAAGTTGGCAGCTGGGGCTAAATCAAAACTAATTCCTGAAAAATCCAGGGATGTCCATTATATAGAATACAATAAGTTATTACTCTGGATGGAGAACAAATTTACCCAGTGTTAATGAATAAGTTGTGTCGGCTTATATATTGGAAAAGTCCAAAACATAAATTTTCTTCACTTTAGTGTTCCCATTCGAAGCCTCGCGCAATCTTAATAAAAAAAAAATGTCATAGTTTCACCATCCTACCATAAATTGCATGCATTCATAAAAAGAACAAACAAAGAATGTGATCCTAAGTTTTTACGAAAGAATTGTTTTAAAAGTTTTTCACTCAAGCTCCAGATGATATTTTTCTATTTTTGAAAGTTGTCGGTATTTGTGATATTTTCGGCTCGTGCTGGCTCGACGTATACGTAGTTATTTTATTTAAATATTTGCTGTAATTTATTATTTCATTTATTACTATTCGACACTATTAGGTAGTGTCAATATTATATTTAGTTTATGCTAAACCAGTATTGTTGTTATCGCATTCGCGTCAAGTGGACAGCTAACTGGGATAGGGCAGTCCAGCAAGTGAAGTGATAGCTATCGGGCGACTCATCTTTAATACAGCGAAACACTGTAGTGTTCGTTAAAAACCATTTACTTTTTTCCATCCCTCTTTTCCCAATTTCCTCAAAGTGCACAAATCTACGTTACAAGATTCGACTGAAGCTACGACCATTATGGTGAGTGCTTGGTGATAAGAATTTTTACGTTTTCATTTACTGTTCATATTTACATTATTGTTTGGCGTAAATATAAGGGTGGTCTGCTATCGAAGAAACTTTCAATTACAATATTTTCTTTCCCTGAACGCATTCGCGCCATTCAATTTGATCACTTCGAGCCGCAATTAAATCAAAAGAATTATTCAATAAAAGTGCGTTTCTGTTTGCAAAATAAATTTAAAACTTTATGTGCTTCGCATTTGCTGTATAATATCAAGCACGTGGTGTTTCCCTCTTAAAAACGAATTTAATTGCTATAAGTTATTTAAAATTTAATAAGTGACAATCTAAACTCATTAGATTCGAGTATTTATTACTACACTTAAATATTAAACAGCACATGTGCGAGTATTTTCTTTATATTCAGCAAAAGCCCATATGCTATGTATTTGATAGCTTTTCTAATAAATTCCGAGGTAGAAGTCTACATCACCACAGGTTATTAAAATATTTCCTTATTTAAGTAATAACATACTTACGCTTTTTTTCAGAGATCGCTGGTGCATTAATTATTTTTTTTCAATTATCAATTTCATTATATGCAACTACGAATTCTCCGAAAAATAGGATTACCTTTCATTTCGTTTCAAAACATTTACGGTTTCGCTTTGCTTTTAACATTGTTTCTATAATAGAAACTTAATTTGCATTTATTTACGTGAATAGTTACCTATTGATTTTTCACGTATTACTAATTTTCTTAAGGTAAAATGACTCAACAGCGTAGGCGACTTGAGTATAAAAGAAAGGTTTATGCTAAGCGAATCACTGAAGTGTATAACTTGTCCGTTAGAGCGGCCAATGATAATACGTTTTTGCCCGACTTTAACACTCGTTACGGTCACCTACAAAGCTCTTTTGATGAGTTTTTTGAACTTCACAATCAAATCATAGCCATTACGGACGACAATAAATTTGAGGAGAAGGAAGTTATAAGATTTCAAGTAGAACAGTATTATTACGCGGCAAAAACGGCACAACAAAAATTAAACCCAGTTGTTTCTATAGCGTCACCTTCTACTACTGATTCGGTAGAGGTCGCTGCAAAATTACCTCCACTTAGCATTCCCATTTTCAAGGGCGATCAAAAATTATTTAGAATGTTTTATGAACTGTTCGAAACATTATTGTCAAAAATGATAATTTGGCATCTATCTAAAAGCTTCAATACCTCCTATCGTTTCTGGAAGGAGAAACTTTAAGTTACTTTCAGGTATTCCTATTACAGGAGATAGTTTTCTTGTCGCCTACGAAAAGTTGGTTAAAAGATATCAAAACAAAGGACTTTTAGCCGCCGAATGGATCAACAATATAATGAAGGCTAGATTAAAAGGTGATACAGCCAAAGATTTAAGCAATCTTCTAAATACGTTTTTTGAATCTACTTTAACATTAGACGTTCTAAAATTCGAAACAGAAAAATGGGATTTTTTACTTTTTCACATTCTTTTACAGAAAATGGAAGCTACAACACGCATCGATTTCGAGGTCGAGTAAAGTGAGATAGATATTCCCACTTTCGACAATTTAATGTTATTTCTCGAAAACAAATGCAAGGCGCTTAGGTCAGTGCAATTTCTAAGTATTCCTACAAGCACAATTAATTCTTCGTCGCAGAAAATTAACAATAATTCATTTAAAAGTTTTCAAAAAATGCCTTTATTTACGTTTTTGTGTAATGAAAACTCTACTCAAAAGCAAAACCTAACAACAATTCCATTACCTGCCACATGTGCGGTCAAGGGCACGTTCTTTCAAAATGCGCTGAATTTTTACTCAAAAATTCAAATGACAGATTTGCGTTTGTAAAGCATAAGAAATTATGCATGAACTGTTTACATTCCTCACATTCTTCGCAAAACTGCAAGTTCCTCTTTTCGCTGTCGTTTTATAAAGTAAAGCATCATACGACTTTGCATCCTTCCGGGCCCACGAATGTTTCGAGTACAACACAGGCATCATCAGCCTCCAACACTTTAGCAACTAATACTGCAACAATAAACAATATTTCGGAAAATATTTTCCATAGTCTTTGCGGAGTTACCAACTCGCAGCAAAGTACAGTTCTTTTAGCTACTGCGATAGCAGATATTAGCGACAATAACGGATGTTTCCGACCTATAAGAATGATGATAGATTCAGGTTGTCAATGTAGTTTTGTAAGTGAAAGATGTGCTTTACTTCTATTTTCGGTCTTAATCAGATGGTTTCCTGCTCAACAAAAGTATTGGCGAACTTCATTTGAGGCAATTGTTGTTGCAAAACTTTGTTCGGATATGCCCCCCCCCCTATTCTATAAAAAACGAAAATTAGTCCCATTTACAAGGACTTCAACTTGCAGATAAGTCCTATTTTTTGTCTGGTCCTATTGACCTAATAATAGATGCAGAAATCTTTCGGCAAATTTTAAAAGCTGACAAGGTAGTAGGCGATCCAAATCAACCTTTGGCCATTAATACATTATTTGGTTGGGTGGTCGTAGGAAAAGTTACCAACAAGATTTTCTTTCTGTTCAGTCATTTTTTACCGGCGCACAAGTGCCTTTGCAAATTTCTACTCCTTAATTCTTGGAAATTGAACAAATTCCTTCAAAAACTTTCTGTTCTCTTGAAGATAAAAAATGTGAAGAAATATTTCGAAACACAGTTACCCAAACCTCTTCAGGTCGCTTTCAAGTTTCATTACCTTTTCGCGATGAACAGCCTGATTTAGGTGATACTTATTCTCAAGCTTTTCGGCGGGTTCTTTTTCTCGAAACCAAGTTACTAAAAACACCTGAACTCTACTTAGCGTATTCAGATCTAATGAAAAATTCCATACAACAAAATGAGATGTCTTTAGTAACAGAGCCTGACATAGATAGTTTGCTATCTTGCTATCTACCGCATTTCTGCGTGGTCAAACCGCACAACGTTGACATCAAAATTAGGGTTGTGTACGACGGTTCTGCAAAAGGTTCTAAAGGAATTAGTCTTAATGATACTTTATTACAAGGCCCTAAATTACAAAAGGATATTTTTTTTACTTATTATTTTCCGAATGTATCCAGTAGTTTTTATGGCAGATATATGTAATATGTCAAATGTTTACTCAAATGTTACTTACTCTACGCCACAGAAATTTCCAAAAAATTCTATGGCGATTTTCTCCATACGAGCCAGTTTCTGAATATTAACTAAATCACGTGACCTTTGGCCTAAACTGTTCGCCCTACTTAGCAATGCGTACCATAAATAAACTGACACACGTAGAAAAAAAACTTTTCCCCGTGCCAGCCGTCTGCTAACAACACAGATGTATGTTGATGACGTTATTGCCACGAGTACTTCCGTTTCTGAAGCGCTATGTCTTCAACAAGAAATAAATCTGCTAAAATCAGTCAACTTAGAATTGAAGAAATGGGTAAACAATGTCCCTGAGTTACTTTCAGCATTTTCAAATTCCGATTTGCAAACACCTTTGATAAAGAAGAACCCAACTTTGTCAAAGTATTGGATCTTCAATGGAACCCTATTGATGATTCCTTTTCATATACAGGGGAGACAATAAATCGTCCGTGTACAAAACGTACTATTCTTTTTGATATAGGTCAAATTTTTGATCCGCTTGGTCTATTAAGCCCTGTTCTACTTTTGGCCAAATGTATTATGCAATGTTTGTGGAAATCTAATATTGACTGGGACACCCAACCTCCGCAAACTATTTTAAAATCATATATTTGCTTGAAAAGTGAATTATCACTTTTTCCCAATCTAAAACTACCGCGTTACATTTATTTGGGTAATGATTTCAAATGTGAACTACAATGATTTTGTGACGCCTCTAAAATTGGGTACTCCGCAGCCATATATTTGCGGTTAGAAACCTACGAAAAAATGTCTGTTTCTTTACTCTGCGCTAAGAGTCGAGTTGCTCCCTTGAAAGTTGTAAGTATTGCTCGGCTAGAATTACTGGGCGCAGTTCTTCTACCGAATTTAATTTCTTACGTAAGTAATACATTCTCTGATTCAATTACATTTCAACTCATATATGCTTGGACTGACTCCCAAATCGTTTTAGCATGGCTCAACTCCCCTCCAAATAAATGGAAAACCTTTATAGCTAATAGAGTAAGTCATATCCAGCACATCATTCCTCCCACTTCTTAGTATTACGTACCCTCTGAGTTAAACGCTTCAGACGTTGGTTCACGTGGAAAAATTCCATCTGAATTACTTTCTTGTACTCTCTGGGGGAACGGCCTCGATTTTCTCTCTTTACACGAAAATTCCTGAAGTCAAAAATTAAAATTTTTTTCGACTATCAACCCTGATGTATATTTGGAAGAAAAGAAACATGTCTTTACCGTGACTTGAGAAATTCACGTTCTCGATTTTCTTGCTGACCGTTTTTCTTCTTTGGAGAAAATTCTTAGAATTCTATTTTATTATTTGCGTTTTAAAAATAATTGTCGACGAGGCTTTGATAAGTCATTTGAAAATCCTGGACCAGATGATATTCAAACTGCTTTAATGTGTTTTATCAAGCACAAACTGATCAACTATTACCAAAACTTTTTGTTCGCTTTCATTATTTCTTGACTCAGAAGAGTTATTAAGAGTGGGAGGCCGGCCTAGAAATTCTGAATAGCTGTATTCGGCAAAACACCTTTTACTATTACATGGTCATCACAGACTTACACATCTCCTAGATGAGAATATCCATTCAAACTATTTTCACCCTGAATTAAAAACCTTACATTACTTATTACGCCAACAGTTTTAGATTCTGTCAGCTAGAAAAATAATTTACAAAACTCTCTTTAATGCTTTCGGGCTAGACCCCGAACATATTCTCCATCTTTGATCGGCGACTTACCCGCTTCTAGAATTCGAACCTTAAAACCATTTTCTCATGTGTGCATTGATTTTTGGGGCCCTCTTTACGTTAGTCCTCATCGTATCAGGGATCCAAGTTCTTTAAAGCATACGACTGCGTTTTGGTGTGTATGACCACTAAAACAATACATCTCGAACTTGCACTGTCCTCAGAAAGTTTTATTGCCGCTTTTCGAAGCTTTCAAGCCCATCGGGGTACAATATCAGATTGCTATTCCGACAATGCAACAAATTTTTAGTGTGCCAATAAATAATTTTTTAGCTATTTAAAGATGCATCTGAAAAACTTTCGATGCGTTGGCATTTTAGTCCCCCTTCTGCACCATATTTTAAGTAGTTAGCGGAAAATGTTTAAATCACGTTTATTGCGCGTCATTGGGGAACAAAGGCTAACATTGGAGGAAATTAATACTCTTCTGTGTCAGATCGAAAGTTACTCAACTCTCGTTCTTTATGCGCTTTGAGCAGTAACTCCAATAATCTCATTCCTCTTTCTCCGGGGCATATCTTGAACCTAGAACCCTTAAATTCGGCATTACCCCCTACATATAATTTACCAATGCTCCACCTGAAGGTACTACATTAGCCAGGAAGCAAGTTTTTTACCTGAAAAATTTTGAATTTTGCCGAACCCTTGCTGTTCCAAGCAAGGTAGGGATCTTTAACGTGTGTGCAACACTCACACACGGGACCTCCATTGTACTTCTCATTCGAACGAGAGCGTATTTTTGTAAAAAATGCTCGCCTAATATTTTTCAAGCGGTTCGTGTCGGGATTTGAACCCAGGACCTTGGACGTAGTAGTCACGCGCATACCAACTACGCCACGGAGCTGCTAAATTAGGCATAACCACTGACCGATTTTTGTAACATAAAACTCAACCGTTTTTCCAGATGGCAACTCATTCAAAGACTGCAACATGATTTCTGGAAGCGGTACTCACTAGAATATTTAAACACGCTTCAACAAAGACAAAAATGGAAGAATATTACTCCTAATATCAAACTGAATAGCTTAGTGCTCATTAAAAATGACTCTTCTTTTAATTAGCCGCTAGGTCGCGTAATTAAGTTACACCATGGTGATGACGGACAAATCCGTGTAGTTACCGTGAAAACGTCTACAGGCATTTTTCGGCGACCATTCATTAAACTGTGCCCATAGCCAAATGCTTAATTTTTTTTTCTTTTTAGAATAATTTGTTTTTCTATATTTTCATATTTTTCTTTTCGCATTTGTTTTTGATTTAAGGAAAATACAACGTGTTATCGGGAGGCGGCCATGTTACAGCAACAAATGCGTAGTTATTTTATTTAAATATTTGCTGTAATTTATTATTTCATTTATTTACTATTCGACACTATTAGGTAGTGTCGATATCATATTTAGCATATGCTAAACCAGTATTGTTGTTATCGCATTCGCTCCAATTGGACAGCAAACTGGGATAGAACAGTCCAGCAAGTGAAGTGATAGCTATCGGCGACTCATCTTTAATACAGCCAAACGCTGTAGTGTTCGTTAAAAACCATTTACTTTTTTCCATTCCTCTTTTCCCAATTTCTTCATATAGTGCAAAAGTCTACGTTACAAAATTCGACTGAAGCTACGATCATTATGATGAGTGCTTAGTGATAGGAATTTTTACGTTTTTATTTACTATTCATATTTACATTATTGTTTGATGTAAATATAAGGATGGTCCGATATCGAAGGAACTTTCAACTTGAATGGCGCGAATGCTTCAGGGAAAGAAAATATTGTAATTGAAAGTTCCTTCAATAGCGGACCACCCTTATATTCACGCCAAACAATAATGTAAATATGAACAGTAAATGAAAACGTAAAAATTCTTATCACTAAGCACTCACCATAATGGTCGTAGCTTCAGTCGAATCTTGTAACGTAGACTTGTGCACCTTGTAAAAAAATCGGAAGAAGAGGAATGGAAAGAAGTAAATGATTTTTAACGAACACCACCGCGTATCGCTGTATAGCTATCACCCAATAGCTATCACTTCACTTGCTGGAAATGTGTGATTTGCACATTAGTGACATCGCAAAAGAAGAACCTCTGCTGATCATTTGTATTCGTTTATCAAAACCTGACGAGGGTCGTAAATTTATAGTGGTATACGATTCGAATATCGAATATGTACGGATATTTAACAAGTACCTTCCTTTGCACCCGAAAAATGTCGAGACAGACAGGGTATTTTTGAAGTATTCTAATAGAAAGTTCACCAAGCAGGCAGTGGGGATTAATATCTTTTGAAAGTGTCTGTTTGATGTAGCACGTTTTTTAAACAAGATGCAGTTAAATACACAGGTGACACTTTCAGACGGACGACTCCGACAATTATGGCTAACGAAGGGATGACTGTGGACGAGCTTAAACGCCAAGTAGGTCGGAAATCGTCCACTGTTGCTTCTGGTTATATTGTAAAGTCAACAAAAAGCAAAATTAAAGTTTCGCGGTTTATTGCGTGCGTTATTAACAAAGAGGTAACTACTATTTCACTTAATATTAATGAACCACAACATCATCTTTCGTGAAACCCTCAGATATTTACATAGCCGTCAAAAATGCAGAGCCCAATTCCGCAAAAATTCAAATATCAAACAATGACAACTGTACATTTAGTATTTATTTGAAATAGTTAATAGTTCATTGATACTAAAATATTTACGTTTGACATATTCAATTTGGCAAATAAATATAAAGTTGTTGGCGCTCTTGCTCGGCCATCCTTAGAACACTAGTACGATGCGGATCAATTTATGTCCGCTAATTATCTCTTTATATTAGTATTATGGTGCAGGTATATTAAAAAATTAATTCTAACCTGCTCTGACAGTAAGTAAGCTTCCTCATAAAGTTACCTAAAGCTGCCAATTCAAATGTCGTTTAGTAAAGTAGGCGTAAATAACAGTAACAGCTACATTGCATTCAATTCTATTAGGGAACAAAGGTCTTTGTACAACAAAGGATAGAAAGCCGTAGAATAGGTGAGCGACAGCGGGTATAAAGGAGTTACAGAAATGAAGCTGATCGCCGGACGACGATTTGGCAACTTGCGATAGAGCTGATATATAAATTGGGGTTGCAACGATTATCTCTAACTCCGAAACTGCTGACCCTAGTCATATCTTAAAATAACACCGCTACAGTGGCTTTTGCTTATTATATACAGTTTTGCTATTTGCGATGTTTCGCATGATATAGAAACAAACACAGACGTATACAATTTGAAGCGAAATCTGATTTACTTGCATGGTTTGGAAGAGTGAGCACTTGCGCAGTAAATAAGTTCTAGAATATTAGTCTTTGGCAATCGTAAAGTGGCAGAAAACTCAAACGGCGACCATTAATCACTGTAATTTAAAGCACACGTACAGAATTTGTTTACAAACTAAAAGGAATTCTGAGTCTCCCGGTATACTCCAGCTTCGAAAAAAGATATTCAAACTACAATTGCAGCAAATATTTCTTGCAGCCGATTAGGCAAGCCTTAAATTAATTGATGCAAAGCAGTAATTTTATATTACTACCAGAATCTGTCAACTGAGACGCGGAAGACGTGTCTAATGCAACTTTATTGGTTTAGGTAAATTCAGATAAATTTTGTCAAGCAAAACAAGGTCGTGCATATACCACTCAAAAACTATCTTTTGAATATTAAAGAGGCAGCGGTGGATAGTATGTTCAAATATCATATGGCTGAAAAAAATAGAAAAAAGAAAAATTCTTTGCACAAAGCCAGAATCGTAAGGCTTGAAGGAGACAAAATCGAGACAAGACGAAAGTAGAAATGAGATACGTTGGGTATCAAGCAAATGCCTTGGATGTTGACCCGATAAGCCATCTTGAAAATCTCGCGTCGGCAATTAACAAGAAGAATTGGAACTACATTAAAAACGTACGAACGAAGATTATTGTGGGAAACTTATTGGGCACAAAGAACTATGTAGTGAAAATTGATTTAGTGGAACCAAACAAATGTAACATGAACAAGCATTACACAAGGATAACATCTAAGAAAGAACAGTTCACAACAAAACGAAAGACGTCAAAGCAAAGATAGATGGCACCAAAGAGGGCCAAACGCAATCTTAACGATAACGAAACAAAAAATGATCAATGGGTTGCCTTGCGCAACACAAGTGGCGTGAAGATAGGTATCCTGCAAAAAATGATAGCATTTATGTACCAGGACATTGAAATAAAAATAGTTGTGTACACAACTGCATAAAAATTACACAATTACACAATTACACACGCGTACCTGTTTTTTATTGTTTCCTATTCTGAGCTAACCTATACATTTCCCTAAAATTCTCACAGCCTACTTCTTTGACTATCTGTGCACAATAGTCTAATCTAGATCTACTTCTGTCTCTCTTTTCTACTGTCTGTCGGTTACGTTTTGTTGTCTCGCCTTTGTTGTATTTAGTCTGTGTTTATGGTCTATACCGGTCTGTATAGAGGAGACATCTTAGCTGAAATCTACAGTCGCGACATTTTTGTTGTCTCTGCTAGGTCGTAGTGCCCCTAACTTAAACCGTTTCTTATCTAGAGTGCCGCATTTCCTCTGCAGTGCCTCAACTGACACTCGACGCCCCGCCATGGTAACGTCCATCCTCTCCATATGAAATATTTCCATTCCTTCGTTTTTCTTCTTTCCCAGTTCTTTGACCAGTATTAGTTTTCTACTGCGGTATCATCTTACAGTTTGTATCGTATGGACCACCGAATCAGTCTTTAGTGCCGGTTTTAACTAGAGCCAGAGCGTCAACTATAGGTGCGTATGTGACTTAGTTGGGGCTTGGTTTAGGTTTAAACCGTCGTTTCATATGTAATTTCTGTGCTGTTGTGTACACCGCTATTTTTGTTTCAGTGCCCTGGTACACACAAGTAGATCATTTGTACTGGTTGAGGCTCAGAGACTCCTCTCCTCCTCACACAAAACGCCATAAGGAGGAGTGGAGCTCTACCCGAAGGATCCTCCGGGTGAACTTTGTCGCCACAGCGCTACCGAGCTAACCTATGTTAGCCATACTGTTTCTTAAATCATTTCTACCTCAACCCCTAGAAATTGGTAACCGAATCCCTAAAGTTTTCGAAATACCTCTCGAAGCCTGTCGATTCCGCACGTCTTTTATATTCTCACCTTCTTAATTTTTTTACCTTAAGACCAACTTCTATCGAGTTACAACCCTCTAATCCCCAATTTTATGACTTTTTGAGTTATGAGCATTTTCTTGGCGTATAAAATATTGGATATGCTCACATTTTCTTGGAAGTCAATACACGACATTACTTTTAATCTAGGACCAACCCTTACAACCCTTAAACCCCAATTTTAAAACTTCTTTATTTATAAACCTTTTAACGCATAAAGTACTGGATGGTCTAAAATTTTCTTGGAAGTCCTAATCCGACATTAATTTTATTCTAAAACCAACCCCTAGCCAACTTACAGCCCCAAATCCTAATTTTAGAACTTTTTAACTTATAAACATTTTTTAAACGCGCAAAACATCGGATGTGCTTAAATTTTCTTAAATATCCTTATCCGACATCCTTTTAATTTAGAACCAACCCTTACAATCCCAAACACAAATTTTATAACTTTTTTATTTATAAACAGCTTCTAAACGCGTATGGTAATACCGATTTAATTTTTCTTGGAAGTTTGAATCTACCATTAATTTAACATTAGACCAACTTGATTTAAAAATTAATGTAAGCAAAAAAGTAGTAAACATTCTTTTAAAACAGTTCTATTTAATTATGAATATACAGTGTACGACTACCATCTTTTTTAATGTTTATATATTTTTACAGATAGAAATTTTTTGACGAAATTTAAGTTTATGTATAAATCTTCATTTTGGTATTGCAGGGTTCTTTTCTGGACCGTTGGACACGTACAGCGGGTTGTAGTTACTAATGATAACTTTTTTCCAAAGACCATTCCGACCCAAGGTAATCAAATTCTTACGACTTTTACTGCATAACTTCGCACAATTTCTCGTACTCGTTTCGAAGATTGCTACTGGTGTTACGATCACATTTTTCGTGTTAAACGATTTACATCGGTAGTCTCCTGACCAATACTCATTTTGGTGTACGCACCATAAAGTTCACAATTAACGTTTACAGCCGTATTGTTCTTTAATTTTTCTCCGACTAAACGAATGAATCACTCCTTCTGTTTTGGTAGAAAGTCGGATACCCCGTCGACAGTGTCGACGTTCTTTATATGATAGTGGTCATAAGGCTTTTAAACGCTGTGCTAACTATTTCCACCGCATCGTCTCTCTCGGTAGCGGTAGCTGCTGCATTCTTATGCTATGGCTCTGTAGACGAGCAGTGTACGCGGGTTTTATCATCTCTATATCGCACACATTGCACCGGACACTAGCTCGTTGATGTTTGGGGGGAGGTTTTACAACTACCGGCGGAGATGGACGTTTAAACCCCGAAACCGCCAAAGTTACCCCGAACTGTTTAATATGATGCCTCCATGAATTGTCCATTCTGGTAAAGGTGATGCAGCACGATTCACAGTTTAAGTTTTTGGTTGTTGGTTTAACTCAACGTCTAATCCGCGATGGACTTGTACCATGCTGCTTTGGTTCCGCTTGTAAGCATTCCTCCTTGTAAAGTAGATGTGACAGGACTCGCATTTAAAAACGTTTACAGGTACGCTTTTTGTACAGAACAAAATTTGCACTATAAGACTTTGGTGAAGCTTGTAAGTGAACTAAATTATAACTAAAAAGTTTATTCTTGCATGCCTGTTTTATATACCTTATAGGACGCGAATCAAAGGATTTCAAAGACACTGGAACGAAGTTAAGAATTCAGAGTGGAAACTACATTGTGTCGAAAGATCCTTGCGACTCGTCCAGTACATTTAGCATCAATGGGTGCGCCCAGTTCGCGTCGTCCATGTTGTGAAAGCATTCAATTGAAACGCCGGAAACGTCCACCATGTTCTCGGGCCACCAATCGCGTCGTGTGCATTTTAAAAATCGAAAAAAGCGTGTTACGTTGATTTTTAACATAATTAATAATGAACACGCTCTCGAATAAATTCCTTAACTCAATCCCTTCTTGCTTTTAAAACGAAAATTTATCCGATAAATTAAATAGTCTATGCCTTGTTTTAGGTATCCCGTAATCTCTTAAATTCTTCGCCAACATCCTGTTTACAATAATAAATACGCTTTTTACAAATTTTCATTTTGAACTTATTTATTTCGAAACGATAAGTTTATGCTATAATTAAATAGTCGCTGTTTTAGGTAACCTTCAATTTTTAAACCATCCGATAGCGTATAATTGCTTCTTATGTGTTTTCTATCTAAACATTCGTCTACATAGTGTATTAAACTATCCGATATAAACCGGGTTTCCAGTTTTACCACGCTTTGATAAACTAGAATTTGCAGTTTGGCTCCGTGTTGTTTAAAGCATTGTTGAATGTAATTCTACAGCTTGTACGTCGAAATATTTTCTACATTTATTCGCCACCGTATTTCCAAAGCGATGCAGGTGTTTGTATTCGACAACTAGGAGGTGTCTTGGGTGTATTCGCTTTTTTTTAGCTGGCGGCCAAATGGGTTCTTTCTTTATGTAGAACAACTCTTTTTGTCTGTAGACCAACTACTTTTGTATTATGGTAGTAGGGGATATGAATGCTGGCGACCTTGGCGTTTCCCGGTTGACTCACCCCCGAGCCCCGACGGATTGCGAACTAAGTATCTGGACACCTACAGGTATGCACTGGTTATTTTTTGTGTGTGTCAATGGCATATTCCGTATCAACGTTTAGTATGGAAACGTGATATCGGAGAACTATTGTTTGTGGCCGCTAATCGATACTATCGCTCTACAGGTGCGATGTACTATTTATTTGTCAAAAGGACGCACACGTTTATTCGCTTTACTAATTAGTTACTGTATAAAAAGTACTAGGTGAAATTTTAAAAACACTTGACAAAAGCTCTCACAGTTTTTATTTGCTACTGATTAATTCTATTTTGTGTAAATACGAGATGCGCACTTCGTATCTAGATTCCTAAATTGTCCGTATAATATAATCGTTGGCTGTAAAATAGTAGCACTTAATTTATTTTCCTTTTGCTTGTTTGTACAGAATCCTTTATTTATTTTTATGTGTTAATAGATATTCGTGGGCGATGTACTTTAATTTTTTTTATTTTTTTAGTATGTAGGCGAATCCCCCTACTTTCCGCAATTGGTAGTTAGCCTAGTATCTACTTTTCTTCTGGCTACGTCTAGGTACGTAGCAAGCGGTAGCTCTGTCTGGCGGTGTTGTACGCCCATGGTATGGCAGGATTTTAAAAAATTAAATTATCAAGCTAGCTACAGTGGTGGTGAACGATATAAATACATTTATTTATTCATACATATTACTAAACATATTTACTTCGATACAAATAGAATTGCACGTACCTAGATACGTATACCAGTCCATCTGTCCGTTGATCAATAAACCCACCCATCCATCCACTGTCTAGTTGAATGATGCACCGATTACATTCATTTGGCCTTCTAGTTGTCCGCCAATTACGTCGCGGAAATTTTAAACATCCGAAAAGAGTGGTAACCATGGTGGATAATGCTGTATTACAATTATTCCACTTAGAAAATGTGTCTCTTTAATTAAATTGGCTCAATAAATAATTTATTTATTATTTTTATATTTTATCCTCTCTTAACAAATATTTTAATAAAACCATTTTGATCAAATGAATCAAATTAATATAAAAATGTATTTAAAAAATACTGTAAAACCATTTTAATTAAAAGAATCAAATTAATGTAAAGAATTTTTAATGCAATAATCCAATGGTTAGATTGGCTATCTTTTCGTACTGCTTCAAATTTGAAACACCAAGCTGATCAAGATTCAAAACTTCGTTAGCTGGAATGTAACGGCTGTTGATATTTCTCTTAAACAACCCCTTTACATAAACGTCTCCATTTACAGCTACTATTTCTTGCAAAAGTAAATTTAAACATTGAGCTGATGATTCATTGTTCGAAGGAATGTTCCAGTCTAACCCGTGTATGTGATTTTTAAAAAAATCGTTGTCTTCGGAAATCCTCATGCAAGTTTTCACTTCTTAACACCATATTTAGAATTTCGTGCCAGAACTCGTCTATTCCAACATTCAGTACAGCGCTTGACTTGTACTGGAAACCCTGGACATCTAAAACATATACGTTTCCCCTTCGAGAGCTGATTTATAAATGACCAAACTTTGGAATAAAGTCTCATATAACTAAGTAAAATATAAAGCAAAACAACAAGGATATTGCTAGAAAAATTAATTTACAAATGGACGAAGGCAAGGAGTTCTATAACAGCTGGTTTAAATAACTTATGCAGCAATATAAGGTAAACCATTATTTCACGTATACTGTAATCAAAGCCGTATGATAGAACATTTTATCAGAACATTTAAAAATGAACTCTGCAAGACTTTCCGCTTGCAAGGAAATTACAGGTGGCTGGAAATTTTAGCTAAACTTATGGAAGAATATAACAACACCAAGCACTGGTCCATTGGAATGACGCTCGTGCAAGCAGAACGTCCGGAAAGAATAAAACTTCATACCACTGGAAGTGATACAACAAACCGAAGAAAATTACTAAAAGTCGGTCACATAGCCGGTATCTTCAAATATAAAGTTGTCTGTGACAGATAATTTAATTTGAACTGGAGCACGGAACTATTCAAAATTGTTAAAGTGTAACAAACGATACCCATAACGTATCTACTGGAAGATTCGGAAGGGCCGTCAATTCCAGGTGCTTTTTTATAGCGAGGAGATTCGGCCTACAAGAGCATCCGACATGTACTTAGTGGAAAAAGCTATACGTAAACGGAACCATGAGTAGTATCTACTGGTCGCATGGCTGGGTAGGGGCAGAAGCTAGATTAAAACGACAGACTTGATTTGGTGCATATGGGTTAGCTCCGAGTTTGGATATATATTAATGAGACTTCAAAAAGAAAACATAGCTACATCCTGGCTATACGAGGCTATCAGTAGAGAGCAAGCAAATTCTTTGTTAAAGAAGTGGCAACTTGTGAATCCCCAATCTATTAAATATTTATCAGGTAGAGTAGATCACGTTAAAAAGATAGATTTTGCTGGCGTCTACGCTACAAGCGATGTAATAGTGCCACAATTACACCTCCACAAATTAGTTGGTAAGACAAACTATACGTTAGGTGACTTTAGACCAAATCCTTACCACCACATCGTGGAGGTGGAACTTGCTTTATACGGTGGTTTTCAACTGGTCATGTAAGTTATTTGCTGCACTGGAGTGTGTGCAAACTATGCAGTAAAAATGGACTACTTCGAATGAAGGGAGTTCTGCAATTTTCAAGTGGAATTTAAAGACTCGAAACACATAAGATTGAACGGATTAAAAATCGTGCGGTAAGTTTATTCAAAAAAAAAAAGTTTTTTAGATTAATGAACAATGCTATATTTGGGCTGTAAAACAATTTTTAAGACAAACATCGGCTCAATTTAAAAATTGGGAAAGGTAGAAATATTATAGTTGTATGAGTATTGTAACGGTTTTTCTTTTTCTCTACTGCACGCCCCACGCATCAGCGTCAGTGTTATTAATTTTCTAAATGGGCGCCAGTGAACAAAGTCTTCCGACACAACTAGGGGTCTATTCCTTGGGCAGAGCTATGAGAAATGGGGGAGTAAGTCGAAATCTGTTTGTAGATCAAACTTAAACTAAACCAAATAGGCGCCACCAAGTCCTGACTTAATTATGATAATTGCATGGCATATTTCTAAGGGCGGTGTGACGCTACAAAACAACACAACACAGGGACATACTCGATATAGTTCAATACTAATCGCAAAAGAGGAAAGGGCAAATAATACCTTTCCGGGTAGTCGGAGTCAACAGCGTCCATATGCCCTGGACCAACCCAGTACTGAGGCCGGGGTGGGGTAGACCATAAACAACCAGCCAAATGAGCGCCACCTAAATCTATAACCGCTGTACTCCGACGGGACTGAAATAGGAAATCCTCACGCTTACCTGTAACACCCAAATCAGCAAAAATTCTCCTCACACCTCACACTCGAGTAATACAAAGCTATCTTTTACATACAGTATTGACACTTTACTACAAACATATAATATATTTATAACAACAATAAACATATAAAAAGGCTCCAATTACCCACCCACTTGTTATGATGTAATTTCCAATAAACAAACAGCAAATAACCTGATTGTATAACTCTTACTGCTACTTTTACTATTATATTTAACGCAATTCAGCCAACCTATTGAAACAAATCTGCGCCTAGATGGCAGAACAGAATGACTATTAAATAATGTTAAGGGTGGTATATCAGGATCCTCGTAGATTGACCCTTGAACGCTGAGGGCATTGGTATAGACTATAATTATACCTATAATGATCGGTGCATTGGCTAAACTTCACACACGTGTTAAAATTGTGAATAATGTAAAATTACAAATTAGTAAATCTGAACCCACCCTATAATAAATGTGTAAACAAAACAGTCTTCAGTAAAGTGTTATTAAATGAAAACAAAAAAAAAAAAAATCTTCAACAAGCAATATCAACCAGATGGTTGCAGTAGAAAAATTAAATGTGGAACGACTCACCCACAGCTGCACTAGTCGTTGTAAGCTGATCTTAGCATAAGACAACTAAGGGTTGCGACGGCAAAATAACGACTGGAGCTATTATTGGGGCTAAACTGAAAACTGCAGGTCGAGACTGAAAACTGCAACCTGGGATTTGAAGACTTAGAACTTGGAACTTGGCACTTGGAACTTGGAACCCTAAAATTTATAACCTATAACTTCCATTAATATATTCACGACTTCTTACCGGTCAATTCCGGGTCCAGTACAAAACAACAAACGAAAAATGTACAAGTGGTCACCAAATACAACGGTCGAGGATTCACTTTAGATCTACAATAGCATAAAAGTTATCTATTTGAAAAATTCTTCGATACTTACGAATCGCCGAAATCCCAATAAGGAAATAAGAAAATTATTTCAAATCACAACGAATAATTTCCTTCAATTAATCCGCCAAAACCCTTTCAATAAAGGAGGAAATACAACGTTCCAACGGCGTAATTAAAATTGCTCGATTCGAATCAAGAGTGTAATCAAGAGTATTGTGTTGAGACCATCAAAGCTAGTCCGGGAACCGGTACCTGATAACACGGCGTGCTATCACTATTCGAATTCATACAATCTAATTTGGAAAGAATATACTTTTGAAGTACACTGCTAAATGCAAATGTCGTTATGAAAATTACGACCGTAACAACTCCTTCTTACCCAAAAAAGAAGCTAGCGCTGGGGTTCGAACCCACGCATAACCATAACAAAGACACCAAATCCGAAGTTTCTTCGCCTTCAAGTAACCTTTGACGACAAAAGTTACTCAATGTACAGTAAAAGGGAACAAAAACCGACAAAACTACTGAAGGGCACCAAAGTGCGCAACGTATCCCAAATACTGAAATCCAAAATCAATGAGCGGGACAGAACAAAATAACTAAACAACAGACAACAAAACTTAGTCAAGGATCAGGACGGAGATCCTTGGCGTGCCACAATCCAACACTACGACCATCATCAGTCTCCAACTGATAAGTCCACGGAGAAACGCATTTAGATATAGTAAAGGGTCCTACGTACTTGGGTGCAAGCTTATTTGTAAAATAAGCCGCGGCATCCGAGTGTACAAAATTTTTGTGCCACACTTTTTGGCCCACAACATAACTATCGGGGCGGCGACGTAGGTCGTACACCTTTTTACTACGTACAAAAGCTCTGTCTAAACGAGCACGAATATCTTTAAAACCTTTTCAAAATTGGAGGTCGATCCACAGGAAGCACAGGATCTTGCCCAATGTCATCACTCACGGGGACTTTGGGTAAATCGTGACTGTTACCCCTATGATGCATTTCACGACCAAAGTTCACGAAGTACGGCGTGAGACCAGTAGCCTCATGTCTCGACGTACGAACTGCGCATGCGGCTTTCTGAAGCAACAAAGCCCATGTACGTTGATTGTCTTTAACAAAAGGAGCCAATATAGTTTTCAGAGAACGGTGCTGTCGTTCGGCTGCATTCGGCTGAGGATGATAATTTGCCGTATGGCTGACCTTAACACGATAGGCATCCATCAGAGATTTAAACTGACGTCCCTGAAATTGATTGCCGTTATCACAAATTATGGTACGGGGGACACCGAATAAACAAAACACATGGTCCTCTAATAATTCAACAAGCTTGGATGAAGTAGCCTCTCTCATGGGGAGAAAAATACAAAACTTACTGAAATAATCTTTTACACTCAACACATACTTGTATCCGGAAGTGGATCTCGGAAACGGTCCAACAATGTCAACAAAATAAGTTCCCAAGGTCTTGAGATACCTGGGCGGCCCAAAAGGTATCCAGCAGGTGGTTTCTGTTCAACCTTGCAAGCAATGCAAGTATGACAGTTACGCACATATTTTGCAACATCACTTTTGGCTTTCGGCCAAAAGTACCTAGAACTAATTCGATGGTAGGTTTTAAAACACCTAAGTGGCCTGATGTAGGATCATCATGATTATTACGCACAATCTCCAATCTATGGGACTTGGGGACTACGATCTTCCACTCAGAAGCAGCCGATTCTAAATCAGGGTATGGGGACTTACACTTTTTGAATAAATTTGACCCATCAAATCGCCATAAGGGAAATCTAAGAGGATCTTTCGAAATCTGATCACACATTTTGTGAAACCAACGATCTTTTATATTTTTAAAATGTGGTTCCGGGTTACTAGGGGGTCCGATCTGGTTAATAACAGGCACAAAACGAGATAAAGCGTCGGGGACAACGTTGTCTTTGCCACGACGGTGGACAATATCAAAACTGAATTGTTGTAAACGGACACTCCAACGCGCTAAACGACCAGCAGGGTCTTTTAAATTATCTAGCCAAAGTAAAGCAAAGTGGTCCGTAACAATCGTGAAGTGGGAACCTTCAACATAAGATCTGAACTTGCCGATAGCCCACACTACCGCAAGACACTCTTTCTCAGTGGCGGTAAATTTCCGCTCGCTAGGACTCAGAGATCTGCTAATATAACTTATCACCTTTTCGCCATCGGGGTGAATTTGGGATAAATCAGCGTCCAAGCCATAATCACTGGCATCTGTTTGGATAGTAAATGGTAATTCAAAGTCGGGACAACTCATAATGGGAGCTGATACTAGGAAATTTTTAATTTCAGTAAAAGCGGACTCGCATTCATCGGTCCATAAAATTTATGGCCCTTTCGCATTAATTTATTTATAGGGGCTACTACCGTAGAGAAGTTTGGAAGAACACGGCGATACCAACCGCATAAACCCAAAAGCGGCGGACTTCAAGAACGTTGCTAGGTTGAGGAAGATCCAAAATGGCCGAAACCTTTTCGGGATCAACGTGCAACCCTTCCTTATCAACGACGTAGCCTAGATATTTGATTTCGGGTCTACAAAAGTGACATTTCTGTCGAGCTACAGTTAAACCAGCCGATTTCAACCGACGGAAAATTTCTTTGGTTACTTCTAAATGTTTATTGAAGTCGTTAGTAGCAATAACCAAATCATCAAGATAGACGTATACGTAGGAATCGAGGTCAAGACCGATAACGCGGTCAATAAGTCTCTGCCACGTAGCGGGACTTTTATGTAAACCGAAAGGCATTCGGTTGAACTCGAAGAGACCTCTATCGGGAACGCTAAAAGCAGTAATTGGGCGGGACGGTTCAGCTACCGGCACTTGCCAGTAGGCGCTTTTAATATCAATCGAAGTAAGGTACTTGGCGTCGCGAAGTTTATCGAGGGTCGCTGAAACTAAAGGCAGGGGTAGGCGTCGCGTTCGGTGACCTTATTTACCTTCCGGTAATCAACACAAAACCGATAGCTGCCATCCTTCTTTCTCGCCATAACCACCGGTGACGACCAAGGACTTGAAGATGGACTAACAACACCTTGTTGTAACATGATGTCCAATTGGGAATTGACAATTTTTTTAAGGGTTGGAGACAAAGGGTAAAACCTTTGCTTTATTGGTTCAGCACTTGTTCTTATCACATGTTCTACCAAGTGAGTGCAACCTAGTGCGTCGGGCATATCTTTAAATAATTGTTCAATCGTCGAATTTAGTAGGGCTGTATGTTCTGGGTTAAGTTTATCATCCGATTGTATACTAAATAGGTTTGGTGTTACTGAAGAAAACTGCCATAGACCGTGGCGTAAGTCAGGTACAACACCCATACTAAACCAAAAATCGGTACCAAGAATCAACGGATCTGGTACGGAAGGAATCACCAGAACTTTTATGCAGACAACTTTATTTTGTAATTTAATTGGTAAATTATAAGTGCCACTAATGTTACACATTTGACCATTAGCAACGCGGCATGCTTGAATGTTACTAGTTTGAAGTTTTATATTTAATTTACGGAGCTTGTCGTAACCAGCTTGGCCTAATATTGTGTGGAGGCTCCACTATCAAGCAAACCGAGCATGGATATTCCATAGATGTCCACTTCGAGATAAGGACGTTCGTCGTCTATAACATTCGCCAAAACAAAATTAAGGGTGGCTTTAATAGTAGGGTTAAGATCGTTGTTGGGGTTCTTTTTCTTAGACAGGTCGATCGGATTCGGGGTTGACACAGAGCGCGCAGACCGATCTATCGGCGGCCCAATTGTCCGTTTCCCGAACACTGGGGACAATTTCGTACGGTATAGTTGGCAGTACCGCATTTAAAGCAGCGTAACTTTCTTGGTTGAAGGCATAATCGAAATGGGTGCCCTTCTTTGTCGCAATTCCAACACTTAATTGCAAACAAGTTCGGTTGGATCTGGTTCACCGATTGAATTGGTGTCTCGGAAAACTCATAATTTAAAAATGGATTGGTATTGTTCACGTTAGTATTAACAAAAGCATAGTCGGGACTACTGTCCTCGATTTGACACAAAACAGCTTTGTGTTTCGATTTATGGTAAGCTAAATCAGGTTCAAGTAAACCTTGTGAATTTGACGGGGGTGGGCGGTATTGACTTGCCCTCAAGTGGGTTTCCTCAAGAGTTTGCCCTAACTGTGATAACTCCGCCATTGTCTTTATGGGGTGCAATGCCAATTGCGCTTGAATGTGCGGCAACAAATTACGTTTAATTAATTGGATTCTACTATTTTCGGGAGGAGGGTGACGCAAACGACTAAACATATTTTCCATCACCGAAATAAATATAACAATTCTTTCATCGGGGCCTTGCGTCCGTGATCGAATTTCTTCTTGAAGGATGAATTCATAATCATAAGGTAGAAAAGCTTGACGTAATCTAGTTTCTAAGTCTTGCCATGAATTAATGGTATGTTTATTCGCCCTATACCATATAAGTGTTGCCCTTGAAGCAATTCGATTACCGAATTGAAAACATGGTGTTTTGATACACCGCGCGAGTCGCATAGTTCTTCCACGCGCTGTAAAAATCGTTCACACTAGTAGAGCCGTCAAAGTGCAATTCCATTTGTACAATGGAAGGCAATTCTTATTTACATCCGAAAAGTTTCTCCGTACCGGACTAGAGTGAGAAATCCGTTCTGTCTCAATAAACGGGTTATCGTCATTTAAATTTATGTTATTATTGTGCGTTACTTCAGGCAATAATAAATTGGGTTGATCTAAAACATGACCCGAAGTATGCGGGATGTCTAAGTCCATTAACGACATTTCGCCTTGATCTGAAATTGTTGACACTTGTCTAACAATAGCGGCTTTATTCTGAATTTCAGTTAAAAAGTTTATTAGACTTAAGCATTTGTTTGTAAGTTCATTTTTCCGAATTATTTCATCTTCATTAGAAGAAGTAATTCGTTGCAACCGGTTATCAATATGTGAAAGTCGCGTAGATATGCGTTTTGATTCATTAGAATGGTTAGAATAATTAAAATTGTTTAAGTCATTTTCTAGATTATTAAGTTTGGCTAAACAAATAGCAAGCTCTGTACCAGGTATAATATTTAAATTTTCATTAGGCACTAGTTCACACGTGACACTTACTTGTAGTAAGTCTCTTAATAATTTACGTTTATCTTCTACATTGGCTTTGGTTAAACAAAGACCGCGTATTCTCAATTCATACGAAATTTCATCACATAATAGTCGATTTACGTCCATATCGATTAACAAAATTCAACACTTCAATTCAAAACAAATGTACTGATTAGCAACCAGCGATATAAATCAGAAACAAAACAAGCCTTCACGTTGGGCGCCAAAAATGTGACGCTACAAAACAACACAACACAGGGACATACTCGATATAGTTCAATACTAATCGCAAAAGAGGAAAGGGCAAATAATACCTTTCCGGGTAGTCGGAGTCAACAGCGTCCATATGCCCTGGACCAACCCAGTACTGAGGCCGGGGTGGGGTAGACCATAAACAACCAGCCAAATGAGCGCCACCTAAATCTATAACCGCTGTACTCCGACGGGACTGAAATAGGAAATCCTCACGCTTACCTGTAACACTCAAATCAGCAAAAATTCTCCTCACACCTCACACTCGAGTAATACAAAGCTATCTTTTACATACAGTATTGACACTTTACTACAAACATATAATATATTTATAACAACAATAAACATATAAAAAGGCTCCAATTACCCACCCACTTGTTATGATGTAATTTCCAATAAACAAACAGCAAATAACCTGATTGTATAACTCTTACTGCTACTTTTACTATTATATTTAACGCAATTCAGCCAACCTATTGAAACAAATCTGCGCCAAGATGGCAGAACAGAATGACTATTAAATAATGTTAAGGGTGGTATACCAGGATCCTCGTAGATTGACCCTTGAACGCTGAGGGCATTGGTATAGACTATAATTATACCTATAATGATCGGTGCATTGGCTAAACTTCACACACGTGTTAAAATTGTGAATAATGTAAAATTACAAATTAGTAAATCTGAACCCACCCTATAATAAATGTGTAAACAAAACAGTCTTCAGTAAAGTGTTATTAAATGAAAACAAAAAGAAAAAAAAAAATCTTCAACAAGCAATATCAACCAGATGGTTGCAGTAGAAAAATTAAATGTGGAACGACTCACCCACAGCTGCACTAGTCGTTGTAAGCTGATCTTAGCATAAGCCAACTAAGGGTTGCGACGGCAAAATAACGACTGGAGCTATTATTGGGGCTAAACTGAAAACTGCAGGTCGAGACTGAAAACTGCAACCTGGGATTTGAAGACTTAGAACTTGGAACTTGGCACTTGGAACTTGGAACCCTAAAATTTATAACCTATAACTTCCATTAATATATTCACGACTTCTTACCGGTCAATTCCTGGTCCAGTACAAAACAACAAACGAAAAATGTACAAGTGGTCACCAAATACAACGGTCGAGGATTCACTTTAGATCTACAATAGCATAAAAGTTATCTATTTGAAAAATTCTTCGATACTTACGAATCGCCGAAATCCCAATAAGGAAATAAGAAAATTATTTCAAATCACAACGAATAATTTCCTTCAATTAATCCGCCAAAACCCTTTCAATAAAGGAGGAAATACAACGTTCCAACGGCGTAATTAAAATTGCTCGATTCGAATCAAGAGTGTAATCAAGAGTATTGTGTTGAGACCATCAAAGCTAGTCCGGGAACCGGTACCTGATAACACGGCGTGCTATCACTATTCGAATTCATACAATCTAATTTGGAAAGAATATACTTTTGAAGTACACTGCTAAATGCAAATGTCGTTATGAAAATTACGACCGTAACAGCGGACGTGAAGACCCAAAGAAAAAAAGATCGCCTTCGCTGACAAAAACCTGTCTTAACAAAATAAGACGCAGCTCCTGTAAGAAATTATAATAGTTAAATAAATAAAAAAGTGGAACACCATTTGTGTCCAGCAAAAATACATAAAGAAGTAGTAAAAAGGTATGTAACGGGCATTTTTGTAGTTTTAAACTTTTACGCTGTTTCCCAATTTATAAATACATTTCAGCAACTACTATCTCCATGTTTTATATATTTATTAACTCGTTTGCGAATAATCCCTTTATATTATATTACGCGATTATCGACTTTCACTCTCTACAAGTCGATAGTGTGGTTAGGTGATCGAGATTGGAACACATCCTTAGGTGAATGCGTCGTATTATAATGAGTGGATGTTCTTGATTTGCTAGTTATCGATAGGAGGTCGTTAAAACCAACACCTGGGAAAACATGATTCCTGCGCGGTCCTTTGAAACGGTAGTGTGTGTTTTGTTCTTCGTTCCTATTAATTACGTTAAAAATACTGTAATACTCTACTTTCCTTGTGGTCTTCCTAGTTGTTTTTAGTTGTTTTTCTTGTGCAGTAAAAGCTGTATATTAACTGCGAACGTGTTTACTCGAGCGCACGTGGTCCCTTTTTGTTGATCAGGGTAAGTGCAATAAACTTGTACAGAATTCTTAAAGGAGCTACTTTAGTCAGGTTTTAAACTCCGTAAAACATTTGCAAAACGAAATTGCAGAAGTGTTTAACTCATTCCGTATTAATGATATGTTAAATTTACCTTGCATTTAATAAGTAAATAAAATATGAACGTACATTCTTTTTTTTTAAAGACGAGATTGTGAGAGTGATCGTGCTTTTAAATGTTTCACCGTATTCAAACAATGCCTGTACCAACTGAAATTAGCTTCAGAAGTTGACGAAGTTCTTTCTGCTGAAGCAGATCCGCAATACGGAAAATTCTTGACGGATGGTTGGATCGGAACTATTCTAACTTTAATTGTTCTTAGTTGCGTGTGTTGCATGTGTTCCTGTCTGTTGTACCACAACTTCCACCCCCGCGAATAGACTGTGAGTCTTTGCCAAGCTACACCAGGGCATCCGGCTTACCAAGTTTCAAGTTGATAATGGGATGGAACCATGGATACCCCATACTCCACCAGCTCCAACTGCAAGGCTATCAGTAGCCGAACTGGTCCAATTCTATAGAAACTCTTCCTGTGCTCTTGGTTGTGTAAGTTGAACTATTTCATACTTGTTATTACTGTAAATATCTATCCGTTTGTTTTGCAATATTCTTCGTCGTTCTGATACCTTTTACAATAGAATTGCTGCTTTTAAGAAGAAAAAAAAGAATGAAAAAAATCAATCAATACTACTGAATTACTCATACCAATTGTGTTTTATCTATTTATCTTTTGTCAACATTTTATCTGATTTATGTCTAATTGGTGTGTGAGGAAACGTTTCTGCTACTCCCCAATATTACCTCACTTTGTACTAAAGATTTGTTATATTGCTTTTAACGTTGTTATATTATATAGTTAAATAGACGTGTTTACATCTCTTGTACTAAAGCTGTTCGAGGCATTTGCTTTTAAAAATACATCTGTCAGCAGTACACAGCAGAAAAGTGTATGACGTCAGTAACACCTGTTGACGTTACCGACGATTCATAATGAGCCACGCGTGTTGTTTTATTAAAACATCAAATCAGTAAACTTTAGTTTTAATACTGGAAAATCCAGCTCAGCAATTAGTTGAACTTTTACAATATTCATGCTTTTACGCATTAAAACAAATTAACGTGTTCCTAGTTTGAAACACATAAAAAAAACTTATAGCTATCTACGAACCAAAACTGCATTTGTCGCATTGTTGCAAGGAAAGATGAGATCCTCGTTATTTCAAGCAACGATAACAGCGTTGTAGTGTGAACCAAATTCATCCAAAACAACTTCTACCATGAATTCGTTCCACGTGTCGAATCAAATCCTGTTACAATACATTCTGCAGCCGTTGTAATCCCGAAGTTGAATTACGCCTCCTTACTAAGGTAGCATCTTTACATTGTCCTTGTGTGTCTTAAAAGTTTGCATTGCAAGTGTCGTCTTCTAAATTTCGTATTCTAAATTTCGTGTTCTAAGAGTTGCATTGTAAGTTGTTGCATTATAAGTTGTCGCATTATAAGTTGTCGCATTGTAAGTTGTCGCGCTAAATAAGTTATCTCAAATTAAACAAGTTAACAAACTATATACGTTACCGACCGTTATTCGAAGATGTGTTCAGTCATTGAAGTGGATTTGCAAATTGTCGGCCTGCAATCTAGGGTACATGTTATTGCTTCTACTACATATGGCCGACTATCTACAAAACTAGCTCGGCGGCCGAGGCGTCCGGAGGCGGACCGTCAAACAGAGATGTGTTTGTAAATAGCTGTAGATGACACAGATATTTAACCACAAGTAGAATACCAAAGGACGATGCGGGCTTAACGTATTACTATTGTTGTTGAATGCAATTTACTATTGTTGTTAATAAAATTGTTATATTATTCTCGCAATTTTATGGAGGGATTTATTATCAAAAATAAAATTGTTACAGTATGAGCGCTTTAAGCTAGTAAATTTACGAGAATAATATGTTATAATATTATAAAATTAAATTGTAGAGGATTCCCAGACTTTTATGGAAAATTGGTAGATGATATAACAAATGTAGCTGAAAATGCAACAGATGAAAATCGAGTTAAAATCGTTTTAGACAGCAAGAGCTGTGTGAGTAATTGTTTAGTGATAGCAGTAATACCAGATATTTAACATTATTTGAAATAATTATTTGCCATCCCAACCAATATTTAGAAAACGTAGCTGTGAGACAATCGTTCATGCAATTATTTAGAAAATTAGATATTCCCGATTCCGGTTATTACAGTGGATGCTAGTATATATTTAAGGAAATTATAATAAAATTTGTTTAACCTATTGTCAAAGATGTAGATGACACATTTCATAAGTTTAAATATCTTTATAGCGTTTGTTTTTTGTTAGTTGGTACAACATTGAAAAAGTAAACGGTTAGATATAGTTTAAATGGTGTCTGCGAAGTATTGACAGAAAATGATGTACATAAAAGAATTGGGGAATTAAAATAATGTTAAGCCTCAAATTATTCGGTCTAGCAGTGCCTGTTGACCAATGCAGAGCGTAAAAAATAGTGTGGAAAGTAAGTTGTGGAAGGCGTTGGGTGGATGATAGAATATGCAAGGTAAAAACAGATAGTTGTGGCAGGTAAAGTGTGGAAGTAAAGGTGTGGAATGCTTTGGATGGAAAGTAGAAGGTGGAAGGAAAATGTGGTAGATAGGAATGGAAGGTAAAAGGTGAAAGAAAAATGAGGAAGGAAATATGTGGAAGGCGTTTGATGTGGAAATAAAAGTTGGAAGTGGACGGTAGCAGGTGGAAAGTGAAAGAACGGGGGCGACGGTGGTGCTGCATCAGAACCATCCAGAATCGCCTACTCATGCATTATTAATCAAGGCTCCGAACATGAAAACAACCGAGACTATCGCCAATTAACCATTAAATTTTAATCAGAATTCACATATATATTTTGGTGCACAACAAATGTAGTATGTAGAAACCTATTTTTTGATTTAGGTTTAAACCTAGCTATGAAAGTGTGGAACAACGCTTGAAGACACTTAGTACCGACGAAGTTTCTATTGATTTTTAAAATCGCTAAAACCTAGTAAAGTAATAGCAAATATAAAAAATATGTTAAATAAGATTAATTAGTTAAAGTACTAAACAAATTTGCTTTCACGTTATTCTTCTAACGAAAGAAGAAAACATGAAAAGTTGCGATTATTGTATCACTGCACGTAAAAGCTGCCGCTGCTGAGAGCTCTGCGCTTTTTGAGCTTTCTACGCCTGTCAAATACTACAAATGCCTATTGAATAAAATGTATATTTTGTACGCACGGGTTCACAGACCAAAATCGTGTATTTGAATTTTGTACATCTTGAAAGTGGTCTAAAAAAATTAGGCTGCGGTTCTTAACGACGCAGTTCTATTTTCTTTTCCAAATTATAAATTATAGCGTTTTTTGTTACGGTCTACGAAACCCCATTATCAGTAAAGCTATTTATTAGCTAGAAGTCAATAGATCAACCTGATCTCAAGATATTGCTGTGGTCAGCAGTTTTTAAGTTTGGGATTATCGTTTCACCCTAACTCATGTATCAGCCCACTCGTTCAAGTTGTGAGATCGCTGCCGGATGCTTAGCTTCATTTCCGTAGCTTCCTTCTATTCTCCATCGCCCACTTCCATCACCTATCGCGCAATTTCCCGTTTTTACAAACAAACTTTACTTTTACTTGCCACCAGAATTAAATTTCGTGTTCCATTTTTAGTGTCAAATAATTTAATTTTATTTGTAAGTTGCTATGGCAGCATTTTCACATAGTTTAAAGCTGGCATTACTTGTTTGGTTGCTCAACAGAATTGATTTAATATGTGTTCAAAAATATAATGACTAACCTGGATTGTTGAAACTGTAGATCACTAAATGCTGTGAAGACAATTATAATGACATGAAAAATTCTTTAACAATGTTTCAAATAACAATTACTACATCAACAACAGCTTTTTTCTAACAAGCAATATCTTACATATGACCTCTAAAACACTTCCATACAAATATTAAAATCTAAAAATAGAGTCCAAAATTTTCCACCACGGCTTTGCCTTACAAACAATATCTCGAATCTAACAAAAATATAATTTATGAGTAATAACTTTCTAAATTACAGTCCAAAATCTTTTTTATAACCAGGATGAACACGATTTCAGTAATTCCTTAATTAATCCTATTATGTACAAAATTTGTCAAGGTACGATATATCCCTTAAAATCGGATTTAAACGTACCTAATCACTTAGTTTAATAATTTTTTCATACAATGGCAAAACCTAACCGCAGGCTGCCACTCAATAGAATTATCAAATTTATCCACACTTTCTATTGTAATTTCAAAGACTAGCACACAGAAATACTCTTATCATGGAACTAAACTAATAAACAGAAATGTTGTTTTTAAAAATTTTAAAACAGTATAATTTTTTTTAACGTGTAAATTTTGCTGGTTGTTGCTGTTTCTCTGTTTGCCACGTCAACCATCCATGTCCAAAACGGTCATATCGTTTAAATTTTTCCATTGAATACAATCAGAATTGCCATTCTAGTCTCATACACGCTTTCACTTAAATTAAAAGAATTTATCTTACAGTAATTAATTAACATTCATTTATACTTCATTTTTAAAGCCATTTTAACGTATTTCAAATAATCTTACTTACTTCTGTACATTTAAAGCACTTTTCCGTAACTCTTTCAATAAATAATTTCACTACTAAAACTTTACTACGTATATATTATCATTAATTCTACTGCATTGACGTTTCAAGGAGGATCGAACAACTACCTGAGTCCTTGACTTTGATTAGGTTATATAGGCAAACCTCCGTGTTACGTCGGCATTTAGAATTTTCTAGGCCAATCAGGAATCTTGTAATTGGTTGTTTTCCGGAGGTATCTAATGCAACCTTCAGAATTTTGTCGTTTTATGGCCTCAGGCTACGCTAATTAATTACCGTCTTTCTTTATCTTATCAACATTTAAGTTTTATGACTGTAATTAATCTTATTTTTACGACTTTATCTCTTAACTCATCTTAAATAGACGTTTACATTCCTTTTTTAATAGCTTCAACGAATTTACGGTGTTTTATCTGTCACCTTCTGTTCCATTTTAGTACTCAATTATTCTAAAAGTTGAATAGAAACATTTTTCAATTGAAATACACATTCCTAATTTTTAAATATGGACTGATATTTCAAATGAACACACTTTCATACCAACGTATGTTTAGCCTTAAAAGGAAATCGTAATTATGTATTATTTACAAATGAGTACTTTTTGGATGAAGTTCTTTAAGTAAGTCCACGTACGTTCCAAATATACCATTATTCCTAACTAAAAACACTATTTCTTCGCCATTTAGAATTAAAACTCTTTCAATCACGGGTTTTTTATGCATTTATACGAAATAAACTGAGCGTTTTAACAAATACACTTCTCCATAAAAAATGAATATTTACATAATGCGAACTTTTTCTTAAATTTCTCCGAATTTGTTTGGGTTTGCTAAACGACCTTTTAATGGCCTCTAATCACATCAGTGTATATATATATATATATATATATATATATATAATGCTGTGAAAACTCCAAAATTCGGGAACTACGGTTTTCGAATCGAGCCCCAGCGTTGGGCCGTCATATAATGCTGTGAAATCTACAAAAAGCCTCACCAGAGTAAAAAAAGATATTCGAACCTCTTGAATTTGGCACCAAGATTTGCTGTGATTCTCGCCCTGTTGAATTTCTTCTGATAATCGCCTCTTTACTCTTTCCGCCTCGGCTGCTCACCTAGTTAAAACTTTCATCCTCATTCATAAAAAAAAACAAACACATTCCTACCACAAACATCAACGTTAACTCTATTTACATCAATATTCATAATACATTAAAATTTCAAAATTAAATTGTAGCATAAATTTCAGTATCATAAAATTTCAAGATTAAATTTGTCATCATTTTAATTTGCATCCAGAATTCAAGTCCTTGTAGGATGCCTACTAATTAATTTAACAATATGTGCAGACCTAAGTCTGAGTACAAAGGGAGCATCTCCCACCCCTTTACGTTAATTAAACAGGTTAGTCTAATTGAGCTCAAAGACAGACCCAAATTTTCATCATAATCAAGAACATAAACTGCTAAATACTCCTTTCTACTTAAACAAGAAAATTTCACCTTAAAATTAAAAAATTGTTGTTTGTACAAATTCACTACTGTCCATTTTTTAGCAAACAAATTATAAAGTTATTCAACACACACCAAAACATCAAAAATCGAACAACAAAGCATAAGTTACCTGCAGGTTAATGCACTCCTGGCTCCAATGTACATCGTCCTTTGTTAATCACACCATTCCAACTGGGTTATGTTTACGGCTTCTGATTCTGAACGTTTTTAAAATTTTCTACACCACCATTCATCTAAAGTTGTTTCAGGGCTTCTCAGGAACTCATCTAAGTATATCAAAATCTTGTTTTGTGGATCCAATCACGATTACGAATAACATTTGATTATTAACACCCCCGAAAAATAGCAAAGAAATTTATAATTCTTTCACGCTATACCCAAAACTGCCTACTTTTGTTTATTCATTTATCGTTACTAATTTCGATAATTGGTACCGTAATACTCGCAAATATAACTAGACTTTATTACCTTGTATCTTCTCTAAATGCACTTAACTTTTATCGTAGCACGCATTCTGCTTGCAGTATCGTATAACATCAAAAAATAAAGAGCAAACTGTTTTAAAGTATTGAATAAAAATCGAAAATCTAAGAGAGCGAAACTGTTTAAAGTCCGGGTTTATATAATAGCTCGCCTGCACGTCGGTTTTGTCCCGCGACGGCCAGTTTTCATAATTTCCCATTCTCTGTTCCCTTCTCGACAGTCCGGCACGCGATTCTACTAAATTTTTGCACTCGTGCCAGTTAAATCTAAGAAATTTTCACACGGCTCGCAAACACGTCCGAGAACAACTAATTAATTTTGTATAGAAATCGTTACGTTTACACCTCTCATATCTGCATCTTATATCAACCAATCGTTACCTCGTGACGTTGCTCAAACTACGCCTTTTATTATCTGTGTCTCTGCCTTGCGCATTTTATCTGTCTTTTTCTAACTTGGCCTTAGTGGTGCAAATCGATACTCTTTACTATCGGTTATTTCAGTCCACGTGATTTCATATGTTAATATAAGCTACGGTTTATCCGACCGTTTGCAATATACGCAGAATCTGCATGTTTATCAGCTCGAATTTATTAGAATTTGACATTTAAAAATACGCAGGTGTTCAATCGTAATACTTTAAATAACACTTCTACGATTTGAATATTATTGGGTTTTTAAAAGCTTTTATGCATATTATATCTTAGTAATCGTTTAATTAACTCCAATTAAAATAATAATGAATGGCATTGACTTCTACCCTTTAATTTTTTAGTGAATCCTAATTAAATATTAATTATTATTTGTACATTTTGTTTAATACTCGTTACTTAAAACTTGAATTAATTAATATAAATTTTGCACGTAATTTCTATTTGTTTCTTTACTTGGAATAATTAAATTACATACAAGTTGAGCATTTTAATTCTGCTTCTTTTTATAGAAAGCGTCTAGTGAATAATTTAAATCCCTTATTTTTAATGAAACGAATAAATTTGTATGCTCCACGTTTTAATAACGCGTATTATCTAATAAAATTCTATACAAACCCTACCTTCTAATTGAATGATTTAAATCTTCACAGTAGGCCTTTAATTACGCGTACTTTTTCCCAAAGCTTCCTTATACACGGTGATTAAAATTATTTGATGTCGTTAATTAATTTTCTACCCTGGTCTAAATTTGAGTAATATATATTGCTGTGAAATGCGCCTTTGGTCACGGGAACTGGTACTTTCTGCTGATCATTCGAGCCCCACAGATTGGGCGTCAAGATTCTGTGAAACCTACAAAAACCTCACCAGAGTAAAAAAAACATTCGAGCCCCAACGTTGGGCCGTCAAGATCCTGTGAAACTTTATGAGAATCGCGCCTCACGAATTGGGCGTCAAGAATTGCTGTGATCCTCGTTACTACGGTGAAATCTCCTCTGATATTCGATTTCTTACCTGAATATCGCCTCTTGAATCCTTCCGCCTCGGCTGCTCACCTAGTTAAAACTTTCATCCTCATTCATAAAAAAAACAAACACATTCCTACCACAAACATCAACGATAACTCTATTTACACCAATATTCACAATACATTAAAATTTCAAAATTAAATTTTAGCATAAATTGCAGCATCATAAAATTTCAAGTTCAAATGTGTCATCATTTTAATTTGCATCCAGAATTAGAGTCCTTGTAGGATGCATACTAATTAAATTAACAATATGTGCAGACCTGAGTCTGAATAAAAAGGAGCATCTCCACCCCTTTACGTTAATTTAACAGGTTAGTCTAATTGAGCTCAAAGACAAACCCAAATTTTCATCATAATCAAAAACATAAACCTGATAAATACTCCTTTCTACTTATACAAGAAAATTTTACCTTAAAATTAAAAATTTGTTGTTTATACAAATTTACTACTGTCCATTTTTATCAAACAAATTATAAAGATATTCACACACACCAAAACATCAAAGATCGAACAACAAAGCACAAGTTACCTGAAGGTTACTGCACTCGTGGCTCCAATGTACATCGTCCTTGCTAATTCCACCATTCCAGCTGGTTTATGTTTACTGCTTCAGATTCTGACCGCTTTTAAAATTTTTGTACACCACCATTCGTCTAACAAGGTTTCAGGGCTTCTCAGGAACTCATCTACGTATATCTAAATCTTGTTTTGTGGATTCAATCACGTTTACGAATAACATTTGATTATTAACACCCCCGAAAAATAGCACTGAAATTCATAATTCTTTCACGCTATACCCAAAACTGCCTACTTCTATTTAATTATTTATCGTTACTAATTTGGATAATTGGTACAGTAATACTTGCAAATATAACTAGACTTTATTATCTCGTATCTTCTCTAAGTGCACTAATAACTTTTATTGTAGCACGTAATCACCACGTATTCTACTTAAAGTATCGAATAATCAAAAAAATAAAGAGCAAAAAACCGTTTAAAGTATTGAATAAAATCAAACATCTAAGAGAGCGAAACTCCTGTTAGCCCGGGTTTATATAATGGCCCGCTTTTTATTTTGAAAACGATCCTAGGTCATGGATCGAAACGTTAATAAAGATAATTTTGTTACGTAAATCTTGTGGCAGGCGCGTTGGGCGCCAAAGTTATGTTACATTGGCTTGTAGCCGTGCGTAACAAAAAGAAAAGCAAAGAGAAAAAGAAAGTGACCGGGCTCAATCGGAGAGTAGGGGGTTGTAGAAAGCAGACCAACATATAACGTACGGGGCTATAAGGAGTTAGTAACAATACCTGAAAAAAAAAGAATTAGAATAGCCAACCTGCAATAAAAATAGTTAAGTAAACCTGAAAAAAAAGAATGTAAAAGCATGTAAAAGAATGTAAAAGAAGGTAAAAACGTTTGAATAATCTATATAATATGACAACGGTAATAGCAGTACAAAAACTTTTAATACTAAGTGAGGTAATATTGGGGAGTAGCAGAAACGTTTCCTCACACACCAATTTAACATCAATTAGACAGAAAAATTTTTAACAAGAGATAAATAGATAAGCACCATTGATGAGCAATTCAGTAGTATTTTTTTTTTTTGTTTCTTAATAGCATGCAAGTCTATTGTAAAAGGTATCAGAACGACAAGGGATATTGCAAAACCACGGATAGATATTTAAAATAACAACAAGTATGAAATAGTGCACTTACAGAGAGTCCTTGCAATGGAAGTGTGGGATGTACGATGTTCGGCACTAACGAAGCACTTCACCTTTGATTGTGAGGGTGCTGATGGAACTTCTTACACTTTACACTAATCACAAAAATTGTAGTAAAAATTTAGCATGTAGAATCACGGGCTTGCAAGGCACGATGTAATGCATGTCCTCTGATAAGTTCTTGCATTAAACTAACAGCAACGCGAGGTGTTTCATTTGCTACCTATAGCAACAAAGAAAAATCCAATGCTTTGCATAACAAAAGTTTGCACGAGTAGTGATCTATTCTAGATTCTTTGGTAGTAGAAAATTCCGAACCACAGTATCAACTGTATTTACATGTGAATGAGATACATATTTATAAGAAGCAACCTCTTTTTTTTTCATCTACTAAACCGGCTACACTGTATCATCATTTTTAGAAACACTCAAGCTTACAACTGTATTTAGATAATCCAAAGTATGTACTGCTCGAATAAATAAATAAAAAAAAAAACAGGTAACGAAACGAGCTCGCACACACATTACTCCTAAAGAAAGAATCGGTCAAGTTTCACAAGTTCTACCACGTTTTTTCCTTTCTGCACAAGAAAAACAACTACAAACACACTGAGTAAGGCGCGCGTATCCATACAACCAATGTTCCGTAAAAACAAAACGTGCGGTCGAGTTTAACAAGTTATCCACTTTTTTCCAACAGGAAACAACTAAAGATACAATTAGTCAGCACGCGTATCACTAAAAATACGTCGATCAGATGTTTCGTAAAATGTTTATTTCACCAGAAACCACACGTTCGTCTATACAGAGCATACTTTCTTCAAAAGGAATTCGAACGCTGCTCTCCAGTTAATTCACAACTCAGCAATTTAAGGAACAACGAACAGCTACTCAACTCGTAATTTATAGGGAACAAAGCACAACTAACTCAACCACGCTAACCTGTCGATATATATCCTCCTTGTTCTCCATCACCTGCGCGCCTCTTATCTCCACTTCGAATAACTATTTATTTATTAATGTAAATCCAACTTTATGCAACCAGCTATTCAAAGCGATGTATTTTAAGTACACTAGCCGACAGGAGCGTAATATAATGTAGGATATAACAAGTGATTTGTAGAAATTTATTTATGAGTAGAGGATAGCGTAAAAGTTTAAACTTACAAAAATTGCACGTTATAATTTTAAAAACTATGAGTGGTTTAATCCCCAAAGAAGATTAAGAAGAATACTAAACAAACCACAACAAACATACAGGGAGTATTTTAGCTGTTTGTTACCAACCTTGGATTTTCACAGGCTTTTATGCTTATTATATATTACTAATGGTTCAATTAACTCCAATTAAAATAATAATGAATGGCATTGACTTTTACCCTTTAATTTTTAACGAATACCAATTAAATATTAATTATTATTTGTACACTTTGTTTAATACCCGTTACTTAAAAATTGAATTAATTAATATAAATTTCGCACGTAATTTCTATTTGTTTCTTTATACAGGGTGATTAAAATTATTTGATGTCGTTAATTAATTTTCTACCCTGGTCTAAATTTGAGTAATATATATATATATATATATATATATATATATATATATATATGTATAGTGTGTGTGTGTGTGTGTGTGTGTGTGTGTGTGTGTGTGTGTGTGTGTGTGTGTGCTTATTGTTTATATATAATTCTGCGAAAAAGAAGCCATTTTGTTCAACAAGACCTTAATCTCAACTTACTCTGTTTAGAACACTCGGCATTTGAAAATAATTTCTATATTAGTTAAATGGGTGGACATTTTATACATATCGTTTATTCAGTTGTCAACGAAAACTATTAATTCAAACTAAAAACTCCATTAATGTTGAAAAGCTATTCAACTATTTAAATGTATTATGAAAGGCATACACTTTAATATAAAAGTAGCACAAGCAAATAGTCACGTAGGCGCTAGTTAATTTTTCATATAAAACTAATATTTGCAACAATAATAGCGACATCAGAATAAATTTGTCATTTATTTAGAGAAACATTAGACGGAATTACAAATTAGAATTACTAGAATTTACATATTACAGTGACGTTGATCTAGCGCTCAACGAATGTAATGTTTTGTTGTAAACAGAATACTTTTTGATTGGTCATGGTGTACGTGCTTCTTACCAAGTTTAATACTTGGCTTAGAAAGAAATTTCCTTAACAAATGCTTTAATAAACTGAACTAAATGCTATATATAAGAGTAGATTTCCTTTGAAAAGGATTGCTGCATTTTCCGTAAACCAGTGAAGATTTTAAAATAATCAAGTGCTACAAAATAGGCACGAATACAAATATTTTAGTTCAAAAATGTTGCTTGGTGAGTTTGACTTCGCCGATTTTAAAATCGTAAGTAAATCCGCAAGTTTGAATTATTTTGCAATGGCTTTGTTTTAGAGTTTAACTTAGACTTTAAATATTATGGCAATGCTTTTTTGCATCATTACTTCAAGTATTCGTTTATTTATTAATTCTATCATATCTTTACTGATTATTTCATACATTACTGCCTTATCTTATTTGGGTCGGTTCTGCTGCAATTGAATTTGTTACGAAATGGGTGAGATTTAGACCAAATGCAACTTTTGAGTAATTTTTCATCGAGCATCAGTCCTTGAGATAGAGGTCTGTGTTCAAAACTTGGAAGCGTTGGAACGCTGTTTATTTGGAATTGATTCAAAGCTTCTGAATTCACATGTCAAACTAGCATGGCGCTTTAGATTTATACCCAATCAAAAATTACTGGTTCCTTTAATCTCGAGAACTTGGTAACGCATGGTGGCACAAAACGGATGTTTTCCTTGGAAATTGCATGTTTGCCACAATCAAGGTAGCTGCTCACAGGTTCTAAGTTAAAACTGTTGAATCCCTACAACGATTCACATGAATTTCCACGTGTTAAATGGAGACTATCAAATTCAGAGATAGCTTCGAAGAAGAAGCATCTATTAATTATCAGTGCGAAACATTCACTAACTTGTTTAATTATTCTAAAGAAGCACCATCGTCCTCTGCATGCTGGTTCACAAACCATTTTAAACACTGTACGTCAAAAAATGTGGCCTCTTAATGGTAAGCGTGCCACTCGGAAAATCTTAAGAAAATGTATTATTTGCTTCCGTATAGATCGTACAAAACTTCGTAAAGTGGCCGACTTGTTCAAAATCGTCCATTTTGTGTTACTAGTGTAGATTACGCTGGAACATTCAATACTAAGGATGGAAAACGTTGTATCCGAGCAATTATTAAGGCTTATCTCTATGTATTTTTTATTTGCTTCACTACAAAAACGATGCACTTAGAACTAGTGATGGCCCTACCACGCATTCGTTTCTAAATACTTTTAAAAGGTTTATAACTCTTTGTGGTTTGTGTAAACGAATTTATAGAGATAACGGTAGTAATTTTATTGGTACCAATAACGGACTAAAGAAATTGTATCAACCTATGGATGAAATTAAGAAGATAGCGTGGTCGCTTTAAGGAAGTTAGTGATTAGCTGGAATACATTTCCTTAGTACATTAGTATATCATTTTAGCTACGAATAAAAAGGCTAGTGTAATAAGCAATTAATAATAATTAACTGTTGTACGAAAGAAGTTTTTGTTACTGTATATGCTTCGTTTTACTTTGCATGCAAATATTTAAATTGTTTTGTTTTGTTTTATCATGATATCAGACAAAAAACAATGTTTTTGTAAATGCTTCATCCGGTAGATCATAAATTTGTGGTCATAAAGTTAAAAGGTTTATCAAAACATGTACTGTTGAAAGTCAGCGAACCTTGCAGTTAGATCAACACTACGTTTCCTCAAATAAAGCTAGCGTCTATAGAAATTTACGATGACGCATTGCATTTACGCAAATATAGTTAATATTGCAATAGCTCTTTCAAAGCACCGTGCAAGCTGGTGGATTTTGGGTAAAAATTTTATTAATGCAATATTCAGTGTAATTATCAACATTTTCAAGTTTAGGTTGATATGATCATTTTTCCACTTTAAAATATTTCCGTTTCTCTTCTAAATAATTAAATACAACGGTACCGTTATTTTCGAATTTGTTACGTTTGTTTTCTTACTTCCATTAATTTTGGGTCTTCTTTCGGTTTACATAATGTATGCATCACATTTCCGCTATTGTCACTTATTCTAAATTATTGTGTGTGAAGTTAGGCAACTCACCATACTTAACCCTCTCATGGATATTACAAATATTGTTTTTACTTACTTAAGCATATGCTTCATATTCCAGAGAAATACGTTTATCGGAATGATTTATAGATCACCCTTTGAACTGTTTTACTTTGGCTTTGTTCTGGCAAGCACAATTTTGTTAGCGAGATTTCGTATTATTGAAGCGAGCAATTCCATTAATATTCTTTTTTTTTACTATTGACCCTGTCAGTGTATTTGATAGGTGTCTCTTTAGCGGTAACATACTAATCCATTATCTGTTTTAGCTCGTTTTTGACTGTTTACGTTTTTACAAAAAACGTCTCTAGATTCAACTTAATACCTTAAATTTCTGAAAGTTGATGACACCCACAATACGTTTGGTGCATAGTGAATCAGGAGACCATAGATAAGTTTTGAAGACTTCACGTTGATTAACACACGTGGATTTTTAAAGTTTTTATGACTTCCACTTGTAAATATTTTTTACTAACCTATCAACAACTCGTTGGATATAGAAATACTTATAAAGTTGCTGTAGTGGGTCAAACACAATTTTTTATTTCTATACACTATGTAACTTTGGAGTAATTTTCCTGTCATGTAACTTTAATTACAGTTCTAACACTTAAATCTATATCATTTACAATGTTTTTTCTTTTAAACAAACATTATATACTTGTGATAATGTACACATATAATTCTAGTGCATGTGATTTGTTTCATAAACATTATTCTAGAGTTTTGTAAGTGGTCATTTTAAAATCTTTGGTACATTTATCATCTATAGCATCTTGCATATAAAGTATTCCACCCTTCTTACATAATCTCTAAGGTTGTGATTACCCTATAGTAGGGATAAAGAATACTACTATAGTAAGCCTGCTTATCGTAAAAGGCGATTAAAAGGCGCAGCAAGGGGCAGCAGCCTTGCTGGCTAAAAGATATTGGTGGAGGGTCGGTTGGTCTCAGGCGATCCTCAATAATTTACAAGCTTGTTGGGGGTTAACCGTGACGGATACGGCTTTTTGCTAAAATCTTTAAAAACTGCGTTGTGGAAAGATATGGGAGCCTACCACAATATTTCCCAGGTGTGCATGGCCTAAAACACGAAATACATATGATGGAGAGCTCACAAGTAAAATTCTTGTCCGGAGGTAAAATACTCCCTCATTCGGATCTCCGGGAGGGGATACTTGAGGCTCGTCATCGTAAGAATATAAAACAACAGTTCGATTTAGTGATAGGGACTTGGAATGTAAGGTCATTACTTAGAGTAGATAAGTTAACGAATTTATTAGTCGAAATGAGAAAGGAAAAGCTGGACATTTTAGGTATTAGTGAGGTGAGATGGCCAGATAGTAATGACTTTTGGAAAGATAATTATAGAATAATTACAACTTTTTCAACTAATGGACAAGCAGGCGTAGGAATAGTGTTAGGTAAAAGATTAGGGCATAAGGTTAAAGAGTACTTTCAATTTAGTGACAGAATAATTATGGATAGATTGAGTACAAAACCCACAGACACTGTTTTAGTACAGGTTTACATGCCAACAACTCAGTACGAGGATGAGGAAGTAGAAAAGGTATACGAGGATATAAATAGTATAGTGAGAAAAGTAAAAGGAGATGAGAATTTAATAGTTATGGGCGATTTTACTGCGTCAGTGGGAGAAGGTAGTAAGGGATAAATGGTAGGAAAATTTGGGTATGGCAGACGAAATGGTAGAGGAGAAAGATTAGTTGAGTTTTGCCAGGAACATAGATTAGTAACTGTAAACACCCAATTCGAACAACATGTTAGGAGAAGATATACCTGGATAGCGCCAAGTGATAGGGCTAGATACCAAATAGATTATATTTTAGTTAAACAAAGATTTAGAAACCAAGTTAAAAACTGTCGTAGTTATCCAGGGGCTGACATAGATAGCGATCATAACTTAGTTAAAATGAAGTGTAAACTAAAATTCAAAAAATTGAGAAAGGTTAAAAGAGAGGGATGGGATCTAGGTAAGCTTAATGATAGTAGGGTAAAAGAGGAATATAAACAAGTATTAGATATTAAGAGCAAAGAGATAGCTGTAGGAGGAACGTAGAAAATAGATGGAAAGAAATAAAACTGACTGTACATGATACAGCAACACAGACTATAGGTAAGAAAAAAATAGAAGCGAGAAAACCGTGGGTAACAAAGGAGATATTAGATTTAATAAAGAATAGAAGAAAGCTTAAACCTTTCAGAGAAGTGGATAGTGAAAGTAAGCAAAAATATAATACAGTTAGAAATAAGATAGTACATGAGTGTAGAAAAGCTAGAAATAAATGGATGGAGGAGAATTGTAAGGGAATACAAGATGATTTGAGAGTAGATAAGACAGACAGGGCTTACAGGGCAGTATATAAGCAGAATCACATACGTTGTAATTATTTGTATTAATGGATTTTGTAATATGATAAAAAAATTAAAACAAGAAAAATACATCACTAAAGAACAAGCAAAAACCTTAATTAATTATAGCTCTACAAGTCCAAAACTATATGGCCTACCCAAAATTCATAAAGCAGAATATCATTTAAGACTCATAGTTGCTTCAAACAACAATCCCACAGAAAATCTTTCAAAATTTATAGCAGGTATATTACAAAAATCCATTAATACAAATAATTACAACGTATGTGATTCTTTTGAATTTTCTAACTTTATATAAAGTTTTCAACTACTAAATGATCATGTACTAATAAGCCTAGATGCAATCTCGCTCTATACCAATATTTCAAAATTTCTAGTCCTAAAAAGTATCGAAAAGCTATGGTATAAGATCACTACTAATTGCACTATTCCAAAATGTGTTTTCACAGATATCATAGAGTTAGTTTTCAATACAAGTTCTTTTAGTTTTAATAATGAATTTTTTCTACAAACTTTTGGTTGTCCAATGGGATCTAATTTAAGTCCTATACTTGCCAGAATTGTTATGGACGATTTATTAGATGAAGTTATACCCAAACTAAACTTCACAATTCCATTCATTAAAAAATTTGCAGACGATATCATAACATCTGTACCAGAAGACAAAATTAACCAAACTCTTAAAATTTTCAATAGTTACGATGATAAAATTAAATTTACCGTAGAATTAGAAAACAACAGATCCATCCCATTTCTTGACACTCTACTAATTAGAAAAAATGATAATACTATTATTTTAGACTGGTATCAAAAACCAACCAATTCTGGTAGGTATCTAAATTATCATTCATACCATCAATATAAAATAAAAATAAATTTCATTCTAGGCGTAAAATATAGGATCAAAAATTATGCCATCTTTCACTATACTCAAAAAATGTAGAAAAACTATTTATTATTCTAAAAAACAATAGCTATCCACCAAAACCAATAAAAAGCTTTTTATACAATCATAAAGCTCCTTCAAACGCTGACCTTTCTAATAAAAATTTAAACAACAATAGTGAACTTTCTGCAAATATACCTACATACCATGTAATTCCTTACATTAAAAATTTAAGTACAAAATTTGAAAAAGTCTTCAAAAAATTCAACATCAGTATCGCTAAACGAAACCTTTTAACGTTAAACACTCTTTTTTCCAAATTAAAAGATAAAACTCCAACTCTTCTACAACGGAACATTATATATCAAATAAATTGTTCAGGCTGCAATCTTACCTACATTGGTCAAACCTCACAACAATTAAAACAACGCTTAACTCAACATAAAAGCGACATCCGTGTTAAGCCAAACGCTTGTGCTTTGACCTTACACGCAAACGCAAACAAACATAAAATAGATTTTGATAATCCTATAATATTACAAATTGAAAATAAAAAATCCAAAAGAGAATTCCTAGAAATGTGTTACATATTTAAAAACTTAAACACTATTAATAAAAAAACTGACATTAACACACTAAGCTCTATATACACCTATCTACTTCATTTTAAATCCAAAAACAAATTCAACATAACTAATCAAATCACTTAATAAAACACAACATAAACATACATACATACATACACAAACAAACACACACATTCATTCACACACACACAAACATCCAAATGCATCCACACACACTTGCACAGACATACATACATTCATACAAACAACATAAACACACTAAAATACATACGTAAACAAATAGACATACATCAACATACATATATAAACGTACATACATATTAAAAATATCTAAATTTCAGTCAGACCATAAAAGAAATTAATTACAATCTAGAAAGTTATCTCGAACAATGTCAAAATTATAAAGGAATTGTCATTATAACATTTAAATGTAATTAACAAACCACATTACTGTTTTCTTTTTAATAGCTTTTTACCACACTTTCAACTTATATTCAAAATTTATCTATATCAACGATTTCATTGTAAAACCTCACATTAGTAAGTAAGTTTTTAACTATTTTACGCCCATACTAACGTTTCTTCATTTTTAGTATCTTTGATAATGGTTTAAAAATAAAACCCAAAGCTTAGTTTATAATAAAGAGTATATTTCATTAACCAGCAGACCAAAAAAGCCTGTTACTATATATATTATATTTTATATATATATATATATATATATATATATATATATTATTTTACTTTTTTATTCTATTTAATACATATTACTCCACAGATATACAAATCAATCCAATTACGGAGTAATACCTGAATATAACAGTCCAATAACATTTATAATTAAAATTAAAACTAAAACTACTGGTCAAAAAATATACAGAAGAATTACACCACTAAAGTAGTCAGACATATACATTAGCAAAAACAGAATATAAAAACATAGTAGTTAATATTTAAAATATTTTAGGTGGTAATCAAATGAGCAATATTTTGAATAAATGACCTTAGTGATGCAATTAAAGATATCAATATTTCCAGAGCAATTATTATACAAATTATTATACAAATTGCACATTCTATAAAAAGAAGAATTTTTATATTTGTTTGTACTAGTTGTACTGTTTCTAGTTATTACTAACTTTTCTGGTACATGATATTAATGTTCGATAAATTAACAGGAGTTTTTACTGACCAAGATCCAAGAATCTATCTTAATATATACATATATATATATATATATATATATATATATATATATATAGAATGCTGTGAATCCACCAAAATCCGGGAACTACGGTTTTCGAATCGAGCCCCACAGATTGGGCGTCAAGAATGCTGTGAAACCTACAAAAAGCTATTAAATTAACTGGTCCGTTGACTTTCTTCTGTTAATCGCCTCTTTACTCTTTTCCGCCTCGGCTGCTCACCTAGTTAAAACTTTCATCCTCAATCATAAAAAAACAAACACATTCCTATCACAATCACCAACGTTAACTCTATTTACATCAATATTCACAATACATTAAAATTTCAAAAATAAAATTCAGCATAAATTTCAGTATCAGAAAATTTCAAGATTAAATTTGTTATCATTCTAATGTGCATCCAGAATTAAAGTCCTTGTAGGATGCCTACTAATTAATATAACAATAATATATGCAGACCTGAGTCTGAGTACAAAGGGAGCATCTCCCACCCCTTTACGTTAATTAACCAGGTTCGTCTAATTGAGCTCAAAGACATACCCAAATTTTCATCATAATCAAGAACATAAATACTAAATACCCCTTTCTACTTAAACAAGAAAATTTCACCTTAAAATTAAAATTTTGTTGTTAGTACAATTTCACTACTGCCCATTTTAAGTAAATAAATTATAAAGTTATTCAACACACACCAAAACATCAAAAATCGAACAACAACGCATAAGTTACCTGAAGGTTAATGCACTCGTGGCTTCAATGTACATTGTCCTCTGTTAATCACACCAATCCAACTGGGTTATGTTTAGGTCCTCGGATTACTGGTCGCCTTTAAAATTTTCTACCCCACCATTCATCTAAAGTTGTTTCAGGGCTTTTCCGGAACTCATCTGTGTATATCTGAACCTTGTTTTGTGGATCCAAACACGTTTACGAATCATTTAATTATTAACACCCCCGAAAATAGCAAAGAAATGCATACTTCTTTCACGCTATACGCCAAAACTGCCTACTTTTGTGTATTCATTTGTTGTTGCAAATTTGAATAATTGGTACAGTGATACTAGACTTTATTACCTTGCATCTTCTTTTCTAAGTGCATTAAATTACTTTCATTATAGCACGTAAAGAACAAACTCTTTTAAATCACCAAAATATACGAGCAAACTGTTTAAATTATTCAATCAAAATCGGAAAACTAAAAAGCACTCTTTAACGCATTGAATCAAATCGAAAATCTAAGAGAGAGAAACTCATATTAACCAGGGTATATTATAGTGGTTAGCCTGTCTGTCGGTTTTGTCCCCAAAACGGCCTGTTTCTAGAATATCGTATACTATGTTCCCATCTCGATCGCCCGTGCGTCGGTTCTTATTAAATTTGCACTCGCACCAGTTAAATCTCAGAAATTTCGACACGGCTCGCAACGTCTGGGAATAACTAATTAATTTTTATACAGAAATGTTATTTTTACCTCTCATGTTTGCCTCTTATTTTCAACCGATCGCAACCCAGTGACGTTGCTCACATCACGCCTTTTACTATATGTGTCTCTGTCTTGCGCATATTATCCGTCTCTATCTACCCTGTTCCGAGTGGTACAAATCTATATTCTTTAGTATCGGTTATTTTCAATCCATGTGGACTTGTGAAATAACCCACCTTATTAGCATTTCCCGTAAATATTAAGCGACGGTTTCTCCAACATTCTCTGTAACCATTTGTTATCTGCAAAATTTACGCAGAATATAAAACATTTAAAAATACGCAGGTGTTCAAACATAATACTTCTAAATAACACTTCTACGATTTGAATATTATTCGGTTTTTACAAGCTTTTATACATATTATCTGTTACTAATGGTTCAATTCACTCCAATTAAAATAATACCCTTTAATTTTTAGTGAATCCTAATCAAATATTCAATTATTATCTGTACATTTTGTTTAATACTCGTTACCCAAACTTGAATCAATTAATATAAATTTTGCACGTAATTTCCATTTGTTTCTTTACTCGGAATAATTAAATTACACGTTAAGCATTTTAATACTGCTTGTTTTTTATAGAAAGCGTCTTGTAAATAATTTAAATCTCTTATTTTTAAGGAAACGAATGAATTTTTATTATCCACGGTTTTTTAATAAAGCGTATTATCTAATAAAATTCCTTATACACGGTGATTAAAATCATTTGATGTAATTAATTAATTTTCTACCCTGGTCTAAATATGAGTAATATATATATATATATATATATATATATTACTCATACTTAGACCAGGGTAGAAAATTAAATAATCACATCAAATAATTTTAATCACCGTGTATAATGAATATTATTAGATAATACGCGTTATTAAAACCGAGAAGCATAAAATTTATTAGTTTCAGTAAAAATAAGAGATTTAAACCATGTACAAGACGCTTTATATCAAAAGAAACAGTATTAAAAGCTCTGCGTGTAATGTAATTATTCTAAACAAATGGAAATTACGTGCAAAATTTATCTTAATTAACTCTATTTCAAGTAACCGGTATTGAACAAAACGTACAGATAATATCTATAGAAACTTGTAAAAACCCACTAAAATGCAAATCCTAGAAGTGTTAGTTAGAAGTAGGATGTTTGAACACACCTGCGTATTTTAAAAGGCAATTTCAGTTTAATTTGTTTAGATAAACATGTCGATTCTAAGGATATTGGAAACGGTCAGATGCTTTAGCACGAAATACAAAACAGGGTTTATTTAAAAAGCTCATTCGGCGAAAATTTTGCAGATAATTAATGTTTACAAAGAATCTTGGAGAAACCGGGGCTTAATATTCACGAGAAGGTGCGATACGGGGTTATTTAACCCATATAGTCCACATGGACTGGAAAATAATCGATAATAAAGAATATCAATTTGTACCAATACGAACAGGTTAGAAAAGGAAAGAGAAAATGCGTCAAGCAAAGACACATATAGTAAAAGGCGTGATTTAAGCAACGTCACGAGGGTCACAATTGGTTGAAAATAGGATGCAAATATCAGAGGTAGAAACAACAATTTCTGTACAAAATTAATTAGTTTTTCTCGGACATGTTTGCGTGCCGTGTGAGAATTTCTGAGATGTAACTGGGGCGAGTGAAAAATTCGTAAAAACCGACGCGCGAGCGACGGACTGGGAACATAGAATGAGAAATTCTTAAGAATTGTCTGTTTTGAGGACAAAAGCGACGTGCCGGCTATTCGCTATATATACAGGTGGTAATATGAATTTCGGTCTCTTAGACTTTTGACTAGTCGATGCGTTAAAAGCTCTTACATCCGCGACTTGATTCAAGATGTTAAACAGTGCATTTTAGTTTGATAAAATAATTTAAAATTTTGCTCGTATATTTTAGTGATTCAAAATAGTTTGTTATTTACGTGCTAACATGAATGTACTTCAGTGCACTTAGATACAAGGTAATAAAATTTAGTATCACTGTACCAATTAGCAAAATTTACAACGACAAATGTATACACAAAAGTAGGCAGTTTTGGCGTATATTGGTGAAAGACGCATGAATTTCTTTGCTATTTTTCGGGGTGTTAATAATTAAATGGTTCAAATACGTGTCTGGATCCACGAAACAAGGGTCAGATATACAGATGAGTTCCGGAAAAGCCCAGAAACAACTTTAAATAAATGGTGATGGAGAAAATTTTAAAAGCGTTGAGAATTAGAAGCCGTAAATGTAATCCTGTTGGAATGGTGTGATTAACTCAAGGGACGATGTACATTGAAGCTACGAGGACAGTAACCTTCAGGTAAATTATACTATTTTGTTTGACATTTTTGTGTGTGTTGAATAACTTTATAATTGATTTACTTTAAATGGACATTAGTGAAATTGTACTAACCATAAAATTTTAATTTTAAGATGAAATTTGCTTGTTTAAGTAGAAAGGGGTATTTAGTATTGATGTTCCGAATTATGATGAAACTTTGGGTATGTCTTTGAGCTCAATTAGACGAACCTGGTTAATTAACGTAAAGGGGTGGTAGATGCTCCCTTTTTACTCTGCATATATTGTTATAGTAATTAGTAGGCATCCTACAAGGACTTTAATTTTGGATGCACGTTAAAATTATAAAAAAAAAATTTTAATCTTGAAACTTTTTAAAACTGAATTTTATGCTGAAATTTAATTTGAAAATTTAATGTATTCTGAATATTGATGTAAATAGAGTTAACGTTGATGGTTGTGGTAGGAATGTGTTGTTTAATTTTATGAATGAGGAGGTTTATAAAATTAGGTGAGCAGCTGAAGCGAAACCAGGATCACAGCAGTTTGTGACACCCAATCGGTGGGACTAGAATGTTTTTGTATATATTATTAGTTATAACAACTTCAAATATGATTGGTGAACTGTAAATATTTAGGACAAATAATAGAATTGTATGTGAATCAGGAAAGTGCAAAAGGACATGAACTAGGGTATGTGCGACACAAACGAATTGTTAGGATGTTATTGGACGATTTAGTTATGTACTTTAAAAGTGTAGTAGGGAGGAAAGTTAAAATGGTCGCCTTGGAAAGCAAACAACGGATATTATTTTCGAAATTCATTTTGTAAAAAGACGTGTTTTTCATACTGTGCTAATTTGTAAACAAGTTTAAAAGAAGTTAATAAAAGTATTTGATTTTAAAGAGTTTGATTAAGTAAAGAAGGGTAAAGCAGCGACAGCAACGAAAGTAATTAGTGTAAAGAGTGGTGATTGTGCAACGGCGAAGCGACGGACAATTATATAGAGTTGGAGTGATATTGGGAAAGGTAGCAGGACATCGAGAGTGGTTATAAATAGGAAAGAAGTTTGATTTGGATAGCGATATTAGGTAGCAGGACATCGGGAGGAAATATATAAAGGATAGAAGTTGGATTTGGATAGCGATTTATAGATTTGTAGCAGGACATCGGGAAGAATTATATAAAGGAAAGAAGTTGGATTTGGATAGCGATTTATAGATTTGTAGCAGGACATCGGGAGGAATTATATAAAGGAAAGAAGTTGGATTTGGATAGCGATTTATAGATTTGTAGAAGGACATCGAGAGGAAACATATACAAGAAAGAAGTTGGTTTTGGACAGCGATTATTAGGTAGCGGAGCATAGAGCAATTTTGAAGTAAGACGACGAGTAGATTTGGATAAGATACGAAGAAACGGACGGAGTAATTGAGAATACGAAGAGCGAAATTTAGGAGAACAACGATTGGTAGTGGAGGATTCGAAGCAGAAATTAGCACAGGGGAAGTTACAGCACTGGGTATTCAAAATTCTAAATTAGGGTTAATTATTTCAGGTATTGGGGGAGCAGCTAAATTGAGAACAACACCTGGAGGCGGCACGAAACTTCAATCAGATAGGACAAAAGTGTAAAGACGCATACGGTGACAAGGATTTTGAGCCAGCAGTCAGAGCGGCCAAGAACGGAGTATAAACCAGGTGAGTGCTGAGATATCTTAAAACGTCAAAAACAGTCATATAATTTTGGTAGTAATTTAATTTGGCACAAAGCAACGCTGATCGTAGTATAATTTTGGCATATACAAAAGTAGAGTAAAAAAATTTAGTACTAAAACAAAAGAGGTGCACTTTGGTTGGACTTTGCACATCTACTTATAACAGAACTCACTATAAGTAGTTGACCACCCTGAGATTTAAGAGCTTAAATAGTCGAGGCATTGAAATAAATAGTTAATTAAAGAACCAACCAAACGTTGCAAGTACGGGGCGTGCATTAGGTGTGCACATTACAAAAAAAAGGCGCGACAAAAAGGGGTAAAATAAAATAAAAATTTTTTTAAAAGAATAGAGAATTGAGAGTGATTGAACAGACAGTCAGTTAGTAAGTAAGAAAGAAAAGTGGGGGATTCAATAATAAATAAAAAGGTGGCAAACCCAACGTGGGGCTGAAAAAAGGCTAGATCGAGTGAAATTAGACAGAAATAATAGTAGGAGACGGGATCCTGAGATTAGGTGGGGCCCGTAGTTTAGATATTTTCAGGCAAAGGAGTTCAAAAATAGGCTGCAGAGATGACGGAATCAGAAATGAAACGGATTACGAGATCGGGACGGATATATGGAATTGAAGCAGAAATCACGACACTAAACGATGAAATTAGGACGCAAGACATAGAGTTAGACGCAGGGGGAGACATCCAGGAGATGGAGGTGAGGCAGACAGAGCTGGAGGTGTTAGACATGGACACGGACCAGGCGACGGCACCGGAGGTTAGGGTAGCAGAAACCGCCGGAACCCAGGACCTAATACGACTCATAATGAGTTTGCACGAAAAAGTTGAACAGTCACAGACCAATTTAACGAATAAATTTGAAACTTCACAGACAAATTTAGCGAACAAATTTGAAACTTCACAGATGGAACAAAAAAAGGCGAATACGCATTTGACTAATAAAATAGCGATTTTACATACGACTTTAGCTAACCAAATTACAGATTCACACACTGATTTAACTAACAAAATTACCGATTCACACACTGAGTTAACTAACAAAATTACCGATTCACACACTGAACTGAGGAACGAGTTTAGGACGGCACACGCGGAACTGACGGCCAAACTGAATTATACACAGGACTATCTACTTACGCAAATGCAAAACGTAAAGGACGACATAAGGACTGAGGTACACGAAAAGATAGACAGAATAGATGACAAATTAGAAAATACACGGGTACAAATTCAGGGAGACTTGAACGCGACAAAAACTGACCTACGGACGGAAATTAAGACACGCGTAGAGACAGTAGAGGAGACGATGGTCAGTAGTTTTACGGCATTAAATTCAGAGATACAAACATGCGACAAAAGACATATGACGAACTACAAAAATTTAGGACAAACTTTAGAGACGATACAAAACGAAAACATGAACACTAAGACACAACTAGACGAAAAACTTGACAACAAAGTCACGATATTAGAAAACCGGGTAGGACATGACGTAAGACAGATACAGGAAAAATTGGACGACCTAGAACGAAGACGCATTGGACTAGACTACGGACAGCACATTAAATTCAACCGGGACGCTTTACCTAAATTTGAAGGACGGAGGACGGAACAGCCAATGGGGTTTTTAGACAGACTGGACGAAATCGTCGAAACGGAAAACGAAAGGACTAAATTACAGATAGTAGGGGCGACGTTGACAGGGAACGCGGAAAAGTGGCACAACATCATACGACGACAGTACGACACATACGCGGAATTTCGACGATTATTTGTGGAACAGTTCTGGAGCAACACGCACCAGACGGACATACGGACAAATTTAATTACGGGACACTACAGTAGGACACACGGGACACGCGAGGAATACGCAATCGACAAATTCAACCAGGCACAGCACTTGACACCTAAATTGGGCGAGGACGACATAGTTTTACTACTTGCGGGCCACATGGAACCGGAAGTGACGAAGATGGTCGTGGTACACAATGTAAAAACACTACGGGAATTTTTAGGCGTCATGAGAAACTTCGACTTAGCAACGGCACTGGAGGCAAAAAAGCGGACAAATCATTGGGATCAAAACCGGGGTTATAGGGAAGACAATCGACGACATGCGTACCACGAACAGCGACACAGCCACAGACAGGACAATTTCAATCACGAGCATCGACCCAGCTACCGACAGGACTATTTTAACCACGGACACCGAAATCACTGGGGACACGACGGAAACAGAAGACCATACTACAATAGGGAACACCGGGGGAACGACGTACAAGGACAAAATAGGTACCGGCACGACGACAACGCGGATGACGGCCGGACGACGGGGGGCGGAACACAGCACGGATATAGCCGGACGGACAGGGACGCTAACGTCCACCACATGACAACTAGCGCAAGGACTCAGGACACGGATAAAATTGAAGTGGTGCAGATACACGAGGCACCCTCAGGAGAAAAAAAAAACGCCAATTTTTGGAAGAATGAATGTTTAGGATTAAAGATCGACGTAGGTTATAGTTTAAAAAACTTATTGTTAAATAATTATAATTTGAATAAAAAGAACCTTTTGTTTATTAATATTAGTTTAAGGGATTGTTTATATGTTGCTTTAGTTGTAGTGGTTCACAGTTGTCGCTGGTTGATGAGAAGGTGGTGATAAAACATGCTGATTTTTTAAAAGAAAGAATAGAAGCGATTGATGGGGTTAATTTATGGTCGGCAATGAATAAAAAGTTAACTACGATTTATAGGGTCATCCGTGTACCAATATTTGTAGCAGGATCAAAAAAAGGACGACTTTTGAAATAGGAGATTTGGTGATTGTAAAAAGGTTAAGAGTTTCGAACCGCGACAGGAACATTTGCGCGAAGTTGTTGTTTCCTTATGAAGGGCCGTACAAGATCACGCGTATTTTTGCGGAAGGAAATACATTTGAATTAGCTACTATGACAGGGGAATATCGTGGGCGTTTTCACTTGGAAAATCTATACCCATATAAAGTTGTACAGGAAGAGGGTTTAGTAGAATAGTTGTTATATAGTTCATGCGACGGAAAGTTTAGTTTTTGTTTTTTGTTTTGATTTAGTTTATAGTGTAGGTTCGTATATAGCGTAGTTAGACAGGCATGTTGAGAAAGACAAATAGGGGTTGAATAATTACAATATGTAGAAATACGAGAGGGAGTTTTTGTAGAAATACGAGAAGGGGTTTGATTTTAAATAAAATTAGAAATTATGCACACCAGGAAAGAGTAAAACCGACGAAATTTCAAATTTCATTCAAAATCAGTGGGGCCAAATGTAGTGAATAAGGGAGATACCAAGAGTTCTAAGGGTTGTTTAGTACAAGGTAGTATATGCCAAGCAAAATAATCCACATATTTGATCACATAAACTTAAAAATGTATGTTTGCCGTATTTTACGTATACTAAAATACCATTTGAAATGGTAGTTGAAATTAAGTGCCAAAAGGTAATATTGAAATGACTAAATGACGTAGTAAGATGTACAGTGCTCAAGGGTTTATGCCGAGTTTGAATGTTAAAGGCCATTGAAAGTACATTTGCCGTCCAAAAACCGGATGCGTCTATGAATGTTTACTATCAACCACGCATCCAGGTTCAAGTGCGATTTATTTTGGTTTCATTTTAAATAGAATCAACTTTTGGACAATATTTGTAAGCTCAAAATTATTAGTTATAACAACTTCAAATATGATTGGTGAACTGTAAATATTTAGGACAAATAATAGAATTGTATGTGAATCAGGAAAGTGCAAAAAGACATGAACTAGGGTATGTGCGACACAAACGAAATGTTAGGATGTTATTGGACGATTTAGTTATGTACTTTAAAAGTGTAGTAGGGAGGAAAGTTAAAATGGTCGCCTTGGAAAGCAAACAACGGATATTATTTTCGAAATTCATTTTGTAAAAAGACGTGTTTTTCATACTGTGCTAATTTGTAAACAAGTTTAAAAGAAGTTAATAAAAGTATTTGATTTTAAAGAGTTTGATTAAGTAAAGAAGGGTAAAGCAGCGACAGCAACGAAAGTAATTAGTGTAAAGAGTGGTGATTGTGCAACGGCGAAGCGACGGAAAATTATATAGAGTTGGAGTGATATTGGGAAAGGTAGCAGGACATCGAGAGTGGTTATAAATAGGAAAGAAGTTTGATTTGGATAGCGATATTAGGTAGCAGGACATCGGGAGGAAATATATAAAGGATAGAAGTTGGATTTGGATAGCGATTTATAGATTTGTAGCAGGACATCGGGAAGAATTATATAAAGGAAAGAAGTTGGATTTGGATAGCGATTTATAGATTTGTAGCAGGACATCGGGAGGAATTATATAAAGGAAAGAAGTTGGATTTGGATAGCGATTTATAGATTTGTAGAAGGACATCGAGAGGAAAATATATAAGGAACGAAGTGGGATTTGGATAGCGATATTAGGTAGCAGGACATCGAGAGGAAACATATACAGGAAAGAAGTTGGTTTTGGATAGCGATTATTAGGTAGCGGAGCATAGAGCAATTTTGAAGTAAGACGACGAGTAGATTTGGATAAGATACGAAGAAACGGACGGAGTAATTGAGAATACGAAGAGCGAAATTTAGGAGAACAACGATTGGTAGTGGAGGATTCGAAGCAGAAATTAGCACAGGGGAAGTTACAGCACTGGGTATTCAAAATTCTAAATTAGGGTTAATTATTTCAGGTATTGGAGGAGCAGCTAAATTGAGAACAACACCTGGAGGCGGCACGAAACTTCAATCAGATAGGACAAAAGTGTAAAGACGCATACGGTGACAAGGATTTTGAGCCAGCAGTCAGAGCGGCCAAGAACGGAGTATAAACCAGGTGAGTGCTGAGATATCTTAAAACGTCAAAAACAGTCATATAATTTTGGTAGTAATTTAATTTGGCACAAAGCAACGCTGATCGTAGTATAATTTTGGCATATACAAAAGTAGAGTAAAAAAATTTAGTACTAAAACAAAAGAGGTGCACTTTGGTTGGACTTTGCACATCTTTTTATAACAGAACTCACTATAAGTAGTTGACCACCCTGAGATTTAAGAGCTTAAATAGTCGAGGCATTGAAATAAATAGTTAATTAAAGAACCAACCAAACGTTGCAAGTACGGGGCGTGCATTAGGTGTGCACATTACAAAAAAAGGCGCGACAAAAGGGGTAAAATAAAATAAAATTTTTTTTAAAAGAATAGAGAATTGAGAGTGATTGAACAGACAGTCAGTTAGTAAGTAAGAAAGAAAAGTGGGGGATTCAATAATAATATATATATATATATATATATATATATATATATATATATATATATATATATATATATAAATTATAATTTTATTTTCTTGACCATATATTATAATATATTAAGATAGGTTCTTGGATCTTGGTCAGTAAAAACTTTTTTAAATAAAAACACTAAAGCAGTATAAAGCTTGTAACTTTTATTCTGTACATCTTACGCGTTTCGGTTTCATTAACCATTTTCAAAATTATTCTAAAAATATTACCTATTTTATAACTTATTTTATAAATAAATGCATACCAGGAAATTCATGAGTAATACTTCACAACAATTTTAAGTGAGGTTATGTCAATAATTTAACATATTTACCGTTATTTAATAAAAACAAAAACAAGAATCTCACTCACTTACTTTAATTTTGAAATATTAAGCAACGAATGTACTTAATTAATAATGTTTTATTTTATTCTTTCTAAAATGAATGAACAATTTAGGTGATATGTTATCTTTTAATAACTATTTTCTAATACTATATGAACTGCTACAAATGAATAAATTCAGTATTGAAATTTAAATAGAAAAATATCTTAAAATTAAAAAGATCTGACCTGCTACAGGTTGTTCAGGTTGTGAATCAATATCCCTTTGTTGTCTTCCTTCGTCTATCACTGCTCTGCTTAGTTGAACCCCTCGTTTTCCATAAATTACTACGTGCTTCTTTATTTTATTTGCATTGAATCTCGCAACTCCAAATTGTACCAGAATTGTACCAAAATATAATTGTCGACGCTGATTTGAATTGTAATATTATATTGACCTAGATTTGAATTGTTCTTATCGACGCTTACTTGAATTATTCAGAAATACACCACCAATTTGAATTATTATCATCAACACATTTAAATTATTATATTCCAGATTCGAAGTATTCAAAAATGTAACACCAATTAGAAATATTATTTCAACCAATTCGAATTATTCTATCGATCCATTCGAATTATTGTATCGATCCATTCGAAGCCCTATTACTATATTATTAGTTTAAATAAATTACCGCAAATTCTACTCACGTTAAACAGCAAAATAAGTCTTTATAATCGTTGCACTTATTGTCACTTGTAACATACACTTAATATTAAGTTACGCGTGGCTTTCTGATTAGCAGTGACGCAGCTTCGCCCTGCCTGAGTTTTAAACTGACCCGTTTTATCATTGCTCTGTGTTAATATAGGCTGTTCCCACTTACAGGCGGGCTGGGTTTTCAACAAGTCTTGCAGATATCTCAACCAATCAGGTCTTTGTATTTCCTGCATTTTAAAGTTGTTTCTGATGTAATTTCATCGGTTTTCCATGTAATGGTGTTTGCTAATGATACGTCGTTATCTTGACCATACGTTGTTTTGTGTAGATATCGCCTTTTCAATATTGTACAAAATAAATGATGTAACTTTAATTCTACTTTCGTTTATGTATTTTTATGCGTGTTTGAAACTGCGTTTTCTTATCAAAAATGTTTATCATTTCCGCGTAATTGCATAAAGCTTTGTTGGGTTTTATCTCTTATCTTCGTATTTGTTTTATAACTAATTAGAACCCTTCTCAACGCGTGTTTAATTACATGTACTATTACTTCTTCTGAATACGCGTACTTTTGTTGAAAGATTACTTAAAATTAATAACGGTCTATATACAGAGTGTTATGTGCTTGCTATTTACATAATGTATGAATTGCCTATTTTTCTGCTAAATAAAAGCAGTTTTCTGATTCCTATTGCAATTTATGGTTACTACACGACACTTGCTACTCAATAAACCCCTAAACAACCCCTTATCACAGCAATATATATATATATATATGTTGTTGTGGATTCAAAGGGTTAAATTTGGGGTAAATAATAAAATTTCAATCACCCTGTATAGAGAGGAGAACAAATTATTTACGCGCAAAATTTATTTAATTCATTTAGGGAGAACGGACAAGTATTGACGTATTTTTATAATTAATAATTGAAAGGTTAAAAGTACATAAAGAAAAACAGTTTAAAGCAAATAGAATACGCATAATTAATTTTAATTTAGTTTAATTCAACACGTAAAAGCATAAGGAAACCCACTAGAGTAAGAAAATCAATAATTCCAAGACAAAAGTTTTCGTAGTAACAAGCAAACGTCAGTTTTATTTGATACGACGAAATATAAACTCTAAGAATTGTTATGCTAAACGGTCGATAATTAACAAACACCTGCGTTTTTAAAAAAGGTTACATTCGTCGAAATTAGGAGCATATCAAGACAGCACTTTATAGAAAATATTTTCAACCGTCAGTTTGGTTTGAACAACAAAGCTAACAAAATTCTTAAAGAGCAAGAAAATTGCACGATCGGTTATATACTACAGATAGAGACAGAGATATAAGCATTGCTATTGAAAACGCACGTACCATATCCACGTGGAGTGGAGATGAGCTGTCAGCAATATCGATTTTTTATAATTCAAGTGGGGTTTTGAACGCGACAGCAGACATGCATCAGACAGAGATAAAGATAGTTTAGGCGGAATTTGTAACGACAGTGAATATTAACATTGGTTAAGAACCGACAGTTTTCCAAACGTAGACAAACGCGACAGGTGGAACCGCTTTCGGATACGTACGGCACGTAGACGGAGTAAATTTCAGAAATACTCAAGTCGGTTGCATCCAAATTTGTAGAATTTAAATTTAAAAATAATCTTTTCACGTGAAGTGTGTCCGGGGGTAGAATTTGAAACAATATAAATACTGAATGGAAATTATGAGGGCTCTCTTGCCTCTTGTCTTGTCTTCTCTGCGCTTAAATACTACTGTACTACGATAAAGTACTGAATGCAGACCAACATTATAGTAGAGTTTTTTTTGGTAAGTATTAGATATTTTAATAATACAGTAAATACATTGCTAGCACGTGTAAATTATTAGTAGTGGCCTTCTATTTATTAACGCGAAATACGTGTAGTAAATATTAAATTAATAAAGGTCCGGCTACTACTATACCAAGCTAGAAAATCAATAAATGGAAGCATAATATATGCGGGGTAAGCATCACCAACAACCAGGATTTTATGCTGATATGGAATGGTACTGTGGAACGAGGCGCTTGGCTCGCAATTGGGGTTACCGTATGTGAATCCCCTGAGTATCACAGCTCATGGTCACGAAGCCGAGATGTTCTGGTGATCATCATCGAAGGAATGGAAGCCTGAAGCATTCTCCAGGTCATTTGTTTGACATTTCTGTTGTCTGCTAAACTTTTGTGAAATTTTGGTACCTGTGTGAGTGAATTTTAGGGTTTATTTATGGTTATATAAACTTATTGGAAAAGATACAGGTACTGGACAATTTATTGAGGGTAGATATTGAAAAGGGGTGTATTTAAAACATACAAAAATGTTATTCAGGATATAAATTAGATTGTAAAGGGTAAACGGGTCTATAAATTTTGTTTTAATTCATGCAAGGTAAAAGACATATACTAAATAAACTGAGTTATTATGAGCTCACCATACTCCAGTGTACTGTAAATTTAGGGTAATATGTGGAGCCCATCTACTCATATTTTACTGAATTTGTTTGAACATAATTAGAAAATCAAGGACTTTAAAATATATCACATTTGAGTCTGTAAGTAGTCTATCAAACTGTTTTATACATGTGAATAATTTGTTAATTTGTCTGTAAATAGCGGTAAATAAAAGATTGTATGATTGTTGTATTATTTGACGATTTTATTGAATCGTGTGCCAGTGTAAAGGAAGAATGGTTGTATATTTAAGTATCCGAGAAGAGGCACAGCTGAGCTAGCCAGGGAAGCTGCTGAAGATTTTTGAAGCAGAAATAATAAGCAATTTTTTTGTTTGAAATCTGTGCATTTTGAAAATTATTTAATGACACTACTGAAGCAGAAAAGTTTAAATCCACGTCCACAACAATCTTATGACGCCCAATTCGTGAGGCTCGAATGAGTTAGGTAAAGGACTGATTTTAAACCTTTGTCCCAACTTCGTCCAAGAATTTTTCTAAGGTACCACAATAATATATATATTAAGCCGATTACCTTCGCTAGACACTATGACCCTGATTACATTCCAATGTTGAGTCACCCACCGGATTACGTTCGTTACAATGTTTTATACATTGTAAACCGTCTTTAACAAATATTTCGATACGTGAGGGTGATATGAAAATTCTGAGTGCAGATTTGGTTTCAGCGACCAAAAATAAATGAAAGTCACTTATCATCAGACATCAGGAAACAAAAATTGTCTTGGTCTGTGTGATTTATGTAAACAAGCTTCACACTCGGGAATTGTCAAAGCATAACCTTGCATTGATGTAAGATCCTATTTTGGTGGGATAAGAGGGTTGTTGCTAACACGACGCCGTGACTTCCCCCTCTGCACTCGCAAAAACGGGAATTTTTACACCGACTGTCTCGTACTAACTTTTATGCATAACATTTGGATTAAGTGATTAATTTTGTTGGAAAATAGTTACTTTAACTGAATCTTTTACAGAGATCCGAGGAGATAGATCTATCAGCTAATCAGTTCAAGATATTGCAGTTTATTGCATATTCCTAAGGTATCTTTTGTATCTATTCGTGCCTACACTAGACTATCTGAACGGTTAAAACTTAAAAATCGTCCGCGTTTATTGCCCACGTCATACTTTGTTTCAGCAGCATAAGCACAAAAGCAATGCTCGAAAAAAGCAAACCTCAGGCATTTCTATAAATTTTCAGTTTCAGCAAAAAATTCTATAATAAAGCTCAAGAACTTACAGAGAAGAGAAATATTTGACAGATTGTGATGTACCGCCTTGTGTAATACCTCTATCTCCGTTTAAACGAAAGAAAATTACTGGCAGTGACGTAATCTATTTTACGGTTTGTTAAGCCAGCTAAATATAGTGTCTGCTTTTGTCGTACTATCCTCATTCTCTTCGATGTGTTAACCCGTCCCGCGAATTGTACAAATCCCTTAGCACATAACAAGTAGATCTGTAACTTTCGCTCGTCGTTAATTTGATTAACCGTCGGATACACATAAGTTTTCCAGAAAAAATCAGATTAATATAAAAAACTTGAAAGTATCTTTGCTGTGTCAATAATAAGGACAGACCTTTCTGCTGCAATTTATCCTTTAATAGTAAACATCTAACTTTAAGCCAATGGGTCAACGTAATCATAAGATGCTGACGTGGTCAGCAGTTTGTATGTGCGGGATTATCATATCAATCCAACTTCATCATTCGAGCTACGAAGTCGCTGTCGGATGCTCCAGCTTTATTTCAGTAACTCCTTTATATCCTCAATCTTACACTCCAATTACCAACTGCACTGCTTGCCATTCCTTATATACGAGGTTTCGCATTTCTCGTTACACTACGTACTTGTTATTTTTAATTTAATTCTATTTTAAAATACTTCTTACTCTTTAACTTAAAGCAGTTGGAGGTAAACACAATTTCGTTATCTACCTGACTACTAAAATTTGTTTAAGAATTGGAATGCCGTAGGATGGGGTGAATAGATACACTTTCAGAAGTAAAATACCATGTACATAATTTACCATGCTTTTACAAAAAACACAATTAGCCTAAAACTTGGGTCAATATTAGGACTATCCAATTGGTTATATATTGATATTTTATATAACTTTAGATTTCGGGAAAAAATAAAAATTACTTAGTTATTCACCCCTTCGCAGGGGTAATAGCTACATACATGCAAAATGCCATACGTAGCTATTTAACAGGCTTGAGGTGTGAATAACTGCATGTTTGATGTTTTTAAAAATGTTTCTGAAGCATTGAACTCAAATAACAAAAAAAATTAGGGAAGTGTTTTAACAAGTTATTTATTGTGCTTTGCACATTATGATTTTTTAAACAAACCACGTCCATAACTAGTTGACCGATCCACTGCACCCACAACTTTGGTGATAATTATAATGGTATCCCTAGCGTTGACTTTGGAGTGTGCCCGATCAACAAGACGAGCAAAAATGAGAGGGGGAGGGATCCGTAATACCGGATAGCAGACGCCAGTTCTGCTTACCAGTGCGACCTGAATGGTCGACTTAAAACTATCCAAATTTAGCTAGCTAAGTTAAAATGGATTCAACTTTCTAAGCATTTGCCAAATGTTTTAATAGTGAATCCTGCTATTTTGCCTGCTTTATAAATTTACAAATTCGTCCTCCCTGATCTAAGTATCTTATCCTAAATTTGTCCCTAACGTTCCCTATCATTCCCTAACTGACGTATTATATATACAATCTTCTTTTCTATATATACTGCGACCAAAAATTGGCGACAGAACGTCAAACGAATTAAATCAAGCCACAAAACAATACAATGCATGCAAAAATATAAGTGCCGTACGCTCTATCCTCCAGACGTCCGCTTGGAAGTCTGTCGAGGTGTTCATGTTTGTTAAAGCCGTCAGCGCCGATTTACTATCACTGATTATATAATACTCGTCTCTGCCCGTATGGTTTATTACGTAATCGATAGCCTCTCATTTGGCTACCAATTTGCACTGGAAAATTGTGCTCCAGTTCGCGAGTTTGGTTTGAATCCGAAACACCTCCCTTTCCTGCTTATACACGACAAACGCCGCGCCTGCTTGCCCATCATCCATACGTGTACCGTTCGTATAAATTTTGATACCCATCGCGTCTTCATCACCTTCGACAAACTCGATTCGTCTAATATCAGCCGGAAGTCCCAACTGAGATACAACGATCTTTCTTGCAATTTTCGTATTACCAAGATTAAGATCTTCGATAATTTCGCGCCCTTTTCCTATATTTATTAATCGCCTATCTATAATCTCCCTAACGACATATTCGATAGGGAGAGTCCTACTGATCACCAGGACCGCCTCCGTGAAGGTGGTCCAGTACGCCCTCGCCGCTTTTACCGCGGTTATGCGTTGTACGCTCGTCAATTGACACACCTCCCTGACTTTACAACCTTCTGCCCATACAGAAGCTGCGTACAGCATTACCGGCTTAATTGCTCCGCTATAAACCGTCCTCAGCAATTCGCCCCTGAAACCCCACTTTATTTTAGCCGCCGCCATAATTTTATTTGATATTTCGTCGCCCTTACTTTTTACGTATTGTACGTGCGCTTTCCAATTTAATTTATCGTTGATCTTGACGCCGAGGTAGGTAATACAATCTTTAAACGGGATTTTCTCCCTTCCTAGCTCTAGCCTAGGAGGTCTCTGTCCTGGTTTCGTGCCGAAATAAAGCGCAGTGTTAAATTTTAATTTTACTGCCTGCGACCATTCGTGTAATTTATTAAACGTCTCGTTCGGTTTTGTGCGCATATCCATTAACAATCTCGATCTTACAATTAAAAGCGTGTCATCCGTAAACCCAACGATTGAACATCTTGCGGGCAACTTGACCCTAAAGATGCTCTCATACAACAACTTCCAAAATTTCACCTCACGCGACAGAACTTCGCCCGGAATTTCAACCTGTGCCAATCGCCCCGAGAAATAACTCATAACCAAAGACATCAAGTTTCGCGGACAACCCCTACGATCTAACTCGCAAACGATTAATGGCCACCAGGCAGCATCAAATGCTTCTGAAATATCCTAAGCAACAACGACACAGTACTTTTTAGCATCTCTCGCCTGCTTAATTTTCCAGACAACGAACTCTAACGCGTCGATAGTCGACTTGCCATCCACGAAACCAAACTGTCGGTTATTAAAACCGCCGCTGTCTTGCACTAGGTGCTCAACACGCGTAGTCATAACGCGATCTAAAACTTTCCACAGCACCGGTAGCAAGCTAATTAGACGATAGCTGCCCGGATCTGACGCATCCGCCTTTTTAGGTTTGGGTATAAATCTCACATTCTGGATTTTCCAGCAACGCGGAAAAACGCCCCTTACTAAACAAAGATTAAACAACACGACAAAGACACACGCGGCTAACAGGCACGCCTCCAGAGCTGCGTCTAAAGTGATTCCATCATGCCCCGGTGCCTTCTTAGGGTTCATCCTCCTAAGAGCCCTGACGACCTCGTGAACTAGGATTGCGTTATCGGCACCTGTTCCTTGCGCCTCTGCAGCTTCCCGACGTACTAAATCGTGCGACCCTTCATCCCCCTCGGGATTATCCGATGGGAAAAATTTCTCTAGTAAACATTCCGCTGTGGTTTTAAAACCATCCGTGTATTCGCCATTGGTTTTCTTTGTATTACTGAGCGTGATTTATTGTTGTTTTCCTCTAATTACGCGCTATGCGGTTCCCCAGGGTTGTTTCCCTGAGTTTTGCGTGCAGAATTCTTTAAATTTATTCGTTCGCGTTTCTTCTATTAATATTTTATATTCGCGGTAATTTTGATTATATTCTATTCTCCGTTGTTCTCTTATATCTCCCGAGGCGCGTTGATAGCGGCGCCTTAGGTTACGCGTTTCTGCCCGCTTGGTGGTTAGTTCCCGGGTCCACCAGGGTACGCTGTCTTTAAATGTTTTCTTTTGCGGCATGGAATACGACGACGCGTTTACTACCGCGTCGTTTAATTTTTTCGCGAGTGTTTCTACTTCGCCTGCCGCTCGGCAGTTAAATAGCTCATTTTCGAACGCAGGGATACTTTCGCCAAATTTTTTTTTAAACCGCTCCCAATTTGCTTTTTTATTACAGAACCGCGGAAATATAGTTAGCTGCTCGTTTGCGCTTGTTTAGGTTTCAACGTCCCATGTTATTAATATATGGTCAGAGAGCGTTTCCTCGTCCGACCTTAATTTCCAATTACAAATCGTTTCTAACATTTCGTGCGAGACTGCAGTAATATCTATAAAACTGCTTCTTCTATGCCCCTCAAACGTAGGTGAATCACACTAAAGTCCCATTCCGTAAAAAGATCAGCAACCTGCGAGCCTCTACCGTCTTCGATAGGGCTGCCCCATAATGGCGACTTAGCATTAAAGTCTCCCGCGATAATTAAATTTCTATTTCTACCGATTTTACGAAGGATTCCTTCAATTTGATTTATTAAGTCCTCTGTTTAAGGATTCTCCCGCCGGGAATTGACCGGCGGAAAGTAAGTGCTTATCACGTGAAACGTATGCAATCCCGTTTTTATTTCTGCGGTGGTTATGAACTCATTCGACAGATTGTTTAGGATTATTCCGGCGCACGTCCCATTATTTATTATTATTTCGCTACGCGGTCGCTCGCTATCCGTATTTAAAACGGTAACCCGCCTCCCAAAACCTGTTATTTTGTGACTATACGGGTGCGGTTTCTGTATGAGCCCGATGTCTATTTTATTTTCGTTCATTATTTTAACGAAATTATTTGTAGCCCCTTTGCCTCTACCTAAATTAATTTGCGCACATTTAATTAACGACCTACTCTGAACATCATCTAATGGCCTAGGATCCATAGTCGATGTTCCTGGTGATGACTGCCTTCAAACGCTGCATCGTGGGACACTGGCTGGACTTGGCGTCATGACGAGTATCGACCCTGTCGTTCGACCTTGCACAGACCACACAACAAGAAACTGCCCGCCTACAGTTCTTGAACTCATGCCCAATATCTGTGCAGTTAGCGCAAAACTGCATGCGCTCCTTGCACTCCGCTGACCTGCGGCCGAACTCGTAGCAACGGAAACACTGGAACATTGTGAAATGATCCCGAGCTCAAACCCTACGCCAACCTAGACTGACTGAATCCGCCAAGAAACACCTTCTAGCCTCCGGCGACACCTCGAACACAACGCTGGCCAACGGATCCCTGGGTTCTCTGCCGCCAAACTAAACTTCTCCCTAACCTCGTCCTCGAACCTAAGCCCCCTGAAACGGGGGTTCTGAGCAAGCAACCTCTGCTGGAGCTCTTCCTTCTTCATCTCCCTCTCTACCCAGGGAGCACGATGCGCGGCCTCCTTTTCTCGATGGTACTTGCCGTCAGACCCTGACAAGTCCCACCTACCGTCGGCTGCAACCTACGGGCGTCCTCTCGACGACAACGCCACCCCTACGCGTCCGACGTTCTCCGACAACAACAAAACCATCTTTGGCAGGATTAACCCTCTTCTTTAACGTCACCATGACGTCTTCGTTGACGCCTGGATTGGCGTCGACACGGACCGCGACCGTCGACGCTGCCTTCTTAACCACTGCTCCGGCGTACGAAACCAACCCTGGGACTAAACGATCTGCTGTTGCCCCCGCCCTACAACGACCTGCTCTGTCCTTGCCGCTGCGACTGCAACCTCCGCAACGGCCTCCTTCACCTCGTTTCGCACCATCCTCAGACCCCTAACCATCCCCAAAAGCTAATTCAAAACGTCTCTGAGCTCGCCCCCCCCCCCAGCATTGCGGACCACCCTCCTGTCATCAACGGTGATCGTCGCCGAAGTTGCAGGGACCCGCTTCTGGATGAGGCCGTGCGCCTTCCTCGTACTGAACATAAGGAAGTCCAACTCGTCTAGATCGCTAGCCGCAACGCTTACGTTGCTACTAGTCGATCCGCGACGCTGGCCTCTCGATGTTGAGGGCGACTCAGACCCGACTCCATCCACAAGGGGCGCCGGCTCCTCCGACTCCGCCACCGCAGACCCAGGCTTCACATGCGACACGACTACCTCCCCGTCGGGCTGCACAGCCAACTTCTCAAGGACTACCGGGAGCTCCTTGACTGCGACCTCCGCAACCGACCCTGCTTCAGACTGCTCACCCCTAACCGACTCCGACCGATCACCCCTCTTCTTCCTCGGCAGCGGCTCCTCATCTCGGTGGACAACCATGCTGAAAAATTAAACAAACAAACAACAACCAGAAACAAAAACCCAGATCAAAAACGCCCTGACCGATTCAAAGCTAAATACTCAAAGTTAAAACGATCAGCTATACAACAAAACAACTGCAAGTACAAAACAAAGCGCTGCTTTAATAAAATACCTAGATTTAAAATGAACCGTAAACTTCCCGGTATTTATTTATTTAAATTTATTTATTTATTCAAATTTTCAAACCAGCAAATGAAGTTTCAAATTTATCAAAAATAAAACAAACACTAAAGTCAAAATAACAACGAAGACAAAATAGAATCACAAACCCAATAAATATACCTCAATTAAAAATGTACCGTAAACAAAATTGTATTTATTCATTTAAAATTCAAACTAGCTAGTTACCTCAAAAACAAATCTATAAAATACCGGACTTTAAATTTAAATTTAGAAACAAACTAATTGAAACATGCGTTATTGAAATGCGGTACCGGAAGCACTTACCGCTTGTTTACTCTGTGTTTACTGGACCTTAAAATGTTACACCACTAATTAAGCCAAAAGACCGACTTTAAGGAATCTTAAAGTACACGTGTATTTAAAAAATGGAAATTCGTATTCAAATTATTTTAAAATTTAGGGTTTTTAGTTATTTGTTTGATTCAAAAAGGGCTAGATTTTTGTTTTTAAATTGTTATTTTATTACACGCAGGTTATATAATTTTCCCGAATTTATTTGCTTGTTTTACGCGGTTTTTTAACCCAATTTACTAGATTTCTCCATAAATTTATTAAAACGTCTTTTTAAATTATTTTAAAATTATTTGGGGTGTTTGGTTATTGGTTTTTGATTTATTAGCCAGAAATTTGATTTAGTTTATTTTAAAACGCAAATTTTAGTTAAAATTTAAGTTAAAACGCGGTTTATTTAGTATTTAACGAATTAAATTATTATTATTTTGATTTTATTTAATGCCCTGTATATTAAAATTAACGGCAGACAATAATAAAAATAAAATACAATAAAAAAAAAAGCTTAAACTATAATAAAACAATAATAAATATCAAAAAACTTTCTTGTTTACTGCAGAAGCCGGAGCACTGAAAAACACGTCCGCTCGCTTTAAGCGGTAACTAGAAAGTTCAATACCTTCTAGCAGGCCCGTCTATTAGCATTTAAATTTAAGGTGTTAATTTTAAATTGTATGTGCGTTCCCGCGCAGAGTCGAAAATTATGGGGAGAGAAATAACCGAAAGTTGGTGGGGGGTGACATTGGGATTGTTGGGGGGAGGACATCAAAGGAAGAGAGCAATAAAGGTGTGGAGAACTTTGTTTTGGTTTTTATTGAGGGGCCAGCTGAGATTGTTCTTGTCTTGGATGATCGTATTCTTACGGCTCACGTAATCATAAGTGAAGTTCCAGCGGTACCTTTACGATAAACTAACTGTAGGGCGGTTAATAAGGTTATCGGAGATAAATAGCGATTATTTCACCTTGTCCTTCGATATGCGCTGGTCGGTTGCTTACTGTGGAACTATCTATTTGGTTGTGTAGCATGCCGTGAGAATACTGGCGACAGTAAAACGAATAAACTCAGCCTTTTAATGAAAGGAATTGCAACTCTTACACTACATTTATTTATCAAAAACTATTTACACATAAAGAAACAAGACATTTTGTAATGTAGCAGAAACGTCCTACCACACTGAAAACTGAACATGAACTGTTACTGAACTCTGACGGAGCCGTCCGAACACAAGACTACCGATCATGAACGTAGAAATATTTGCATTCATAGGCGTGCCGTAGAATGCGTAAAGAGTGATACAAATTAATCTAATATAAACGCTTTAACACTAACCGACAGGTGATTCTATAAATATACCCAGAGTACTGCTCGCCGGAGAGACGCCAGTTGATGGGAAACTGCAAGTGTGTGAATAAGCTGCAGGCAGTTCGTAAAACGCTAACCTCAACACATCAAAACGTAAGTGTTTCTAAATTATATATAAGTTTGATAAACTGATAAAATGTTAATTATTGAAGTTCACCCTGAATTTAATGTGGGAGTGTTCTATTGGTGTATTTTCGTAGGTTAGGGGTCGAAACTATGTGAGTTTACGCTGCCGGGTACTTATTGTTTGTAGTTAAACTAGAAAGTGAGGTTGTTAAACTAACACATATGTGCTTCGAGTTTGATTTAATTTTTGTAAAATTAACGATTCCTATACTATTAAAATATATCAAAAATAGAAGGTATGTTTGGATTTCAACAGCTGTCTCATTTGTCAACCCCTCCCTGGATATTAAAAAATAAATAGTAATAAGAGTCTTATGTGCCAGTACATGTTTGGCCTACTTTAATTGGTGCCCAAGTCGCGGAACGAATGAGTACGGATTTGAAAACATTGCATACTTGAGATGTGTCAAATTTACAGTATTTTATTAATTAATATTATTACATCATTAAAGCGTTTATTTGGGTATGTAGTTTGTAACCAGGAGTGACGCCGAAAATGTTGGGGAGAATTTCCTTAAAGACTTTATGAGGGACGTTTAGCTAGTGTTGTGGGACATTGTTTAGATGATGCGTTCCAGAATTTAAATTTAAACTTAAAACTGCCCTCTGCTTTGATTGATAAAAAAAGGTCAGATAGAAAACGCAGAATTAAAATAAAGGGGGAGCACTAACACGGCAGGATTTGTAGAACCTGCGGGTTATCATAATAATAGGGGATATATTTTAGCTTTATAGGATGTGGGGATACTAACCTACATTTTTCTCCTAATGGGGTGTTGCACCCAATAGTGTTTGTTAAAAGATTAGAGGGAATGTTTGATGAAGCGGGAGTTCCCCAAGGTAGGAGTGTATTTTTGGCAGTTAACTGTTTAAGGGAATCAGCACAAAATTGGGCGGAGATTAAGGAACTTGTATCCTTTGAAATATTTAAGTCTCAATTTTTAGCGCGTTGTTGGAGTGGGGACCAGGAAAGGAAAACATTTTGTAAGGTGAAATACGGAATGTATATAAGTGGTTCTCGTGCGTATCATTTTTTACGTACAGTAAAAGAGGCGAAGTGTTTAACACAACCACTGACTGATAAAGAAATTATTAATATGGCAATACGCCATTTTGATTTGGAAATAAAGAGGGGAATTTTAAATTCGGGGTCTCACGCTGTGGAAGATGTTGAGGCCCATTTGATACTGATTGATTCGACATATGTAGAACGACCTAATAGTGGACGTCGAAATCGAGATAATATGGGGAGTAACAGTAATAATAATAGGTTTGATTTGTCATTTGGGAACCGGAGGGTTCAAGTAAATAGGAATGTGGGCCGAGTTCAGCAAAATAGAGGGGAACGTATCCGGGAGGATTGGAGACAGGAAAACCGTTGTGAGTCTACGCATGTCGAGGGTCGTCGTCTGATCAGAGAGAGGTGGCTACAATTTTCAATTCAAGTGGGGACTTGGAAGTAGAAAATGAGGATGAAGAGGTTAAAGTAACGGCTGTTGCGGTTGTACCAACTATTAAGGTAAAGTTGAGTGAATCAGTCGAGGTTGATGCGCTTGTTGACTCTAAGTCCCAGATAACGGAGATGTCAGACATGTTGTGGAACGGATTGAGGGAGTGTTATGTGAAAACTCCTAGCATTCCATGTAAAAGTGTGGTCCTACGGGTGCTTGGGGAAATAAGAGTGTACTAGTTAAAGAGCAGGTGTTTTTACCTATTCAAATAGGTGATGTGCAAATTGATTGTCTATTTCTAGTTGTTCCTAATTTGGTGCGAGACATGGTGATAGGATAGGATGCGGGATCACAGTGTTGTGGTCGATTTTTTGTCCAATATTGTTGGGGGTGTTATTTAACAGAATGTCTCGACAGTTTGGTTTTGTGGGAGAACGCAAGGGGGAAACACGTATCGCCATAAATGAAATTATGGAAGATGAGTTAGAAGTGGTACCTCCAAGTCCAGTGCCGGTGAGGTATCCTAAAGAGGAAAGAGCCCAGGTGGCCAGTAAGGCGGAGTGTTTTGTAGAACCAGAAAGGGGGTTGTTAAATAATGTATTTGTGCAGTATCAGGATATTTTGTCAAATCAACCTGGTCGAATCAAAGATTATTGTCATGAGATACACTTAAAGGATGAATCACCGTTTTATCGTAAGCAGTAACCGATTCCTTGTGAGTTTCGTGAGGAGGCCAGAAGTCAAATTAAAGAGATGGTAGATTGGGGGGGTTAGCAAGATGCGGCAAACCGATTATGTAAATCAGTTGGTAACAGCGAAAAAAAGGATGGGGCGGTTAGGATATGTCTGGATGCGACTCCCTTAAATAAGAGAATGGAAAAGGATCGGGTTACATCACCCAATCCAAGCGAATTATCATTTGAATTTTCTCCAGGCCAGTGCTTGAGCACTATCGACTTAACAGCCTCATATTGGCAAGTCCCAATTAGTACATATGATCAGAAGTATACCGGTTTTGCTTTTGAGGGACATACCTATGTTTTTGTGTGTTATCTTTCGGGTTGTTTTCATTAGTAGGAAGTTTTATTCGTGCATTATATATTGTTTTGGGGTCAGAAGTAGGAGAATGGAGCATCCCATATGTAGATGATTTGCTGGTATACTCACCAGATGCAAATACTCACCTTAAACATCTTGAGATAATCTTCAAAAAATTTAGAAAGGCAGGAATTACCGTAAAATTGAAAAAATGTTGTTTTGCAAAAAAACTCTGTACATTTTCAAGGTCACATTATTTCCCCAAAAGGTGTTTTACTTGATCCGGAGCGGGTGGAAGCTATACTTAAGTTTCTTGAACTTCGAAATGTCAAGCATTTCAGGTCCTTTTTGGGTGTTGTGAGTTTTGATCGATGCTTCTGTTCAAAATTTGCAGAATTGTCAATTCCACTTTTACGTTTGTTAAAAAAAGGTCAACCATGGGTATGGGGCAGACAAGAAGCTGCTGCAGTTAATAATATGAAAATGGCATTTGTGGAAGCCACCTTGCTCAGGCATCCGGATATGGAAAAAAGGTTTTATGTGCAGACGAACGCTTCGGGATATACTCTTGGGGCCTGCTTATTTCCGAAGGACCCGGATAGGAAGCCAAGTATAATAGCTTTTGCGAGTAGGTGTTTACATGGGCCCGAGTTACGCTACGCAGTAACTGAAAAGGAGGCGCTAGCCGTAATATTTGCTTTGCAAGCGTGTGTTTATTTTGGGGAGACCCGTGACAGTAGTCAGTGATCATAAGTCTCTGGCGTTTATAAGGGCATGCAGGCTCCTGAATGCTCGCCTTACACGCTGGGCATTGTTGAGTCAAGAGTATGAGGTAGAATTTGAGTATTGCCGTGGTTCGTAGAATGTTATAGTGGATGCATTATCTAGATATCCAATTAAAGAGGATAAGGGGAAAATTGAGATACCCGAAGATACGTATGTAGAAGTAGCAGTAGTGGTTAAGCGGTCAGAGTTGTTCAAAAAGGTGCTAAGTAATTTTAAAAACATGACATTAATTTAAGCCAACGATGAAAGATGTCTAGCAATTCAATTCCGATTGGGACATGAGAAGGGAAGGGAGCTTAGGGAGTGGTATGTGGTACAAGACGAAGTCCTGTATCGCAGGAGCACTCAAAAGTGTCCAGGGATTAAGGTGTATATTCCTTTTAAGGATATTTTATTTTCAACAGCAACATGAAGATAACGGGCATTTTGACGCGGAAAAAGTTTATCAGTGTTTGAATGATTGTTATTATTTTCCGCGGATGCGACGTCGAGTTCGAAGAATTGTAGCGGGCTGTAGCCTTTGTCAATAATCCAAAATCTCTCCGCATTTGGTGGGGGAGATGAATAGCTTTCTGCCGTGTAATATAAATAAGATAGTGAATGTGGACTTAATGGGCCCATTGCCTAGTTCTAGATTCGGAAACCAATATCTGTTTGTATCTGTTGATGCGTTCAGTAAGTTGGTATCTTTGTTCCTACTTAAAAAGGCGACGACCAAAATAATTACTAAATAGCTCGAAGGGTATAAGGAAAATATAGGTAAAGTAGAAGCTGTGCTGTCAGACAACGGCAGCCAGTTTACAAGTCGGTTATGGTATTCGACTTTGCAAAGTTGAGGGGTTAAAAGTTTACATACCTCGGTATACTGCCCTCAAGGGAATATGACAGAGAGGGTGAATAGGGAGATAGGGCCTCTTTTGAGAACTATGTGCTATACTCAACATACGCGTTGGGCTTGTCACCTTAGGGAAATTGAAATGTGACTTGACCAAGTGTATCATAGTAGTACAAATTCCACTCCGGAGATGCTTCATTTTGGTGTAGATCGTTCAAGTCGTTTCAGCGAAGCCCTTAACTGCCCAGATAATGAACTACCTAAATTTAGTAGGGATCATAGGGTATTTCTGGCACATGAGAGTTTATTGTCAAAAGCTAAGAAACGCAAAATTCGTCATGATGATGAAAAGAAATTATTAGCTAGTTTTGAGGTTGGGGAAAAGGTGTGGGTTCGTGCATACCCACAATCTGAGCTGGAGTTGAAAGAAATAAAAAAGTTTTTCTGCTTTTTCGAGGTCCTTGCACCATAATAAGTAAAAAGGGAGTAAACTCATGAGGTAGAGGTTGTTGAGGAAAAGGTCAAAGTAGGGGTACAGAATGTGTACAATTTAAAAAAAATATATATATCCCCAGTGTTAGAGTTAACCTAATAATTGGCAGTTTTGATAGTTATAAGGTATGTTTAGTTTTGATGATTAGCATGTATATTATTGAAGTACTTGTATTCTCGATTAATTCAATAAGGGGGGTGATGTAGCAGGCCCCTCTATTAGCATTTAAATTTAAGGTGTTAATTTTAAATTGTATGTGCGTTCCCGCGTAAAGTCGAAAATGGTGGTCTGAGAAATAACCGGAAGTGGGGGGGATTTGGCTTGATGGGGGCAGGACATCAAAGGAAGAGAACAATGAAAGTGTGGAGAGCTTTGTTTTGGTTTTTTATTGAGGAGCCAGCTGAGATTGTTGTTGTCTTGGGTGATCGTATTCTTACGGCTCACGTAATCAAAAGTGGAGTTCCAAAGGTACCTTTGCGATAAACCAACCGACAGGTGATTCTATAAAGATACCCAGAGTGCTGCTCGTCGGGGAGACGCCAGCTGATGGGAGTAGCAAGTGTATGAATAAGCTGCAGGCAGTTCCTAGAACGCTACATCTACACATCAAAACGTGTTTCTAAATTAAATATAAGTTTGATAAACTGATAAAATGTTAATTATCGAAGTTCACCCTGAATTTAATGTGGGAGTGTTCTATTGGTGTATTTATGTAGGTTAGGAGTCGGAACTGTTTGGGTTTACGCTGCCGGGTACTTATTGTTTGTAGTTAAACTAGAAAGTAAGGTTGTTAAACTAACACATATGTGCTTAGAGTTTGATTTAATTTTTGTAAAATTAACGATTCCTATACTATTAAAATATATCAAAAATAGAAGGTATGTTTGGATTTCAACAGCTGTCTCATTTGTCAACCCCTCCCTGGATATTAAAAAATAAATAGTAATAAGAGTCTTATGTGCCAGTACATGTTTGGCCTACTTTAACCTTTCCGATGAACTGTAGAGTTTTGGATACCGTTGGTTTACAATTTTCTGATGGAAATTCAACCAAAATCCAATTGTCCACACTTATTTTTTCTCTTCATTTGTGTGAATACAAAATGGTGCCGATGACTTGCGATGAGACTTTCTCTTTGTAAATTTATAGTTTGCTAAAGACATGGTATTATCTGAACCACTGTCACTGGGTTCTGACAAATTATCTTCAGGTATGTCGTCTTCAGGCACATCAGATACACGTACATCATCTTGAGACACGAAGTGTGTCACTTTCATTTACAGTGATGTTCTCATTGCTATTAAAAAAAGACCTTTATTCTACTATCACTTGCAGTTTTTTCACTTTTTAAGAACTTCATCATACCATATAGTTTTCAGCAAATTGACAACACTACTATCTGCAGCTGCAGCACGATTTTTATTGATGTTATCACCTGGGCTTTTGAGACTGTTGTTCAGAAACTTTCTCACCGTTCAAAGGAATAACCCGAGCTCTAAAAACCCTGACTTCGTGTTAGTTGACCTGTTTGTCGTGGGAGAGCATTTTTTGGAACTGTTGCTGAAGTGCTTTCAAGCCTAATTTTTCATATCGATAAAAGTTTCTAAATACGGTCTAGGGAGGTCTAAAAAAGGTGGCATCAAGAGGCTTCGTTAAATGCGTCGAGCTTACATGAAAAAAAACAAAATCTATATTATTGTTTCGGCACAGTTTGATTCACTCAACAGACAGGCAACACGATAAATTGTCGCCTATTCACATTTTCTTTTTATCAAATCTTTTTAGATGAGGTACAACTATCGTTGCCATACAATTATCAAACGACATGCCATCAAACCAGCCTGATGCGCTTGTGTTGTACCTCGTTCCTTTTAATCCACCTTTTGTCCACCATGAACATAAATTCAATGCTCTATATACCACATAGCATGGAAAAAGTGTTCTGTAACCAAAGGCAGCAAACATTATCCATGTCAATGATTTTGTTGAGTTAATCACTCGTTTGGGGTATTTACACCATTGTTTTGAGATAAGAATCTTTTTACCAGAATAATCGCTCAAATTTGTTTTTTCAAAATTCACAATATGGCACGTTTTCAAGTGGTTTTTCTAGAGGACGTACAGTTTGTCAAAAGCAAAGGCAGCAAGATATCAAACAGAGTAATGGCGGTCTACGTAGAAGCAATCAAAGTGGCCATGTTGTGTGTGGCGTCTGTTTAGGCGGAGGGTTGCAAGGTCAGTGATGTCAGGCAATAAACGAGCGTTCAGCACATAACAGCGATCAATGCGGCGAGGATGTACAGGCACTTCCACGTAGGCAGTTTTTATTACTAGTAAAATTTATCCGATCGAATTCGTCGTCAGAGAAATTAAAGATCGGTGATTTGTAAATATAGAGAAAAGGCGGAAGTCGTCGAAAGTCTTGGCCTTGGAACTAGAGAGTTTGTGAGGGAAATCGTTGTTTCTGAATTATGAGATACGGTTGATGTTAAGGGAATCGGGTTTGTTGAAGGCGATGAAAACGTGGGGGGCGTCAGGATTTTTATGGATGGCTTACAAATGGACGATGAGCAGGCAAGGATGAACATTTGTCGTGTACAAAGAAAAAGTAGAGTGTTCCGATTCCAAACTAAACTTGAGAGTTGGAGCTCCATCTTTCAGTGTGAGTTGTTAACTATAAGGGTAGCTATAGAGCACGCAATCAACTACTCGGGTAGAAATGAGTACTCTATTATCAACGATAGTAAGTAAATCAGCTTTTCCTGCTCAGGCGAATATTAATACCTCGTCGGATCTCCAAGTGGACGTCTGAAGGATAGCGCGTAAAGCACTTGAAAATCGGAATTTGAAGTTTTATTGGGTAATGGTGGCAATCGAGCCACGCTGCCACAAGCAGGTTGACCACAAGTTTATGCCGAGCATAGAAACACGCGATGAGATATAGGTGTAGATAGACAATAAAAAGATGCAGTTAGCAACCGGGCATGGGGCCTTGAAGGTCAGGCGGTCTCGTGGCGTAATTGGTAAACGTTTGTCTACTATATATACGATCATTCGGGCTTTGCATAAAATTCCAAGTTATTATTTCCTCTTATTAACTATAATTCGTTAGTATTTATCAAGTCGCCTTGTGCAATCACCTAATATTATGTATAATTGATAGTTGGCTTATAGCCGTAATTTTGAGCGTCGCTTCCTGTCTGTATCTGACGTAAGTTAAAAAACCTTACACCGTCATATATGATTCACAAAAATGCCAAACGTAATTGATAGTTGGGTTGATGTATGGTTTCATACAGGATTTAGATTTGTAAAATTTTCCAGTTGTCATTATCAGTCTCGGCAGTGTAATTGGTAAATACATGAGCCGCGAACTTTGAAGATGCAGGTTGGAATCCTGTTTGGGACCTTATATTTTCCATTTTTCAATTACTAACTCCATTTGAAATGGTCATTTGGGCTTTGCATAAAAGTCTAAGTTATTATTTCATCTTATTCACTATAATATATATATATATATATATATATATATATATATATATATATAAAGAATAAGTAAATTTAATGAGTCTTAAAATAATATCAAAGAATGAGTCACTTGCCATTAAATTTCATTCTTTGACATATATATATATATATATATATATATATATATATATATATATAGTTATTAAGATAAAATGAAAACCCAACTTTGTATTTTAAAGTTGAATTACCATTTCAAATCGAACTAGTAATTGAAAACCACTATATAATATCTTAGTATTTATCAAATTACCTTGTGCAATTACCCAATACTATATATATATATATATATATATATATATATATATATATATATATTGCTATAATTATAGGGTAGTTTAGGGTAGGTTAAGTCACATAGACTGTAGAACAAATAAAAGCAACTTAGTTAATAAAAAGCACATAATTCCAGAGATTGTAACGGTCACTTTGTTACGTTACAATGACTCTCACTGTATATATCGTAATTAGATTAAACGTAACAATTTATTTGTAAAATATTGATTCAGGGCCAAGCATTTAATATTAAATACAACGCGAATTTATCTGTCCGACAGGTGTGTGATAATTGTTGATAAATAGAAATACGAATTAATACATTCTTGATTAAACGTTGGTCGTCTTGAATGCGCTTCGTGAAGTGACCTACACGTTTTCGTTATCCAAGGGTTAGCGTGTGCTAAAGATATTTCCCTAGCTGCGTTGCAGGATATAAATATAACGAAACGTTAATTTTCTGGAGTTGCATATAGCGTGGGCTGTGCTTATTTGGAAGTTTCTGCAACTTTGGTTTAAGTATTTGAATGTTATAGGTCGATGGTGCACATTCATTGAATTGTTTGAAGTTGCTACCTGTTTGAAGATAGCGTCGCTATAAAAATATTATTAAACCCTTACGCTGGTTAGCGTTGAAGGGTTCCTTTTTTTTTTGTTTTCTTATCCACTGGTTTATCTATTTGTTTATCCTCTTCTCTGGTATTTTCGTGGTTATGGTTCTCGTTTTGGTTTTCCTTTATTGGAATTGCCTTATTGTATTTTTGGTATACGTACAGCAGATACAAGTTTGATCCAGATGTTACATTTCTTGTTATTCATTTGTACACTAATCGCTTAGTTACATATCTACAGCGAGGGACAAGTGCTACCTGCAGAGAGCAAAACACCACACCAGGATGTATTAACGTATCCTTTTTTACGTAAGTGGCCTGGGAAGAATAAAGAATACTCCGACGGACTTAGTTGCTTACTTTGCAACTTACTAGATTTTCATATATAAAATAATAATTTCACTTTGTTCCATTATCACTGTTAAAGCAGTTGAAAGGGCCTATAGTGGTAATTTTCCTATATACATTTTGCTATATATAAAGTGTTGTTTTGCGCAAACCAACCCCTAGTACTGGTTTTTAACTTTATGCGACTTATTAGGAGTTACAGGTACAATCAGCTGTTTCCCTTCAATTGTGTTAATTTGAATGTTTACAATATATACATATTTATATAGCGTGTGCAAATATTAATCGTAGTTCTCATAAACCTGAAGTTCACACAATATCTACAGTAATATTAGTCCTGGATCCTGGATCAGCCAATTAGGCAGGTAAGGTTGGTTTTATATTATAGTTGCCTTTTTGCGCGGAGCCCGCCTTGGCGCTCAACAAAATATTAGTACCATCTCGCTTTCAGAACCCGACCCATTATGCTTCTGATTAGCCGCGGTACAAACAGGCAACGTTTCTTTTGTTCCAGGTAATAAATCTACGTAACAGGTTTTGGCGCCGCAGCGTTTGGGGCTCGTTTTTATCAGCTTCAAGCTTAAAATATTTAACAAAATGTTTTGTGTAGTTATTGTGTAACGGACGAGTTTATGAGAACATCAATTGCAGCTAAAAATTTAATTTAATTTTTATCAGTAGGTATAAAAGCTTGTTTAAAAGTGTTTGAATTTGTATGTTATATTTCTTTGTGATAAAATTAATTTAAAAATGGACCCTTATCGATTGTCCAAAGACGAGTTAGAATATGAATTGTTGCTACGAGGTATTAAAATCTCGGCTACTGAAACATGTCGCGAATTAAGGAAAAAAATAAAAGAGGAGTTATCAAAGGAATTTTTTGGTGAGGTTAAAACTATACAAAATTATGCTCCGAATATAAAAGAAGAGTTAGGTATTTGTGAGAGTAAGTCTACAGAATTAGAATCTCAAGTTCAGTCTTTAGTTTTGAGTGGAAAACCAGTTAATATATTATATGCTGAAAGTAAACTTAAACATTTGCTTGGAAGGTTAGTACGACTTCCCTTAGTAGATGCTAATAAAAAATATCAGAGCGCGGTTGATTCGTTGATGGAGCGCTTAGGGAAAATATATGTGTTGTTAGATGAGTCCGACGCGATACCAGAACAAACAGTAAGTGCCCATGAGTTGAATATGGTTCCGGAAAATCGATTTCTAAATGAAAATATAAACACCCCTGTTTTATCGTCAAAAAGTATACCTGTATGTAAGTGGGGAATAACTTTTTCTGGAGACCCCGACCACTGTAGTGTTAACGAATTTTTGGAAAGGGTTGAAGAATACAGGGTGGCTCGCAATGTTAGCGTCATAGATTTAAATAATTCTATTATAGATTTATTGAGAGGAAATGCTCGTATATGGTATAGGTCAGTTCGATCCTCCATTACGTCTTGGCAAGATTTTGTTTCTCGGTTGCGTTCTGAATATTTACCGTTTGATTATGAACGTGAACTTCTGACGGGAATACATAATAGGAAACAAGCATCGCAAGAACGAGTAGGAGACTTTTTCGCGTGCTTGATAAATTTGTTTGCTAGACTTTCAAAACCTTTATCAGAGGAAGAAAAATTAGCTATACTTCGCCGGAATATCTCTCCTTACTATATTCACGGTCTAGGCTTACAAAACTTTTCTACGGTGGACGAATTGCTTAATCTATGTAAAAGATTAGAGGTGAACAAACAATTAGCTTCAGATACACGTCAAAGACCCATTACTTCTTTACCTCGATTAGAACCCGAATTGTTAGGCACACCGTTTAAACTAGAAAGTAAACCCATTTTGGAAAAACGTATCTCACCTCTTGAGACAGGCGTACAGTGTTGGAATTGTCGTCAATTGGGGCATGCGTTTAAGTATTGTGAACTTCCTAAAACAAGGAAATTTTGTTTTCGTTGTGGCAAAGATGGCACTACTAAATTTAGTTGCGTGTGTTCGGGAAACGGATACGCAGGTCGTCGAGTAGCCGGTCGGCGATCATAGATACGAGCTCGGCAAATCAATCATGGAAATCTTGGCTTGAAACTGTTCGAACTGAATTTCAGAAAGATCGAATAAAAGGTTTATTTATAGATAGAGAAGGAGACTCTCGCCCTTTTGCATCTGTTTTGGTGTACGATATTGCGTGTATAGGTTTGATAAACACGGGTGCAAGTCAAACTGTAATTGGTCGTATGACTTGGTTTAAATTAAAAGAAGCTGGTATTAAGTTGGAATCTAATAATTTGTTGGTTACCGTTGCTGATGGCAAGTCATGTAATGTTATCGGAACTGTGCAGCTTTTAATTAAATTAGGGAACCACGTCAGTTTAATAAAGGCAATAGTCATCCCCGAGGTGGTTGAGGATATTATTTTGGGTATTGATTTTTTACGTAAAATGGCTGTTTTTCCAGTAATTAAAGGCAACAAATGGGAGTTTATATCCCCTAATTATTTGAGCGGTATTTGTGTCAGAGATTCTTTAAATAATGTACAAAAACAGGAGCTAGAGAAATTGGTGACTTTAGCATTTAGAGAGATAGGTCAAGGTTTAGGTTGTGCTAAAGGTGTGCAACACATTATCGATACAGGAGATCACCCTTCCATTAAACAACGATATTATCCCGTATCCCCGTATGTACAGAAAGTGATTGATACTGAGGTAGATAAAATGTTAGCGCTTGGCGTCATTGAAAAATCTAAATCAGCCTGGAGTTCGCCTATTGTTATGGTGAAAAAATCTAACAACGAGTTTAGATTTTGTATTGATTTTCGAAAAGTTAATCAAGTTACCAAAAAAGACGCGTACCCATTACCCTACATTTCAAGCATTTTAGATCGTCTTAGAGATGCTAAATATTTATCAACGATTGATTTAAAATCGGCGTACCATCAGATCCCTTTGGAAGAAACTAGTAAAGAGAAGACTGCTTTTGTTGTACCGGGTAAAAGTTTGTTTCAATTTACCAGAATGCCCTACGGTTTACATAATGCGCCTGCTACTTTTCAGCGATTAGTTGACACAATTCTTGGGCCCGATTTAGAAAATTGTGTGTCGATTTATTTGGACGATATTCTCATAGCAACATCGGATTTCGACACGCACATTAAGGTTTTGAAAGAAGTTTTTAAACGTCTTAATTCAGCAGGGCTTACGATAAACCCTGAAAAATGTGAATTTGTCAAAAATAGTCTCCGATACTTGGGCTATGTTGTAGATCAAGACGGTTTACGAGCCGATCCCGAAAAAATTACATCAATGGTAAATTACCCTACCCCTCGAAGTGTAAAAGAAGTTCGTCGTTTTATAGGACTAATTTCGTGGTATAGAAGGTTTGTCAAGAATTTTGCTTGCCGTTTGGCCCCGCTCAATCGCTTGACAAGGAAATCGAAACATTTCGTTTGGGATGATGAGGCTGAAAAAGCATTCTTAGATATTAAGCAATGTTTGATTTCCACACCGATATTAGTTTGTCCTGATTTTTCCAAAAAGTTTTGTATTCAAACGGATGCGTCGCAAGTGGGTCTAGGTTGCGTGCTAACTCAAGAGTTTGATGACGGAGAGCACGTGGTAGCTTTTGCTAGTAGGAGCCTTACGGCACAAGAACGCCGCTATTCTACTACAGAATTAGAGTGTTTGGCTGTAGTGTGGGGTATCGAAAAATTTAGGCCTTATATCGAAGGAGTTTCGTTCACGGTTATTACCGATCATTTTTCTCTTTTATGGCTACATAAACTACAGAACCCTTCAGGTCGTTTAGCCCGATGGTCGTTACGTCTTCAAGGTTATGATTTTAATGTTGTTCATAGGAAAGGGGTTTCTCATCAAGTGCCGGACGCTCTGTCTAGAGCTGTTGCTCTCATTGACATCAAGGATGGACCGTTAGAACACTGGTATGTTGATTTAAGAGCGAAAATTTCAAGATCACCTGATAAATTTCCACATTGGCGTGTGCTAGATAATAAAATCTATAAGTTGGTGGATAACGAAGGAATACTCTTGGATGACGGTAATAAATGGAAATTGGTTGTTCCTAAATTTTTGAGGCAGGATGTGTTTTTAGAAAACCACGATGCCCCCACAGCTGGTCACATGGGTTATTTTAAAACTCGTAAACGCATTTGTATGAAATATTATTGGCCAAAAATGAATGCTGAAATTGCTAAATATGTTAGGGGTTGTCAAACGTGCCAGGCACAAAAAGTACAACAAAAAGCGCCTCATGGCGTTATGTACAAACGTACTATTTCTCGCCCGTGGGAGGTGATTTCAACCGATTTGGTTGGTCCATTGCCGTTATCGTCGAAAAGGAATAGGTTTATACTGGTTGTAACGGATTGCTTCACAAAATATGTTTTGTTATTCCCTTTAAAAACTGCTACCAGTTCCGCGGTTGTAAAGCATATTGAGGAAAATATCTTTTTAATATATGGTGCGCCTGAAAGAATTTTATGTGATAATGGTAGCCAATACGTTAGCGATAAATTTCGGAAGATGGCAAAATCTTATAAAACAAAAATAGTTTTTGATGCTAAGTACCATCCACAAGCTAACCCCACAGAACGTGTAAACCGAGTTTTGAAAACGATGATCCGGTCATACGTAGGTGAAGTACACAGAAGTTGGGACGTTCAACTTCCGGCTTTTGGGTTTGCGCTTCGTAACGCCGTTCACGAAGTCACCGGGTTTAGCCCTTCTTATTTAAATTTTGGACGGGAAGTTTATTTGTCGAGGGATATGTTTAGAGGGATAGAAATCAACAAGGAAGACCCGCTTGATTTTAAGGATCGGATTCCGATCACAGATCATTTAAAGTCTATTCGCGATTTATTTCCGATGGTTAAAAAGAGGTTAGCAGTCGCCTACGAAAAAAGTGCTCATCGGTACAATTTGAGGCATCGACCATTACAGTTAGATGTTGGTCAAGTTGTGTGGAAAAGAAATTTTACATTGTCTAAAGCTTCGGACTTCATTGCGTCTAAGCTAACCCAAAATTTATTAAGTGTCATGTAAAGAAAAAAATTTCGCCGAATGTCTATCAGTTATCCGATTTTCATTCTGGACATAATTTAGGCGACTGGCATATTAAAGACATAAAAATTGACCATAGTTTGGATCCTTTGATTGAGGGTAGTTAGATATACTTCCATCTTCTTTGAGTTGGAGTTTTCAATGATTTTTTTTTTGGGAGATGGTTAAATTTAGGAAGGGGGGAGTTGTAACGGTCACTTTGTTACGTTACAATGACTCTCACTGTATATATCGTAATTAGATTAAACGTAACAATTTATTTGTAAAATATTGATTCAGGGCCAAGCATTTAATATTAAATACAACGCGAATTTATCTGTCCGACAGGTGTGTGATAATTGTTGATAAATAGAAATACGAATTAATACATTCTTGATTAAACGTTGTTCGTTTTGAATGCGCTTCGTGAAGTGACCTACACGTTTTCGTTATCCAAGGGTTAGCGTGTGCTAAAATATATTTCCCTAGCTGCGTTGCAGGATATAAATATAACGAAACGTTAATATTCTGGAGTTGCATATAGCGTGGGCTGTGCTTATTTGGAAGTTTCTGCAACTTTGGTTCAAGTATTTGAATGTTATAGGTCGAAAACCTGTTACGTAGATTTATTACCTGGAACAAAAGAAACGTTGCCTGTTTGTACCGCGGCTAGTCAGAAGCATAATGGGTCGGGTTCTGAAAGCGAGATGGTACTAATATTTTGTTGAGCGCCAAGGCGGGCTCCGCGCAAAAAGGCAACTATAATATAAAACCAACCTTACCTGCCTAATTGGCTGATCCAGGATCCAGGACTAATATTACTGTAGATATTGTGTGAACTTCAGGTTTATGAGAACTACGATTAATATTTGCACACGCTATTAAAATATGTATATATTTTAAATATTCAAATTAACACTGATTGAAGGGAAATAGCTGATTGCACCTGTAACTCCTAATAAGTCGTATAAAGTTAAAAATCAGTACTAGGGGTTGGTTTGCGCAAAACAACACTTTATATATAGCAAAATGTATATAGGAAAATTACCACTATAGGCCCTTTCAACTGCTTTAACAGTGATAATGGAACAAAGTGAAATTATTATTTTTATATATGAAAAATCTAGTAAGTTGCAAAGTAAGCAACTAAGTCCGTCGGAGTATTCTTTATTCTTCCCAGGCCACTTACGTAAAAAAGGATACGTTAATACATCCTGGTGTGGTGTTTTGCTCTCTGCAGGTAGCACTTGTCCCTCGCTGTAGATATGTAACTAAGCGATCAGTGTACAAATGAATAACAAGAAATGTAACATCTGGATCAAACTTGTATCTGCTGTACTTATACCAAAAATACAATAAGGCAATTCCAATAAAGGAAAACCAAAACGAGAACCATAACCACGAAAATACCAGAGAAGAGGATAAACAACTAAATAAACCAGTGGATAAGAAAACAAAAAAAGAACCCTAAAAGCATAAAATTGATTAATGCTCAAGCAATTGTACCAGCAAACCTTCAACGCTAACCAGCGTAAGGGTTTAATAATATTTTTATAGCGACGCTATCTTCAAACAGGTAGCAACTTCAAACAATTCAATGAATGTGCACCATCGACCTATAACATTCAAATACTTAAACCAAAGTTGCAGAAACTTCCAAATAAGCACAGCCCACGCTATATGCAACTCCAGAAAATTAACGTTTCGTTATATTTATATCCTGCAACGCAGCTAGGGAAATATCTTTTAGCACACGCTAACCCTTGGATAACGAAAACGTGTAGGTCACTTCACGAAGCGCATTCAAGACGACCAACGTTTAATCAAGAATGTATTAATTCGTATTTCTATTTATCAACAATTATCACACACCTGTCGGACAGATAAATTCGCGTTGTATTTAATATTAAATGCTTGGCCCTGAATCAATATTTTACAAATAAATTGTTACGTTTAATCTAATTACGATATATACAGTGAGAGTCAATGTAACGTAACAAAGTGACCGTTACAACTCCCCCCTTCCTAAATTTAACCATCTCCCAAAAAAAAATTATTGGAAACTCCAATTCAAAGAAGATGGAAGTATATCTAACTACCCTCAATCAAAGGATCCAAACTATGGTCAATTTTTATGTCTTTAATATGCCAGTTGCCTAAATTATGTCCAGAATGAAAATCGGATAACTGATAGACATTTGGCGAAATTTTTTTCTTTACATGACACTTAATAAGCTTTGGGTTAAGCTTAGACGCAATGAAGTCCGAAGCTTTAGACAATGTAAAATTTCTTTTCCACACAACTTGACCAACATCTAACTGTAATGGTCGATGCCTCAAGTTGTACCGATGAGCACTTTTTTCGTAGGCGACTGCTAACCTCTTTTTAACCATCGGAAATAAATCGCGAATAGACTTTAAATGATCTGTGATCGGAATCCGATCCTCAAAATCAAGCGTGTCTTCCTTATTGATTTCTATCCCTCTAAACATGTCCCCCGACAAATAAACTTCCCGTCCAAAATTTAAATAAGAAGGGCTAAACCCGGTGACTTCGTGAACGGCATTACGAAGCGCAAACCCAAAAGCCGGAAGTTGAACGTCCCAACTTCTGTGTACTTCACCTACGTATGACCGGATCATCGTTTTCAAAACTCGGTTTACACGTTCTGTGGGGTTAGCTTGTGGATGGTACTTAGCATCAAAAACTATTTTTGTTTTATAAGATTTTGCCATCTTCCGAAATTTATCGCTAACGTATTGGCTACCGTTATCACATAAAATTCTTTCGGGCGCACCATATATTAAAAAGACATCTTCTTCAATATGCTTAAAACCGCGGAACTGGTAGCAGTTTTTAAAGGGAATAACAAAACATATTTTGTGAAGCAATCCGTTACAACCAGTATAAACCTATTCCTTTTCGACGATAACGGCAATGGACCAACCAAATCGGTTGAAATCACCTCCACGGGCGAGAAATAGTACGTTTGTACATAACGCCATGAGGCGCTTTTGTTGTACTTTTGTGCCTGGCACGTTTGACAACCCCTAACATATTTAGCAATTTCAGCATTCATTTTTGGCCAATAATATTTCATACAAATGCGTTTACGAGTTTTAAAATAACCCATGTGACCAGCTGTGGGCGCATCGTGGTTTTCTAAAACACTTCCGGTCTCAAAATTTAGGAACAACCAATTTCCATTTATTACCGTCATCCAAGAGTATTCCTTCGTTATCCACCAACTTATAGATTTTATTATCTAGCACACGCCAATGTGGAAATTTATCAGGTGATCTTGAAATTTTCGCTCTTAAATCAACATACCAGTGTTCTAACGGTCCATCCTTGATGTCAATGAGAGCAACAGCTCTAGACAGAGCGTCCGGTACTTGATGAGAAACCCCTTTCCTATGAACAACATTAAAATCATAACCTTGAAGACGTAACGACCATCGGGCTAAACGACCTGAAGGGTTTTGTAGTTCATGTAGCCATAAAAGAGAAAAATGATCGGTAATAACCGTAAACGAAACTCCTTCGATATAAGGCCTAAATTTTCGATACCCACACTACAGCCAAACACTCTAATTCTGTAGTAGAATAGCGGCGTTCTTGTGCCGTAAGGCTCCTACTAGCAAAAGCTACCACGTGCTCTCCGTCATCAAACTCTTGAGTTAGCACGCAACCTAGACCCACTTGCGACGCATCCGTTTGGATACAAAACTTTTTGGAAAAATCAGGACAAACTAATATCGGAGTGGAAATCAAACATTGCTTAATATCCAAGAATGCTTTTCAGCCTCATCATCCCAAACAAAATGTTTCGATTTCCTTGTCAAGCGATTGAGCGGGGCCACACGGCAAGCAAAATTCTTGACAAACCTTCTATACCACGAAATTAGTCCTATAAAACGACGAACTTCTTTACACTTCGAGGGGTAGGGTAATTTACCATTGATGTAATTTTTCGGGATCGGCTCGTAAACCGTCTTGATCTACAACATAGCCCAAGTATCGGAGACTATTTTGACAAATTCACATTTTCAGGGTTTATCGTAAGCCCTGCTGAATTAAGACGTTTAAAAACTTCTTTCAAAACCTTAATGTGCGTGTCGAAATCCGATGTTGCTATAAGAATATCGTCCAAATAAAGCGACACCCAATTTTCTAAATCCGGCCCAAGAATTGTGTCAACTAACCGCTGAAAAGTAGCAGGCGCATTATGTAAACCGTAGGGCATTCTGGTGAATTGAAACAGACCTTTACCCGGTACAACAAAAGCAGTCTTCTCTTTACTAGTTTCTTCCAAAGGGATCTGATGGTACGCCGATTTTAAATCAATCGTTGATAAATATTTAGCATCTCTAAGACGATCTAAAATGCTTGAAATGTAAGGCAATGGGTACGCGTCTTTTTTGGTAACTTGATTAACTTTTCGAAAATCAATACAAAATCTAAACTCGTTGTTAGATTTTTTCACCATAACAATAGGCGAACTCCAGGCTAATTTAGATTTTTCAATGACGCCAAGCGCTAACATTTTATCTACCTCAGTATCAATCACTTTCTGTACATACGGGGATACGGGATAATATCGTTGTTTAATGGAAGGGTGATCTCCTGTATCGATATTACCTGGTGATTTCAACCGATTTGGTTGTTCCATTGCCGTTATCGTCGAAAAGGAATAGGTTTATACTGGTTGTAACGGATTGCTTCACAAAATATGTTTTGTTATTCCCTTTAAAAACTGCTACCAGTTCCGCGGTTGTAAAGCATATTGAGGAAAATATCTTTTTAATATATGGTGCGCCTGAAAGAATTTTATGTGATAATGGTAGCCAATACGTTAGCGATAAATTTCGGAAGATGGCAAAATCTTGTAAAACAAAAATAGTTTTTGATGCTAAGTACCATCCACAAGCTAACCCCACAGAACGTGTAAACCGAGTTTTGAAAACGGTGATCCGGTCATACGTAGGTGAAGTACACAGAAGTTGGGACGTTCAACTTCCGGCTTTTGGGTTTGCGCTTCGTAACGCCGTTCACGAAGTCACCGGGTTTAGCCCTTCTTATTTAAATTTTGGACGGGAAGTTTATTTGTCGGGGGATATGTTTAGAGGGATAGAAATCAACAAGGAAGACCCGCTTGATTTTAAGGATCGGATTCCGATCACAGATCATTTAAAGTCTATTCGCGATTTATTTCCGATGGTTAAAAAGAGGTTAGCAGTCGCCTACGAAAAAAGTGCTCATCGGTACAATTTGAGGCATCGACCATTACAGTTAGATGTTGGTCAAGTTGTGTGGAAAAGAAATTTTACATTGTCTAAAGCTTCGGACTTCATTGCGTCTAAGCTTAACCCAAAATTTATTAAGTGTCATGTAAAGAAAAAAATTTCGCCGAATGTCTATCAGTTATCCGATTTTCATTCTGGACATAATTTAGGCAACTGGCATATTAAAGACATAAAAATTGACCATAGTTTGGATCCTTTGATTGAGGGTAGTTAGATATACTTCCATCTTCTTTGAGTTGGAGTTTTCAATGATTTTTTTTTTGGGAGATGGTTAAATTTAGGAAGGGGGGAGTTGTAACGGTCACTTTGTTACGTTACAATGACTCTCACTGTATATATCGTAATTAGATTAAACGTAACAATTTATTTGTAAAATATTGATTCAGGGCCAAGCATTTAATATTAAATACAACGCGAATTTATCTGTCCGACAGGTGTGTGATAATTGTTGATAAATAGAAATACGAATTAATACATTCTTGATTAAACGTTGTTCGTCTTGAATGCGCTTCGTGAAGTGACCTACACGTTTTCGTTATCCAAGGGTTAGCGTGTGCTAAAATATATTTCCCTAGCTGCGTTGCAGGATATAAATATAACGAAACGTTAATATTCTGGAGTTGCATATAGCGTGGGCTGTGCTTATTTGGAAGTTTCTGCAACTTTGGTTCAAGTATTTCAATGTTATAGGTCGAAAACCTGTTACGTAGATTTATTACCTGGAACAAAAGAAACGTTGCCTGTTTGTACCGCGGCTAGTCAGAAGCATAATGGGTCGGGTTCTGAAAGCGAGATGGTACTAATATTTTGTTGAGCGCCAAGGCGGGCTCCGCGCAAAAAGGCAACTAAAATATAAAACCAACCTTACCTGCCTAATTGGCTGATCCAGGATCCAGGACTAATATTACTGTAGATATTGTGTGAACTTCAGGTTTATGAGAACTACGATTAATATTTGCACACGTTATGTAAATATGTATATATTGTAAACATTCAAATTAACACTAATTGAAGGGAAACAGCTGATTGCACCTGTAACTCCTAATAAGTCGCATAAAGTTAAAAACCAGTACTAGGGGTTGGTTTGCGCAAAACAACACTTTATATATAGCAAAATGTATATAGGAAAATTACCACTATAGGCCCTTTCAACTGCTTTAACAGTGATAATGGAACAAAGTGAAATTATTATTTTTATATATGAAAAATCTAGTAAGTTGCAAAGTAAGCAACTAAGTCCGTCGGAGTATTCTTTATTCTTCCCAGGCCACTTACGTAAAAAAGGATACGTTAATACATCCTGATGTGGTGTTTTGCTCTCTGCAGGTAGCACTTGTCCCTCGCTGTAGATATGTAACTAAGCGATTAGTGTACAAATGAATAACAAGAAATGTAACATCTGGATCAAACTTGTATCTGCTGTACGTATACCAAAAATACAATAAGGCAATTCCAATAAAGGAAAACCAAAACGAGAACCATAACCACGAAAATACCAGAGAAGAGGATAAACAAATAAATAAACCAGTGGATAAGAAAACAAAAAAAAAGGAACCCTTCAACGCTAACCAGCGTAAGAGTTTAATAATATTTTTATAGCGACGCTATCTTCAAACAGGTAGCAACTTCAAACAATTCAATGAATGTGCACCATCGACCTATAACATTCAAATACTTAAACCAAAGTTGCAGAAACTTCCAAATAAGCACAGCCCACGCTATATGCAACTCCAGAAAATTAACGTTTCGTTATATTTATATCCTGCAACGCAGCTAGGGAAATATCTTTTAGCACACGCTAACCCTTGGATAACGAAAACGTGTAGGTCACTTCACGAAGCGCATTCAAGACGAACAACGTTTAATCAAGAATGTATTAATTCGTATTTCTATTTATCAACAATTATCACACACCTGTCGGACAGATAAATTCGCGTTGTATTTAATATTAAATGCTTGGCCCTGAATCAATATTTTACAAATAAATTGTTACGTTTAATCTAATTACGATATATACAGTGAGAGTCATTGTAACGTAACAAAGTGACCGTTACAATATTAAACGCATAAGAATATAGAAATATCCAAGAGTAGTTACAAGTAAAGATAAGATTTGATAACGCAACAAAATGCATCAAAATTAAATCGACGGAAAACCTATATGAATTGACTTGATAAATATTTAACAAGTGCGTTAAATATATCATCGTATACGCAGTTTAAATTATGCATTATTTGAAAATAGTACGTGACATAAAGAATTACATTTGTTCAAAAATCCAATATTAACTAGAAAATAAACAAGCACTTGATTATTTTGGTTTAGATTAGAATAGGTAATAAACACTGGATACGTGATTTAATGAACGGAAAGTCTTGGGATTTCTCAATTTAATACCATGATATGTAAATGAATACGTGACAAGTCAAGCATTCATTCGAATATTTGAACTATACAATTGGTAAATTTCCCGGAATACACAAAGATAAAGGCTAAAGGTGTTGTCCCAACACATGAATGAACGAATGGAAAACAAGAAAGGTACGGCTTTAAATACGATAAGAATTGAGCGACAAGTTTAGTGTACATTATAAACTGGGCTACGACGATACTTTGAAGTGCTAAATTATTTACGTAACCAGTGAGACGAAAGTAAATTAAAATCATTTTGAAAAGTGTACGAATTGTGCAAGTGTAAGCCGATCTATTATAGACGTAAGTAAATAACGACTTAATAAAAATACATTTCTAACATAAATAAAACAGGACTCCTGTTAATTACTTCCTGTTAATTACTTTTGGTTAATCATTCCTGTAAATTACTTCTGGTTAATTACTTCTTGGTAACTACTTCTTGTTAAATACTGACATGGCAAATGTTCTATTACTCTCTTGTTAATTACGGACATGGAAAATCTTTTATTTACTGATATTCAAATTGAATCTTAAATTGGATTAACTAATTACTGGCATCTTAATACTGGCTTTAACACTGAAATTTAAATGGGATTTTTATAACGATTTGGATAGTATTTTGGTTTTGATGTCGACCTCCAAATTCGACTCTACATATTCAGACTGTGCACGAAAACTCTTGGGGGATACAGAACCATTCTAGGTTAGCGATATTGATATCATTTATTACTGAAAACTGTTTTAATTCAATATTTTTCGTATTTATAAGAGTATTTTCTATTCAAGCTGTGTATGCCAAAAACTATAATTTGAATACTGTTATTATCTTTATGCTTTTAGCTCTTTGACAAAGATTTTAAATAAATCGAAACATCAGAAACCAGCAAATGAATATTTAATAAAAAAATCCAAACGAGAAGTATCCCAAAAAATAAAAATATCAACTTGTCCATATATTTACGTTCGCTAAAAAAGAATCTATATATATATATATATATATATATATATATATATATATATTAAAATATTATAAAATGATTTAAAAGACATCTGAAAGTAAACACATTAATTTACCACTCCTATCAATGTTTACTAAATTTAAAACACAATAAACTCAGGATTGATAAATAATTACTTGCTAAACTAGGCTAAAATGCTATTTACTGGTGGTGAAGCGTTTGAGATTTAAAAGAAGTGTTTTGGTTAACTGTTTTTAATAAAACGTATATTTAATGTAATTTCAACTGAATGAGCTTTGATTGATTATTTGTAAATGTCATATTAACTGTTTGATGGATACTCTATTTTATTAATTAATTAATGTACCATAATACCTGTAAGAGAATTTATTTTAGCATCTTTAGTTAGCATTAAGTAATTTTAAGATTTGTGGAATGTCAACCAATAATAAGTAGTATAAGTGTCACAATAAGTATCTAACTGTTCCAAAATAGGAAGTATACATAATGATAATGGATCAATGAGTGTAGTCCTTAAACATTTTGTAAATAGTAAGCAAGTTATAATTTTTGAGACAATCTCCTAGGTGATAAGTGTTTAGATAATGAGTTGATTTTGAAAATTTTTGATGAATAGACGTTTTTCTTGGGAGCCTGTATTGTATTTTACAAAAGAGAAAAGAATATATGTTTGAAATTTATCTCTTTTATTTAAACATCGTGTTGCTGGAGCAATATAAAGAATTTAATGTTTGTGGAAGAATATGAGTGCATCGTATAATAAGTAACAAAGGTTTTATACAACCAAGTGCAGTTAAGAAGAGTGATTCCAGTTATAGCGAACAGAGGGTCATCGTTAGTATTGGTGAAGAATAGCACCAGTGCGCTTCCAATATTTTGCAGTGGTTTCCCAGTCTAACAGGACAACGTTTTGTTCGTATGTGATCGTGTATTACAAGAATACATATTTATATAGCGGATTCTAAGTATACTGTATACACACATTTTTGAATCCGTTTGTGGTCGTTAAGAAGAAATATGGGAGTATTCGTTTATGTTTGGACGCGGGAAAGATCAATCAATGAACTAAACCACAGTTTTATTGTCCACCGTCCATGGACACACTTTTAGCAAGGTTAAGTGACAAACGTATTTTTAGCAAGCTTGATTTGAGAAATTCGTTCTGGTTAATTCCTTTGCATCGTAATTCTAGAAGGTACACAGGATTTTCCGCAGAGGGAAAAATGTATAATTTTAAAGTTGTACCGTTTGGTTTGTCTACGGCATTAATTTAGGCCATGTAAGCAATTTTAGAAGCATACGAAGAATTTTGCATACATTATGTTGATGATAGACTAATTTTTAGTGAGACAGAAGAAGAACACTATTTCTATTTGGAAAGAATTTTATTGGAACTAAAATTGGCCGGATTGAAGTTGAATATCGAAAAATGTGAATTTTTTTTAGAAACAGTCAAATTTTTGGGGTATGTAGTTAACGATCAAGGGATGTGCATCGACAATGAAGGATTGTCAGAAATTCTTAAATATCCAAGGCCAAATAATATTCGGAAGTTAAGGGCATTTTTGGGGGTCCTCAACTTTTATAAAAAGTTTGTGCCAGCTTTTTCAGAAAAGGCGGGTCTATTATTTAAACTTCTTAAAAAGGGAGTAAAATGGAAATGGTCTGATAGTCAGGAGGCGTCATATTTGGTTTTATTGGAACAATTTCACGACCAGTTGATTCTAACGCATCCAAGAATTGAGTTGGGATTTATACTGCGCACGAATGCGTTGGATTGTGCATTGGCAGCGGAATTGTACCAAGTCCAAGATGGGGAAGAAGTGCCGATATCTTTTGTTTCCAGAACATTAAAGCCACATGAGTTAAATTACATCATCAGCGAGAAAGAAATGCCTTCTGTAGTTTTTGGTGATAGTAAAATGAAATTATATTTGATAGGTAGACATTTTGCAATTGAAACCCATCATTCTGCATTGTGTGCGCTAATGAACACCAGGTTTTCAAACAACAGAGTGTATAGATGGGGCTTGTTGTTACAAGAATTCCACTTCGAAATAAAATTTATTAAGGGTGAGAACAATTTTATAGCGGATGCTTTTAGTCGCAACCGAAACAATGGGAACAAAAAATCATCAGATATATTGATAGCAATCAACAATCTATTACAAGATGGATCTATATACGGACAAGTAGAGTTTTTGTTAAACCAAGAACAGAGTGAAGAATTACAGGTCATTAAGAGGAGGCTAGTGAGTGAACCTGTATTTAAAAATGATGGCGACCCGAACGTGAGGAGCTCGATTCCAGATCAAAAGATAACTTTTTTTTATTTCAGGAAACTGGCGATTTGAGAGGAAAGGTTGAAATGAGAGTTGAAAGGAATGAAAGGAGTACAGTTGGGATTCCGAGTGAAATTGGACAGCTCAAAACGGAAGTTAGAATTTTTTGTGAAGAGGAGATCAATGGAAAAATGACTGAGGTGAGTGAGTCATGTAGAGACCAGATAGGCAGAGTTTAGAGAGGACTTATTGATATTTTGTAGTGCAGTGAATTTATATACACAGTTGTAGAAGTTTTATTATGAGCTCATGCTAGGACAAAAAGGTGACGTAAGGGATGAGGAACACCCTCTTACTTTAAATAAAATATATGTGTTTAAAAGGTTATCAATTTGCATGATTATTGTTATAAAATTAATGAAATTTATGGATGTACCTAAAGGAATGGTGTTTTAAAATGTATCTAATGTAAATAAAGTGTGATATATTTGGTCAATTGAGTTATTTTTGAGTGTGATTGAGGTGAATATTTATTTAGGTCTCAGCCTAAGGATATGGACAGGAGGTTTTGGATGTAACAGGTAGGTGTCAACAATATTGTTAGGAGCAGCCGAGGGCATGATTCCAGAGACGTTTTAGAGAGCCAACACCACAGTAAATTATGGCACCCAATTAGTGGGGCGCGATTAATACAGGTAACCTCACAATAAATTTTATATATATATATATATATATATATATATATATATAATATCTTTAGAACAAATGTGTAGCCTAATTTTTGAGCTAAAATGTTTCAAAAATTTAATTAATTAAAATTTGCGAAGTTTTCCAACATTTATTTTTGAGCTCGGTGTACCCAGCGATATAAAAATCACAATTTCATATCTGTAAGTGCCTACGTTGTACTATTAAAAAGGTAAAGAATTATCCGCATTAAATCTGTATACATTAAATTTCAATGGCATTAGTTCAAAGCAAAACTTGAGAAACAGCAAACCAGGAATCCTTACATAAAATCTCAGTTTGAGCAAGAATGTTTTATAATAATCCTCATACACGTACAACGATAACAAATATTTCACAGATTGTGATGTGCGGTCGAGTTAATAGCTCTTGTCTTTTCCAAATGAAAGAAAATTGCCGGCGCGGCGTAAACTATTTTACGGTTTGTTAACCCGGATAAATATAGCGTCTGCATTTCTCGTGCTCTCCCCGTTCTTTCCGATGTGATGTCGTCTGCCGTAACTACAAATCCCTTTTCACATATCAAACGTTTCTGGCTTTTACCACTAATGGTTCTATTCTCGTATATGTTATGTTTTCAAGGGCTTTATAACTTTTAACGATAGGCATACGCGAAACTTTTAGAAGCTTTTCTTTTCAGATATGATAGAAAACCGTTTGTTATAATGCACAAAACGTCGTTCAACATACAAGTGGCGCAATTGTGCAAATAGTCGATTTTATGTTCTAGGATTCTACATGGTGAAATTGTTCCACATATATATATATATATATATATATATATATATATATATATATTGCTATGCTCCCTAAATTATTCGCGCCCCATCGTTTGAGCGACCATATTTATATTGCTATGTATAAACAAAAATTGGAATTCTCAATCTCCGACGTTGGGCTGTCTTATTTCTATTGCTATAAACTCCCTCCAGGACTTAACTGGATTTTATCTTGGTCCTACCTTGTCGACCAATAACAAAATTTGATATGTTACCGCCTTACTCTTTATCAATTTCGTATTCAACTTATAGCTCCTTCTTGATTGTTTAAATTATCAAATCACTCCCATTAACTTTATTTTATGACTTCGACTAGCATTTATTTGGAATTATAAATTCAGTTAATTCGATTCTATATAATGAAACAAATATTATGTACAGTTTTTGTAAATTATTTAAAATACACTTTTCAATTAATTAATGTTGTAAATCTCATTCATCAAAATCATATACCTTTTTAATCAAACCCGAAGTCACCAAAAAAACCTATTATCTTTATAAAAGAAGTGTAGAACGTTCAAAACCTCTTATCATATCACGCACTTTATACGTATTCAAATCCTTTGTTTTGGTGGACTTCGTTACATTAATTTATATTAAGCAAATTCAATATTCAATATTTAAATTCATATACAAAAATAACGTTTTATAACTAAAAATATAACCTGGTGTATTTTCTTCTTGCAATTGACGCATCCATTGTCAGCTAATATTTTCCATGCATTATACCATCCACTAATTCAGAATTATTATATACCCATTTGAAATATGAACCATTGCATTTAAATTATGCCATCACCCTCTGGACTACATTATTAACTTATACTTATGCACCCCAATTTATTGTCATCTCATTCAGACTTATTACTTCTCATCAATTTCCCCAAACTTAGAATTGGATTATCATCTTCCCTAGACTTGAAACTACATTTATTCTCCACGGACTCAGAAATCGTAGTTTATTTTTCCCGGACTTAGAAGCCCTATTATTATTGTGTTTTAGTTTAAAATAAAATTCCCCAAAATCTACTTACGTTTAATCGGCAATCGTAATTTTCATTTTCGCACTTATACAATTTTTCACTTTAAATTATTATTACGTATCACTTTATTTCATATTGGCGCACCTCGGCCTTTGTTGAGTTGAAAACTGAGTTCGTTATCACTGTACCTGCTAATATATTATTGACCTCCTACTCCGTCAGTGGGTATGGTCTACAAACTCGTCGCTCATTATAACCAATCAAATCTTTGCATTTAAAGTAGTTTCTGATGTAATTTTCTATGCTTTCAAATAATTGTGACCTGCTCGCCAGTGCCTGGTTATCAAACATGCGGTGTTTTGAAGAATCTAATCGCTTTTCCATGTTGTACATAAACAACTGATGCAATTCGACTTTTAATTTTTATATCTGCCTGTTATTTACGCAATTTTTAATCATCTCTCTTTATCAAAGTTCTTAACTATTTGTACGCATTAACATTATGCTTCCTGAAGCTCTATTTCTTATCTCCGTATTAGCCTAATTGTTTGGAACTCTTTTGAATGCGTGTTTAATTACACTTTATTATGTTTACTTACAAAATACGCGTGCTTCCACTAAAAATATCATTATTTGCCTTACCTAAATTAACTAAAACTCTATCTACATGGTGTTAAATATTTACTATCTACTTAATGCATGTATTCCTTATTCCTACACTAACTATGCGTCTTCCTATGTCTATCTGCGTCGCTTAAAACTATTTATACTTTATATACAGGGTGTTGACTGCTTACTATTCACAAACTATCTCCATTTCTCAATTCTTTTACTAAATAAATGCAGTTTTCTGCTTCCTATGATAATTTCTCATTTTTAAACGACCTTTACTATAAAGTACACCCTTAAACAACCCCTTATCACAGCAATATATATATATATATATATATATATATATATTTATATATTGATATGATAACGCCGTACTCGGTGTAATAAACGTTCTACTGAACGTCACCTCTCTGTGTTTTTCTTCTAATCTTTTAATTTTATTATGCCACGGCTAGCCCTTTAATTTACACAGAGTGTACAACGTTACGATGATCAATTTTTTTTCACCCCTTTATGATTACCTGTGTGAATTGATAAAACGAAGTCAATCCACATTCATATAATGAAAGGAAATAATATTTACACCTCACAGTTTTCATAATTCTCTAAATACACCCTTCAATCAATTAATATTACATAAATTATTTATCCCAAAATTTATATTCTTTTAATTTAAAATAAAGTCACCAAAAACAACACCCTTTTACAAAAAAATCTGGAACGTTCGAGACCTTCTTATGATTATTACGTAAGCTTCAACGTATGGAATGTTCCTGTTGACTCTTTACAAGTTTTAGAGAAATTTAATATATTCAGTATAAAAATTTAAATTAGAAAAGATTCCTTAAAACTAGGTAGGTTTGACCTGATTTGTTTCGTGTTGTGGATCAACACCCCTTCATTATCTTCAATCGAATATCAATGCTCTGCTTTGTACTCCTTATGTTGAACCAATAATCCAGTACGGTTACCCCTTGTTTCCAAAAATCACCTTGCGCTTTATTCAATATTTCTCTAGATACGCCTTAAATACCACTTTAGTATTATGAATTTCTGAACACGAGACTTAGTATCTTGGATTATAATTGTTTTAGACGCAGATTAGAATTAGAATTGTCCCATAATTAGAATTAGAATTGTCCCAGAATTCCGGACCAGAATTAGAATTGTTTTTGACGCAGATTAGAAGCCCTATGCCATTATAAATATTTAATTTAAATTAATTACCCAATTTCTACACACGTTTTCTAAAAAAAAACGGCAAAAACTCTTCATGTATTCTTAACGCAGCACTATTACCAACGCGTATAACTAATTATTAACTCGACCCTACACTACTTAAGAAAATTAATTATAGTTCAGAGCAAAATAATAGATATTAATTATTATTGCCCTTCAATAAACTAAGTTAAAATATCTGTAACACAAGTGACCTGTTGTAAAGTATATTAGGCACACAACCGGTGTGTTTACTTTCCTTGCAAATGTTGAACTTCCTGTAATGTTAAAAACTCTGCTATTCTTACGACCTAGCGTGCTGAATGTCTGCTTTACACAATCCTCAGGTGTAGCCATAAAAATAATAATTTCGATCGAGCCTTCCTTATGTCGTAGATAAAACTGTACTTCGGGGAAGATTTCAGCAAGCTTCACCACTAGGCTGCGTTGTTAAACACACTTCTGTTGCACTTGCATTATTCACAATGCACTTGGTTACTTTTTTAGTCGTACTTTACACACTATACTCAAACCCAAACGACACGTTGCGTCGTCCCTTCATAACTCCTAACATACTCGCAGAGCTTTTGAAACTGAATTAAAACATGTTTGTCCTTCTACCCTACATATCTTATACTAATACTATGTTATACCACATAAAACGGGGTGTCATACTAAACGAGAATGGCTCAAACTAATGTTAAACGGAATATAGGTACTATAACTACTGGCGCGGCACAAGATATATAAATTTACATCTTTTATGCAACTATACATCAATCTAATTTTCAATTACGTTGGGTATTTTTGTCAGTCGTGTCTGATAGTGTCAAGTTCCTGACATGTTAGATATAGACAGGAAGGGATGCTCATATTCAGGTCTATAACTTGAAAGCTAATAGATACGGCATTACGAAGTTATACTAATTAGGTGTTTGTCAATGGCACGTACTTACAGTAGAGATGCTATTATATAGCAGAAACTAATAAAATATTGAAGTTTATGGAAGTAGTTTTTACAAAGAAAATAACTGGCATTTCTATAATGCTTCTTCGTCATCTCCAGAGAATTCCAGGTTTGCTGAAAAGCAGTAAAGGGAATTTTACATACGATAAGAAAGCTATCGTGTCAAGGGTTTTATTGTTCCTTCAAGACAAAACGTATAACACAAAAACAATAAACCCTTTTACAGTAAATTGTGTTGTTTTACTTGATGTTCAGCAAGCAATACGGAATTATATAAATATATGATAGCAGTCTATTAGATAAAGCGCGATTTTAACAACCAAACGCTATTTAAAAGATATGTAAACCATAGCAAATGAACTTAGTTGCAGCGTGTTCAACTACAGTGACGGTAAAAAGAAACTTGGACCACAAGAAAATCAAACTGTAGAGTGGGTTATCGAAATTTGCGAGAGAAGATTTAAAGGAGCTACAGAAACGAAGTTGAACATCGGGTAGCTGTCAGGAAGCTTGAATAACTAGACTAAAGCAGGACTGATATGAAAATCCCTGGCTTACAAACTGCTGACTACAACGATATCTTATGATTACATTTGATCTATTTTCTCGAAGTCTACGGCCAGCTTTACTGTTAATGCCGTTTGGTAAATTATAACAAGAACTACGAGCCCCCATTTATCATTGGTGTAAAAAAAGAGTAACCTTAAAGTTTAGAAATCTGGTCCCTTCGTGACTGGTGTTATAGTCTAAAGCTTTCAATCTATTATTAAAATGCTTAAATAAAACGCTTTAATAGATCAACACATAAAAACCCAGCACAACTGTTCGCCATATTTAAAACAATTAGTAGGATTCGCTAAACGGGTAACATTAAACGTGTATAGATCGTGACATCAACAGATGTAGTATTTAACAGGTCTAATAACCCTAAAGTACTTGACGTTCCCCTCGGCATTTTCACTTTGTGTAGGAAACCGAAAAGCAGTAAGTATATCCCAGTCGATTCAATTTTTCTGAGGATTATCTTGATATGTTTTCGAGATATGTTGTAGACACTGTTGCAAAGCTAAAAATTAAAACCACGCCTGCATAGATATCTTCTTACTTTATGTGGAGCTTGATTTAGATTATTTTACATTTATATATAGTGTGCTAGAATCTAATTGAGATTGCCTTTCACCTGCGAATATTTTATTGTTTTAGTTAATTAAAACGAAGAAATTACAAGGTTTTACAATGTTTTCATGCAAACAAAAAATTTTGTTATCTGTATTCGCAAAGGTATTCTGAAAATTACATCGCGTAAATGAAAATCCAACTGTATTCGTCGACATCGGACTCGAAGTGTAGAATGTTAGTATTACAATGTAGCTTAAGTGCATAAAGAACTGAAGGGGTAATCCAGAGGTTTTTGGTTGAAGTTCAGCTATCAGCATTTATTTTAGCAATTTGATTTGGAAATGGTAAAACAGGTTTTGCACATATGCATATATATATATATATATATATATATATATATATATATTACTGTAGATTTCTAGGCTTAATTTAATGTACATAAGGCAAACAATTATTTATTTCTAGGTACCCTGTATATAAAAATCAATTTAAAATTTAAAACGTTTCAGTATAATTAAATAGGAAAACAGCAATGTAAAATAATGTAGGTTTAATTTTTGTGCTTTACTTTAGAACTTGAATAATAATCAATTACTAATAGGATAGATGGCAAGGTTAGAAATAATGTATAAATGTATTACTATAAAAGCTTTTTATGTTAAGCGTAGGGTCAAAAATCGATAGTTTACACGAAGCAGGTGAATTTCTTTAGGGTGATGAAAAGCTTAAACATTTATGTTAGTTGTCAAGGTTTAATATAAATAAAACAAGCTACAACGGTTACAAATTTCAGAGAAGGAACGTTTGAACAAATAACACGATTCCAGTAAAGCTTTTAAACGTTGATAATAGATTTCTACGTAAAAATCGTTAACAACAGGTCTATAAGAGTGAAAAAACGGTTACATGTTTAAACAGATCGATAAAATCAAGCAAGCGAAGATATTTTGCATGTGTTGGAAGCAGAGAGAAGATATCATATGGTCAGTTGTAGTGACTTTCAAACGTCTGTAAGACGAGGACATTTTTAAAGGCAATAAGTGGGATAAAGATGCAGCGTGTTTGCAGAAGATATTGATTTTCAAGATGTACGGAAAAGTAGGGAGAACAACTATAAACAAGGTGGTTATAGAAAGACAAGGCGAAAGAGATAGGAAACGTGATGTATCCAAAAATACCAGAAAAGTAGAAATGACATAGGAAAATTAGGTAGGGTATGAAAGGCTGGAAGATGTTATAATTCGAGTAAATGTGAGATAATAGCATGTACGCGCATATGATAGGGTGTTTGACATTGTTTGAGGGTGATAGCAGAAGTAAGGATTTCAGAGATAACCAAGACGGTTGAAAATGTTAACGAGCTTTTCGGAGTAAAACACTTATTTGTGATACAAAATTTTAGGTTTTTGAAGACGGTTGGAAAAGGGGCGTTCGAAATTAGCAACAAAAGAACGACGGTTGTGTTGTTGCGCATGGTCATTTTAAGAATAGCGTGAGCCGTTGGAAAAATTTTACGGGGAAAAAGTATCGGGTAGAATTGGAATGAGATTTTCGTAGAAGGTTTGTGAGGGATACGTGCAACTTGGAAAGGAGTTTTGTGTTATACAAACGTGCTGGAAGCGACATTGGGTTTCCTAGTTTCTTAGTTTTTTATTCTGCTAAACATCTTCATTTTGGCTTCAGACTACAGTTCGCGACTAGTGCAGTCCGACATTTTTATTACAAGTCATTAAAGCACAAGTTGGTGCAATATTTAAAAGCGGAGTGTACCGTACAAGATTAATTTGTACAATGAAGCAGAATGAACTGTAAGTAATGACTTCTTTATAATTTGGTTAATGGGGCTTGTTGCATATTGGTTGAAAGAAGAGAATGTTTATGGATCTGTAGAGGCAGTCCAGAGGGTGTATGTGTATCGTAATTTGGATGCCAAACGGTTTCGAGGAATGTTTGCTGTTCCTGATGGTATGCAGCAATGTGGAGTGATCCTGGCACGAGCAGTCAATAAAGGAGAGCATTTTTGGATGTGGCCCATGATAGTGAGCTAGATAAAAAACATTCCAGGTAATGATTTTTTTTAAAACCATTGTGGTGATGTTTATTTGTGGTTTAAAACTATCAGTGATTTTGGGGTGTATTTTTATGAACATACAATTAAACTATTTGCCTTTGCGATGGAAGGATTTAAAAATGTAAATAGGTGTACATAATATAATTGTAAATATTTTGCACATGTAAGAGGTAAACGAGTCTTTTGTTACGAATTTTTCAGTGCTAAAATTTTGCACACAAATACAGAAACGTTTATACTGAGCTCAAAATAGAACACGGAAAAACAAAGTAAGGTTCTGGTATAGGCCCTTCTACTTTAAAATGAGCGTATAAATATAGTCTAATCTGGAAAGCTTTGTTGTATTAAAATAATGATATTTAATAGTGAAGGAGGAGAATTAAATAGTTGATGTTGATCCGTTATATAAATATTGAGATTTTTGTGGTTTTAATTTTTATTGTGTCAGAATAAAATAGGATATACTTTTGGTTAGTCGGATTATTTTTTTCTTTTTCCGTTTTTAAATAAAAGGATAGTACTGAATTGTTGAGAGATGAGCAGCCGCGGTGAGTATCCCTGAAGAAGCAATGAAGAGAGCTAGCCGTGTGGTGTCATTTATGGAGAGCATCTTCAGAGGGTGTCCAACATAGCCACCTGACATCAACACCGTTTACAAAACATTGCCCTATTTCACCCATTTAACCTCAAAATTTAAAAAAATCTTTGAAAAATTAAACATAAAAATTGCCATTATTAATTTACAAAAAATAAATCTACTTTTTCAAAAGTCAAAGATAGGACCCCCAGCAGAAAAGCAAAGATGCGTAATATATCAAACTAAATGTTTAGACTGCACGGAATCTTACATCGGACAGACTTCCCAACAACTACGACAAAGAATAACGCAACATGAGAGTGACATTAGGGCAAAGCCTAATGCATGTGCTCTAACCATTCACTCTAACATAAAAGATCATAGACCAGATTTTACAAATACACAAATTCTGACCATTGAACCAAATTATAATAAGAGAACCTTTTTGGAAATGTGTCACATTTACAATAACCCTACAAGCATGAATAAGAAAACTGATATCAACAATTTAAGCACAATGTATACATATCTATTAAATTTTTAAATACAATCTAACAGTATAATTCGCACTTAAAATGACGCAACCCTCAATACATCTTCAAACTACACTAAATACACTTACTAGTACACACAGATATTTCCATATAGACAAATAACAAAAGTCAACTTCATGTCCTACTGTCAATTAAAGTGACATTTTATATGTGTCAATAAATGCAATAACATCAAAAGCATTGTATATATTTTAATAATTTCATTGCAAGTATTATCCTATGTAAATTAATTTAGACTAACTGTTTATTGTTACTAGAACCTTGAAAAAGAAAGGAATTACCTTTTGAAAATTTGGTTTTGAAATAAAGATATATGCATTCAACCAATTGGCTGTATAAGCATAAACCCCTTAATATTTTCAGATAACGGTCGTAAAACAACTTCAAAATACTACTTGTAATATATATATATATATATATATATATATATATATATATATATATATTGCTATGCATAAACTGGAATTGTAATTTGATATTGCTATAAACTCCCTCCAGGAACTTGACTGGAGTTTATCTTGAACCAACCTTGTCGACCAATAACAAAATTTGATATGTTACCGCCTTACTCGTTATCAATTTCGTATTCAACTTATAGCTCCTCCTTGATTGTCTAAATTATCAAATCACTTTCATTAACTTTATCTTATGACCTCGACTAGCATTTATTTGGAATTATAAAATTCAGTTAATTCAATTTTATATAATGAAACAAATATTATGTACAGTTTTTGTAATTTATTTGAAATACACTTTTCAATTAATTAATGTTGTAAATCTCATTTATCAGAAATCATATACTTTTTAATCAAACCCAAAGTCGCCAAAAAAACCTATTATTTTTATAAAAAAAAAGTGTGGAACGTTCAAAACCTCTTATCATATCACGCACTTTATACGTATGCAAGTCCTCTTTTTGTTGACTTTTTACATTCATTTATATTAAGCAAATTCAATATTCAAATAAAAAAACAGAAAAAAAATGTCTTATAACTAAAAATCTGACCTGGTCTTTTTTCTTCGCATTGACGCATCCATAATCAGCTAGTATTTCCCATGCATTAAGCTATCCATTTGAATAAAATTTATTTTCCTCCAATTCAGGATTATTACATGCCCATTCGAAATATTGTCTATCCACACGCTTGAACCATTGCATTTAAATTATCGCCATCATCCTCTGGACTACTATTATTAACGTATACTTATGCACCCCAATTTATTGTCATCTCATTCAGACTCATTACTTCTTATTAATTTCCCCAAACTTAGAATACCATCTATTCTCCCCGGACTCAGAAATTGTATTATTATTCTCCCAGGACTCGGAAGCCCTATTATTATTGCGCTTTAGTTTAAATAAATTCCCTAAAATCTACTTACGTTTAATCGGCAATCGTAATATTCCTCTTAGTCGCACTAATACAACTTTTCACTTTAAATTATTACGTATCTCACTTTGTCTCAGAGTGGCGCACCTCGGCCTTTGTTGAGTTGAAAACTGACTTTATTATCACTGTACCTGTTATTATATCATTGACCTCCTACTCCGTCAGTGGGCATGGTCTACAAACTCGTCGCTCATTTTAACCAATCAAATCTTTGCATTTAAAGTAGTTTCTGATGTAATTTTCTATGCTTTCAAATAATTGTGGCCTGCTCGCAGGTGCTTCGTTATTGAACATGCGGTGCTTTGATGAATCTAGTTGCTTTTCCATGTTGTACATAAACAACTGATGCAATTCGACTTTTAATTTTCATATCTGCCTGTTATTTACGCAATTTTTAATCACCTCTCTTTATTAAAGTTTTTAACTACTTGTACGCTTTTGCATTATGCTTCTCGAAGCTCTATTTCTTATCTCCGTATTAACCTCATTGTTTGGAACTCTTTTGAATGCGTGTTTAATTACACTTTATTATGTTTAATTACAAAATACGCGTGTTTCCACTAAAAATATTATTACTCGCCTTACCTAAATTAACTAAAACTCTATCTACAGGTTGTTAAATATTTACTATTTACTTAATGCATGTCTTCCTTATTCCTACGCTAACTATGCGTCTTCCTGTGTCTATTTGCGTCGCTTAAAACTATGTATACTTTATACACAGGGTGTAGACTGCTTCTTATAGTAATTTCTAATTCTTAAACAGCCTTTACTATAAAGTACACCCTTAAACAACCCCTTATCACAGCATTATATATATATATATATTGTAGTGGTTTTAAAGGGCTAAATCTACGTATAAACAAGGTAATTTTAAACACCCTGTATAGAGAAAACTACCAGAATTTACGTGCGAAATTTATTTTATTTAATGAATTTAAGGTAACAAGTATTACCATAATTTTACAATTAGTGAGTAAAATTGAGTTAGGTTCATAAAGAAAATAAATTGCAGAAGCGAATGCAAATTAAATTAAACTATAATTGAGTTTAATTGAACGGGTAATTAAGTAAAATACGCATAAAAGCATGAAAAATCGATAATACCAAGGTGAAACGCTTTGCTAACATATAAACAGCCGTTGAATACAAAATACCTTGAAAAGCCAACTCCTAAAAATATTGTGTTAAAACGTTGGTTAATTGAACACCTGCATGTTTTCGAAATGTTAGGTTCCCCTTATTTGTGTAGATAAAAGACAGTATTCCAAGAATATCGAGTAAACGGTTGGAGGGTTCGCGTAAATGTTAACTAAATGTTTCCTTAAAGTACAGAAAGGATTGACGATCAACGAGATACGTCAGAATCAGACAGGCATAAACGACAGTCGCAAACCATGTATACAAGTCCACATGGAGTAAAGTTGTAACGCGGACAGTAATATCGATTTCTACCACTCAAACAAGGTTAAAAGTAAACATATAATATGCATAAGAAAGGGACAGCGTTAATATAGGCGGGGTTTTAAGACGTCGATGGATATACTATTGGTCGATATTGTTAGTTTTAGAACTGACAAACACGAGAATATTTGAAGTCGGGTTTATTGGAAAATATCGTAACGACGCGCTAAATTTCGGATATTTCGAAAACGGTTGAAACAAAATTTGAGGAAGTGTTATTTTAAATTAGCTTTTTCACGGGAAGAGTGGCCTAAAGGTGGCATTCGGAATCATATAAATACTCGAAGAGAATTAGCATCGCTCTCTATTAACTTCGATCTCTTAGTATTTTCACCGCTTCAGAATACGAGTTTGTAAGTATACATATTTTTAACCTAAATAGTACAGTGTTGGCCTCATAAATTGATACGTGAATAGTGTCGAGTCTAAATTTTAATTTGAGGTGCAACATTTATCTTAAACAAGCTCGTGAAGTGACGTGAAGTAACGTAAATTTAAATTAAATTAAACTAAAATACGCAATTATGAAAGAAGTGTAATTAATTTGGAGTTGGATTTGGATGCACCGCGAAGGCAGAGCAAACAGCACAACTTAAATGGTGTTCCTCTACAAAGAGCTAGAAGCGGCCAGCAGAGCAGAGCGAAACTACTTTACCGCATCCTCAACGGAGTAGAGACCTTTAAGAAATTCCAGGTAACGCTTTAAAATTGTTGTTGTTATGAACTATGAAACTATGAAAATTGTGTGACGTGTGAGAGTGAATTTTGAAGGTATTGTGCATTTTTTTGCGTATTGAAAATATTACGTATAACTAACTTTATTATGATATTTAAATAGAAATCTAAAGGTATATAAAGCTTATTAACGTTTCAACAGGAATTTAAAATTTTTATTATTACGAGTACATGGGTTTTTTTGTTTGCTGTAAGAGTATGAGAAGTACAAAAGCATACATTATTCATAATTAACCGGGTTATCATGAGCTCACCATACTCCAGATTATACTAATTTAAAATAAATTGTAAATATAGAAAGAAAATAAGGTATTATTCAGGGCCCATTTACTCCGGGTATATTCAATGTGTTTGATATTTTAAATTAAAATCCAGGACAGTACAAAATTAGGATTTATTGAGGTGTAACTTGATCACTGAAATGTGGATAATCTTGAATTTTATTTGTAAATAGGGATAAATAAATATTGTATGATGGTTGTATTATTTTGTGGTTTTATTGAGTGTGTGCGTGAACGATACAGAGTAGAATAGTGAATCTAGGTATCCAAGAGAAGGCCCAACTGAGCTAACCTGAGAACTGAAGAAGAATTAAGGTGATGAAGAGAGGAATCTGGGTAAGAGATTAATTTTTTTTAATTTTTCTATTTGTGTGAAATTTTTGATTTTGTAAAAATGAAAATAAATTAATTTTCGTATCTACTGAGATTCCCTAGATTACACGACAATATATATATATATATATATATATATATATATATATTGTAGTAAATTTAAAGGGTTAAATTTGGGGTAAGTAATGCAATTTCAAACACCCTGTATAGAGAAATGAACTATTAATATACGCGCAAAATTTATTTCATTTATTTAATTTAAATTAACAAGTATTGGCGTATTGTTATAATTAGGTAATAGGTTCATAAAGAAAAACAGTTTTAGAAGCCAATAGAAACTATTAATTAATTTAATTTAGTTTAATTCAACGGGTAACAACGTCAGAAAACGCATCAGAGCATGTAAAATCAATAATCCTAAAGCGAAAACTTTCGTAACGAACAAACAGACATCTGTTGTATAGAATACCGTGAAAAGAAGCTACGAGAATTGTTATTGTAAACGATCAATAATTGAGCACACCTGCATGTTGGAAAGGTCATCTTCTGCTTATTTGTGAACATAACAAGACGAGCTTCAAGGAAAATATTGGTCAACCGTCAATAGTTTCGCATAAACACTAACAAGAGTTTCTTGAAGAGCAGAAGGGATGTACAATCAATAATATGCTACAGAATGAGACGGGTATAAAAGCATTCGATTGAGTACGCACGTATTTGCTCCACGTGGAGTCCATAAGACGCGGTCAGCAAAATCGATTTTCTACAACGCAAGCAAGGTTAGAATGCGACATCAAATATGCATAAGACAAGAATAAAGATATTACAGGCTGAGTTTTAAGATGTCACTAATCTGTATCATTGGTCGAAATAGATAGTTTTACAACAGATAAACACGCGACAGGTGGATACGGTAGTTTGTATGATATAGGGTGTTGACGAAGGAATATTTCTGGAAGTTTTAAGACGGTTATACAACATTTGCGGAAATATTAATTTCAATTAAGAATTTCAAGTGTGGCCAAGAGCGGCCTGTTTTTATAGTATAAATACGGGAAGAAAATTAATAGGGCTCTCTTTAACTTCGCATCGCTTATCAACGTATAATAATCAACCGACGAGGCTTGTGAGTATTAAAAATTTGTAAAATTCAGTAAAATAGTATTAGATTATTTGGGGCCTTATAGTTAGTAACGCGAGTAGTGACGAGTGATTAAATTTAACTTAGGTCCACGGAATACTTTAACAAGCTCGTAAATTAATAATGCCATAATAAACAAGTGTAATATATATGGATTTGGATGTTGGAATTGGTGTTAATTGGTAGCACGAAACTAAGCTTAGACTGAGTTTTCATCTATATATAGCTGGTGGAGCAGCGCGAATAATCACGAAGCCGAGGGGTTCAGAAAGATAACGCATCATCTACGGAGATGGACTCTTGTCGCATTTTCCATTTGAATTTGCTGTTTTCATTTAGATAAACTGTTGAAATTATTTGTGATGTGTGAGTGAACTTTAATAGTTATTTTTGGTTATTTAACGTATTGGAAATGATACGTATAACTGACTATTATTATGGTATTTTGAATATAAAACAAAAGGTGTACGTAAAGCTTATTAAATTTCTTGATGAATTTAAAATTTAATTGTTAATAGTACATGGATTTATTAAGTTTGTAGTAATAGTATGCAAAGTGGAAAGCATTCATTAATAAACTGGGTTATCATGAGCTCACCATACTCCAGTGTGTAGTGATAAATAGAGATAAGGTATTATTTGGGGCCCATTTACTCCTGTTGCATTAAATGTGTTTGTATTTACAATTTTAAAACAAGGACTTTACAAAGATAGTATTTATTGAGGTGTAACTAGAGCACCGAACTGTAGATATCTATAGATTATTTTCTGTTAATAGTGGTAAATAAATATTGTATGATTGTTGCATTATTTTGTGATTTTATTGAATGGCGTGTGAATGGTAAAGAGAATGATAGTAAATTTAAGTATCCGAGAAGAGGCACAGCTGAGCTAGCCAGGGAAGCTGCTGAACGAATTAATTTGATGAAGCAGAATCCGGGTAAGAACATTTTTGTGAAAGCTTTATACAAAAAAAATTATTTTTTTTGACACTGGCGATGTTAAAAGGTGTTAAAAGCTAAAAGTTCCATGGCAATATATATATATATATATATATATATATATATATTGCTGCAAATGTTATATTAAATGAAACAACGAAGCACCAACACAAAAATTCTAATCACGTAGAATATTTGGAAATAATAGTTCAAATTATAACAGTCGTTACATTCACAACTTTCTTTCTTTAACACACGTTGTTCAAAAAGATTAATTACATATCAATTTTAAAGCTTACCAATACAATTTTACAACTTAAGTCTGAAAAATAACATTTCACAACTATTAGTACTTACTGTAAAGGTTATTTAATTTTCTTTGAACCATCTTATGTACGTTACACACTGTACAGGTTATTAAAATTAGTTAGGGATAATTGCAAAAGTAACTGTTACCTCCTAAGAAAGCGTTCACTGATCAGATATCACTTTTAGGAATATTTTATAATGGTATTTACACAAAATATCTATACGTAAAAATCTTATGCAAGCTTAATCTACTTAAACTAATTATATCACACAATGTCTTTTAAAACATTTTAAATAAACATAACTTGCGTTTTGAAAATCAAATCCGGCAGGTATTTAGGTTAAAACAGGTTTTTGATTATTAATATTCATCCCCAGATTACTTTTTTTTTTAAATAATTTTATCTATAACTGCATCGGAAAATTCATTGTTCCAATAAATTTTTGTATGCCGAAGTTTACTTCACGAGTTTCAGAACGTACTTTATTTTTATTAAATATTAAAATATCTAGGTGACCTTGCTCCAAAATTTAAATTATAACTTTTATTGGAGCAGATCATTAGTAACTTTATCGACTAAGTAATTGTGAATGAAATGCCTTTACGAAAAACAATTTGTAACGTTTCATCAGCTATTGGTGAATGAATGATCTTTCCTAATTACTTACCGCCTTTTATATAATAAAATCTTCAATTCGTCACAGGTTCTAGAAGGCTTTCACACTTTTCCTAGGTGATATATCTCATAACATGATGTAACTTCTACAAAATTCAGTTTATTTTATAGTTGTAATTATAACTTTTAATTGGCGTGGTTTATATGGATGAATGTAAAACACTCATTTCTTTTCACTTTTGATATAATTTATGGTCATTAATGTCTAATTTTAGCTGATTTATAATATTTGACTGTCTTATAGCGTTTTACGTTTAAGATTTGTGGGTTATTTGCATTCTGAATTTTATGCGGCCAGACTGACCTGGAAACATCTAGAAACTTTTTAATTAATTAGAGTAGTGTCTATCAAAGAATACACTGAAAATGGGGAAGTCTAGAAAGATTTAAATAGTTTTGTTTAAATTCACGTTTTGCATCAAAATACTTTTAATGAAAGCACTTTTTAGAGCGGGTTTTAAACTATTGTTTTTAGTAATACACGTAACGTGTTTAAAACGGTATTTGATACTTCGTTAAGAGGGCCTATTTTTAAACTCGTTTTAAGGTCTATTCAGTCTGCACAAGATGATTAAAAAACTTGTTTTTAAATAACACTTAGTATTGGAAAGCACGGGTGTTTTAATCAAGGAATAAGTTTGTATTTTCGCCGATTGCGTAATTATTTAGAACTTGTTTTAAAGACACGAGTTTCACTTCGGTCTGGTAAATACTATAATAATAAGGTTATTGGAATATCATACAGGATAAACATTAAATACTTGAAAGTTTAATTTTTTCGGCTGTGGGTGACTTATTTACAGAGTGTAGTGCCCAATGACCTTTACATGACCTATCATCACATACAAATACAATATATATATATATATATATATATATATATATATATATTGACGTGATATAGGGGTCACAAGATGTCATTGAAACCCGGCTAAAATATTAAAGAAACCGGAAAGAATAAAAAAACGGTCAATGGAGGTTTTTACCCCTAATGAAGCAATAAAATTATTGTTTTTTAATGGCTATAAAAATATTAGGTCGATTTGTATAGGTAAATTCGCTTGATGAAATAATAATTTAATGCAAAGTATAAATAATCATTTTAAATTGAGCTAGTAATTGAAAGATTGAAAATATAGGGTCCTGTACAGGATTGGAACCTGTATCGTTGGCTTTCGCGGCCGATTTGTTTACCAATTACGCCACCACGACAAGCTATGTCAATTATTAAGATGTGCAAATATAAATCATGCACGTAGTCATATATCAACTTTCAGTTATCACTTGTCTCGGTGGTGTAATTGGTAAACGAATCGGACGCGAAAACTAAAGATACAAATTCCAATACTATTCTGCGCCTTATATTTTTCATCTGTCAATTAGAAGTTCGATTTGAAATTGTGTATAACATTACGTTCCATTTTATCTTAATTCAGAAAATATAATTAAAAGACGTTTAAAGGATCCTTCGTTATAAATTCTACAAAATTTATTTCTGAAAATAACAGCTAAAATCGGCAATGACTAGCGATATACATGTTTTATGTTTAGCAAAAACGCGAAAAGATTATCCTTATCAAAAAATACTACAGGTCTAGATGCGCACGTGTACATATTAGCATTGAAAGGAGAACAAAGCTACTTTAGAATAGGTTAGAGAGAGTAAATATAGTTAAAACTTTGGCGAGAGAGGGATATGCATTCGAATTGTAATACTTTAAACGTTGCTTGAGGACTTTAAATCTTATGTTAGGATTAAATAAGGTTGCCTTTATCAATAAAAGGCAAATATTGATTTTCTTGAGAAAACTTTAATGGTACGTTGGTTGGTGTTGTTTCGAATTTACGTACGATTATCCTTCCCTGAATTCAAGTTGAAAATAAACTAGAACGTAGAATGAGGCTAAACTTAAATAGGTTTGGATTAAATTTCGTTTTCCTTTTTCGATTTACACAGAAAAATATACAAGTTGAGGTTTATTGAAGTACCTATTAATGTATATGTAACAATTAAATGAATTCATAGTCGTGTAGTATTCTCATGGCTTTCGGTGTGCAACGTGATTTTGATGTGGACTTTGATAGTTCTGGCGTGGAATGCTACTCTGGTATGAAACCGTAATTATAGCATTTAATAGCATAAAACTTCAAGTAAGGAAGTAATACACTTATCGATAATTATCTGTGCTAATAGAATTTAATGTCGAAGCAGTTTATAGTTTGTACGTTGTAAATAGCTGGAAGGCGTCTTTGAAAAAAAACAGGTACTAATTATACTGCTTGCTTTATTAGTGTGCATGCGTTAAAGTAAATAAGATATGGTTATAGACGATATAAATGTTTGAAGCTCGTAACAGATAACGAGCGTCCTTGTTAAAAATATAGTTTTCTTTTAGTCGCTGTAAGTGTAAATTTGATATGTATAAAATAGTAGTATAGATAGAGAAATGAATTTATTGTAAAGGTCAACACATTTTAGACTTGGATCATGCTAAATAATGTAATTGAATATTGACCACGATATAAATTTGAAGCTACCCTACAGTTATTATTTGATAAATAATAACGGCGTAACATGTATATTTTTTGTCTATTTGTGAAATCCATCTTACTTTTCTACTCACTGAACAACACAACTCTTGCAAAACATAGCTCAACTAATGCTAAAACCATACACCTACTGTTAAACGTCACATTTTCAAAGCTAACTAAAAAACGTATTTTCTTGGTATTATTGATATAATCAAAGTGATAAAACAGTTGTGTATACTTTTAATAATTATTATTTATTAAATTTTTTTTTTCGTTGTTGATGTGAATTACTTAATAATGTTTATATTAACAAATATCACATTTTCAAAGCCAACTTGAAGTAATAATTTTTTTAATATAAGTGATTTATTTATTAAGTAAATAAAAAAGTGAAAGTACTACTGTATTTTGAATTTTATAAGCTTTTGGATCATAAAGTAAAATACAAGGTGTTCCATTTAAAAAAAACAATGTCGGGTGTTTTCCACAAAAGCAGTAGGCCATAGAAAAGCATTATGTTCCCTAATTTTAAGACAGAATTCTTTTTTCTTTGACTTTTTTTGTATCTTTAATATTAATAATGATATTAGCTGTGTAATGAAAAATCAGACGCTTTGTATATACATACTATTCCAAATAACAGCTTTGAATGTGGGTTTCAGCAAAAGGATTCAATGGTGTATCTCTGTCTCATAGCTCCCACTTCTTTTAAGCAAAAGATAATTACTCTAGGTGACAAAGCATTTTACGATTTGTACGCTGTCGTCGTACTTATCTTGTCGTTCTTAGCGAAGTGTTATCCTGTCTGACAAATTTTACAAATCTCCTTATACTGGCAAGCAAATCTTGTATATTCGTTTGTTGGACAATTTGATTAATTGTCTTATACCCGTATTTCTCGGACTACAAAGTTTGTATACAGATTGCCATCAAAATTTTGCAGGTATTTCTGCTTCTATTGCAATTGTTAGTGGAAACATATTTTTCATTGGAATTTGTGTGATGTTAATTAAACGTACATATATAATTTCAGGTCGATAGATCAATAAAATTATAAGATTCTGTTGTGGTCTGAGGTTTGTTGGTTTGGGATTCTCATAGACATTCTAATTTATGCCACTCCGCTTTTCGATCTACAAAACCACTGCCGGATGCTGCGCTTCATTTCTCTAATTCCTTTATATCCTAAATCTCACACTTTGTTTGTCTTCTCTATAGCTTGTCGTTTCGTGTGCACAAAATTTGCTATCTATATGATGTAATAGCTATTTTTAATATCCTAAAATTTATTATTCCTTTGAAAATGTATTCATTGTTTTCGAACACACCAAAAATTTATAGCGTGCTTATCGATTAATTAAGGGGGCGTAGGGACCGATAAGACAAACAAAAATTGATAATGTATGATTAAGCTACAAACGAACACAAAAAAGTTTTCAAACAATTTTAGAACCACTGCAATTTTAGCTATGTCACAAATCAAATTGTTACGTTATTTTAATCGAGGCAGGCGCGTTGGGCGCCAAAGTTATGTTACGTTGGCTCGTAGCCGTGCGTAACACTAAGATATCATAGAAATGACCGGGCTCAATCGGAGAGTAGGGGGGGTCGTAGAAAGCAGACCAACATATAACGTACGGGGCTATAAGGAATTAGTAACAATACCTGAAAAAAAGAATTAGAATAGCAAACCTGCAATAAAAATAGTTAAGTAAACCTGAAAAAAAGAATGTAAAAGAAGGTAAAAACGTTTGGATAATCTATATAATATGACAACGGTAAAAGCGGTACAAAAACTTTTAATACAAAGTGAGGTAATATTGGGGAGTAGCAGAAACGTTTCCTCACACACCAATTTAACATCAATTAGACAAAAATTTTTAACAAAAGATAAATAGATAAGCACAATTGATGAGTAATTCAGTAGTATTAGTTTTTTTGTTTCTTAATAGCATGCAAGTCTATTGTAAAAGGTATCAGAACGACAAAGGATATTGCAAAACAACGGATAAATATTTAAAATAACAACAAGTATGAAATAGTGCACTTACAGAAAGTCCTGCAGTAACGCTTCCTTGCAATGGAAGTGTGGAATGTACGATGTTCGGCACTAACGAAGCACTTCACCCTTGATTGTGAGGATTTTGATGGAACTTATTACACTTTACACTAATCACAAAAATTGTAGTAAACATTTAGCATTTAGAATCACGGGCTTGCAAGGCACGATGTAATGCATGCCCTCTGATAAGTTCTTGCATTAAACTAACAGCAACGCGAGGTGTTTCATTAGCTACCTATAGCAACAAAGAAAAATCCAATGCTTTGCATAACGAAAGTTTGCACGAGTAGTGATCTATTCTAGATTCTTTGGTAGTAGAAAATTCAGAACCACAGTATCAACTGTATTCACATGTGAATGAGACACATATTTATAAGAAGCAAACCTTTCCCTTCATCCACTAAACCCGCTACACTGCATCACCATTTCCAGAAACACCCAAGCCCACAACTGCACTCAGACAATCTAAAGTATGTACTGCTCGGATAAATAAAAAAAACAGGTAACGAAACGAGATCGCACACACATTAATCCTAAAGAAAGAATCGGTCAAGCTTCACAAGCTCCACAACGTTTTTTTTTCTCTGCACAAGAAAAACAACTACAAACACACGTGCGGTCGCGTAAACACATTCGTCTCTAAGCATACTTTATTCAAAAGCAATCAGAACTCCACTTTTTACAGTTAGTATACAACTAAAAACGTGCCGTGTTTGTTCAGGCGAATTTGAAAATTGATACCGCATTGCACTCTCACTATTATCAAAGCAAAGAGAAACAGTATTTTTTTTAAACGTACTTAATAGATAGGAACACAGAACAGAACCGCCGCTCTCTATTATAACCGCTTATCGACAACTGTTAATCACATAAGGCACCGCTAGAACGTGAATGTAACAATCGTATCTAGCAAATTCATTACAGGCTGTTTATCATTTTAGATAAGCCGGAAAGCAATTTATTTATTAATAACACGGAACGAAATTTATACGAATAGCAATTTATTATACGAATTGAGTAGTCTAGAAATGTTAGGCCACCAAAAATGCACGTTACAAATTAATAAATATAAAATATAGAAATCGCAATTTGCAGGAATGCGTTTATAACTTGGGATACAGCGTAAACGTTTAACACTTAAAAATGCCCGTTACAAATTCCCCCCTAGCAAAATAAAGACGTCGGGGTGAAAGAAAAAAAACGACAGACAAGGAACCAAACAAAAAAAATTTTATCCGGTTCGAAGGACCAACAACAGTTTAAGAAAAAGAACACATTTTTTTTTCAAAAGAAGACAAAGTCATCTATCGTAACCGACAGTAACAGAATAGGTAAAGAAAGTATTAAGTAAACACCCAATGAGGATTAAAAGTTATAGCTACTTTCAAAATCGTCAAAAGACGGATGTCTCCAAAAGGGGACATTTCTGTTCTCCACCTCGCAGAAAAGTTTTGGCTTCCCGCGAAGAAACCAAAAGGAAAGAAAAAAAACGAGGAAGAAAACTCGTAGCAACCCAACTAAACGACAAAACTGTCAACCTCAAGTGTGCAGCAAAGAAAGAACCAAGACAGAGAAAAGGGCAGAGGCAAACTAGTACACCATCTAGAATACTTCCAACTGAGGTAACACAGATTCGTATGAAACGATTACTCAAGCAGAGTATGGCTAACAGACCTACAAAAGCGACCAAGTCGAAATTCCTAAAGGAAAAGAAAATAGATCTGAAGCCTACCTCAAGGAATGGATGTAGAAAGCGACTATAATAGTCAAATAGTGAATCAAGGGTAGAACTAGCCAGAAGAAAAAGTCACGGGAGGGGCTAGCTACAAAATATAAATAGGATTACGAAATGGGCGCCAGTGTTTTCGGACACAAGCTTATCAGAGAAAACACAAGACCAATAAGCCAAAAAAAAAACAAAAAAAAAATTACAAGTCATTAGGGATAGCGATACGTAGGGGTCAAAATAGAATCAGCCGTAGGAAACCCATTAGGATCCGGAGGTTTAGGATCAATGTCTGGAGGGTGTAAAGTTTTATCGGGTTTGAGGTCCTTAATATGCCAAGTACCCAGATCGTTACCAGAATCATCCACTAGGATATAGGTCCAAGGAGAACGTTTAGTTCGAATAGTAAAGGGACCCACATATTTGGGAGCAAGTTTAGCATTGAAGTAGCGAGTAGCATCCGAAAGAACATAATTGCGTTTCCACACGCGATCGCCAGGAGATAAAGTTAAGGGACGACGACGAAGATCGTAGTGTTTAGCATTTTTCTTGTATGCTAGGGAAAGACGTTTCGAAATTTCTTCTCGAAGTGACTCAAATTTGACTAAGTCAGTAGGAGGAATAGGACGTTCGGGATCCATAAGAACATCATCAGGATCAAGAGGTTTTCCAAAATGATCGCCGTAGAGAACATGTTCACGACCATATAGAGCAAAATACGGGGAGTAACCAAGAACCTCATGTTTAAGCGTTCGAATAGCACAACCAATTTTTGCTAAATTAACGTCCCACCGACGTTGATTATCAGAAACGTATGAAGAAATCATAGTTTTCAGGACTCTATTAATACGTTCGGCCGGATTCGCCTGAGGATGATAGCGAGCATTAAACAGAATTTTTGTTCGATAAGAATCACAGAGTTTAGTGAAAATATGACTACGAAATTGTACACCATTGTCCGCAATTAGATATTGAGGAGTACCATACACCAGGAAAATATTCTCCTCAATGGTTCGAGCAATAGCAGCGGCCGTAGACGCACGTAGAGGAAAGAAACAAGCATATTTTGTGAAACAATCGGCAACAACTAAAAGGAAAGAATTACCTTTAGAGGATCTAGGAAGAGGTCCAACAATATCAGTACATAGGATTTGCCAAGGACGAGAGGCAGTAGCACGAGGAGACATAAAGCCAGGAGGTTTCTTTTGTTCGACTTTGTGTGCAGAGCAAATTTTACAACGACGGACGTATCGAGCAACAGCGGCTCTAAGTTTAGGCCAATAGTAACGCATGGAAATTTTAGAGACCGTTTTGTGGACACCAGGGTGACCTGAAGTAGGTAGATAATGATTTTCGTGTAGAACCCTATTCCGTTGTTCGCTGGGAACTACTAACTTCCAATCGTCTTGAGGAGGTTGGAGCAAAGACTGTTTCGATTTTATATGTTTGTATAGTAATTTGTTTTCCACATGCCAGTTACTGTATAGTTTAGGATTGGAATTAACACAAGTCCGTAGCTTAAGATACCAAGGATCCAAAATTGGCAGAGTAATAGAAGATTTAGGAAAGTCATCAATTGAGTCAATTTTTGATACTGAGCGAGATAGGGCATCGGGAACGATGTTTTCTTTACCTTTACGGTGTACGATGGTGAAGTTATGTTGTTGCAGTCGTACAGACCAACGAGCTAAGCGACCGTTGGGGCTTTGTAGATTATTTAGCCAGATCAGCGAGTGGTGATCCGTGATCACAGTAAAGTGAGAACCCTCAATATAGGGACGAAATTTCTCGATTGCCCAAATAACACCAAGACATTCTTTTCGGTGGCGCTATAGTTGCGTTCTGCCTTTTTAAGAGAACAGCTAATGTAGCTAATGACTTTTTCGTCATCACCCTGTTGTTGAGTCAGCACAGCACCCAGACCAAAATCGGAGGCATCAGTCTGTATAGTAAAGGGCAAAGAAAAATCAGGACAACTCATCACTGGAGCCGTTACCAAGTGTTCTTTCAGCAGTTTAAACGCCTGCTGACACTCTGGAGACCAATTAAATTTAGCCTTTTTCTTAGTCAAGGCAGTAATTGGAGCCGTCAAAGCAGAAAAATTTGGGATAAAGCGACGATACCACGAACACATACCAACTATGCGTCGTACTTCAGTTACAGTAGTAGGAGGAGGAAGATTAAGAATGGCCGAAACTTTTTCTGGGTCGACATGGACATCGTCCATGACGATTCACTACGTATCCCAGATAACGGAGTTCCGGTCGGCATATAATGCATTTATCTCTGCTAAGAGTAAGACCTGCAGAATTTAAACGAAAAAGTACTTTCTGTAGTACCACCAAATGTTGTTCGAAAGTAGGAGTAGCGATGATCACATCATCTAAGTATGCGAAACAGAAAGGTTCGAGATCAGCACCAAGCACACGATCTATAAGTCGCTGAAATGTCGCTGGAGAATTATGAAGACCAAATGGCATTTTAGTAAACTGGTATAAACCTCTTCCAGGCACCGTAAATGCAGTAATCGCCTTAGAATCAGCAGAAAGAGGTATTTGCCAATAAGCAGAGCGAATGTCCAAACTAGTTAAGAATTTTGCGTCTCTAAGACGGTCTAGAATCGTAGAAATATAAGGAAGGGGATAGGCATCATTTTCCGTAACCTCATTGACTTTTCTGAAATCGATGCAGAAACGATATGTGCCGTCCTTCTTTGGTACCATAACAATCGGGCTAGACCAAGCGCTATTAGATGGTTCTACAACGCCATTTTCTAGCATCTCATCTAGAGCTTGATTGACATGTTGTAGTACCGTAGGGGACATGGGATAGTATCTCTGCTTGATAGGGATAGATGTAGTACGGATCTGATGTTCAATGAGATTAGTACAGCCCAAAGGTAAAGTATCATCTTTAGGAAACATCTGTTGGACTATACGCGACAGTTCGGATTGTTGTACGTTTGATAGATCGGAAGGAGCATTGATCTGACTGATCGAGACAGTAGAAGAAGAACAGAAAGTCCATTGACCCGTTCGAAAATCTGGGACAACACTCATAGATTTCCAGAAGTCAATGCCTAAGATCAGAGACTGAGAAATAGAAGGAACAACTAGGACGTCAAGAAGAATAGTTTTATTTTCGACTGACATGGGTAAAGTAAGTGACCCGAGAATGTCACAAGATTGACCATTGGCTACCGTACAGCTGTGGCTCTCCGTTTGGGACAAAAGCAAAGAAAGAGAATAGAGAATATCCCAACCAGGACCACCAATAATAGTACGAGAAGCGCCAGAATCAAGCAAACCCTTAAATTCGATGTCGAAAACAGTAACAGTAAGATAAGGTCTGTCGTCCTCACGAGAACTAGCTAAAATAAAGTCCAAAATATATTTAGATCGGTCATCAAGACCAGAGAAAGGATTTTCTGAGGAAATAATAGTTACCGAGACAACTGTAGAAGGAATCGGGTCGGTTTCTCGGCTTAGCGACTCGATCGGTAGTTTAAATTCTTGCTACAACTCGTACAATTGGTACGGGTAACATTAGTCTTACCACAACCATAGCAGTGAAGTATTTGTGGTTTCGTACAGGAAGGAGACTTGTGTCCTCGTTGGCCACAGTTTCAACAGACGACCTGTTTACTTATAGTAGGGGTAGCTGGAGTAGGAATAGAAGAAAGATTATTTCTATTCGTGGGAGTTGGGTGTGATTTAGAAAAATTAGACCCACGAGGTTGGACCAAAGAGGGTAACGGAGGGTTTGGTTTATAGGTTAGATCCGGTTCCACATACGAGTGGGTATTTCTACTAGGGGTACGTAATTGTCGACCCTAAATTTCGTTAACTCTAATTTTAGACACTCATTCTCCAACTCTTCCCAAGAATGTACGGTAGGCAGCCGGGCTAAATAGAAAGGGGACAGGTTACGAGAAACTATATCAAGTTGCACATCGGCCGGCACACTCCCATGGCGCCTGAACAATGCACTCATGCAGGACAAATATTCGACAATACCTTCCGACGGGTCCTGTGTACTTGCTCATATGTCGTCAAATAACCGATGATAGTAATCTGGGGTGCAAAATGACGTATCAGCAGCCTCGATAGTGCTGTCCAATCAGAAACACGGTGACAATTACCCCGGCACCAACAGAGCGCTTTGGATTCAAACAACTCAACCGCGGAGTCAAATAATTCACTCTCCGAGATATTTCGGGATTTTCGGAGCTCTTCTACTCTTTCTAGGAAACTATGTACCGTTAGGGTTTGAGAATCACCTGAGAATTTTATATCCAATTTTGAGACTCTGTTACTTTTGGAGGAAGCATCACACGACTTAGAAATGACGGATTCGGATTCCTCTTCCTCTTCGGAATCGGATGTAAGTATAGGGGGTCTATCCGAGTCTACCTGAGGAGTAGGAGAAAGAAAAATACTGGAGGTAGCTAAAGGGATACCGGAGGTGGCAGTAGGGTGTCGAAACTTTTTAATCTTCTTATCATACCCATGGCGGAGATTATTTATCGTAAGAAGCAATTGACGTTGTATTTTCTGCTCATCGTCGTTTGGGGACAAATTTGCGCAACGACGCTCGAGATGTATATACAAGGCACTAATATGTCGAAACGTATCTGAGGACTTATCACCATCAAAGGGGGGAAGTGAGGTTTCTAACTCTTGAATAGCGACTTTGATGGCCCTACATTCAGAATCGAAATTTGCTTTTACAGGGATGGAGGAAAGCCTTTTCTCTCGTTCGATGCTAAGAGCACTTCGAACGGATCTACGTAATTTTTCCACATTGTCTTCAGGAGTGTAACCCCGAGAAGATAATTCATATTGCAGCTCAGTCTTCCGTAAACGGTTGACCGTCATACGTCAATAAGCCATCCTGAAATGCGATTTTTGAGGTATTACAAGTGTTATAAGTATTATATATTAAGGATTCTATTTAAGTGAGGTAGCGAAAGTGACGTACGGGGAAAAAAATGATGAAAAGAAAACTTGAGCGCCAGTGTTTTCCAGAACCAAATTACCAGCGAAAACACAACTCTGATAATTTACAAAACAAAAAAAAGAATTAAAATCAAGGGATTTCTATATAGCGAGAGAAAAGAAAAAATCAAGGCTACACCACAAAAAAAATTAGAGCCAGCCAATATAGGCAGAAAAGAATGTCGAGCCGATACACCAGAAAAAATTAATGCCCAAAAAAAAATCAAGTTCATAAAAAAATTTAAAAAATAGTCAAGAGCAAACCAAAAAAAATCGAGAGCAAATCAAAAAAAAATCGAGCTAATTAAAAAAAAATCGGGCAGGAAAAAAAAATAGAGCAAGAGAAAAAACAAAAAAATCGAGCAGGGAAAAGAAATCGGGCAGGAGAAGAAGAAAAAGAAAAAAAAATATCGAGCAGGAGGAGAAAAAAAAATCGAGCCGGAGAAAGAGAGAAAAAAAAATCGAGCAGAGAGAAGGGAAAAAAAATATCGAGTCCCTCGTTTATCGAGTCGAGCCCCACGTTTATCGAGTCGAGCCCCACGTTTATCGAGTCGAGCCCCACGTTGGGCGCCAAAATTCTGTTACGTTATTTTAATCGAGGCAGGCGCGTTGGGCGCCAAAGTTATGTTACGTTGGCTCGTAGCCGTGCGTAACACTAAGATATCATAGAAATGACCGGGCTCAATCGGAGAGTAGGGGGGGTCGTAGAAAGCAGACCAACATATAACGTACGGGGCTATAAGGAATTAGTAACAATACCTGAAAAAAAGAATTAGAATAGCAAACCTGCAATAAAAATAGTTAAGTAAACCTGAAAAAAAGAATGTAAAAGAAGGTAAAAACGTTTGGATAATCTATATAATATGACAACGGTAAAAGCGGTACAAAAACTTTTAATACAAAGTGAGGTAATATTGGGGAGTAGCAGAAACGTTTCCTCGCACACCAATTTAACATAAATCAGATAAAATTTTAACAAGAGATAAATAGATAAGCACAATTGATGAGTAATTCAGTAGTATTAGTTTTTTTGTTTCTTAATAGCATGCAAGTCTATTGTAAAAGGTATCAGAACGACAAAGGATATTGCAAAACAACGGATAGATATTTAAAATAACAACAAGTATGAAATAGTGCACTTACAGAAAGTCCTGCAGTAACGCTTCCTTGCAATGGAAGTGTGGGATGTACGATGTTCGGCACTAACGAAGCACTTCACCCTTGATTGTGAGGATTTTGATGGAACTTATTACACTTTACACTAATCACAAAAATTGTAGTAAACATTTAGCATTTAGAATCACGGGCTTGCAAGGCACGATGTAATGCATGCCCTCTGATAAGTTCTTGCATTAAACTAACAGCAACGCGAGGTGTTTCATTAGCTACCTATAGCAACAAAGAAAAATCCAATGCTTTGCATAACGAAAGTTTGCACGAGTAGTGATCTATTCTAGATTCTTTGGTAGTAGAAAATTCAGAACCACAGTATCAACTGTATTCACATGTGAATGAGACACATATCTATAAGAAGCAAACATTTCCCTTCATCCACTAAACCCGCTACACTGCATCACCATTTCCAGAAACACCCAAGCCCACAACTGCACTCAGACAATCTAAAGTATGTACTGCTCGGATAAATAAAAAAACAGGTAATGAAACGAGATCGCACACACATTAATCCTAAAGAAAGAATCGGTCAAGCTTCACAAGCTCCACAACGTTTTTTTTTCTCTGCACAAGAAAAACAACTACAAACACACGTGCGGTCGCGTAAACACATTCGTCTCTAAGCATACTTTATTCAAAAGCAATCAGAACTCCACTTTTTACAGTTAGTATACAACTAAAAACGTGCCGTGTTTGTTCATGCGAATTTGAAAATTGATACCGCATTGCACTCTCACTATTATCAAAGCAAAGAGGAACATTGTTTTTTAAACGTACTTAATAGATAGGAACATAGAACAGAACCGCCGCTCGCTATTATAACCGCTTATCGACAACTGTTAATCACATAAGGCACCGCTAGAACGTGAATGTAACAATCGTATCTAGCAAATTCATTACAGGCTGTTTATCATTTTAGATAAGCCGGAAAGCAATTTATTTATTAATAACACGGAACGAAATTTATACGAATAGCAATTTATTATACGAATTGAGTAGTCTAGAAATGTTAGGCCACCAAAAATGCACGTTACAAATTAATAAATATAAAATATAGAAATCGCAATTTGCAGGAATGCGTTTATAACTTGGGATACAGCGTAAACGTTTAACACTTAAAAATGCCCGTTACAAAATACGTAGTAACATCATCCTTTAGAGTTTAAAAATTATATTAAGTATATGGAAATGCTAATGATAATCACCACAACTTATAAAATTTTATTATGCTGATTTGTTCTACTGTAATAGGTTTCTGACACCGTAGTCTTCACGTTCTAGCAATTCAACAGTAATTCACCTAAACTTGATTGTACTTTTCAATGAACAATGCAGTTCCATTACCTACTCTGGTAATACACTTAAGCGTAATGTTGGAACTCAATTGTAATTATACTAGGTTTTAAGTAATTAGAGATACTATGTAGTTTAGTGAATTGCGTAAAAGCGGTTGTCATTTGGAATACTTGCTGTGTAATTAATTCATGTGCATGATGTGATTCAGGATAAACAGCATGGGTTATTTCTTATAAATATGTAACAAAATAATAGTTCCTAAACTTTTACCTAAATTGACCTAACTCGATTATTTAAAAATCGATCCAAGAGTAAAATGACTCGCAGTTATGTAGATATTTGTTTGTATAAAAACGTATTTTTGAAGTGTTGGTATATAAAAAGTATATACGCATAACAAACCGTGATGATTGCACAGTTTAATGCTGAGGGAATTGTATTTTAAGATAAGAATAAGAGTATTTACTATGTTCTGTACATAAGGTGGAGTGCCTGGAGGAGATTTATCCTCACTTTATGAAGAAGGCATTGTATTTAGGAAAGTACTGAATTGTGTCTAAAATACGTGCAAAAGGATGGACATATTTTAAAAGATTTTCATTTTGCAATTATTAAAAGGAGAGTGTTCAAGTTTACGTGAAGGAGGTATTTTTAATTAATAACAAACATCAATAGCACTTTTAAATAGTGAGGAGCGTATTTATTGACCTTCTAGAACAATCAAATGCTTAAATAAAACAAAGTGATTGGCTTAATTAGCTCGCAGCCACAATAAATCTTAAAGCAACGAGAAACTTAAAATTTGTACAAGCGATAAGATAAGATAATGCAAAGGCAAACGTTTGTCCAATTATAATATATCTTAGGGCGATAATAAAAGTTAGAAAATCGGTAAACTTAAAAATTTAGAACACTTTGGACACGAATGTAAGGGAACAAGTTTATTTCTAGAACCAATTGGATCATAGAAACAATAACTACACTTAGCAAAAATAATCTAGATGCCTACGTCACAGACGCTCAGTATAAAAGTCAATCGAATGTCGAGAACAGAGGTCACTCCTTGATGGAGCTTTGATGTTGGTACATAGTTAATGCGAATAGATAATACGTCACGTATTTTAAAGTGCTACATAACATGTACTGCGTTTACTAGTAAAAGTATTGATGTATACACAAATGTAAGAAGTTTATTTGATGTACTTACAATTGTTTTAAAAATAGAAAGTAAATAATTAAATAATAATTAAACTACTGTAAAATAAAGTCTTCTTAAATGGCATAAAGCATAAGTGATTGGAACGGTTTGTTATATGATATATAGCGCAATTTACATGAAAAGGTGTATTTTTTAAAACGATTTGAATTTTTGAAGCATGAATTTATAACTACGTGCTGGACAAAATCAACAACAAGTAGGTTTTGCTTAAATTCCTAAAAGGAGTCATATATATATATATATATATATATATATATATATATATATATATATATAGAGTAGTTACTTAAGCTTTCGGAAATTTATTTTCCATTATCAAGAGTACTAAAAGTAAATACAAATGAATTAGTTATGAGAATATGATTGAAGTAATAGCTAAAAACTATATATAACTGATCCTACTACAGTAAAATTAGATACAATTGGACAATTAATAATAATGTACAGTGTATAAGGCTATAGTATAATTAAATTTAAAAATAAAAATAATAATAATTATATCATCAAAAGGAGTAAAAAATATTTTTGATTATGATGTTTACTGTCTTTATATTTAATTTTTGTAAATAGTTGTTTATATAAGAATTTTTTTGGTTTGGGATAGGTATCTTTATATGTATAAATTAAAAGCGTTAATTGTAATGACCGTCTGTAGATACATTACATTTTAAAAGATTTTTTATCAATCGTGTAGTTATCTCTATAACTTTTTATGTGAATATGTTTGTAAGCAAAATAATATTATAACTTAATTATTTATTTCTTAATTTTGATTTTTCAAATACATTTTTTTAAATTTAGAAGGTAGGTATATAGAACTCCAGTCTCTAATGTTGGTTTTCTTATTAAGTGTATTAGAATTTTGATAGATGTAGCACATTTCAAGGAATTTACGTTTTAATTTATTATTATCTAATGCCAAATTTTCCGATTGTGAAAATCAATTTTGTGGTTGGTGGTATTTACGTGTGCTGTTTGGGCAGTTGCATTTGGTTTAATGCGTATATCACTTTGGTGCTGTATTAATCGTTGCTTGAGGGTTTGTGAACTTTGCCCAATGTATATATTGGAACAATTTTATCAATTTACTTGATATATGATATTCCTTTGATCTAAAGGAATGGTTTTGTCCTTAATTTTATAAAAAGGGTTATGTATTGTTAGATCGGGTTTTTTTCAAGTTTTATGCGAAGTAATTTTCAGAATACCTTTGCGAATACAGATAACAACATTTTTGTATGCATGAAAACATCGTAAAACTCTGTAATTTCTTCGTTTTAATTAATTGCGACAATAAAATATTCGGCAGGTGAAAGGCAATCTCAATTAGATTCTAGTACACACTGTTTGTAAATAAATATATAATAATCTAAATCAAGCTCCACCTAAACTAAGAAGACATCTATGCAGGAGTGTTTTCAATTTTCAGCTTTGCAACAGTGACTACAACATATCTCAAAAACTTATTAAAATAATCCTAAGAAAAATTGAATCGACTGGGATATACTGCCTTTCGGTTTCTTGCACAAAGTGAAAATGCCGAAAGGAACGTCAGGTACTTTAGGGTTACTAGACCCGTTAAATACTACATCTGTTGATGTCACGATCTACACAGGTTTAATGTTACTCGTTTAGTGAATTCTACTAATCGTTTTAAATATGGCGAACAGTTGTGCTGCGTTTTTTCTGTGGTGATCTATTAAAGCGTTTTATTTAAGCATTTTTATAATAGATTAAAAGCTTTAGATTTTAATACCAGTCACGAAGGGACGAGATTTCTAAACTTTAAGGTTACTTTTTTTACACCAATGATAAATGGGGGCTCGTAGTTCTTGTTATAATTTACCAAACGTCATTAACAGCAAAGCTGGCTGTAGACTTCGAGAAAATAGATCAAATGTAATCATAAGATATCGTTGTAGTCAGCAGTTTGTAAGCCAGGGATTTTCTTATCAGTCCTGCTTTAGTCTAGTTATTCAAGCTTCCTGACAGCTACCGAGCTACCCGATGTTCAACTTCGTTTCTGTAGCTCCTTTATATCTTCTCTCGCAAATTTTGATAACCTACTCTACAGTTTGATGTTCTTGTGATCAGTTTCTTTTTACCGTCACTGTAGTTGAACACGCTGCAACTATGTTCATTTGCTATAGTTTACATATCCTTTTAGCGTTTGGTTGTTAAAATCGCTGCTTCATCTAATACTGTTATCATATATTTATATAACTCCGTATTGCTTGCTGAACATCAAGTAAAACAACACAATATTACTGTAAAAGGTTATTGTTTTTGTGTTATACCTTTTGTCTTGAAGCAACAATAAAACCCTTGACACGATAGCTTTCTTATCGTATGTAAAATTCCCTTTACTGCTTATCAGCAAACCTGGAATTCTCTGGAGATCACGAAGAAGCATTATAGAAATGTAAGTTATTTTCATTGTAAAAACTACTTCCGTAAACTTCAATATTTTATTAGTTTCTGCTATATAATAGTATCTATATTGTAAGTACGTGCCATTGACAAACACCTAATTAGTATAACTTCGTAATGACGTATCTATTAGCTTCCAACTTATAGACGTGAATATGAGCATCCCTTCCTGTCTATATCTAACATGTCAAGAGCTTGACACTATCAGACACGACTGACAAAAATACCCAACGCAATTGAAAATTAGATAGATGTGTAGTTGCATAAATGATGTAAATTTATATATCTTGTGCCGCGCCAGTAGTTGTAGTACCTATATTCTTTTTAACATTAGTTTGAGCCATTCTTGTTGAGTATGACGCCCCGTCGCGGGATTTTATGTGATATAAGATAGTATGAGTATAAGATATGTAGAGCAGAGGGACAAACATGTTTTAATTCAGTTTCAAAAGCTCTGCGAGTATGTTAAGGAGTTATGAAGGGACGACGCAACGTGTTGTTTGGGTTTGAGTATAGTATGTAAAGCACGACTAAAAAAGTAACCAAGTGCGTTGTGAATAATGCAAGTGCAACAGAAGTGTGTTTAACAACACAGCCTAGCGGTGAAGCTTGCTGAAATCTTCCCCGAAGTACAGTTTTATCTACGACATAAGGAAGGCTCGATAGAAATTAATATTTTCATGGTTACACCTGGGGATTGTGTGAAGCAGACATTCAGCACGCTAGGTCGTAAGAATAGCAGAGCTTTTAACTTTACAGGAAGTTCAACATTTGCAAGGAAAGCAAACACACCGGTTGTGTGCCTAATACACTTTACAACAGGTCATTTGTGTTACAGATATTTGAACTTAGTTTATTAAAGGACAATAATAATTAATATCTACCATTTTGCTCTGAACTATAATTAGTTTTCGTAAGTAGTGTAGAGTCAAGTTAATAATTAGTTATACGCGTTGATTTTATTGTTTTGTTTCTTTTATACTTTTACTAAAAATTATTGCATTAAATGATAATATGGAAGCATAACTGTTATTATTCACTCAATTTAAAATCATGTAAAAGAACCCATGTTTGAGAGGAAGTTTCAAACTGCAATCACCTCTCCAGGTGACACAATTGGTTGGTGCATTGGTAGCTAAAATTGAAGGTTTCAGGTTCGAATTCTACCCGTTTAAATTGAGTAGTTACATAAGTTACAACCTTTCACAATGAGAATCTTATAAAATTATTAAATTGCTAAACACTATACAGAAACCAGCAAGTTTCTGATTCTTTTAAAACTTATTCCAATATCCGAAGTATATCTTCATAAATTATCTTATACTAAAATCTAATTCGTGAGGTGCAAAGATGAACAGCTATTCTAACCTTTACCCTCTTGTGTCTGGAAAGAACTCCTAGTTTGCTTGCACTTTATTAATTTAAACGCCAAACAATGCAAATGTCTAAAATTCTAAGATTAGTGGTCCATAGGTAACGATCACATCCTCATAAGTAGTGAAACTCCAGTGCAAACGTTGTTACGGGCGTTTCAAACTTTAAGTTTTGAAATTGTTCAAAAGTTACGGGAATCCCGTAGCAAAATAGGATGCACAGATGAACTGCATTGATGCGGGAGTGGGTTCTAATAGTTCTAAATGGCAGAAAATTAAAGACCTTTGCATAATGATCGCAATTTTACTTAGGTACGAGTTCAAGCTACGATATTACTACGACTTACCCTGTTAGGTTATCAATTCGTCAAGTTTAAAGCGCACTAATGTTTGAGGCACTAGAAATTCCACTGGTCTACGTGTCAACCAGGGGATATTGATTTTCTTGGTGGAACTGAAAGAAATAAAACTATTCTTCAATCGTCTTTTTTAAATCTATTCTACGAAACATTGTGTAAACTTTAACAAATAGCAAAAAAACAACAAAATTCAAAATGTACTTACAGTACTAGTTGGGTTAATAGCCTATATTTATCTCTACAACAAAGTACGTATATTAAACAAAAATTGGTAAAATTTAATAGAAGTTCATTCTTAATTCAGTCAGCCTTATGTTCACTTACAGTTCCAGTTTCACAGTTATTTCCTTTAACAATGTTACCTTGCAAGTTCAAACTTCTATGTAACCAAGAAAACCTCTCCTCTTTTGGGACTTAGAATTCCAAAATATTCTGCTGGAAAATAAACCGTCCCAAACTAAATTCGTTGGTTGGTTATGTTGAAAATTCGTGTACCATCACGTGGAGCCTCTTTATTATTTCGTAATTAGCAAGGCATTTACGATAAACCCGAACTTCTACTTTTTGTTCTAACTCTAAATCTATTCATGTTGATGACTTGGTTGGAAGTGAATTCTTATGTTCAAGTAACTGTGTCACGATGTCATTCTTCCACACTACTCTGTCATAGAGGGGTACACAATTAAAATATACCTAATATGTGTAAGATGGTCTGTAATCATGGTTTATTTTTGTTAGCTCTGTTAATTGTGATATAATTCAATACCTAAATCAATACAATTTCTGATGTGTAATTGAATCTGTGAGTTTTGTTAATTCAGTTTTTCCTTTGTGTATCACTTTATAGCAGTCTGCTTTTATTACGTCTGGTATACGTTGTAACAATCTCAAATTATGCTACGTAGGTGTATTATCAAACGGAATTGTTTCAATGTAAAAAAAATTTCTTAATATGTATGAGAAATATATTGAAATCTGTTTTCTCTTTTGGTAATTTTCAAAATAATTAATGAATTGGATGTCATTTCAAATGAATGTACAGAAATATTTGTACTTTCTAAATTTATAATTTTTTTGTAAAACCCCTTTTAACTGCCCTAGCTTATTAAACATTATTATAAGAAATCAAACTTACACAGGGTGCAAGTTATATATCCCCAAGTTAATATATGTATATTTTAACGAAACTACTAAGTCTTGAGAATAGATTGTTACAATGTATAATGAAGGACAAATTATAAAAGGTTAATAAAAGTTCATAAACCAGACTTGAGAACGGTAACAGTACGTTGTATTTCAGACGTAATATGATACTGCAGGTGCAGGTCACAGTAGGTAGTATAGACAGCAATTATTCAAATTAAGATTTGTATTGTATCAAGAAATAATAGACATGAGATCTGTATTTCCAACAAGTGATGTAAGGGCAGGGATAGCATAAATATCCGCAAGAGCCCAAGATGGCCAGTCGGTCTCGAGTTTCACAACTTTAATTGTTGGTTGTTCAAGCTACTCATCTTAGTTTTAACTAAATTAATTAGTAAATAGTAACTTTGAATAATTTTGATTTAATACGTTAATGAACATAGCGTATCTATTTTTGAAACCAATTGTAATTTTGGTATAAATAAATTTGATAGAAGAGTTTTTGGAAGAAAGTTTTTTTTAAAAAGAAGCTCCCAAAGGCACAAAACCTATCTTGCTCTAATAATAAGTTGCTTGTTTTAAGTTTCTTGCACTCTTTTTCATATAATTTTTATTTCTGATAACGTCCAAACGTTACAACTTTAATAGAAGTAGACTGGAACTAAATCCGAAAGGCCTAAACATAATTCCACATCACTCAAACTATTTCAAAAGATATGGGTCTACCTACAATTTTCCAAAATTGGTAAAAATTAAATAATTTAACATATTTTATTAAAATAATCATAGCCTTATAATATTTGTACTAAGTTTTACGAATCACTACGTAAGTTTTAGTATCGTTGTTTGTCAACAGAACATCAAGAATAATCTCCCTTAAGAAGACACGTCTTATTTATAATTTAATCTCCAAATTCTAACAACTTAACATTGTTCAGGCATCAATCATGCTAAAGATCACGTAGGTCGCTCCAATAATAGTCGTTTATATCAACAACAAAGTACATGCTTGGTTTAGCGAATTCTACAATGAGAGAATCAACTTTATTGGCAATATGTAAAATCCTACAATTTACCCCTACGAGTTCGCGCATAAATACTTCGAAATCACAAATCTTTTCTTATCAATGCAATATTTACTTTGATATTTCGGCTTATTACTCCAAATGCTAATTTTATCGAATCGAGTGATCAACCCCTAAGCTAAAATTATATGCCAATATGCTTCTAGCGATTTAGCATATTAATTTATGCAATTTTCAGAAAATTAAAGATTCTTTCTTTCAAAAAATTCACTTGGTAGTAAATGACCAAATCCAGTCTGTGAGATGATATCTGTGTCTATGTTCGTGTCATTGCGTATTTTTTCTTGCTATTAATAATTCGACTTTAAGTAATCGTTTAGCTTAAAAATGATTCCGCAGGTGGCTTCATCACTTTGTTGTTCGTTGTGAATAACGTTGTCGATTTATTAGTTTAATTAGAATATCGCAAGGCATCTAAAGTTCCATAAGCGGATGCCATGCATCAGTTGACAAATAGTCAAGAAGTCGAAGTCGGGAATCGCAATTTCATTTATTTAGAAACTTCTTACAAAACTTGCAAACAAACAAGTAAGGATTCAGATTGGTCAGAGGTTAGTATGGGTCCTCGCATTAAAAAGTATTTTAAAATTCGTCACTTATTAGTTATACAAGAAAACTGCCTTTTTTTTAGTATAAGATAATACTTCCTAAATCTCTTCAAATAGACATGTTAAAATTTTTACAAATAATCACAGTGGAATTGTATGTACAAAGCTTCTAGATAGAACTTGACTAACGTTTACGGCACCACTCTTTTACATCGTCCTTGCAGCCTATTTAGTAAAATCTTGCTCGGACTTCCTCCAGTCTAATTAACGCCAAGGGGTCCTCCCGAGGTCTCATTATGAAAATATTCTTAAAACCTCCGACAGTCGGCTTATAGGAACCACCGTTTAAAGTGTACTCACGGATACATTTTCATTCTCCAAGAATCACACCTAGATCCTATTCTCTATTTTAAGGAATCCCATTGTGCCCAGTACGACTTCAAGGTCCAACTCAACGGACTAATGTCCTGCCAGTATGGATTTTCTACTCTGGCTTTCGAACCCAGAAATAGAGATAAGTTTTTGTTATTTTTCTGTTTGTTTGCAACTGCAGAGACTGCCAATCATCATTGATCGTTGTAGTCCGACTAACAAGATTACATTTTAACCGCATAGGAGGGAGTTTTTCAGAGTTTTATTCTAGTATTAGTATAAAATATGTAGGGCAGAGGGACAAACATATTTTAATTCACTTTCAAAAGCTCTGCGAGTATGTTAAGGAGTTATGAAGGGACGACGTAACGTGTCGTTTGGGTTTGAGTATAGTGTGTAAAGCACGTCTAATAAAGTAACCAAGTGCGTTGTGAATAATGCAAGTGCAACAGAAGTGTGTTTAACAACGCAGCCTAGTGGTGAAGCTTGCTGAAATCTTCCCTGAAGTACAGTTTTATCTACGATATAAGGAAGGATTGATCGAAATTATTAGTTTCATCGTTACACCTGGGGTTTGTGTGAAGCAGACATTAAATACGCTAGGTCGTATGAATAGCAGAGCTTTTAACATTACAGAAAGTTCAACATTTGCAAGGAAAGTAAACACACCGGTTGTGTGCCTAATATACTTTACAACAGCTCATTTGTGTTACAGATATTTAAACTTAGTTTATTGCAGGACAATAATAATTAATATCAACCATTTTGCTCTGAACTATAATTAGTTTTCTTAAGTAGTGTAGAGTCAAGTTAATAATTAGTTCTACGCGTTGGTTTCAGTTTTGTTTCTTTTATACTTTTACTAAAAATTATTGCATCAAATGATAATATGGAAGCATAACTGTTATTATTCACTCTATTTAAAATTATGTAAAAGAACCCATGTTTGAAAGGAAGTTTCAAACTGCAATCACCTCTCTAGGTGACACAATTGGTTGGTGTATTGGTAGTCAAAACTGATGGTTTCAGGTTGGAATCCTACCCGTTTAAATTGATTACTTACATAAATTACAACCGCTCGCAATAAGAATCTTATAAAAATTATTAAACTGCAAGTTTTTGATTCTTTTAAAACTTATTCCAATATCCGAAGTATATCTTTATAAATTATCTTATACTAAAATCTAATTCATGAGGCGTAAAGCTTAAAATCTACTCTAACCTTTACTGTCTTGTATCTGGAAAAGTTTTTTTAAACGTTCAACAAACCTTTCAATATAAAACATAATTATTTTTGCTGGCTTTAATTGCTTAAAAATTTTGGTAGTGAACAAATTTAATAAGAATATTTATTTTCATATGATTCAGAAGTTTTTATAGCTAATAATATTACAAGGACGTAGAATTATAAATTGCACATTTTCTTAGTTTATTATACAAAATTTGGTGAACTTCGTTTGTTTTATTTAGGTATATGAAGTGTTAGAGGGGAGTGGGTAAATATTCTCTGTTATTATATCGTCGTTTACTCTGTGCAGGGTATAACCGAGCTAGTCGAGACATAAATCTAATTGTGTTGATTTTAAATTTATTTTAGATTATTCAGGGGCACAGAGTGGTGGCGAGCAGCAAACAACAGAGCGTTAAATACACCGGGCGTTCGGCGATATCGTAGCAATATATTGACGTGATAAGGGGTCACGAGAAGTCATTGAAACCCAAATTCTACAAATAAATCCCACCAAAATATAAAAGAATCCCGAAAAAAAACGGATATTTTCGTAAATTTATGGTTACGCCTTGTATAATACAAGCGTACCTTTATTCATTGATGCACAAGCGCAAAATGCAATTGCGCGTGTATAAATAATCAACCTGTATGATATAAGCGTATTGTAAATAAATTAGAAGTAAGGTAAGTTGTATTTGTAAAAATAATTAATTTTGAGATTCCATAAAAAACGCATTCAATGCGAACGCACATCGATCATTTTAAGATAAATATAAAGCCATTTATTTTCACTTATTATCAATATATTTTTGATAAAAATGCTTTTCATTTGCTATAGATAGCATCGAGTAGTACTAGCTTTACGCATTTAGCATAAAAACTACAATCAACGTTTTATTTAAAAACCTAATTTTTATATTTATTTTGTGTACTGAAACACATTTTTTCGTAAAAAGAAATATTTTCTATAAAATGCAACCCGTTTTGCCTTAAAAAGCAATTAAAGTTTAAATTAATTACATCGTGGATTACAGAAATTTATTTTAAATAAAGAATTTTCTAGAATGTTAGGAATATAAAATGATGAGTCATCCGTGTTTAAAACTACGTAAATATCTAATTAATAAATGAAACATTTATTCCAAGAACGGCTGCAACACAAAAAATTCACGAAATTCGCAAAATAACAAATAAAAATTGATTATTCTTTGCATTATTATGCGACGCCACAATAATCGTATATGTGTTAAACAAAGACGATACCGTGCACGTCACTAATTAGTGGGAAGGATTACGAAGTAATAAACTCCGCAATTTTAGACGCTAATGAGTTTTTCTGGGAAACCTTTCACCATAATGTGCAATTCTATTCTACTACCTTCTGGAAATAGATAATTTGTATATATAAGGAAGCGTTTATTCATAGATGCATTCGATTCTCAAATTCGATCGCAAAATATTATGTTGATTTAATTCGCTAGCCATTGGTTTGCAAAGATAATATTTAAAGTATGCAGTAAGCGTACTGTAATTTAATAATTACAATGAATATAAACATATTATTATTCACTTTATTTAAAATCATGTAAAAGAATCCATGTTTGAGGGGAAAGTTTCAAACTGCAATCACCTCTCCAGGTGACACAATTGGTTGGTGCATTGACAGTCAAAACTGAAGGTTTCAGGTTCGAATCCTACCCGTTTAAATTGATTAGTTACATAAATTACAACCTCTTACAATGAGAATCTTATAAAAATTATTAAATTGCTAAACACTATACAAAAACCAGCAAGTTCCTGATACTTTTAAAACTTATTTCAATATCCGAAGTATATCCTCATAAATTATGTTATACTAAAATTTAATTCATGAGGCGTAAAGCTTAAGATCTACTCTAACCTTTGCTGTCTTATATCTAGAAAAAACTCCTAGTTCGCTTGCACTCTATTAATTCAAACGCTAAACAATATAAATGTCTAAAATTCTAAGATTAGTGATTCATAGGTAACGGTCACATTTTCATAAGTAATGAAACTCCAGTTAAAACGTTGTTACGGGCATTTGAAACGTTAAGTTTTGAAATTTGAAATTGCTCAAAAGTGGCGGGAATCCTGTAGCAAAATAGGATGCACCGGTCAACTACATTGGTGACGGAGTGGATTCCTATTGTACTAAATGGCAGAAAATTAAAGAAATTTGTATAATGATCGCAATTTTACTTAGGTACGAGTTCAAGCTACAGTATTACCACCACTTACCCTGTTAGGTTATCAATTCCTCAAGTTTAAAGCGCACTAAAGTCTGAGGTACTAGGAACACCACTGGTCTACGTGTCAACCAGGGGATATTGATTTTCTTAGTGGAACTGAAAGAAATAAAACTATTCTTCACTCGCTTTGTTTAAATCTATTCTACAAAACATGTAAACTTTAACAAATAGCAAAAAAAAACAAAATCCAAAATGTACTTACAGTACTAGTTGGGTTAGTAGCCTATATTTATCTCTACAACAAAGTACGTATATTAAACAAAAATTGGTAAAATTTAATAGAAGTTCATTCTTAATTCAGTCAGCCTTATGTTCACTTACAGTTCCAGTTTCACAGTTATTTCCTTTAACAATGTTACCTTGCAGGTTCAAACTTCTATGTAACCAAGAAAACTTCTCCTCCTTTGGGACTTGGAATTCCAAAATATTCTGCTGGAAAATAAACCGTCCCAAACTAAATTCGTTGGTTGGTTATGTTGAAAATTCGTGTACCATCACGTGGAGCCTCTTTATTATTTCGTAATTAGCAAGGCATTTACGATAAACCCGAACTTCTACTTTTTGTTCTAACTCTAAATCTATTCATGTTGGTGACTTGGTTGGAAGTGAATTCTTATGTACAAGTAACTGTCTCACGATATCATTCTTCCACACTACTCTGTCTTAGAGGAGTACACAATTAAAATATACCTAATATGTGTAAGATGGTCTGTAATCATCGTTTATTTTTGTTAGCTCTGTTAATTGTGATATAATTCAATACCTAAATAAATACAATATTTGATGTGTAATTTAATCTCTGTGAGTTTTGCTAATTCAGTTTTTCCTTTGTGTATCACTTTATAACAGTCTGCTTTTATTACGTCTGGTATACGTTGTAACAATCTGAAATTATGGTACGTAGGTGTATTATCAAACGGAATTTTTTTAATGTAACAAAAATTTCTTAATACGTTATGAGATATATATATTGAAATCTGTTTTCTCTATTGGTAATTTTCAAAATAATTAATGAATTGGATGTCATTTCAAATTAATGTACAAAAATAGTTGTACTTGCTAAATTTATAATTTTTTTGTAGAACCCCTTTTAATTGCACTAGCTTATTAAACATTATTATAAGAAATCAAACTTACACAGGGTGCAAGTTATATATCCCCCAAATTAATATATGTATATTTTAACGAAACTACTAAGTCTTGAGAATAGATTGTTACAATGCATAATGAAGGACAAATTATAAAAGGTTAATAAAAGTTCATAAACCAGACTTGAGAACGGTAACATTACGTTGTATTTCAGACGTAATATGATACTGCAGGTGCAGGTCACAGTAGGTTATAAGACAGCAATTATTCGAATTAAGATTATTAAAATGTAATACTTTGTATTATATCAAGAAATAATAGACATGAGATCTGTATTTCCCACAAGTGATGTAAGGGCAGGGATAGCATAAATATCCGCAAGAGCCCAAGATGGCCAGTCGGTCTCGAGTTTCACAACTTTAATTGTTGGTTGTTCAAGCTACTCATCTTAGTTTTAATTAAATTAATTAGTAAATAGTAACTTTGAATAATTTTGATTTAATACGATAATGAACATAGGTTATCTATTTTTGAAACCAATTGTAATTTGGGTATAAATAAATTTGATAGAAGATTTTTTGGAAGAAAGTCTTTTTAAAAAGAAGCTCCCAAAGGCCCAAAACCTATCTTGCTCTAATAATAAGTTGCTTGTTTTAAGTTTCTTGCACCTTTTTTCATATAATTTTTATTTCTGATAACGTCCAAACGTTACAACTTTAATAGAAGTAGACTGGAACTAAATCCAAAAGGTCCAAACATAATCCCACATCACTCAAACTATTTCAAAAGATATAGGTCTACCTACAATTTTCCAAAATTGGTAAAAATTAAATAATTTATTATACTTTATTAAAATAATCATAGCCTTATAATATTTGTACTAAGTTTTACGAATCACTACGTAAGTTTTAGTATTGTTGTTTGTCAACAGAACATCAAGAATAATCTCCCTTAAGAAGACACGTCTTATTTATAATTTAATCTCCAAATTTTAACAACTTAACATTATTCAGGCATCAATCATGCTAAAGATCACGTAGGTCGCTCCAATAATAGTCGTTTATATCAACAACAAAGTACATGCTTGGTTTAGTGAATTCTATAATGAGAGAATCAACTTTATTGGCAATATGTAAAATCCTACAATTTACCCCTACGAGTTCGCGCATGAATACTTAGAAATCACAAATCTTTTCTTATCAATGCAATATTTACTTTGATATTTCGGCTTATTACTCCAAATGTTAATTTTATCGAATGGAGTGATCAACCCCTAAGCTAAAATTATTCGCCAATATGCTTCTAGCGATTTAGCATATTAATTTATGCAATTTTCAGAAAATTGAAGATTCTTTCTTTCAAAAAATTCACTTGGTAGTAAATGACCAATTCCAGTCTGTGAGATGATATCTGTGTCTATGTTCGTGTCATTGCGTATTTTTTCTTGCTATTAATAATTCGACTTTAAGTAATCGTTTAGCTTAAAAATGATTCCGCAGGTGGCTTCATCACTTTGTTGTTCGTTGTGAATAACGTTGTCGATTTATTAGTTTAATTAGAATATCGCAAGGCATCTAAAGTTCCATAAGCGGATGCCATGCATCAGTTGACAAATAGTCAAGAAGTCGAAGTCGGGAATCGCAATTTCATTTATTTAGAAACTTCTTACAAAACTTGCAAACAAACAAGTAAGGATTCAGATTGGTCAGAGGTTAGTGTGGGTCCTCGCATTAAAAAGTATTTTAAAATTCGTCACTTATTAGTTATACAAGAAAACTGCCTTTTTTTTTAGTATAAGATAATACTTCCTAAATCTCTTCAAATAGACATGTTAAAATTTTTACAAATAATCACAGTGGAATTGTATGTACAAAGCTTCTAGATAGAACTTGACTAACGTTTACGGCACCACTCTTTTACATCGTCCTTGCAGCCTATTTAGTAAAATCTTGCTCGGACTTCCTCCAGTCTAATTAACGCCAAGGGGTCCTCCCGAGGTCTCATTATGAAAATATTCTTAAAACCTCCGACAGTCGGCTTATAGGAACCACCGTTTAAAGTGTACTCACGGATACATTTTCATTCTCCAAGAATCACACCTAGATCCTATTCTCTATTTTAAGGAATCCCATTGTGCCCAGTACGACTTCAAGGTCCAACTCAACGGACTAATGTCCTGCCAGTATGGATTTTCTACTCTGGCTTTCGAACCCAGAAATAGAGATAAGTTTTTGTTATTTTTCTGTTTGTTTGCAACTGCAGAGACTGCCAATCATCATTGATCGTTGTAGTCCGACTAACAAGATTACATTTTAACCGCATAGGAGGGAGTTTTTCAGAGTTTTATTCTAGTATTAGTATAAAATATGTAGGGCAGAGGGACAAACATATTTTAATTCACTTTCAAAAGCTCTGCGAGTATGTTAAGGAGTTATGAAGGGACGACGTAACGTGTCGTTTGGGTTTGAGTATAGTGTGTAAAGCACGTCTAATAAAGTAACCAAGTGCGTTGTGAATAATGCAAGTGCAACAGAAGTGTGTTTAACAACGCAGCCTAGTGGTGAAGCTTGCTGAAATCTTCCCTGAAGTACAGTTTTATCTACGATATAAGGAAGGATTGATCGAAATTATTAGTTTCATCGTTACACCTGGGGTTTGTGTGAAGCAGACATTAAATACGCTAGGTCGTATGAATAGCAGAGCTTTTAACATTACAGAAAGTTCAACATTTGCAAGGAAAGTAAACACACCGGTTGTGTGCCTAATATACTTTACAACAGCTCATTTGTGTTACAGATATTTAAACTTAGTTTATTGCAGGACAATAATAATTAATATCAACCATTTTGCTCTGAACTATAATTAGTTTTCTTAAGTAGTGTAGAGTCAAGTTAATAATTAGTTCTACGCATTGGTTTCAGTTTTGTTTCTTTTATACTTTTACTAAAAATTATTGCATCAAATGATAATATGGAAGCATAACTGTTATTATTCACTCTATTTAAAATTATGTAAAAGAACCCATGTTTGAAAGGAAGTTTCAAACTGCAATCACCTCTCTAGGTGACACAATTGGTTGGTGTATTGGTAGTCAAAACTGATGGTTTCAGGTTGGAATCCTACCCGTTTAAATTGATTACTTACATAAATTACAACCGCTCGCAATAAGAATCTTATAAAATTATTAAACTGCAAGTTTTTGATTCTTTTAAAACTTATTCCAATATCCGAAGTATATCTTTATAAATTATCTTATACTAAAATCTAATTCATGAGGCGTAAAGCTTAAAATCTACTCTAACCTTTACTGTCTTGTATCTGGAAAAGTTTTTTTAAACGTTCAACAAAGCTTTCAATATAAAACATAATTATTTTTGCCGACTTTAATGTTTAAAATTTAGGTAGTGAACAAATTTAATAAGAATATTTATTTTCATATGATTCAAAAGTTTTTATAGCTAATACTATTACAAGGGCGTAGAGTTATAAATTGTACATTTTCTTAGCCTATTATACAAAATTTGGTGAACTTCGTTTGTTTTATTTAGGTATATGAAATGTTAGAGGGGTGTGGATAAATATTCTCTGTTATCATATCGTTCACTCTGTGCAGGGTATAACTGGGCTAGTCAAGGCATAAATCTAATTGTGTTTATTTTAAATTTATTTTAGATTATTCAGGGGCACAGAGTGGTGGCGAGCAGCAAACAACAGAGCGTTAAATACACCGGGCGTTCGGCGATATCGTAGCAATATATTGACGTGATAAGGGGTCACGAGAAGTCATTGAAACCCAAATTCTACAAATAAATCCCACCAAAATATAAAAGAATCCCGAAAAAAAACGGATATTTTCGTAAATTTATGGTTACGCCTTGTATAATACAAGCGTACCTTTATTCATTGATGCACAAGCGCAAAATGCAATTGCGCGTGTATAAATAATCAACCTGTATGATATAAGCGTATTGTAAATAAATTAGAAGTAAGGTAAGTTGTATTTGTAAAAATAATTAATTTTGAGATTCCATAAAAACGCATTCAATGCGAACGCACATCGATCATTTTAAGATAAATATAAAGCCATTTATTTTCACTTATTATCAATATATTTTTGATAAAAATGCTTTTCATTTGCTATAGATAGCATCGAGTAGTACTAGCTTTACGCATTTAGCATAAAAACTACAATCAACGTTTTATTTAAAAACCTAATTTTTATATTTATTTTGTGTACTGAAACACATTTTTTCGTAAAAAGAAATATTTTCTATAAAATGCAACCCGTTTTGCCTTAAAAAGCAATTAAAGTTTAAATTAATTACATCGTGGATTACAGAAATTTATTTTAAATAAAGAATTTTCTAGAATGTTAGGAATATAAAATGATGAGTCATCCGTGTTTAAAACTACGTAAATATCTAATTAATAAATGAAACATTTATTCCAAGAACGGCTGCAACACAAAAAATTCACGAAATTCGCAAAATAACAAATAAAAATTGATTATTCTTTGCATTATTATGCGACGCCACAATAATCGTATATGTGTTAAACAAAGACGATACCGTGCACGTCACTAATTAGTGGGAAGGATTACGAAGTAATAAACTCCGCAATTTTAGACGCTAATGAGTTTTCTGAAACCTTTCACCATAATGTGCAATTCTATTCTACTACCTTCTGGAAATAGATAATTTGTATATATAAGGAAGCGTTTATTCATAGATGCATTCGATTCTCAAATTCGATCGCAAAATATTATTTTGATTTAATTCGCTAGCCATTGGTTTGCAAAGATAATATTTAAAGTATGCAGTAAGCGTACTGTAATTTAATAATTACAATGAATATAAACATATTATTATTCACTTTATTTAAAATCATGTAAAAGAATCCATGTTTGAGGGGAAAGTTTCAAACTGCAATCACCTCTCCAGGTGACACAATTGGTTGGTGCATTGACAGTCAAAACTGAAGGTTTCAGGTTCGAATCCTACCCGTTTAAATTGATTAGTTACATAAATTACAACCTCTTACAATGAGAATCTTATAAAAATTATTAAATTGCTAAACACTATACAAAAACCAGCAAGTTCCTGATACTTTTAAAACTTATTTCAATATCCGAAGTATATCCTCATAAATTATGTTATACTAAAATTTAATTCATGAGGCGTAAAGCTTAAGATCTACTCTAACCTTTGCTGTCTTATATCTAGAAAAACTCCTAGTTCGCTTGCACTCTATTAATTCAAACGCTAAACAATATAAATGTCTAAAATTCTAAGATTAGTGATTCATAGGTAACGGTCACATTTTCATAAGTAATGAAACTCCAGTTAAAACGTTGTTACGGGCATTTGAAACGTTAAGTTTTGAAATTTGAAATTGCTCAAAAGTGGCGGGAATCCTGTAGCAAAATAGGATGCACCGGTCAACTACATTGGTGACGGAGTGGATTCCTATTGTACTAAATGGCAGAAAATTAAAGAAATTTGTATAATGATCGCAATTTTACTTAGGTACGAGTTCAAGCTACAGTATTACCACCACTTACCCTGTTAGGTTATCAATTCCTCAAGTTTAAAGCGCACTAAAGTCTGAGGTACTAGGAACACCACTGGTCTACGTGTCAACCAGGGGATATTGATTTTCTTGGTGGAACTGAAAGAAATAAAACTATTCTTCACTCGCCTTGTTTAAATCTATTCTACAAAACATGTATACTTTAACAAATAGCAAAAAAAACAAAATCCAAAATGTACTTACAGTATTAGTTAGGTTAGTAGCCTACATTTATCTCTACAACAAAGTAGTAGTAGTATCTTTATTATTATTATTACTATAAATACAAAAACAATCAATATCAAATATGATTTATATAATTCAATAAACCCTAGCGAGATTTAGGCTATAGAGCCCACTCTTACACCTAACTAGGTGTATATTATATATTATATATTATATTATATATAATAAATTACTCATATTTAGACCAGGGTAGAAAATTAATTAAGTGCATCAAATCATTTTAATCACCGTGTATAAGGAAGCTTCGGGAAAAAGTACGCATTATTAAAACCGTGAAGCATAAAAATTTTTTCTTTTCATTAAAAATAAGGGATTTAAATTATTCACTAGACGTTTTCTATAAAAAGAAGCAGTATTAAAATGCTCAACTTGTATGTAATTTAATTATTCCAAGTAAAGAAACAAATGGAAATTACGTGCAAAATTTATATTAATTAATTCAAGTTTAAGTAACGAGTATTAAACAAAGTGTACAAATAATAATTAATATTTAATTAGTATTCGCTAAAAATTAAAGGGTAGAAGTCAATGCCATTCATTATTATTTTAATTGGAGTTAATTGAACGATTATTAAGGTATTATATGCATAAAAGCTGTTAAAGCCCAATAATATTCAAATCGTAGAAGTGTTATTCAAAGTATTACGATTGAACACCTGCGTATTTTTAAATATCAAAGTTCTAATTAATTTGTTTGGATAAACTTACAGCTTCTAGGTATATTGGAAACGGTCGGATGTTTTAACGGGAAGGCTAGATACGGGGTTATTTTACTTACGAATCCACGTGGATAATAAAGAATATCGATTTGTACCACTCAGAACTGGGTAGATAGAGACGGATAATATGCGCAAGACAGAGACACGGATAAATAAAGGCGTGATTTGAGCAACGTCACTGGGTTTGCGATTGGTGGAAATAGGATGCAAATATGAGAGGTGTAAACGTAACGAGTTCTATACAAAATTAATTAGTTATTCTCGGACGCGTTGCGAGCCGTGTGAAAATTTCTGAGATTTTCAACTGGCGCGTGTGCAAATTTAATAAGAATCGCTGTGCCCGACTGTCGAAAGGGAACATAGTTTGCGAAATTCTGAAAATTGTCGGTTTGCGGGACAAAACCGACGTACGGGCGGGCTCTTATATAAACCGGTGATAATATGAGTTTCGCTCTCTTAGGTTTTTGATTATTCGATGCTTTAAACAGTGCTCTTAGATTTTTGATTCAATACTTGAAACAGTTTGCTCTTATATTTTGGTGATTATTGAATACTTTAAAACAGTTTGCTCTTTACGTGCTACGATACAAGTTATTATGCATTAGTGCACTTAGAAAAGAAGTTACAAGGTAATAAAGTCTAGTTATATTTGCGAGTATTACTGTACCAATTATCCAAAATTTTTAACGATAAATGAATAAACAAAAGTAGGCAGTTTTGGGGTATAGCGTGAAAGAAGTATGAATTTTTTTTCTATTTGTCGGGGGTGTTAATAATCAAATGTTATTCGTAATCGTGATTGGATCCACAAAACAAGATTTTGATATACTTAGATGAGTTCCTGAGAGGCCCTAAAACAACTTTAGATGAATGGTGGAGTAGAAAATTTTAAAAGGCAACCAGGAATCTGAGGACGGAAACATAACCCAGTTGGAATGGTAAAATTAGCAAGGACGATGTACATTGAAGCCACGAGTGCAGTAACCTTCAGGTAAATTATACAATTTTGTTCGAACTTTGATGTTTTTGGTGTGTGTTGAATAACTTTATAATTTGTTTGATAAAAAAAAAATGGACAGTAGTGAATTTGTACCAACAACAAAATTTTAATTTTAAGGTGAAATTTTCTTGTTTAAGTAGAAAGGAGTATTTAGCAGTTTATGTTCTTGATTATGATGAAAATTTGGGTCTGTCTTTGAGCTCAATTAGACTAACCTGTTTAATTAACGTAAAGGGGTGGAAGATGCTCCCTTTTATTCAGACTCAGGTCTGCAAATATTGTTAAATGAATTAGTAGGCATCCTACAAGGACTTTAATTCTGGATGCAAATTAAAATGATAACAAATTTAATCTTGAAATTTTATGATACTGAAATTTATGCTGAAATTTAATTTTGAAATTTTAATGTATTATGAATATTGATGTAAATAGAGTTAACGTTGATGTTTGTGGGAGGAATGTGTTTGTTTTTTTTATATGAATGATGATGAAAGTTTTAACTAGGTGAGCAGCCGAGGCGGAAAGAGTAAAGAGGCGATTATCAGAAGAGAATCACAGCAAATCGTAGCGCCCAAAAGCAAGGCTCGAGTTCCAAATAAAATTTTTGTGATTTTATTCCAGGTAACTGGCGAGGCTTTCTGTAGGTTTCACAGCATTTTATATATATATATATATATATATATATAATATATTATATTATATATTATATATATTATATATTATATATACGTATATTAAATAAAATTGGTAAAATTCAATAGTTCATTTTTAATACAGTTGGCCTTATATTCACTTACAGTTCCACTTTCACAGTTATTTCCTTTAACAATGTTACCTTGCAGGTTCTAACTTCTATTTAACCAAAAAATCCTCTCATCCTTTGGGGCTTGAAATTTCAAAATATTCTGCTGGGAAATAAACCGTCCCAAACTAAATTAGTTTGTTGGTTATGCCGAAAATCCGTGTACCATCAACGTGGACCCTCTTTATTATTTCATAATCAGTAGGGCATTTACGACAAACGCGAATTTCACTTTTTGTTCTAACTCTAAATCTATTCGTATTGATAACTTGGTATGAAATGAACTCTTTTGTTCAAATAACTGTCTCACGATGTCATTCTCCCCCACTGCTCTGTCTTAGAGGGGTGCACTATTAATATATACATGATATGTTTAAGTTGGTTTGTAATCATGGCATATTTTGTTAACTCTGCTAATTGCAATATAATTCAATACTTAAATAAATACAATATCTGATGTGTAGTTTAATCTCTGTGAGTTTTGTTAATTCAGTTTTCCTTTGTGTATCACTTTGTAAAATTCTGCTTTTATTGCGTCCGGTAGACGTTGTAACAATCCGAAATTATGGTACGTAAGTGTATTGTAAAATGGAATATTTCTAAGGTAAATAAAATTCCATAATATTTATGAGTGGTGGTTTTTAAAACAATTAATGAATTGGATGTCATTTTAATGAATGTACAGAAATAGTTGTAATTTCTACATTTATGACTTTTTTAGAACCTCTATTTATTGCACTAGCTAATTAAACACTATTACAAGAAATCAAACTTACACAAGGCGCTTTAATAATAAGTTGTTTGTTTTAAGTTTCTTATGTCCTTTTTCATATGATTATTATTTCTCGTAACGTCCAAACGTTACAACTTAAATAGAAATAAATTAGAACTAAATCCGAAAGCCCCAAAAATAATCCTACATTACTTAAACTATTTCAAAAGATGTAGGTCTACTTACAATTTTTCAAAATTGACCAAAATTAAATAATTCTATATACTTTATTAAATTTATCGTAGCCTTATAATTACGAATCGCTGCGTAAGTTATAGTATTGTTGTTTGTCTTTAGAACATCAGGAATAATCTGTCTTAAGACGACACGTTCTATTTATAATTTAATCTCCAAATTCTAACAACTTAACATTGTTCAAGCATCAATCATGCTAAAGATCATGTAGGTCGCTCAAATAGTCGTTTATATCCACAACAAAGTACAGTGTGTCCCAAATTGGATGTATTAAATGGGTAACTTAGTTGTTATTAAAGATACAATAAAACTGTGTGCGCAGTCATGTGCCAACTTTTTGTGATCAATTCAATGGTGAAATCACAAATGAGCGATCTTCTTTTGTTTTCGAGTTATAGCCAAAAATTGATATTTTTGACAATTCTATTAATTCGTAAAACTCGTTTGGTTGCAAAAATATCCAAAAATACTGTAATAGTTTTTTATACAGTTTTTTACGTAGAATACAGTGGCGTACGCAAATATTTAATATTTATAATACTTTTGAGGTTATAATATAAACTTGCATTTTTTTAAATGGAAACCACAATCGGTTGTCGCTTTATTTAAAAGCTCTTTTTGACAGCTTTTCAAAAATATATAGTTTAGTATAATTATTTTTTTAAATGGCCGATTTATTCCATGTTTTTGGTATAATAAAATAATTTATTGTATTGGTGATAAATAGTTGGCCGCGAAACAAAAGGTAAACACAAAACAAGAGTTTATTATTGTACCACACCACATTTCTAAACAACAAAGTTTGAAAGCTAGAAGAATACAATATCATAACTACATATATTACAAAAATTAATATAACTACATCTTAAATTGAAAATTATATCTCTATATCCACATTTAAACAGTCTATAATCCATGTATGGATACACAAATACACACATACTCACACACCTCATATCCTCACAAACACACACACACAAGCACGCGACCACGCATGCACGCACGCATGCGCACACAACCACACACAACCTCACCTACACACACCCTCACACATAATATATATATATAAAACACTAGAACACAGATGGGAATACTACAATAGTTTTATTTACTGATAATTCAGAGATATTGTTCAAACTGGCCTCCATTCTCTCTTCAACAAAGTTCGCATCGTTTTATTAAAGACTTAATAGAATTTAATAAATAAACCGCCTTAACTTTACGAAACGCTGCTTCAATTGAATTCCGCAACTCTTCAATACTATGGTTCTGGGTTTTATAGATTTCCTCTTTCAAAAAATTCCACAAGAACTAGTCCAATATCGACAAGTCAGGAGATCTAAGCGGCCACTGAACAGGTCCAAACGTACCCATCCATTTATTGAGATATAATGGTCTACTTCTCTATTTAAATAATCACGAGTAATTATAGCGTTCTGCGGGGTGCACCATCTTGTTGGAACCACACTTTTGTCTTTTCGAGAGGCATGTCCTCCAGTAATTCGTGCAAGTTGGTATACAAAATTTCAATATAGCGACAAGCTAAATGATTGTTTTCAAAAATATGGTATTGAAATTTGCCATCAACAATGTAGCAACAAATATTCAAACCATAACGGCTTTGTTGACGCCTCGTATGTTTGATAGGTATTTTCATTCGACCAGCAAGTGCTTCATCAGACCATATAATGTTATTTCCAAAATTGTTAGTAGCAGAACATTTACGGGGATACCATTTACAAAATCGCCTTTTTTTGAAAATCGTCGGGAAACAAACTATGTATAATTTTATTTTTATAGGGTCGATATTTATTACGCTTCAATATTCTTGAAGCGGCTGATTTGGAAACACCCATTTCCTTTTCAATTTTCCTACATGATGTTCTTGGGTTTATTTCCACACATGCTATGGTTGAAACAGTAGTTTGCTCTTCATTAAAAACTGCATACTGTTACGTTCTAGGTTTTGCAAAGCAGCCAAACTGTTGTAAATTACTATCTATCCTTTTAAACATGTTAATATTAGGTTGTTGTCTTTCAGGGTATCTGTATTATTTACAAACGACATAGTAATATTATTTGCTATTAGTTACACAATTACCTGTTAAAATATAAAGTTTTTACTGATAGAGGAATTCTCGCAGACTCAATAAATGCAACTAGCATATCGTATTTTTCGTAATTTTCAAATTTTGCCATTTAGTAACAGACTGATGCCTCACTTACAAACTAACAATACAATTTATTGCATGTGCAATAGATATGATTGAAGCTCGTTGACGTTTGTTATACAAACAATTGACGTTTTTTTGTTTACCTTTTGTTTCGCGGCCAACTATTTATTACCAATATAATAAATTATTTTATTATACCAAAAACATGGAATAATTCGGCCATTTGAAAAGATAATTATACTAAACTATATATTTTGAAAAGCTGTCAAAAAGAGCTTTTAAATAAAGTGACAACCAATTGTAGTTTCCATTTAAAAAAATGCAAGTTTATATTATAACCTCAAAAGTATTATAAATATTAAATATTTGCGTACGCCACTGTATTCTACGTAAAACCGTATAAAAACTATTACAGTATTTTTGGATATTTTTGCAACCAAACGAGTTATACGAATTAATAGAATTGTTAAAAATATCAATTTTTGGCTATAACTCGAAAACAAAAGAAGATCGCTCATTTTTGATTTCACCATTGAATTGATCTCAAAAAGTTGGCACATGACTGCGCACACAGTTTTATTGTATCTTTAATAACAACTAAGTTACCCATTTAATACATCCAATTTGGGACACACTGTACATGCTTGGTTTAGCATATTCTACAATGCTCAAATCAACTTTTTGGCAAATGTAGAATCCTACAATTTCCCCTACGATTTCGCACATAAATACTTAGAACTGACAAATGTTTTCTTATCAACGCAATATTTAACTTGATATTTCGGTTGAACACTCCAAATGTTAATTTTATCGAATGGCGTGATCAACTCATAAGCTAAAATTACATTCCAATATACATCTAGCGATTTAGCATATTAATGTGTGCAATTTTCAGGAAATTGAACATTATTTCTTTTAAAAAATTCACTTGGTAATAAATGATTAATTCCAGTCTGTGAGATGATATCTGTGTCTATGTTCGTGTCATTATGTATTTCTTTTTGCTATTAATATTTTGACTTTAATCGTTTAGCTTAAAAAGTTATAATTTTGTTTCATTAATTAATTTTGTAATATTTAATCAACTTTCTTACAGAACGTCACAACATTTTACACGATCAGTAATTATTGACGAAAATGGCAAACTTAATTGGAACTAATAGTGATATAATAATAAGGTACATGATGTAAATTTACCTACATCCTCAATTTAATTATCAGCTCTAGTTGCTCAGTTAGTAGAACGTAGGTGTTTGCTATGTGCATAGATTTACGCGTCGGTTCTGATTTATATCTACACAACGTCAAAAACCTTAACACTGTTAAGGTTCAGGTTCGAATCCTACCCGTTTAAATTGATTAGTTACATAAATTACAACCTCTTACAATGGGAAACTTATAAAAATTATTAAATTACTAAACGCTATACAGAAACCAGCAAGTTCCTGATTCTTTTAAAACTTATTTCAATATCCGAAGTATATCCTCATAAATTATCTTATACTAAAATCTAATTCATGAAGCGTAAAGCTTAAGATCTACTCTAACCTTTACTGTCTTATATCTAGAAAAAACTCCTAGTTTGCTTGCACTCTATTAATTCAAACGCTAAACAATACAAATGTCTAAAATTATAAGATTAGTGATCCATAGGTAACGGTCACATTTTCATAAGTAATGAAACTCCAGTTAAAACGTTGTTACGGGCATTTGAAACGTTAAGTTTTGAAATTTGAAATTGCTCAAAAGTGGCGGGAATCCTCTAGCAAAATAGGATGCACCGGTCAACTACATTGGTGCGGGAGTGGATTCCTATAGTACTAAATGGCAGAAAATTAAAGAAATTTGTAGAATGATCGCAATTGTACTTAAGTACGAGTTCAAGCTACAGTATTAGCACCACTTACCCTGTTAGGTTATCAATTCCTCAAGTTTAAAGCGCACTAAAGTCTGAGGTACTAGGAACACCGCTGGTCTACGTGTCAACCAGGGGATATTGATTTTCTTGGTGGAACTGAAAGAAATAAAACTATTCTTCACTCGCCTTGTTTAAATCTATTCTACAAAACATGTAAACTTTAACAAATAGCAAAAAAAACAAAATCCAAAATGTACTTACAGTACTAGTTGGGTTAGTAGCCTATATTTATCTCTACAACAAAGTAGTAGTAGTATCTTTATTATTATTATTACTATAAATACAAAAACAATCAATATCAAATATGATTTATATAATTCAATAAATCCTAGCGAAATTTAAGCTATAGAGCCCACTCTTACACCTAACTAGGTGTATATTATATATTATATATTATATTATATATTATATATTATATATTATATATTATATATTATATATTATATATTATATATTATATATTATATATTATATATTATATATTATATATTATATATTATATATTATATATTATATATTATATATTATATATTATATATTATATATTATATATTATATATTATATATTATATATTATATATTATATATTATATATTATATATTATATATTATATATTATATATTATATATTATATATTATATATTATATATTATATATTATATATTATATATTATATATTATATATTATATATTATATATTATATATTATATATTATATATTATATATTATATATTATATATTATATATTATATATTATATATTATATATTATATATTATATATTATATATTATATATTATATATTATATATTATATATTATATATTATATATTATATATTATATATTATATATTATATATTATATATTATATATTATATATTATATATTATATATTATATATTATATATTATATATTATATATTATATATTATATATTATATATTATATATTATATATTATATATTATATATTATATATTATATATTATATATTATATATTATATATTATATATTATATATTATATATTATATATTATATATTATATATTATATATTATATATTATATATTATATATTATATATTATATATTATATATTATATATTATATATTATATATTATATATTATATATTATATATTATATATTATATATTATATATTGTATATTGTATATTGTATATTGTATATTGTATATTATATATTATATATTATATATTATATATTATATATTATATATTATATATTATATATTATATATTATATATTATATATTATATATTATATATTATATATTATATATTATATATTATATATACGTATATTATATATTATATATTATATATTATATATTATATATTATATATACGTATATTAAACAAAATTGGTAAAATTCAATAGTTCATTTTAATACAGTTGGCCTTCTATTCACTTACAGTTCCACTTTCACAGTTATTTCCTTTAACAATGTTACCTTGCAGGTTCTAACTTCTATTTAACCAAGAAATCCTCTCATCCTTTGGGACTTGAAATTTCAAAATATTCTGCTGGGAAATAAACCGTCCAAAACTAAATTAGTTTCTTGGTTATGTCTAAAATCTGTGTACCATCAACGTGGACCCTCTTTATTATTTCATAATCAGTAGGGCATTTACGACAAACGCGAACTTCTACTTTTTGTTCTAACTCCAAATCTATTTGTATTGATAACTTGGTATGAAATGAACTCTTTTGTTCAAATAACTGTCTCACGATGTCATTCTCCCCCACTGCTCTGTCTTAGAGGGGCACACTATTAATATATACATAATATGTTTAAGGTGGTCTGTAATCATGGCATATTTTTGTTAACTCTGTTAATTGTAATATAATTCAATACTTAAATAAATACAATATTTGATGTGTAGTTTAATCTCTGTGAGTTTTGTTAATTCAATTTTCCTTTGTGTATCACTTTGTAAAATTTTGCTTTTATTGCGTCCGGTAGACGTTGTAACAATCTGAAATTATGGTACGTAAGTGTATTGTAAAATGGAATATTTTTAAGGTAAATAAAATTCCATAATATTTATGAGTGGTGGTTTTTAAAATAATTAATGAATTGGATGTCATTTTAATGAATGTACAGAAATAGTTGTAATTTCTACATTTATGACTTTTGTAGAACCTCTATTTATTGCACTAGCTAATTAAACACTATTACAAGAAATCAAACTTACACAAGGTGCTTTAATAATAAGTTGTTTGTTTTAAGTTTCTTATGTCCTTTTTCATATGATTATTATTTCTCGTAACGTCCAAACGTTACAACTTAAATAGAAATAAATTAGAACTAAATCCGAAAGATCCAAAAATAATCCTACATTACTTAAACTATTTCAAAAGATGTAGGTCTACTTACAATTTTTCAAAATTGACCAAAATTAAATAATTCTATATACTTTATTAAATTTATCGTAGCCTTATAATTACGAATCGCTGCGTAAGTTATAGTATTGTTGTTTGTCTTTAGAACATCAGGAATAATCTGTCTTAAGACGACACGTCCTATTTATAATTTAATCTCCAAATTCTAACAACTTAACATTGTTCAAGCATCAATCATGCTAAAGATCACGTAGGTCGCTCCAATAGTCGTTTATATCCACAACAAAGTACATGCTTGGTTTAGCATATTCTACAATGCTCAAATCAACTTATTGGCAAATGTAGAATCCTACAATTTCCCCTACGATTTCGCACATAAATACTTAGAACTGACAAATGTTTTCTTATCAACGCAATATTTAACTTGATATTTCGGTTGAACACTCCAAATGTTAATTTTATCGAATGGCGTGATCAACTCATAAGCTAAAATTACATTCCAATATACATCTAGCGATTTAGCATATTAATGTGTGCAATTTTCAGGAAATTGAACATTATTTCTTTTAAAAAATTCACTTGGTAATAAATGATTAATTCCAGTCTGTGAGATGATATCTGTGTCTATGTTCGTGTCATTATGTATTTCTTTTTGCTATTAATATTTTGACTTTAATCGTTTAGCTTAAAAAGTTATAATTTTGTTTCATTAATTAATTTTGTAATATTTAATCAACTTTCTTACAGAACGTCACAACATTTTACACGATCAGTAATTATTGACGAAAATGGCAAACCTAATTGCAACTTATAGTGATATAATAATAAGGTACATGATGTAAATTTACCTACATCCTCAATTTAATTACCAGCTCTAGTGGCTCAGTTAGTAGAACATAGGTATTTGCTATGTGCATAGATTTACGCGTCGGTTCTGATTTATATCTACACAACGTCAAAAACCTTAACACTGTTAGATATGATCGAGAAAACGCGAATCCTAATTGAAACTTAGGTTGATATAAATAAGACGCACGTGATTTAAATTTCTCCATGTCTGCATTTAGATTATCAATCTCGGTGCTCAGTTAGGACAAATTGGAAATTTACTTATTCAAATTCAGTCTGCAACCCTATATCATCTCCTTTTTTTAAAATACAAGCTTGATTTAAAATGTTGATTTCGTTTTTACATTGAAACCTAAATTGAAATATAATCTTATTAACCAACATCGTGTTCAATAAAATCAATTTGCCTTCTACAACCTCCTTAATATATGTTCGAGGTATGTCTTTAAATTCGATGAATGGTCTAATATTTCGGCATTGAATATGCGAAACAAGGTAGCTCAAATGCGTAGTAATTCATGGACCAGTCGGGACCTGTCCTCTTTCGGGAAGTGCCACGGTTGCTGAAGCATTCATTTCAACAGTGTTACGAGAATTGTGCGTCGAATAGCCATAGAACCACGACACAACGTTAACTTCTGTTTCATAATGGGTAAAGCGGCGACAGAAATGTTAATGCAAGTGTACGAACAAGTTGCTGTGAGTAGAAAATCTGTGTACGATTAGTTTGCAAGCTTGGAGAACGAACCGCGTAGGGGGCGGCTATCTCCAAGCAGGACACCAATAAACATTGAACGTGTGCGAGTGTTGCCAGCAAAAAAAAGGACGATTAATTCTACGAATAATAGCGGAAGAAGTGGTTATTTGCAAAGTTATAGTGAGCGCTATCATCCTTGAAAATTTTTGTAAACGCAAGATTTGTTCACGATTTGTGTCACGCATCCTAACAGACGACCAAAAAACAAAATGTTTGTTACCAGTGACTATTTTATTAAAACGTGTGACCGGGATCCGTCTTTTCTGAGTTCAGTTATCATAAGGGATAAGTTTTGACGTTTCAAGTACGACCCCGAAGCGAAAAGACAATCGATGGAATAGTGGTCACCTTCTTTCCCGCGACAAATGAAGAGCCGCGTGCAACAATCCAAGATGAAAGCCATACTAATCACATGTTTCGACAAAGAAGGAACCATCCGTAAAGAATTCGTCCCTGCTTGTCAAACGGTTAAAGCCGCATTCTACCTGGAGGTTCTCAAACGTTTGTTGCAACGCATTCCGCGCGTTAAGCCACATATGATCCAAACCAAAAATTGGATGTTACTGAATGATAATACACTTTTGCATACGAACATCCTTGTATGCCAATTTTTGGTTCAGGGTGGCGTAGCCATTTTGGAACAGTCATCCTACTTTTCAGATCCTGCTTTTGTTGACTTTTGTTGCCTCGTTTTAAGGGGGTCTTGAATAGACTACGGTGATGACCTCTTACAAATTAAATACTTCAATATATAAAAATTGTAAGCGTTAAAAATTGAAATAATGCCTTATACTATTAAATAATATTTTTATCTCTAACCTGCATTCTCCCTGCTTGTTTCTCGGCATGTGGTTGGTTAGCACCCCTGAATTGTTTCCATTTAAGTTTTCTTGCTTATTAAGTAGTACAGCTTCGCCCAGTTGATTCGCTTCTTAAATTCGTTCACCTTGGAGTTTATGTAGATTTACCCAGAGTATATTTAGTGGATATTTAGAATATATTTAGAGTATTCTTAGAGGATAATTAGAGTATACTTAGTGCCCTAAATTTAAACATTAATATTAGGTTTAATTAATAATTATTACTTACGTTTTTCACAGTAAACTGCAACTTCTATTATATTTATTGGCACTTGAATTAGCACGACTTTTAATATCTTTCCATCACTTAAATAATTATTTCAATTTGTCTATTTTCACTCGCGTAATATTTGGCTTTGAATTGGCATAGTTTGTGTCTTGGTCAAAAATATACTGATTATTTACTAAGTCTGTGTTCTATATAAAGACTCCTCCTTCCACCTATGCTTATTGGTTTTGCTCGCGCATTTAGTTAATTGAGGCGTTGTACTTTGCCTTTATCATTGCAGCTTTCGGACTTTCTACAAATTTATCATCCAGACCTGTGTCGAAGTGATGTATATTCTCACGTAGGCACGTACTTTGCATAGCGTATTTCTCTGAAAATCCAAGTTTTACTTTCGTTTAAGTCACGTTCTCTTGTTTATATTTGCTATTATTCAAATTTTATCGTGTAACCAAACATTTGTTATTTGTTATTTAGTACTCCAAAATCTGCCGGATTTTATGAAAATACAATGTTGTTGGTCACGTAATAAAGTTTCTATGATGACGTATTTAAATGCCTTTATTTATTTAAACGTTGATATTTTGAATAAGATTTGTTTATAGCTAGCATGCCAGATTATTTCTTTTTAATAATTGGGTATTTATTTCAATAAAACTCGTTGCGTTTAAATCGTTATTCCTGCGTATTTTTTTTCAGTTTTATGCTTGTATATTTAATTAAAAATGCATACAAGTTATTTATCTTACAAAATATTATGTGATTTTCGAAGAATGAGCTTCCTTTTATAAATTAAAGTTAGTTGTGATTTATATACAGCGTGCTCGTTATTGGCTTTCTGCTTAATTGTCGAGTTTCTCCTATTTTATGATAAAATTGTTTGGTTTTCTAAACTTTATTGATATTTACATGTATAGCATAACCCTTACGACTCAGTACATTCCTAAGTCACCCTATTATCATAGCAATATATATATATATATATATATACATATTTTGGCTATGGAAAAAGGCAGTTGAACCGGATCTCCTCCGTGCCGATTGTTATCACAACCTGTAATACCAAGTGAAATAGCACAAAAACACAAACGGTTTGTTAGGTCATGCTGTACTTCTCATATGTGTCGGTGCTAAATGTTACAATCTTGCCACTCCTGTTTTCATGAGTCCAATTAGGGCAAAAAGCGTCGGCAAGATGGCCTTGTGGGTTATTTATATCATTTGCCATTATATTTTGCCCGTTGTCTAATCATTTTTAGCTAACTCTCCTCAGAATATAACCACTAAAATCAGACATCAGATTTATAATGATACGTAATATTCTTTTACGGACAATCTTTTAACTACTAATTACTACATCTACAACAGCTTTTCACTTACAAATAATATTTTAAATATACATCTAGAAAAAACAACTTTCTTTCAACACAAACTTTAAAAATTAAAAATATAGTCCAAAACTGCCACAACAGATTTTACGAGCAATATGTTAAATCTAAAGGAAAACATAACTTCTGAATAATCATTCACTTATACTAAGAATGGAGTCTAAATCCTCTCTTTTATAATTAGGATGAGCGTTTACAAATCCTAATATCTTGATCTTCATTCACAAATAAGTCCCTAATTAAATCTTATTATGTACAAAATATATCAAGGTAGGTCGAACAATTCAATATCCACCTCTTTAAAATCTGATCTAAACATATCTGATCTGTTAGATTTAATTATTTCTTTATATACTGGCGAAGACTTTATGTTAGGCTGCCAACACTTTAATTAAGTTTACGACTTGTACATACAACTCTCTCATGAAGACGTGTACGCAAAAAACATCGTACTATATAACTTAATTAATAGATGTGTCCTTTTTAAAATTTTAAACAATATAGTTTTATTTTACCGTGAAAATCTACTTGTTGTTGCCTTTATCCAAATCGTTATTATGAATTAAGGCTTCAGGATCGCTCAAATTGTTTTTGCCAAGTGCGCCTGTCCATGACAATTGCTCCATATAACTTATAACTAATCATTCCATTACATATGCTTTGTTCCATTAAGAAAAATCAGACAATGGCTGAATTACTTTTTGATCTCTAATTTCCATTTTTAAACTATCGTAATTACTTAAAATAACCTACTCCCTTCAGAGTAGCAATGAACTTTTATCGTCGTCAATAAAATCGTCTGACTTCTATAATAACTGAATACTACGTAGCGTTTTAGATTAGCATGGTGACGGTTGAATCGGAACTGACTTAAACTCGACATCCATTAGGTTATTTAAGAACGAGCGCCCCTGTGATATCACTATCTAGAATTTTCTTGTTAAGTTCTAGTTGTTGTTAATTGGCTGGCTTTCAATAGTGTGATATGATGCACTATTCGTAGATTTGTAATGGTAACGGCCTCGATCTACACTAATTAGTTGATGTCGTTCTCTTATCTTATCGATATTCCAGATTTTATTGATTTAGTTAATTGTTTTCACAAATACATTTATAGATTTATCGTCGTCTCCAGCTATTTCATCATTTCATTTCAGTACTCGATTATTCCAAAATATCATCAATTGAAATACACTCGTAGTTTCTTCTTAGGATATCATTGATATTTTAAAACTTAGTTGAATACGCTTTTATCGAAGTTTGGTATCAATAAAATTAAATATTATAAAAGGGGCTTCCTTTAAAATGAAAGTTTTTTTTAACAAAAATGTAAATGAAGCACTTGTTTATGCATTGTGAATACCGTTTAATGTAAACACTTTGTTAAATTATCTAATTAGAATGAAATTCTTTGAAAAACTCATCCTGCGCGGTTAAAATGTAATCTTGTTGGTCGGACTACAACGATCAATGACGATTGGCAATCTCTGCAGTTACAAACGAACACAAGAATAACAGAAACATGTGTCTAATTTTGGGTTTGAAAGCCAGAGAAGAAAATCCATACTGTCAGGGCATTAGTCCTTGCGTAGAACCTTGAAGTCGTTCTGGACACAATGGGATTCCTTAAAAGTAGAGAATAGTATCTAGTGAGTACACTTTAAATGGTGGTTCCTAAAAGCCGACTGTCGAAGGTTTTAGGGACATCTTTATAATAAGACCTCGGGAGGACTCCTTGGCGTTAATAAGACTCTTGAGGTAGTCCGAGCAAGATTTTACTAAATAGGCTGCAAGGACGATGTAAAAGAGTGGTGCCGTATATGTCAGTCAGGTTCTATCTAGAAGCTTTGTACATACAATTCCACTGTGATCATTTGTAAAAATTTTAACATGTCCTTTTGAAGAGATTCAGGAAGCATTATCCTATATTTAAAAAAAAGGCAGTTTTCTTGTATAACTAATAAGTGACGAATTTTAAAATACTTTTTAATGCGAGGACCCATACTAACCTCTGACCAATCTGAATCCTTACTTGTTTGTTTGCAAGTTTTGTAAGAAGTTTCTAAATAAATGAAATTGCGATTCCCGACTTCGACTTCTTGATTATTTGACAACTTTAGATTCCTTGCAATATTCCAATTAAACTAATAAGTCGACTACGTTATTCACATCGAACAATAAGTGATGAAGTCACCTGCGGAATCATTTTTGATTTCAAAAATATGGATTTTAGTGGTTCGTGCTCAATATAAATAGTATAAGGAGTTACGTACAGATATTTATGAAATTTCTTTAAGCCAAATATAATAATCAAAGCTTGACGATGAAGCTGACTATGATTCTTTTGTACCGCATTTAGAGTTTTTGAGTCGAAAGCTAGTGGATAATCGACTCCATATATTACGTGTGCTAACACAGCACCTACCCCGTATGCACAAAAGTTAACCTTCATATAGACTGGTTGTGTGAGATCATATAGTGTAGTATTGTCGGAGGCTTTCATGGCTGGAGTCATTATAAATGTTTGTGGGTCCGGGTTGTGACCGTGTCATTTTATATACTAAGGTCGACAGTTCGCCCACTTTTGTAAGGGGCTTCATCAGGACAAGAACAGAAAATAAGTAATAAAATAAAAATAATAATAAAGATAAGAATGATAATATTAAGTAGACAAGTTAAAGTGTAAAGAGTAATGTTACTCCTGAACTAGCAGACTCACTAGCCCATTCAAAGTCAAAAGGTGTCTTGTGGCGAAGTAACTGGTAAAAGTAGCGAAAGTGGTAGTTTATATAGGGCGAGAACCTGTTGCATGAGTGATCATGAATAGAAAAGAGTGTCGTAGCGGATCAGTGAACGTCACGGTTCCGCTGTTGTGAACATAGGCTTGTTTTCCAAATGGGGGAAAGGTAGTAGCAAGCGTCTTTGTTTAGATTATTAGAATTTTATTGATTTCTATGGATTCTCTAATTTTTCTATTGTAGAAAAATGGAATTCTGGCAATTAGTTTCGTCTTGTCAAAGTTAATAGTATGGCATGTTTCATGTTAGTGTTCGGCCACCGCTGAGCGCTTGTACTGACTTGTTCTTAAGCATCGCTTATGCTCGTTTAGTCTAGTCTGTACTGACCGTCCTGTTTCTCCTATGTATACTAAACCGCAGCTGCAAGGTATACTATATACGCCTGGGGCTTTAAGACTATTTTCGGATTCTTATGGGGTTGGTAATATTTGTGAAATTTTATTGGTGGGTTTATAGATTGTTTTGATATTGTGTTTGCGTAGAATTTTGCCAATTCGGTCTGTTACTCTGTGTATATATGGAAGGATTGCTAGAGATCGTGTATCGGGATTACAGCGTGGTTTGAGAGTTCGTGTAGGATGCAGATGCCGGTTTATTACTCTGCCGATATCTAAGTTACGATAGCCGTTTTATATAAGACTAGTTTTAAGATGGGTTCATTAGATAAGTGTTCTGGTTGTGAAATCTTAATTGCACGGTGGACTAGAGAGTTGATAACCGATGATTTTTGTGAGGGATGATGATGTGATGATGCATGTAGGTATATGTCTGCGTGTGTGTGGGTTTTTGATATATGGAATGACCTAGTCGTCCGTTAGGGTGGCGCTCCACCAGAACGTCAAGGAATGGCAGAGTTCCGTTTTTTTCAACTTCTATAGTGAACTTAATATCTTTATGTTGATTGTTTATGTGATCTAGGAAATTATTGAGCGTTTGGTATCCATGGAGCGGCGTTACAAAAGTGTCATCTACATATCGGAACCAAGTTTTTGGTTTAAGGTCTGTGGATTCTAGAGCCATGGATTCCAATGACTCCATTAATATATTGGCAACAATAAGGGATAGCGGTGAGCCCATTGGTGTGCCCGAAGTTTGTTTGTAAAATTGTCCGTCAAAGACCAAATAGGTAGAAGTTAAGCATTTTTCAATGAGCGTGGCCAGGTATTCAAATTCGTTTTCTTGAGGTAGAAGTTGTTTAATAATAGAGACAGTGTCTATTACAGGTATGTTTATAAATAGGGATGTTACGTTAAAACTACTAACTAGTATATTATTAGGGCCTAGCTCAATATTTGCAATTAGTTCTATGAAATGAGTAAAGTTTAAAACATTAGTAGGGGTGTTACCGGAATAAGGTTTTAGGAAATTTGCTAGGTATTTTGCCAGATGATAGGTTGGCGAGTCAAATGTGCTAACTATCGGACAGAGATGGGCATCGGGTTTATGGACTTTAGGAAGGCCGTACAAGCGAGGTGGTTTAGATTCGCGAGGTATTATGCGTTTTTGGATAGTTTTGGAAATATTAGAGGATTTTATAAGTGCTGAAATTTCTCGTTCAAGCTTTGAAGTCGGATCTTTTGTTATAGGAGTGTAGGAACCGTCTTGTAATGATTGTTTAATCTTTTCTTTGTATTCTGTATGGTATAGAATTACAGTCGCATTACTTTTGTCTACAGGGAGTATAACCATTTTCTTGTTTGTTCGTAGGTGTTTTAAGGCCGTCATTTCTTGCTTTGTCACATTTTTGTTAGTAGTTTTGGCATGTCGGAGACATTTAGTTGTTTCAAAGCGAATTAAGTTGGCATCGTCTTGGGGTACAGATCGGATCGCCGATTCTACATAGCTAATGATTTCCTCTGAGGGGATTTTTCTGGGTGCAACTGAGAAATTTAGTGCTATGGACAGGATATGTAGTTCGTTTTCGGATAGGATATGTTCTGATCGGTTTATGACGGTATTTGAGGACAGAGTTTTTGGGTAAGATGTTTTTTCGGGGTGTGAAAGGTTCTTGCAAAGTTGCAAGAATTTGCGTAAAGTGGTTTTTGTGGTAAGTTCGGTGGTTTTTTGGGCTTGCAAGTATAAAATTCGGTCAGAGTCCAGTCATTGTAGTTAAGCGTGGCAGATAATGTTAGATGGAGCTTTAGAAGTTGTTTAGAAACATTGTCTATTTCTTGTCGAGTGTTGGCAATTCGTTCGCGAAGAAGTGAGAGTTGTGCTCTGTGAAGAGCATGATCACTTATGCAACAAGTTCTCGCTTTATATAAACTACCAATTTCGCTACTTTCACCAGTTATTTCGCCACAAGACATCTTTTGGCTTTGATTGGCTAGTGAGTCTACTAGTTCAGGAGTAACTCTACTCTTTACACTTTAACTTGTCTACTTAATGTTATCATTCTTATCTTTATTATTATTTTTATTTTATTACTTATTTTCTTTTCTTGTCCTGATGAAGCCCCTTACAATAGCGGCGAAACGTTGACCTTAGTATATAAAATGACACGGTCCCAACCCGGAACTACAAATATTCATATACTGTAGGTAGCTAATTTTTAGAAATCGTAGTTTTAGTTTTCACAAAAGCCAAATTCCATTCCTTAGACCAGAACCAGATTATATCTTTTCTTGATTAATTATGTAAGCGTTCTAACAAATTTGGACACATTGGAACGAAGTTTCTATAAAAATTAAGCATAGTCAAATAGGATTTTAGCTGGTAAGATTTTGTTCAGCGGACGTGTACATGATTTTTTCAATTTAAGACGTTCAAGAACTTTTACTTCGCTCCGACAATACATACCCTAAGAATTCCAAGGTATCAACAAAGGACAGACCTTTTAATATTGATTTTAACGTTAAAGAATCTAACTTTTTAAGCACCTGGATAAGAATATTTACGCATGACTGCCTACTTTCAGCACCAATTCGAATATTATCTAAATATGTCGCACTATGTTCTATGTTAGCTAGCATAAAATCTATCACCATTTGAAACAGTGCCGGAGTTGACGCAAATTCAAAGACTAACCGATTACATACGTAACGGCCACGTTGAGTATTTATGGTCAAAAAGGGTCTGCTTGTTTTATCGACTTTAAGTGCAAGATATGCATTAGACAAGTCTATTCGGCAAAAGATCTTACAACCAAAAATTTCTTTAAAATGTCCTCCTATCGTGGTAACGGTATTGATCCACACGACGTTGAGGATTAACTGTTCTTTTCAAATATACACACAAACGAATTTTAGTAGATTTGTTTGTCTTAAAAACTATGGATGACTTTTCATATTATACCTTCTGCCTCTAGTCTATTTAATTCAGCCCTCTATCATCTCTCAAAGCATGTGGTACTTCATACGCTCTGTGAAAGATGGCGGTATTCTTGGATTTCATATTTAAGTTAACTTTAAATTTTTTTATTGCAAGATGATTGTTTTTTAACGAACACACATTAGGAAATTTTTTTGATAGTGCATCAACAAACTGGCTTTTTGTTATTTTTTTTACTTGAAATTTACCTCTTTGATCGTCTGAATATTTATTAACTCCATTTTCTTGACATTCAAGACATTATAATTTCAATAAGGGCCGCTATACTTGCGACCACGTCGACAATGCTCCACCCGAAGGTACTACATTGGGTTTAAGCGCGAGAATATAAACGTGCTTTAGATGTAATCTAACTTCAAAATTAGTCGATCCTAAATAAAAATCTAACAAATTAAAAATAGGGTTTGAATAATGGTATCCCTAGCGTTGATTTGGAGTGTGTCCGTTCAACAAGACACGCAAAAGTAAATGGAAGGGATCCGTAATACCGGATAGCAGTCGCCAGCTCTGGTTGCCTGAAGGATCGTCTTAAAACTATCCAAATTTAGCTAACTAATATTAAAAATGGATTCAAATTTCTACGCATTCGACAAATTAGTGAATTCAGCTATTTTGCCTGCTCTATAAATTTACAAATTCGTCCTCCTTAATCTAAGTAATTTATTCTATCTTTAGCCTAAATCCATCTCTAGCTTTCCCTACCACTCCCTAACTGATTTATATTATAATCATATTCTACACAATTACAATCTTTGTATCTATAAGAATGCTGCCACAAAAAATGGCGGCAGAACATCAGACAAAACAAATCAAGATCCAAAAATAAATGCAAAATGAATATAAATAAATATAAAATGTAAATATAAATATATTTATGTAAATAGATATCTAATAAGCATTAAGCATATAGCAGTCCACAAAAAAGCAAAAAGCAATGCCCAATTTATCAGCTGCACTCGCATAAGCATAATGTCGCCTAGCGCCATTACTCACAAAAACGTGCTCGTTAAATTATTTCAAATCTACTTATTAATACAAATGAATGCTTATGCAAGTGCAGCCGCCACAATTTTCCTTCTTACCTCGATAATAATTTCTCCAGTATCCCAAGATCTTGTCGTCTTCGTACGTCTATTTATATCTTACTGCTAAGGAGTGATGGGTATGCACTGCTAAAGTCCTGGTGGGTATGCACTAAACGTTCTGGGGAGATCACAATCACTATCACTTTAAAGTCCGGGGAGGTTGGGGGGGTGCACAGTTTCACTCTATTTTATTTTCTTTATGTATTAACTGATTTAAATTAATTGGGGTTTTTGATTTAGTTTGTTATTATTTATTTGTTTTGATTTATTCCCGATATTCCACGCGTTTGAAGTTTGACAGTGATTGTTTTAGTGGTATGTGGGTTTATCGTGCATATTAGATTTTGGTCATAATCATATTAATTTCTTTTTTAAATTTTTTTTTAATTTTTTATTTTATTTTTTTACAGGTTTTGGTTATACCGTACTCGTATTCATTTCTCATGCCAAGTCTAATCTAACATTTTCAATCCTCCCCCAACCCTCCCGCTTCGATTTATGCACGGTTATCACGATCCAATCTCGCGACACTTCCTGAAAATTCTTTGAAGGCTGTCCAGAACGCCTTCTGGTTAACCACTTCCTCGACTTCTTCTAGGCTCTTGGGTCATGTTAGTCCTGCGACAGCTAATTTCATATCAACTAACCCTAGGTTTGTTGCCTCGAGTGGGCAGTCGAAAAGCACGTGCTCTGCGCTTTCTGCGCCCTCACCGCATTTGCAGCGGTCGTTATCGGTTAAACCGGACCTTTGTAAATATGCTTTCAGGGCGCCGTGCCCTGTTAACAGTTGCACCATTTTATGATTGAGTTTTACCTCGATCTTACCTCTAGCTTCTATGCTCGGTATGAATTAGTCGCCCGTCGCGGCCTCTTTAGCTAATTCATCAGCCCTATCGTTTCCTATGTTACCATCGTGCTACCTAAACCAACAGACCTTTAAACGTCGGAACTCGAGCGCCGTATGCGCTATCCTCCAGACGTCCGCTTGGAGGTCTATCGAGGGGTTCATATTCGTTAAAGCCGTCAGCGCCGATTTACTATCACTGATTATATAATACTTGTATCTGTCCGTATGATTTATTACGTAATCGATACCCTTTCGTATGGCTACCAATTTGCACTGGAAGATAGTGCTCCAGTTCGCGAGTTTGATCTGAAACCGAAACACTTCCCTTTGCTCATTTTATAGACAAACGCGGCGCCTGCTTGATCATTATCCATACGCAAACCGTCTGTGTAAATTCTGATCCCTACCGCGTTCCTATCACCTTCGACAAATTCGATACCTCTTACATCGGCCGGGTGCCCTAACTCTGACACGAAGATTTTCCTTTCAACTTACCTATTTGCAAGATTTATACTCTCTATAATTTCCCGTCCTTTCGCTGTATTAACTAATCTTTTATCTCTAGGGAGAGTCCTACTGAACACCAGGACCGCCTCCGTGGAGGTGGTGCTGTACACCCTCGCCGCTTTGACCGTGGTTATGTGTTGCACGCTTGTCAGCTGTCGAGTTTCCCTTACTTTACAACCCTACGCCCAAACAGATGCTGCGTACAGCATCGTCGGCTCTATTGCTTCGGCGTAAACTGTCCTAAGCGATTCGCCTTTGAAACCCCAATTCATTTTCGCCACCGCCGGAATTTTATTTGATATTGCGCTGCCCTTACTTTTTACGTACTGTACGTGTGCTTTCCAATTTAATTTATTATCGATTTTGACACTGAGGTATGTGATAGCATCCTTAAACGGGATTTTCTCCCCTCCTAACTCTAGTCTGGGGAGTCGCTGTCCAGGTTTCGTCCCTAAAAAAAGCGCCTCTGATTTTAACGTGTTAAATTTTAACTTTGTCTGCTGCGACCATTCGTGTAACTTATTAAGCGCCTCGTTCGGCTTTGTGCGCATATCTATTATTAATCGCGATCTGACATTTAAAAGTGTAGCATCTGGAAACCCAACGACTGAGCATCCCGTGGGCAACCTGAGCCTAAAAATGCTCTCATACAACAACTTTCAAAATGTGGAACCAGAGCATGACCTTTGCGGGCATCTCGTTTACACTTCACGCGACAAAACTTCACCCGGAATTTCCACATGTGCCAATCGCCCCGAGAAATAACTCTTGATCAAAGACATCAAGTTTCGCGGACAACCTTTACTTTCCAATTCGCAAATGGCCAAGACAGCAAAGGCAATCAGTTCCTGCCCAATATTGCTGAATATAATATGCGATTTGTTATAATCTATGCTAATTTACCAAAATTGTCGCCATTTATTTTTTTGACATAGACATTAATAACTAGTGAATTGCTAGACATTCATTGTTTACAATTTTGATTTATATCCTAAAATAGTGGACTTTTACATAAGAAAACCATTTTAAAAATTTGATTTGTCTATAATTGTAGCAGAGCATACCGTGTCTACGAGAAATGGAATCATATAGTTAATCATGTGAAATGCTGACACTTTATATGATAAAACGCTCAATAAATTAACACTATTTCTGAAACAATATTCTGACGTATGATCTATTTTCTGACAGGAAAAACATTTCAATTCCTTAGCTGGACAATCATTTATTTGATGCCTCTTCACGCAAAAGTAACACCGTTTCTTCTGCACTGAATACGATTTTTGTTGACTAACCTCACGATACTTTTGACGAAGAGGACTAGACACCGAATCATCTACTTTAGTAGTTCGCTGCAACTGCCTAGACCTAGATCGCGATTCCCGAAAAGTGTTTTTATCTGACCGCCTCATAACATAAATTTCGTTTTCGGGTTTATTGACTGTTGGACTTATTTGGACCAAACTTTAAACAACTTCCATGTCTAACGCTAACTTACACTCCGCGTTAAATGCAAGATTTTTATCTTTTGCTAAAAGTCTCCTTGTCATACCTCATTTGATAGACCACAAACTAATTCATTTCTAAGTATACTATCGAAAAACGAATCAAATTTATATTCTAACGATAACCCCTTGATTCAAGAAATAAAATTATATAAAATTTCTCCAGGAACCTGGTTACTTTTAAAAAATTAAAAGCGTTCTGCTATTGTGCACGTTTAGTTGAAAATTTGTTTCACAGACAAAAGACACATTTTTCAAAAGTGTATTTTGAAATTTGTTTAAGATCGATAGTTTGACGTAATATTTTATATTTAACAGCAGACAAAAGCAAGCATAACATGCCCTTTTGGATTCTGGTATTTTACAAACCTGAAAATAAATTTGAAGCTTTTCTAAAAAAAGTGATTTTTTCGACATACTGTTCATAAACTAGAATCCAAATATTTTTTTGTCAAAACGTTAGTGACGTAAGTTGCTCCTGATAAGTTAATAGATTTTTCGGACATAGATTTTTCAGGTTTACCATTGCTGTCGAGTTTGTTATCTTCGCTATTCGGCATTTTTCAAGACTAATTAATAAATTATTCATGACTCGTCTCCAATTATATATTTTACTATTTGGCTATGGTTTTTGACACTCAACAGACTTTTTTGAATAATATTTCATTTCAGAACATTTTATTAGTATCTTTTAAAAATGAACAGATCTATGAATCTTGCAGTGTAGAATAAGTACAATTAAAAAATATCTTAAACTACAACATGTTTCATACCATTATTATTTCATAACCATAACTATGCATTGAGCTTTATTCAAGCATATCATGACCTGTGTATCGTATTGAGTAAACAAATTAGCTGTAACTAGTGTTATCATTCGAGTGGAAGGCATCTGAAAGCAGGTAGGCTTGGCTTGATTAATTGTTTAATAAGTACAAGCAAAAATAATTATAAGTTTCACAAATACATGAAAATAAAAACGAAATAGTAAAATTGATTGATTTTTAATAGTTGAAGTAGTTTGTAGGTCTTCAATAATCTTCGGAATTCTTCGGAAGGCTTGGTGCTTGCTTGTGGAACCAAAATATACCTAAACATTTATGAACTGAATGTCTATACAGCTTGAAGGCGGTGAAAACGGCTTCGGTGGTCTTCGAAATTTTTCGGAAGGCTTCGTGTTTCACTTTTGGCACAACGTTAGGTTATAAAAAATTATGACTTGAAATTAAAAACTACTAATTTAAAATATTTACAAGTATAGAGGGTTCAGAAGGCTTCGATTGTTTTCGGAACTTTCCGGAAGGCTTCACAATTGATTTGTGAGGTTCAGTAGAAATTTGGACGGTGATGATTAGAAAATATTTACAGGTTTAGGTAGTCCTGACGTCTTCAGTGATCTTCGGTACCTTTCGGTAGACGTTGTGGAAGTGATGCCTTGCGCCTCGTTGAGGAAGTCGCCGTTAACCCTACGGGGGTAATTTCCCGGAGATACACTTGGCAGATGCAGTGGACGACATCACAGTAAACCACTTCTCGGTGTATGGAACGAACCTTACCACCCATACGTAGATTATATAACTATGTACAATCAATATAATGACGCGCCCCAGGTGCGGCGGCGGACAGCGTCACTGTCGGAGAAGCCGCAGGCTATGGAGAGCACTACGTTTAGAAGTATATCAGGCTATGGAGAGTGCTGCTAGTTGAAGGTTTTTTTGGCTATGGGGAGCACTGCAAGAGGATTCCTTAGGCTATGGTGAGCACCAACGAATGTCTTCTGCAGAATTTGAAATTTTATTTATACACTTCCATTTCCTATTCTTCCTGTGTTGAAAAACGTTAATGATGTCTTTAACCAATGGAATTGTGTATTTCGAGTTTTGAATGTAAAATAATCTCCGAATTTAGTTTGTCCAATAAAAGTACAGATTTTTGGGTAGCACAAATAATGAGTTGGAATTTCTCGCGATTCTTAGTTTGTTCTATTTCCAGCTCGTGTACTTTGGTATGGTTAACTGCAATTCTGTCAGTCTGTTCTGTGCGCAGCTCGCGTGCGGTGATATAGTCAACACTAGTAATAGGTTTTGAAAATGTTCTAGTTGAACCGAATACGCAATTTGATTAAGAAGTCTTGCTTTACACAGCAAGAAATTAAGTTGCAATTGTCAAACGTCACCCTACTAGTAACTTATCATATAATTAATTGGCGTATGGGAATTCGCTGAAATAATTGTAGTTCTGATTAGCTACTGTAGAAAAAATTACAATGAAACAGTTTGTTTGAGTTATTTAAACACTAAATCGGCAGGCAGTTCAATCATGATTCATATTAAAAAAAAAAGCTTTAAAATAACACACTTTCCTGAAGGTATTTATACATCGTCCCATGCCAATAATTGGGCAGCCATTCGTTTAATTCAACCCCAGCCGTTCTTTGCAAATCTAGCTTTTTTTAATTACAAATTTCAGTTTGAACGGATTACACTGACAGCAGTAACGTAGAGTTTTATTGTCTCGAACACATTGCTGCAATATTTCAACACAATTTAAATGATGACTCCAAATAATTTGACAAAAGAAACGACTTTGAATTTATTCGGCTTAAACTGAAACAAAGACCAACGTCACTTTATCACTTCTTGTTAATCCAAACTTCTTCAAGCTATCTGCATTACGGCGAAAGCTAAATAATAGCTCTTCCAAATCTGCAAACAGCGATTAAGTATTTTTGTCTTTGTATCGCTTTAATTGTAAAGAGGAAATGGTTCGTTATTTTTAAGCGCAAATTTGAAAAGGGTGATGAAATAAACGGACTACAAGTCTATAGAATTAATATAATTAGAAATGTTTAAATTGAAACAACATAATCTTGTATGTTTATTTTGTTCTTTTCTATTGCTTAATCAGTAACTACCATAGTATTTGTAGGTTAGCGAATACCATAAATTAGTAATCGATTTCACATCTGCAACAAGAAAACCATGTTCAAACTTTTCGATAAATTTAAAGAGCTGTTGATGCCTGTTATAATTGTAATTTTTAATAGTTATATAGATAGGTGGCTGTAGTCAGTGTGTCAATTTTGGCATATGGTCTGAAAATTATAGATTTTTAAAAGTTTGACTAATTTATTCAAAATAAAGAAAACCATTACTTCGGCTATACTCGACAGTACTGTTTTCCATGCCTGATTATTAAGAAGATCAAAACGGGTAGTTTTGGATTGCTTCTTACATGTTTTGGCTATCGTGACAGTACGGACAGTACTGACAAAGATTTTGATAACTGAGTTTTAATAATAATGGCAAACTTAAACAGTCTAATAAAACAGCGTGGTGCAATGCGTGCCCAATTTACTAAATCTGCTTCTAGTTTGGATGCGGCTTTGGCCAAGAATGCAGACTTATTAAAAATTAGAGAATTGTTGCGCCAGTTGGAAAATCGATCAAAGTTAATCGTTAAAGTCGATGAACAAATAAACTATTGCAGTTATGAGCACTGATGAAGACTTGTCAGAAGAAATGTTCAACGAAGAAATGGAGTCTCAATGTAAATATAAAGACATTTTGATCGCCAAGCAACATCTTGTGCAAGCAGGCACAGCTGCACCACAAAATGGTTGCAGAAATGCAGAACGTAAGTTCAAACTGTCACATTTGGAAATATAGAAGTTTGATTCTGATGTCAAGTTGTGGTTAGGTTTTTTGGCGTCAGTTTTCCAAAATTCATGAAGATCTTGCAATACTTGACGCAGATAAATTTTAATATTTGTTTCAATCAACTTTGCTAGGTTCGAAGGAACGAGAGATTTGCGAAAGTTTCCCGGTTACAGCCGAAAGTTATCCTAAACTCGTTGAGCAGTTAAAACTACGTTTTGGTCGTCACGATGTCTTAGTCGAGGTGTATGTACGTGAATTGTTACGGCTTGTCGCCAACGCGATACACCCGAAAAAAAAACCTCGTTTTAAGAAATTGGGAAAGAAAGTGCAGTTACAACAAGTAATGATTTCTCAAAACTGCTAACGGATCTCGTGGGACTTTTGCGTGAAGTGGTTGCAGGTGATGAACGTATTTTGGTAGCAAGAAGTGGTTTTGGATCAGTAGAGAAGTCCATTCATAAAGTTAAACGTAATCAAACTGAAGATGTATCTACTGCTTTGAATTTGCTATCGTTAAACGACTCAACCAAAAGAAAACGTGTTCGTATTTTTTGTGGAAAATACCATTTAAGCCAGGATTGCTTTAAAGCGCCTTCTTTGTCACTGGAAGATAAAAAGAAAATAATCAATGAAAAAAAGTTGTGTTTTGAGTGTTTAAGAGCAGGTCATGTTTCAAAAAGATGCAGGACCATTGGCAGATGTCCTTTATGTAATGCTCGTCATTTTGTTGTTTTGTGCCTAGAGTTAACTCCTAGCCGACCATCGGAAGGCAAAACACAAGTAGAAGCAAATAAAATTACTGCTAACACGTCGAGTGTAATGGCTATTCAAAACGTAAATGATATACATTGCTTCAAACTTTAATCGTGGAATTATCTGGTTGCGGACAGATGCGCAATATTCGAGCTGTGATTGATGCAGGTTAACAGAATACATACATTTTGGAGAAAACTTCAAAATCTGTTGGAATGAATTCTACGGGTAAAGAGTATCTCAGTCACATTGTGTTTGGTGGCGTTACATTTGAACCAAACGTTCATAATCGTTATACCGCTACTGTTTCTTCACTTAACAAATCTATTCGGTATTTATTTGCGGCTATATATCAATCATTAATATGAGGTGCTGTTCCACGTTTACATAATGATTCACTACTAAATGAACTTCACAGTCATAATATTACCTTTTCCGATGTTGGAGAAGACTATCCAGAAATTAAGTTGCTAATTGATGCAGATGTTGCCGGTAACCTTTTAACCGGAAGGATTTTTAAATTAGAAAGCGGACCGGTAGCCGTTGAAACAAAATTATGCTGGACACTTATGAGAAAAGTGCTTGATGTTGATCCATGGGAAAATGCGGCCTTAATGGTAGTTTTTTTCTGCGTTAATAGTGCAACCATTATAGATTTGTGGGATTTGGAGATTATGGACATTCACGATTCTCTGGAAAAGAAAACGAGAGATGAACTACTTGAAACTGTATTAACCAATTTTAGTAAAAGTGTAACCAGAGATCTAGAGGGACGTTTTGAAGTATGTACGCCACGGTTGAAAGATCATTTACTTTTACCGAGCAATAGGGCTATTGCAGAAAAAATATTAGTTTCAATGTCGAAAAGACTTCAGGGTACGGGCATCTTTCAAGCATATAGTCACATATTTTATGAATGGGAAGCTGAGGGTATTATTGAAAAAGTACCTGCTGAAGATAATGTTAGTTCCTTGCACTATTTGCCTCATAGAGCAGTAATAAAAGCTTGTAGCTATACCACTAAGAATAGACCGGTGTTTCACGCCTCAGGGATCACCATCTCTTAATAACGGTCTTGAGCAAGGACTTAATTTCATAGAACTTATACCAGACGTGCTAATTAAGTTTCGATTACATCAGTATGTAGTTACTGCAGATATTCAGAAACTATTCTGCAAATTAGTCTGGCGCCTGGGGTTCGAGATTTTGTTCGATTCTTGTGGTGGGAAAATTATAACATGGAAAAAATGGTTGAATACCGTCACAAACGTGTCGTTTCGGTGTAACATTAAGCCCTTTTTTACTTAGAGCATGTATTATTCGCCATTTAAATTCAGTTACTGGGGAGTTCGTTGAGACAACCTCTCAGTTGAAATCTACATTTTATGTGGATAACTGTGTGACAAGTTTTGAAACAGTAAACGATTTAAATAACTTTATGTATGACGCCTCACAAATTATGATGGATGCCAAATTTAAGTTGCGTGGGTGGGAGCATACACATATCCCTACTGATGCTACTGTCTGCCCTACAGAGAATTCTTCTGTTGATTTGTTAGGTATTTATTGGGATAAGAATGAAGACTTGCTATGCTGTAATGTAACTGAAAGTATGAGAGATGTAACTACAATCACTAAACGTACCATGTTGGCGATTAGTCATTACCTGTTATTAACAATCCTATAGAATTTACTTGTCCAATTACTCTGATACCCAAATTGTTATTGAAAGAAACTTGGAATCTGAAAATTGGGTGGGATGAAGAACTTCCACTTAACATGTGTGAGAGATTCTTAAAATGGTTAAAAGAGTTGGTTGTTTTACCCAATATAAAAATACCTAGATGGTTAGCTACTAGCCTTTCCTGTGGAGGCACATGAACCATACATGTGTTCTCAGATGCAAGCCAGAAAGTGTATACAGCTTGCATCTTTCTACGGATTGAAAATGTTTCCAGAACGTCCGTGCAACTTGTGCAAGCGAAATCTCGCATTTCTCCAATGAAAAAGGCAACTATCCCCGTTTAGAGTTACTTGCGTGTTGTATCGTTACACGCTTAATAAAAAGTGTGAAGAAAGTTTTAAATTCAGAATCTATTCGTGTTTTTTATTGGTCGCATTCGATGGACGCATTGTACTGGATTAAAACAGATGATCGCTGGGATACACTTGTCTCAAATCGAGTAAAAGAAATTCGATCAGTAAGTAGTTCAGATTAATGGTATCATGTACCAAACGATATGAACACTGCCGATTTACCACCCAGAGGTTGTAGTCCTCGTCAGTTATTAGTATCGCAATGATGGGAGGGTCCTAAATGGCTTTATCAACATGAAAAACATTGACCTGTTACACTTATACAATGTTACTATGAAGCGGTAAAACGCGAGAAGAAAAAGAGTGTCACCTTGTTGACAGTTAGTACTGAATTACAGTTTTCAAACGATTTATGTCGACATGTTTCTCGACTCTCTTGTCTAGTTGGAATGATTGCCAGAATGTATCGATTTACTAGGTTAATCAGTAAATCAAAAACTTTGATTTTTGGTAATTCATTGAGAGTAAACGAAGTTGATTTCGCTGAGAATAAGCTTTGGTTGCTTGTACAAAGAGAATCGTTTATTAACGAGCATCATGAAACGTTAAAGAAATTTTGTGTACTTAACTATCAGGAAAGTCTCGTACGACTAAAAACTAAATTACTAAAAGACGATACCATCCATTTTAGATGTCCAATACTACTTCCGTCCATGCATCCTGGAGTAACAATGATGATTTTGGAAAAATACAGACAAGTATGTCACACGGGAGTCAATGTGCTCATGTCTGCCCTTCGAGAAAGGTATTGGATTTTAAAAAGTCGTAGATCACTACGCCGTGTCCTAGATGAATGTGGCAGGTGTTGCAGATTTAATTCACAGCCATTTTCGGTAGCGTGTGCTTCACTACCACCCGATCGAGTGAATAATGCCGGCGGGTTTGAAATTGTCGAGGTTGATCTTGCTGGGCCTATTTAAAAGGGGGCAAGAAATGTTGGATCACGTGGTACACGTGTGCCGTGTATAGAGCTGTACACTTGGAGTTGGTATCATACATGCCCACAGCTTCATTTTTGGAATCATTTAGAAGATTCATCAGTAGTTGTGGTCGTCCTAACATTGTTTATTCAGACAATGGGCGAAATTTTGTGTGAGCAGCTGAGGCACTTAACCGTATAGACTGGGAAAAAGTAGTGGAAACCAGTAGGTTGAAGAGAATTCAGTGGAAATTTAATCCGCCATATGCTGCTTGGTGGAGCGGATGGTGGGATCGAGTGATCTAATAGTCAAAGATTTACTGAAACGAGTTCTAAAGAAAGCACTATTGTATTATGAAGAGCTTTACACTATCTTTTGTGATTGTGAGGCCATCATTAATTCTCGACCATTAATGTATGTTACAGAAGACGTTAATGATTTGATTGCATTGACTCCATCAGTTTCTGAAGAACATGGCTCTGAAACCATTTATATTGACGAAATTGATACCAAAAACTTGGATAAACGTTTTCGTTACATGCAGCATTTGAGAAGTAGCTTGCGTGAGTGTTTCCGAAATGAGTATTTAAGTTTTTTAGTTACTCTACGCAAAAGCTCAAAAACTGATATAATCAAGGGAAATAGCTAGGTTCTAGTGGGAAACGATAACGTTAAACGCATCCATTGGCCACTAGCAAGAATCTTGGAAGTTTTTGTTTCCAGAGATGGAAAAACTTGAGTTGCTTATTTGCGTACCAAGGGTGGTGAATGTGCATACGCGTTGTTCAGCGACTGTATTCCTTGGAATTAGAACAGCAAATTTCCGTTTGGCCTGAAATTCTTGAGAAGAAAACCAAAGTACTAGGTAAAAGGGACGATTTAGAAGAGGAAGTGAACAATACATTCAATCCTCAAAAACAAAGTGCATCCTTAGGGTACACTACCAGAAGTGATAGAAAAGTGAGTGCACCTTATAAATTAAATATACTCGTTCATTTAGAGTGGCCATTAATTAGTGTTATGTAGTTACGTTTGTTGATTTACCCACCTTCTTTATGTTGGTAATTCAAGGTGGGAGTGATGTTAGAATTGTAATTTTTAATAGTTATATAGAAAGGTGGCTGTAGTCAGTGTGTCAATTTTGGCATATGGTCTGAAAATTATAAATTTTTAAAAGAATGACTAATTTATTCAAAATATAGAAAACCATTACTTCGGTCTACAGTACTGTTTTCCATGCCTGATTATTAAGAAGATCAAAACGGGTTAGGAACACCGTAGTAATATAAGGGTGCGTCGACTAACTGCAGTGGTGCGGGAGAGAAACCCTATAAAAGAAATTATAAAAGAAAGTAGAACTAAAAATACTAATGGAATAAGAGTAATAAATAATTGGGTTGACATTCAAAAACCTACGTGACACTAGCACTTATTCTGAAAGGTTTTCCTCTGTCAAAATCGAGGGGCGCCAAGCCGTCTGTCACAACAATTTCTTTTGGATATTACATCTACACACAGGACGATTATTCGGCATAAATCTACCTTGCTTCAGTATTCTAAATTTTATTACCTTGTATACTTTTCATGAAACTACCTTAAAAACACTTATTAATACTTCGGTCACAATTAAATAAAAGAGTAAAATAAAATTGTTCTTCCAAATAACGTTCTATCACTGGGGATGGATATCATTTACAATTGTTTGTTTCCCAATTTTTTTAATAAATTCAAACAAAAATCAACCTAAACTTTGCTCTATTAACATAGAATACTTTCTATATAACTACACATATAGTTTCACAAAAACAACGTCTTAACCTCAAATCTGGGTAGGTATGAGGGACACTATTTATGTATTGAGAATAGAAAAAATAAACAAATGAATTTGATGAAAAATACTTTTATTGATTTTCAAAATAATCGCTTTTAAGATTCATACACTTTTACATGCGATTCAACCACCCTTCAAAGCACTTTGTCCAGTCAAAAGACCATAGCTCTAAAACATGCGTTTTGAAGACCTCAACCGCTTCTTCGGGTGAGGAAAATAGTTGTCCACGCAGTTTATCTTTAATTACTGGAAACAAGAAGAAGTCATTGAATGCTAAGTCGGGGCTGTAAGGCGGATGACCTATCAATTCCATTTTTAGTGTGTCCAAATACTTGTTTGTTGCATGTGATGTGTGTGAGCTTGCATTGTCATTATGCAAAATGATTCGTCATTTTAAGTTAGTGGCTCCCAATTTACCGAAAACTTTGGGCAAACAAATGGTCGTATACCACGTTAAATTAACGGTCTTTTGATTTTCGAGAGCCACAGGACTGGTTTTCGTAAAGAAAAACACCACCATTTGTTTCTTAACGCTTCGAGAACGAACAACTTTTGTTAGCTTTGCTTCACATTGAAACACCCAAACTGCCGAATGACCTTTTCTTTCTGGCTCATACGCATAAATCCACGACTCGTCACCTGTAACGCGTCACAGTTGTATTTTGAAATCATTTTACGGTGCCAATCGACACGAGCATTTTTTTGAGCATCTGTCAACAAATGTGGAATCCAACGCACACACAGCTTCCGAACACATAAATGTTCGTGCAAAATCTTATGTATACCGGTTATACTAATGCTTAAACATCTCTCAATTTCTTGATATGTCACATGACAATCTTCTTCAATTAGTTTTCGCATAACATCGATATTTTCCCGCACAAAGACAAATTTTGGACGACCTTCTTTAACTTCGTCCGTGAGCGAACTACGTACACGTTTGAATTCAGTGTACTACCGACATACAGTGGCTGTGAATGGCGCTTTATCACCAAAAGTTGAATACAGTTGACTGATGCATTGTTCTTAAGTTAGACCACGTCGAAGGTCATAGTAATTCATAACCTGAACATTTTCGCGAGTTAATTTCATATTTTGGATGAGATGAAATTTTAAACACTGCAAAAAAACACAAATAGAGCTCGCACGTCGAAACGTTCTGAGTACCTGTAACCTCAAAAATGTCAAACTTTACGATAGCAATTTCAGACTTCACTTGGCAATACCAGTGTTGCAAGTTCTCAATACATAAGTAATGTCCCTCGTATTGCCAAAAGAAAAGAAATCGTAAATGTGTTTAGATTTGTTTAGTTAATTTACCAAAATTATACCATGTACGAGAAATTTGAGTTAATCTAACTAAAATTTGAAATCAAAAAGGGAATAGCAGTTTAAATAAAAATTGTTTAGCTGTGCATGTGCAAAAGAAATTGAATTTGTCAAAAATAAGTGTAATATTAAGTTCTTTATGCAGTAAAAAATCCGAATGAAATACAAGGTTATGTATTTCAGATAGATATTTCGTGATACCTTTATCGTCTTCAACAAAATATTGCGAATTTCAATATTACTGCTAATATCAATGACAGTTATAAGAACGGTGATTTTGTTCTTGTAAGGTACCAGCATAAAAAGACAATATAGATATGCTGGTGTGTGTTATCGGATTTTAATGAAGAATTTGGAAGGAACCATGTTTGTTGCCTTTTTAAAGATCAACAATAATAGTGAGACTGTTTTTAAAATAGATGACAGTGATATCTTAGAAGTTAAATGAGAATAAATTGTAGAAAAACTACCAAAGTCAAATATTGTTAAGAAGGGTAACAGATTATTCCATTAATTTCAAAACCCAATTCAAGTCAGTATTGGTATTGTTTTTAGTTTATTAAGAAATACATTCATTTTGTTTATAATTATGTTTTGTTACAAAGAACACGATGTTACAGATGTGAAAAGTTGTTACAGATGTGAAAATTTTCGAACAATAAGTTTGACAGCATACGTGTCAAAAATATTAACTAGAATTGTGCAAAGCCGAATGGAAAAACGGGCTGAAGAAATACTAGGAGAAGATCAGTTTGGGTTTAGGCGGAACAGGGGAACACGGGATGCTATTTTAACTCTGAGAGTGATAATGGAGAAAACAATAGAAAAAGGGGAAAGCGTGTATATAGGGTTTGTAGATCTGGAAAAAGCATTCGACAATGAAAAATGGAAAAAAATGTTCGAAATACTCAAAATGATTGGAATAAGTTATAGGGATAGACGAATAGTACATAGCTTATACAAAGAGCAAACAGCAGTAAAAGAAGTAGAGCTGGAACGTAGAGAAGTAAACATTTGGAAAGGAGTGAGATAGGGATGTGCCCTATCCCCATTGATTTTTAACTTGTACATAGAAGAGGCAATGAATACTGTCAAATGCGGGAAGACATTTGGAATTACTATGCAGGGACAAAAAATTGATATGCTTGGATTTGCAGATGATATAGCGGTATTAGCGTCTAGCAAGGAAGAGTTAGAAGCTGCTCTTAATGAAATGGAAACGGTTCTAACAGAGAGATACGGTATGAAAATTAACAAAACTAAAACTATAGTTCTAGTATGCAAAGGTGGGGAAAATAAATCAAAAACAAGAATACAAGTATGTAACACGAACTTACAAGAGGTTAAGGATTTCTGCTACCTAGGAAGCCAAATAACGCAAGATGGGAAAAGCACTAAAGATATAAAACAAAGATTAGCACAATGTCGTGCTACATTTAACAAGAAAAAGCAATTACTGTGCTCAAAGACCACAAACATAGAAACAAGGAAAGGATTGCTTAAAACATATGTGTGGACCACAGCACTGTACAGCTGTGAAGCCTGGACAGTAGGAGAAGCGGACAAGAAAAAGGTAGAAACCTTTGAAATGTGGTGCCACAGATGTATGATGAAGATATCATGGACAGACAAAGTTAAGAACCAAGAGGTACTAAAAATAGTAGGGGAAAAAAGAAATATGTGGAAAAAGGTAAAAAAATTGGAGAGATAGGATGATAGGCCACATACTACGGCATGAGGGAATAGTGCGGAATATATTAGAAGCAGAGATAGGAAAAAAAAGAAGAAGAGGCAGACCTAGGTTAGACTACTGCACACAGATAGTAAAAAATGTAGGCTGTAGGGGTTTCAGGGAAATGTGTAGGCTAGCCCAAAATAGAAATCAATGGAGGTACGCATCCAACCAATCCCAAGATGGATAAACTAAAATAACTGTGCTTAAACATGATGATTATTATAAGTAACTACAAGAAGTGGTTGGGCAATATTCTCGAATAATGTTAAGTGTGGGAAAGTATTTACTGGAAAACTATTATTTCGGCAAATGTCTAAGTGTTGGGGGATCTTGGTAGCCACAGGTTGCTTAACCCCCTTCACTGAATCTCGGTGAAATAGGGCATAAAATTAGAAAAAAATAGAAGGGGAACGAGCTGCATACACATGCTGTGTGAGAATTTTAGAGAACTATGTAGGCTAGCTCAGAATATAAATAAGTGCAGGTACGTGTCAAACCAGTTTTGAGACGGAAAACCTAATGACGAAAAAATAAGCGCAGATAAATCTGATGATTAGTATAAACAACTAGTTGTTGGTTGCGAAATATCTGCAACTAATGTTGACTGTGCGAAAAGATATATTCGAAAATATATTAAATCGGTAAATGGTTGTGTTGGGGGAACTTAGCAGCCACAAGCTGCTTACCCCCCTTCACAACCACTGAAGGTTGGAGAAATAGGGTATATAAATGTAAAACAATAAAAGGTGATCGAACTGCATCTAAAAAGAAAGAATAGCGTCAATGAGGAAAGACAACAAACATAGAACAAGAAGAAAATTGTTGAAAGCATATGTATGGAACACAGCACAGTATGCCTATGAAATACGGTCAGTTTGAAACGCAGACAGAAAAACGGTAGCAGCCTTTTGAAATGCTGTGCTTCAGATGTATGAGGACGATAGCATAGACAGACAAAGATAATAACAAATAGGTTATAGAAATAGTAGGAAAACAAGGATATCTGGGGAAAAAGAGAAATAGAAGGGTGGAATACGTTCTAAGGCATTTTTGGGGAATAGTATGGAATATATTACAAGCAGAGATAGGAAAAAAGAGGTAGATGTAGACCTAAATCAGATTTTATAGATGCAGACTGTGCAAATTTCAGGGAAATCTGTAGGTTATTTCAGAATAGGAAACAATGATGGTACGCGTCTAACCAGTTCCAGGACTGAAGACCTACTAATGACTAAAGACAGTTCGGAACTTTCATTAGTTTATATGCTGAAAGTTAATTTAAATTTGTTAATAGCTTTTGTTTTCGTTTTCTATAGTGAAGAGCAATATTCTTTAGGCCAATATTCTGATGCTTTCAATGATAGGTATTCATTTAATTTGTTTTGATATCCCTAAATGAGACTGATGGCTTGTAATTATTAGTTTACAATAAAAAGAAGTCAATACTCAAAATTTTATAAAGAATGCAGTTTTATTTTTTAATTTGTATTTTGTTTCACTTGGGTTTTTGATTTCATTTTTAGCTAAAGAGCTATTTACCTCAGTTAAATTGCATATTGATAGTCATTATTTTACTGACATACTTTTTACTAATTATTCTTAAATGATACTTGTTACGTTTATTTTTCAACATAAATTGAATACCCTTTTTCCCTGGTTAAGTTATTACCCGCTCGAATAAATTCCATTTCTATTCTTAAATTCTCCAAGCATACCCTATATAGTGAACGTGTTCAGAATAAGCCCGTTTTGAAATAATTTTCACTCAAATTCATTTTGCTTTTAAAACGAAAATTTATTCGATAAATTAAATAGTCAATACCTTGTTTTAGGTATCCGTTAATTTGTTAAACATTCCGATAACATATAATTGCTGTCTCTAATGTTTCACATCTAGGGACTTGTCGAAATAATGGATCCTACTATTATTTGATAACGTGTTTTCCAGTTTGTTAATCGCGCTTTGATAATGCAAGGATTGTAGTTCGAACTCGTGTTATTTGAACCAATTTTAATTTGATTCTGCAGCTTGTGCGTTGAAATATTTTCTATGTTACTTGTCCCAGTACTTCAAAAGCGATGCGCGTTTTTTTTGTTCGACAAGTAGGAGGTATCTTGCTTCTCTTAGCTGGAGGCCAAATTGGTTCTTTTTATGTAGGCCCAACTGTTCTTTGACACAGATAAACTGCCGTTGCCTGTAAATCGCTAATTTCGTCATGGTAACACAGTAAATAAATCCCGACGACCGTGGCGATGCGGTGCTGATTCACTGCCGATGGCGTGTAACCTAAGTATCCCGACACATACAGGTATACAACTTGTTTTGTGTATATCAAGAGAATATTCCTTATCAGCGTTTGGTGTAGTTACATGACACTGTAGGACTATTGTTTGTTTCTGCGAATCAATATTATCGCTCTACAGGTGTGATATACCATTGTTAAAAATGTTTGACAAAAGCTCCCACACGTTTATTCTGTTCGACTGATTAGTTTATTTTACAACAGGTATTATGTGCAATTTTAAAAACGCTTGACAAAAGCTCTCACATGTTTATTTTCTACTGATTAGTTTTATTTTGAATAAAATACGAGATGCGCGCTTCGTATCTAAAATACTAAATTGTTCGTATTACATAATTGTTTGCTGCGAAATATAATGCTTAATTTATTTTTTTTTGCTTGTTTGTACAGAATCCTTTATTTAATCTTATTGTTTGTAACATTTTTTGCCTCCACTCGTTGGATACAAGTGAAGCTTTTCGTGTTCGCGGCTAAGTCTGGGAATTACCCCAAGGGTGAGCAATGCGAAAGGGCGTGGGGATGGTATAAACTCTACAATAAGCTAATATAAAAAGAAAAGGGGGGATTGAGCGCCACTGTATCTATATGGATGATAACAAGAAATTCAATACTCCTATGAGAAGATACAGAAACTCATGGGATATAAGCACCATAAAAAACTTACAACTTAATGAACTAACACACCTGGAAACCTATGGAATATACTTACAACCTCTTCAATCTCGATGATCCTGAAAGAAAAAGTACACAACAAATTTTCTATTAAAAAGACACTGTTTGTGCTTTTTAATAAAAAAGCATACTAATAATTACGAGTGGATAATCTTGAAATTACCACACCAAAGATATTTGAATCAAAAATGAATACCTAGGGCAAATTATTTGTAGCATATCTGTGTTTTTTAAATTACTTCAGCATTCGTCTAATTTCATTATTCAAAAAATGTATTTACTTTAAAATATTCTTATTAAAATTAATTGTGCATGGAATAAAAAACTTGAGTCCAAAAATGAAATTTAATATAGTTTCTCTCTTTTCGTTTTTTTTTCGAATATGATTACAAATATGAAATAATAAAATTGAATTCTTTATAAATCTGTCTTGACATAACAAGACCTTAATTTTAATATCTCATAACAAGGTTTCTGATACCAAATGGACAGATCTGTTTATTGGTTTACATGTTTTTCACATTAGTTTAATTTATTTTTTTTTTTTAAATTTAAATCACGTACAGCTAACTTGGATAAATAAAATTTCAACTTATTCAAGTAGAATGACCTTATTAAAATTTGACATCTGTAATGAACTTTTTAAAAAACAGGAAGTGGACTTTAGAATCACAATATTTTAACACATGGATGCTCCGCGTGTCTTACAAAATTATTTTAATAGTATTTATTAACAATTATATTCCACGTTGTTCTTCGTGCACAAAATTTAGTATAATTAAACAACCTTCGATTACAATTTTATGTGAGCACTTTTCAAGTCTCACAAACATGACAAAAGAAAGGTTTGATACCTGTTTTTAATGAAGCTGTTACCCCTAGTTATCGAACTGTGATGCACATTTTCTGGAATCCGCTTACTAACTTGTTGCAACAAAACATCGAACAAAAGCTGTAATTTCTTAATAAGCGAACGTTGTCCCAATCTCTTTACATATATTTCTAGTTACTTCATGCGCGTTAACAAATACCGACTCGAACCATTTTAAGAAGAAACGTGGTCTAGTGCCTTGCCGGAGTAACAGGAATGAATTTTCCGTGTCCCAAGACGACCAGCCCTCCTGTCTCTATCTCGGCACGCCTATTCTGAGGCCCCACTTATGAAAAACTTGGGAGCCCATCTGTATATGATGCAGTCTGGACTACATTCTCAAATACAAATGGCTGACTTGGTTATTCGTTCCGAACAAGTAAATAACGGCTCATCTGCTTAGCGCATCAGCTCGTGACCGTATTCACGCAAGCGCTATCCTAATTTTAACGGCTGAAAGGATATAATCCGCCTGTAGATTAGGCAATACAAACGACTAGTTCCCTTTTAAATATGTTTTCTGAGTGTATATTATTATTAAATATTTCTGGGTAAAGCATTTAAGCTAATTAAACGGTCATGATTTCCTGTTCCCTTGTGGAATTGTTTCTTTCAGATATAACAGTATCAAATACAAGAATCAAATATCGCAGACTAAAATTGCACAGATGTGATTCTTCCAAAAATAGTGCTACAGAATACAGTGTGTCCAAATTTCGAGTCTCTACATTGTGATTTCAGTTATTATAAGAGATAGAAATTGGGTTAAATGGGGAAAGATTTGGAGGAATCCAGGCTAGTTTTGTATCCGTTTACAAAATTGGTGTAAGTTGTCTGGTTTTGGAGATATTCGAAGAAAACTAAAAATGGCGGATTTTGTTTTTTGATAATAAAACATGAATCATAAGTCGCACCATCACAAGACTTGCACATTATTGAGACACTTTTCTAAAAGGAGTATTTTAGCATAAACAGAATCATTCGACTGTCTTTTGTTTTCGAGGAAACGCCCACAACTTTTGTTTTTATTATGGCCGCCATTTTGAATATTAGGTGAATGTTATGCGCCTTAAAATTACCTTTTCAACGATATGCCACATGTCTATAAAAAATGCAAAACTATCCTAAATTTTAAAAATAACTAAATTTGTATGTTCTATAACGTTTGGTAATCCCAACAGGGCAAAAATTTGATTTCTACTTTCCAAACAGTAGTAGTAGTAGTAGTACCACATACATTTTGTTAAGTAGAACTCGTAAAATATTGGATATAAATCTTAAAATTAACTTAAACATAAAACTATAGCCTATCTTATCTAATTTAGGAACAAAATTAAATGTGACCGAAACAGCAAACTATCATCTAAATTCCTTCCCGTAGATGCTGAAAATGCTGTCCGTTTGCATCACGGCACATTCGACAATTAATTAAAACTTTCCGTACAACTCTGCTTAACGTGCGCCTATTTATAGAGTTAAGAATGTCACGGACTCTTTCCTGCAGTTCGTTTATATTATGAGGCGGTTCAAACTCATATACCTCATTTTTAGCAAAACCCCATAAATAAAAATCAAGTGGTGTAAGATCTGGTGATCTTGCCGGCCACATAATTGGTCCACTATTGCATATAATATTTTGGCCAAAATGTTCAGCTAAAGGGCGCTAACTTCTCGGGAATTGTGAGCTGGGCAACCATCTTGCTGAAACCATAGTTTTCGAAAATCATCATCATTTGGTACAAGTCCTCTAATAGCCGGAATTATTTGGTCTCTTAACAATTCCGTATATCTGGCGCCATTGAGGTTATTGACAAAATAAAAGGGTCCAATCAAATTATTACCTATAAAAGTATTAATTACATTGGTTAATTTACTAAAACATTTATATCATAATTAACTACTTAAGATACCACACCAAACGTTAAATCCATATCTAGTTTGAAATTTGCGTTGCGCCGTCAGATGATGATTTTCAGTGCTCCAGTGATGCGTGTTATGTTTATTGAACACCCCGCAATTGGTAAACCGCGTTTCGTCTGTCCATATTATCAATTCTGAAAATGCGATTCTTCCTCGCATTTTTGGATGTACCAATTACAAAACGCATTCGTCTGGCGAAATCTTCTCTTGAGGCCTTGGACAATAGTAGGTTTATAAGATGAAACTTTTCCTTTTTAAAATATTATGAACAGTTGATTTTGGAATATTAAGTTCACGGCTTACAGATCTTACGGATGTGGATGGATTTCGTGTTACCGCCTCAGTAATGCTTAGAACACGTTCCCTATTGTTTAAGTATTGTTCCCTAGTCTGTTCAACAGCACCATAATTCAGTAAATTCATTACAATTTTTCTGAAGTATGTTTTATGCGGTTGTCGTCTTTCTGGATACAATTCCAAATATCTGGCGGATGCCGTATCAGCGTTCCGAAACGATTGTAAATAAGTATTTAGCATATCAAACTTTTCCTCATTCGAAAACTTGTAGACATGTGCCATTTTTTAAATTAAAAATGCAGCACCACCGGCACCAAAACTTACAACACACACAAGTTTATCTCAATTTTAGAATTTGTTTGACATGTAACTGTAATTCAATGTTTGGTTTTGTCACATACCACCGGCTACTATTATAAAACGATATCATTTTAACTCTAGTACCACCATAATTAATAATTTGTGACAAATGCTGTTTGTGTGCATTATAAAATGTGTATTGTACTTTTCATAAAGTAGAAATCAAATTTTTGCTCTGTTGGGATTACCAAACGTTAAAGAACATACAAATTTAGTTATTTTTAAAATTTAGGATAGTTTTGCATTTTTTTTATAGACATGTGGCATATCGTTGAAAAGGTAAATTTAAGGCGCATAACATTCACCTAATATTCAAAATGGCGGCCATAAGAAAAACAAAAGTTGTGGGCGTTTCCTCGAAAACAAAAGACAGTCGAATGATTCTGTTCATGCTAAAATACTCCTTTTAGAAAAGTGTCTTAATAATGTGCAAGTCTTGTGATGGTGCGACTTATGATTCATGTTTTATTATCAAAAAACAAAATCCGCCATTTTTAGTTTTCTTCGAATATCTCCAAAACCAGACAACTTACACCAATTTTGTAAACGGATACAAAACTAGCCTGGATTCCTCCAAATCTTTCCCCATTTAACCCAATTTCTATCTCTTATAATAACTGAAATCACAATGTAGAGACTCGAAATTTGGACACACTGTATATATTCGTTACATGTTAATAGATAATCGTGGGCGATGTGTTTTTTTTGGTATTTAGGTGAATTCCCCCCACTCTCCGCGTTTGGTAGTTAGCCGGGTATTTACGTTTCTTCCGGCTACGTCTAGGTACGCAGCATACGGTAAGATTTTCATTATGAGTCATTAATTATAAGAATTAGCAAAGCAATAATTGCATTTTAAAACTGCCTTGCTATTCCTTAATAAAGTGTTCCAGTAAAACTAATACATATGTTTTATTGTATTATAAATTTACCTTTTATTTCTAATAAGTAGTAGGTTGTCACTTACTTGTCACTACTCTGTCCGTAGTATCACTCCCCTAATTAAACATTTTCCCCTGCTACAAATAAAACTTAAAAAAATAGTAATACCTTCTGGCACTATCAACACCATAACATAATATTAGCTAAACTTGTTATATAATTAAAATTACATTAAATTGAACACATTTTCTTAGGAGACACCTAATACCCTTTTATCGCATAATCACCCATGGAGCAATTGCACCGCCTATAAATAAACAGCATTGTTCCTATCAAAGTACTTTACATTACACAAAGAAAAACTACCAAATATGATTCAGATTGCGAGATTTACATAATAACAGAAGTATTGTACGTTAAGCGGTCTACGACGTTTCGGCGCAGCCGTTTGGGCGCGGCAATTTCGGCGCAGCTGATTCGGCGCAGGGACGTATCGGCGCAAGGGCGTTTCTGCGCAGGGACGTTTTAGCGCTTCCAATAAAATGTGGGTGAAGTGACATCATCCAATACATATCCGTTGTTACCTTTAAGCGGCGTTTGAAAACAGTTTTTACATAAACTAATAAGTCCTGCAAATTTGGGTTTTTATTATTTTGTCTATTTATTGCACACACATTCCAAATATTAATTAAAACCAAAACCCTACATAAACCTATTAGGAAATTTTTTAATTGAATAATTTTAAAATGCAAAAGGTAGTTTTTGCTACATTTATTAAAATATTTGCTATATTTCCTATTCCAGGAAATAGTTTTAATGACTATTGATGTATTGAAAGTGGAAGGTTGTACTTTAAGCTCTCACGCGTTGCTAATTTTTAAAATAAAATAAATTGGATGTCAATCTTTTTTTTCTCATTATTTCTCATACCCACTTTTTTTGCTTTAACCTTGCTGTTTACTAGTGTTGGCACCATTGTCGAGCATAATTTGAGTTTACCTTACAAATTAAAACTAAACCTTAAAACTACAGTCTTCAACGAGGAATGGGACAATTGAATATCTTTGAAAAGAATAAAGACGTTGGGTTTTAAAAAAAGTCTGTGTAAAATGGGACGTCTGATGGGTCGCCATTTACCTATACAAGAATTTTAGTTAACATTAGCCATCGCCACTTGGCGCTATCTAACTCTGAATTTTTAAACTGAATGGGATAATTTTCTTGCATTTTTGATTTTGATAGCATTATTGTATTAACTTTTATTATTACGTGTGGTAACCTATCTTTTATGATTAGAGAAAAAATACTGTTGAGGATTTTAACATAATAAGTATTCAAATTTATTGAAAGAAAGGGACATGAAGCACAATAAAAAAATTAAAACTAAACAAAATAAAACAAACACTATACTTGGTTTCAGTGCAGCCGATTCGGTGCTACCGTTCCGGCGCAACTGATTCGGCGCCAAAACATATTGAGGCAAAGACGTTTCGGCGCAGAGACGTTTAAGCAAAGGGACACTTTGGCACAATGACGTTTCAGTTATAGGACGTCTCGGCGTCATTTCTTGTTCTTTGTAGTGATACATTTTGACTGCTAACTTACGTTGAAATAGTATATTACATTACTAGCGTGGAAAGTGACCCATTTCACACGAGTGGAAGAGTATTGTCGCACGAGGCGTAAGCCGAGTGCGACTATTCCACGAGTGTGAAATGTCACTTTCCACGCGAGTACTGTACACTATTTTTCCGACGACCACCACTAAAAACAATTACGAAATAGTTATTTTTATGCTTATTTGCAATAAATGTGTACGCAATAATGCAAGACACACAGACATTTATAAAATTTATTTGACGTTTTGATGTTGAAAATTCGAACACCTACTTTGTTTCTATAAAATCCGCGAATCTGTTGCTTTTAGCGTATGCATTCTCAATTTGTATTGAAGAAATAATTTCAATTACAAACTAATATGAGTAATTACATCTTTAAGTAAAACGGAAACTGTCAGTATCGATTTAACTATGGGTATTTTAAACTGTTATTAGCCAAAACGAAACGAATGAATGCAAAAAGGTAGAAACCGGTAGTCGTTTGGGTTGCCTAAGTAACTAGCATACTAACATCAGTCATATCACTCTAGAGTTGAAAAGTATTTCAACACTAGAGTGATATGTACTTTTGCACTTTAGAGTGATATACTTTACTTTCTACATAAATAAGTAGTGTGTAATCTGTTGTTTTCACAAGTGGTCGTCGGAAAACGCTATTTCCGTTTAATTCCTTTGTCTTAGTAGTAAAACATTTTGGCTTCTAACCTAGGTTGAAACCTCAACACTATTTTCGCACATATACCCTTTTGACTCTTGTCACAGTAGAAAAACATTTTGACTACTAACCTAAATTGAGATCTCAACTCTATTTTCGCCTTAACATTATTTTCGCACATGCCCCGAATCGATCATTTTCTCTTAGTAGTAAAACCTTTCGACTTCTAGCATAAGCTGAAACCTAACACTATTTTCGCCTCAACTCTATCTACACACATGTACCCTTTCAACAATTTTGTCTTAGTAGTAAAACAATTTACTGCTAACCTAAGTTGAAACCTCAGCAATATTTTTGCCTCCACACTATCCTCGCACATGTACACTTTCGATTATTATGTCTTAGTAGTAAAATATTTCTACTACTAACTTAAGTTGAACCCTCAACTCTATTTTTGCCTCAACACTGTTTGCGCCACAACACTACAGATATGAACAATATTGCCATATGGACAAATAGCAAGCAATTTTGCTCGTCGAAACATTTCTACGTTGAAACGTCCCTACGCCAAAACGGCCTGCGCTGAAACGTCCCTGCGCCGAAATGTACCGGCGCCGAAACAAATGTCCCTTTGCCGAAACGTCCCTACGCCGAAACAACCACACCGAATCATCATCTCTTATCTGCCTACTGCCACAGCTCAGTGCAGCGATATCTGCGAATCAACGGTGTTCAAATTTCTAACTATTCCTTAGAGCAATTAAAACATTGCTCCATTCGGGATGTGTATGATATTGCTAAACATTCGTATCCCGCATGCTAGTGCAATTAGGTTTCGTTGACAGTATCTCACGGCACGTTGGAGCATCGCTGAAGGTTACTCCTAATCAGTTTTTGATGTTTCGTTTACCTATTTTGCGTGCGTTTGTTTGTTTGAGTTTTTTAACTTTATTGTGCTAAGCACGTCATAAAAAATATTTTTGTATTCAAAACTAGTGTATTGTTTTATATACATACGCTGCTGTGCGAACCAAAAACAAACAAAACGAAAAACTTTCTAATTACTTATTGGTGGAGTTTACCAATTTACTATTAAAATAAAATATGATTATAAACTTTTCAAAGAAGTGTCACAACTTTATACGAAGGTCGTTTTTGATTTCCTTACAAGCGAACCACTATATGGCCCTATTCGAATGTACCATTACTATTCTCGTAAAACTTGACATACGTTATTGTATTAAGTAAACACAGGAATAGCTTAGAACTTGGCTAATCAACTTGTTTATATTGTTTACGGTATTTAAATAAAACCAATTTGTCAAAAAATTCAAGTTTCACGTGAGGGTTTTTGTGAATGATTTTTTGCTATTTTAGTAAAGGTTTACCTCAACAGCAATTCAGGGACTTCTTTGTCCAACTTTTGGTAATGAAGCACTCTCAGGAATATCTGTTTATGATTAATTTGCAGAATTTCGTAATAAACATGCATCACCCAAGGTGGTTTTGTGAAGGTTGTACAAAATTGGTTCTTATTCCAACAAAACATCGATGCTGTGCTCAACCTAATTGGAAAAGATCGGAATGTGAACTCCAGTGAGATAAAGGCATCCTTAGGCATATTGGTAATTTCAATACATTTAGTTTTGTATGAACATTTAGTTGTGAAAATGATCTGTTTCTGAGGGATTTCGTATAATTTGACTGAAGCTAAAATATGCTTCCATTTGGTTAAAGAAATTGTCAGAAAATTTGACCGAGCAACTGCACAATCCGTTTTAATAGATAACGAAGGTTAGATATATTTGTATGAACCAAAACCTAAGTAACAAAAGTTGTTTGTTAACGAAGCACTTCCAACAAAATGGCCGCTTGTTCTTTCTATTGTACTGGTTGTCGCAATAATATTTTTAGATGATTGAGCCAGCCAAAACAGAATAGTATACAATAACTTTTTTGTTAAAAGTCATTGACAGAGTCAGAAGAACCAACCGATAACTTCCATCATTCCTTAGCAAAACGTCAAATAGCACTCAGCACATCAAACAATTTGATAGCTTGAAGAACTAATGACTTCTCTGCGTGACTTCTTTATATTGCTGAATGCCTGGACAGTAATTTTTGTAATCTCCAGCAGCTGATGAAACACTCAAAAATCATGTTTTTGAAATATCAACTTCCAAGTGGAAATCAAGTGTCGAGAATTGATTTGAACGTTCGCAAAGGTCTATAAACTTCAATAATGAATGTTTTGAAAAGCAATAAAATAGTATGTAAAACTAGTTTTTATTAAGACTTAAAAAAGGAACTTACTAAAAGATAAATACAAAGCCATTCATATAATTGTCACCAAATATTTATCGACTAAGTTTCAAAAAGGATCTCTGGAAAAGTTTTATTAGTTGTTCTTTCATCAAAGCTTTACCAAAAGCTTATAAAACACTGATCAAAATCTTTATAAGTTCCTGAATAATTCTTTGAATTTTATTGAAATTAACTCTTGAAACTTTTCAAGTATTTTGAATACCTGCTTGCTGCTTCCAAGTATGTGAAGGTACTAACGTTCCACACAAAAGTGTACTTAACGTCTTTAGTAAACTGTTCAGGAGATATATATCGTTAAACTGCAGACAAGTATACGCGACGTTTTCGTTCTACACAAAATGATAATTTAATTGAATACAAGTTTAAGTTAAAGTAATGTAACGTTTCATCCACCCCCGTATTTCGTTTTAAGCACAATTGAATTGAATAAAGTTTCTTTAATTGCAGTTTTAATGTTTTTTTTTGTGGTGCGTTTGAATAATGTTGTAACGAAAAGTAAATACAGTTCTTTATTTTTAAACTGGTTACACTAATTTCTTCAACAACTCACAGTACTATAAAATTTTTAAAACGCACAACGATTTACTTTCTGAGCTTGAACTAACAATACAAATATAACCTTTTTGTACGTACGTTATAGAACTCGCGTTTTTTAAAATTATTTTCCGTTCATAAAGTATGTGATTACTGAATCGATCAAAATGCGTTAAAAAATGTGTCCTACCGGTTCATTTTTTTACGCTTTTGAGTAAAAGAAGAAGTCGTAGCGTTACATTTTTAACGCAATTAAAAATGTTTGTGCAAACGTAATGTGCTTTGAATGCTTCGCTCTATGTCATCAATTAATCATCTAAACTACCAAAACTGTTCTTAAACGATTTGAGATAGCTACCCGTTATCCCGTTAATAAAAGTAGAGTGATGGATATGATAGTGATGAGTGATTTATCTGCCCACTCGAAGATGTAGTTCAAGCGACAAATGCAGTTACAATGAATCTTTTGCCTGAAAAATCCAAAGAGCAGTATTTAAAAGAATATAATTTTATCGAATTTATTTATCTACGGACGTAAAAAAAATTTTGTATGAAACTCTTGAGTAAAGTAACTTTTTCCACTCGTAGGAATTGCCGCACTTACCTTCGGCTCGTACGGTCAAATTTTCCTACTCGTGAAAAAAGTATTACTTTACTCACTTGTTGCATAAATAACTATTAATCTTCTTAAACTACGATTTTATATTCTTAATTAACTTATTCTCGAAGCTCTGCAATCAATTTATAGACGAAGCACTTATTATTATAATTAATTTATATAGAATAGGGCAATTTATGTCAACAGTAAATTAATTATGTCACATACTTTGAAGCTCTAAACAACAGCATAAAGCTTTACTTTGACACTCGGGTATTACAATCAGAGCCGCAATTAGAACTATCTTTCAGAATCCCTTAACGTTAATTTATACCCGATCCAATTGTTTTAAATTAATCTACAATAACTCAGAGTATGCAAATGATCTTCTGGAGATTTCTAATTGTGATCTTTAATAACTTTTCGAATATATCTCTCGTAATCTTTATGGCCCTTAATTGAAAAACCTTGTACCTGTCAATCAAGTGATCTCGCACAGTAAGACTTGTCAGTCATCAGACATTTTTTGAAGATGTCACGTCACAAGGTGCACACCAATTATCTTTTGTGCATTCAACCCTTCATCTGAATTCTAATGTAATCGTAGGTAGACTGAGTGGCGTCACATTGCGCCCTCCCGCCAATTAAAGTTGTTCTATCCCGAAACACACTGTACCCGGACGTTGGAAATCCCTGTGGCGGTAAGGGCAATCGAAACCATGTCTGCAGTTCCCATATTGGTAGAAGTAGCAATCAACACTTTTTATAGTACCCACACACCAAAATCTGAACCCTGGTTTTCTGGAACAGTATCTCTAATATATTTCGTACCACCCACCAATCCAACCCATCGAATCCACAACCGACTCTGAGTATGGCCAACTTTTTCTCTTCAAATTCGACCATCTGACCCTTGAGGTCTACTAACGCCTTACACAGATCTTGGTAATTCGGTTTATCAAAAGGCTGCTGTTTGGTAACCAAATAGTAGTTGCCCTGATATCGGTTCATTAGCCGTATTGTCTTTCCACCTTCTGCTTGTTGTCGGTCAAGTTGATCAAGACCACGAAATTTATTTTTTCACATTTTCGCTTACGCCGATGACGTAGCTTTGCTTATCCACTGCAACTCCCGTGCCTCTATAGAATCCACCGCTGCCGTCCTAATTAATTCAATTGAATCCTGATCCTCTTTAAACAGACAACCACTCTCCCATTCTAAAGCAAAAATGCTCCTGCTCAAAAGTTACCTCAGACCAAATCGAAGTCCTCAGATTCACATCCTTAACACACCAATTCCTCTCTCAACAACAACCCCCTACCTTGGACTCCACATTGACACACGCCTAAAAATGAACTTCCATTTCTCCAAACTTTGAACCAAAACACAAATCAGACTCCATAACCTACTTTACGCTCTCCCAAATTCAGTCCACCTCACCAATCTAACACAAAGAGTAATCATTAACCACATCATAATCCCAATCATCAGATATGCAGTAGATTCTTGGGTTCCGCTTACACCCTCTCCTCCACACGTACGCTCAACACCATCATAAAAGCTTTCCTACTCTACACCTCAAGAGCGTACAGAACCACCTCCACAGCGTCCTTGTATCCCCTGATTCAAATCCCTTCGATCGAAATCCAACTAAACTCCTTACTCCAAATCCGAAACCTCAAACATAACCCACTAATCATCCTACACGACAGAACACTTCACTATGACGAATACCGTACTCTCCCCAAAACTGACATAAAATACAGAATACATAACTCCCTACTCCATTCCTGGCAAGATCTTTGGTCCCACTCCACCACCAGCAGATATACGTTTGATATCTTTCCTGACATCACAAACATCCCTCCACATAGTCCTTTCTCTAATCCTCCTACAATGCAATTTCTGTCCGGCCATGGTAACTTCCGTAATAAACTTCATCAATTCCATTTAACTCCTTCACCTCACTGTCCTAGCAACAATCAATTTCTAGAAACCCCACAACACTTGATGTACTCTGCCCCCTAACCTCTCTACTACAAATCAACCTCAAGCAATCTACAAACTTTGACCCGTTCCAAGAAGGAAGCATAAATGTCTGAAACTAAAAGGCGTCGACGGTAATGGGCGGAAATCAACTTGCACGGATTCTGTCCCGGAAACCATCATCTACATCGCATGGTCTAAGTTTGCGGACAGCATATACGTATATGGGCAATTTGAAGGCAAGACTGTGAAATTCCTGGTTGATACCGGAGTCACTAGGACATTTGTTAATACGGATGTAGTGCGCGACCAAGTGTTACCCGCGACGGTGCGTATTCGAACCGTGGCTGGTGAAAAATTCAAACTCACAGATTCCTAGATGTACAAATTGCAGTTGGGAGCAAGACATTTGACCATCGGGTAGTAATAGAGAACATCGCCGAAGAAGTTATCTTAGTAATGAATATTTTAAAAAAATATGGATTCCATGTAGATATGAAAGCGGCTGTCTTGAGAGTAGGGAAGAAAAAACTGCCGTTTTGCAAAACAGACGACGTGTCTGCACATGTATGTTTGGCCGACGACGTTGTACTACTTAGAAGGATAAAGTGTGTTGATGGGCCGCTTAGATGTTGCTCTCCAGGTAGGTTTTGTGCGCGCTATTGAACCGATTAGTAGCAATTCCCTCGATAAGGGCGTGTTTGTGTGGTAGGCTCTGAACAAGTGACAAAATGTGTTCTTGCTAGTATCTTTAACGTTAATGACTACGATATCGCACTGAAAGAAAAGAACACAACGATTGGGTGGAATTCTTCGGTCGTTTACATGGCGAGGTGTGCCGGTGTTGAGAAGAAACTACCCACCACTGAGAGTTTCGCGAAGTTATTCGACGAGTTGACGAAACTGTGCTAGCATCTTGAACAACAACTGACTGGACTTAATAACTTGATCTGACGACGATCAATTAGGAAAGACCTTACATGTGATTTTCCAATGCTACACCCGAAGGTACTACATTGGCCAGGAAGCGAGTTTTTTACCCGAAAAATTTTGAATTTTGTCGAACCCATGGTGTGCCAAGCAAGGTAGGGATCTTTAACGTGTGTGACAACACTCACACATGAGACCTCTATTTTACCTCTCATCCGCCGAGAGCGTATTTTTGTGTAAAATGCTCGCCTAACATTTTTCAAGCGGACCGTGTCGGGATTCAAACCCGGGAACTTGGGCGAATTAAGAAAGACCGCATGCATGGAGTCGATACTGGGGATGACCGGTAAATAAAACAGCAGCCGAGACGACTTCTATTGGCCAAACGCGAAAGTGCCGAGAAAATGATTGGAGATGCAATGGGTGATTGAGCACTCTGACTACCTTTGGGCATCGCCTCTTGTGCTTCTTAAGAAGAATGTAACAAGATTTTGTGTGGACTACAGGCGATTAAATGACGTGACCAAAAAAGACAGCTACCCACTTCCAGGGATTGATGATACCCTAGATACACTTGCAGGGTAGCAATGGTTCTCAATTTTGGATTTGAAGTGTGGTTACTGGCAAATGGACATGGAACCCAAAGATCAAGAAAAGACTGTTTTCACTGGCCTGTGGCAATTTACAGCCATACTATTTGGACATACTCCCTGTATGTTTGTTGTGGTTTGTTTAGTATTCTTCTTAATCTTCTTTGGGGATTAAACCACTCATAGTTTTTAAAATTATCTTTATTAACGTTTCGATCCATGACCTAGGATCGTTTTCAAAATAATTTTTAAAATTATCTTTATTAACGTTTCGATCCATGACGATCCTAGGTCATGGATCGAAACGTTAATAAAGATAATTTTAAAAACTATGAGTGGTTTAATCCCCAAAGAAGATTAAGAAGAATACTATTTGGACTCTGCAACGTTCCTGCCACCTTCGTGCATTTAATGAACATCTTGCGTGGACCATTGTATAAAGCGTGTCTGGTATATTTAGATGGCGTAATCGTGATTGGTAAGTTGTTTGGGGCACATTTGGGAAATTTAGGAGAGGTGTTTCAAAGACTCATAGAAGCTAATCGGAAGCTGGGTCCAAAGTAGTGTCACCTACGATGGCAGGAGAGACCCGGAAGAGGTTAAGGCATTGCAAGAGTAGCCGACAACAAAAGACAAGTATTAGTTACCCAGCTTTCTGGAGCTTGTGCACTTACTATAGAACATTCGGTTTCAAGTTGGCGAATATAGCCAAACTCTTGACCAAGCTGTTCGAAAATGGGCGTGATTATGTTTAGAATTAAGATTGCTAAAGTGTGTTCCAACAACGAAGACATCAATTGTCAACAGCTCTAATTTTAAGTTATACTCGCTCGGAAGGCAAATTCATATTGGATACAGACGCTAGCAATGTCCTCATCGGAAATGTACTATCCTAGACGCAAGACAGGCTAGAGAAAGTAATTGGTTACTATAGCAAGGTGCTCTCGAAACCGGAAGGAAATTATTGCGTTCCTAAAAGGAACTATTAGCAATGGTGAAATCCGTAGAACATTCTTATAAGTACATCTACGGGAGAACATATTTTCTTAGAACCGATCTACGCCACCCTTAAGTGGCTATTACAGTTTATAAGCCCCCGTAGGGCAAGTCGGGGATGGATAGAAAATCTGCATGCTGTATGAGTCATCGTAATGCGGATGCGTTTTCGAGACGCCTTCGCCCCAAAGATTGTAGCCATTGCTTACGTTTAGAAACAAAGCGTGATCTACGGTCGGACTACCGTAGGCGTCGCCGTGGATCAATGTAGTAAGCGTAAGACTACGGATCCCAAGGTCCCGGGTTCAAATCCCGACACGGCCGACTACTTGAAAAATGGCAGGTGAGCATTTTTCACAAAAATTACGCCCTCGTTCGGATGAGAGGTTAAATGGAGGTCCCGTGTGTGAGTGTTGTCACGCACGTTAAAGATCCCTACCTTGCCTGGAACGGCAAGGGTTCGGCAAAATTCTAAATTTCCAGGCAACAAAAAACTCGCCTCCTGGCCAATGTAGTACCTACGGGTGGAGCATTGGAAATGTAAATGAACGGTCGGACTACCGTGATCAGTGACGTTTGGCATCCTCTACTGATGCAAGCGAAACAGGAGAATAACAAAGAATCAGGTGTCATTCTGGGTTGGAAAGCAAGAGGAGAACGTTTGCCCTGGCAGAATATTAGCCAATTGAGTAACACCCTGAAGTCGTACTGGGCATAATGGGTACCCTGAAACTAGAGAATAGGATCTTGTTGCGACCCTTGGAGAATGGAGACGGATCTGCGAGTACGCTTCAAGTGGTGGTTACTAGAAGCCGAGTGTCGGAGGTTTTTGGACACCTACATAATAGAACCTCGAAAAGACACTTTGGTGATAAGAAGACTCTGAAGAAAATCCAAGCAAGATTTTACTGAATAGGCTACAAGGACGATATAAAAAAGTGGTGTAAAAAAGTGTTAGCTATGCGCACCATTGGAAAACCGCTAGGCTCCAATGAGGCAATACTACGTGGCGAGCTCCTTTGAGAAAATGGCAATTGGTATTGCCGGTCCATTCTCTGAGATCGACTTTGCGAATAAGTACATCTTTGCAGCCATGGACTATTTTACGAAGTGGACCGAAGAGTATGCCATACTAAACCAAGAAACTGCAACCGTCACTGACGTGCTAGTAGAGGAGATGTTCTGTCGTTTAGCGTTCCTATGGAGTTGACGCCGATCACGGAAGAAATTTTAAGTCAGCGTTATTGCATGAAGTTTGCCGGTTGCTGAGTATGAAGAAGTTCCGAATAACACAATTTCACCCGCAATCGATTGGTATGGTAGAACGCATTAACCGCACCTTGGATAAGTACCTTTCCAAGGTGGTCGCCTAACATCAAAGAGACTGGGATTAATATATGCATCTATATTTATCAACCTATCGGTCTTGGGTTGATAAGAACACCATACAGACATCTGCATGTGCTATGCTGAGACGCGAGATACGTCTGCCTTATGATCTTGAGTGTGTGTGTGTAAGCCTGGAGATAACATCGTGGGCAAGAGCTACGTCGAAAAGCTCAAACGCAAGATTCGCGACGTCCATGGTGACGTTAGGAGAAATATCTAGAACGTATGCGATAGAATGAAGGCTAGATATGGCATAAAGCCACAGGAGTCTGGCTTTTAAGAGGATGGTCGTCAAAGTTACAAATACTTTGAGAGAGTCCGTAGGCAGTCGTAAAAGGATCAACGACGTATTGGGGATTTATAAGCACAAAAAAAAGTGGTGCATGTTAATAGTTTAGCACCCTATGTTAATCATTACGCCGGTAATGCCGAAAAACGGCAAGCAGTCAGGTGAACAAACAGTTATGTTCATGGGGATGAACAATAGTCTGGATCGACCCATGACTGGTTTTGTCTCTGTACAGCGGCACAGGTAAAGCGAGATTTGGACTTGCAGCAGAGACTCAAGGTGGTCTGTTCGTTGTGATCGGAATTCTCCCTTGCACATTGTGTAGCTGCGGACTTTAATATGTCCCGAGGACTTGCTCGGGTGTTTAAAAATAAATTTGGTGGTTTTGATTAACTTCGCCGACAACAACCAGAGGTTAGAAGGACCATACGGCTAAAAGACCGTTATCGGGGCATCTACTATTGACTAAGTAACAACCTTCTGGTAAATCGAACTACCAATATCTATAGAAGGCGTTAGTAGACCTCAAGGATCAGATGATCGAATTTGAAGACAAGCAGTTGGCCATACCTAAAATTGGTTGTGTTCGATGAGTTGAACTGGATGGTAGTATGAAATATGCTAGAGGTACTGTTCTAGAATACCGCGGTCTAGATCTTGGTGTGTGGTTACAATCCAAATGGTAGTGTACCTGCTATGAGAAGTGTTGATTGCTACACAAGAACTGCAGAAATGGTTTTGACTGTCTTTACGCCACAAAGACTCCTAACGCCCGGGGTAATGGAGTCATAGACAGAAAATTTTTAAGACGATGCCAATGTAGCGCCTTTTGGTCTAGCGTTGACCAGAATAATTCATCGGAACGTAAACTAAAGGTTTGAATACACAAAAGATAATTGGTGTGCACTCTGTCGCGTGACATCTTTAAGTATCTCATGATTGACTGGTTTTTCGGTGAAAGATCGCTCGATTGACAGGTGCAATGCTTTTACTTTTAAGGGCTATTAATATTACAATAGGTGTATTTGAGACGTCATTTAAAGTTCAGTAGGAAATCTCCAAAAGCTAATTTGCATTACTTGTAGATACTGGAGTTTTCGAGAAAAATTAAAACTTATAAAAATTTGCAGGCATAGTTAAAGTAGTCAGTTCTAATTACAGCTTCGATAATAAATCACGATGTTAGTTCCAACTGAAATTAATTTCTAATGTAAAGCTTCTATTACGATATGCTTTAGCCTAAAAAGATGTGATTGATGTAAATGTTCATATACATTGTTATAGTGGTTAGATGAATTAATTGTAGTGCATTGAGATTAAGTTAATTTAGAAGATATTATTGTAGTGTTAAGAAGATAATACTTGTACTGTTAGTGATTAGTTCTAATAACGAATTATTGTGAAAGATTTTAGAAACTTTACTGTAACCACGAGTTATTGAGAGGGCTTACTTAATCAGTTTGTAAATAAAGAACTCTTATTGTTACGTCATCATCGAACATTTATTGGTATTGGTGACAATAAATACTATTCGTGCGGATATCCTACAGTTTTAGTGAAACATTTGATACCGGCAGTGGAAGTGCGTGAAGACAGTCGTACGCGAACCGTTGAAGAATACAGTTGTATCAGAGCTTTTGGAAGCGACACCATCACCCGAACGTGCGTGTTCTTGGTTGTCCGCGAAGCTTTTGTGTGTGAACTTTTATTGCCCCGAGCGGCACAGGCTTTAAGGTATTTATACCCTTCTTTAAGTAGTTTGTTGTAGTTGTTTTAGTTATTACATAACCGCTCCACTGCCATCGGTATTGCTACAAAAAGCAATTGGTCCTTCCCTATAATTAGCATATCTATATCACCTCATTCATCCCAAACAATCCACTTATTGTAAATAAACTTTTCGTTACAGTACTAACTTATTCCTATTCTTCAGCTTGCAATTCTTTCAAAAAGTTTTATATTCGAACTCGGTTTACGTAAGCAGCACAAACATCACGTTAACAGTTTATAACGTACGTGTTTAAAAGTTTCTGTAACTGGGCAGTTCTTAATATTCTATCGGAATTAACTCTTGAAACTTTTCAAGTACTTTCAGTTACTAGCTTACTGCTTCCTTTTATGTAAAAGTAATAATTTTCAACTCGAATGGGTACTCATAGTCGTTAACAAGCTGCAGCGGAAATACTTAGCAGTGCATTTTTCCAGACAAACATATGGCATAACTTTTCAGCACGGGTGATTAAGTTTATTGGTAGAAGATGCAAAATCACAGAAGTTTGTAATTGTATTATATATCATACTTATTTTTCGCTTTGCGGTCAATTGTACTAGGTAAATTTAATAATGACTTGAATGCCTTCTTATGTTGCACTTTAGAAACTTCTAATAACATATATTTATTATGGTGCAAAGGTCTGTTCAATTTTGTTTGTGTAAATGAAAGTGTGCCTTGACACGAAAAATTTCTGATATGTTCGAAACGGTGTTAAAGTTAAAATATCATAGCTATTTTGTAATAAGTACATCAATTACGTCTTTATGAGCGAGTCCTTTAATTTATTTGCCGATTGAGCGAGGCTAACACATATAGTACGAACTCAAAGTCTGTTTATTAACGAACTACATACATAGTTATATGTTCAATTCGGTCCATGTATATTAATTTTTAGACCATAGTTTTTAACGTTCAAAATGGTATTACAATCGAATATAATATATAGAAATTAAGGCAGTTTATAGTTATTTACTAAAAGCGTTATGTGGAAACGTGATTAAATTACCAGTATGGTTCTCGCAATTTTTTAATAGACATTGTCTTCTGCGTCATCAGACTGTTACGTTTATTTTCAGCATAAAGTGATTACAATAATTTTCAACTCAAATCCCGTTGACGTTAAAAACCAAAAATTAATTCAGTAAATTTAAATAACCCTTTCACGTCTTAATTCATTTATCTGTTTGTATTAATTCGATTCCTATTGTTAAATCCTTCCGCTAATTAATCATAAATACTCTTTCTAAGAATTCCTTAACGTAAAGTTTATGCTAAAATTAAATAGTCGATGACTGGTTCTAAGTATACGATAATTCGTTCGTATGTGTTTCCCATTGAAAGCTTCGCCGAATTAAAACCGCGTATTATCCCAATAAACCGTGTTTTTTCATTTTTACGCCTTAACAACAATATTACTTTGAGCTTTGATCCTTAGTTAAACGAAATGAATATTCACTTTATTCTCGAATCGCAAAACGAAAACATCTATTCTGGTTTTCTCCGTGTCATTTTCGCTATGAAAATTTCGCGCACGCAATGCGACGTGCTGTTTCGGGTGACCCTTAAAGCGACGATGAATGGTCGCCCCTTGTTGCCCCGTTATAAGAGACGGCAGCAATTCGAGGGTGAGTGTTTGAGCACCATTTCCTGATATGGGTTTTCTTGTACTGATTGAAACAGCCGATTTATAAGGTTCTTCTATTGCTAACTCAAATTTTGTAGGGGGTAAAACGATTCTCTTTATGTGAGATGATATTGACTGAAAATATTGTATTATATCCTGACCTTTTACTGGGATTATTTAATGAAAATAATATATTATATCCTGACCTGTTACAGGGTAAATTTTGTTAAAAATCACGACCTCGTAGATGTAGCTTTACATGTACAATGAGAATTCAGAGCTGCGGTTTGCAGGATTGTAATTTTCTTTTGGGGTAACTAACATAAGGAAGGGACCTAAAAACTACAGCTCGCCATTTCTTTGGTACTGATTTTTTTTTTGGTGTTCTACCTGATATATGTAACTTGTAAATATAAATTGTTTAATTGTTTTTGGTACTATTATGCTTTTGTTAATATTTTGTTTAATTATAGGTTTCTTTTTTGGTATGTGTTATGAGTGTAACAATTTTTCTTTATTTATTTCTTGCTTTTCTATACTTTGGTATATGTGTAGGTATTCTACCCCGCCCACTCGCCGATTGAGCCCGGTCAATTTTTTCCTTGTTTTACTGTTTGTTTTTGGACTACGTCGCTGAACGTAGCATAATTTCTGGCGCCCAACTTGGTGCACGAGTACTAGGTATTGGACTTACGGCGTTTACGCCGCCAGAAAGAAAACATAACGAGATCGGGAGCATTGTTTGTCCGGATGGTCAGGTTTCAGATTTTATTGTGTCAAATGGATTTGTGACCGGAAGGATCAGCAAGTTTATAGGTCCAGGGAGAAACGACTTTAGAAATGGAAAGAGGACCAATAAATCTAGGAGCAAGTTTGGCGTTAAAATGACGTGAAGCGTCGGACAGAGCGAAATTACGGCGCCAAACGGAATCGCTAGTTGATAAGAGACAGGACGACGGGGGAGATTATAGCGGCTAGCCTAGGCGCGGTAGCAGAAGCGGATTCCTGTTCAGGTTCCGATTCCGTGTCAAAAGTAAGCGAAGGAGGTTTATCAGAATCGACACTAGTAGTGTGTGCCGGGAAAGAAGTGGCTATCGGAGTTTTAGATAGCGTACCGGAAGGACAAAATTTTATGATTTTTTTATTAAAGGAGCCGCGCAGATTAGCTAAGGTTAGCAGTAATTGGTTATGGGCTTGGCGGTTCTCTTGCGTTGAAGACATTTTCGAACAGTGTGGTTCGGTATGTAACCAACCATAGGGAACTAATGCGTTTAAACGCAGGTGAAGATTTGTCCCCACAAAATGCAGCCAAAGCTTGTTTTAGTTCTTGAACAGGTGGCCGTAACCGCTGCCAGTTTGGAAGCGAAATCAGGCTCCACGGAAACAGGACTAAATCCTGGTTCCCATTCCATGCGGTACGCACTTTGTACGGACCTGCGTAGCTCGTCGACATTATCTTCGGGTTCAAAGCCTCGAAATGTTAGTTTGTATTGTAAGCTCAGTTTTTAACAACCGATTTACATGGATGCGCCAATGTGCCATGGTACACCAATTAATAAATGGTATTTTAAACGATTTGGTGACCCGTAGCACAGTTTAGAACCCACCACATCAAAAGGATGAGCGGTAGAACAGAAAAATTGGAAAAAAGAGAAAAAAACAACTCTAGACTTGATGGGGAGGACAAAATATACAGAGATGGAAGGAAGAAAAAAGAAAAATTTTGGGCGCCAGCGTTTTCAATGGACTAGGATTATTGGCTAAAACACAAGTCCAATAATCTGAAATTAATGAACCAATGATATTGAGTGATTAAGAAAGAGAACGAAATCGGAGTTCACGAAGATCGAACCCACACAGTAAATAAAAAAATGAAATTAAATACAAGTTCGAGCGTAAGGGACGAAAACATAAGTAGTATCAGGCCGACAAAAAGGATAAGGTAGTAACTTGTCCGCAAACAAAACAAATCAGAGCAAAAATTAACTAAAACGAACTCGGAGCCAAAACTAACTAAAATAAAACGAAGCCAAAGTTACATGGAACAAAATCGCAGCTCGTCAGGGCGTCAGAAATTATGCTACGTTCAGCGACGTAGTTTTCTTTTTCTTCCTTGTTTTATTTTTTCTCTCTCGTTTCTTTCATTCCAATTTCCTTTCCCTATCCTTTTGCTGGTCTTCCTCGTTGTCGATCCTTAATCCGTTTGTGTTTCTTCCATCCGCTCCTGTGGTGTGCTTCGTAGGCCCTTTTCCGTTTCTTTGAAAACTGCGACTTTTCGGGCCTACTAGCATTTCTTTTCTTTGGTTCCTTGGTTTTGATTACCACAGTTTGTAGTACATCGTTGCCTTTTACTAGCCCTTCCTCCTCTCTTCCTCTCGTTCTCCCACGTTGACCCCGTACATACTTGAGGCTTAACCTTCGGGTCCTGTTTTGGTCGGTACTGTTGGTTTTCTTCCTCGTTCCGTTTCTTCTTTGGAGGTTGATAACCTTTCCTGTTTTTCTGTTGAATAACAATCGTCCGTTGACGTCTCCGAAGTGCTGAGGCCGTTCCACCTTTGTCTTCCTTGATTACGTATTACCCGTCGTCCCTTCCTTCCTTCTCTTTTTTTTCTTCCCTTTTCTTCTTTCTCACCTTCTATTCTTGACCCTTCGAGCCGGATAGAAGTTTTTTTGTGCGTTTTGGTGGGTGGTTTTTTTGTTGGTGTTTTTATTTTCATAACGAGTTTTCTTTTAGTTTTCAAGCGAATTTTTATTTTCTTTTTTTCTTTCCTTTTTTCTTGGGGTTTTTTGCTGGTCCTGCCCACTTTACCTACTTTTATTTTTTTCCTTTTTTTCTTCTACCCTAACCTTTAATTTTGTTGGGGGGGATTTGTTACGTTTATTTTCAGCATAAAGTAATTGAAATAAGTTTCAACTCAAATCCTGTTGGCGTTAAAAACGAAAATTAATTCAGTAAATTTAAATAACCCTTTCACGTGTTAATTCATTTATCTGTTTGTATCAAATCCATTTCTATTGTTAAATCCTTCCGCTAATCACTCATAAATACTCTTTCTAAGAATTCCTTAACGTAAAGTTTATTCTAAAATTAAATAGGCGATAACTGGTTCTAAGTACCCGATAATTGGTTTGTATGTGTTTCCCATTGAAAGCTTCGCCGAATTAAAACCGCGTATTACCCCAATAAACCGTGTTTTTCCAGTTTTACGCCTTAACAACAATATTATTTTGAGCTCTGATCCTTAGAAAACGAGATGAATATTCACTTTATTCTCGAATAGACGAAAACATCTATTCTGGTTTTCTCCGTGTCGTTTCCGCTATGAAAATTTCGCACACGCAATACGGCGTGTTCTTTCAGGTGGCCTTTAAAGCCACGATGAATGGTCGCCCCTTGTTGTGGTGAGAGGGCCATCCAAGGCGAGATCACGCTCACTTTTTCTCTGCCCCGTTATTAGAGACGGCAGCAATTCGAGAGTGAGTGTTTAAGCACCATTTCCTGATATGGGTTTTCTGTACTGATTGAAACAGCCGATTTATAAGGTTCTTCTATTGCTAACTAAAATTTTGTAGGGGTAAAACGATTTTTTTTATGTGAGATGATATTGACTGAAAATATTGTATTATATTCTGACCTGTTACAGGGTAAATTTTGTTAAAAATCACGACCTCGTAGATGTAGTTTTAGATGTACAATGAGAATTCAAAGCTGAGGTTTGCAGGATTATAATTTTCTTTTGAGGTAACTAACATAAGGGAGGGACCTAAAGACTACAGCTCGCCATTTCTTTGGTTCTGATATTTTTTTGGTGTTCTACCTGATATATGTAACTTGTAAGTATAGACCGTTTAATTGTTTTTGGTACTATTATGCTTTTGTAAATATTTTGTTTAATTATAGGTTTCTTTTTTTGTTATGTGTTATGAGTGTGAGCAATTTTTCTTTATTTATTTCAGGCTTTTCTTTACTTTGGTATTTGTGTAGGTATTCTACCTCGTCCACTCGCCGATTGAGCCCGGTCAATTTCTTCCTTTTCTTCCTTGTTTTATTTTTTGTTTTTGGACTACGTCGCTGAACGTAGCATAATTTCTGGCTCCCAACGTGATGCACGAGTACTAGGTATTGGACTTACGGTGTTTACACCGCCAGAAGGAAAACAGCGCAAGATCGGGGGCGCTAGGATTGTTCAGATGGGCAAGTTTCAGATTTTTAACGTGCCAAATGTATTTGTGACCTGAAGGATCAGTAAGTTCGTAGGTCCAGGGAGAAACGACTTTAGAAATGGAAAGAAGACCAATAAATTTAGGATCAAGTTTGGAGTTAAAATAATGTGGAGCGGCGGACAGAGCGAAATTACGGCGCCAAACGGAATCGCCTAGGTGATAAGCGACAGGACGACGGCGGAGATTATACTGGATGTCCTAGCCCGGTAGCAGAAGCGGATTACTGTATAAGTTTCGATTCCGAGTCGGAAGTAAGCAAAGGAGGTTTATCGGAATCGACACTAGTAGCGTGTGCCGAGATAGAAGTGGCTATCGGAGTTTCGGATAGCGTAACAGTAGGACGAAATTTTTTGATCTTTTTTGTCAAAGGAGCCGCGGAAATTAGCTAAAGTTAGCAGTAATTGGTTATGCGCTTGGCGATTCTCCTGCGTTGGAAACATCCTCGAACGGCGGCGTTTGGTATGTAACCATAGGGAACTAAAGCGTTTAAACGTAGGTGAAGATTTGTCCCCACAAAGTGCAGCCAAGGCTTGTTTTAGTTCTTGAACAGCGGCCGTAACCCCTGCCAGTTCGGAAGCGAAGTCAGGCTCCACGAGAACAGGGCTAAATCCTGGTTCCCGTTTTATGTGGTACGCACTCTTTACGGACCTGCGTAACTCGTCGACATTATGCTCGGGATCAATGCCTCGAGATGCTAGTTCGTATTGTAACTCGGTTTTTCGCAACCGATTTACATGGATGCGCCAATAGGCCATGGACCAAGAAAAGGAACAACACATTAATAAATGGTATTTTAAACGATTTGGTGACCCGTAGCACAGTTTAGAACCCACCACGTCGTAAGGACGAGCAGTAGAACAGAAAAATCGGAGAAACAGAGAAAAACCAACTCTAGACTTGATTGGGAGGACAAAATATACAGAGAGGGAAGAAAGAAAAAAGAAAAATCTTGAGCGCCAGCGTTTTCAATGGAGTAGGATTATTGGCGAAAATACAAGTCCAATAATCTGAAATTAATCACCCAATAATATTGAGCGATTAAGAAAGAGAACGAAATCGGAATTCACGAAGATCGAACCCACACAATAAATAAAGAAAATAAAATAAATACAAGTTCGAGCATAAGGGACGAAAACATAAGTAGTATCAGGCCGAGAAAAAGGATGCGGTAGTAACTTGGACCGCAAACAAAAAAAATCAGAGCAAAAATAACTAAAACGAACTCGGAGCCAAAACTAACTAAAACAAAATTGAAGCCAATGTTACATGGAAGAAAATCGCAGCCCCACGTCAGGGCGTCAGAAATCGTGCTACGTTCAGCGACGTAGTTTTCCTTTCCTTCCTTGTTTTACTTTTTTCTCTCGTTCCTTTCGTTTTTACTTTCCTTTCCCTATCCTTTTGCAGGTCTTCCTCGTTGTTGGTCCTTAGTTCGCTTGTGTTTTTTCCATCCGCTTCTATGGTGTGCTTCGTATGCCCTTCTGCGTTTTTTTGAAAACTAAGATTTTGCCGACTTTTCGGGTCTACTAGCATTTCTTTTCTTTGGTTCTTCGGTTTTGATTACCACAGTTTGTAGTACATCGTTTCCTTTTACCAACCTTCCTCCTCTCTTCCTCTCGTTCTCCCTTGTCCACTTACATACCTGAACTTGACCTTTGGGTGCTGTTTGGTCGGCACTGTTGGTTTCTTCTTTGGAGGTTGATAACCTTTCCTGTTTTTCTGTTGAGCAACATCCGTCCGTTGACGACTCCGCAGTGCTGAGGCCGTTTTACCTTCGTTCCCCTTGATTACGTATTACCCGTCTTCTCTTCCTTCCTTCCTTTTTTTCTTCCCTTTTCTTCTTTCTCCTATTCTATTCTTGGCTTTCGTGCCAAATAAAAGCTTTTCCAATTTAATTATTCACTATGATATTAAAAAAAGGACATTCCTGCGTACAGTTACAATTTGGTGGAAAAGTATGACCTCTTAAAATACATAGTGTAGCAGCAGCTACTTTGAAACCAGTTAAACTTTTTACTAATTTGCCCAAGTACTGCCGCGCAATTTCTACAAAATCTCGCAGACATGCAGCTTTTGATTTGAAATTCATTAAATCTGAGGTCTAAAATGCTATAATAGAGGAAAGTTTTTTTGCCATATCGAGACCAGGTGTTAGTAGTATTGTCAGAGAATCACTGCGACGACATTGGTACAGATGTACAGTTGTGTCGATCTTTGAATTGCTTATCACCAGATACCTATTTCTGAAGAGGACAAACTGTATACAAAGTTTGAAGCATGTGGAAAGCTCTGCCAATTGACATGTGTTTCGTTTGTGGTAAGAAATGGTGTTACAGCATTCTGATGGGCGACTACTGGTATCATTTCTGAAGATCTTGAAGGAGTAGAGGCATATTTGGACGATTTATCTATCTGTGGCCGTAATCACGATAAACTTAACAAACATTTAGAAAAATTTATGATACACTTTGACCATAAACATAAAAAAAATGTTTTTTCCCATGATAGAGGTTCGCCTTCTGGGATATATAATTAGTCATAAATCTATAATACCTTATCCTGAACGCCTTCAACGTATCCGCGATCTCTTTGTTCCTTATGCCACTCGCATTTTTAGAATGGTACTTGCTATGTTATCACATTAAGCCCAATTTATTCTGAAACTTGCTGCAAAAATACAGGTACTTACCAGATGCTCTTTCCCTTTAAACTCTCACTCAATAAAAGCTTTTGAGAAACTTAAACTAGATATTTAAGATGCTGTTGTTCCATCGATTGGTAATCAAGCTACTTTCACTGTTGAAACCGATACTTCCGATTACGCTATCGCTGCTACACTATCTCAAAGCAATCGACCAGTCGCTTTCTTTTCAAGAACTTTTTCCAAATAAAAGCAGCATCTGTTTCAGCTTTCGAAGAGGCTTTAAAAAATTGAGGCATTATCTAATTGGTAAAAGTTTTCGGCTCATAACTGATCAGAGCTCAGTTTCTTATACGTTAGATAGAAATCACCTAGGAAAGATTAGGAATAAAAAATTATGCGATAAAGATTGGAATTTTCTTGTTGTAATCATGAGATAATTTATTAACCTTGAGACGAGAACATTTCAGCAGGTGCCTTATTACGAACATATTCGTCACAAATTGTGAAGAGTATATTTCAGTAACGTTTTTTACATGAACATTAATGCTATCCAGGAGAAACAAGGATGTACTATTGCGTGCGTAGTAAATAACTTTTTTTCTTGCTGGAGGATCTACGAAAAATAACATCCACTTGTCATATCTGTACTATAATTAAGTCACGATTTCACAAAAATGCTGGTCATATTGTTAAAACTACTCAGCCATTTGAAAGACTCGACATGAATTTCAAAAGACCATTTCCTTTTTCATCTAGAAGTCGATATCCTTTAATTCTGGTTGATGAATGTTCATGCTTTTCATTTACTTTTCCATGACAAGAGGTATCTGCCAACACTGTCATTTTAAAACTCAATGAACTGCTTTGCTTGTTTAGCACACCTGCATATCTACATTCAGATCAAGGTTCGAATTTTATGTCACACGAGTACATTTTCATTAGTAAAGAAGTTGCTACTAGTCCGACCACGCCTTACAATCCACAGGTAAAGTCAAAGTAAAGCACAACATTCCAAAAGGCTGCTACCGTTTTTCTGTGTGCTTTTCCTACTTCCCTTATTTCATAGACGTACTGTGCTGTGTTTCACACACATACTTTCAACGATTTCCTTCCTGTTTCTATGTTTGTTGTCTTTGAGCATAGCCACTGCTCTTTGTTGTCAGATGCAGTTCAGTTCCTCTAAAACAAATTTTTTTCTTTTTGGTTGGGGGTACCCATCGGGCTCCACGTTGGTCGCTGTGGATTATAAAATACAAAAGTAACTTTAAGTTTGCCTGTGAGTCGGACACTCCAGAAGAACTATATTTTTGACTTTGGACATCAACGAGGTGATCTTTATAGCGATCACTTCCCTTAGACTCACGATCTTCACAATATTCTCGGTTTAGTCTGGGAATTACTCCAAGGGTGAGCAATGAAATTGGGTGTGGATACAACGTAAACTCAATAATGAACGGGTATAAAAAGGAAAAAGGGAATTGAGCGCCACTGCATCTATATTGACAATAAAAAACAAAAGTATACTATGAGAAGATACAGAAACTCGCAGGGTATAAACATTATCAGAGAAACTTACAAGTTATATAAAACAACACATCTGGAAACCTCTTGAATGTATCTACTTCAGCTTCTATTGCGATGACCCTGAAAGAAAATGTCACACAACTAATTTTAATTAAAAAGACACAATTTGTGTCTTTCGGTAAAAGAGTACAACAGTACTTATAAACTAATCATCTTAAAATTACCTCACCAAAGGTATTTTACTTAAAAATGGATGTTGAGGTTCAATCACTTTTTCGTTTCTATAACTTGATACTGCTTCAACATTCGTCTAAATTCTATAGCTGTGATATCATTAAGTTTAACCATTCATGAAATAAAAAGACTTAAGATTTTGAACCATAAATATAATTTAAAAGTAATTTTTTCCTTTTCTATATAGTTACAGATATAATATTCAAAAATAAAATTGATTTCTGAAAGTTCATAGTTTTCACCTTGCTGAGTGACATTTTAGCTTTTGGTAATATTTCAAAACAAAATTCTTATTAACCAAATTGACAGATCTGTTAGATTGGTTTGCACATTCTTCAACTGAGTTTAGTTTGTAATACTCGTTATAAAAAATTTAAATAGCATATAAATATTATAAATCAATAAAGCTTTAAATTTATCATGGCCTACGAATCACATAGCAACTCTACTAAATATCAGACAAACTATAATTAAACATTTTTAAATAGAAAGTGAATTTTGCGACCTTTTGTTTTTGAACATATGTATACGTGTTCTACAGAACAACTTTAAAAGATAAGTGTGTTTTTTGTTTCTATTGATTTAACACTATTTAAGAAAATAACATTATTGTAAGATTGTTAGAATGTTATCAATTTTACGATCTATTATGTTTAAACTTAAATATAAAATTTATCCTTTCATAAAAACCAATATCATTAAATTGAACTCGTCTATAATTTCAACATCATTAACAATTCTAAAGACATTTTTCAAAAATTTAGAAAACAGAAGCAAAGCTCTATCTGTAATTAATACAAGTAATCAAACACTCACCAGGAATTGACTTCTCACGACAACTACAATTTTAAATACCTGGTTTTTGCATGTATAACAGAACTGTTGCTCTAGAAAATTTTCTGATCCACTACTTAGGATTTCATCTGGTTAACAATGACTTCATACGATAGGATTCCCAGAGTTAACGACCGTCATCTTCCTATCGCACTGATCTACCAAAAAAAACTCTACAAACAACTTCAAATCCATTCCATAACGATAGAGTTTTCTAATTACGATCTCACCAAAAGTGTTAAGAAAATTAAAGAACATCATCTTCTTATCACGCTGTTCAAAAGTGCTAAGAAAATTAAACGCCCTTAATATAAGGATTATTAATGGTAACCTTACCGTTAACGGATTTCAATGATCGTCAACCACGTTGTTGTAACACATAATGTTACGATCGCTTTTGCGGAACCCGGGGAAACTATATCTCGGGCCCTCTTCTATAAACGACCGCGAACTTTCTTTTGTTCTATATTGCAATTCTGAGGGACCAGCTGGTGCAAAGCGCCAGCCTTTTCATTTTAATGCTGTTCAACTGCTGTCTTTGTGCAAAATGGCTGAACCCGCCTTTCGATATCATCCACGTCAGGACCTGTCATCTACTTTCAGCGTCACCTTGTGTCACTCCGCCCAAGCGCTATTTTAGTTAAAATAAAATTCTTAAATGTGGATGTAGATCGCCTTCTGGTTATGCAACACTAGTAATGCATATGTAAAACGACTTATTTTGGGGCAGATTTAGTAAAATTGTTACTATTAAATGTTTTATTACGACAACTTTAAAGTTATTTAAACGATAATAACATGCACCTCTATTAGGATACCGTTTCTTCTGATATCATTATGCGGAATAAGAGATGTTAGATATCACAGAACTGTTACGAATAGAAGCGGCTACTAGAACCAGTACCACAAAATTTATATTTGTTATACACCTTCTATTGCTTTACAAGTATATACCCTATTTCCCCGATATTCAGTGGTATGTGAAGAGGGTTAAGCAACCTGTGGCTGCCAAGATCTCTCAACACTTGAACATTTCCCGAATCAATAGTTTTCCAAAATATTCTTTCGCATAATCAACATTAATTGAAAATATTTCGAAACCAACACCTGTAGTGGTTTATATTAATCACTAGATTTAAGTGCACTTATTTTTTCTTCGTCATTAGGTTTTCCGTCTTGAAACTGGTTGGACGCGTACCTCTAATAATTTATATTCTGAGCTAGCCTACATAGTTCTCTGAAATTCTCACAGCCCATATACAGTTCGGTTCCCATTCTATAGTTATTTAATTATATGCCCCATTTAATCGAAATTCAGTGGTATGTGAAGGGGGTTAAGCAGCCTGCGGCAACCAAGATCCCCCGACACTTAAACATTTGCCGAATTAATAGTTTTCCAGCAAATTCTTTCCTATAATTAACAATAGTTGAGAATATTGCAATACCAATACCTGTAGTTGCTTATAATAATCATTAGATTTAAGTACAGTTATATTTTTAGATATTAGCTTTTTTATATTGGAACTGGTTGGACGCGTACCTCCATTGACTTATATTCTGAGCTAGTCTACACAGTTCCCTGAAACTCCCACAGCCCACATCTTTCACTATCTGTGTGCAATGTTCTAACCTAGGTTTACCTCTATTTCCTTTTTCCTATCTGTTTTTAACGAATTCCGCACAGTTCCCTCACGCCTTAGTATGTAGCCTATCATACTATCTCTCCTATTTTTTACTGTTTTTCACATATTTCTTTCTTCCCATACCATTTCTAGTACCTCTTTCTTCTTAACTTCATCATACGTCTGTAGCATTATATTTCAAAGGCTTCTATCTTTTTCCTGTCCGCTTCTTCTACTGTCAAGGTTTCACAGCCGTACAGTGTTGTGCTCCACAATTATATTTTAAGCAATCTTTTCCTTGTTTCTACATTTGTGGTCTTTGGACACAGTAGTTGCCTTTTCTTGTTAAATGCAGCACGACCTTGTGCTAATCTTTGTTTTATATCTTTTGCGCTCTTTCCATCTTGCGTTATTTAGCTTCCTAGGTAGCAGAAATCCTAACATCTTGTAACTTTTCATTACATATTTCTGTTCTTGTTTTTAATCTATTTTCCCCTCTTTCGCATACTAGTATTTTAGTTGTATTTTTATTACTTTTCATACCGTATCTCTCTATTAGAACTGTTTCCATTTCATTAAGAGCAGCTTCTAACTGTTTCTTGCTAGATGCTAATACCACCTGCAAATCTAAGCATATATCTTTTGTCCCTGCATAATAATTCCAAATGTTTTCCTGCATTTGAGAGTATTCATTGCCTCTTCGATGTAGAAGTTAAAAATTAAAAGGGATAGGGCACATCCCTGCCTCATCCCTTTACGAATATTATTTACTTTTACGTTCTTGCTCTAATTCTATTACCGCTGTTTGCTTGTTGTATAAACTATGTACTATCCGTCTATCCCCAAAACTCATTCCAATCTTTTTGAATATTTCGAACATCTTTTTCCATTTTACATTGTCGAATGCATTTTCTAGATCTACAAACCCTATTACACGTTTTCCACTTTTTCTATTGTTTTCTCCATTATCACTCTCAGAGCTGTTTCGCTGTTTTGCCTAAATCCAAATTGATCTTCTCCTAGTATTTCTTCAACTCGTTTTTCCATTCGTCTTTGCACAATTCTAGTTAATATTTTTGACACGTGTGCTGTCTAACTTATTATTCGAAAATTTTCACATCTATCCAAACCTCTCTTTTTTTGGTATAGTGACTATGATGTTACGTTTGAAATATTTTGATAACGCGCCTCTTTCGTACATATAGCTTAGAAGTTGGAAGAGACGTTCTGTTACTGCTTGTCCAGCGACTTTTAGGGTTTCTACATGCTCTTTATCTGAACCCGGTGACTTACCATTTTGCAGGCCCTTTATTGCTAATTCAAACTCATCTCTAAGTATAGGACATCCCAAGTCATCCTTTTAATGTCTGATTCCTGTTTTAATTCTGTTAGTTCCTCTCTTGCATATAAATTCCTATGTATTCTTTCCATCTAACCACTTTCTCTACATTTTCTATAATGACGTTTCCTCCTGCGTCCGTAATATTTTTGCCAGATGGTTCTATATCCCTAAAATTTATTCTAATTAGTTTGTATGCTTTGTCTGTCATTCCTATTTCGATCTTAGTTTGTATTTTTTGCACTTTTCATTAATCCATTGTATTTTAGCTTTCTTGAATTTGCGAATAATTTCCTATTTATGGCTTTATATTTCTGTTTTCCTGGTTACAAGGTTTTTTATTTTCTATTTGTGTATATCCCAAAATACCTCTGGCCGCCATGTCTAAGCTGGATTCTGTGTTATTCCATTCTGTTTCTATTTCGTTAGTATAAGAAATTTTCCCGATATCTTTCAGCAATTTATTTGAAGTTTTTCAAATCGTTCGTGGATATCTTTTCTTTTTCTGTTTTTCAAGGTCAAAGTGCCTTTTTTTGTTCCTTTTTTTTTAATTTTTAAGAGCGGTCTTCATAGTTACGATCTTGTGGTCAGTGTCTATATTTGCTTCTGGGTAGCTTCTACGGTGTTTTACTTGATTCCTAAATCGTTATCTAACAAGAATGTAATCTATTTGATATCTTCCTGTATCTACTGGCATCTTTCACATACATCGTTTTCTACATGATGTTGAAATAATGTGTTTGTGATGATTAAATTGTTCTTGTCGCAAAGTTATACCAGCCTATTTTCCCTGTCGTTTCTCGTGCCTAAACCAAATAAATCTACTATCGCTCCTTCCCTTCCTTCACCTACCACTGCATTAAAATCTCTTATAATTATTACATTTTCATGTCCTTCTATGTATTTTAGTATGTCCCCGATAACTTTGAAGATCGCTTCTACCTCTTTGTCACTGTAGCTAGACGTGGGCATGTATACTTGTATTATTACTGTATTCCCAGTTTAGATTACAATCTAACCATGAGTACTCTTTTTTTTTGTAAATAATTTTCTACACAGTGTGTTATCTTTTTTCGCGTAGCTATTTCCACACCTGAATTGTCTTCCTCTGATCCTGTATGAATTACTCTAAAGTCTCCACTCCAAAAATCACTCGTCTTTGGACACCTAACTTAGCTGATCCTTACCACGTCTAGTACTAACCCACCCATTTCAATTTTCAATTTCTCTAGCATACCAACTTGCTTTATACTTCTGACATTCCACGCTCCGACTCGCAAGATGTTCCTGACTTTTTTTCTGAACTTTCTGATTACATCCTACAAAGTAGTCCCCTCTCGAAGATCCGAATGGGGAATTATTTTAACCCCGGAATCTTTTACCCCAGAGGATGCTATCATGTTAATTACAATTTAAGTACGCTGTGTACTTGGCAGGTAACATGGTAGTTTTCCGTTGCCTTCCACATCGCAGTAGTGTGTCGTAGAATGCCATACCGATCCCTATGGTCTCTGCCTCTCTAAGTACCGAAAGAGCTGCTGCATTCTTTCGGGACACGTTTTAGTCTGGTTCTTCACTAAAGACCCCACCAATTTGGTAAAACCTTTGGTTCGATTCTTTAGCCCATTGGAACACTCAAGCCGTTCCACCCGTGCTAGTAATCTAAAACTTCTTCAAGGTGCAGGTCCATTTAGAACGGAATCTTTGATAGTATGCAAAATAACATGTTCATTGAGGTTAATGTATATGTATTTAATACTTATTTCTGTAATTGCAGTTAGAGGTTACTAGGGCTACCGTGTTCAACCTCCTGTTGACAGTACTACATAAGTGACAATATCAATGGTGTACATCGTTTGTCTAAAGGTGATTGCATTTATGTATTGGCAAATAATGGAATTAAATTTCAAAAGCAAAAATAGTTCTAAGAAGAACCGCTTATATACAAATTTGCAATAACGTTCGGAAATTATAAACACTGCAAGATAACTGACATTTGACACTAACATGAAGATAGGTTCAGACTTCATATCAAGATATGCCTTAACTTCATACCTAACAAAAAAGGTTTGGCAACTCTGTATTGCAATAGCCATACCAAAAACTGCTATAAAATGTAATGTCAACACACTAGATTTTTTTACAGGCATAGCATTAAGCATTTGGTTGTCTGAATTACTATTTATGACGTCATGGTCTTGATTCGACGGGATCGAGTATAACATGAAAACCATATGACAGACAGCTCAAGCATAAGGCACCCCTTTTTTTAAAGCGACTTTTGTAGTGACAATAATTTTAGTATATTGCAAATATTTTAAATGTTCATAGAAACTGTTTCTACGTACCCATAAATTACACAAAATGTCTCTTTCTTGTACGTAATTGCTGTAATAAAATTTTCTTCCTAAAAACTTGCATATGATAAGTTGATGCTGTGACTGTAAGTAATGAATCTTTCCCCTGATACCCATTTAAAGTTGGCAGCCCAAATTTCTGAGTGTAATTTAAGTTTCATATCGCGGCCTTAGTTTATTAGGTGTATAATTCACAGTGTAATGGAGACGCAACGGGTACCTAAAGCTAAATCAAATGATTGATGAACATGACAGGAAACTCTCTTGACTACCATGCTCGGTTGTCTTACCATTTATTACTAGCAAGTAAAACCGCATGGGTTTTATAGCAGTCCTACCTACAATCTATACGTGCTCTTTGTTTTTGGAAGGTTTCCCAGCACGATTCTGTTATATTACATTCGATGTGTTTTCTACAAATTCTAAACGTATGTTTTTATTTAATTTGGAAGCCTTTTTCCGGATCGATATTGAATATGCTTGCCAAACGAACCCAATTTAAAATTCAATTGACTTGATTAAAGTTGTGTTTGTTGTCGAAGCTTAAAAAGAAAAGTTAATTTGCAGTGACGATAATCAATACTTAATGGGGTTTCTTCGCGACACATGCCAACTACAAATCACCGAGGGCTGCATCGTACTCATCTTATATTAAGGTTATCTCCTTTGCATTACCAAGATGACCTACAGTTAAGAATATAAATTGCACACGCGAACAGAATTTCTAGCAGCCGAAAAATTGGTAGTTATGTGAGAGCTAACAGGTGTAGGTTACGACCACAAAGCGCTATTATAGCGGTCTCTTTGGATTTTTAACACAGAAGAGCAGGGCATCGCCATTGTAGAAACTAATATCGCAGTTCCTGTTTCAATTTTAAACTTTAGTAGCCTTTTTGTCCCATTTTTGTTTGTACTTTTATTTTTGTTTTTATAAATTTATACTGACATACGAACTGGTTTCAAACACAACTTTGTGTTTTTAAGTTAAGCGTAGTTTTATGTGAAGGTTTTCTTAATGACTTGTATTACTAAAACAAAAATTTACGACATAAACGTGTTACGTTTTTGAGACCACTGTAAAGTACTGCAACGAAAACTTTATTTTCACAAACAACAGTTCTTTATTATCAAACGGATTATATAAGCGTTTTCAACAATTCGTAGCTACAGTGAAATTTTCTAACAGCTATCACAACAATTTACTTCCAGCTGATCGCTAACAGCACAAGTACAAGTATTATCTTCTATTATGCTATTTGCTTAATTACCTACTATTGAATCACTATAATTAACCACCCAAGCACAAAACTATTAATTTATATAATCACCACAGTAATTTATATCACACACTGTAGTTTATATGAACAGTAATTTATATCACAAATGTGCCACTACTTCATTTCATATTGTAATTTTTTATATTATTGTTTGCCTAATATATTCTCAGAGATGGGCCTTTATTGAAGATGTAGTGGGGCCACGCTGATGTTGCAAAAGAAATATAGCATGCTCTCGGTCTAAGCTCGGAGTCTATTCCCGCGAGGTATAAGCTGGGGTGGTTCTTTCTGAGACTAAACCTGTCTTTAAATAAACTAGAGCGCCAATGCGTCAACACAAAAATTCATCTTAAGGATGGACGTAGATAAACCTTAAGGAAATCATATCTACCTGAAGTTAGAAATAAAAGAACATAACATTAATTATTTTTATCTCAATCAAAATGGAGAGCTTACTTATTTCATTTATTGAGCGGTTGGAAATAAAACGATCATGAGTTCTGACTTATGTGTAATAATAAAAAGATTTTGTTTCTTTTCAACTATGTACAAAAAAATTAAGGAGGGTTACAGTGTATCTATGTCATGGCAATGAATGTTAAATAGAAATTATTCAGTTAGCAAAAACACAACTACTAACAGAGTAGACCTGTTCTTTGAAAAGTATTATTCAAAATCTAAATACACAGTTTATATTGCTTGTAATCTAAGATCTTGGATTTAGCTTACAAAAATTTACTTTATGTTAAACTCCATATCTTCAAATATCTCAAATTAAAAGTTACTTAGTAACATAGTGGCTATTTGTTTCAAACAAACACATGGAACCTATTCTTATCATAACATATGTGATTTTAATATGGTGTTGTTCTTAACAAACGTTTTAAAATAGAACATGAGGTCATAAAAATTTTACCAAATTATTTAAATTACAATAAAATGCAAGCGGCATTTGTTTCAGCTAGATATTGTTTAAACTTATGATTCAAGGTTCTTAGTTTTATATTTAAAAATTTATTGTTAGCTAGTGCAGCTTTCCAAACAGAAGGTTGTTACACTTTTTTTTATTATAATGTAACTACTCTACCTTATATGCGGCAGAGCCTATATAAATGATGAGGAGTTCCTGTCTAAGGTTTAAGCCCAGGGTAAAATGTATGAAAACGGCTTTGAGTATAATAGGGCCCTCTAAAGAAATCTTCCAGCCAGCTAAGCTTTTTCAACTTAGGGCAGAGCTATGAGCTAGGGTCGTAGGATGGTATACGATTATAAAAGAATTTTTAATGGCGCCACCGTATCTTAATAATAGCTATAATGAATAACGATCCGAAAATAAGATACGGAAATCTTCGAAAAGAAAAAAATCTTCTTAACAAGCAAAACATAGAAACATAATACTTACTTGTGAGTCTGCAAACTTGAACTGGAACGACGATCTCGTACTGTCTGAAAATATAACTACTTCATAGCATTATAGAGCTAGGGCTATATTAAGGCCTAGTCACTTTATCACAAAAAAGTAAATTCCAAAAAGATTAACCAGTTAAGATTATTTCTAAGAAAAATATCTTACCAATACAATATCAATAACCTTTCTTTTTACACTACAAAAATTTTATGAATTTGGTTGCTTGCTTTTGTAAAAAAAATTATTGTTAACTTCAATGAAAGAAATCTTTAAAACAACTTAGTCCATTTTCTATTGCTTTAAAGAAATATATATATATATATATATATATATATATACATCGTTTGTACAATTCTACATGTATTAATGCCTTTTATTTATTCATATTTAAAAATATCTAAGAGTTGCCTCATATTAATTTTATGAATTTTGCAAGTGCTAATTTATTAGAGTTCTTTAGGAAAATTATTAGGTTTTTAATAATGTTCTACAACTTGTACTTAATACGGAAAAAGGATCCTGTTTTGGTTTACAATTGATTAATTAAATGTATTGACTTTTCATAAACTGCAGATCTTACATTTTTAATTAATTAATTTTTTGAACCAAAGGTCAAATATCCTTATGGTCTGAACTAATCTGTATTTTAATTGTACCGTCAAAAAAACTAGATTTTATAGTGTGACAAACAAACACGAATATGTCACCTGCTTAGTTACAAGCACATTTTAGTTTAACCTTTTAAATTCAAATAAAGCTATCTTACAGAAATTTCTTTGCGTTTTTACGAACATTTATACGATATATAACTACTAAATTCTGAACAAAAAAATTACATGCCCATTTAAATCACTATCTAAAATTTACAAAAAAAATATTACATTTCCAGTAATGGTTCGGTGAAACAAAAATTGAATTAAAATGCACTCACCCCAAATAATCCTCTATGCATCATCGTTCGTTAATCTTCGTGTGCAGTTACAACAACAACAGGTGCACGAATTTCGCACGTGTTTGACATTACAGCTTGACTTTCATTAAAAAAAATTAACGAAAAATTCCACAATACTTCATAGGATTGCAACATTCGACAATTTGAACTTTTAATATTGCATAACAAAAAAGATTTGCGTTTCAATGTTCCATAACAATTAGACTATGCTATATTCCATAATTAAAGATACTTTATCTACTACGTATCTACATAAAACTTGCTCTAAAAAGAATCGAGAAAATGATTTCAATGCAAAATTGACAACTATTCACCTACCGTGATGATGTTTACTCTAAAGCCACAATAGGTCGATTAAACTATGGATCAGTACAACGGTATTCTTTGTGACCATGCCACCTGCCTTTGGGATTGCATGTTTTCCAAGAAATCTGCTGGCCCACCTCGCCACAACTTGTTTATGCGATCACATTTGTACGTTTAATGGCGAACTTTAGCACCAAAGCAATTTATTACTCAAGCACGTGCAGGGCTGAATTATTGTATCAACACATACACAGGTTAAAGGAAACTTAGATTCTACGTCAAGTCCATAAACATAGATGGAGTTCTAAGTAACAAATAGATATTATATTATTGAAATAGGAATTTGGTGTTTTCTATACAGTAAAGGATCTTTGTTAAATAAATAATTATAACAAAAGTGCATATTGATGAAAGATGTAATCGTATTTGTTACAAGGTTCATCACATTAGTGTTGATTTCTACGGATCATAAAAAAAAATGTACTTACCAGAGTTTTACGTATTTAGTTACAACAAAAAGATTACTCAACACCTGTTAACACATCATCAAGCGTCAGCCATCTTTTATAAGAAACAGCAGAGCTTGTTTTAACCAAAACTACAACTTACATCCTGAGTTGTGATGATTGAAATAAAAATAAAATCCTTGTCGATTTTCCAAACCATAAAGTTATACGGGTATTGTTTGCTTGCGTCTTATAGTTATTATTGGAGTTATGTTCTATCACAGTTTGTAGCTATGGTTGTACCACAACGCCAAACGCAACTGCCATGACTGAAGCTTTTCAACCATGAGTGCCCCAAAATTTACCACATTTCATTTCTTAAAAACGTGTTTGGCGACTATACCTGGAAGACTAGCAAGAATATTCTACGTTTTATTTCTATGCGCATGGTCATTTCCAATTACGACTGCGCTAGGCTTCAAGTGTGTGTACGGGGATATATGCGCCTAAATTTAGGCAATTTACAAAGCACGAAATGTAATACTTAGTTTCATAAACAAAAAAAAACGATACAGTATCATGTCTACCAAAGCTTTAAATCAGAACAAGTATTGTATTCAAAGATTCCATCAGAATTTATATCAAAACTTCAAATAGAACTGACTTCCAATATCCATGACGGCAATTTATATACATTTCAATTGTACTAGTTAATTTGAGAACATATCAGAAATTATGCAAATAACATTCTAAGGATCTTCTACTGTAATCTGAATAACTATTAAATGTAAAACCCTTGCACCTGTCAATCAAGTCCGTCTGTAAGATGTGGTGCCGCAGGGCCCATCAATCATCTTTTGTGTACAAACTCTTTATGTACGTTCTAATGTACATTATTCTAGTCAGTGGAAAACCAATGGGCGAAAAATTCTTCTATTTATACTTTATTCGGTGCAATACTAGTCTATTGATTAATAAATATTTACGGAGAATTCTTGTTCTACTGAAATTCCGCTACAGAGATCACTAATAATTACAAACAATAATTACTACGCTAGGAAGTTTCTTGGAACGATTAGTGCAGTATATTTATTACCAATTTAATTGCTTACATTGTATTGACTAAATGCAATATTAATTTGTTTTCACATGCACCAATGGACAACTTATGTAATAATGTATTATTTTAACAACTCGATAGAACAATTTATTTTGTAGCACTTATGGATTAAGTCAAAGACTGACCTAATCGCCTGGAGCTGTGATATTTATATCATATGCCTTCCATCCTTTTCGAAAATCTGCTACGTTACATTACATATTTGAAAATTTACTGCCTCACTTTAAAAACCATTTCAAACTTTACTCATTTGAACTTGCAGGTTGCTACACTTCTATGATTTCAAGCCCGCTTAGTTAGGTAGTAACCATCTTTGCACGTTTTATATTAATTTCACAAACTCTATCATTTTTCTGGTTCTTATTTAGACATGTAATCTTTACTAATTAGGACTTTTCTTAATGTTGCTAGTTTAATGGTAATTAGGTAAAACAGCCGTGTTATTTGTGCAAGATAAACACCTGCTCAATTTTATTTCTATTATAGATGGATTTGCGCGATCATTTCTTCAGATTTCAATTTTACAACTACATTGGTTAAACGAGTTCACTAGTTATTTAGCGTTTAGTGGCGTTGGTTCTCTGCTAAATCAAGCAGTTGCAAGGTTTTATCTTGAAAAACATGCTTTCTCTTTTTACGCGACTGGTAGGTAATTGAAAGATGAGATTCCTATATAAAATTATTCGTATTTTCAACCCGAATTTGTACTCAATATTCTAGACCGAATTTGTACTCAATATTTTTCGAATTTTGAATCTAAGGTTTGCTTCGTTGTACCACAAAAATTTACTTTATCGGTACACTATATTTTGTGTGGTTACCGTATTGTATGTGACCAAGGTAAGTTGAGATGGGTAAGTATCGTAACTACCCGTACCATTCACAGCCTGCGAGAATGAATACTAGATGATGATGAGCAACAACTGTTTGCTTTACTCCTGAATGGTATGTAGTTTGCCTGCATTCTAGGAATGTTAAGAGCAACACCATAGATGATTTATCTAATAATTTGTTGTTTTATCTTTATATGTGTGTTCTTTTGTGTACTTACATATTTCAGTAGCTCTAGTCAAAATGAATTCGGTCTGCATCATAAGTATTTAGATTATGTAGGTTTCTGCCGCTGCGTACATATGATCAGTATTAATTGCTTGTTGTGCCGATACAGATTGTTATCAATTACGGTGGTTAAATCCAACTTGTTGTCCTAAACAATGCGGCGATATTAAAGGGGGTGTATACTTGCATAGTTCTTTTGTTTCCAAAACATCTTCCGATTTTATTGCTACCAGATATAATTAGTATTTAAAAAGGAGTGGAGAATACAGACGTTTGCCCTTATAATTTAATTTTGTTTTACTATTCAAATTCCCAGAAATTATTTACTAGAGATATATGTTAAGTGCGTTTGTGTTTAATCATTCTAGCAGATACAGGCGTTCGAAGAAAGAGGTGAATTAGTTGTTTGTGTACTATCGTTTCGTTTTGTAAACCCTCCAATCTCCGACTGTATCAAGCGCGGCATTCGTTTAACTCTTTCTCCCCCCCCCCTTCCATAGGTTCCCCATTATGCGAATGAGCATTTTGTTTTAATTTTGTTTTTCTTACTGGTCCCTTCGTACTGCGGGTAACAAATTTTTTGCATACCCTGTAACATTTAAATTTTCCTGCAAATTTATTTGTCGACATTACTGATATGCATCTATTATTTTAGTATTTATTCAACAGCGTTTATATTATTGATTTATTTGATCTTACATATTTAATAACCCAACAAACTTCAAGGCACACTACAATTTCAATTAGAATTACAATCTACAACGTATCACGTCGTCCCAACTGATAAGATGTATACAAACCAATTCGCGTTCTCCTACTTTGTAATATCTAAGATTTCCAAGTTGTTTCGACGATTCGTGACAGATAGTCACTTTTCGTTTCCCCGTTGAACAGAGAGGTTACTTGGTGTGTTATAAACACTCAAGATGGTACGGGAAATTAAGTTTTCCTGCCAGAAACGCCACAATAAAGGCACAGATAGTTAAATGTTGTCTGGGACAACTTATATATATATATATATATATATATATATATATATATATATATATTGCTGTGATAAGGGATTGTTTAAGGTTGTACTACATAGCAAGGGTCATGTAGAAATCTAATGATAAAATGGAAAATAATATTAGGGATCGACGCACGAATTTTATAAGGACGCAAAGGAATACGGAGACTCTAAATAATTATCAACGGAACAATTATAATTATGATCGTGGTAGAAATTTTAATAAGGGGAACTATAGGAATTTTAATAATGATTTTAGGCAAAACAGGAATACGAGTCAGATACCAAGGCGACAAATAGAGAGAACGAATCATGAAGGAAATAATAGAGGAATAAATAGGCAGGAAAATGATGATCTATGTACACAAGCAAGGAATATTAATAGCACGCAAATAAGGAATATAAATAGCACATACGCAGAGATAACGAATCAGGCAGGAACTTCAACGCGAAACCAGGATTTTTGAGTACGGAAGAACCAAGGAAAATTCTACGGATTAACGGATATGAACACCAGCGCGAATATATTAAACATGAAATGGATAATGAATTAGGAAGATTTGAAAGGAACTTATTGCCAATAATTAATTTAAAGGTGGAAGATGAAACAGTTAAAGTGTTAATTGATACTGGGGCAGAAGCATCACTTGTTGCGGAAGAATTTGTTAAACGAGAAAAATTGGGGGATAAAGCGATACCTATAACGAGGTGTAATTTGATGGCACCTAATAATAAGAGATTTAGTGTAATAAATGGGTGAAATGGGAGATATGAAATGGGAAAATGGTTTTATGGTAGTACCTGGACTAAAGATAGATGTTATATTTGGGATGAATATTATATATATATATATATATATATATATATATATATATAAGTTGGGGTTGAAGATAAATGCGGAATGCAAAGAAATTGAGTGTAATGGGAAATATATTAAATGGTATGAAGAGGGGAATATTGAAATAGAGGATGACTGCGTGAATATTAATCAGTTTAGTGATGAAATAGATAATGAGGATAATGAAAATGAAGAGATTAAGTGTCCAGATGATTTAAGAAATAGGGTGAATATATTATTGAGTAAGCATTCAGAATTAATTGGGTCGAAGTCGAGAATTGCCACGGGTTATGTGCACAAGTTGGAAGTAGTAAATACAGAACCGCTTAACACTAAAATATATCCTATTCCAGTAGCATATAGGAATAGAGTGAAGGAAGAAATTGAAGAAATGTTACGTGAAGGTATCATAAAAAGCTCCAGTACACATTTTGTGAATCCATTAGTCGTCGTGAAAAAAAGTGATGATAGCATTAGGTTATGTTTAGATGCAAGAAAGATAAATAAGCGAACGAAGTTGCAATACAATTGTCCACCAACGATGGATAGCATAATTAAAATGTCGCAACAACGTGAGGGCACGAATTAAATCAAAATAAATTTGATAAAATACAACCTGAGATTAAGAGGGCAAGCATTAAATTAAAATAAAGTTGATAATACGACCGTGAGATTTAAAAATAAATAATTAAATTAAACCGGGGATTTAAAGAGTTTTAATTAGCGAATTTGTACAGTAATTAAATTTAGGTAGATTAGGTAGATTAAAAGTTTAGCGTAAAGATAACAATTTCAAAATGGAGAAAGGATGCCAAGAAAGCATAGTGTTTGAAAGGAGTTTGAATGAAGAACGAAAAATTTCACAAGAAACTAAAATGATGGAAATCCTAATGGCATTGAACAATAAGATGGACAGAAGTGAAGAAGCCATGAAAACCATTGCTACAAAAATGGATGAGAACAGCGAAAAATTGGGGAATGAAATTAAAATTCTAAGTAATGATAAAATTTGTGGGAGTATAATTTGATAATTTAAACAGAAAGGTGGAGTCAAGCAAGAATACGCCATTGATTCCGAGTACGGCGTTATCATATCAAGTTTTGTTATTGGTCGACACAAAGTCGGTCCACGATGGTTCCAGGAGTTCATAGCAATATATATATATATATATATATATATATATATATATATATATATATATATATATATATATATATATTATTTTCATGCAACACCTTTCAAGTATAAATGCGTAAGCAATTTTGTTGGACAAATATTGGATTTCCGCTATGCAGCTACACCTGGGGTGTTTAGTTGGTGAACAACATGTTTGAAGGTTACAGGTCATTGCCGCCATGTGGTAAGACTGTTTAATTTTCTAACATAAAGCTGCATGTGCAAAGTTTTATTGCGTGTGTATATATATATATATATATATATATATATATATATATGTATATATATGTAGTGAATTCTTCTTTGAAAGCTTGTAACTACCTCATGCTGTTGTACACAATTTACTATGCGTCGTCACGAATAATTGTATTAATTAATTTGCTAAAAGCTTATCCTTTTAAAATGCAAAGTTACAATGCATAGAACAATCTTTTGTAATTAATAATGTGTTCAACCTTGGAAATTGTACCTTACCGGTTGTACATAAAACAAGGCGGCTCCGTGGCGTAGTGGTATGTGTGTGACTATTACGCCCAAGGTCCCGGGTTCGAATCCCGACACGGTCCGCTTGAAAAATGTTAGGCGAGCATTTTTCACAAAAATACACCCTCGTTCGGATGAGAGGTAAAATGGAGGTCCCGTGTGTGAGTGTTGTCACGCACGTTAAAGATCCCTACCTTGTTTGGAACAGCAAGGGTTCGGCAAAATTCCAAATTTTCCAAGTAACAAAAACTCGCTTCCTGGCCAATGTAGTACCTTCGGGTGGAGCATTGGAAAAAAAAAAAAAAATCACATGTAATGTACATAAAACAATAGTAAAATGTGCAGTCAAATAATCATCACTTGTTTGCTACATGATTAATAGTTATCTTGTTTACTACAATTTAAAATACCAACATGGTGATTTAATATAGCCTAAGTCCAGAAAAATGAAGTTTAAATTCAAATTAATTAATTAATAATTTTGCCACAAGTTAAGTAAATTTTTTAAAGAACTGTAAAGTCTTAGTACCGCTACCCCAGACTATTATTTATAAAAAATAATGTCCAAAAGTTAAGTATCCAATTCAAGAAACTACATTTATAAGAATTTTTATTTTTTTATTAAATACACTTGTAATTTAAAATGTTCATTACTTATCTTAAAAAAGAATATAGAATTATTTTTGACTTCAGTTCATTATTCTATAATTATTAAACTTCTCGAAAGTTTCTTAGGTAATTGAAAGGTTAAACTTAAACGAATGTGTACCATGATACAATGAAAACTAATTGAAACTAAAACAAAGATTTCATGCTTATACTGGATCGTAAGATATAAAGAGTATCTATGTTGGTAGTATTTATGTTTCAGAGCCGCCCTAGACATCGTTAGTTCAGTGAAGAAGACGACCAGATGTAACATATTTGTGACAATCAAACTTTGCATTTAAAGTGGTTAGCGATAATCTAGGTTTTCAAATTTTCCTTTTCTCGCAAATTGATTCTGTCAGTTGCATTAAAAAAAATTGAGGTGACGTCCGTTATTTTATTTTCCAACTTTAATAAACCCATTGACCCAATCTCATGCGACCGTGTGTAAAAACTCAGTTAGCTAAAAAGTTTTAAGAGTTTTCTTTTATTAAAAGCCATTTTCCATCTTAACCTTACCCTGGGCTTGTTACTGTTACATAAGAATTCTCGATAGGTAAAGTAAAAATTTATCACGATTTATTTTATATTACACTACCGCCAAACATCACGGGTCGTAATCGAATGTGGATTAGATTTAATATACATTACAACCCAACGTGGGGCTCCAATTTTTTGTACGCACTTTTTGTGCCGATGATAATCCTTGTAGTGTCCGTTTTATAGTTTCTTTTCCGTAAAATGGGGATTTTCTGTAGACTTTTGTTTCACGCCGAATTATAGGAATTGTGTTTTCCCTGATAGTTTTACTGCTTCTTGGTAGAGCAAGTTGGACACTCTGGCGTCCAATTTCTTTTCTACGCCTCCCTGTTTTTATTACGTACTATTCTTACTTACTGGTATTTCTTATTTCTATTAATATTTACTGTCCATCGACTATTTTCTTTTAGTACTTAGGGTTTTTTTCAGAATTTTTATTTGTTGTTTTAGTTGGTGTTCCATTTTACTATAACGCAGATATACTACAATTTAGTCTGTTGTTTTGGTTTATATCAGGTATATTACTTTTCACTTCATTGATGGAAAAGACGTATTGTCGTCATTCGGTTGTTCAAAATGGCAGATTATAAGATGGACATCTATTGGCTTCGTAAAGACGAACTCGCGTTTGAATTGTTGATTCGTGGAACTGCTATATCTCATGTGAAAACTGTGGATAGCATGAGAGCATGCTTAAAACTGTTGCTAAAAATGGAACTACCGGGGCAAACCTCTTTTACTACTTCGGACCTTAAACCAAATGATGAACTATTATTGCCGGAAAAGTAGACAAAATACAGTCCGACTTCCAGAAATCTGACTCTGCCTTTTGTAATATATGATTCTCGGACTTTGTGTTCGTTCCTAAACAATTTTCTTATTTGTTTCTTTTTCTTTTCCTTTCACTCCTCATACTCACTCATCTCGAAGTGGGTCCGGAATAAAATGGCCCTACGGTATGGCCTACGTGTTGCAAAAGGCGACTAAAGTGGTTCAACACACTCTCAACACGCTCCACACATACGCATGTACGCCCCACGCACGCAAGCACGCACGTGCACACACGCGCACACACGTGCACCACACGCATATACGTACGTGAATTTATGCAAGATTACCTACAAGCGGGCAAGAACTTACACATTCACGGAAAACTTAAATTACATTTGTCTATAAACGCCACCTGACTTCTTAAACCGTAGCAAAAATTGCGATACCACAAAACGGAAATAAGCAGCCACTCGATTTTAAGGCTTACTCAACTCAGCGCGCACAGGTCTAGTTTGTTGTACCACCAACTGCAGAAATTTTGTAGGAAGCATGAGACTCGCATACTTATTACTAACACTCGACTTGACTATAAATTTAAATACAAAGTTATTTTCACATTCGCTTATGAATATGTTCAAATTTACATCTGTCTCTTTAAAAACATTCTCTAAGGTAAACAAATTTTTGCTGGATTCAACCGGATAATGCAAAATATGATGCAGCTGCAAAAACGTTAAGTTAACAAATTAGTGAGAACTACGGCATTTACGATACATAATTTCTCAACTCTACCCTATCAAATACAACACTAACGTGTAAATTTGCTTTTTTACCTTACAATAATAAATCCTACTTTTGGTCATAAATACCACGGGTTTGGAAACAATAAATTGATATAATAATTTCTTAAGGCATTTCATTACGAGAAAAATATAAATAATATATTTACTTGACGGTAAAGGCAAGGTAACAGTAACCAGTAAATAACTCATAGCATATATTTCAATAGATTTATTTTTAGTTTTTGAAGTTGGAGCATTTCATAAATTTCCCCGTTTATATATTTCTTGCAGATAACTGAGTTCGCGATTTAATAACTACGACTTGTTATTCTTTAAAGTGAAAATGAAAAATTGATGCAATCAGTCTGTCTGTCTTTAACAAATCAGTATAGCTTAGGACAACCTAGTGCAAGCATATTAGTTACAACGTTTTGCATTAGATAGGTTTCCATCCATTTCTTCTTTTCTAGACCCTTCACACAAACTTCTTCACCGGGTCGGATAATTTGCTTCAAATAAAGCGATATATATGATGATTTTATAACTTCTCGCTAAGCGGGAATAAAAAATTGATGCAATCAGTCTGTCTTTGACAAATCAATATATATATATATATATATACATATATATATATATATATATATATATATATATACATATATATATATATATATATTTCTTGCAGATAACTGTGTTTGCGATTTAATAACCATGACTTGTTATTTTTAAAAGCGAGAATGAGAAATTGATACAATCAGTCTGTCTGCCTTTGGCCATTTTTTCAACGTAGCATACGTGTGGACACGTTTTGAAGTCTAACCGGCCTATGTGTATTTGCAGCCTCTAAACAAAAGTACATACATAAATCAGAATCAAATTTAATTAAATACAGCATTCTTTATACAATTGACTTAGATGTGATATTATGAATCTGACCTACTTTATAACGTCTCGCTAGAGAACCGAATTCAAAACAGCTCCACATTTTTTCTGTACACACCTACATTTTTTTCAATGTAGCATACGTGTGTGTGTATACGTTTGTGTATTTGCAGCCTCGAAACAAAAGTAAAAAACATAAATCAGAATCCACTTCAATTAAACACAATTGACTTGAATGCGATATTTTGCATCTGACCTACTTTATAACTTTTCGCTAGAGAACTGAATTTAAAACTGCTCCACATTTTTGCATGCACCTACATTTTTTCAACGTAGCATACGCGTACCGGCCTATATGTATTTGCAGCCTCTAAACAAAAGTAAAAAACGTAAATCAGAATCCACTTTAATTAAACACAATTGACTTGAATGCGATATTTTGCTTCTGACCTACTTTATAACTTCTCGCTAGAAAACCGAATTCAAAACAGCTCCACATTTTCTCTGCACTTACATTTTTCAACGTAGCATACGTGTGTTTTGAAGTCACACACGTATGTTTCATTGAAAGTAATATAGAGCCGGTCTGACTTCAAAACGTGTCCACACGTATTTTACATTAAAAGTATATAAGGCCGGTCTGAATTCAAAACGGTGTACGCGTATGTTACATAGAAAAACATACGCGTACACCGTTTTGAAGTCAGACCAGCCTTACCCTACTACTTGAAATTGCTAGTATGAATTTGCAAGTAATTATGTGGACAACTACATGATGATAATTATTTTGGTAACAATCTACATTTGGTAGTACATCAAAGTTTTGCATATTTGTGATAACCGTTGTAGTGGATTTTTGTTTGTCCCGTTGGCGCGTATAGAAAATACGCTTTAACTTCATATGGTCAAGTACAAGAATCACGCAGCTGATTATTTGCAGTACACCACGGGGAGGCGAAATCAATTGTTTGTCTAAGGACCGTAGGTATAAACACATGTTCTAACATCGTGTAGCGCCATCACACAAACAACACCTGTTGAAACGAGGTAAGAAATTGGTATTATTCTTACATCACGTCTGCATTTGGCGAACCCTGATACAAGGCTGCACCAGAAAATAACTTTAGGATGACCTATTACTATTATTTTGTATAACAAGCTAGAAAGGACTTTGATAAAATTTTATTGCCAATATAAATTCAGTGTAATAGCAGTTACCATTATTAATGAAATTAAGCAAATCCATAGAGTTCTGATTAAAGTTTCATTTATGCATAATTTTAATTACAACTTTTGAACATTAAATTATTAGACAATTTAGATATTTTCATATATATTTGTAAACCAAATAGCAGATCTGGTATTTTTGGTATAGATTTGAGTTAATTTTTGTAGAAAAAGAAGCGCTTAAAATTTTTGATATTTCTTTCGAATTCATAGTCCTACCTCAGGGTAGATGAAATTATATTACCTTTTTAAACGTAAATTTTATACATACAATTTTTTATGAAGAAACAACTTTTAATTAAAGAATCAACATTTATTTTTCTTAATTAATTTTTTTATTTTGAACAAGTGAGTTCAGAAATAGTGTAGCCAGGTCAATGGACAAAAGGCATAAATACCTTCGAGGTAATGAAAGTGGTAACTCCGATTTAACAAAGAAGCTTTAATTGCTCTTTCAGAATATGAAGCCTAATATTTGTGTTCATAAAATTGTGTGCATAATTAATTTTTTCGGTTTTATTATGAGGTAGCAAGAGTATACCTTTTGTGTCCTCACCTTGTTAATTTAATTCAATTTTCTTTACAGTACCTGCGTATGCAGTTAATACGATATTCCTCTCTAAGGACTTCCAAGTCCCCCTTAGGAAAACCCTGTGTTTAAAATTTAATGACTTGGTGGCGCCCTCACTAAACCCCTGTTTTGGTAAGAATCAAGCCCTAGTAAGCAAATAATGTTTTGTAAAAAGAACCACGACTAATCCTCATAAGCTCTACCCGAGGAATAGACCCCTAGCATAGTCGGAAGATATTTGCGCTCCATCATTTTAAGGAAATCCTTCCTTAAAGCTCACCGGTTTCATTTGTGAATATTAATGAACTCACGGTTTCTTTAATTGATCAATTAACCCCAACCAGTAAGCTATAATCTGATTAGAAGGTTTGCTCGAAGATTTTAACATGTTACACCATGAACATGCAAGCATTTCTTTTTCTATCTGGGCATACTGTGTTTCAGTAGTTGTTAAACAACGCAAGATAAATGCTACATGTTCAAGTTTCTGCAAAAGGTATGCACCTAGTGCATCCTTTGACGAATTACACTGAATTTCAATTGGTTTTTAAACTCAAATGGCTCTATTACAACAGTATTATTTACCATTTTTTTAATTTTATTAAATCTGTTATGAGTGACATGTTGGCAGCGATTCGCTGCTTAAGCCTTACCATAACATATAATGCAACACTTTTTCTTTTTTGGAGGGGATAACCACGTAATATTTCATTTCCTTATAAATGGGAATCATGTATACATGTTGGAGTTCTTTAATAACCATCAAGTTGCTAATATCTATCTAGAGCCAGGTAGATAAGAAAAAGATAGAAGAGTATAGGAAGACCTAGACCAAACTATATTAGTCAAATTATTAGAAATTTACGTTAAAGCGAATTTTTTTGAAGCACTTAAGCACCAGCTCCACGTTGTGTGCCAGTGTAACTAATTTTTCGCATGAGCGCCAGTGAAACGTATTTTTCTAATTTATATCTGACTCTAGACGTTGGGCGCTAGTGAAACGAAGTCTTTCGACATAACTAGGGGTCTATTCCTTGGGAAGAGCTATGAGAAATGGGGGGGTAAGTCGAAATCTGTTTGTATGTCAAACTCAAACTAAAACAAATAGGCGCCACCAAGTCCGGACTTATTCACGATAATGGCATGGCATATTTCTAAGGGCGGACGTGGAGACCCAAAGAAAAAAAGATCGCCTTCGATGACAAAAACCTGTCTTAATAAAATAAGACGCTGTTCCTGTAAGAAATTATAATAGTTAGGTTAATAAAAAAGGTGGAACACTATTTGTGTCCCGCAAATATACATAAAGAAGTATTAAAAAGATATTTTCTATATAAAGTTGGCATCAAAAATTTACTCTTAAAGATGTTAGCTTTCAGTGGTTAGGTTTGATCATATTTGATCAAAATAAAAAACTTTAATCTTGAACCAATAATTTACTAAAAGGAATCTCTTTTAAAACAAAATGCAATGCAACAAAATTTAATAAATAATTGAATTACTTCGTGAATTTTAAATTACGGTTTCTCAAAATTATTCATAATCAAATATTTTACAGTATATTGTAACCTTGTTACACAAAAATACTCCGACCCGTGCAGATCTGTTCAGGCGGTTACATTTAAAAATGTTACTACTCAAGTTTTTCTTTTTAAGTTATATGTGCTAGTTTTAGTTTCTAAAAAAAGATCACAAAAATATTCTTGTTTACAAAAGTTGTGCTAACGCTGTTCTAAGCATTTGCTTTCTAGGATACATCTGTCAGCAGTATACTACAGAAAAATAAGTGACGTCAGTAACACCTGTTGTTGTAACTAACAATTTATACTGAAGCAACGTGTTGTTTCTTAAAACATCAAATTAGTGAATTTTAATTTCGACACTGGAAATTCCAGCTCAGCAATAGTTGAAACAAATATCATATTCGTGCTTTTACACATAAGAACAAATTAGCGTGTTTCTAATTTGAAACACCAAAAAATTACTTAAAGCTAACTACGAACCAAAACTGCTTTTCCCGCCTAGCTGAGGTACTTGTTATATCATGCGGTGTTTACTGCATGTAGTATGAACCCAGCTCATCCTAAACAGCTTCTACCACATGGAGTTGTTCCAGGTGTAGAATTAAATGCGGTCACCATACATTCGTCAGCTGCTGCAATATGTTGAATCACGTTGCATTACCAAAGAAGCATCTTTACGCTGTATAACAAAGTGGTCTTCTTAAAATTGGTTAAACTTTCTATCTTTTAAGTTGCATTTTAACCGTCGTAAAACAAAGTGGTTTTAACAAAAGGGATTAAATTTCCTATCTTCTAAATTGCATTTTACACGTTGTAAAACAAAGTAGTTTTCTTAAAATCGATTAAATTTTCTAATTTCAAAGTGCATGGTTAATTGTAGCAATGTGTCTCGTCGCGCTAAACAAATTATCTCAAATTAAACAAGATAATAACTTTTATACGTTACCAACCGCTATTCAAGAATGTGTCCTCACTCATCAAAATTGATACGCAAATTACCGGCCTGCGTTCTTTCATACATCTTGTCTCTTCTTTCACATATGGCCGAGTGATTATCAAACTCGCTCGGGCGACCGGAGGGTCCAAGGAGGGGGTTGTCAAACCTAAACGCGCCTGCGAAAGGCTGTAGAAGACACAGATATCCAACCACAAATAGAATAACAAATAAAGATGCTGCTTTAACGTATTACTTTACTTGTTAAATGAACCTTAACATTATTTTAATAAAAGTGTTTTATTATTCTCGCACTTTGATGAAGGGATTTATTAACTAAAAATAAAATTATTAAAAGTGTCTTATTATCCTCGCACTTTGATGAAGGGATTTATTAACTAAAAATAAAATTGTTACATACCCCTTTCCTAAAAGAAAAAAAATTTTTTCTAACAAAGAAAAAACTTTAAGTAAAACAAATACAAAAGATTTTTTTTTTAAGTATATACTAGCCTCTTCCACATTCCTAATTATCAATACAAATTCTTATGAACCTAATAAAACGAGGGGGACAAATATGTACAAATTTGAGTGTGTCGGTAACTACGTGTACCTAACGTCCATAGGGAGACAAAATCGGGGAGTCACAATCGGTTTATGTCAAAATTGGGAGGGGTCAAATTAAAAAGTCAAACACTCCACGGGACAAAAAAATTAATCAAAATCTAAATTTATGGTAACCCTTTAACTAGAGTTTTCTTACTCCTACCAAGGCTAGTATTTACTAACTATAACCAAACATATTGCAAATTATTTTAATTTCCACAAATAAAAACTGCACTTCCTGGAGCTCAAGCAGCTTTATTTACAAAAAAAAGGAACGCTACAACATCAAAATAGCATAACTATTCAAAATATTATCACTATAAAGTGATAATCAAAAAGGTAACTTAACTAGTAGGTCTAAATTCAAAATATTATTATCACAAAGTGATAATCAAAACTAAGGTAACCTAACCAAAAGGTTACTTACAAAATTCAAAATCAGAATTGAACCAGTTAGGGCTGTAATCTCCTACACCCTACTGATTATCCTATCACTAATTTTCAAACCACACATCTTATTAGTGATGGATCAAATGGTGAGGTTCACCATGCAAACCTCTGACCTTATCAAACAAAAATTTCTGAAAGGTCAGAAATAAGGGAAAGAATAAATCAATATTCTCTCTACCTGAATGTGTAGAAATCAGGACTAGCAACTTAAATAGTCCACTTATTTCTACATCCTAAAGATATCTGTCAAAGACATCTTCTAACCACATCTTCAAATAACGCGCGACTAAAACAACCAGTATGCACACTAATGCACACCTCAAAACTACTACAAAAATCCTTGACCACTTGCTTCAATTATCAAACAAAATTTTCAAACAAAATTAGTTACCCAATGGCAGTTTCCATTTAGTATTAGTGAAACGATACTAAATCAAAAATCGGAACAAAACGAAGCAAACAACTATTGTTTTGCTTAACATCAAAGAAATGACTAGACTGCAACTAATCGTCAGGATCATCATTCTCATTTGGATACGATGCTTCAACGGGTTTCAAGTCCTTAACATGCCATTTTCCGGCTCTTGTTCCATCTTCATTCTCTAACTCATACACTAAATTGGAATGTTTTTTCCGAACTTTACACAAAACGAACTTTGGAGCTAACTTAGCGGAGAATTTATCACCAGCACTCGAAAGTACCTTATTAGTTCTCCAAACGCTTTCTCCGACTTGGAATGAAATGTCTCTTCTTCTAAGGTTGTAGCGTTTACTCGAACGTTGATAAGCTACATGCAAATTTTCACGGACATTTCCAAAAATATCAAGCAAAGGTTGACGATCCAAAACATAAGAAGGTCTACTACTTGAAACAACATCAACATCCTCACCAGGTTCAAAATTATCACTATAAGCTTTTCCACTTAAGGGTACCTGACGACCAAAGACTAAAAAATTTGAAGAATAGTTGGTGGATTCGTGTTTTGCTGAATTAATTGCGTACTGAATTTTTGATATCTCACTATCCCACGTATCATGTTCTTCTACGTACGAACGAATTGCAGTACCAACTGTCTTACCAATTCCTTCCACAAAACTGCACTGAGGAGCATAAACAGTATTGCACCAAATCCCCTGGATTTCGTACCTTGCACACAAAGCTTTAAAAACACGTCCAATCAACCGTGGACCATTATCACAAATAACAAATTGTGGTACTCCGTAGACAAGAAATACTTTTTCTTCCAAAAACTTCTCAATCAAATGTGCCGTAGCACTACGCAAAGGTTGTAAAATCGAATACTTCGAAAACCAGTCACCGACAACTAAAAGCCACTTTCCTGCTTTTGAATCATCAATAAAAAAACTAATCACGACGATAGCTAACAAAAAAATCAGTGTTCAGGTACACTCTTACCCTACTACCAACCGAACTGTCGAAACAACTACAATGCTTCACAACGCCTAAATTTGCTAGAGTGACAAACCCTCTACGAGTCTCACCTAGACTAACAATACAAAAATTACATCAACTCAAAACAAAATATGATGCAAAAATTCTAGAGCGCCTAACTCACCTCGAGTCTCGTCTAGACTAACGTAATGCTGAGCGACCAACTCTTCCTGAGTCTCGTCTAGACTAACATACTGCTGAGCGACCAACCACGACGACAAGTTCCGCCTAGACTAAATTGCGTGGCAATGCCGATCTAAATAAAAATCTGCTAACAAAATCAAAAATGTGCTTATGCACAAGAGCAATTCTCAAATGATACGACGACAGCTCACACCAATGTACCATCAAAATAGAATCTCTAGCCTTATCATCAAATTTGGACAAAAATGTTCTTTATTGACTCAAGCAAATCAAACTCCAGGCTTATCAGCTTCTTCAGCTAACAAAATTTTCCTTTTCTCTAACACTGGTTTCTCGCTCACTATTCCTCTGATTTTCAGTTCATACTCCAGTTCCTCTTTAAGTAGACAAACAATTTGGAATTTTTCCGACATGATTGCAATAGCCTAATATCTCAATGAAATCAAACTGATAAATCCAAGTAATTCAAACCTTACAAAGATTGTCAAAACAAATTCGGGCAACTAAAGGTAAAAGTCAAAAAGTGTATTTGGTAAAATAAATTTTGCCAAACCAATATCAAAAAAATTATGTTGGGTCAAAACAGGATGAAAGTTAAAAATAAATTTGACTAAGTTAATTAATTGACTGTATGGGGGTTAACGTCTCAACCAAACTTTTAAACAAACAAATCTTAATGTCAAATAAACTTTGAGCAAACAAATTTCGAGGCAAAACAATTTTTGAACAAACAAATTTCGAAGCAAAATAATTTTTGAACAAACAAATTTCGAAGCAAAATAATTTTTGAACAAACAAATTTCGAAGCAAAATGATTTTCGAACAAACAAATTTCGATGCAAAATAATTTTCGAACAAACAAATTTCGAAGCAAAATAATTTTTGAACAAACAAATTTCGAAGCAAAATGATTTTCGAACAAACAAATTTCGAAGCAAAATAATTTTTGAACAAACAAATTTCGAAGCAAAATAATTTTCGAACAAACAAATTTCGAGGCTAAATAATTTTTGAACAAACAAATTTCAAAGCCCTACACGTTGCCGGCGCCAGTAAAGCGAATTTTTTTGAAGCACTTAAGCGCCAGCCCCACGTTGTGTGCCAGTGTAACTAATTTTTCGCATGAGCGCCAGTGAAACGTATTTTTCTAATTTATATATCTGACTCTAGACGTTGGGCGCTAGTGAAACGAAGTCTTCCGACATAACTAGGGGTCTATTCCTTGGGTAGAGCTATGAGAAATGGGGGGGTAAGTCGAAATCTGTTTGTATGTCAAACTCAAACTAAAACAAATAGGCGCCACCAAGTCCGGACTTATTCACGATAATGGCATGGCATATTTCTAAGGGCGGACGTGGAGACCCAAAGAAAAAAAGATCGCTTTCGATGACAAAAACCTGTCTTAATAAAATAAGACGCTGTTCCTGTAAGAAATTATAATAGTTAGGTTAATAAAAAAGGTGGAACACTATTTGTGTCCCGCAAATACACATAAAGAAGTATTAAAAAGATATTTTCTATATAACGTTGGCATCAAAAATTTACTCTTAAAGATGTTAGCTTTCAGTGGTTAGGTTTGATCATATTTGATCAAAATAAAAAACTTTAATCTTGAACCAATAATTTACTAAAAAGAATCTCTTTTAAAACAAAATGCAATGCAACAAAATTTAATAAATAATTGAATTACTTCGTGAATTTTAAATTACGGTTTCTCAAAATTATTCATAATCAAATATTTTACAGTATATTGTAAACTTGTTACACAAAAATACTCCGACCCGTGCAGATCTGTTCAGGCGGTTACATTTAAAAATGTTACTACTCAAGTTTTTCTTTTTAAGTTAATTGTGCTAGTTTTAGTTTCTAAAAAAAAGATCACAAAAATATTCTTGTTTACAAAAGTTGTGCTAACGCTGTTCTAAGCATTTGCTTTCTAGGATACATCTGTCAGCAGTATACTACAGAAAAATAAGTGACGTCAGTAACACCTGTTGTTGTAACTAACAATTTATACTGAAGCAACGTGTTGTTTCTTAAAACATCAAATTAGTGAATTTTAATTTCGACACTGGAAATTCCAGCTCAGCAATAGTTGAAACAAATATCATATTCGTGCTTTTACACATAAGAACAAATTAGCGTGTTTCTAATTTGAAACACCAAAAAATTACTTAAAGCTAACTACGAACCAAAACTGCTTTTCCCGCCTAGCTGAGGTACTTGTTATATCATGCGGTGTTTACTGCATGTAGTATGAACCCAGCTCATCCTAAACAGCTTCTACCACATGGAGTTGTTCCAGGTGTAGAATTAAATGCGGTCACCATACATTCGTCAGCTGCTGCAATATGTTGAATCACGTTGAATTACCAAAGAAGCATCTTTACGCTGTATAACAAAGTGGTCTTCTTAAAATTGGTTAAACTTTCTATCTTCTAAGTTGCATTTTAACCGTCGTAAAACAAAGTGGTTTTAACAAAAGGGATTGAATTTCCTATCTTCTAAATTGCATTTTACACGTTGTAAAACAAAGTAGTTTTCTTAAAATCGATTAAATTTTCTAATTTCAAAGTGCATGGTTAATTGTAGCAATGTGTCTCGTCGCGCTAAACAAATTATCTCAAATTAAACAAGATAATAACTATTATACGTTACCAACCGCTATTCAAGAATGTGTCCTCACTCATCAAAATTGATACGCAAATTACCGGCCTGCGTTCTTTCATACATCTTGTCTCTTCTTCCACGTATGGCCGAGTGATTATCAAACTCGCTCGGGCGACCGGAGGGTCCAAGGAGGGGGTTGTCAAACCTAAACGCGCCTGCGAAAGGCTGTAGAAGACACAGATATCCAACCACAAATAGAATAACAAATAAAGATGCTGCTTTAACGTATTACTTTACTTGTTAAATGAACCTTAACATTATTTTAATAAAAGTGTTTTATTATTCTCGCACTTTGATGAAGGGATTTATTAACTAAAAATAAAATTATTACAACGTTGTGAAAGGTATATAGAAATTTTTAGATTATCACAGAATAGAAAAGAAGTTAGAGCTGCGTCAAACCAACCTTAAGTAAGGTCGAAAACAAAATGATGATGAGTGTCTGCCCCAGACCATCCCACATTATTTTTTAATAATTCCCTTAAAGGTTATATTGTATTACTCAAATTCGGTAAAAAGTTTCTTATAAAATTTATCATTCCCAAGAACTTTTGTAAATCTTTTTTATTTTCTGGATGTTTTAATTCTTTAATACTTTTTCTCTTTCAGGATCACAAAGCATGCCCTCTTCACTAAATATAAAGCCTAAATACTTAACTTTACTTTTATAAACTGCAATTTATCAGGGTTAAACTTGATATTCTTGGATCGTGCAATGTCAACGACTTGTTGAACTGTGCTTTCCAATTCATAAACCGAGTTAGCCGCACATAAAATGTCGTCAAAATATGGTACGACATCATTAATACTACCGGAGTATTTATTTACTAATTTGCTAAAAATTTCAGGTATTACTGATAATCCAAATGGTGCTCGTTTGTAAGCATAATTGCCAAATCGGGTACTGGACGTGCATAATTTAATAGATTGATCGTCTAATATTAATTGATGAAAAGCATCCTTTAAATCGAAAATGTAAAAATACTTTTTAGCAATTTTGGCTCTAATTTCATCTATAGTAGGAATTTTAAAAAATCTTGTATTAAATATTTGTTCAGCTCACTGGGGTCAATACAAAGTCTTAAAAAGCCATTTGGTTTTTCTACGCATACCAAATTACTAACCCATTCGCTAGGGTCACTTGATGGAACTATAACGCCTTTTTTGTTGATACTCGTCTAAAGTAGCCTGTAATTGGTTTTTGATTTTAATTGGAATCCTTCGGCTTAAATTGGCTTTAGGAATTGCATTACTACTAAGTTTTAATGAAATTATATCTGAAAACGCTCCCAGACCAGTAAATATATCTTGATTAGCTTTAATAAATTTAGCTTTTGCATATTCCTCGTTGTTTACACTGTCTACCCTATTAATGAGCTTTAAACCTAAACATGTAATTAAACCTAATATAAGAATACATAGATCACTTTCTACTACTATGAATTTTGCAAAATCGTTTTTATAACTAATTATTTCTTGAAACTCACCACAAATTGAAATATTAAATCCCCCAAAAGCTTCTAGCTTTACATTGGTTTTGTTTAACCTAACAGTTTTTAATTTTTTAAATATATTCAAAGGTATGATATTTGTGGCTGCTCCACTGTCTAGCTTCAACTTAATTTCAAGGTTAACAAGTTTCAATTGTGCGAACCATCAACCTTTCGAATGACATTACTTTGAAATGTGTGGTCACCTTCAGTGCCGCCAATCCATAAGCTTTAGTACTCCTGTTACTGTTTTCATGTGTTTTACTTCCACGACAAACCCTAAAATGATTATACTTAGAGCATTTTAAACATTGCTGTCCCATTGTAGGGCATTCACCTTTTAAACGATTTCGATTACATCTTTTGCACTTAAATTTAGTGAGTTTATCAAATTTGTTAATTTTATTACTACCATGTTTACTCTTAGCAACTGAACTTTTTTTTTCGTTTTATCAAACCTGTTTACATTATAGATTTTGTCTCGATCATCTTCAAGCATCTTTTTGTTTGCTTCTGCTAATTCTGCTGCCTGACAATAACATATGATCTTCTTTAATGATGTACATTTACGCAATAGTCTTGCTTGTATATCTATTTAGTGATTGGCACAATCGATAGTCTATCGATTGGACTATCGATAGATTGCACTATCGATAGTTACTATCGATAGTTGCTATCGAATTACTTTTTTAATGAATGAATTTCTACTATCGATAACTTGCAATTGTAAAGCGTACTATCGATAGTTCCATAAACTATTGATAATCGCATATACTATCGATAGTCTCGTAAATTATCGATAGTCTCATAAATTATTGATATTAGTGATGGAACCATCGATTGCTTTTCCTATCGAAAGTTATGCAACAATCGATAGTTAATGAACTATCGATAGTGCTACCAATAATCTGCAAAGAAAATCTTAGTACAGAACAGTCAATGTCAATACTCAATAGTTTTTAAATGATAGTTATATTGACCGTTAAGTTAACCATTAAAGAGAAATCTCAGGACCCCAGCTAAATTCATGTGCACTGTTGGTGTCGGATGCCGATTATCGACGCCCGGTGGTTATGCATATTAGAATGCATTACAATGCGCAACAATAACAAACACATGTCCCATTTTTATTCATGTATTATTGTATTCTCTTTCTCTCTGTAATTTACCGCAGTGGCAGTGAAAAGTGAATTATAATATAGCAGTCAACGTAGATGTTTTGATAAAATTGTTGCGTCTAACTAACATTACTCATCATCACGCAGACAGCCACCAGTTCTTTACATCTATCGTGTTAGAACATAGCGCTACCCAGTTACAGTTTAATTCTCAATGTCTCAATAATTATTTAGTAAGTTGCACATGTATCAACTTAATTTTTGAAACCATAGTCGATTAATTTCTTAGATTTCAACCGAATTATACCATGAAAAGAGTGAAAAAATCACCAGTGTGGGAATTTTTTACAAAACACGGCGACAAAGTTTTGTGTCAAGTTTGTAAAAAAAGAGTTGAAATTTTGTGGTAATACGTCCAATTTAAGTGACCATTTACGTCGACGGCACCCAACAATTACCGAATCCGTGCAATTAGTTGACATAGTAGAAGCAATTGACTATCAAGATATTACCGCCAGTAACATCAATGAAATCGGAAACAGCGATACTGCTTTCAGGGCGAAAAGTGCCAGCATAGCACCACGGTTGTCCAGTGCAACAACAACGTTATCGGGTTCAGCTACTTCAGTATCAAATCCAGCATCTTCAATCAGTAGTGTGCTTCCTGTGGTTCTAGTTCCTATACGAAAATGGAAGCTACTGCCAACAATAACGCGCCAAGTAGTTCCTTTAAACGAATCTTTAAAACATAAATTCACAAAGCTTGTGCTTGAAATGATCGTCAAGATGTGGGTTTTAAGACCCTCATGAAAGCACTCGAACCTCGGTACACATTACCAAGCAGAAGCACAGTATCGAGAGCATTACTTCCAAACTTATATTGTACAGTCCTTAAGTCAGTGCAAAAAGCTGTGCAACAATCAAACGCAATATCGATTACAACTGATGTTTGGACATCCTTTAACACCAAATCTTACTTAACAGTAACGTGCCATTTTTCTCATGAAAGCCAGTTAAAGTCAGTGGTCCTTAAAACAGTATTAGTCGAATGGTGAATGCCTATCAAAAATTTTATCAAGTGTGTTTTGTGAGTGATCTATTACAAATAAAATTACAGTTGTAGTCACTGATAATGCAGCAAATATTACAAATGCAGTGAAACTTTTGAATCTTGACTATTTACCATGTGTCGCACACACTTTAAATTTAGTAATATCAGACGCGTTGGAACTGTGTGTGGATTTTCAGAATATATTGACGACATGTCAAAAAATTGTAACACATTTTAAACAGTCTGTAGTTGCAGCTGATAAATTACGAGTTACGCAAAACGAAATAGGCATACCCCAACTTCAACTAAAACAAGATGTTTCAACTCGCTGGAATTCTTCGTTAATAATGATGGAGAGATTAGTAAAACTAGAGGAACCGTTAACGGTAGCATTAGTGTCATTTCCAAAAGCAGTAATTTTTTTCCTAATTACCTCCCCGAGTCTTTACGTTCGAACGAGTCCTCGGTTAGGTAACTGTTAGAAATAGATATTATTATTAAAAAACACAAAACACAAATCACTTAATACGCATATCAGAACAGTCTGCAATAGTTTTAGCAAAAACTGTTCTGATATGCGTGTTAAGTAATTTGTGTTTTTTAATAATAATATCTATTTCTATCAGTAACCCAACCTCGAAAAGCTTATCGCGGGACGCAAAATTTTTTTCTTAACTATCCTCCCGAGTCTTTACGCTCGAACGAGTCCCGCGATAGGCTTTTTGAGGTTAGGTTACTGTTTGAAATAAATATTATTATGAAAAAACACAAATTACTTAACAGGCATATCAGAACAGTCTTGTTTTTTTTGTTGCTAAAACTATTGCAAACTGTTCTGATATGCGTGTTAAACAATTTGTGTTTTGTTTTTTTAATAATAATATCTATTTCTAACAGTAACCTACATAATGACTCGTTCGAGTGTAGACTCGAGAGGATGGTTAAGAAAAAAATTACTGCGGGCCTCGTTCGAACGTAAAGACTCGGGAGAATGGTTAAAAAAAAAATTTTGCCCTCCATAAGGTCCTGAATGCTTAAACTATGACCGGTGGAAAGTTCTTGAAGATTGTGTGCCTATATTGAACCCATTTGAATTCGTTACTGCGGAGCTATCAGGGGATCAATATTTTACTGCTTCATTAATAATACCTTTAATACGAGGATTGCAACCTTCGGAAAGAGTATTTTCTCAAGCTGGTTTAATAACAAAGGACCACAGAAATCACCTCAAACCTAAAAACGTCGATTCATTAATTTTTTTAAACAAAAATATTCATATATTTAAGTAAAGGAACTGTTAGTGCACTCCAGTACAAACCATTTATCTAAAGACATATTTTTGTTGTATAGTCGTTTACTAGAATTTATATGCATTTATTAATTTAATATGCATATACATTGTCGTGCATTTGATTTTTATATAGTGACTGGAATCCTACGTTAGATCCGTCACTTATTTTCTTCTTTAATTGACTATATCGTCAACCCTTTTTTTTTAAATCGTTACAATATTTCCTCCAGTGATGAGCGAACAGTACACCGCCCGACATGACTCTAATTTGATGTCTTTGTTCTCTAGGTGCTTCTAAATTTTCTTGGTTATTCACTTTCCTGTTTTACTACTTATTTTCCAAATTTTAATTAAATAACTAAGCTGTTTAGAGATGAAAATATATTTGCTTCCATTATAACGTCAAAAATTATTTTTATAGCAAGATTTTTTAAACTTCTTCCTAAATACAACAATCATAGTCAATTCAATATCTTTTCTATAACTATTCTTGTAGCTTTATTTGTCTGTAGTTATTTTTTATTAAATATGGAATTTTCTAGAAGTGCCCTTCAATTCATTTTCTAACTTTCATTACTTTTCCATGGTAACAAGTAACTGCCACCTTTTTTTCTATGGTTAATAAACTAGCCCTGCCACTTTTACATGCAATATTCGATCAATCCTTCTAACTGTGTATACTTTAATCTGTCCTCTTCAATAACTCATTACATCACTAGACTAGCTCTAGTGCTCTATCTTAAATCTAATAATCTTTACATTTTATATTATAATAAGCTGTAAGTGAAAGTGAACTAATCATAAATGTCATTCTGTTAAAAATCATTCGCTTGTAACAATGTTTCTTTCCTCAAGCTATCAATAATGCAATTAACTATCGATAGTAAAATTCATTTGTTTAAAAGATCATTTGACAGAAGTATTGTAATGATATAGTTTAAGCTATCGATAATTCATGAGACTATCGATAGTACAAACTATCGTTGGCCCAATCCATAGGTTATCGATTGTGCCCATCTGACAGTACATATTCTAAGCTTTTGTTTGCAGATTATTGGTAGTACCTTCGACAGTTCATTAAGTATCGATTGTTACATCACTATCGATTGTAACTATCGATAGGAAATCACTACTATTGATTGTAACTATCGATAGGAAAAACAATCGATAGTGCCCGTCAGCAATCCATATTATTAATACCCAAGACGATTTGTGTACGAGAAATTTTGTCTTCAGCCAAACCCACACGACTTAATTAAATTTTTCAAATCTGTAATAGAAACGTCAAATGGCTCGCATTCCCTCTGTTTTCTAAAAAAGAATTTAAAATGTTCCATAACTTCATTTCGTTTCAGCATACAATAGACTTCAAATTCGTTTAGTGTTAACTCAAGACTAGTTAATGCTGCTATATTAAATGTATTATAGATTCTTAATTCATCTTTATGCATTATATTAAGTAGACATGCAATTTGTACTTCAGTCGGTTCTGTTTAGTTTCGGTAGCATCATCATTATTATATCTTCAGTCCTGGAACTGGTTAGACGCGTACCCTCATTGTTTCCTATTCTGAACTAACCTACACATTTCCTGAAATTTGCACAGTCTGCATCTGTCACCATCTGATCTAGCTCTACATCTACCTCCTTTTTCCAATCTGTGCTTGTAATATATCCCATAATATTCTCCAAAAATGCCTTAGAACGTATTCTGCCCTTCTATTTCTCCTATTTTTTTACACAGATATCTTTATTCCTCTACTATTTCTATAACCTATTTGTTATTAATTTTGTCTGTCTATGCTGTCATCCACATACATCTGAAGTACAACATTCCAAAAGGCTGCTACCGTACTTCTGTCTGCTTTTCTTACTGCCCGTATTTTATAGGCATACTGTGCTGTGCTCCACACATATGCTTTCAACAATTTTCTTCTTGTTTCTATGTTTGTTGTCTTTGATCATAGGCACTGTTCTCTCTTGTTAGATGCAGTTCGGTCCCCTTCTATTGTTTTACAACTATATACCCTATTTCTCTAACACTCAGTGGTTGTGAAGTGGGAGTGGGGGGGGGAGCATCCGGTAACCGCCAAGTTCCCCCACCACTTGATCATTTGCAGATTTAATATTATTTACGATATATCTTTTCGCACAGTCAACATTAGTTGCAGATATTTCACAATCAACACCTGTAGTTGTTTATAATAATCATTAGATTTAGCTGCGCTTATTTTTTCGTTATTAGGTTTTCCGTCTCAAAACTGGTTGGACACGTACTTCCACTTATTTATATTCTGAGCTATCCTACACAGTTCTCTGAAATTCCCACACAGCCTGTATACAGCTCGGTTCCCCTTTTCTATTGTTTTCTAGTTATATGCCGTATTTCACCGAGATTCAGTGGTATGTGAAGGGTATTAAGCAGCCTGTGGCTGCCAAGATGCCCCAACAATTAGACATTTTCCGAATGAATAGCTTTCCAGTAAATCTTTTCACACAGTTAACATTATTCGAGAATATTGCACAACCAATAGCTGTAGTTGCTTATAATAATCATCAGATTTAAGTACAGTTATTTTTTTGTCCTTAGTTTATCCACTTGGGGCTGATTGTATGCGTACCTCCATTGATTTCTTTTCTGAGCTAGCCTACACATTCCCCTGATATTGCTACAGCCTACATCTTTCACTATCTTTGTGCAATAGTATAACCTAGGTCTGCTTCTACTTCTCTTTTTTCCTATCTCTGTTTCTAATATATTCCGCATTATTCCCTTATGCCGTAGCATGTAGCCTATCATCCTATCTCTCATATTTTTTACCGTTTTCCACACATTTTTTTCTTTCCCTATCATTTTAAGTACCTCTTTGTTCTTAACTTTGTCTGTCCATGATATGTTCATCATACGCCTGTAGCACCACATTTTTCTTATCCGCTTCTCCTACTGTCCAGGCTTCACAGCCGTACAGTGCTATGCTCTACACATATGTTATAAGCAATCTTTTCCTTGTTTCTATGTCTGTTATCTTTGAACACAGTAGTTGCTTTCCTTATTAAACGTAATCCGGCATTGTGCTAATCTTTGTTTTATATCTTTTGCACTTTTCCCAATTTGCGATATTTGGCTTCCTAAATAGCAGAAATCCTTAACCTATTGTAAGTTCTTGTTACCCATTTGTATTCTTGTTTTTTATTTATTTTCCCCTCCTTTGCATACTAGTACTTTAGTTTTATTTTTGTTAATTTTCATAACGTATCTCTGTTAAAACCATTTATATTTCGTTAAGAGCAGCTTCTAATTCTTCTTTGCTAGATGCTAATACCGCTATACAATCTGCAAAACTAAGCATATTAATTTTTTGTTTCTGCATAGTAATTCCATGCATTTGACAGTATTCATTGCCTCTTTAATGTACAAGTTAAAAATTAATGGCAATAGGGCAAATCTCTGTCTCACCCCTTTTCTAATGTTTACTTCTCTACGTTCCTGCTCGTTGTATAAGCTATGTACTATTCGTCTATCCCTATAACAAATTCCAATCTTTTTGAGTATTTCGAACATTTTTTTCCATTTTACACTGTCGAATACTTTTTCCAGATCTACAAACCCTAGATACATACCTTCTCCTTTTTCTATTGTTTTCTCCGTTATCACTCTCAGAGCTAAAATATCCTCCCGTGTTCCCTTGTTTTGCCTAAACCCAAGTTGATCTTCTCCTAGTATTTCTTCAGCTTGTTTTTCCATTCGTCTTTGTACAAATCTTAATATTTTTGACACGTGTGCTGTCAAACTTATTGTTCGAAAATTTTCACATTTGTCCACGCTTTTCTTTTTTGATGATATTGCGTTTGAAATCTTTTAGTATCTCGCCTGTCTCATACATATAGCTTACAAGTTGGAAGAGACGTTCTGTTACTGCTTGTCCAGCGGCTTTCAGAGTTTTTGCTTGCACCTTCGGTGCCTTATCATATTTCAGATCCTTTAATGCTAATTCAAACTCATCTCAAGTATAGGATATCCCAAGTCATCATTTTCAATGTCTCATTCCTGTTCTAATGCTGTTAATAGCTCTCCTGCATATAAATTCCCTATATATTCTTGCCATCTACCCATTTTCTCTACATTTTCTAGAATGACGTTTCCTCACGCGCTCCTTATATTTTTGCTATACGGTTTTATAATCTTAAAATTGATTCTAATTAGTTTGTATGCTTTATCTGTCTTTCCTATTTCCATCTTAGTTTGAACCTCTTTGCACTTTTCATCAATCCATTGTTTTTAGCTTTTTCGCATTTGCGAATAATTTCCCATTTTATGGCTTTGTATCTCTGTTTTCCTAATTCGTCTGATTTACTTTTGTATTTTTGTTTTTCATCTATTAAATTTACGATATCCTTTGTTATCCGTGGTTTCTTATTTTCTTTTTGTGTATACCCCAGAAAATCTCTGGCCGCCATGTTTAGGCTGGATGTAATGTTATTCCATTCTGTTTCTACTGCCTTAGTATCAGATATTTCCCCGATATCTTTCAGCAATTCATTTGACATTTTTTCGAATCTTTCTTGAATATCTTTATCTTTTAGGTTCTCAAAGTCAAAGTGCCTTTTTCCGTTTCTTTTTTTCAAATTTTTAAATTTAAGTGCGGTCTTCATAATTACGATGTTGTGGTCAGTGTCTATATCTGCTTCTGGGTGGCTTCTATTGTCTTTTACTTGATTCATAAACTGTTGTGTAACAAGAATCTAATCTATTTGATATCTTCCTATACCTCCTCGCATCTTTTGGTAGCAACAAAATACATTTCCACGTGTTACTTAAACAGTTTAAAGTTTTCAGCGAGGTTGTCCTCCAAAATTAATTCGGTCGGTTTATTATATTCGGACATTCTTCTCAAATTTAATAACTTTTCCGTAAATGTGCTTATCGTTACTTTTGGTAAATCGCTGAAATCAATCTGTTTCAATCCGTTACCATTATAATACTATGTTTAAATTAACGTCTGCGTCATGTTTGGTATTGTTGTTCAATAATTACATGGTCAAGCACAAGATTATGTTTATTATACAAGATACATTTTTACAAGTTTTACAACTGCCTGCGTTCATTAAATATCAGAAACCACCTCTTTTCTTGCTGCCAACAACCTAAAACTAACACAATTGCTATCAACTGTAAACTTTATCTAAGATTACAAACAGTAACAACACGCATCCGATCTAGTGACTACTTTTCTTACGAGTATTTCATCTGTTTTTGATTACGTTTCATAAATTAAAACCGCAATACAAATAGAGAAAGTTAAACAAACCTCGTTTCGAGTCTAAAGTTCCTTTGTATAAAATTTTCGTTAAAAATCTAAACCTATATCCGATAGCAAAGTTAGGGTTGACTGCTGAAATTAAAATTTCGACTTTAGGCACGGGAAAAACTTAAAAAAATAGCTTATGAGCTGTTTCTAGGTTAAAAGTTTATTAAGAATTAAATTTATAGATTTTAGATAATGATTCTGCAGGAGTCAGAGTTTGTTCACTGCGACTTTAGTCCCTAACGGATTAAGAAATCGCCCAGAAACCCCTCGGTTATTGAAAAGTAATATACTACGGGCTTGAAAATTGTAGGTAGGTTTTGTTGATTTTAAACTGAGGCGGCTCCGTGGCGTAGTTGGTATGCGTGTGACTACTATGCCCAAGGTCCCGGCTTCAAATTCCGACACAATCCGCTTGAGAAATGTTAAGCGAGCATTTTTCACAAAAATACACTCTCGTTCGAATTAGAGGTAAAATGGAGGTCCCGTGTGTGAGGTTGTCACGCACGTTAAAAATCCCTACCTAGTGTTCAACAGCAAGGGTTCGGCACAATTCAAAATTCCAAGTAAAAAACTCACTTCCTGGTCACTGTAGTATCTTCGGGTGGAGCATTTAAAAAATCAAATGCAGTGATTTTAATCTGATCTAAAAGAAAACCACCATCAACTGACGGGAACTCCAGTTTACCTCTAATCTGAACGAGGCGTATTTTTATGAAAAATGCTCGCCTAATATTTCTTAAGAGTCCGACACGATAGCTGAGGAGAACTCTAAGGAAGTGCAGCTCTCGGAGCACCATATTCTCCTACTAGTTTCTTTACACTGAAGCACATTTTAAAATTTTTAGAACCGAATTTTACAGAACTTCAGCAACAACACACTTGAAAATACTACAAATACTGTAAGTACATGGAATTTTCACACTAACTCAGTCACGTTATGTAATATTAAATAAACCAGTGCTGCTTTGTATGAGTCTAACGCTTAAAGCCTTTGCAGTAACAATACCTTCAATTCATATATGTTCATTGTTAGTGAAAGATAACTCAACACGATTAAGTTGAACTGGAATTCTTTTCACAGAGTGTAAACGCTTGATTTTATATAACCTGAAAGCCTTTCATTCAGATCGGCATTGGAACACTTGCAAAATGAACATAAACTATAGTACAAACAAAGCATTACAGCTATACGTGTTAAATCAAGAAATTAATTAATTCGCGCTAATCTTCCTGTAATTAATTACAGCTAAAGAGTTTGAAAGCTATAAATCACGAAATGCTGCATAATATTCACCTCATGTCTACTCGACATAGTTATCTCCTTTGCATTACGAATATAACCTGCATTTAAGAATATAAATTGCACACTCGAAAAGAATTTCGATCAGGCGCAAAACTAGTCGTATGTGAGAGAAAAACAGGTGTAGGTTACGACCAAAACCCAATATTATTGTGTTCCCTTTAGATTTTTAACACGCAGTGTAATGCCATTTTGGGGTTGGCACCATTCTGTGTTTAGATTTTACAATTTGAGGGGCTGTATTGACCACGTTTTCTTTATACCCGTGGGAAAACATTTCAAACAGCTGCTGCGGATGCAAATGCTACACATTCAAAACGTTTAGGAAATGTTTCAGGAATTTGATAACTTGATTGTTGTCAAACTCTATCTCTGAAACTTATATTGCGCCGCCTGGACGGGTGATTACAATTAGAAAGATAGGCAAAGCTAAATCATTTACGCAACCATACATCAACTTAACTTTCAATTACGTTTGTCATTTTTGTCAATCATATCTGAGAGTGTCAAGTTTTTGCCTTATGTCATTATAGACAAGAAGCAACGCTCAAGTTCACCGCTATAAGTTAATTATTAGTTACAAATATTAGCTATTGCACAAGGCAAACTACTTTTCAACGTCATTAGTCAATAAGATGAACTAATAGCTTATACTTTTATGCAAAGCCCAAATGATCATTTCAAATGGTGCTAGTGTTTGAAAAATGGAAAATATTAGGTCCCGAGAAAATTTAAACCTGTAACCTTCGGCTGTTCGAGTTTTATAAATGTTACTTGGAAAAACAGTATCCTGTAGAAATAATTAATAATTCGTCCTTCTGACGTTTAAATTGTTGTTAGTGAAAAATACATCTTAAGTCAAACATCTTATCGAATAGACTATTCTGGGCAAACAGCACTAACTCTACCTACATGTAGTTTATAATAATCTACAAATAACGCAGAGTTTTAAAACATATGCAAAGGAATACCTTTAAACAATGAGAACATTACTTTGTTTTTGCAGCGTCCCAGTTACCTTCTCCAACTGTGCATTGTGCCAACACTCTAGTAAGGTTAACGCCCCTGGGTCAGCCCTTAGCTTGTTACGGGTTGTAATTTTTCTACTTTACGGGTGAAACAATTTCAATATTGACTTGCCCTGAAGGGATCGGGATCCCGTAACAATAAAAGGGGTGCGTCGGCTGCAGTGGTCGAGAGTGGGTTGCTATAAATAATAATCAAGAGAATATAGAAAACACTAAAGAAATACAAAAGGAATACATAACTAGGTTTTCAAGTAAAATTCTGCATTACTCTGAAAGGTCTTCTTTTCGTCAATATCCAGAGGTGTCAAACAGTCAGTCGTCGCACGTTGAGTGATATTCATGCCTACGTAGAGGGCTGTTTTTTCACATACAACTACCTTGTTTTAGTTATTCCTATCTTTAATCGCCATGTTTCTCTGTTCAAATCAACTACCCCTTTCAGATCTGCCTAACACTGGGGTAGCTAGAGATCCTTTACAAATCACTACCTATTTGCTAAATAAATTGATTCAAAAAATCAACATAACATTATCATAAAATCCATCGTCATACATATTCATATAAATATACATTTCCAACACTAGCTTTATCTGCAGTCTGGCCAGGTGATGTTAAACTACACTTTAAAGCAAATCTTAAAGAAAACAGACAAATCCAGTCACAAAACTATTCGACGCTTCACATTTTTTCTGCTTCCTTATTGAATTGCACATTTATGAATCCCAAATAGATGGTACTATCATTCCGCCAACAAGGAAACATTCTAATGCCGACGTTGTACTCTCACCTTGTCCTTTCCAAAATACATAACACCTACATATCTCTTATTAGTTTACTGGTAATATAAATTTATCATTCGACTAACGTTCTTTGTCGAAAAAATGTAAATTATACCGAATCTTACATAAGTCTATACATTACTTACAAATTACTTCCTCACATTCAGGTAATGTTCATGTCATACAAAGTTTCCCATTTTTAAAATAACAGCCACTACATAACTCTGAGTAGTTTTATTCCCAATGAAGATTAAGAAAAAAAACAAAACAAACCACAACAAACATACTGGCAGTATATAACTCCAAAACTTCCAAAAATTAATGGCGGGATGTACCAATCCAATTTCATTCCTACAAACAGCTACAACGAAGCAATTAATTTTCTCCTATTCAACTTTCTTTTTATTTTCTATATATATATATATATATATATATATATATATATATTGTTGCGATCCACTATTAGGCAACCCGTCAAACATACAAACGCTCGGGGCACAGCGCCTTCTCAAGGATTCCAGAATTCTTCTAGAAATTACGGGAGCATGAGTCATCCTTGTAATCCAGAGTATATATAAGACCGCTAATGAATGCAAGAGTCAGTCTACAGAAGAATGTCGTATATAAATTATAACGTGTTAAAGTAATAGTAGTTTTGAGCTTTTAGAAGTTTACATAAATGTGATATGCTGTGTCTAATGTGCATGCAGCTTGTAGTATACATAAATAAATAGAAGTGTATAAACAAATAGTTGTGTTAGTGTTGTTAATGAACCTATGGTAAAGAAGATAGTTTAAGAAGATATTAGTGCTTGTAAATTCATTAGTGTAATAGTGCTTCATTGTTAAGTGTCCTGAAAACATCTATAAATAAGGCATATACTGTTAATTAGACTTGTGAACAGTAAGTAATAAAGACGTTTGTTATTACTTGTTTTAAATTAAAGAAACGCGGTAGTATTAGCCCGCTACACTGGTGTCAAGTGTGGGGTTTATAGTGATTAATTTAAAACACAAGTCTAAAGACATTTAAGTAGTTTGTATATGCCAGTTACAAGAAATCAAAGGAAAATGGAGGCAGAAACTTTAATGAATTTCCTTAAGGATTTTAAATCCGAAATGCAAGTGACACTAAATGAAAACGTAGTAAGGTCAGTTGAACTGGAAACAAACCTTACCGAAAGGTTAAGTGAAAATGCTAAGAAAATAGAAGAACGGTTTAGTGAAAACGCGATAAAAATGGAAGAGTTGAATGAAAAGACGGCCACGTTAGAACAAAGATTAATAGCAAGCTCCAGTGCATTGAAAGAAGAAGTCACTAAACAGGTAAAAGCAGTTGAGCAAAAGTTGGACAGTAAATTGATAAAAATGGAAGAAGATATGATGAGGCTGCAAGAACAGGTGATTTCAATAACAACACGTCCACTTGAAATAGCAAATCAAGTTGTAAATCAGAACATTCCAGAAATAAGAAGCATGGAAGAAAGCGAGTCAATACCGTCAAAATTTAAAGTGAAACCACCCACATTCGATGGTAAAACGCCGACATATTTGAAACAATTTGAAGCTGCGACAATAGCCAACGGTTGGTGCAACAAAGAGAAGGCTATCTCCTTAATAGTGGCCCTACGGGGGGAGGCTCTTAACATCTTACAAACGATTCCCGACCACCAGCAGAATGATTACGGCCTCTTAACATCAAAGCTTGAGATGAGATATGGAGATGCTCACCTTCAACAGGTTTACCACGCACAAGTTAAGAACCGCTCGCAAAAGACAAGTGAAAGCCTGCAAGAATTCGAAGCTGTCATCGCCAGATTAGTTAGATTGGCATATCCAACGGCACCAGATAGTTTCCTCGAACAACTGGCTGTACAAACATTTGTGGATGGCGTTAAAGATGGCGAAATACAGCAAGCGCTAAAATTAGCACGGCCAAAAATGTTAGATGACGCACTGGCTCATGCGCTTGAATTTGAAGCAGCTAAGCAGACATCACACAGAATGAGTCACAAAGTTCGGTCTGCCTTAGAGGAACCTGATCAAGCCCAGAACAGCATAGATGAAATAATCAACCGTGTGGAAAAGCTGGAAAGACAACGACCGCGGAGATGGGGTTTGCGATGCTGGAACTGCGGCGAAGTTGGTCATATACAGAGACGCTGCACTCAACCAAAAAAACAACCGGTTGGGCAGCAGGAAAACTAAAGCAAGTCGACGTAACGGGGCGAACGTCGACAGCACAACGTAGTGCCCCGGAGATTATCATCCGTGCTGCATCGTCGATGGGAAGTCTGGACAGCATTTATATCGATGGAAGAATTAATGGTAGGGGTGTCCGATTACTCGTGGATACAGGAGCGACAAAACTGTTGTGAGACCAGATTTGGTTGGTCGTGGAAAAGTGCTACCTGTATCGGTGTGTCTTCGAACGGCAAGTGGTGAGAAAATTTGTACTCACGGAGAGACTGCCGTTATGTTGACAATTGGGGACAAATTAATTAATCATCGAGTGTTGGTAGCTGAAATTACAGAAGAAGTGATCTTGGGAATGGATCTCATGAGAGAATATGGGTTTCATGTAAACATGAAAGAAAATGTGCTTCGGATAGATGATGATGAGATTCCATTTCAAGGTAGGAGTAACCAGACGATGCAAGTTCGAATGATTTGCGATATGAAAATACCCGAGAAGGCGGAAATGATAGTAATGGGACGCCCGGATGGTACGCTCCGGGAAGGACAAGTATGCATGATGGAAGCAACTGAATCGGGAATGGGTCAGGAGGACTTCTGATTGGAAGAACGCTGGTAAAGTCTCGAAATATGGTACCAGTAAGGGTGCTGAACATTAATCCCATACAGTGACCCTGAAGAAAGGCATGATTGTGGGAAGTTGCATTCCAGTATGTCATATTAAACGTTGTGTGGACGACACGAAAAATAAACCAACCAACGGCTGCTCACAGAAATTGCTGGATATGTTGATACCCTCGTGTCAAGGATTAAATGGCGACCAACTGGGCAAGGTAAAAGAACTGGTCGGACGATATCGAGGTGTGTTTGCACTGGATGATAGTGAGAAAAGAAGGACGAATGTTGTGCAACACAAGATCAACACTGGAGATGCGCAACCGATAAGACAACACCCCACGCGGCTTCCTTTGGCAAAACGTAAAGAAGCCGAGCAAATTATCACCGATATGGAAGAACAGGGAGTGATTAAACCCTCGAATAGTCCATGGGCATCCCCGGTAGTGCTTGTCAAGAAAAAGGACGGGTCGACAAGGTTTTGTGTAGACTACCGGCGGCTTAACAATGTAACCTAGAAAGACAGCTATCCTTTGCCCAGAATTGATGACACCTTGGATACTCTATCCGGATCTAAATGGTTTTCGACCTTGGACTTGAAAAGCGGATACTGGCAGGTAGACTTGGAGCCAAACGATAAAGAAAAGACTGCCTTTACAATTGGAACTGGATTATGGCAGTTCAAGGTCATGCCATTTGGATTATGCAATGCCCCTGCTACTTTTGAACGATTGATGGAGTCGATACTGCGTGGACTGTCTTGGAAGACTTGTCTGGTGTACCTGGACAACGTGATAGTGTCAGGCCGGTCTTTTGAAGAACACCTTAAGAAGCTAGAGGAGATATTCCAAAGATTACGCGGGGCAAACCTTACATTGAGCCCCAAGAAGTGTCACCTATTTGGAAAAGAGGTGAAATACCTAGGACATGTCGTTTCAGAGACCGGAATAAGAGCTGACCCTGACAAAATAAAAACGGTACAAGAGTGGCCTACACCAGCAGATATACACCAACTACGCAGTTTTCTAGGATTGTGCACATATTACCGACGTTTTATACTTGGGTTTGCGAACATTGCCAAACCGTTAACAAAATTAACCGAAGATGGACAAGAATATGATTGGAATGACGACTGCCACAGTGCATTTGAACAACTGAAACGGCTACTGGTTACAGCACCAATTTTGAGTTATCCACGGATGGAGGAAATTTGTGTTGGATACCGATGCCAGTAACACAGCTATAGGAGGCGTTCTTTCTCAAGTGCAGGACGGACAAGAAAAAGTTATTGGGTATTTCAGCAAGGTCTTGTCGCGGCCAGAAAGGAACTATTGTGTGACAAGAAGGAGCTGTTGGCCGTCGTCAAATCCGTAGAGCACTTTATAAGTACTTATACGGCCGTAAATTCCTGTTGAGAACAGACCATGCTGCACTGAAATGGTTATTTGCAGTTTCGAAATCCTGAAGGGCAAGTGGCAAGGTGGATAGAGCGGCTGCAGGAATATGACTTTGATACAGAACATCGTGTAGGAACTAGCCATCGGAATGCAGACGCTCTATCAAGGAGACCTTGTCCGATGGACTGCAATCATTGCTCCAAGATGGAAGAGAAAATAAGTGTCATCCATAGAATGACGGTAACCGATGATACTTGGCAAACTCGAAAGAATACGAGAAGACCAGGAGAATGACGCCGAATTGGGACGTATTATTGAGTGGAAAATAGAGGACAACGACCAGCTTGGGAAGAAATTAGTATTTCAAGTAGGAGCCTGAAGGCATACTGGGCACAGTGGGACTCCTTGATGATGGAAAATAGAATCTTGAAACGACGCCTGGAATTTGAAGATGGCACTGAGAGACTTCAAGTGATAGTGCCAGAAGCAGAGTGCCGGAAGTGTTGCAGCACTTGCACGATGGTATTTCCGGAGGGCACTTTGGCAAAAAGAACTCTCGAAAGAGTAGAGAAAGATTCTATTGGGTGAACTGCAAAGAAGATGTGAAGGAGTGGTGCCGGAAATGTGAATTGTGTGCCTCTGCAAATGGCCCGGTCTCAAAACGGAAAGCCCCAATGAGACAGTATAACGTGGGGAATCCTTTTGAGAGGGTAGCCATTGATATAGCTGGTCCTTTCCTGAATCAGAGAAAGGAAATAAATACATCTTGGTTGCAATGGATTATTTTACCAAATGGCCGGAGGCATATGCTATACCTAACCAAGAAGCCGAGACGGTTGCAGATGTACTAGTCAGGAGTTGTTTTGTCGTTTTGGAGTTCCGTTGGAATTACATCTGATCAAGGTCGAAACTTCGAATCAGTATTGTTTCAAAATGTCTGCAAGCATCTTGGAATCAGGAAGACTAGAACCACGCCACTTCATCCCCAATCGGATGGAATGGTTGAAAGAATGAACAGGACGTTAGGAAGTACCTGGCCAAAGTTGTCTCTGAACATCAACGAGACTGGGACCAATATCTGCATTTGTTCCTACTGGCGTACCGATCTTCGGTACATGACAGCACAGGGTACTCCCCGCTTGCGTAATGCTAGGACGTGAATTGCGGCTACCATGTGATCTTCAGTTTGGATTTAAACCTGGAGAAGAGATCGCAGGTGAAGATTACGTTAGTAAGCTTCGTGAAAGATCAAATAGTATTCACGAAAACGTCCGAAAGAATATACAGGCAGCAAGCGATCGAATGAAATCACAATATGACACGAGAGCACAAGAAGGTGGTTATCAACCTGGAGATTTAGTGGTTGTACAATCCACAAAGAAAACGTGGATTGTCGCCAAAACTACAAAGACAATGGGAAGGGCCGTACGAAGTGTTAAAAGGATTAATGATGTAGTGTACCGGATCAGAAGATCCCTCGTGGTAAACCGAAAGTGGTACACTTTGACCGTTTAACATCCTACGCTGGCAACAACCAGGAAGACTCGAATAATGATAATGGTGTTCGGCAAGTTATTAATCATGAGCCAAATGTAGATTTTGAGAGCTTTATGGCGGCGTATGGTGGTTCCGCTAAAGCGAGATTTGGCGTTGTTGTTAAAAAACAGCAAGATCTGTTTAGAGCACCAGAAGAGTATTCCCTTGCACATTGCGTAGCTCAAGATTTGGCAATGTCAAGGGAATAGCTGTTGTTTTCAAGAAAAAGTTTGGATGTGTGGATGAATTAGTACAACAGCAGCCAACTGTAGGAAAATCTTTGGTCCTTCAAGATAAAAATCGTTATGTTTACTATCTGGCACCAAAATTGTCATGGCAGAGACCTATATGGACATCTATGGGAGGCCTTTGCTAAAGTTAAGGCAGATGATGGAAAATGGAGTAACGAGATAGCGGTGGTCATCCTGGGCTGTAATTTTCTACTGTTACGGGTGAAACGATTTCAATTTTGACTTGCCCTGAAGGGATCGGGATCCCGTAACAATAAAAGGGGTGCGTCGGCTGCAGTGGTCGAGAGTGGGTTGCTATAAATAATAATCAAGAGAATATAGAAAACACTAAAGAAATACAAAAGGAATACATAACTAGGTTTTCAAATAAAATTCTGCATTACTCTGAAAGGTCTTCTTTTCGTCAATATCCAGAGGTGTCAAACAGTCAGTCGTCGCACGTTGAGTGATATTCATGCCTACGTAGAGGGCTGTTTTTTCACATACAACTACCTTGTTTTAGTTATTCCTATCTTTAATCGCCATGTTTCTCTGTTCAAATCAACTACCCCTTTCAGATCTGCCTAACACTGGGGTAGCTAGAGATCCTTTACAAATCACTACCTATTTGCTAAATAAATTGATTCAAAAAATCAACCTAACATTATCATAAAATCCATCGTCATACATATTCATATAAATATACATTTCCAACACTAGCTTTATCTGCAGTCTGGCCAGGTGATGTTAAACTACACTTTAAAGCAAATCTTAAAGAAAACAGACAAATCCAGTCACAAAACTATTCGACGCTTCACATTTTTTCTGCTTCCTTATTGAATTGCACATTTATGAATCCCAAATAGATGGTACTATCATTCCGCCAACAAGGAAACATTCTAATGCCGACGTTGTACTCTCACCTTGTCCTTTCCAAAATACATAACACCTACATATCTCTTATTAGTTTACTGGTAATATAAATTTATCATTCGACTAACGTTCTTTGTCGAAAAAATGTAAATTATACCGAATCTTACATAAGTCTATACATTACTTACAAATTACTTCCTCACATTCAGGTAATGTTCATGTCATACAAAGTTTCCCATTTTTAAAATAACAGCCACTACATAACTCTGAGTAGTTTTATTCCCAATGAAGATTAAGAAAAAAAACAAAACAAACCACAACAAACATACTGGCAGTATATAACTCCAAAACTTCCAAAAATTAATGGCGGGATGTACCAATCCAATTTCATTCCCTACAAACAGCTACAACGAAGCAATTAATTTTCTCCTATTCAACTTTCTTTTTATTTTATATATATATATATATATATATATATATATATATATATATAGTTGCGATCCACTATTAGGCAACCCGTCAAACATACAAACGCTCGGGGCACAGCGCCTTCTCAAGGATTCCAGAATTCTTTTAGAAATTACGGGAGCATGAGTCATCCTTGTAATCCAGAGTATATATAAGACCGCTAATGAATGCAAGAGTCAGTCTACAGAAGAATGTCGTATATAAATTATAACGTGTTAAAGTAATAGTAGTTTTGAGCTTTTAGAAGTTTACATAAATGTGATAGTGCTGCATTGTCTAATGTGCATGCAGCTTGTAGATATACATAAATAAATAGAAGTGTATAAACAAATAGTTGTGTTAGCTGTTGTTAATGAACCGTAATGGTAAAGAAGATAGTTTAAGATAGATATTAGTGCTTGTAAATTCATTAGTGTAATACGTACGCGGTCATTGTTAAGTGTCCTGAAAACATCTATAAATAAGGCATATACTGTTATATTAGACTTGTGAACAGTAAGTAATAAAGACGTTTGTTATTACTTGTTTTAAATTAAAGAAACGACGCGGTAGTATTAGCTTGTACAAATAATATATTTAAATTATATATTATATATATGTATTTTCTTTACGTTTCGGCGATCCTTTTCGCTTTATCAAAGATCGTATAGAATTCATGATTGTCAAAAATTATTTGACAATCATGAATTCTATACGATTCTTTGATAAAGGCGAAAAGGATCGCCGAAACGTAAAGAAAATAAAATAAACTTTGAATTTCAAACCAACTTTTATTCCTTGGATCAAAAATACTACCACCTTATCATTAAAATATTTATGCTGACCAGTCCATTATTCATATATATATATATATATATATATATATATATTACTCATATTTAGACCAGGGTAGAAAATTAATTAATTACATCAAATAATTTTAATCACCGTGTATAGGAATTTTATTAGATAATACGCTTTATTAAAAACCGTGGAGCATAAAAATTCATTCGTTTCATTAAAAATAAGAGATTTAAATTTTACAAGACGCTTTCTATAAAAAGAAGCAGTATTAAAATGCTCAACGTGTAATTTAATTATTCCGAGTAAAGAAACAAATGGAAATTACGTGCAAAATTTATATTAATTGATTCAAGTTTGGGTAACGAGTATTAAACAAAATGTACAGATAATAATTGAATATTTGATTAGGATTCACTAAAAATTAAAGGGTATTATTTTAATTGGAGTTAATTGAACCATTAGTAACATATAATATGTATAAAAGCTTGTAAAAACCCAATAATATTCAAATCGTAGAAGTGTTATTTAGAAGTAGGACGATTGAAAATAACCGATACTAAAGAATATCGATTTGTACCACTCAGAACAGGGTAGATAGAGACGGATAATATGCGCAAGACAGAGACACATAAAGTAAAAGGCGTGATTTGAGGAACGTCACTGGGTTGCGATTGGTTGAAAATAAGAGGCAAACATGAGAGGTAAAAATAACATTTCTATATAAAAATTAATTCGTTATTCTCAGACGCTGCGAGCCGTGTGGAAATTTCTGAGATTTAACTGGTGCGAGTGCAAATTTAATAAGAACCGCGTGCCGGGCGGTCGAGATGGGAACATAGTATGCGAAATTCTAGAAACTGTCCGTTTTGGGGACATTAGCGACGTATAGGCTAGCGATTATATATACCCGGGTTAATATGAGTTTCGCTCTCTTAGATTTTCGATTTTGATTCAATAATTTAAACAGTTTGCTCGTATATTTTGGTGATTATTTAATACTTTAAAACAGTTTGTTCTTTACGTGCTAAAATGAAAGTAATTTAGTGCACTTAGAAAAGAAGATGCAAGGTAATAAAGTCTAGTTATAATTGCGAGTACTGTACCAATTAGTCAAATTTGCAACGACAAATGAATACACAAAAGTAGGCAGTTTTGGCGTATAGCGTGAAAGAAGTATGAATTTCTTTGCTATTTTCGGGGGTGTTAATAATTAAATGATTCGTAAACGTGACTGGATCCACAAAACAAGATACAGATTTACACAGATGAGTTCCGGAAAAGCACTGAAACAACTTTAAATGAATGGTGGTGTAGAAAATTTTAAAGGCGACCAGTAATCCGAGGACCTAAACATAACCCAGTTGGAATGGTGTGATTAACAGAGGACGATGTACATTGGAGCCACGAGTGCATTAACCTTCAGGTAACTTATGCTTTGTTGTTCGATTTTTAATGTTTTGGTGTGTGTTGAATAACTTTATAATTTATTTACTTAAAATGGACAGTAGTGAATTTGTACTAACAACAAAATTTTAATTTTAAGGTGAAATTTTCTTGTTTAAGTAGAAAGGAGTATTTAGTATTTATGTTCTTGATTATGATGAAAATTTGGGTATGTCTTTGAGCTCAATTAGACGAACCTGGTTAATTAACGTAAAGGGGTGGGAGATGCTCCCTTTGTACACAGACTCAGGTCTGCATATATTGTTATATTAATTAGTAGGCATCCTACAAGGGCTTTAATTCTGGATGCAAATTAAAATGATAACAAATTTAATCTTGAAATTTTATTATACTGAAATTTATGCTGAAATTTAATTTTGAAATTTTAATGTATTATGAATATTGATGTAAATAGAGTTAACGTTGATGTTTGTAGTAGGAATGTATTTGTTTTTTTGTTGAATGAGGATGAAAGTTTTAACTACTTGAGCAGCCGAGGCGGAAAAGAGTAAAGAGGCGATTAACAGAAGAAAGTCAACGGAACAGTTAAGTTAATAGCTTTTTGTAGGTTTCACAGCATTCTTGACGCCCAATCTGTGGGGCTCGATTTGAAAACCTTAGTTTAAGATTAATGGTGAGGATCACAGCATTTTATATCTGAACTTCACTACATTTTCACTTCAATTACTTATATTAAGTCCGAACTCCCTTTAAATTAACCCCACTGGATGGATCCAGCTTTAAATCCCCACCCGCTTGATTTTATTATAATACTACACCTCAAAGTGTTTTCGGAAGACTGATTCATGTATAACTGTTGCTGACTCAGTCTCAATATGTTTTTTTATTTTTAATTCCCTTGCTATTTCATCTAATGTCTCGAGGTTCTTATATTATTACACAATATTGTTATTACTTTCTTTGTCAAATAACACGTAAAGAGTCCTTGTTGTACTCTAATTTACTTAGACATATCCATAACTTCTTTTACTCTGAAACCTTACTGCAGTATAAATATATAAAAAATGACATTATTTTTGGTAATCCTGTAAGTGTGTACTTTTATTACTTTGCATCTACAAAATACATTGTATTAAAGTGTAATTGTAGTTTATTTTATGATATCTGCAACGCCATTTATTAAAACTGTATTATATCGTCTGGGATTTATTTAACAACTTTAAAAGCTCAAATTTTACGATGCATTTTATCTATAGCTTACCGAAAAATGAAATCTTTTTACTATGCAAACTGTGGTTAAAACTGGTTTGATAACATTCTTGTGATTTTATAATAATTTGGAATAAAATAAGGATTTAAATGTAAGTCTAAGTTTTTTAAACATTATTTATACAAAATTAAAGATTCTACAGGGTTCTCCTATTACAAATTAGTTTATTCAAAATTAAATATTATTTATTTCCTCTCTAATTGATCTTGCGCAACGCATCGCGTTACAAAGTACTTGCTTAATTTGAATTATTTCTTGTTTCGGTTATTATACACTGTGCCATTAAAGTTATTTTTGTGTAACCGATATAGAAAACGCGTGCTCCCGATCATTTTTGAGTTCGGAAGGTATGTTATTCTTGAGCTAAATCGGTCAAGTAGCATAAGAGTTCGGAAAAGTGCCACAAGAGCTCGGAAAAACCATTGCCGGATTCACGTGTGAACAATTACATTAAAAACAAAGTAGGCATGTTACGTTAGTGGCCATGACAGTACGGTTGTTATCTGTCAGTAAGTTCTTGTGAATTAATTGTTCTATGTCTATAAATTATTTAAAAATTTAAATATTGTTGTAGTTCTATTATTGTCAATTTATTTGCGGCTGCGCAGAAAATTTTGTACGCGACACACTTGGAAAGTATCTTTACAGTGCTCGCATGATTTTAGGGCTATGCCTACGGCATCGTGCAGAAAACCGCATGCTCGTTTCTTAGAATATGCGCAACCTAATTATAAAAAAGACTTGAACTCCATTTTTAGTACAAATGAATAAGAAGTTATATTTTTTGTTAGATTTAATATATTATTCATAAAGCAAAAATTTTGTGGCAATTTTGGATTCCATTTCTTTTATATTTAAGATTTGGGTTAAGCAAAGTTTGTTTTTTCTAAGTGTTAGGTGTAAGATATTGTTTGCAAAAGAAACGGTGGAGTGGATGCAGTAATTAGTATTTGAGAGATTAATTGAGGAAGGATATTTAGTGTCATTATAAATCTGATGTTTGATTCTAGTGGTTCTATTTTGAAGAGAGCTAACTAAAAATAGTCTCAGTCTCAGTCTCAGTCTACAGCACTTTTATCGACACCCAAGCTGGGGCTCATTTAGAACCACTTCAGGCCACAACAACTTTCATTCCCAACATCGTGCCTCATCAGTCCACAGCAATATATATGTATATATATATATATATATATATATATATATATATATATATATATATATGATAGTTATTAAGATGAAATGAAAACACAACCTTGTATTTAAAGTTGAATTACCATTTCAAATCGAACTAGTAATTGAAAACCACTAAAAGAGCGGCTACAGCAGGATTTGAACCCGCAACCTCTGATTCACCGGATCAGTGCTCTAACCAATTGAGCTATCTAGCCTAATTGATTAGATGATGTTATACTTAATACTACTGAAGCTTGGTCCTTGTTAACGATTTTCAATTACGTCCTGCATTTAAGAAATTGAATCTAGTTATATACATAATTCATGTACTAATAACTTGATCCTCCATTTTTGCAACGTTCGGAATAATACAAACATGTAATTATATTATTATTAATAGAGAATAATCCACATTTGGAATGCAAATGAATGCTTAATATATATTAATAGTTATTAAGATGAAATGAAAACACAACCTTGTATTTAAAGTTGAATTACCATTTCAAATCGAACTAGTAATTGAAAACCACTAAAGAACGGCTACAGCAGGATTTGAACCCGCAACCTCTGATTCACCGGATCAGTGCTCTAACCAATTGAGCTATCTAGCCTAATTGATTAGATGATGTTATACTTAATACTACTGAAGCTTGGTACTTGTTAACGATTTTCAATTACGTCCTGCATTTAAGGAAATTGAATCTAGTTATATACATAATTCATGTACTAATAACTTGATCCTCCATTTTTGCAACGTTCGGAATAATACAAACATGTAATTATATTATTATTAATAGAGAATAATCCACATTTGGAATGGAGGATCAAGTTATTAGTACATGAATTATGTATATAACTAGATTCAATTTCTAAATGCAGGACGTAATTGAAAATCGTTAACAAGGACCAAGCTTCAGTAGTATTAGTATAACATCATCTAACAATTAGGCTAGATAGCTCAATTGGTTAGAGCACTGATCCGGTGAATCAGAGGTTGGGTTCAAATCCTGCTGTAGCCGTTCTTTAGTGGTTTTCAATTACTAGTTCGATTTGAAATGGTAATTCAACTTTAAATACAAGGTTGTGTTTGTCATTTCATCTTAATAACTATTAATATATATTAAGCATTCATTGCATTCCAAATGTATTATCTCTATAATTATATATATATATATATATATATATATATATATATATAATATATATATATATATGTATATATATATATGTGTGGAACTTGGGAACACTCGGGTCTCTCTTATGGGCCAACATAAAGTTTTCAAAAATAAATTTCTAAAAAAAAATTTCTTACCCTTTTATTTGGACGCCTTCGAATTTCTCTGCTCACCCTGGCAAGCTCAGCAATCGGCCTCTCCTTGAATACATATTTTACGTAAATACCTCCCTCACACTCACACCCTCAAAAGAAATTACCAAAATAATACAACAACCATACAACCCTTTTATTTACACATATTAACAGATAAAATATTTACACATGAGTACAAACGGTTTGGTACCATTGCTACCAGCTCAATTATCAAATGCTTTAAAGTCCTTGATTTTTAAATTATTTTAAACAAATTCGAGTAGATATGAGTAGATGGGTCTTACATGTAACTCTAATGTGACTTCATGCTAGTCTATTTTGAGCTCATTATAACCCAGCTTTTGTAAATGCTTTTTAAACCTTGCGTTATTGAAAACAAATTTACAGACCTGTTTACTTCTTACAACCACAATTTACAACCTGAATAAATTTTTATATATCATCAATAAACCCTTTTTCAATACTCAAAATTATTAAATTGTCCTGCACATGTACCTTTTTAAACAAGTTTCAAAAACAATAAATACCACCAATAATTCAAACACACAAACACAAAAATATCCACAAATGTTTATATAAAAACATAAATTTCAAATTTATATCCTGGGACACCTTCACTCCTCGTCACCACTGGAGATGGTTACAAGAAACCCTCGTTGATGTGTCCATCTACTACGCTGATGACAGGATCCACAGATCCCCACCATCTAATATATCCGCCAGCACTGTTCTTGTTCCAAGATATTAGCTTCGTCTCAACAATAACATTCCATACCAGATATATCATGCATATACAAATTGCTATCAGTTCTGCTTACCCCAAATACCATCCATCCATTTAATAACTTTGTCGTAGTAACGGCACCTTTAATTTAAATAAGCGCCAACTCGTGCAATCACTTTTATAACTTGCGGTCCGCTACTACAGCTTTTATAATTTCTAATAGGATGTTTAATGCAACTGTACTGAACACACAAAAATTTATACCGAAAGCTTTTACTAATATGTTGTAGATCTGAACTTGTATTCAGATCTCGATTGAAGGAACGAGAGCATTAAATTATATTCGTTCGCGTATTTATATTATTCTCCAACCTCCCTAGTGGAACCCGTTTCATGTGAAAAGCTTGTTTTCGAATCGACTTCTTAAAATTTTGAACGTAACCGACTATAATTTCTGAAAAATTTCTCCCATCTGTCGTGCTGTTTACATAGAAATTTCGTTTCCTACCTTACCGTATGAGCACTTTTCGAAAACTGCTCGCTATCAACCAATAATATAATTTCCTGTTGTCACACCGCTCTACCTATCAGCTATCCATCTCTGTTCTACGCATATTTGTTGTCTCCTTTCAAACCCCTCTTTAAGTTATAGAAAGTCGATATTGTAGTCGTCCTTCACAAATACACGTGTATATCCTACGTGACTTCAATCCAACGCTTCTTTTATACTTTTCTCTGTCTGTTGTATATTATCGATTGTTCATTCCACTCACTCCTCAAGATATTGGTTATTGTAGCAGCTTGTAAACTGACCGTTGCAAACAATTTCTATGGAATTCTGTGCTAACGTCTAATTAAAATTCCCTAAACGTGACATTTAACAAGCACGTGTTTCTTGAAACAACCGACCGTTTATAAAATAACAATTCTTGGTTTCTTCCTTTCTAAGGATTTGTATAACGAACGTTGGCTTTTAAAACAAACAACATTTGCGTTTGAAATTATTGATTTTCTTATGCATGCACGCTCCTTCTTTGCTTCCATGCGTTTAATTAAAATTATTATGATTTCTTACGCATATACTTGAGCTTTTATATACTTTAAAGCTTTTCTTCCCTTATGTAATTTTAACATTCCAATTTAAATATAAAAATACCTTAATACCCGTCCGTTTTCACAATATAAATTAATTAATTTCACGCGTAAATAATTTGCTCTTATTTCTATATACACGGTTGCTAAAATTTTATTGTATATGTATATATATTAATCATATTTAAACCAGGGTAGAAAATTAAATAATCACATCAAATAATTTTAATCACCGTGTAGAAGCTTTGGGAAAAGGTACGCGTTATTAAAAAAAACCGTGGAGAATAAAAATTCATTCGTTTCATTAAAAATAAGAGATTTAAATCATTTACAAGACGCTTGCTATAAAAAAAGGAAGCAGTATTAAAATGCTCTACGTGTAATTTAATTATTCCGAGTAAAGAAACAAATGGAAATTACGTGCAAAAATTTATATTAATTAATTCAAGTTTAAGTAACGAGTATTAAACGAAATGTACAAATAATAATTGAATATTTAATTAGGATTCACTAAAAATTAAAGAGTATTATTTTAATTGGAGTTAATAGAACCATTATTAATAATATAATAAGCATAAAAGCTTGTGAAAACCCAATAATAGTCAAATCGTAGAAGGGTTATTTAAAATGTTACGTTTGAACACACTTGCGTATTTTTAAAAGGCAATTTCAGTTTAATTTGTTTAGATAAACATGTCGATTCTACGGATATTGGAAACAGTCGGATGTTTTAGCACGAAATACAAAACAGGGTTTATTTAAAAGCTCGTTCTGCGTAAATTTTGCAGATAACGAATGGTTACAGAGAATGCTGGAGAAACCGTAGCTTAATAGTTACGGGAAATGCTAATAAGGTGGGTTATTTCACAGTCCACATGGACTGAAATAATCGATAATAAAGAATATCAATTTGCACCAATAAGAACAGGGTAGATAGAGACAGATAATATGCGCAAGACCGAGACACATATAGTAAAGGCGTGAGTGGAGCAACGTCACTGGGTTGCGATTGGTTGAAAGTAAAGGCAAACTTGAGAGGTAAAAATAACATTTCTGTATAAAATTAATTAGTTATTTCCAGACGTTGCGAGCCGTGTCGAAATTTCTGAGATTTAACTGGTGCGAGTGCAAATTTAATAAAAACCGACGCACAGGCGGGCGAGATGGGAACATAGTACACAAAATTCTAGAAACTGGCCGTTTTGAGGACAAAACCGACAGACGGGCTAACCACTATATATACCCAGGTTAATATAAGTTTTGCTCTCTGAAATTTTCGAGTTGATTCAATGCGTTAAACAGTGCTTTTTAGTTTTCCGATTTTGGATAGAATAATTTAAACAGTTTGCTCGTATATTTTGGTGATTTAAAACAGTTTGTTCTTTACGTGCTACAATGAATGTAATTTAGTGCACTTAGAAAAGAAGATACAAGGTAATAAAGTTTAGTATCACTGTACCAATTAGTCAAATTTGCAACGACAAATGAATACACAAAAGTAGGCAGTTTTGGCGTATATTTGTGAAAGAAGTATGAATTTCTTTGCTATTTTTCGGGGGTGTTAATAATTAAATGATTCGTAAACGTGTCTGGATCCACAAAACAAGCTTCAGATATACACAGATGAGTTCCGGAAAAGCAATGAAACAACTTTAGATGAATGGTGGTGTAGAGAATATGTTTAAAAGCGACCAGTAATCCGAGGACGTAAACATAACCCAGTTGGAATGGTGAAATTAGCAAGGACGATGTACATTGAAGCCACTAGTGCAGTAACCTTCAGGTAACTTATGCTTTGTTGTTCGATTTTTCATGTGTTGGTGTGTGTTGAATAACTTTATAATTGATTTACTTAAAAATGGACAGTAGTGAAATTGTACTAACAGCAAATTTTTAATTTTAAGGTGAGATTTTCTTGTTTAAGTAGAAAGGGGTATTTAGTATTTATGTTCTGGATTATGATGAAAATTTGGGTATGTCTTTGAGCTCAATTAGACGAACCTGGTTAATTAACGTAAAGGGTGGGAGATGCTCCTTTGTACTCAGACTAAGGTCTGCATATATTGTTATATTAATTAGTAGGCATCTACAAGGACTTTAATTTTGGATGCACATTAAAAATGATAATAAATTTAATCTTGAAATTTTCTGATACTGAAATTTATGCTGAATTTTAATTTTGAAATTTTAATGTATTGTGAATATTGATGTAAATAGAGTTAACGTTGGTGTTTGTGATAGGAATGTGTTTGTTTTTTTTGATTGAGGATGAAAGTTTTAACTAGGTGAGCAGCCGAGGCGGAAAGGAGTAAAGAGGCGATTAAGAGAAGAAAATGACGGACTAGTTAAGTTAATAGCTTTTGTAGGTTTCACAGCATTCTTGACGCCCAATTCGTGAGGCTCGATTCTAATTAAAAGGTTTCACAGCAATATATATATATATATATATATATATATATATATATATATAACAATGAAATTTAATGGCGAGTGACTCAATATTAGCCACAAGGGCATCCTGTCGACGCGTTTCGCCCTTGTTGGGGCTCATGCCCTGTGGCTAATATTGAGTCACTCGCCATTAAATTTCATTGTTTGGTATTATTTTAGGACTCATTAAATTACTTATTTTGTATATATATATATATATATATATATATATATATATGCATATATATATTGCTGTGACATTGATTTTGTAGCTGTAACCACACGAGTTGGGCACTAATATTCTGAACTGGTGTTGAAACAATATAGCTCGTTTCTCAACAGAATAAACGTAGAATCCCAAACCTAATCTCAAGGATCCACTTTTTCTATGATCTCAGTTAGTAGAACATTAAAAAGACTCTCCAGCTGCAATAGATTGGTGTATTGAGCATTACAAAGACTTTAAAGTACAAATATGCATAAATGATATGATAAAATATGGAAAACTAGAATATCGTTACAGCATTAGATCATAAAGATAATAAAAAAATCGAAGTTTTTATTTACTTACACCCATATTAATTTTGCGTTGCACTTCTAGCATCAGGGCATACTCTCACAACTGTTCTTACACTTTAAAGATATACCTTTTCTTAACAATACGTGTGAATTGTCCTTTGTTGTACAAGTAAATTTCCTAAGTGAAATTTTGGAATTTTAAATTAATTAATTCTAAAAGTTACTACTTCTCACAATAAAACTATTAAATATCTGCAGATTTAAATGTCTTCATAAAGTCTTCTAAACAAAAAAATCACACATGTTAAAACTAGTCTAACCTTTGATCGCTGGTCCCCAGTCTGGTAACCCAGACTCACCAGTCCTTAATACTTTAAACTTAACACACTAGAAATATAAATACTTCATAAATAAGGATCTCCTCCTCTTGTAAATCACTGTCAAACTTCCTTCGCGACGTGACTGCTTTTGAAATAAATTACACAAGACCTCCTCTAGCACTACAAATAGAATTAAAGTAGAAATAAATTAAATTGAAAATAATCGAACTAGAATAGTACTTGCATAAAATTTGAAGCCCGAAAATAATCCCTATTACTTAGACTAATCTAACAAATACAGGTTACTTGCAGTTTTTAAAAATTGGCGAAAATCAATTAACTGCAAACACTTTGTTTGAATTACAATATTGTAATTTTTATTAAATACAGTGTCATTTTTAAATCACTTTTTTGTACACAGAATAACTGGAACAATGCTTTTGAAAATCACTTCTGTCGTATACATAACCCTTCATTCAGGTTATAAACAACAACATGTTCAGGGAATCCGTTGTTCTATAAATGTTACAGATTTGCTAGAAATCACGTAGTTTGTAAAATTAATAATCGTTTCACTTTACAAAGTATCTGATTCGACTAACATTCACAACAATGCAAAATTGCAAAATCAACCTGCTTTACCATACGTTAATTCTAACCAATTTAATTATTAACCTGTCCAAACATTTCCTTTATAAATTAAATATTTTCGTATGATATATAGGATTATGATGCAAATATTAGCTTTTATTGAATGAAATAACCAAAATTACTTCACTCACATGGAGCGCTTTATAGTAAAATGAATGCAATTTTTAGTGAATTAAATGACCGTTTCTTATTAAAACTTTTGGCTTGACAGTTATTGATTGATACGAGTAAAGCATCTATCCATTTAACTAATAAAAAACATAGTTTTATACACTGAGTATTTTTTTAACATTGAAGCTTCTAGTTTAAATTATTAAGAAAAAGAATTTTTCCGAAATTGATCAAAATGGCACTTTGTTCCCTTATTTATATATACATATATATTATCTATATTGCTGTGGATTGTAGTCTGAAGATACCCGGTTAAAAGTGTCACCCTAATTACCTTAAGCATCAAACTTATAATAACATCAAGTATTTGTTAACAAACAATCTTTCGAATAATATTTGTTACATCCATATACAGCTTTTTAAAAAAACAATATCTTCAAAAAAAATACATGCAGACATTACAATCTAAAGATAGAGTTCGATATTGTCGCGGTATCTTAAATCTAAGATAAAAATTATTTACTAGATAATTACTTGCTAAAACTACAATAGAGTTCATAGCAATATCTCTTTCTAATTGGTTTCCATTCACAAATCCTGCCTTATCATTCTATGTACAAACTGTAGAAATTATAAGGATAATTTTTAATGTCTCTTTAGACGAATTCAAACATAGCTGATCAGTCATGTTCAATAAATCTTTTTATAACGGTAAAAACTTACCGAAATTCTACCTCATTTAACTTCTAAATTATTCCCTACCCCAAAAAGTTCTGTACCAAAATCTTACGTAATTTAACCTACTTAACTTATAAGAGGAAAGTCTTTTAAATATCTTAAGAACTATGATTTACTGTTAAAATATGCTGATTTTCCTTTTCATATCGTAAACTGGTTTCCAAATGTTAAGCCTCATATATGCTTTGCAAATCTTTGTTCGCAAATAGTTCAATTCTTTTAAAAGTAATATACAATTAAATGCCTTTTAAAATTCATATAATACATGCTTCCATTTAAATTAAAATGCATCTTCTTAGAATTCATTTAAAACTCAGTTCAAGTATCTACTTTAAATTAGCCATGCTTTCCAAGTCGTTTATAAATTATGCTACTTTTCAAACAAGTATTTAACACTGGTCATCGACTCGACTCATCATTATCTATTTACTGAAGTCTTTAACGAACAATAGTAAAACACTGACTTCAACTTGTCTTCCTTAATCAGTTTATACAGTAGTAAATCTTACTACGTCATAAAATCTAGAACCATCGAGAATTTCTGGATATTGTTTATACGATGTCATTCGTGTGGAAGATGTAATTGTATCGAGAAGTAGCATTTTGCGGTTCGCGGCTATAGTTAACTAGTACATTTTACACGCTTTCTCTGTTATACTTGCGATTAATAGCCATTACTCAATTGTTATCTACTTGATTTATTACCTTGTTGAATGTACGATTCAATTGCTTATCTATTATATTAAAGATTAATGGTTGTCATTCGCTCATTTTACAATGTCATCTACTTGATTTATAATTTTGCCAATTGGAGAATGAACACTCCAATTTTTGCTAGTATTATGAACAATCTAGATTTTTCTCGAAGAAATAAATATGTTTTTTAATTTAAAATACACGATTGAATGCTTTCTGTTATTGTTCAATTTAAATCCTTTTTAAATAGCATCGAGTACTTTTCTAATGGCAAATATTAGATGAAAAACATTTTAAAACCAGAATTTTTACTTACTATTTACAGATATAATTGAGCTACGTAACACAAATTAAGCTTATTAAATCACGGAGTTTTATGTATTTAAAGTATTATACAAAATTTTCTCCCAATACCGAGTGTTTCTACAATTACTCTATTACTTACAAAAATGTCTATTCTCTCAGGTGTGACGTGTTGTATGTTCACAGAATGGTGCTTAATGACCTTTGCATGACACCTTATCGCATCAATGTATATAGTACTTAATGACATTACGTGATTCACTTTTGTGATTAATACCTGCAAATATATAGTAATAAGAATAATACTAGTAATAATAATAATAATAATAATACTAATAATAATAATAATAATAATAATAGTAATAAAATAATAATCATAATCATAATAATAGTAAGAATGGTAGAACTACAACAACTAATTTGCACGGGGGCACTCACCATAACAAAAATCCACAAAAACAAAATTAGTCAACAGAAAATAAACAAAAAAAAAACAATACCACTGTGGCAACACAGAATACAAACAAAAATACTAAAACTGAGAAAAACATAGGACAACCAACACAACACATAAAATAAAAAATCTCAGAAAAGAAACGATGGGTAATAGGTAAAATAACAAAAAAAAGCAATATAACAACTAAACGACAAGAAACAAAAACTACAAGCACTAGCTAAAGCTCAGAAGATACCAAAAAGGTAATAACAAGAAAGAATAAAACAAAACATTCATCTAAAACCAACAAAAATTCTACCACACTACAAAACCGAAATCACAATTAACACTACACCAAACATAGACATCGAACAATTTTGGACAATCTATATATAGTCCAATCTAACACAACGCAACCAGCACGCACAATGGATTCAAACATAAGCAAACAAATACAACACAATAGAAGAAATGCAAAAAATGACCATCACACTTGAAGGAATTAGCCAAACCATTAACAAATCACTTAACTGGAAAGCACCCGACAACGACAAAATAACAAGCTTCTGGCTAAGAAAGTTTATAGCGGCCCACACACACACCTAGCAAAATTATTCAACAAACATATCACACAACCACACACAGCATCACACACATTAACAGAAGGAATAACATATCTCAAACTAAAGGAGGAAGAAGACACAGGAAACCCATCAAAACACCGCCCAATAACATGCCTACCAGCAGTATACAAAATACTAACATACATAACACAGAAGCTAGTCGCATGCAACACAAAACAACATAATATACGAAAAACAAAAAGGATACAACAAAGAAGCAGGAGGATGTAAAGAGCAATTTATAATAGATAGAATAATAACACACAAAGCTAAAATTAAACAAAGGCATTGCACTACACATTCATGGACTACCAAAGGGCATACGGCAGCATACCACACTCATGGCCGATAGACATACTACAAATATACAAAGCAAACATAACACTAATAAAATTCATAGATACAATAATAAAAAACTGGTCATAAAACTAATCATAAAACAAACATAGGTAACGTAAAAACAAAACCAATAGGGATCAGAAGAGGCATGTACCTGGGGACTTTCTAAGTACTTTCTGGTTCTGCCTAGCACTAAACCCACTATCGAGCGCACTAAATAACACAAAACACGGATACAACATCACAGATACACACCTACACAAAATAATTCTCCAGACAATATATGGGCGACCTGAAACTAATCGTTTCAACAAATTCACAACTTAATCACCTGCTTAAAATGACAGAAACGTACGGCAATGACATAAACATGACCTTCGGAGCAGACAAATATACGCCAAGCAGTATAATAAAAGATAAACTAACAAAACAAAAACTACACGCTAATTTTGTCTTTATCAACAACAGAAGGATTTTAAAAACTTTTATTACAACAACTTGGTACTATGAACAGTTAGTTACACACGATGTGTACATACATCTAACTTAAACTATAAACTAAACTCTAACTTAAAGCGTTCTTGAAATGAAGTCTTAACTTGAAGTGCTAACTTGAAATCTTAATTTGAAGTGTTAACTTGCAGTCTTAATTTGAAGTGAAGTCCGGGGCGTTTGTCCCTGGTATTTATGTATTTCCTTCCACGACTTTTTTGCATTGGTCGTGTGTGAACAACCTTAGTTCCCATACACTTGCGTTGTTTATCCGTCTTCTGGAGGGTTTATGCCAGACATAAAATAAATATTGAGTGAGATAAATCAGATTGTTAAGGGTACTTGTCACCCATTATCGTATGTTTCCTATAATAAAAGCTTAAGGGTAACTATGATTAATATGACAAGTTTAACCTAAAGTAAATATCTATATTTCTAATCGAGAAGTGGTCGCAGTCCGCTCTCACGGATGTTTAGTCTATACACCCACATGTGTTAATTATGAGGGTGATTTTTATTACTATGTCTACAATTAATGTGTCTACAGCTTGACAAGCTTAATATAAAATAAATATATACATTTGCAATTTTGAAGGGTATGCAATTTGTTCCCACGAAAGTAATCTTAATATAACTTATACGTAACTTATGCAATACGTAACTCGCTAAACAATATCGAACACATACAAGCAATGAACACCACAAACACATACACATATCTAGGACACAAACAAAAACTACGAATAGAATACTCACAAATAAAAGAAGAACTGAAACAGAAATACAAACGAAGACTTACTCGAGTACTCAAAACAGAACTCACAGCAAGAAACAAAACAATAGTAAGAAACACACATACAATACCCTTACAAAACTACTTGTTTGGCATATTAAAATGGTGCATTGTTGACCTAGAAACACTCAACACACTCACACGAGCATAATGTCATAAGTACAGAATACACCGCATCCACTCAGCGATAGAAAGATTCCTGCTCAATAGAAAAGATGGAGGAAGAGGATTTGTCGATACAAGAAACGTGCATCAAACAAATAGATAATCTAAGAAACTATTTTATAAAAGGGCAGAAACGAGCAACATACACAAAGCGATCAATCATACACGCAAACACATCAGTCGCACCACCACAACTTAACAACAGTACTTGTAACTCCTCAGAAGAAATCACAACAACGCACACAACGCATGAAAACTGGAAAAAACACTACACGGGAAATAGCGACACTATCTTAAACAATCACATATTGACTAAGAAGCATCAAATACATGGCTCAGTGAAACAAAGGGATTCATAATAGCGATATAAGACCAGACAATCAACGCACACTATTATAGTAAACATATTATCAAAGACCCCAACACATCAACAGACAAATGAATACTATGTAAAAACTAAATAGAAACAATTAAACACATCACAAGCGCATGCCCAATACTAGCAATCACAGAATACATCAATTTACACACACAGCGCCCCAAAAATAACACACGAACAACTAGTCATACAACACAAACTCACAAAAGAACATACACCAATACACTAATATACACTGCAATACATACTTGAAAACACAGAACACAAGCGATATTATAACAAAAGCGTAATAACCGACAAAACAACACCACACAACAAACCAGGAACTACATTCATCTACAAACAAAAGAAAATCACACAACTAATATAAATTTCTGTCCCAAACACACACAATATACAGAAGACAATAGGAGAAAAATAGAAAAATACATACAACTAGCTGAAGAAATCAAAGACATGTGGCACTAAGATAAAGTAGAAATAATGCCGATCATATTGCAAATATCAAACAACCTACGCCAAAAATTCAAAACTACAACTACATCTAAACAAATTTACACATCTACATAAATCATACTGGACATGCATAATATCTTAAGTCCGTTAAGTTGCCACCCCTCACCAGTAGATCGATTTGCTACAAAACCTATCACCCATTTGCTTATAGCTAGCACAAAAGCAGTTTCAGAAACATGGTCAATTATATTGGGGCTTGACGATAGCCCCCCTCCCGTGCTCCGATTTACTCCAAAACCTAGCACCATGTAGCTTAGGGCTAGCACCAGCTAGCACCAAGTAAGAAAGCTAGCACCTTAAAAACAAGATGACGGCGATATTCTAAAAAAAATTTGCAAGCCCCCCCTCAGTTGTTCTATTTGCTCCTAAATCTAGCACCTCTTTTCTAATAGCTAGCACCAGCTAGCACCAACGTTGTAGAGCTAGCACCAAAGTTGTTTTAGAAAAATAGCCAATTATATTCGGGGAGAGGGGCAACTTGGAGCTAGTCCCCGGGCCCCAGTGCTTCGACTTGCTCAAAAACCTAGCACCATGTAGCTTAGAGCTAGCACTAGCTAGCAGCCAAGTAAGAAAGCTAGCACAAGATAGCGGCGATTTTTTAAAAAAATTGCTAGGCCTCCCCCACAGTTGTCCGATTTGCTCCAAATCTAGCATCTCTTTGCTTATAGTTAGCACCACCTAGCACCAAAGTTGTAGAGCTAACACCAAAGCTGTTTCAGAAACATGTTTCAATTATATTCGGGGAGGAGCAACTTGACGCTAGCTCGCCAGTGCTCCGATTTGCCCCAAAACCTAGCACCATGTAGCTTAGAGCTAGCACCAGCTAGCACCCAAGTAAGAAAACTAGCACCTTAAAAACAAGATGGCGGCGATTTTAAAAAGATTTTGCCTCCCTCCGTTGTCTCCGATTTGCTCCAAAATCTAGCACTTCTTTGCTTATAGCTAGCAGCAGCTAGCCCCAAAGTTGTAGAGCTAGCGCCAAAGCCATTTCAGAAATATGGCGGTTTATATTTGGGGGTCCAACCTTACTCTAGCTCCCCCTGTGCTGCGATATGCTCCAAAACCTAACACCATGTAGCTTAGAGCTAGCATCAACTAGCACTCAAGTAAGAAAGCTAGCACCTTAAAAACAAGATGGCAGCGATTGTTTAAAAAAATTTTGTCAGCCTCCCAGTTGTCCGATTTGCTCCAAAATCTACCACCTCTTTGCTTATAACTAGCACCAGCTAGCACCAAAGTTGTTGAACTAGCACCAAAGTCGTTTCAGAAATATGGCTAATTATATTCGGAGGAGGGCTAGCGTCAAGTTAGACCCCCCCCCCAATATAATTGGCTATATTTCTTAAATAGCTTTGATGCCAGCACTACTACTTTAGTGCTAGCTGGTGCTAGCTATAAGCAAAGGGGTGCTAGATTTTGGAGCCCATCGCACAATGGGGTGCTGACAATTTCTTTTTTAAATCGCCATCATCTTGTTTTTAAGGTGCTAGTTTCTTACTTGAGTGCTAGCTGGTGCTAGCACTTAAGCTACATGGTGCTAGGTTTTGGAGCAAATCGGAGCACTGGGGGCTAGCGTCAAGTTTCCCACCCCGGAATATAATTGGCCATATTTCTGAAACAGCTTTGGTGCTAGCTAGTGCTAGCTATAAGCAAATGGGTGCTAGGTTTATGAGAAACAGAAAAAATAATTGTAATAAGGGTACAAGAAATTGGTAATGGGGGTGTATTTGCAAAGCACAATATTGAATATGGAAATTAATTATGAATGCTGAGTGAAAATAATCTTTAAGATTGTAAAAACTTTATTGTAATACTATTGCTTTGTTTCAGCTCGTCTTCGACGAGTTCAAAGTTGGACGATACGAACCACAAGCCTTAGACGGATGCCCAGACGGATATATGCAACTAAGCGAACTGGGACGACCATTTACAGGTGGTTCATGGTGTGGTTCTTCTTCGGGACCAGCAGCATACTACAGCGAAACTTCTACTATTACAGTAACGGTAAAGTTATTTGCTACAACTCAACAACCATTTCAGTTCCGATTACGTTTTCGTTTTGTTTCACGTCGGGAAGCTATAGTGCGTTTTGGTTCACCAGCTTCGCCTTTAGAAAGAGGGCAGGTAGCTCCAGGAACATATTGCACAAGACAGTTTGAAGAGTGTTACCGAAAATCTTGTAGATTGCAATCTCCTAACTATCCTGGAATGTACCCTCGAAACGTATCGTGTTACTGGAGCTTACGGCAAAAAGTTGTTCCTAAGTGTAAGCACGCAATGGTTTCTGTAAGACAAGAAGCGGCGCATAAAATGCATATGAAAAGGTCCGTTAATGTTTTAGGTTTAAATAAAACTGTACGTGCTCTTAGGGCATGGAGAGACTGTACCGGTGAAAGAGACCATTTAATATTTTATGATGGAGGCTCCACAAACGATCCAGTTTTAGCTAAATACTGTGGCGGTGACTGGCTACCAAGAGTTGTTTCAAGAGGCTCTGAAATGCTTGTAGCCTTTCATTCGTCTCCTTTTAGTATACCGTTACATTCACCTCCCTCGCAGTCACCCCTTCGCGGTTTTGAATTAGACGTTGAAGTTATATTTGTAGATTCCGACTCTTTGGATTATTCTCGAGAAGCACTTGGATGTGATTTTCATATAAATGCAACTGATCCTGATAGTGAAGACATATGGATTGGTCGAGGACGGAGAGGGCGTATGGTTAGCCCCGGCATTCTTTACCGCCCAATACCACCTGCACATATAAATTTAAAGGGCATGAACATGACAGAATTTGGATAAGCTTTGTTTCTTACAGTCAACGAGCGCTGTTAGTAGGTGAAAATCCCCATGTACTTTTAGGAAATAGCTCAACAAGCGGTGGTTGTGCTACCAAATTAAAAATTTGGGACGGCTTTACGTTAGTGGAAGATAAGTGTGATGAACCTCCACGTTTATGTGATCACAGTGCACTTAGTAATTCCACAAGATTTACAAAACCTTGCACACATCTTGAAAGTTATATATCTTCTGGAAGAACGTTCACTGTACAACATCACACTGAGGATGGTACAGCACTCCATCCTGCCTCTTTTAAGTTAAAATATGAATTTATAGACACACGGCTGGGAGGCGATCCTTGGCCTGAGATGGATCGAGGTGGACCGTGTCATCGAGTATTTCGTAATTCTCATACAGGTGAATTAACCTCACCTCGAAATATCTTTTTATATGGAAGAGGTGGTGCTAACGACTTGCATTGTGTGTACAGGTTAGAAGCCAATCCGGGACAGCGTATACGTTTAGTATTTAACAATGCGTCGTTTGGACTAAATCCATCATGCATTACTTCAACAGACTTACATAGCGGTAGGCACATATGTGAATATTTTCCGGAATCTCGAGCGTTAGAGCTAAGTGTATGGGAACTTCCTTGGAAAGATGTTAGATTGCCAAAAGCATGTCTCTGTGATAATACTACCTTAAATAATAAACCGATGGTGTTCCTATCTTCCTCTAGTACCTTAGAAATACATTTTACTGCCAAAGATATGAATATAACGGAAGATTTTACAGATATATTTTTTCACGCGACATTTGACCTAGTAAAAATGCAGGACTGTTCCAAGAAGCACCGTTTGCACGGTTATGGCGGAGACGTTCAACTTTCAAATCCGCCCGCGGATCGCGATGATCATTTTTGCTCTGGTTTGCCATGGTACATAGAAGCAAGGAGTAACAGAAGTCTCTTTTTACTTACATGGGGTGTTTCCTTGTCACTTAAAAGTCGAGCGGACGAACCGACGCGTTGTCCAACTTTTAACCGCGTGTTAATATATACCGGGCGTCCACTGCGACTGGTGCGAGCTATTTGCCCTGCTGATCCAGGTTCTCGTCCTTTAGCTGTTCATGTTTTCAGTGAAGATTGGTGGGGTGATAGTGCACATCAAGTTCAAATAAAACAACCTAACTTTTTAGTTGAATGGATAGGAAAAGAACCTGGAGTTGCTGGATTTAGTTGGTTGGAAATATCACGACCAAGGTCTTCGTTATTACACCATCTACAAGTTCCTGTTAATACAAGCGATAATGAAACAGATCCAGAATGTCAACATCGTTGTCCTGAATTAGATGCTTGTATAGACCATGCATTATGGTGTGACGGTAAAGACCACTGTCCTTCAGGATGGGATGAATCAGAGTCACAGTGTGGCTCTGCGTCCAGATTATTAAATTCCTTACCAGGTGCTACAATAGCAGCAGCTGGCGCTGTGGCAGCATCTCTTCTAGTACTTCTTTTACTAACAGTTCATAGAATTAGAGCAAGGCGAAGAAGAAAGCTTGCTAAGAAAAAACTTCTAACTGGACCGAGGCTATTAGATGCTAGTTTAAATTCTTGACACAAAACGCCTCCCGTAGAATATATCCATGTGGACCGAGAAACGACAGTATGAGATCGACTTATTTCTGGTTTATCCGTCCCCTTGCTCACTTCTTATCTACTGGTGCCTTTCTGTGATAAACAGTTTCCTGACGCTTTATCGTGTTTGCTGTTCGAAGCGTTTTAGTAACTTGTTACCTTAGGAAGCTCTTCCTAATAGATAATATAGCTGTATAAACGATGAGTGTTGAAGGATAGAAATTGACAATCGTTATTTATTTCTAAACGTGTATGAGGTGCAACTAGGAATAGTTAGGTAGTTCAAAGTGCAATAATAACTTTTAGTTAAACCGACGAAGGGAATTTTAATTGTAATAGGTTTTTTATACTCTACCCAGAACTGTTATAAATTTTTAATGAAATTGGGTAAGTTTTTGCAGGTGACGCAATTTGAATATTTATAAGGTGAACTACGAAGTTAGACACATAATCCTGCGATGTGATAAGACTGTTTTAAATTCTTAAAGTTAAGACAATCCGATGCTGGAAATTGTATTAACGTAGAGTGGCTTCTGAACTTTGCAATTTGTTATGTTAAATTATCTTAAATAGCGTTCCTCTTTTGTCATTCAACAGCAGTAGTTTTATCTAAAGGAGCTATTTCAGCCGATAGAAACTGCACCAAGGCTTATAAATTCAGTTCTTATATAAAGAAGCCTTTATAGCAAGATATGAAAATCTATTTTAAGCAGTTGAGCAGTAAAGGATTCTTAGGATACTTTGTTCATTTTTATTTTCGAATTATTTCAAGTTGCGTGTAGCAAATGTAGATAACCATGAAAGAAAAACAGGAAAATATATCTTTATACATACGCAATGTGAATATTTGAAAGTTTATCACTTCTTTCATTATAAACAATAACATTTTTTATTAAAAAATAACCCAAAATAGGCTACAAAAGTATTCTGTCGGCGCGGTAAAAGACACACTCGCGCACACGCATGCACGCACGCACACACATTGCTATAATATATATATATATATATATATATATATATATATATTCATTAGATTTATTCTTTCTTGACCATTTCTTGATATAGTATCAATATTTATCAATTGTTACTTGGGACATTTTAGTAGATTCTTTCAATACACGCTTACAATCAATAACTATTTCATACTTGTACATATACATTTGTATACTAATCGTTGTGTATCGTTTCCCAATACGTTGTACATTTATTCCATTAATCATTACACAGAGTCTTTATCAATGTTACTTTAACAGAATAGTACATAATTTTATTTACTTTATATATTACCTTTCACTTAAAACGCAGACAGTTTCAAAGCACAATTAAATTTCTCTAATTTAACAGGTATATTTCATTACATACCATGAAATTATTTGAAATCAAATTAGTTTTGTTCACATCTAGGTAAGTTAGTTCGTTTCAACCAGTTTAACATCTAAATCATTTTATTCGAAATGACATTATACTTTTAGTCAATAATCGTCATGATTTGTTTTACCGGTAATTTATACCTGTGATCATTTACTTACCTTGATTTCAATATTCAAATACTGTTATTAGCAGACTTTTTATTCAAGTGTTTATGACAGTGTTTTAAGTTTTCAAATTGTATAATTTGTTGTTTAATTTTATTTGCTTTATCAATTGTCATGCACTATTTTAAATTTAAAACGTCATGCATTACTATGTAAATTATTAATGCAATTTTTAAGTATAATTTTTAATAGCAGTGAGCTTACTTGTTTATACCTTAAACTAATATTCATTTCAATTGACGATTATTTTGATAGATAATGTGGTTATCTGTTTTACCGGTTATTACATTAATTTATTTCTTAATTTAATATTATACTATACGTAGAGATTATGATCTATTATTGCTGTGTTTTATTTAATTATATTATGGTATATTTTACTTAGCTTTTTAATATCAGTCTTTTCATTAACTGCAGTAGGGGTTTTGCTATATAAATCATTTCAAGTATTTCTCGCTTTTTGGTTTATTTCAGTTTTATAATTTTTGTTTGTTTAAAATCAAAATTATGTTTTGCTGTTGTCTCATGCTTAGTAAGTGCTGTCTGATTTTTCTTATCATATTTATGACCATTAAGGCGTTTTTCAGGTGTTGTGAGCTTTGTCCAATATACATGTTCACAGTTTGTTTGACACGGAATTTTATATATAGTGTGTGTTTTTATTTTCGTTACTTGATCTTTCAGATTACTAAATAAATTTTTGGTTAAATTATAACTTTTGTGTGCTATTGCTAGGTTGTGTTTTTGAACAGGTTTTGTAGTTTCTCTGAAAGCTCTGGTAAATATGGTAGTGATATGTATTTTAATTTTTATTTTCTGTTACATAATTTTCTATTGACCTATTGTTGAGAATTTATAAATACGTTTTTAAAATTTTATTAATTAACGTTTTCAAAGTATTATTTTAAAGTGCGATTTTAGCTTTCTTAATTGTTCAATAATCACTGAAATTTGTACCATCAAATTAACGGATTGACTATGGCATGGCCTCTCAAGTGTTATTGCACAAATTGTTATGGAGGATTTAGAGAAAGAAGTAATCAAAAATTCATTATCCGTTACCCTTTTTCTATCAGGTATGTTGTAATGTTGTGTGTGCAATTCAAAGATAAAGGAGAACATATTTTAAACCTTTAATAACTACTAGCAAATTACAATTCACAATTGAATATGAAATAAATAAAAATTAAATTTTCTGGATATGACCTTATATCGAAATAAAACAAAATTAAAACCAAATGGTATACAAAACCAACGTGGTCAGGCAGATACATAAACTTTTATCACAACATCCTTTAGCTCATAAAAATCGGTCATAATTGGTTTAGCTGATAGAGCTATTCAAATTATCAGATGTGAATTCAGATATGAAGCAATTAAGAAAGCTAAAATCGCACTTAAAAATAATAACTATCCACAAAACTTAATTAATAAAATTTTTAAAAACGTATTTATAAATTCTACAACAATAGGTCAATAGAAAATTATGTAACAGAAAATAAAAATTAAAATACATATCATCACCATATTTACCAGAGCTTAGAGAAACTACAAAACCTGTTCAAAAACACAACCTAGCAATAGCACACAAAAGTTATAATTTAACCAAAATTTATTTAGTAATCTGAAAGATCAAGTAACGAAAATAAAAACACACACTATATATAAAATTCCGTGTCAAACAAACTGTGAACATGTATATATTGGACAAAGCTCACAACACCTTGAAAACGCCTTAATGGTCATAAATATGATAAGAAAAATCAGACAGCACTTACTAAGCATGAGACAATAGCAAACATAATTTTGATTTTAAACAAACAAAAATTATAAAACTGAAATAAACCAAAAAGGAGAAATACTTGAAATGATTTATATAGCAAAACCCCTACTGCAGTTAATGAAAAGACTGATATTAAAAAGCTAAGTAAAATATACCATAATATAATTAAATAAAACACAGCAATAATAGATCATAATCTCTACGTATAGTATAATATTAAATTAAGAAATAAACTCAATGTAATAACCGGTAAAACAGATAACGACCATACGATTATCTACAAATATAATGTCAATTGAAAATGAATATTAGTTTAAGGTTAAAACAATATAGCCACTATACGTAAATAATTTTACTAAAATAGCATTAATAATTTACATTTAATGTGCATGAGTTTTAAATATTAAATAGTGTGGACAATTAAAAAGCTAAATAAAATTACCAAATATAATTAAATTAAAACACAGCATAAACATTGATAATAATCTCTACATAAGTATTAATATTAAATCAAGGAATAAATGTCAAGGTTATTACCGGTAAAACAGATACCATACGATTAGCTTACTAAAATTATAACTGTCATTTCGAATAAAATGATATTAGTTTAACGGTTGTAACGAACTAACTACCTATGTGTAAATAAATATTTGATAAATATTTCATTGGTATGTGTAATGTATACCTGTGTAAATTAAAAATTTAATTGTGCTTTTGAATTTCGTTTTAAGGTAACAGTAAAAATATATACGTAAATAAAATTGTATGTACTTTCTGTTATAGTAACCATTGATAAAGACCTGTGTAATGAGGTTGAAACGTTTGGGAACGATAACAAATAGATATGTATTGACAAGTATGAAATAGTTATTGATTGTAGCGTGTATTGAAAGACCTAAAATTCCCAAGAACAATTGAAAATATTGATATATATATATATATATATTTCGAAAATTTATTATTTTCTTCTTCAGGAAACTAGAAACTTTAACAATTAAACAACATTTTTATATAAGTTACTTACGATTAGTGAAGCTTAAAAATCTAAAGTAACTTATATAAAAATGTTGTTTAATTGTTAAAGTTTCTAGTTTCCTGAAGAAGAAAATAATAAATTTTCGAAAGCTTGAATGATTATAAGGAGTTTATTTTGAATCCAAATCGAATCTGACTGAATCCCCGATATCGTTATTATAATTATTATAGAACAGTCAATATACACAATTCATATATATATATATATATATATATATATATATATATATTGCCGTGGAACTTTAATTTAAAATCTCAGGAACTTTTATGCTCTGGTACTTTCTAAAAAACATTCGAAGATCACGTTGGGCGCCATAAATTGCCGTAGAACTTTAGTTTATGCTCTGGTACTATCTAAAAAACATTTGAACCCCACTGATTGGGCGTCATAAATTGCCCTGGAAATTAGCTTAGCTCCGGACCTCGCCAGAGTAAAAAAAAATAAATTTCAAAAATAAAAACAATTTCATAAAAATTTTCTTACCCGGATTCTGCTTCATCAAATTACTTTCTTTAGCAGCTTCCCTGGCTAGCTCAGCTGTGCCTCTTCTCGTATACCTAAATTTACTATCATTCTTTTAACCATTCACACACCATTCAATAAGATCACAAAATAATACAACAATCATACAATATTTATTTACCACTATTTACAGAAAATAATTCATAGATATTTACAGTTCGGTGCTCTAGTTACACATCAATAAACACTATCTTTGTAAAGTCCTTGTTTTTAAAATTGTAATTTCAAACACATTTAATGCAACAGGAGTAGATGGACCCCAAATAATACCTTATCTTTATTTATTACTGCACACTGGAGTATGGTGAGCTCATGATAACCCAGTTTATTAATGTATGCTTTCCACTTTGCATACTATTATTACAAACTTAATAAACTCATGTACTCTTAACAATTAAATTTAAATTCATCAAGAAATTTAATAAGCTTTACATACACCTTTTGTTTTATATTCAAAATACCATAATAATATTCAGTTATACGTATCTTTTTTAATACGTTAAATAACGAAAAATAGCCATCAAAGTTCACTCACACATCACAAATAATTTCAACAGTTTATCCAAAAAAAACAGCAAATTCAAATGAGTTACCTGGAACATGCGTCAAAAGTCCATCTCCGTTGATGAAGCTTTATCTTCCTGAACTCCTCGGCTTCGTGATTATGCGCGCTGCCCCACCAGATATTTATAGATGAAAACTCAGTCTAAGCTGAGTTTCGTGCTACCAATTAACATCAATTCCAACATCCAAATCTATGTATATTACACTTGTTTATTATTGCATTATTAATTTACGAGCTTGTTAAAGTATTCGTGGACCTCAATTAAATTTAAATTACTCGCCACTACTCGCGTTACTAACTATAAGGTCGCAAATAATCTATACTATTTTACTGAATTTTACAAATTTTTAATACTCACAAGCCTGATTATTATACGTTGATAAGCGATGCGAAATTAAAGAAGGCCCTATTAGTTTTCTTCCCGTATTTATACAATAAAACCAGGCCTCCTTGTCCACACTTTACGTGAAATACTTAACTGAAAATAATATTTCCGCAAATTTTGTATAATCGTCTTAAAACTTCCAGAAATATTCCCTCGTCAACACGCTATATCATTCAAACTATAGCATCCACCTGTCGCGTGTTCGTCTGTTCTGAAACTACCTATTTCGACCAATGATACAGTTTAGTGACGTCATAAAACTCCGCCTGTAATATCTTCATTCCTGTCTTATGCATATTTGATGTCGCATTCTAACCTTGCTTGAGTTGTAGAAAATCGATACTTGTTAATTTAAATTAAATAAATGAAATAAATTCTGCGCGTATATAAATGGTTCCTTTCTTTATGCAGGGTGTTTTAAAACTGCATTGCTTACCCCAAATTTAACCCTTTAAATCCACTACAATATATTGCTATGTTACTCTCATAATTATTCGTGCGCCATCGTTTGGGCGGCCATATAAATTATGCTATGAATAAACAAGAATTTATCGTGGACCGACCTTGTGTCGACCAATAACAAAACTTGATGTGATAACGCCGCACTCGATATCAATGGCGTATTCAACTTCGCTTAAAACTACTTATACTCTATATACAGGGTGTTGAATGCTTACTATTTACAAACTATCCCAATTACTCAATTTTCTCCTAAATAAATGCATTTTTCTGCTTCCTATAATGATTTCTAATTACTACATGGCCATGGCTATAAAATACACCCTTAAACAACCCCTTATCACAGCAATATATATATATATATATATATATATATATATTGCTATAATATCGCCGTACTTCAATTAACGCCCAGTTGCCTGCTGTTCGTCACCGCTATGTGTCCCTAAGTAATCTAGAATAAATTTTAAATTTTACACAATTAGAGTTATACCTCGACTAGCTAAGTTCAACCCCACACAGAGTGCATGACGATACGGTAACAGAGAAATTTTTACCCCCCTTTTTCTCTAACACTTTATACCTAAATAAGATAAGCTGAATAACCAAAAATTTGTATAGTAATCAAGAAATATGTATAATTTGCACTTCTACAACCTTCGTTATATTATTTGCTATTTAAAACCCTTGAATCAAAGTAAATATATAAATCCGTTCACCACCAAATTATAACCTTTTTAAAAATATATAAAGCCAGAAAAAATAACTCTGTATTATATTGTGAGTCTCGTTGAACGTTCAATGACCCTTCTACCGCTAAACGTAAATTCTACGTATCAATTAAATTTTCTTGATGACCCTTCACATAAATATCTAAGTACATGCAAGTCTTTAAATGTTAAAAAATAATCAAGTCTTTAGCTATTAATCAATTATCGCTAAACTGGTATTTATCTAGGTTGATTCCCTGGTTCGAATGTGTAGTTCTGCGTACACTCCCATTCCTTTTGACCTGCCGTTACGTGCTGCTAACCAGTGTCCTTGAGTTGCTTTCAGCTTAACGTCCTGGTTCAGAATTTTCCCTTTTGTTATATCTGTTACCCGTAGTATTGAATTTTTACGTTAGATTTCTTATTGATTTTGTTTCGTGAATTGTTTATTGAATCGCTTCGTAAATCTCACAGTATATTTTTAGTAGATTTTCCGTTTCCTTAGAAGAGAATTTCTCAGTTTCCCCAGAGACCTAAGTTAATAAATGTTAAAGATCATCTTTACCTTAATTAAAATTTTTTAACAGAGAATTTTTATTTTATTTATATATTTGAACGCACACTCGTACTTGAAATTTTTAATTATTAACCTTTACTTAAAATTTGTTGTTTTAATTTCACGTTTTTATTCCAACTAGTGCAGCTTGTGCTTCAGTAAGATATAGACTGACCATTACCCGCTTGCTGTAATATATAAAGGCAAGTCCTTCCACGTGCTGTCATTGGTTTGACTGCGCATTATCTTGGTTGAGGCGTTTTCATAAAGTTACCTATCCTAAATTTTGGTGCAATGCTTCACCAAATCACGTAGGCATAAAAATTTTACAATATAGAGTTTGTTGACTATGGTACTTTGTAGCGATCAATATCATGTTTTCGTACTTTGTATAGGAAATTATTCAAATTTTTCTTTTCTGCACGTATACAAACTTGCTGTTCCATATTTTCTTTATCCAATGTGCTGGATTTTATTCGAGTTTGTCAACTTTACTTTTAAAAGATCACGTAGGCAATTTTTATAATAGGATCCTTTAACAGATGACGTAAATTAGATGCGTTTTTATTGTCTTTTTACGTTCTGAAACATGCTTGTTTTGCACGACCTGTTTGTTGTTAGCACGTATGATTGTTATCTTACATTAATGCGTCGAGTTTAAAAAAATTCATTTTATTTTTTTGTTTGACTTTAGATACTTCAAATTTGTATTTATTTAACGTTTCTGAATGTATTCTTGTTTCTAAAATGAATCGGATTGCGTCTAGCGTTATTTATTCTACTAAATGTGGTTAAATTATTAAAAAATTAGCTTCCATTCATTGACTACAGTTAGTTGTAGATTTTATACAATGTGTTTGAAATTGGTTTTTTGCGTAATTAACGAATTATGCACTTTTTATTATGCAAATGTTTAGTTTCCTTGACTTTAGTGTTGTTTACATGAAGTGACCTTGTGACCCTATATACCCCAAATAACCCAATTATCATAGCAATATATATATATATATATATATATATATATATATATATAAAACTGTGATGTTGAAGTAAACTTCCCTACACAACAGACTGGGATATCTCAAAACTAAATTTAAGTATCCACTTCCGTGACTATTTCAGCTATTAGAGCATTTAAAAAACCCTCCCGCTCAAACATATTAGTATATTAATCTAAACAAAATATTTTAAAGTACAATATTTACAAATAATATTGAGAAAAATGAAATTTCTGCGGCATAAATCACAAAAAAAAGTACCAAAGCTATAACTTACACCCTGAGTAAATCTATGTTGAACCTCTAGCGTTAGAGTATCGTTACTACCGCAGTCATTCCTTTACAAATATACCTTTTACCTTAAAGATGCGCATGAAGTTACCCTTTACTAGATAAATAATTTTGTAAATGGAATTTTGAATTAATCCTTTAAGCTACAACTTTTCACAATCAATATAATTATTAAATACAAAATGCGAGATTGACTATTTTTATAGTTTTTCACACACAAAAAAAAATACAAATCTTAAAACTAATCCGACCTCCGATTTCTGGTACCTTGAAAAAATTCCCGACTGTCCCATTCTCAATGCTTTACTTCACAAAAACTATCTTCACGACGGGATAATTTTTTGAAGAAAATTACAGTCTTCCCAGCACAAAACCAAATACGCCAATTTGCAAACGAATTTAATTTTCGCAGAATTAGCTTTAATCGATTTTAGTTAAAGTTGCTTAAAACTTAACCACGATAAGAACAACCATTAAAACAGTATTTAAAATTGAACTAAAATCTGAGGTACTATTTGATACTTTAAAACAGTGCCTGTTACCTAACGAACTTAAATATTCCGATCTACTTACGATTTCTCGGAATCGACGAAATCAAACTAACTAGGACACTTTTATATCAATTTTAATACTTGCACTTATTTTAGGAGAATTCATTTATTTATAAGTTACTTCACTAGTTCGCAGAAATAACAGCAATCATCCTTTTAGAGTTACTCTAGTTCTACATGTAACGCCTAATTCAGATTATAAATAACCGTGTTTTTAGAAAATCCACTATTATCCCAAATATGAAACTCCATACTAGTCGCGCAATTTATACCAATACAAACGTTGCAGTTCATAACAAAACTTTTCATTTCTCGAGCGCTTTGATTATTGCAAAATTGACTTCATTCTTTGTATCTAAATCTCAATTATATTACTAATCTCCAAACGTTTCCTTCATACACAGCAAATTTGTTTCGATAACACAGTTTTTCATACAAATGTTGGTTTTTATTGAATGTAATAATAAATGACTACATGGCCATCTACATGTAGCGCTTTATAGTAAATTAAAAGGCAAATTTTCAGTAACGTAAATAACTTTTTTTGTTAAAATTCTTGCATTGATACAGAATGACTGATATGAGTAAAATACAAATCCATTTAACTAATTTAAAACGTGCATTTATATATTGTGCTTTATTATTGCAAATTGGTGTTTTGTCTTTTTTAACCAAGATGGCGTTTTTTCTCACCATTTTCCTCCAAACTAAAATATGAGGTTTTAAAAAATTTAAAAAAATTGTATCACTTTAATTTTCACGAACAGATAGATCAACTCAATGCGTCGAATATCTCTCTAAGATACCCTACACTCGTACTTTCTCCATTTTACAAATAACTTGTTCCTTAATTTTACCGGAACAATTTTCTCCTCAACTTTATCAAAATAACTTGTTTCTTAACCTCTCCACATCAATTAAAACTCAACTTCACTAAAACAATCTGCTTCTTTGCCTCATCAAGACAATTCATTGCATCCAACTTTATCTATTCCACCCTCATTTCAATGTAATTAATATTAATGCATTCAATCTCTCCCTACGCCATATAACAATAATCCCCATAATACTAATAGTTCTGCTCTCGGCATAAAACTTTATTTGTTATTCATTTTTTAGATCCATCACATACACTCTAATTGAGCTCTGGTGTTATTAAGCCCATGTTGCTCTACAACACTCCCTATTTTTAGGTTCAAAATTACTTTACAGTTAATTGTTGATAACTTTTTATTGTTCGGCGCTATTAATTTAATTTCCTTAAAGGTATCATATTTTCTATTAACAAATTGTTATGTTGTATTATACAATTTTCCGTAGTCAAACTCGTTTTCGCTTCAATATTAACTTAACATTTTAGCCTCCTTATTTACAAAAAAAAATTTAATTGTCAATACACTTCCATATTAATTTTCCATATCATGTTTTGTAGTGCGATCCTGTTTCATACTTTTAGTGGCTATTCTGCTCCAAGCGTTTTCTTTGTTCCGTATTCCAGATATCATCAAATTTTCTCAACAACCAACTCTCTCACTTTGTTGTTTGTTACCCCCCAGTAATAGTAGTAGACCATTATCAGGCAATCCACCACCTCATTTCCACCAGAATCCCTCATTTCCACACTCATCTGGACCAAAAAGTTTTCTTCGACTAACTATTTTTCATCTTTCGAGATAAATATATCTTAAATTTTTCATCTTTCGAGATAAATGAGCATCCTCATTTTCCACACACGAGATAAACCTATTTTTAAGATATTTTTTTTACCGCTAACATTCTGGACCAAATAGTTTTCTTCGACTAACCATTTTTCATCTTTCGAGATAAATATCTTAAATTTTTCATCTTTCGAGATAAATGAGCATCCTCATTTCCACACACGAGATAAACCTATCTTGTTTGGTATCAATTAATATTAGAATTTTCTAAGCTATCCAAATCTCTTTAAATTTTTTAGATAGCATCATCCCCCAGGGAGCTACCCTAATTTTAAGATTTCTTACCAAGACCGATTTCTAACCGTCCGCATAAATTTTTTTAGTCATGCGATACATCTTGTTAGTCTAAAATTTTACGCAGAATTTGAATCTGCAAACAGATTTAATATAGGACCACGCCCTGCAAAGTTACACATATACCCTCTGCGAGATAAATCTTTTTCCACATTTCCACACACGAGATAAACCTACCTTGTTTGGTATCAATTAATATTAGATTTTTCTCAGCTACCCAAATCTCTTTAAATTTTTCAGATTGCATCATCCCTAAGGGAGCTACCCCAATTTTAAGATTTTGTACCAAGATCAATTTCTAATCACCTCTCCTTTTTAATATCTACAATCCTTTAACCAAACACGTAGCAGTATTAACATAAATTAAGCATGCGAAAATTTATTTTATTCGATTTACAGTTTAATAAACTAATTACAATTTTTACAAAGTATAACATTATTTCCTGTGTGTAGCCGAATCCAAGTAGTTTAACCTGTAACAAAAAAAGATTAATGTGTTGTTTAAATAGACCTGTAATAAAAGAGATTAATGTAAAAAAAGGAGACGTGTTTTCGGTTAATAAGACATATTATCGTTAATCTAACAATATGTTTTACCGTCCAGCGACACCACGTGGAGGTAAACACATTCAATGTAATGGGTTTTAAATATGAGAATGGGAGGTCAACTTTCACGTAATCATCGCGTGGTTAATAATTAAAGCTGTATATAATTTTATTTTAAACGTGTATATCTTCTCCAAACAAATGCGGTTATTATAATAGGAAAGTACGCTAAATACAAGTCAATTAACAGCAATTAAATATTGCTTACTGACCTACCTTAATTAGGTTGCTGTGCTATTAGGAATGATGTTTAAGACTTCGTACGTATTTTCCGGATTATATGTTGTATTCTTTTTTATTAAGTAATCGAATAAATCGTTCCTTCTGCTTCCAAAGAAACTCGGACACTCCATTGTCGACGCTGGCGTTATTTATGCGATAGCTAGCCATGCAGTTGTTAAACGCTGTGCTAATCATTTCTACGCCATCTTCGTTAGTAGCGGTAACTGATGCATTTTATGTTTGTTGCTCCTTAAGTGTGCGGCGTACGTAGTTTTCCATTTCGAAATCGCATACTTACACATAATTCGTGGTTGTTTCGTACAAGACCCTTTAACAGCTGGTGGCGTTGAACGTTTACTTAATGACATACCGTGCTGTTTTCCTTGTGTCGCTGTGAGCTATTCTCGTAAAGCGATACCGCAAGACCAGAGTTTAAGTACTTTGCTGCGGACGGCTTAACTGCGATGTTACACGACATTTGTTCTGGTGCCGTTTGAGCATTTTCCAGGTATAGGAAGCACCGCAAGGTTGCACTTATAAACGTTTGCAGGTACCATTTGTACAAAACAAAACCGCACTATAGACTTTGGTTAAACTTGTAATCGAACTAACTAAAAAGCTTACTCGAGCGTACCTGATTTATGTTCCTTATAGAATGCATACCGAAGGTTTCGAAGACGACCGAACGATGTTGAGGATTCGGCGGGGAACTAAATGATGTCATAATCCTTGCTGCTCGTCCAATACATTTAGCGCTAATGCATGCACCTGGTTCGCTTCGTCGATGGTGCGAATGCCGTTAGTAGAAACACCGGAAAACGTCTTCCATGTTATACGGATCGCGTGCATATTAAAAATCCAAAGGGTGGTAGCACACGCACACAAGTTGTGTGCAAGTCGTGCTGTAGAAGATGCATGCTACTATAACCAAAAACACTTTAAACCATTACTAAGAAAATACCAACTTGTTGTCTACAGGATACTTACAACAATTTAATTTTAAATAACTTCTACGTCATATTTTAGGAAATGGGGGCGAATATTTTCCAAATGAATCACCAACGAAAGTATATGTAACGGTATTAAATTACCCATTAATTTCCATTTTACGACCGTGGTTAATTATAGATTAAATTTAATTTGTGCACGTTCGAGCTTCTCGTAAACTAACATATTTTAAGCAACAATGCGCTGTATAATACATGCATACCCCTTCGCCGCGCTACTGCTATTCTTGTAATTGCTAGAAAAGTCACTCTCCTTTTTACTGTTAGGACCGATACACAAGCACCATTTTTTATACTTTCTATAGCACATCGCACTTTTCGTCATGATAATTAAATTTTGCTTCTGTAGGCTTTTACACTTTCGCATAGCGGTCGATCGCACGTATTCGATTTCTAGCCAACACGAGTCATAGCCTACCTCGATATCGTTCCAAATAGGAAACTTCAGACTGCTCGATGTCAGTCACTTTCCAATTCCAGCGTAAAGGTAGACCAAATACTCAGCAACATCCATTAACTTCGACCACGCTACGCATTTGATAACTATTTCCAAACATTTTCAACGACAATGGCTGAGAATTTTAACTCGAGGATCTTTACAGTCGTGATCAATACACATCCGATGTACGCGTCAACTAACATATTTTGCAGCAACGTATCAATACCATGCATACCCCTTTCGTCTGCGCTACTGTATTCCTGCAGTTGCTTGATCAAAGTCAGTCAGCCCTATTTTACTGCAGGTACCGCAAAAGCACATTCCATACTTTCTTATTAAGTGTAGCACATCGCGCACTTTTTGTCAGTTAATTAATTTTTGTTTATGTAGGCCTTTACACTTTTGCATATTTAAACATCTAATACAATTGATTAACCACTTTCGATTATTCTAACGGAGACCACCATACATCCCGCCACCCCGTTCTTTTTGAATCCAACGATCCTATGGGCTTCCACGCACTAACACCTGACGTATTTTTCCTACTATTTGTTAAACAAAAACTACCGGTATCGCCATTGTTGACGTAAGCAGATGTTTGTGGATGTGTACGAGAGTATGTAACCATATACATTAACCAGTCTAAGCTATTTTATTTAGTCCACGAAAACTACTATTTTTCTAAACCACAATTAATAATCGCCTTTATAGGTTTAACATTTCGACCATTACCCAATGACTGGTGCTACGTACATGGAAACTTTAAATTCTTATTAGAGAGAATTCTTATTCTCCCACGCACTGCTGCGTAGTTGCATGCTTACCTCTTTTGCAGGTATATGCTCGTTATAGGTTGTAAGACTTCGGTTTTACTTAACTACAATTCGTGAGACCCCTTTAATCTTTTTAATCGAATCTTTCTCGCCTACAATACAGTAGGACTTAACATTACTACCAACAAATTCTAATACTGGACCCCCATTAAATACGTCTTTAATTTCCTACAACTTTTTGTTGACAAGTGTTATATTGTATTTATTATACGCGGGTAGTCACTCTTTTAAGATAAATATATTTTGCTAGGTATCAACTAATATTAAATTTTTCTAGGGACCCCAAATCTGTAAACAGATTTTAAATAGGACCACCCATACAAAGTTATGCCTTTTAAGAGACTAATTTTGCTCATCTTTATTTAACACCATCTTAAAACCCTTTTTGCTACAAGACATATGCTTTACCAACCATCTCCCGGAAATCTAAAACCGATGTTCCCTCGAACACCACGTGGAGTAACACGTATACTCTGTCAACCAGGATAGAAGAAGGAGGATTTGGAAGGTGGCATAGAACTTAAAATTATGGAATTTAAAACTAATATATACAATAGATTTACAAAATCTATCAAATATAAACAACTATCTTAATCGCCGGCCAAGAATTGTTGTACTATTAGGAATGATGTACCTTTGTCATCTTCACCTCGATAAACTAATTTTATTAATAAGCTGCGTATGCAAATCGTATTCTTTTACTCCGGATACATACGCAGAAGTACTCGATACCATCAAATAAATATTTGGATGCTTGGTGACTGTTAACATCCCAATCCCTCGTGTTTAGCAAGAGGAATCGTGATATTAACACAAAGCGACAACCTTGCATGCGATCGAAGAAAAGCACTTAGCTGACGCTGCCCATGCGCACCCCTTCTGTGCGACTGCTATTTCGTGGTAACGTCACAGCCTTTTATAAATAAAGAACAATGTTATATACTATTATAAAATGTTTATTCTGACATTATACATAACAAATTTAAAATATTTAATACCAAGCATGGGGTCATTTAAACTTAATTTTAATACAAAGTTATACACAGAAGACAGTCCTTTCTTTATGGATTGTTTGGTGGATTTAATTTTATCTAATTTTATTGCAGCTTAAAATTTAAATCGAACCCAAGTACTTCTATCTCCTTTTCTAACCAATAGTTTGATACTCATAAAGACCGCAATTCTAGGTTTTCAATTGTAAAATGTACCGAAGTTTGCCTCTATATTTAAAGTCTTTGTCTGTTACAACCAGATCCATTCCTTCGTGTAATTCTTGCAGCTTGTGACAATCTTTTAATCGCAGCTTTCTCAATATCCTGCATACGTATCTTGTTAAGTAGGAACTTCTTCTTGTCGGTATTGGAGAAATCCTTTTTCTCCATCACCGTTGCGTAGTTGCATATCCACCACTTTTGGGAATATATGGTTGTTATAGGTTGTAAGACCCTCGGTTTTAAATGATCCAAGAGTTCTTTACTACAAATAACAATTTTACACCATTCAAGTGTGGAATAGTCCAATTTCGAAACCGCATTCCTAGATTCGCTTATATTCGCCAGAGGTTTGACGACAACGTTTAAATATGTAGTAAATATACGGTTTAGTTAAGGACCATTGCCCCATTTAAGAGCCTATAAGTAAGTGTTAAAGACAAATGGAATTAGAGGAAATGGATGCAAAAGGATAATCAGTCCATGGAAAACACTTTTAATTCCTCTTACAAAGATGTCTTGACAAAGAACATCTTTGTATTGAAAATGACGAAATTTAAAGATTATTTTATGTGTCGATGGTCACTGACCTTAGATACATCCGGGTTCCTCAAGTTCCATGCATTTCGGTTCATAACACTTTTAGGCATATAATGGGGCATTAAATGGATGGTAAAGAATCAGTATTACTTTCCAATAGGTTATTTCAACAATTGGGCAAAATTGGGATATCAATCAACAGAATTCCGAAATGCTATTTCTTTTGGAACACACGCTAAGCAGATTCGTAAAATTGTATACTTGCTAGTAAAGAACCTCGGAAGATTTAAATCTTGGGTCTTACAACCTATACATCACCAAATCAAATTGGGAAATGTTAAACGCAAAAGCTGAGGCACAAGTACTTTTCAATTACCTCAATAGAGTCGATCAAGCTAATTAGCAACCGCAGGATATTTGTGGGAAAGCTGCGATTAAAAGACTTGTCACAAGCTGTATTATTACACGAAGGAAGATCTTGGTTGTTCCGGAATCAAAGTACTCCAAATTTTGGCAAGTCGGTACATTTGGCGCCTTAAGAAGATAACACTATGTATCAAACTATTGGTTAGAAAAGGAAAGGATGGGTATCGATTTAAATTTTAAGCTGCCAATAAAATTAGATAAAATTAAAGCCCCCAAATCAAGCATAAAAAACGACTGTCTTCGTGTACGCAAACTTTCTATTAAAATTAATTTAAAGGACCCCATGCGTAAAATTAAATATTTTTAAATTTGTTATGTATAATGTCAGAATAAACATTTTATAATAGTATATAACATTCTTAATTTCTTAATTGGCTTGTGACGTTACCACGAAATAGCAATCGCACAGTTATCGTTGCTCAGAAATTACATTTTCTTGGTGTCGCCTATGGGGCGCATGGGCTTTGTGTTAAAAGCGAGCGCATCTGGCAAAGCTGTGCTATACTTGGGTTAGGCACATGTTAACAGTACGAACATCAATCTTTTATTTGATGGTATCGAGTACTAGTTCCTGCAATAAATCCGGAAGTAAAGAATACCATTTGATACGCAGCTTATTAATAAAATTAGTTTTCGAGTGAAGATAAAGGTTTTTTTCATAATTCCTAATAGTACAACAATCTACGCATGGGGAGTTAAAAGAAGATAGTAGTTTATATTTGTATACATTCTTGTAAATCTATTGTATATATTAGTTTTAAATTCCATAAGCTTAAGTTAAATTGCCCACCTTCCAAATCTTTCTAGGATCTATCCTGGTTGCTGCAGTATACGTTGTTCGGTCCACGAGGTGTTCGAAGTTACATCGATTTAGATTGTCACAAAATGGTTCTGTAATTGGTGTGTGTAGTCCACCAGTCAGCATCTGTTCGCCTTCGACATAACAAATATTACCAATATCTTTACCAGATTATTGTTGCACATATTTTCTGTCAACAGCCATAATCCAAATCGCTCATTTGCGGTTTCACTTTATTCCCAGAAGTTGAGAAACGTTAATCACCTTGGAGACGCTCATGTTTACCGTTCTAGCTACTATCGAATACTAAATTGAATACGAAAAATTGTTCTCTTACGTATTCTACAGAGTGAGGACGTATATTGCCGAAGATAGTCGAATATGTTGGTTAACAACCTAAGCCGACAGGGATCGCATCGCATATATTTCTAAATGTAGGATGTTAAGTTAGGTAGAATACTATAACACTTGTAGAAAATGTACCGACATGACCAATGACCACATGGCCATATGACCACATGACCATGACCACATGACCATATGACCACATGACTGACCATATGACCAATGACCTAAGGAAAAATTAATACGTTGGGTCACCCGCGCGCTCTAACCTAATTTTCCTTTATTAACCATGTACACAATTGCGGTTTTAATGGAAACCATTAAAAGACCAATGGTGTAATGGGTTAAGATGGGAAAATATTAATTAGAAAATTGGGTCTATGGCTGATGATGTTAATCAAATTAAAGCCTCATAAGATCTATAAAAAAAGTGGTCATGACATTGAGTTGGTGGTGCTTGGGCCTAAGTAAAAAGGGCGACTGACTTTCGCATTAAGATGGTAGCGCAAAGGACTGTTCATTGCGAAAAAGTTAGTTTCGCGTAGCTCGGACTGAATTGATCACGACTAAGATCTCGAGGTAAAATCTCAGCCATGGTTCGAAAATGTTTGGAAATTCAAACGGTACGGGTCGATTTAATGGTGATTGCGATTTTTTACTTGAGGGAATTGGATTTAGACATCGACATTAATTTTATTTGGATGATTGGATTACCGTTGAACAATCGTGCATGACCTATGCGAAAGTGTAAAGCAGAAGCAATTTATTTGACGAAAAGCTGCGTGCTAAGAAAGTATGAAAAATTGGGCTTTGTATCGTAAAGTAAAAAGGAGAGTGTTTTGTGCAATTAAAGAATGTGCCGGGGGGTATGCATGATTATACAGCGCTTGTTGATCAATTGTTAGTCGAAAGCGTGACAAAAATTATCTTATTAACCGGTCGTAAAAATAGGAATTGGGTCTAAACGTAAGAACTGTTTGTGATTCATTTGAAAATATTAACCTCATCAAATTGCTAGAGTTTTTAAAATGATGTTTGTGATCCTGATGAAAGTGTATTTCTTAGTATGGTTTAAATGTTTGGTAATAGCATTGCATCTCTACGCGTCTTGCAACTGTGGCGGTGCACACCTTTGGATTTTTATTGAGGATCGTTGAACATGGAAGAGTTCCGGTGTTTCTGCTAACGGCATTCGCACCATCGACGAAGCGAACCAGGTGCATGCATTAGCGCTAAATGTATTGGACGAGCAGCAAGGATTATGACATCATTTAGTTCCCCGCCGAATCCTCAACATCGTTCGGTCGTCTTCGAAACCTTCGGTATGCATTCTATAAGGAACATAAATCAGGTACGCTCGAGTAAGCTTTTTAGTTAGTTCGATTACAAGTTTAACCAAAGTGCTATAGTGCGGGTTTTGTTTTGTACTAAAATGGTACCTGCAAACGTTTATAAGTGCAACCCTTGCGGTGCTTCCTATACCTGGAAAATGCTCTCAAACGGCACCAGAACAAATGTCGTAGTGTAACATCGCCCAGGGTTAAGCCGTCCGCAGCAAAGTACTTAAACTCTGGGTCTTGCGGTATCGCTTTACGAGAATAGCTCACAGCGACACAAGGAAAAACAGCACGGTATGTCATTAAGCAGTAAACGTTCAACGCCACCAGCTGTTAAAGGGTCTTGTACGAAACAACCACGAATTATGTGTACAGTATGCGATTTCGAAATGGAAAACTACGTACGCCGCACACTTAAGGAGCAACAAACATAAAATGCATCAGTTACCGCTACTAACGAAGATGGCGTAGAAATGATTAGCACAGCGTTTAACAACTGCATGGCTAGCTATCGCATAAATAACGCCAGCGTCGACAATGGAGTGTCCGAGTTTCTTTGGAAGCAGAAGGAACGATTTATTCGATTACTTAATAAAAAAAGAATACAACATATAATCCGGAAAATACGTACGAAGTCTTAAACATCATTCCTAATAGCACAGCAACCTAATTAAGGTAGGTCAGTAAGCAATATTTAATTGCTGTTAATTGACTTGTATTTAGCGTACTTTCCTATTATAATAACCGCATTTGTTTGGAGAAGATATACACGTTTAAAATAAAATTATATACAGCTTTCTTAATTATTAACCACGCGATGATTACGTGAAAGTTGACCTCCCCATTCTCATATTTAAAACCCATTACATTGGAATGTGTTTACCTCCACGTGGTGTCGCTGGACGGTAAAACATATTGTTAGATTAACGATAATATGTCTTATTAACCGAAAACACGTCTCCTTTTTTTTTACATTAATCTCTTTTTATTACAGGTCTATTTAAACAACACATTAATCTTTTTTTTGTTACAGGTTAAACTACTTGGATTCGGCTACACACAGGAAATAATGTTATACTTTGTAAAAATTGTAATTAGTTTATTAAACTGTAAATCGAATAAAATAAATTTTCGCATGCTTAATTTATGTTAATACTGCTACGTGTTTGGTTAAAGGATTGTAGATATTAAAAAGGAGAGGTGATTAGAAATTGATCTTGGTACAAAATCTTAAAATTGGGGTAGCTCCCTTAGGGATGATGCAATCTGAAAAATTTAAAGAGATTTGGGTAGCTGAGAAAAATCTAATATTAATTGATACCAAACAAGGTAGGTTTATCTCGTGTGTGGAAATGTGGAAAAAGATTTATCTCGCAGAGGGTATATGTGTAACTTTGCAGGGCGTGGTCCTATATTAAATCTGTTTGCAGATTCAAATTCTGCGTAAAATTTTAGACTAACAAGATGTATCGCATGACTAAAAAATTTATGCGGACGGTTAGAAATCGGTCTTGGTAAGAAATCTTAAAATTAGGGTAGCTCCCTGGGGGATGATGCTATCTAAAAAATTTAAAGAGATTTGGATAGCTTAGAAAATTCTAATATTAATTGATACCAAACAAGATAGGTTTATCTCGTGTGTGGAAATGAGGATGCTCATTTATCTCGAAAGATGAAAAATTTAAGATATTTATCTCGAAAGATGAAAAATGGTTAGTCGAAGAAAACTATTTGGTCCAGAATGTTAGCGGTAAAAAAAAAAATCTTAAAAATAGGTTTATCTCGTGTGTGGAAAATGAGGATGCTCATTTATCTCGAAAGATGAAAAATTTAAGATATATTTATCTCGAAAGATGAAAAATAGTTAGTCGAAGAAAACTTTTTGGTCCAGATGAGTGTGGAAATGAGGGATTCTGGTGGAAATGAGGTGGTGGATTGCCTGATAATGGTCTACTAATAGTTTAAAATTTTGCGTTCTAACTTTACGAACATATCTCGCTCTATTTTCCGCAAACTAAACTGAATCGCGTTTTTTTAACATGATCCGTCAACGTTTAACTTTTGTTGCTCCACCATTTTCAATATTGTATTGGGATTGATTTCCCAACTTCTTAAAATTTTGAGAATTGTTCTGAAGCAACAACGTCACTACCATATCCAAAGCTATATCCCCGAATTTTCCTAACTCCCTCCTTAAAATAGTCTATTTCTTCTTTTAGATTATTAAAATTTTCCCTAATTTCATTCTTTAATACCGTTATATTTTGTTCTGTTCCCTAAATTGCTAATTTTCTTCGACTGTTCTTTTAGATTATCTATGGTGATATTAACAGCATCCACTTTCGTATTTATTTCTGCTTTCACTTCAGTCATGCTTAAGGTAACTACTTCCTGTCTCATGAGGTATGTAAAATTATCGAATCTATCATTTATTAGTTTAAATTCCTGACTGAATTCTTCCCGATTTCGTTTTAATTCCAGAGTGAATTTTCTAGATTTTTCTCAAATTTTTGATTGAATTCTTCCCGATTTTGTTTTACTTCCTCACTGAATTATTTCCGATATTGTTTTAACTCTTCCTGACATTTCTTAATTTTCTGATTGTATTTTTCTTGATTTAGCTCAAATCCTTGACTGAATTTTTTAATTAAACTTCCAGATTTCGTTTTAATTCTTGCTGTTTTTTTATTACAAGATTTATCATGTCCATTATGGTTCAGCTTTTACTTATACCTTACCTTTTTTTTTGCTTGACTATTTAGATCTTCAATCAATTTCTTTTCTGCATTCTCAATTAGTAAACTATTTTCAGACTCAATCAGCGTCTCTTCTGATCTAAGCAATTCCTACCTACTTTTTCCTCCTTAGCTTGTTTCAAAAATTTTTGCAAAAAATTTTTTTAACTAAATATAACTAATTTATGCCCTTAATCTCTAACCATTATACAAAATAAAGTCAAGCCTCTTTAATATTGTGGTATTCCGTAAACCTTACCGTTGTGAAGTTTGAGCTATTGACATTAGATTTTTAAACCACTAAGTTGGATCACCAAATTTTATCTTGTTCACAAAAAAATTGAGTTACTGTCGTGAAATTGTGCGCCTTTAGTTTAGTCACCATAAATTCAGCTATAATACTAAAAGCTATCGCCTTAGCTTCACGGTTGGGATGCCAATATTTTATCTGCTGTGATATTGAAGTAAACTTTCATAAACAACAGGCGCAAATATCTCAAGAGTATATTTAATTATCCACTTCCTCTAATATTTCAGTTGATAGAGCATTTAAAAGATTCCTGCTTAAATATATTAGATATCAATCTTAATAGAAGTTTTTTCAGTACAATATTTAGAAATAAATATATAGGAAAAGATGAAAATTTGTGTAGTATAAATCACATAAAAATAAAAAAGTACCAAAGTCTTAACTTACACCACGATAAAACTTATGTGGCTCTTCCAGCGTAAGAGTACTCTAGCTACCATACTTATTCTTTTAAAAAATTATGTTTTAGAAAGATACGTGTAAATGCCTTTTATTATATAAATAATTTTCTAAGTAAAATTTCTAATTAATTAAACCTTAAAGCTACAACTGTTCACAAAATATTAAACACAAAATGCGAGTTTGAATACTTTCATAAAGTCTCTTACGCGCAAAAACACAAATCTTAAAACTAACCTAACCTTTGATTTCTGGTGCCTCGGAAAAATTACTAATTCTCCAATCCTCAATGATTTACTTCACAAAAACTATTTTCACAACGGGATAATTTCTTGATCAAAATTACATACGACTTTCTCACCACAAAGTGAAATAAACCAATTTGCAACGAATTAGGTGCTTTAATGGATTTTAATTTAAATTAATTTAAGAGAAGAACAGAAATTAAAGTAGTATTTAAAATTGAAACAAGCTTTGAAGTACTATCTGAAGCCCTAAAGCAACCCATCTTAACTAACGCATATAAAACATGCAGGTTTGTTTACGATTTCACACAATCGGCAAAAATCAAACTAACTGCAACACCTTTATATTAATCGTAATACTTACGCTTACTTTAGTAGAATTCAGTTATTTTTAAATTACTTCACTGGTTCGCGGAAATAACAGAAACCATCCTCTTAAAATTACTCTAGTACTATATATAGCGTCTAATTGTTATGATAAACAATCACGCCTTTAGAATATTCCCTAATGTCCCAAATATGAATCTCCTTACTAGTCACGTAATTTAGTCAAATACAAACGTTTCAGTTCATATCAAAACTGTTCATTCGTCGAACACTTTGGGTAATGCAAAACCGACTATACGTAAATCCCAATCATATCAGTTATTAATTTCCAAAGGTTTCCTTTACATACAGTAAATATGTTACGATATCGCTGTTTATCATGCAAATGTTAACTTTTATTGAATGTAGTTACAAATGACTACGTGACTATCTACCTAAATTAAAGCGCAACTTTTCAGTGAAGTAACAAACTTTTTCTTATTGAAATTTTTGCCTTGATACCAAATGGATAATATGTAAAATATTCATCTATTTAACTAATACGAAACGTACATTTATATACACGAGCATTTTAATGAAAGTTTACGCGTTTATAATTAATTATTGCAAATTTGTATTTTTGCCCGTTTTGACCAAGATGGTATCTTTGTCTCATCAATATATGTTGGACGAAACAATGCAACTAGTAGAGAACAAATTCTCCTAATAGATCTATGGCATCTTTCCCACTATTGGTTATCGACTCTAGACCATCGTCATACTTTTCAATTTTTAAAGTTTTAGAGATAAACTTCGACTTTGCTTAAGCCTTTTGCTGTGAGATGTTATTTCTAGCAGAATATTTACCTCTGAAAATCAGAAAGCCATTGGAGATTTTCAAACATGCGGTACATCATTCTTCAAGACCCGAAGGTGCAAGTTTTCCTTTTTAGCAAAACACTTAATCTAAGAATAAGCGTCATGCCTAAGATCCACGGGTGAAGCGAGAACAAATTTTAGTTTCGGGAATAACCTACTGGGCGAAGTTTATAGCTGACAAGATTAATTTTACCCTTTTTATGCTTATGTAACTTTGTATGGCGTTCGGAGATCAGACTTTTGTCGAATACGATACCTAAAGTTTTTCTTTTATAAAACGTATTCCTTTTTTAAATAGTATTATGATTGGTTTTGAGTGCGGTGAGCGATGTCTACCGAAGTGAACTGTGCAGGTTTTTCTTCATTATTAGCAGTTCACTTTCACATATAACTGTAATGTTGACAGAAACGTAAAGAGTAAACAAATATTTTGAAAGACTACCCATATATTACCGGAACTCGTAGCTAACCTATTCTTTATTATTGTACTGCTGATTGTCATGGGTCTTTCGACATCCAAACATCTTTAACTTATCTATTTTTTCATGGCAGTCCATCATTTAGACTCTTTCTGGAGTTCCTTTTCAGGGTTCTTATATTACTTGCATTCAGGGATTACCTTAAAAGTGTTATCTTCTATCCAATGTTTATACAAACCCATTTGGTACTGCCGAGGGTTTTTTTATCGTGTATAGATATCTTGTCGGAGAACTACTTATTTCATCTCCTCCTTTTCCGCATTTACTCTTCTCCTAAAGCTGTTTGCAATATTGTTTTGAAAAAATTTTCTCAATGCCCTTCTTGCACAGTTTCTTCAAGTTTCTTTCTTTGATCTAGATGTCAAGTTTTTAAGATTCGAAGGAAATTTCGTCATAAAGTTTTGATTACGATGTACGTCCATTCGTGGATCCACTTAAGAATTTTGATTTTATTTCGATATTTTGCTTCAGTTTATTGTAGTCAATTGGTTGCGCTTGTATCTTCTAGTTTCCTCCATGTATGTAGTCTTCTGTTACGATTTTTGGAAAGCGTTTACAATCAACGGCTTATATTTGTGTAGAATTCCACTAAACGCTTTTCTTTGTCGTACTTTTTCTTCAATTTGAGTCTGTTTTCTTTCATCAACTTTAACGTTTGTATTTCCCTTTATTCACTTTGGTGCATTTTATAGATTTTCTGTCTTTTGTTACGCGTTTTGATTTCACTAGGTTTCATTCTAATATTAGAAATAGGAGATACTTTTAATCCAAAGAGAGAAAGTTTTTTCCCATAATTAGTTTAATTAGATTACAACGTGTAAAGTTTATGGTTTCTGGGTAAAATATAAATAATATACCAATGCTTTTGAAGAATGTGTAGTTATAGCTTAACCAATGAACACGTTTTTGTGGTGGGTGGAAACAACGATGTTCGTGTGAACACGGGTTTTAGCGGGGACTTGATGTTCGATCGTATCGTATCGACGTACTAGTTATGAGTGCGCGTTAATTGCCAATACAAGTATCTGTTCCAAAACTGCGTAGGTGTTAACAGCATTTCAAAACCAGAATCTGAAAAGCATAGAAAAGTTATTACGACCTAGCTTTACATTTAGACGTCCACGTTGGTTTTCGACTGAAAGGTACGAACACGGGGGTACACCTTTTCTAAGACTATTAACCAAAGGTAAGTTTTTGTCTATGTTTAATTGATTTCTTGGTATGAAAATTTGTGTAACATTATGGTACCTGTATAATCAGGTTTCGTTGTAAAGTCTGTATTCTGTAACTGTTTGACGGCAATATTCTTCCTAAACAAGCTTTACCTCTTAATCATCATGCTCGTTGTTCGATGAAGACACTTGCAATGATAGTTGATGTGAACTTTATAATAATCCTAATTGTATCACTGTGTCGTTTATAAAATCTAGATATACCATCTTTCTGTTTATTACAAGATCCTACTCTTTATCCTTCACTTAATGCAGAAGAAATTATCTTAGTTCCCGACTAAAACATTTTCAACGAACTTCGTTCGTTTATGAAATCGATTTGTCGTCCGTCTGTCTGTCCGTCTGTCCGTCCGAGGCCTTTCTAATGGTCGGACATCAATGTGTGATACATCAATCGATTCAGCTCGGTGTCCTGAGCTTAAGTTTTGATGTCAGTTGAAATCGGGCCACGGGGACGCCGTGCCCCCGCGATATTCCGTCGGGAAAATTAAAATTTCAAATAGGTCCAAAATTAATGTGCGATACATATTTGGACCCCTAACATAGCTGAGTCGAAATATGGTACCCCCACAAAATCTGACCACGGATACCCGACCCCGGGGAATTAATTTTATCAAAATTTCAAATAGGTCCAAAATTAATGTGCGATACATATTTAGAATCCTCTGAAAAACTGAATCGAAATATGATGCCTCTTATTTACACACACACACACACACACACATACATACATACATACATACATACATACACACACACATATATAGCTTTTAAAATATTTATTCAATAAAATAAAATATATTAAAATGTCTCTTTGTTGTTTATAAATTTTGTATTTTATCTGAATACTTATAATTATTACAACATAATAATTTTAATTTCTTTAAATTGTTTTAAAGTAAGTCTACATTTGGAAGTTCGTTGCGACAATGCCTTGCATTTTCAACTTGTTTATTTTTTATTTATTTTTATTTATTTATTTATTGAATATTGAATAAAATATACAAAATTGCAAGTACAACTACTGTAAATATTAATATATAATTTATAATATATGTAATTACATCTAAATAACTACATTTACTAGTATCTTATTCAAAGGGCATGATTTGTCAAAGATGATTTTCAATCATACCCTAAAATTTAAACCTTCTAACATTCAAAACTTCAACCCGTAGATTCAGAAATTCTGTTCGCATTTTTTTTGTGATACCGTGTGAAAGTCTTCACCCGAAGATCCCAACGGGATAAGTTGACGTGCGGAATATTTTTCTAGAGCAAACGTATTCATAATGTCTAATAATTTGTATCGTTGCATGTTCTTGGGATATCCATAAGGATCCTCAATGCAATAGTTGACCTATTAACTTCTTCACCTTCGTATCGATTTCGCTGAATCTTTAACCCAGGTTCTTTCTGTAGAATGATTTCAATGTTATAACTCAGTAATGGGGTGCCAAATATCTAAACCTTAAGAATATCTAGGGTTAAATGTAGTATAGGTAAGGTTGAGAGGGAGAGAGAGACAGTAAGAGAGGTAAGGGGGAACGAGAATAAGAGAGAAAAGGAAAGAGAGAGAGAGAGAGAGGGAGAGAGAGAGAAAGCGAGAGCGAAAATCGAACCCTACGTGAGAAGGGTTACATTTTTTAATACGCTAGTTAAGATTTGTACCTTGGGAACTGCGTTTTAACAAAACACTTCCAAACATCTTAACAAGTTTATTTGGTTGATAGAGAATTTAATATGGGATTTTACAAACTTAATTTGAATTTACTCTAACGTCGAAAAAAGAATTAATTGTACTATTTTGAGTAGCCTAAGCAACTGCCATGTTAAAGCTGAATACTTTGACTGACTGCCGGGTCTTGGGGCTATTTATGATGTCCCTACCCTCTCACATGGCTGTGGGAACTTGCATAGCTCATGTCTGCTTATTCTTAATTCTATTCATTGTTACAATGTTATAATCTTACTTTCTAGGTAATTGCAATATCTTGACCGTCTGTGACCTGCCACCTGCAGTGTCACTATCGTCTGGATACAAAGTATTGCATCCGTTCTCATGAACTGTTAATAAACTTGATTAATTGTCCTTGTATTACATTGTTGCACTTCACTTAGTAACTTCTTAATAATTTCCAATAATTTCCTATTAGGTTGTATTATATAATACATCCATAATTGGGGGATATGTAACTCCTCCCGACGTACATGAAAAATTAAGGGCTATCCTTTTTTAATTTTGAATTTAAAATTCATAATTTAAATTCATTGTTTAAACTTCGTGGATTCTAAGGGTATATTTGTTTCCTTGTTTGCCTTTGTTTCCTTAAATCTAAAACTGTTTTCTTTATTCTTATATCTAAAAAATTTTGTGAAATACATATATAATTAGAAAAATTATTAATACTATTGTCCAAACACTTATGTTGTCGTAGTGTAACTTAGGCGTTTTTAGTTCACATAAATGTTCTTTGTAGTTTTCCATGAACTTCATGGCGTAGTTGAGGTCGTCTAATTCTAGATGTTCTAGCTGCATGGGTTTCTGGATTATTTCTTTATCTTTGATTTGCGTTATCTTCATTTGTAGCTCGGGTAAGTTTGTGAGTTTCTTGGTTGCTACGAGATCTTGGTAAACTCTGATTATTTCGTTTTTTAGTTTCAAATAACAGTCTTTCTTGAGGGTGATTAATTTTCTTCCTGTCAATGCTAGATTGTTTTCGTCTTGATTGTAGTAGACGGTTGTTATTACTTCTGTTGGGAAAATGGCAATCCATTTATTTTCTGTAACTTTTTGAATCTTCATGTTGGTAATTTGTACGGGGCTGGCTTCACAGTTTTTATAATGATTTGAAATTTTTAATAATTGTACTTCGCAAGAGCTGTCTTCTTGAATAGTTGTTGTTGTCAATGATTGGCATAAATATTGGTTTGGTGTGACTTGGTTACATTTTTCGTTCGTATAATTATATCTTAGTTCATTTAAGGATAGGAATTTGATTTTGGGTATGATGACTTGATACATGCTAGTAGTTTTCATTGGAAAAGGAAATAAATGATAATAATTATAATTGTTATTTTCTACTATCGAGATCTCTATTAAAAATGTTATGTCCTTATTCTTTAAATGGTCTTTAACTATGGCTATTTTTTCAAATAGTAGAATGTTTGATTCTACTACATCAAAGGGTAATTTACTGCTGGTTATGAATGATCTAATTCTTAATAATTCCTTTAATAAATCACTTGGTTTTATGATACTAGAGTTTTAAAGTATTTAATTTTGCAAATGTTACGGCTTTTTGTAATGTAGCTAAAATTTGTTGAATTAAGGTAAAGGGTTGATATTATTTGGGTGAATATCGTGTTGAATCTAATTAAGTCTCGCATGCTAACATGGTAGTTTGCATGTTAGTTTCAAGGGTTTGTATTCGGTTGGCTATACTATCTTGGTTTCTAACTAATTTTCTTAGTGTTTTGTTGAATTTTATAATAGGTGATTGAGTTAGTGATATTTGGTTACTAGTTATGGTTTTTATATCGTTTTGAGTTTCGATTAATTGCTGTATTGCGTTGTCATAACGTTCTGCATCCTGGCTATCTAAATTGCCTATGATCGCTTTTATTATGTTACCTAATCTGTTAAATAGTCCTCTTTTTCGTCTTGCTCTTTGTTCTGTGGGTATAGTCTGTTAAATTTATTTTTTGTTTCTTAAAATACTTTCTTTTATGCTGTTATAATTCATCATTTCTATGGCGTATTTCCTTCCGAATTTACTGTGTCCATTAATTGTTTTAATCGGTAATAATTGTTTTTGATTATTTGAAATCCCTGTTTCAGTTCCGTTAAGTGGAATTTTTGTGCAAAGGTTCAATAGTCTATGGTATTTTGCATACTTCCTAATTTTATTGGTAGTATACCGAGTTTGTTTTTTATATCTTTGATTACTATTTCATTGTCCGTTCTAACTGGGCGGAGGTTGACGGTAAGGGTGATGATTGTCCATCTGAAATTACAGGGTGTCTTAGGTTTTTCAAGTGAATATATTTTGTTATCTTGCCGTTGTCTACTACGACTATGTTTTTGTCCGATATTCTATTAATTTTAAGAGGACCTAAATTTCTGGGTACCGTTTTATGTCGTTTACTTTGGAAAATTTTTTCGTATACGGTTTATCCTATTGAAAATTTGTTTGCGTCGGTATTCTTATTTACGGGTTGTGGTGATACGTTCCTTATAGTTATCTAATGTATCTTTTACTTTGTCATAGGTTATTTTTAATTTCTCTTTATGATCTTTGGCACATTGCTGATATACTTCTTTGTTATAATATATGTCATAAGGATTGCGTGAATCTGAATGTCCTAAAGTTAATTCTAAGGGTGTAAAATTGGTTGATGAGTGGATTGTGTTATTGTATGTGATTAGTGCGTATGACATTAAATTGGTGATGTGTTCCTTCTTATAAGTTATTCTTAGTAATCTGATTTGTTCTAACAGGGTTGAATGTAATCGTTCAATTAGTCCATTTGATTCAGGGTGGTTTTCAGTTATGAAATAAATTTTTATTTTGTGGAGTTCTAAAGTGTTTTGTATCATCTCATTTTTAAATTCGCTGCCGTTATCTAATGTTATTGTTGTAGGCTCCTAATTTTCTTAGAAGGTCCATTCCTATCAGTCCGTCATATTTGTCGTTGAATTCGAAAATACAAAATTTATGTTTCATTTTTACATTGAATGCTCTTGTTAAGGGTATATTAGATACGAATTGTTGTAAATGTCGTTTGATAGGGTGTTTTAATTTTAAATGGTTCTCTTTCTACATAATCTGCATAATGTTTTTTACGGTTCGGGGGCTAATTAATGTTTTTGAGGATACAGTATCGATTAATAGTTTAAGTTCGGCATGGGGCATTTCTAAGTATGGTAGTACTAGGTGATTTATGTTATTTAAGCTTATTAAGTTTGGTCGTTTATAAATCGGTCTATCAGAAAATTTGAGCACGCGTTTTCTTCGTCGTCTTCGTCGTAGTTTTCGCATGGTTCGTCGAGTTCATAATTTTCAGAATGGTTTAACTGGGGTGAATTTAAATTATTCTGGTCATTATCAAATTCTTGTACTTCTTGGTGAAATAGTTCTTCCGATGTAAAGTTTCGTTTTTGGTTATTACTTGGTCGATGTGCGTTATTTTTGTATTTGGTCTGGTGTTACCAGATGAGGTATCCATAGGTGTTGGTTTATAATAGCTATTAGGGTTATTATTGTTATTTTTAGCTTGAATCGTTTTAGGTTATTTAAAGAATTGAGTTGATTGTTTTGTACTTGGTTATACGGTGCTGTAATTTAGATTGAGAGATTGATGCTTTGTAATGTCTTTGTTAATTGTTGTAGCCTTGAATTCGTTTATTTTTACTTCGCGAATGTTAATTTTATCGTAGGTTTTGTTTTCTGAAAGGTTTCGATGTGAATGAATAATTTCTGGCGGTAGTTATTTTACTTTGTTTGAGACAGTTAAAACTTATTCTGCCGATTTAATTATGTCTGTTGTACTTATGTTTTCTCCGTGGGTGTTTGTAATTTATAAGCTGCTTTCTTTGTAATTATATTGTCTGGTTACCTTGGGTGTTAAATATAAAGTTTGCAAGGTTTCAGTTTACCGTTTTGTTACAGTAATTGCTTCAATGTCTCAGTTATAATCTATTCAATTTGTTTAAATTGTAAGCTTTAGTCTACTGGAGGTGTAATTCAAGTCTCTTGATAAATTTATTGCGCAAATGCTTTTGTTATAATTAAATATGCAATTATACTTTATGCAGTTGCGATGCGCTTTTCTGAAGGTTTTAGTCAGTTTGTGATAATTTAAATACGTCTTATCCATAATTATACACTTAGCTAATTGCTGCAGTTTAATCATAAAATGTTGCGTTTAATAATTGTTTCGTTATATTCAGATATCGCGATGCGTTTTCGAATGAGTTAATTATAGCTTTTGTAAAGTTTTATGATGAACGTTTTTTAACTATAATTAGACGTATTCGATGAGGGTTTCCGGTCTCATCGTATATAGGAATTGCACGCTTGTTTTAATTTCGTTTCGTATTCTAGTTTGCGGTATTAAATATATTGTAAATTAATTACGTTCTGTTTGGTTATTTTTGGAATCGTTTCCGTTTTGTGAGCCAGTTACTTTGTATTGGTTTGTTTAATAATTGTCTAATTTGTGCTAATAGTTGCGTAAAAATTTTCTTGTTTTAAAGTCTCTATTGCTTTCAAAATCTCTTTTTTTAAAAAAAATCAAGTCTCTCAGAAATAAATTTGAGAATAATTCCTTGCAATAGCCAAGTCAATTATTTTCGTAGCAATGGCATGAATTTGCAATAAAAAAAATAGTTAAAATCTGTATATACATAAAATAATAAAATAAAAATTTTTCTAATACTAGCAATATCGATAATTTGTAAAAATCAATTTGGTTTTTTTAAGGAAATGAACTTACATTAGTTTCTTTGTTGGTTTCATGGACTCGATTGATGCTTGTACGTTGTCCACGTTAGTTTGGTTCGTTGGATTTGATCGATTCTTGAATCTTGTATCTTGTATCTTGTCCAACTTCTGTTTGGGTTATGCCAAAATTGCGAATTAAAATTCTTGGTCACCAGTCTTCCGATTTTTGGATTCATAGTGCCGTTTTGACTTCCGTACGCAGCGCCAGTTAAGGTTTGGGCCTTGGGAGCTGCGTTTTAAAAAAAACACTTCCAAACTTCTTACTAAATTTATTTGGTTAATACAGAATTTAATATGAGATTTTACAAACTTAATTTGAATTTACTCTAATTTCGAAAATAGAATTAATTGTACTATTTTGAGTAGCCGAAGCAACTACAATGTTAAAGCTGAATACTTTGACTGACTGCCGAGTCTTGGGGTTCCCGGGCTATTTATGATGTCCCTACCCCCTCACATGGCTGTGGAACTTGCACAGCTCATCTCTGGTTGTTCTTAATTCTATCCATTGTTACAATGTTATAATCCTGCGTTCTAGGTAATTACGATATCTTGGTCGTCTATGACCTTACACTTGCACTGTCACTATCGTCTGGATACAAAGTATTGCATCCGTTCTCATGAACTGTTAATAAACTTTATTAATTGACCTTGTATTACGTTGTTGCACTTTACTTGGTAACTTCTTAATAATTTCTAATAATTTCCTATTAGGTTCTATTTTATAATACATACATAATTAGGGGATATGTAACTCGCTTAGGGTCACAAAGTACATACTCTCTAGTCTAGTTTTCTTTCTCTATATATTTAGTAAATAACGATTGTTTGGGTCAGTGTGCACACTTGCCCTAAGATAACTTAGCTTAAGTAAAATATTTAAACCTTTTCATGCATTCACGGTCGTCATTCTGCTCATCAGTCATATAAGTGGTTGGATGTGGTTTCGATTTTTAACATTAAATATTATTTTAGTATATTTATTTTTCATTGCTAAATGGATTAACGTTCATATCAAGCCATTTTAGTACCTAAAAGCTATCCCGCAGATTCATAGCGTTGAGGTAAACAGTCTGTAACGTTTTTCTCAAATTAAAAACCTTCAAATAGAATCAACCAAACGAAGTTTCTATAAAGTAAGTTTATGCTGTTGTAAATCCAGTACAAAATGGCTTATTCATAAAGTTTAATTAAGTTCACGTAGAATTATAAAAATTAAATTAATCGAATTTCTGAGTTTTTTAATCACTTAAGGAAAAATGTATTTAAAATTTTAATTAGTATTGTTTGCGAACTAAAATTGAGATTTTATTCTATTATTCTTTAATTATATACTTTTGAATAGCGTTTTAATTAGTTTTGCCTTGACATTTATTAACGATTGCTAAAACGCCTAATTAAAAAATGATGCATCCGAAACGTTGTATGTTTATAATCATTATTTGTCGGTAGAATTCTTTTGGCCAAAATAAAGCAGAATTTCTATGTCTGCCCTACGCACACACGCTGCACAAAGAATGTAAACTCTTTCGTTTGTTCTTTGCTGGTGTCTCTAAGTGCACAAGCGTTTAGAATCTACAAACTTTGTACCCTCCACACTGAGATAAGGAGAAATTCCATTTGAAAAACTACATAGAAACTGTACACCCTCTCTTCCGCCTCCTCCCTACCAACATTTGTCAACATTTTTTCTAAGCCATTGTTTGTGCACGTCAAATGTGTACATGTGGTGTTCCATATAGTATAACACACACATATACCCTAAAACAAGTAAACAGATCTTGTAAAAGCTCCTTTGTCCTTTCGTTTATTTAAAATATGAACTTTTAATTTACATTGCAGAACTTTCACACTCCCAACGATCTTCTTTCCTACCTTTCTACCTTGACACACTTCCCCCGCCCCATTAACATTCGTACAACGCTTCATATCAGACTTTTTATTCTTAAAACCTCTTACTTCCCTTCTTTTCACACTTTCATCCACCACGCTTAACCACCTCTTTCGTGGCCTACCTCCTCTTCTTGAACTACTCATCTAACCTTTGTACATTTTCTTCACTAAACATTCATTATTCGTTCTTTCTACATGACCGAACCATCGCAATACGCTTGTATGATCTGTTGGTTTGATTTTAAAACTACAGGCATTCATTACCCATTCATTTTTAACCAGGCCTCTCCTCGACTTACCACATACGTTTTCTAGATTACATTTATTAGTCTTTTATGCCTGCCCGGCACACCTAAATTTCATACTTATACAACAACATCGGAATTAGCACGCCACTGAACACTGCCGTTTTGTCTCCTCATGCACCTTTGCATTACTGGCAACAGACTAAGTATTCCCAATTACATTACGTAAAGTATCTGTTAGGGGTGAATTAAGCGTTACATTATGAATACGGATTTGCTCTGAAAAGGCAGAGACCTCGTAATAGTTTGAGAACGATTTGGCTAACTACAGTGATGCTGGAGTGAGAGGAAAAAGGGAAGAAAGAATAAAAATAAAAATAGATATAAAAATAATAAAATGACTGAAAAACAAACAAACTGCGTTACAGTATTGACTTATCCTGAAAAACTTTTTATACAGTCATAATTAAGTGGCGTCAAACTGTATGTGTCACTGATCCCTTTGATATTTATCCCTACACGGAGGACTGCCATTCCGCATAGGATTCTTTTGCTTTAGGTTTTTTGAATTGATCACATTATATTTAGCTTTCCCTACAATACCGTAAAAACGCTTATTAAATATTTGTCATAATTAAAGAAATTTTCAAAATAACATGTCTCTTCCAAATACAGCTCCATCACTGAGGTAACTGAATATTCTGGTACAGCAACCTATTTTCTATCGTAGTCCATAATTAAATACAAATAAAATTTAATCTATCCATAACCTCTATTCGTATTAAATATTTGCAATATAAATATAGACATACTTAGAAAAAATCTGATTTCTTAAACTCACTTTGGCTAAATATTACTAAAAAAATTCTAAAGAAAAGTACAATAAGTTAAATCCACTAATAATACTATCACTCCAATTTTCTCGTTTCCCATATTTAATTACATGATATTCTAAATTCCAATTTCTGGCAAGGCGTTAATAACACACATAGAAAACAGTTAAATATCGACTTTTCATTTTTATATCATTGTCCATCCAAAAACTAACGCTTTTTGCTTTAACAAACACTAAATTCACCAATATAATTCATACTTAAAATTCAATATGCACATATTTTTTAAGATTCTAAAATGTTCCAAACTTCCGTGCACGATAACATTATGTTTAAATTTAACACTAACTCCATCGCTAATACATCGTCCAACAAAATAATGACCTTAATGTTTTATTAATTCTCTACTCCGTGAATAAAAATCCGTTTACATTTTGAATTTAAATATACATTATTAAAAAGTATAAACATAAAAACTCGTATTACTATTCATTGAAAATAAACAAATGACCAATTACCTACTATAACACTAGCGGACTTTCTAAGAAAGTACTACATCTAATGTCTCTAATGTCAATGGGAAAGTTGGTTGATAAAAACTAATGCGCATTTAGCTTAATAAACAAACCATTTTATGTGGTATTAGGAAAATATTTCAAGCATAGTGAACGAAAATTAAATTGTTTGTTATTTTACAAAGAGAAAGGCCAATAACCGGTTTTGCTGTGGTTGCTGCCCATCAGATTGGCGCATTTCTCTCTCAAAAACAACCAACGAAGTTGTTGAAATTATAGGCGAACCACGGTGTATTAATAAATACGAAACACTTCCCATTCACCCTCTATACTTAAATGTAAGCGACTATCGGCGATTTTTTCAAATTTCTGATGTGGTGGTAAAAATTGCACTGCAAGACATAATTTAATAACTAGTCTATGACAAATAAGATAAAAATAAACGAATGACCGATTACCCACTATAACATTAGCGGACTTTCTAAGAAAGTTTTACTTCTAATGTCAATGGGGACGTTGGTCGACAGAAATTAATGCGCTTCTAGCTTAATAGACAAGCAATTTTGTCTGGTAGTAGAAAAGCAGTTCAAGCATAGTGTACGAAAATTAAATTGATTGCTATTTTATAAAGAGAAAGGCCAATAATCTGTTTCGCTGTGGTTTCTGCTCATCAGATTGACGCATTGTTCTTTGCAAAACATCCAACAAAGTTCTTGAATTAAACACAAATCATAGTGTATTAATAAATACAAAACATTTTCCATTCGCCCTCTATACTTGAATGTAAACAACTAACTATCGGTGACTTTTTCAAATCTTCGAAGTGATGGTAAAAATGGTATTGCCAGACAAAATTTAATAACTAAATTATGACAACTAATGTGGAAATGAAGAAATGCTTGATAAAAAGTAAAAGGTAAAAAATAAATATCCTTAAACCCCTAGAAGAAACAACACTGTAAGTGTCACTGAAGATCAAAGGTCGTAAAAAAGTCTTCTCTATTTCATAAAGGAATATATCACTGACAGTAGTCAGACTCTTCTTCCCCTGGTGTTGGATTGCTAGGATTCTACCATCTCACTAATGGAGCAAGCTCCATCCCCAGTTAAGTGATTTCCTAACCTTCTAGACATATTTTCCATTGGAGTATTGGCAAAAAGTATATTCGGAAATCGACCCCAGCTACCACTTTCTCTATTTCTCTATGATATCCCACTCCAAAAAGAATTAACCCCCAAATTGAACCTCTTTGGAAGATCTAGCGTAATGACACCTCCCCCCACCCGGGCCACCCAATATCTCTAACAGGAGAAACAATCCCAATGGCTATGAGTCAAACTGCTACTGTTACCCTCGATAGAGCCGCGAACCCAAAGTAAAACGCTAATTTGATTGAGGAAAGATCCAGTGGAGTCGAAAATAGATAGGAAAATAAGGAATTAGAAAAACAATGTTTGAGAATTGAAAGATAGGTAACAGAGACTAGCGTTGTCACAAACTAGAGAAAGAGGTCTGGCTAGTTGCTCAAAGTTTCTCCCCTTTTACTATTTTTAAAATAATTACAAATATTAAGAAAACTCCATGTCTTATTTACCTAACTTACTCTATCAAACATGCATATCGCGGTAAATAACAAACACAACAAAACAAAGAACTAAACTTTGTACCAGATTGGCTAAATATGCGTGTACCTAAAGGGAAAGGAACATCTTAAACAAAATTAACTGATGCATATATATTATCATTGTGGTGCTTTTCTATATAAAAACTTCCTGTTTACAATGCGCCTTAACTAAGCGTGCACCAACGTAAAAATTCCGCTTAATGCAAACAAGTTTTCTTGAACCAATTATTAAATATATATCAGTATAAAATGTGTAGCAGGTGGAAAACAAAAATTTGATTACCTACAGATTTGTTGTTCTTGTACAAAGCTCGAGCGACCTTGTACTGCAACACAAGGGGGTTGTAGGTATTCCAATATTCCAAGTTCGTACAGAAGGAAAGTCTCCAAAACTGATGCACTTTTATCTGTAACGGTATTTTTTATATTTCGCGTTTACATTTGCGTTTGGCAATTTGTTTCTCTAGCAATTCGAAGTTTTAAGTACCGTCTGCAACTTTTCTATTCCACGGGAGAATAGAACACTCACAAGGACTAAATTCTTCATTCCCTGGTGCTGGATTACTAGGGCATTAGCACCTGAGTAATAAAGCAAGCTACATCCGCTAGTCAAGTATTATCCTAACCATTTAGGCATATTTTTTATTAGACGATTCACCAGAAAGTCTATTTAAAACTTAATCCAACTGCCGCTTTCTTTATTTCTCTATTATATCTCATTACCCCCCACTACCACCACCATCAACACCAGCAGCACCACCACCACCACCACCACCACTAAACTCTCTGGGAGATCTGGCAGAAAAACTCTCACGAGGGCGATGGGCCAAATTGCTACCGTGAACTTTAGTTGAAGCCCAAATTCAAAACCCAACGCTAATTTGACTGGAAAAAGATCCAGTAAAATTGAAAATAGGTAATAATATAAAGAATTAAGAAAAGCATGTTTTGGAATTGGAAAATATGCTGAAATGACAAGCGTAGTCTCAAAATGGAAAAAGTGACCTGTGCAGTCGCGCAAGTGTGACTAACAGTCGTCGATTGGAAACCCTACTTTTCAGGAGACGACTGAGTAGGAAAGGATAGGTTGATGTTGTCGAAGAATTGTTCGAAAAATGTAGGTAAAATATCGAGAAAGGTACGAAAGAAAAGGCGCGGAGTAGACCTAAATATTTGTGAAATTGGATCATATGTCCTATTGTAAAAATAAAAACTAACTTAGTAACCAGTATGCACTAAACTAGAAAAGTAATTTACCCAAAACAAAATATAAAAAATTATAATAAATAACTTTCTATTCTAACCTATGTCAACTTAAAGCTTTTTTAATCTAAATTATTGTTTTCGTTGTCTTCATTGTGATACTTATCTATATAAAAATTTTCAGTTAACAATACGCTTTAACTAAGTGTGCACCAACGTAAAAAAATTTTTTAATAAAAATAAATTTTATTGAACTAATTAATAAATGTACTTCAGCGTAAAATGTGCAATAGTTGGAAAATAAAAATTCAATGACCTATAGGTTTGTTGATATTGTACAAACCTTGAGCGACCTTGTAGTGCAGCGCAAGAAGGTTGTAAGTAATTCATTATTCCAACTTCGTGTTGAAGGAAAGCGTTCAATTTCGCCTGTAACGGTAATTTTTAAATTTTGCGTTTACATTTACATTTGTGGATTTGTTTCTATAACAGTCGCAAAGTTTTAACTTTTATCACTTTGACTACGCGATCTACGACCTTATCCACGCGGCGATGGTTGCATAGCTCTGTTTTGTCTCGAACAACTGAAGATTGAAACTCCCTTCCCTGATAATTCGTCAGCTTTTATAAGTTGGAGTTATCCAATTTTTTCGTTCACACGACTTGTGCGACTAAAGCTGTTCTGTTGTCGAAATCAATGTCATTATGTTTATTTCTACGGTTATCTTGTTTTCACACTCTTGAAAGCGACTCGTTTGTTTACGTTCGTAACATCTTTTTATGACTGTAAATTTATGAATTTATTACTATTGGTCTTAATCTACCCTGGTTCAGTGTGCTTGAATTCATAAAGCTCTTAATTCCTCCCACCGTTTACATGTAATATTTTAATTTTTATAGCAGGGTTTATGACTATTGGTTTTGTTAGAGTGTGTCAGTCCAATTCCATGATTCAGTAATTTGGGATTTAAACTCGTGTGAATGTTTATCATTACGCTTTCATAGGCTGGTTATTTACTAAATTCTGTCTGTACTTTTTTTAATTTATACGTGTAAAGTCCCGATCTTTATTACTGGTTGTATTTAATATACATTAGATGTTTTCCGGTGTATTTCTGTGTCCCAATTTAATATTATAACGAAATGACTACGTTATTAATGTAAACTGCCAAAGCTCTATAAATTTTTCAGGGTACTAATGCCCATTTAACTAAGTGAAGTTAATAAATTCTTTTCTATTATTTAGTGTTTGCTTAAATAACACAATAATGTTACAGAGTGCAAAATACACCTGCATTTTTACCTTCATACGTTTCTCAATCACTAGTTGCAGCACAAACAGTCGATTATTACATCTTCTGCCTGCCTGTAACCCCGCTGTACGTACCATAACCTATCGATCGTTTTCTTATGTACTCTTTCTATCAACATTTTTAAACACTTTCCCAGATATACTGAATAAAGATTCTCTTGTAGGTTCTACATTCACAATGCCATGTGGAGTAAAACAAACTTGGTGTGAACTTTTTAATTAATCCTGATTAAAATAATCCTATACTGCTTTGTTTACTAAAATCTTCTTGTGTTCCTGTTCATTTATGCTTCGCGCACTGTATCGTTTTTAAACGATAGTGTTTTTCAGGATGCGTAATTTGTGTAAATTGTATTGTGTTAATTTAAGATCATAATTTTTTCCAGTTTCATATACTTGAAGAAAACATCCGCATTGCGCTTTATGTCAGACTTACTTAAGCTCTCTTTCGTCTTGTGTCACTAACTGACATTTGATATAACAAGGTCCACCATACTTTCAAATGTTAAACTTTCAGATTTGAAAAATAAATTACCCTGTAGGCTTCTGTCGCCATAAATATCGGATATCGCATTTTGGGGTGAAAAGTTGGGTATGCAGGCGTTCTTTCAGATTTATCAGATTGAAACCTTCGAAACAGCTGAAACATAAGTTATATATTGCATTGGTTAATTATAGGAGGAATAAAAGGTTTCAAATCCTTGATTCTGCATTTAAGAACATGAAGCTTTTTTAATCAATCCCTCATCTTCAGTTGCTTGAAATTTATTATGCCCTTTTCCAGCAAACAGAAACTAATGTGTTTATCATTAAACTGATCAATGCGTCAGTTTTTTCCAAGCTACAAGGAAATACGTGTTTCCTTTAATTGAAGTTGGTTTATATTATTTAAGCGAATTAAATAAATCGTAGTCTTGCTCTTTCATTAAAATTTAAAGTCATGTATTGATTAACAGTAGAATATATTTTATTTACAAGAACACTCAACAGCCAACCCGATTAGAGGATGCGTATCACAAAAAATAATAAATTAAATACGTATTTCAAAAATATAAAACTTTACTCGAATAACAAAATTCCAACATTATACTCCTCCTATGAGAAAAATAGTTTTATGTATAATCCTAAGCAGTAAATAAAGCTCAATTGCTAGCATTTTATTTATGTATTTATTTATATACATTCGATGCTTATAGGATAAATCCAAGCTAGCATCAAAACAAAAAAAAAGCAGAAAAGAATAAGTAAATGTAACAAATCAAATATAAAATGGTTAATGTCACACATCGGTTGTACCACAAAAAGAATAAAAATAAAAATTGATTCTATAACAAATCAACTAGTTGTTTTTTAAAATTACTTCAATTATATATCTCCTAAAATTGGTAAAAGGCATACTAATGATATCTAATCCCAAGACAAAATTGCTACTGCTAGCGCTTAACAAATTACGAAATATAAAGCGATTAATAGACGAATTAAAATAATAATTTGTAGAAAACTTTTTGATAAAGAAAGAAAGAATCTTACGAGAGTGTACTTGTGGAATATTGAATTTTAGCATTCGAATTTTATCTGGGCAATCAATGTGATTATTGCATATTTTATAAATAAACAATTTATTAGCTAGCGTTCTTCGTTGGCTGACTTAAAATATTTTATAATGTTATTTTGGTAATTTGAATAATTAGCTCCAGTATGATAGCAAAGACATTTAATAAATTTCTCTATCCGCGAAATGTTCTTCAAATAAAAAGGATTCCATATTAAAGAGCAATAACTTAACTGACTATACACGAATGTATTATACAGTCTAATTATTATCGTTGTTGAGCATCTGAAATTCCTACACACTTTATTAATAAATCCCAAGCATTCTGTATTATGCTTTAGTGACATCGATGTGTTCATTAAAATTTATTTTTGAATCAAACACTACCCCCAAATCACGAATAGGTAGTCTTATCTATTAGTTTGCTATAGTTTGTCATAATCATACCTATTTGTGCACAAATTTCTAATAAATGATATTGCATGACACTTTTTAATCATCGCCATCAGGTCTGCAGTACTGGAACTGGTTAGACCCGTTTCGCATTGTTTTTTATTCCGAGCTAACCTACACATTTCCCTGAAATTTCCACAGCTGCATTTTTCACTGCGTGCAATAGTCTGATCTAGGCCTACCTACCTCTACCTCTTTTTTTCATGTCTGAGTTTGTATATCCTTCACTATTCCCCAAAAATGCCTTAGAACGTATCCTACCCTTCTATTTCTCCTATTTTTTTTCTGTTTTCCACAGATATCTTTATTCTCCTACTATTTCTACAACCTCTGTTATTATCTTTGTCTGTCCATGCTATCATTCTCATACAACTAAAGCATAATATTTCAAAAGGCTTCTACCGTTTTTCTGACTGCTTCTCCTACTGCCCATATTCCATAGACGTACAGTGCTGTGCTCCACACATATGCTTTCAACAATTTTCTCCTTGTTTCTATGTTTGCAGTAATGGAACATAGCAGTTGCTCTTTCTTGTTACATGCAGTTTGGTTTCCCTTCTATTGTTTACAAATTTATACCCTATTTCCCCGATATTCAGTGGTATGTTGGGGGTGGGAACTCCGTAGTGTAGCTGTTATGTGTGTGACTACCATGCCCAAGGTCCCGGGTTCAAATCCCGACACGGTCCGCTTGAAAAATGTTAGGCGAGCATTTTTCACAAAAATACGCCCTCGTTCAAATGAGAGGTAAAATGGAGGTCCCGTGTGTCTGTTGTTACGCACGTTAAAGATTCCTACCTTGCTTGCAACAGCAAGGGTTCGGCAAAATTCCCAAAAATTTCCAGGTAAAGAAACTCGCTTGCTGGTCAATGTAGTACCTTCGGGTGGAGCATTGGTAAATTAAATGTAGGGTATGTGATAGCAACCTGCGGCTACCAAGATTTCCAGCACTTGAACATTTGCCGAATTAATAGTTTTCCAATATATCCTTTCGCACAATCAACATTAGTTGAAAATATTTCAAAACCAACACTTGTAGTTGCTTATAATAATCATCAGATTTAAGTGCAATTATTTTTTTCGTCATTAGGTTTTCCGTCTTGAAACCGGACGCGTAGCTTCACTTATTTCTATTCTGAGCTAGCCTACACTGTTCCTTCAAAGTCCCACAGCCGCGATACAGCTCGGTTCCCCTTCTGTTGTTTCCTGATAATATGCCCTATTTCACTGAGTTTCAGTGGTATGTGAAGTGAGCTGTGTAGCTACCAAGTATCCCCCAACACTTAGACATTTGCCGAATTAATAGTTTTGCAGTAAATCCTTTCGCTCAATTAACGTTAGTTGAGAATATTACAAAACCAATACTTGTAGTTCCATACAATAATCATCAGGTTTAAGTACAGTTATTTTTCTCGTTATTAGGTTTTCCATTTCGAAACTGATTGGACGCGTACCTCCATCAATTTCTATTCTGAGCTAGCCTGCACATTTCCCTGGAATTCCCACAACCTATACCTAGGTCTACCTTTACCTCTTTTTCCCCTATCTCTGCTTCTAATATATTCCACACTATTTCCTCATGCCTTAATATGTAACCTATCATCCTATATCTCCTATATTTTTTACTGTTTTCCACATATTTCTTTCTTCCCCTACTATTTCTAGTTCCTCTTTGTTCTTAACTTTGTCTGTCCATGACATCTTCATCGTAAGTCTGTAGCACCACATTCCTTCTTCGCTTTTCCTACTGTCCAGGTTTCACAGCCGCACAGTGCGGTGCTACACACATATGTTTTAAGTAATCTTTTCCTTGTTTCCATGTTTATTGTTTTTGAACACAGTAGTTGCTTTTTCTTGTTAAATGTAGCACGACCTTATTCTAGTCTGTGTTTTACAACTTTTGCGGTCTTTGCATCTTGCGTAATTTGGTTTGCTAGGTAGCAGAAATCCTACACCCTTTGTCAGTTCTCGTTACCTATTTGTATTTTTGATATGTAAAAATATTCATAATCTTCTCTCTTATAGAAAATCATTATACCCTCCCAAATAAAGTCTAAGAGACTCGCAGAGAAAACTACGTAAACTCTTATTACACGTGAGATGTAGATTTTCCGTCAAAGGTCCTTTATGGGATCCTCGATCTAACTCTGAACTCTAACTTCAGCGTATTTTGATGAGACACAGGGGGTTCGGTAAAAGAAGGGAATTGTCAGGCGCCACTGTAACATTAGTGATAGAAAAACCTGAAAGGAAAGTGCAGAAACCTTTCGGTGTAACAACACGTTGGTTGTTACTAGCGTAACAGTTAGTACCTGTAATAAATGCACAAATATATTAAACAAATTAATGGAGACAGCTGTTTGCGTCTCAAAACCAAATAAGGACGCTTATGTTAAGAAATTTACTGAATTTTAGAGTCATCATACTACATTCATCTCTTTAAATCAGTTTCACTAAATAAAAATCACTAAATTGGTTTATCATTTATAATAAAAGTAAATAAGTATTCCCTTGATTTCATAAGACAGATATATACAAAAATATTTTATCCTGAATAATTTTCAAAGTTATAATTATCTACTTTTTAAATATTCAAAAATTAAGTTTCTTTTTATAAGTTAACAATTAATAATTTCAAATTTCCAAAGATTCAGATCTGACAAATTGGTTCACATATGTTTCAGTTAATTATATAGTTTTTTAGTTGAAATAACAAATTACTAAATAAGTGCAACTTCAACAACTAAAAATTCAGGTCACTGAAGGTTAAATTATTTCAAATCTGTCAACAACACATGTAACTTGTTTGTTAGGCAAACAATCTTTTAGATTTATTCATTTAAATTTTATTCATTGTTTTCCGTTTTGTATAATTGGCATTTATGGTAACGGTCAAACAAGTATTAATTTTATAATTTAAATCTTCACTCAACAAAATTTCCTTAATGAGATGCTCTAGCAATGTTTTTCGAAATTATCTACCGAACGTAATAAAAAAAGATATTTCAATTTTTAATCTAACCAACATCAATGCAAACACTATCGTACGTGACATTTTTTAAAATTAAAAATAATTTCACCATCCATATACGTTACCGATACAAAAAAAAATTCTCGTCAGCTGTTTATACTTGGCACGTCATCCTCATAGAATGTTAACTAACCATCGACATCAAATTCAATATTCAAGCTTTTCCAAACGAATCAATAAACAGTTGTTGCCGTCTTGCATTTTGATACCTCATGTGAAACGCTTAATGTGGTTCCGCCATATTGCGTTGCTAAAGTAGATCTTCTTTAAATGTCAGAATTTCTACATTTTGTTACACAAGTTTATTTTATTTTAATTTAACATTTGATAATTTCCTTTCAATTTATTTTGCTAATTAATTTTCTGCTACTTTATATTTTTTTCTTTTGCGTTAGAATGGTAAAAGCTTTATGTCATAAAAATTAACATTAATTACATACTATTGATAAAATTCTGTAACTGTAGACCCTGCAACAAGCACTTAAGGTATGTGAAAGTCACATTGCTTACTTTTCCCGGACATACTTGCTTCTTTCGTGTAACGACGTGACTGTCTTTGCTTGACCGGAAATCGTTGGGCATCAGTGATGACCTCGCGCAAACTCTATTGTATCAATATCGATGCGATCGGAATTACGTTTTGTCCCTTCATAACAATTCCAAATCTCTTCCTGCATTTGACAGTATTCATTGCCTCTTCGATATATAAATTACAAATTAATGGGGGTAGGGCACATCTCTGTCTCACACCTTTTCTAATATTTACTTCACTATGTCCCTGCTCTAATTCTATTACCGATATTTGCTCTTTGTGTAAGTTGTGAACTATCCGTCTATCCCTAAAACTCATTCAATCTGTTTGAGTATTTCGAACATCTTTTCCATTTTACATTGTCGTATGCTTTTTCCATATCTAAAAAACAATATATACACGCTTCCCCTTTTTATGTTGTTTTCTCCATTATCACCCTCTGAGTTAAAATAGCCTCCCGTGTTCCACTGTTTTACCTAAACCCAAACTGATCTTCTTCTAGTATTTCTTCAGCTTGTTTCTCCATTCGTCTTTGTACTATTGTAGTCAATATTTTTGACACCTGTGCTGTTAAACTTCTTGTTCGAAAATTTTCACATCTATCCGCACCTCCTTTATTTGGCATAGTAACTATGATGTTAAGTTTGAAATCTTTGGGTATCTCGCCTGCCTCATACATATAGCTTACAAGTTGGAAGATATCTTTCGGCAATTTATTTGACTTTTTTCAAATCTTTTGTGGATATTTTTTGTTTAAATGCCAAATTAGGCGCCTTCGATATAGTGGACTGTAATAATTAATCGCTGTGCTTAATCACGTTTATTAAACAAAAGATCACACTGGAATGCAAAGCTGATACACGTTATTGTAATAGTAATCAAGCAAGGTAAATTTACATATTAACACAACTAGATGTTTACGCGTTGACCGCTGTTACCCGACTCTGGTGTTGGGGTTGAATCGGCGCATAAACAATACCTTTAGGCTTCTTTAAAGTAAGCACGCTCCTCCATCTTGATGTAGCACGAGTTTGCAGGTGACAAACTAAATCCAATTCAAGGGCACTGGATTCTTATTTAATTTATCAATAATAATTGTCGATTTTTATCTTTTAGTTTCTCAAAGTCAAAGTGCTTTTTCCGTTTCTTTTTCTCAAATTTTTTAATTTAAGAGGGGCCTTCTGAATTACGATGTTGTGGTCAATATCTATATCTGCTTCTGGGTAACTTCTGCAGTCTTTTACTTGATTCCGAAACCGTAGTCTAACAAGAATGTAATCTATTTGATATCTTACTATATCTCCTGACATCTTCCACGTGTATCGTTTTCTAGCATGATGTTGAAATATTGTGTTTGTGATGATTAAATTGTTCTTATTGCAAAATTCAACCAGCCTATTTCCCCTGTCGTTTCTCACCCCTAACCAAAATAAACTAACTGCCGCTCACCTACCATTGCATTAAAATCCCCCGTAATTATTTTTTCACTTCCTTTTACGTATTTTTTGTTTCTTTGTAAGTAATTTTCGACACAGTGTCCTATCATTTCTGGCATAACTATTCCACACACCCGAGTTTCCTTCCTCTAATCCTGTAAGAATTACCCTAGTCTCCACTCTAAAAGTTCCTCGCCACTGGTCACCGAACTTCGCTAATCCATACTATGTGTAGTGCTAGCCTATCCATTTCAATTTTCAAGATCTCTAACTTACCTACTTGCCTTATATTTCTGGCATTCCACGCCCCGAATTGCAAAATGTTGCCTGCTCTCCTTTTAAACTATTCGATCAGATCCTCCGAAGTAGTACTTTCCCGGAGATCCGAATGCGGGAGTTCAATTGTAATTATGTTTAAGTGTAATTATGTAAAGCGGCTGTGTTATCTTTGAATAATAGAAATTTCTATTCTATATGGAATTTATATGATTATTATTCGGAAAACAATTTTATAAATAAATTACTTGAATGAGTTCACCATATTTTTACCACCAGTTCTCGTTGTTCTTCTATGATATATAATATAAACTCATTTGGGCAGTTACAAAATTCTTATCATGAAAAACGTGCTTTCTCTTTTAACGTGACTAGTAGGTAATCGAAGGCTGATTATTCTTTAATAGAAATTTTAATATTTTCAATCCGATTTGTAACCAATATTTTTCATTTTTTAATACGCTTTCTGAGCCGTTCTATGAACTAATGCTTAATTGGTTGTACTAGAGAAATTTCACTTTGCCGTTACTACAAATTTTGCTTGGCGTCGTATGCAGATAAAGTTACGATGTGATAAGGACCTTGCAATTAGTTAAGACTGTTAAAATCCTACGTATACAAACATTATTAAATGCCAAAATGTATGATTGCTTTATTTACTTACAATACGTGAATTTGCTAATAATATGTAAATATTTAGAGATAATGAGCAGCAAGTTGTTGTCTGTTTAATATTGTCATTATTATAAAAAGGATCTAGTGTAGTTTGGTATGATAATCTTTTACATTGATGAACAACTACGATAATTTGTTTCGCAATTGTAAATAGATTTGATAATTGTCCATCAGTTGTGTTAGTGATTAATTATTGTTGTTGATTCGTTGATTGCGCCTAAACGCACTATTGTAAATATTTATTTTGTGTACTAGGCTTAGTAGCTGTTAGTGAAAGAAGCTCGTCATCGTTAGTATCAGCTTACATCTAGCAAGCAATTAGGTAAAATCCATTTATATAGTTATTTAGGTTCATTATTGTATTTAGGACTTGAAATTGTTTGAGGCTTGTTGTACGGGTTTTCCATGTATCATAGAGTTCAATAGACGCAATCTTAATTTGTCATGTTATTGTGTAGTCATGAATCCAGATGTTCGTCTTTAAACAGCAATTTAATATTGTTTGCTACCTAAATTCATAGAAGTTAAGTATTAGTGCAATGTTTTACATGTGTTTTGTGTTAGTTATTCTTTCAGGTCCGGATGTTCTATAAAAGGCGAATTGGGTCATGTTTCCTGTTGTTTCGGTCATTAGACCCCAAATCTCCAAATGTGCATATCACGGAATTGTTTTTTTCTCTTTCTTTTCCTTCCTTTGTTACACGTAATTCGGGCGAGCATTCCGATACTGATTTTGTTCTTTTCTTTCTGACGCACTCGTTTTACGGGTAACAAATAATTGGCGCACAACGTGGAGCCTCGCGTTGTGTATGCCAAGCTCCTTTGTTATCGTTATTCGGGCGAGCTTTCCGCTAGTGATTTCGTTTTTTTCTTACCAGCACCGCTCGTCTTACGGGTAACAAAGGAGCTTGGCATACACAACGTGAGGCTACACGTTGGGCGCCAATTATTTGTTACCCGTTAGACGAGCGTCCCGATAAGGAGCGAACGAAATCAGTAAAACAGTGCTCACTCGAATTACGTGTAACAGAGAAAAGAAAAGAAAACGAATGTCGCGCTAAACATAGTCGGAGTTGGGGGTCTAAAGAACGAAACAACAGAGTATACGATTCGTCTTTTGTAGAAAACCTGTACCTGAAATAATAATTAGACACAAAACACATGTAAAATATAACCCTAATAAATAACTTCTATGAATTTAAATAGTAGACAATCGTAAATAGCTCGTTTAAAGACGAACATCTCAATTCTGCACTACACAATAACACGACGAACTTAGATTGCGTATATTGACCTCGATAATACATGGAAAACTAAAAGAACAAGCGTAAAATGATTTCAAATTCTAAATACACCAATAAGCCTAAATAACTATGCAAATAGATCTTGCCTAAATACCTGCTAAATGTTCTATGACGATAATGATGACGAAATTGCATCATTAGCAGCTGTTAAACCTAGTACAGAAAATAAAAATTTAAAACCGTGCAATTAAGTACAATCAACGAATCAACACCAATAATTAATCACAAACACAACTGATGAATGATTATCAAATCTATTTACAATTGCAAAACCAATAATCACAGCTATTCATCAATATAAAAACATTATCATACCAAACACACTAAATCCTTTTTCTAAGAATGACTATATTAAGTACACAACAATGTGTTGCTCATTATCTCTAAATATTTACCTTACTATCAGCAAATCCACGCATCGTAAGGAAATGAAGCAATCGTGTTTGTTGGCATTTAATGATGTTCGTTCACGTCAGGTTTTGAACGTTTTAGGTTACTTGAAGGACTTTATTTTGTACATTCTTAGGTTCCAAGAACCTAAGAATGTGGGAGTAACATATACAACTCAGAATATGCGTCAAAAACCGAAGAATATTGGTTACACACCTGATTAAAAATATTAAAATTCCTATTAAAGAAACATCAACCTTCAATTACTTACCTACCAGCCACATAAAAGGAAAAAGCACGTTTTCCATCATAAATTAATGTAACCGCCCGATTTGGTTGATAATATTTATCATAGAAAAAACAACGCAAACTAGCGCTAGAAATATAGTGAACTCGATCAACCAATGTATTTATAAAATTGTCTTCTCAAGAATAATCACGAAAATTTCATATTGAATAAAAATAAGTTTGAGCAGATTTCTATCTTAAAATGATAACACAGCCGCTTTACTTAGTTACAACTATACTAGCAATATTCAGGAAATTCTTATCAACCACATACTTAGATAAGGGACAAGGAAGTGTAATATAAGCAAGTGGACCTATGAATTAAATAAAAGACGAGTAATGTTTGTTGCCTAACTGAGCTAACTAGACATGATAAAAGTGGAGCGAATGCGTATATTCAAATAATTATGAACTGCATTGGTTTTTATATTTAGTGGGCAATAAATTTACAAATGTGAAATGGAACGTATCGTCGTTAACTGCAACTAGAGGTATTGGAAACTAACCACGCATGCATGTCAACTCAGTTGAGTGTTCTAAATGTAGAATAAGAAAATATATTTCTAACAGTTGCCATAGTTTGCTAAACGACTATACATTTAGCTTTTAGTATGAACATTTTCTGAAAGTCTAATTGTACCAAATTCAGTATAGTTTTTGCTCTATCAGATTATTTATTATTTTGACGTTCCCAAAGAATGTACTTGCATTACACTGTACATCCAATCTATCCAAGAAAAGTCTGATTTTCTATCGGTAGCTAACATTTAGTACTAGCAGGATCGACATATACTTTTAGATGTTAAACTTACGGATTTGAAAATAAATCACCCCGTAAGTGAATGCCACCATAAATATTTGATAATGTATTTGGGGTGAAAAGTTAGACATACAAACGTTTTTCAGATTTATCAGATTGAAACCTTAGAAACAGCTGTAACAAAAGTGATATATTGCTTCGGTTAATTCTTCTAAAAGAAACAAGTTTTAGGTTCTCAATTCTACATTTGAGAACTTGAGCTTTTCCAAATTAATCTATCAGCTTCAGCTGCTAGGCAGCTAATCAAGCTGTTTTTTCAGTACAGGAAATGAAAGTACTTCGTCATTAGCGTGATTATTACCTAACTTTCTACTGCTGCAAAGTAACAAACGTTTCGGTATTATTAAAACTCAAAATGGAACCTTAACGTGCTAAAAACGTAGCCTTTTTCATAGTTGCTGTGTTTTGAACGTTCGATATTTGCACTGCAGTGTCTGAATGAATAAATTTAACTCTTCGATGTAGTAGGACCATATGCGTTACGTTCTACACTTTTAAAAAGCAATTATAAAATTATAAAAACCAAAACACAGGAAAAAAGAATGATTTTGGATGTTGGATATTAAACTTCTACGTGCTATATGAAATTAGGCACTACTGGTTAACTTCCGCCATAAGAAACTTAAATTAAACTGCAAGTAAAATTAAACATGAAACTGGAAACACGTCTAAGCACAAGGAAGTTCATTTATTGGTTGCGCGAGATAGGTTTTGGGCCTTTGGGAGCTTCTTTTTAAAATGTTTAGCCGCCAAAAACTCTTCTATTAAATTTATTTTTAATTGGTTAATTACAAAACTGACTTATTTCTGTTACAATGACTTAGACGTTTATATTCATTGAACATTAAGTAATTGAAATTGACAAAAAATACTCGAGTTAATAAATCAATAATTAATAATTAAAAATTACGGTGAGTAGCTTGAACCACCTACAATGTTAAGTTATGAAGTTCGAAGACTGACTGACGATCAGGGCTCCTTCCAGTATTTATGGAATCCCTGCTCTCATATCATCTCGTGAGAAAGTGCAAATCTCACCGTCTGTTACTTCTTGATAAACATCCATTGTCTTATTCTAAGTAATATTAATACAGACTGCTTTATTGCAGTTCCTTGTATCTGCACCTACAGTATCAGGTTGCGTCTGGAATACAAAGTAGTTGCTTCCGTTCTCATGTCTGATGTGAACATTGATTAACCGTTAATATTAAAATCTTCAATTAATACAACGTATATGCTATTAGTAAGACATAATAAATAGAACAAAAAACAATTGAATGAAAATAACTTCTTTTCTGGTTTTTAGTGAAAGAAATACAAATATGACACTTAAATAGCTGTATCACCCACAATTTTTTCACATTTTTAAGCTTAATTATTTAATAAATATATTTTTAGCAAATTTAATTGCATTTTATGTACTACTTAAAATACCATATAAATAGTTTTGATACAGTTAAATTCACAATAAATAGTTTTAATGGAGATTTATATAACTATTTAAAATACTAAAAACACTTCAAGTGGGTTGTTAGCACTGATCGTGCTTTTCAAACACTTTGTTGTTTTGTTGACAGTCAACATAACCTCACTTTCTACCATTAAGTGCATATGCTCAGTGCAATATCTAGTCGTGATTGTAAAAACGTTACTAACAGTTTCTGTTGTATTTGTGGTGACTTTGTAATAAAAATATCAAAGAAACATCAGAGTTCGTAAAGAAAGCAGACCTTTTTGTATTTTGGTGTTCGATTCTGTAATCAATATATATCTTGGACATCACATAAGATATGTTATGTGTGCGTCGAGCACTTTAGAAAATAGTCAAAAATGAGAAGCAAGCATTCACATTTACTGTTCCAATGATATACAGAGAAAAAGAGTCAAGAAACCATTCTGATGATTGTTTGTTACTTTTGTAGTTTTGATGTTACTGGGTACAACTCAAAAAATAAAAAAGTAATAAGGTACAATAACCGTCTGCTATTCGCTCAGAATTCCATGGTCCAGATCTATCTGTTCCTAAACCACCAGAAAATTTTGATGATGTAATCTTATACATACTTACTGATGCACAATCTGATACAGATTCTGATGACGAGTTTCAAATGTGCAGTAAAAAAACAAGAATCTAAGTTGCTCACTCAAACCAAGCTAACCGATTCGGTTAGGTAATTAGGTTTAAAAAAAGAAAAGACAATTGCTTGGCGCTAGGTTAATAGAAAAGAACTGGCTGGCACTAGGAGTCAAGACTTATGCATGTAGAAAAAGACAGAAGCACTTTTTTCAGTTTTTGAAAAATAAAATGATTTAATGTTACCATTAGTTCTTCAGTCCTGGAATTGGTTAGACGCGTACCTTCATTGTTTCCTATTCTGAGCTAACCTACACATTTCTCTGAAATTCTCACTGTGTGCATCTTCGCCATCTGCGTGCAATAGTCTGACCTAGGTCTACCTCAATCTCTCGTTTCTCGTATGTAATGGATTCCGCACTATTCTCTCATGCCTTAGAATGTATCCTGTCCTTTTATTAATACTATTTTTATTCACAGATATCTTTCTTCCCTTACTATTTCTAGAACTTCTTCGTTATTAACTATGTCTGTTCATGCTATCATCTTCATACATCTGAAGCACCACATTCCAAAAGGCTTCTGCCTATTTGTTGCCTGCTTCTCCTACTGTCTCTATTTCATAATCGTACAGTGTTGTGCTACACACATAAGCTTTCAACAACTTTTTCCTTGTTTCTATGTTTGTTGTTTTTGAACATAGTAGCTGCTCTTTCTTGTTATATATAGCTCGGTTGCCCTTCTATTATTTTTTAAATATATACCCTATTTCACCGATATTCAGTAGTCTGTGAAGGGGGGTTATGAAACCTTCGGCTAACAAGATCCCCCAAGACTTAAACATTTGCCGAATTAATAGTTTTTCAATAAATCAATTCGTACAATCAACAGCAGGTGAGAATACTGCTATACCAACACCTGTACTTGTTTATAATAATGATCAGGTTCAAGTACAGCTATTTTTTTCGTCACTATGTTTTCCGTCTTGGAACTGGTTGAATGCCTACCCCCATTGATTTCTATTCTGAGCTAACCTACACATTTTTCTGAAATATCCATAGCGTAGATACAGTTCGGTTTCCCTTCTATTGTTTTCTAAATATATACCCTATTTTACCGACATTCAGTAGTATGTGAAAGTGGTTAAGCAACCTGTGGTAACCAAAATCTCTAAACACTTAGACGTTTGCCGAATTACTAGTCTTCCAATAAATCCTTTCACACAATTAACATTAGTTAAAAATATTGCAAAACCAACATCTGTAGTTGTTTATAATAATCCTCAGATTTAAGTACACTTATTCTTTTTTGTTTTTAAGTTTCCGTCTTGGAACTGAAACGATATCGTCATTATACGTCTGTAGCATCACAATTTAAATGCTTCTATATTTTTCTCGTCCGCTTCTCTTCTACTGTACAAGTTTCACAGCCGTAGAGTGCTGTGATCCACGCATATGCTTTTAGCAATTTTTTCCATGTTTGTTGCCTTTGAACATAGTAGATGCTTTGTCTTGTTTAATGTAGCACATTCTCGTGCTAATCTTTGTTTTATATCTTTTGCACTTTTCCCAACTTGCGTTATTTGGCTTCCCAGGTAGCAAACATTTTTAACCTCTTATAAGTTCAGGTTTTCTATTTGTATTCTAGTTTCTGATTTATTTTCTCCCCTTTACATACTAGTGCTATAGTTTTATTTTTATTAACTTTTATACCTCCTGCGGATATTCTTGTCTTTATAATTACCTGTCATTGACTGTTTACCAAATTGTTTCCATTGAAATGAGCTGTTTCGAAAACTTTTTTGATTTCAAATTTTTAGATGTCCATTTTTAATTAATCCCCGCACGTTGAAATATCTGGCATCATATGATTACCATCTTGACGTTTGAATAAAGACTCAGTGGCGTTCTTAACATCTAGTGGGTTTTATAAGAGCGAGCCCCTGTGGCGTTAGCATCTAGATATTTCTGGGCAACTCTAGTTGTTGTTTAATTGGCTCATTCTTCTCGAAGGTGTGATGCAACATTTGAAGATTTATCGGTTTGTTGCCTCGAGCTATCAGTAATTGATGTCCTTTCCTATCTAATCAATATTCAAAATTTATTGATGCAATTAGCTTTAATTTATTATATCTTATCGCTTATATGAATTCTATCGCCGACCTCAGCTATTTACGTAACTCATTTTATATTTTATGTTAGCAGTTGATTGTTCTACAATATAGGTCAACAAACATTTTCGTTACTACTTAGACATACTATTTAAAAATACAATTTCGTCGTACGTTTGTTATTAAACTGAAAATAAAATTATACTATTTTGCCGTGGCTTTACATTAAATGAGCATTTAAAATCTTTTGAAAAACGCACAATCATTTTATTAATGGCAAAATAAAAATCTTTTATAACATGTCCACGCAGTTACGCATAATTTCTACACACAATTGGATACTTTGATAAAAAAGAATGTGAATGAAACTCTTTAAAAAACGTTCTCTTATGCGCAGAATATGGTAAATACCATTATTCTTATCTTATAACACGATTCCTTCGCCATTGAGTTATGTAATGAGAAGAAAAACTCTTTTCAATCACGGTTCCTATGTATTTACACTTAATATACCGGGCGTTTTCACAACTACGCTCTTTTCTATACAAACAAATATCTACATGGTTGGGCTTTTTCTTGAATTTTTTAGTTTATAGCGTTCGATGTTTATGAGATGATGAAATGTTACTTCTCGATGACCTCTAATTACAGGCCAAGCTCATGATACTAAGGTGTTATAGTTAATAAGATGAAATAATAATTTACAACTTTAAGCAAAGCCAAGTAATCATTTCAAATCGTGCTAGTAATTGAAAGATTAAAATGTAAGGTCTCAGACAGAATTCATACCTGCATCTTCTGCTTTCGCGACTAATGTACTTACCCCCCATTACACTATGGGGATGGTGATGGCAATTGAAAAAGTTTACAAATCTAAATTATGTACGTAATCATACACACACATACCTATATATATATATATATATATATATATATATATATATATATTGCCGTAGATCTTACAAAAAAAATCGTTTCTCACCCCACGTGGAATTCAAACAATTGAGCCCCACGCTTGGGCCAACATAAAAGTTGCTGAAAATAAAAATAAAAAAATTTATACTCTACCTTTTGAACGCCTCCTTTTTTCTGTACACCCTGGCCAGCTCAGCAATGTGCTTCTTCTTGAATACCTACCATCCTAAGTACATTCCTTTCTCACAAACGCAGTCAAATAAAATTACCACTCAAATAATGCAACAAGACCTACAACCTTTTTATTTACACATATTAACAAGTTTCCCTTAGTAAGAAAATATTTACACTTTGGTATAGACAGTTTGATAAAACTGTTACCATCTCAATCTTTAAATCTTTTAAAATTTTATGATTTTAATATATTTTCACAATTTTATCTTAGACGAGTAGATGGGCCCGTCGTGCAACCCTAAATTAATTTTTATTCTGGTCTATTTTGAGCTCAGTATAACCCAGTTACTCTAAATGCTTTTAACCCTCGAATTTTTGTTTAAAATAAAGCTAAAGACCCGTTTACTCCTTACAACAACATTTTTCATATGATCAATAAGCATTTTAAATAATCAATATTAATTGTCCTGTTCATATACCTCTTTAAATGAGTTTTTATGGTAATAAAATACAACCCCAATAAGTCAGAACACTCAAGCACGAAATATCAGCATAAATGTTCACGCAAAGGCAAGAAACTATTTTTTTTTACCTGGAGTAAGCTTCGTCCATCGTTACCTCTGAAGATATGTACCAAAAACCCTCGTTGTTGTGTCCATATCCTTTGTGATTATGCCGGGATCCAACTTATCCCCACTCGCTATCCAAATCTCTGCCACCTTCTTTAGTATCTCTACCCGGATAATTGCCTTGACCAAACTTAACCTTTCATAACCACTACACTTCACGCATACAAGTTAAGCTTTTCGATTCGCTTACCCAAGTACTCTCCTATCATTGGACTGTATCGTGTAGTAACCGTACCTTTTATACGCTCGCACCCACTTGTGCAAATCACTTTTAATACATTTCCGGTACATTACTAACAACTTTATACACTTTAAAATAGAATGTTGTATGCTACTTCAACGAATAAACAATAATCAATACAAGGTAAGAGCATATACTAGCAATTACGTAAGAGATCTAACCGATATAAGATCTAAGAGCAAGAGAGCTTTAATGTCTTCTCCTGGTGTATTTATACGCTTTTCAATACCCCTCACGGAACCTCTCTTCATCGAAAAGCTTATTTTCTAAAATCAATACTCCAAATTTTTATCGTAACAAACTTCAAATTCTGAAAAAATCTTTCAATAACATCAACGGACACCAGCTTTGCAAAACTGCTAGCCTTCGACCAATGATACTGCTTTCTTCCCGTTATAACGTTCCACCTTCTAGTTACCTTTCTCCGTTTCACCCATATTTATTGTCTCTTTTAGAACCCCTCTCGACCTACAGAAAGTCGATATTGTTGTTGGCCTTCAAATCTCCCGTGTATTTTAGATGTGTGTTTTAACCAACGTTTTCTTATACGTGTTCTCTGTCTGTTTTACCTTATAGATTTTTTATTTCACTTAGTCTTCAAAGCACGTGTTCTATTAGCAGCTTGTTGGACCGACCGTTACAACGAATTCTATAGAATTTCTGTCTCAACGTATGATTCTGTTTTTTGGAACTTAACATTTAACTAACAGGTGTTTCTTCAAAGCAACTTTGTCTGTTTAAAATAATAATTCCGAGTTTAACACTTCTTAGGATTTGTATAACGAACATTTCGTTTATTTAAATGGAAATATGCGTTTAAATTATTGATTTTTTATACTCAAAAGCTCCATTTCTGATTTGATGCGCTTGATTTAAAATATTACAACTAATTATGCGTATCCTTGAGTTTTCATGTACTCTAAAGCTTCTACCCTTTATGCAATTTTACACTCCAATTTAAAAATACAAAATATCTTAATAACCGTCCGTTTTTTACTATCTAAACTGATTAATTTGGCGCGTAAATAAATTGTTGTTATTTCCTATATACACAATTGTTAAAATTTTATTATCTAGACTTATTTAACCTATAATTCCACGACAATATATATATATATATATATATATATATATATATATATATATATATATATATTGGTGAATGAGAACAAAATCTTAATTCGCAATAGTTAATCATAAAAGCGTAAACTTTCATTAGAACGTTTGGTGTATAGAAGTACGTTTTATAGTAGCTAAAAAATTGATATTTTATTTGTATAAGGAGTGCTATCGAAGCAAAATTTGCTGTTTATGTAGGAAGCATTTGTAGCTACTAATATTTAAAATGATTGAAATTTACGTATCGTAAAGCAGGTCGATTTTGCATTGATGAAAGCGCTCGACAAGCGAAATGTTTTGTCAGAACTGAAACGTTTGCTATTGATCTAAATTACGTGACTAGCAAAGAGTCTCATACTTGAGTTAATATAGTAAATTTTTAATTATATAGTTCTTTGTAATCTGAATGGGAGGTTATATATACGATTAGAGAAACTTTGCCGATTCTGAAAAACCGTAAGTAGACCTTTAAATTCTAAATTAGATAGGTAATGAAATTGTTTTAGAGCTTTAAATATTACTTTAAATTCTGTCCAAATTCTCTTCAAATATGAGTTCGACTTCAAATTCTAGTTTAACTACTAATTCTGATTCAAATTTTGATCAAACTTTGTGCTACTTCAACTAATTTAATTCCATTCCAATACAATTCAAAGCGAATTAGCATTCCTTGGTTTAAATCTGGTGAAAAAACAATTTCGTTGTAAAAGGAGTTTTTATTAAAAATTAAAAGTATTAACTCTGGAATTATTACAAGGCACTAGAAATCAAACGTCAGATTAGTTTTTAAGATATGTGATTTTTTGTGTAAAATATTTTATGAAAATATTCAGATTCGCATTTAGTATTTAATAATTTTATTGTGAGAAGTAGTAACCATATGGTTTAATTAATTCTAGATATCAAAATTTCACCGAGGAAGTTTATTTATATAACAGATTGCAATTTACACGAATCTTTCATAAAATTTATAATTTTTAAAAAAGAAGGGTTGTGAGAGTTTACTCTGGCACTGAAAATTCAACGTAGGTTTATTCTGGGTGTAAGGTTTTGTGTAATTTAATTAAATTCTATAAAACGCAAATTTCAGCTTAATCTTTCTTTTACGGGTAATTAAATTTTCAATTACTTATCTTAATTAAACAATTATTGTAAACCAACCCATCAATTCAATTTAGATTTTCGATCTCCTTCTGCTATTCAAAATATTTTTCTTAATTTCAATATTGTATTTTTTATTTTTGCAAAGCCCTTCACTTTTGACAAGACGCGCTCAAAAAGACAAACTGCAATTGTTTTTCGCCGCTCATTTCTATAGTCGTGTAAACGGCTGTTCAAACTGTCTCGAATTCATATTTTGGTAAATATTTCCTCTATGCTATGTAGTGAAACCTATTTATTATATACGGTATTTAAAAACACGCAAGGGATGTATCTGAACGTGACCTATGCTATTTGATTTAAAAAAAATGTTGTTGGCGTTTAAAGTCTATAGAGTGTGGGTTGGGTGGAGGTGAAAATTACATCAGTGCATGATAATTTAAATAAAAATTCAGATAGTCCAGAATTTTTAATTTTCTTTTCTCAAACATCGATATTATGCTTTTTCCCTTTTTCGCTCAAACAACAAGACTGCGATAATTTACAGTGCCAATTATTAAATAATTTTTGAGAGTTCTCTAAGTGCTGGCTAAATAATTTATATTTAAACAGTCATTGATAGAGAAGTCGAACTGTAGAGAAAATACTAATTAATCTAGGATAACTAATTTTCCTGTTTTTCTTTCTAACATGTTAGACCAGATTGGTCTCTATATTTGTACAGTTTAGGTATCTTTGCATTAAACTTTAGAAGCAATATACATTTGCAGCGTCGGCTCTAGAGAAACGAAGCCAAGAAAGTTTAGGATACTAGTTGTATAGAATATTAAAAGGTATTAGATATATTATAATGTTATTGAATTGTGTAGTTAAATACCTTGTTTTTATATTTCCAAGGTGGTGATATTAGTTAATGTTTAATATGTTCAACTAATACTTATTTTTGCAATAGTAATATTTATATAATTATTATTAATTTTTATATATGTAGTACATTTTATAAAATTATTGTTTTTCAATTTTTGTTTACCGCCGGATTATATTTTTTGTATTAGTAGGATAGATAGCACCTTACTTTTTCTTGGTTATTTTATTTTATAGTTTTATGAATTTGAGTTCTTCTTTGGTTACCAGGTACTATTTCAAAATTATAGTATTGATTCCTGCGCAATACGAATGGCTTTTATTTTGAATACTTGGATTGTAAATAACTATGAACGTTTAAAGATAGTTAGTTACCAACCATAAAACACCTATTTTAGTTAAAACAGGAAACACCTTGGTACTTAAAAGAAAATATTCAGAAGAAACTTTTTCATCCTTAAAGACCTATTTTATGGGCATGAGTATGCCACTCATGCAAACCCTTATACGCCTGACTTTCATTCAATTCTACATTTTCCTTTAAGGCAATTTAATTTTGATCCTTGTTATTTATCGAAAATGGAATCGGTGATTTACCTTAAACAAAGCAATAACAACGTTAACTGTTGCAATTATCAGTAAGGATTGAGCGCTTTGCCTTAGTTCCATTCACTTTTACATTATTATTTGATATTAATTTAAAACTTGTTACGTACAGTTTTGTCCTCAGAAAATCTAGCCGGTAATCCACAGAGAAAACTCTGAGTAGTACCCCCTAAAAATTCTATTTCAGTAAGATACCGAAAACCTCGACTGTACTAACAAGAATGGTCATTAACTCTCTCAGCAGGGTGAGCTGTGTGTCTGAATAATGTCTCAAATGCTATAGCGTGTGAAATACGTTTTAATCAAGAAATATCTTGGACTCCACCTAATCTCAAAATACTGGGGTTTCTAGGGACAAAACTCCAGATAGAATAACAAGATAATGCCAAAGTGAGTCTGGCCTAAAATTTACACGAACAATAATTATGTACCCTAATACTTAAGCAAACCTAAAACAAACATCAACAGTAAGAATACTAATAAACCTATTTAAAACTGCTAGCTGAAAGGAAGGTTTACGAAATCAAATGTTAAATTACCTGAAGTTTCAATCACGCCTCAAGGTAGTTGCAATATAATTTATTGAAACAAGGCTGAAACTATCACCTTTACATTAGTACAAAAAACAAACAATATAAAAAGTTCTTTACTCTATTACACACCTATGTTTTCAACTAAATTGCACATTTATGCTTTCATCGCAAGTACAAGATAAACATTCTTAAGCAAAAATTAAAAATCAAATATATCAAATATTACCTAACTTAAAAGAAAACACTTTTAGCATATAAAATTACTTTTTACGTTACTAACCTAATAACAAAAACGTACGTTGGGTACGTTTATAAGTTCCTACAGTTGAATATAAAAAGAATGGTCATTCATTTACAGTTGTAGTTTCAGAAATTTTTTTATAAATACCTGTATTAATTTTTGACTGTAAACTCAAAAACAACTAAACGTCATTTTCTCATAAACCTAATTTATTTTGACCACATTCTACTGCGACTTCGAAAGGAACCTAGATATTCTGAATTAACATGCTTTTGTCCAACATGAAGTTGTCGATTTAATAAGAACCAATATATTCCTAAAATAAACGTAACCAAACTGGTAGGGTATTATTCCGAACGTGTTCACCAAATTACAATCAGTTCGATACCTTTTCTTCATGGTTAACTAACCTACTTAAATTACAAATTATCTATTTGGACGGTAACGACAAAGTGCTCAACCGAAAATCCTTCCCTCCATAGAACGGTTCGAGGTTATCTTCTGCAAAATTCGGAGAATTAAATACTAAGACTGCAAATTAAAATACATTGTGCCGTTTTTCTTTATCGAACGTATGTAATATTATCTTGCTTGAAACCTTTAAGTAGTTCCAGAGGAAGAAATCTTTCCATTCTTTGAATCAGCTTCTTCATGCCAAGACGATGAGGCTATAGGCGCCAGCGCTATACATTACTAATCAAAACAAATTAATAATAATACTGTAATATTTTATAATACAAAATAACCGGGCTATCATTTCTAACCTTACAAGCGCCATAATAAGTTTGACAACCTTTGAGTATGAACAATATTAGACATGAAAATATGCCTTCCTTAATAAAGAACAATTTAGTATAAGGTCAAGGCTTATAGTCCGTTCTGTTAGAGTAAAAGCGTAAGTTATATAATATTAATCGGACGATATAAGTTCTCTCTCCACAGGTTCAAAAAATTAGAGACCCTTTATTTTCTGATTCATAAGCGTGATTTAAAATTTCATTTGCAGATTTGTAAATACTTTGTTGTTCTTACGTCCGCTACTATCGTTTGTACATTTGTGGGTTAACGCGACAATTCAAACATGTTTGATGGTTCGTTTAACATGAAAGGTTTTATACTGATTCCAGATGTAATTGTGTTAGTCACACGTAGTTTATATACGATTTCTTTGTGTGGTACAAAGAGGTGGTTCCGTGGTGTAATTGGCATGCGTGTGACTACTATGCGCAAGGTCTTGGGTTCAAATGCAGACACGGTCCGCTTGAAAAATGTAAGGCGAGCATTTTTCACAAAGTACGTCCTCGTTCGGATGAGAGGTAAAGGTTGGTCCCGTGTGTAATTGTTGTCGCGCACGATAAAGATCGTTTTCTTGTTTGGAACACTACATTTGATTTTCCAATGCTCCACCTGAAGGTACTACACTGGCCAGGAAGCGAGTTTTTTTTACCTGTAAATTTTGAATTTTGCCGAACCCTTGCTGTTTCAGGCAAGGTAGCGATCTTTAACGTGCGTGACAACACTCACACACGGGACCTCCATTTTACCTCTCATCGGAACGAGGACGTATATTTGTGAAAGATGCTCTCTTAACATTTTTCAAGCGGACCGTGTCGGGATTTGAAGCCGGGACCTTGGGCGTAGTAGTTACACGCATACCAACTACGCCACGGAGCCGCCGCTTGCTTGGAACAGCAAGGATTTGATAAAATTCAAAATTTCCAGGTAAAAAGAACTCGCCTCCTGACCAATTCCTTAATAATAAATCAAATGTAAGGGAGGCACAAACATTCCTGCCGGGCTCATACGTATGTGATTAGCGAGCTTTTTTCAGCGGACGTCATAGCACCAATTTGTTTCTTGCTCCCTCGAACAACAATCTTTGGAAATTTACTCTCGACTATAGTTAAGCACTTCTTATCTACATTGAAAATACGGTCAACTTTAAACTCTTTTTCGTTGTAAACATTCTCAGGGGGATCATAGAATTTGACGATGTTTTTTCGTAAATCCATAAGCCCTCACAAATAAAGTGCCTGTTAACTTTCGCATATACAACCTATTTTTGTTTTGGGACAAAAAATCTCTCGGCCAATATTGGTCGGCAGACCCTTCAGCAAAAGTATTTACGATGCTGTTTCTTGCTGCTAGTTGACACACCAATCTACGTAAGGTCATGTGGGTCAATCCATAAAAATACTTTATAGTAATATCTCATCTTCACCTCTCTCACTGCAGCCAAAGCGCCTAACATATCTTTTGAGTTCCATTTTGTTTTTTTTCATAAGATAACTGGCAGACATGTTTGAAGTAAATGAGAAATTTAAATGTTACCAATATGCATAGGAGCGCATAAATCAAAAACTAGAATACAAATAAAAAATGAGAACTTACAAGAGGTTAAGGATTTCAGCTTCCTAGAAAGTGAAATAACGCAAAATGGGAAAGGCGAAAAAGATATAAAACAAAGATTAGCACAAGGCCGTGCTACATTTAATAACAAAAAGCAACTACTGCGTTCAAAGACAGAAAACATAGAAACAAGGAAAAGATTGCTTAAAGTATATGTGTGTGGAGTACAGCACTGTACGGCTGTGAAACTAGAACAGTACGAGAAACTAACTTGGAAATGTGTTGCTACAGACGTATGATGAAGATATCGTGGAAAGGCAAAGCTAAGAACAAAAAGAGATACGATGATAGTTCACATACTAAGGCATGAGGGAATAGTGAAGAATATATTAGAAGCACACATAAGAAAAAGAGAGGTAGAGGTTGACCTAAATTAGACTATTGCACACAAATAGTAAAATATGTAAGCTGTGGGAATTTTAGGGAAATGTGTAGCCCAGCCCAAAATAGAAATCAATGGAGGTACGCGTTCAGCCAGTTCCAAGACAGAAAACCTAGTGATGAAGAAAATAATTGCACTTAAACCTGATGATTATAATAAACAACTATAGGCGTTAGTTTTGCAATATTCTCAACTAATGTTAATATCGCGAGAAAGGATTTACCGGAAAATTATCAAGTCGCCAAATGTTTAGTGTTGGGGAGATCTTGGTAGCCATAGGTTGCTTAACTCCCTTCACATACCACTGAATATCGGTGAAATAGAGTATTCATTAAGAAAACAATAGAAGGGGAACCGATCTGTATCTAACAAAAAAAAGCAGCGGTTATGTTTGAAAACCACAAACATAGAAATAAGGAAAAAATTTTAAAAGCATATGTGTGGAGCACGGCACTGTACGGCTATGAAATAGGGACAATAGGAGAAGCAAACAGGAAAGAGGTAGAAGCCTTTGGGAATGTTATACTTTTGACGTATGATGATGATCAAAAAGGTTCTAGAAATAGTAGAAGAAGAAAGATATATGTAGAAAACAACAAAAAAAATAGTAGAATAGAAGGGCAGGGCACGTTCTAAAGCATTTTTGGGGTGTAGGTCAGGATATATTGCCCGCAGATAGTAAAATATGCAGATTGGGAACTTCAGGAAAATGTGTAGGTTAGCTCGGGATAGGAACAACGGAGGTACTCGTCTAACCAGTTCTAGAACCGAAAACCAAATGATGATGAGGAATATGTTTAGAAATAACTACACGATTTTGTCTTATTTGGATATGAGGCTAAGGCAGAAATGAGCGTTACGTTAATAAATTTTGTTTTCTTCGAAGAGACGGGACCCCGTACTAATATAAGGATGATTTGGCTAACTACAGTGGTGCTGGAGTGGGTTCCTGTAGAAGAAATTATAATCGAAATAGAAAAATCCGAAATTAAAATAATCAATATAAATAATAAATAAAATGACTAAAATACAAACAAACTACATTACACTAATCACTTACTCTGAAAAGTTTTTCTGCAGTCTTAATTGAGAGGTGCGAAACCGTCTATCACAGCAATCCCTTTTGATATTATCCTTACACGGAAGATAGTTATTTAGCATAGGTCTTTTTTACTTTCGAGTTTCCTAAATTCTATCACATTATACGTTACATTTCTCGAAAATATCGTAAAAACATTCATTAAATTTGTGTTGAATTAAATAAAATTGCAAAATAAAATGTCTCAAAGTCAAGGCCTCTAGATACACGACGACAAGAATGCGTATAAAAATACAAAAATGTTTCGTCCCTCTATTATAAAATAATTGGGGTCTATGACAATGCGCGAAAGACAATTTACCGAAAGAACATTTCCAGACTACAAATGCCCGAAAGGAAAATTGCTCGAAAAGGTAGTAGTCCAAAAGAAATTTTACCGAACTGCAATTAACCGAAATTAAAATTCCCTGATCTTTTCTTCACCTTGAAATACAAACACGCTTTTCAACAATCAATGCAATACATATTCAATATTCCGTTTTATAAGTTTACAAGTCGTGGAACCCGAACGGTTGTTGCGATTCCTAGTCGCCAGAACTTACTAGGTGCAGTTTTATTCATAAGATTGCGCGTCTCCCCCGTCAACGGTTATGGTAATGTCATGAATTTAGTGGCGATATTAGTTAGTAGGCGAACAACGTAATGGATATATTCTTATTTTTTAAAAAGCCAATTATAAGTATATAAATACTTCCTTTTTCAAGAAAATTTAACTTCGGTTAATGTTTTTTCGGGAAATTATCTTTTCGGACAATTTTCCATTAGAGCAATTTTCATTTGTTGTCGGGCAATTTTCGTTCTGTGAATTGTTTCCGGACAATTTTCCAGTTACCAAAATAATTATTTATCTTGCCGACAGAAGATTTTCAGTTTTGTAACTTTTAGCAGATTGGCGCTTCTCGGTATCTGACGCCCAAGACATCCCACTAGTTAACCTATGGGGTTACGTTGACCCTGGGTATTTTGGTTAGCTAAAAGTTTTGATTTTCGTGTTTGAGGCGGCTCCGTGGCGTAGTTGGTATGCGTGTGACTACTATGCCCAAGATCCCGGGTTCGAATCCCGACACAGTCCGCTTGAAAAATGTCAGGCGAGCATTTTTTACAAAAATGCGCCTTCGTTCGGATGAGAGGTAAAATGGAGGTCCCATGTGTGAGTGTTGTCACGCACGTTAAAGATCCCTACCTTGCTTGGAACAGTAAGGGTTCGGCAAAATTCAAAATTTTCCAGATAAATAAAAAACTCGCTTCCTGACCAATGTAGTACCTTCGGATGGAGCATTGGAAAAAAAAATAACATGTCTATGGTTTGCTCATAACTCTGACTATAGTTTCCACAGTCGATATTATTTTTTTCACCATTCTAGTTGTGGTTCAATTAAGCTGCATATAATAATGCATGCAATGTAAGGAAAATTTGCGATTCTGTTTTTTTTATTTTGACAAGTAAACACTGAGCTCAAGAGCACGAACTCGGAATGAGATCAAATAAACTAACGATCTTTACAAAACCTTAGCTTAGCTTTGTGTAAAAAGGTATTACGAAACTGGCATACGTTGAATGTGTTCTAGACGGAACTGGAAACGGTGTTCTAGAATTTAAATTAATGCTAGGAGAATATTTTTACTGAAATCGAGATGATTGGTATTGATTGTTAATATCTTTCTGTACAGAAAGTAGCTGAAATTATTGAAAATGGTTTTGGGTTAAAATAAAAATTCTTGCAAATATGATCAGGTATTTGGGGTCTTGTTCATCTCAATATTTATTTGATATTGGTTTCCCCAATATGCTTATTGTTGTATCGAATATCGTTTCGTAGGTGTTTCCAGGTTGTTATAGATAGGCAAAGTTTGTATTTTTACATCAATATTTTACAGTAAATCTGTCGCACATTTTGCATAATTTTTCGAGATCAAAGCTGATTTGATGGCATCATACAAGAAGTGTTGGAATTTATTAAAAATATAATCGAATTTCTAATACTATGAATCTATCTAACAAGTCGATAACGCAATTATCTATTTGTTCAGTAAAGAATATATATGTAGCGTTATAATCTGTCACAAAATCAGTTTTTAAAAGTTTTTTCATCTATGGTTGGGTAGTTAAATCTAGTCTGTGGAGATTGAAAGCACTTGCTTCATTAACAACTCTAAACAAAATTGAATCCAAAACAAATTTATTCCTTATATTATCAATGGTCTTACCAAATTTACTTACTGCGTTATTTGAAAAATCTAGATGCTCACTACGACCCAAGAATGACCTAAGCATAATATAAATTAATTATGTCAGTGAATTAGTTGTCACAGTTTCAAGATCATACTTACTATAGATTTTGTTAAAGTTTTCACTAAAATCGTTAATATACATAAATTCCGTAAAAAGTAAGTAATTATGAAACATTTTTGCGTTTGGATTTACACATTCTTTGCAAATTGAACATAGGAAACTTCTAAAATTTTAGGTAATAGGAATAGAAATATGAAGGAACTCAACACTTACGTAATTGAAAGTATAGGAATTCTTCTCTTTCTAAGTTCTTAATTCTTTGAATTTTAGTTAAATGGTTGAAACCAATAATCGACGACATGTCTAAAAACTATAAATCTTGATAGCGTGACTTTGTGTTAAAGTTGAGAAGTGCGAATCGATCGCTTTTCGCGTATCTCCTCCGAGGAGGGGTTTGGTTCGGATGAGGGAGGGTGTGGGTTTGGTTGGGGATCTTTGCGTGCGTTGCGTAGGCCGGTTTTTATTCCGAAAAAGCGATTATTAAGGGTGAAATAAGGGCTTTTCGGGAAAAGATTAATCTGCAGCGACGTAATCGCCTTACGTTTTAAAAAAGCTTGGATCCTCGAGAAATACCCGATCTTAAAAGCCGAACGAGCCGTGCAACTAGGTTAGCAATAGATCCATTTACGTTGGTTCGAGAGAGAGAAAGCAAGCAACGAGTTGGTTTCCAAAAATCGTATTAGACCGCTAAAAAATTATCTAAATTATGCTAAACGACGCTATCCGTGTCCTAAAACCTGAATCATTAACAATTTGCAAGCTAGCACTGCAGTTTTTTCTTAAAACACTTATTAAAAATTGTATAATTTATTCGACAAACGTTAAATTCAGGTTACGAAGATTGTCGGGAACAAACAAATAGGTAGCTTTACGATCTGTCATTTTACATTAATAAACGAATTTCTCGAATTTACACATACAACTCATCAGATGCGTCTCCATAGTACCGCAAAATGATTATTATTATACAGACCTACTTCTTTTTAATGTACAATGACTATTTTCGTCACAAATATTCAATTTTTACTTTGTCGTGACTATACGATGATACCCGAGCATTTACGATACACCGTGGTTTGGTCAGAAATCGGTGTATTTCGTGTATGGCTCGCTAAAATTGAGAGTAATCGAGGGTAATTGAAAGTAAATGAAAATATACTACTAACCAATTTCCAAAAAACTAACACCTACATAGCGCGATGCTAAGATGTCTGGCTACCACTCGTAGGTCTAATGGTTCTATTCCCAGTGCGATTTACTTTTTTTTAATTTCTTCGTCACCTTTATAAACAAAACCAGCATTTACTTAATTCAACAATATGCATAAAAAGTACCACAACATTTTTTCGTACGCTTTACTCTCCTATATCATATTTAAATTGTGAGCCATGTTAACTAAAATACCATTCCTGACGTTTACCTATTCTTGGAATTCTCAAAGTTGTTAAGACAAAAGTGTTCGCTTATGATTTATGAAAGGTTCGGTCATTTAAAATTAAACAATCTAAAAACGCATCGACGTTAAAGAATTAGAAGCTGAAATTGCATTCAAAAATTGGTATTACGCCTCTTGAATATTTCTAATATGTATCTATTAACACTATACATATCATCAAACCTGAAATGATAGGGCGGGGCGTAGAGACGACGGGGCCTAGAGAGTGCGGGGTGTAGAGAAAGAAGGGCGTAGAGAGGGCAGGGCGTAGAGAGAGCGGGCGTAGAGAGAGCGGGGCGTAGAGAGAGCGGGTCGTAGAGAGAGCGGGGCGTAGAGGGAGCGGGGCCTAGAGAGAGCGGGGCGTAGAGAGAGCGGGGCGTAGAGAGAGCGGGGCGTAGAGACGGCGTGGCGTAGACAGGGCGGTGCGCAAAGATTAGTAGGACGTAAAGATGGTGTGGCGTAAAGATGGAGGGGCGTAAACATGGTGGGGCGTAAACATGGTGGGGCGTAAACATGGTGGGGCGTAAAGATGGTGGGGCGTAAAGATGGTGGGGCGTAAAGAGATTGGGCCACAAAGCGAGTGCAGGCGTTCAGAGTTGTCCCGTACGAACTACAAACCGCTTCTAGTATTCTTTAATTCTCGTCCCACCAGATCCTACTGGCTGCGCCAGTTTTATTTCTTTTTTTGTACAAAGGCTGAAAATTAGTAATTTTAATTTTACTTCAACAAAACAATTAAAACAATAGCAGTTGTAGCTTTTGACAATACTAAATTATTTTGCTTTACATATTTTTATACGACACATTTAGTTTAATTAATTTAAATTTAATCCTTTGAAACCAGAAGGTGCACTTTACCACATATTATGGTTGAACTAAGTTTCTCATCTTTGAACGTAACTAAAGCCAACATTAAACACATCTTAATAATTCTAGAAAAATAGGATAAACGTTACAGTACCAAGTCTAAATGATTAAATATGTGGTCAAAGATTAAGGTTTGTGCCGCTAAAGAGAATGATTTATTTGTACGACTATTAAACGATATAATTTGGGTTTTAAGGCGCGCGCAACAACACTATATAAACCCTATAATTTTTTGCAACTTTTATGCATCGCTTTTCTGATAATATTTTATCAGAGCATGATGAAACTTAAACTACACTAAAAACTGTTGGAATCTGTTTCCTTAATAATTCCATCGATCAAGAAAGTTTACGAGTGTATGTCATAACATTTTTATAAAATGTACTCAATATATATATATATATATATATATATATATATATATATCTATTGAATTTTATTTCTAAGATGTATGTGATGTAAGTAGAATTAATAAGTTAAGCTTTCTATTAATTAAATCAGTATTATGTATTTTTATAATTTATTTCCAGTTGAATGTTACAGTGATGAAACTATATAAAACGTATATTTGTAGTTACCTATGTACTGCCAACTTAGAAGATATATTTTAACGCTCGGCTGGTTTTTGTATTATTCGGGTAAAATTAACTATAAAGTTCATAATCATATTTTATATTCAGAACAAATACGAATCCCGTACTGTAAGGTTTTGCAGTGCAAATGTCAAAATCAGGAAGTGCTGATATTGATAACGAGTAAAAATCTACCCCACTGTGTATGGTAGATACTTGAAACATCTCCTCCGTCTCAGCAAGAACGGTTTTTCTAGCACAATACGTCTGATTGAATTACCTGAATAATATAAGAATGCTCCGATTTTAATTCTTACGGTATGATAATCATGTAGAACACCACGAGATATGATTATGATGTAAGTAGATAGACTGCACTTTACTTGTAAGAAATTAAAAGCAATCACTGCGTAAACGATTTAATAAATAAAAATAGCATCAAAATTATTGTTTTTATTTTTACCAAGATACAAAACTGCTTAGAAACGTACTAGCAAATATTATTTAATTTAAAAGCAAGACGTTGGATACCAATAAGTTCATTGCCTGCGATGGACATCCTTATTCTTGAGTGAGAGCGGCCGCAGCATCTTCACGTGATTTTGACAAGCCACGTCAGCGTAAGAATACTTTAATAAGGTAAGATGGAAAAAGATCAACAAATTTCTATAGTTTTGAGTTTACCTAGCATAGAATTCTTAAATCCTCTTGTAATTTTTTCTTTGCTTCGCCATAATATGTGCATCAGTAGCTATTAAAACAACGAATTAAAGATTGGTTGTTTATTCTACTGTTCGCGCCTTTTAATCGTTTCTTATTTATTCGCGATTATCCACTTCACGTCTTCAATCGACAGTCAATATGACAGCGACAATCGTTCGTGACTGTACTAATTCAACTGTACTAACGGCTGTATCGCTTGCAATCAGTAAAACCTGCTCATGTTACGTCTGTAAAGTGTTCAGCAGTATTTCCTTTTTCTTTCATTAAAATTGCTTTATTTTAGCTTTAACACTGACTACTGAAGGCAAGTGATTATTTCTGTTTTTGTTTTCTTGTATTCTATGCAATTTATTGTATTTAAACCACGCGCCAGATAGGGTTTGGGCCTCTTGGAGCTTCTTTTTAAAAAAAAAATTTTTTCAAAAAACACTTCTATCAAATTTATTTTAAAATAATTACAATAATGGTTTTTTAACAACTTCGACGTTATATTCATTAACGTCGTAATTCCAAAAATATTCAAAGTCAAATATTACTAATAATCCTTAATTAAAATTACGGTAAGTAGCTTGAACAACCTGTAGTGTAACCGACCTGAAGGCTGACCCAAACGCCCTCAATAAAAAGCACACCGGGCTCCATGATCTAACATCTAGTGGCAGTGGCTCGACAACTCCTACGTTGTGTTGTTATAATGTAATCCAAATTTACCTAACTTGACTTTTAATCAAAATAATAACCACTAAATAGGTCATTGGCATGAAAGCATAGAAAAATGACATTCAAAGCAAACAGTGCCGTACTCAACCTGAGCGATTAAGGAAAGAGCACGGCAGAGAAAACCCCAAACTGCCCTAACACTTCCAACTGCATTTGGCACATCTCAATAAGAACGGGTAACGTACAAGTACCCAGGTCACCAACACTGAATTTAACGGGATGTCAACTGTTGCTCAGACATACCACACATGACAACTGAAAAAACGTTAGTGTAAACCAGCTAGTCTTTTCTGGTAGGTACTGAGGTCGGATAACCAGTACTACCCAGCTAAAGTTGAAGAGGGGGAACACCAGGAAGGTAAAATCTGCCTTGACTACCAATGTTTCTCCCCAAACGGACATAAAATGTTAGTAATGTTCAACAAAGACTCAATCACACGCGCCCACATACATACATTAACAGTTTCCAGCCCGTGTTACAAAATATTTCACAAAGGCTAGCCGACTTTCTATTATTTGCAAGACTACAACTACAAGTATATTGACAAGACAACATGAATCGCTGAAATGAACTTATGGTATGATTGCGCATAATTTAAAAGGGCGCTGGTTATTGAATAGACTATCTCCAACATAGTCATAAATGCAAACGCGAAGGCACGAGATGGTCGGTCATACCAGAGGTTCAATTTAATTACATCACAACAATTATTACAAACGTTAAATACTAGTTAATTATATAGGACCATCGGTTAGATAATAGGATGTACAAAACAACAAACAATATAATTAAGTTTAGACCGAGATACAAGCGATGCAGTGGAATATGTGGTTTATAAGCTAAAATAAAACAATTGCACATGATAAAATGTCAAATGAAACATAAAAATATCAAACATTATTAAATATGTTGGCAGCAAGTACGTACCAAAATTGTATAGCACAAATACAAACCCAGATTCAGACGATAAATGTTTATATAAATGCATGTTAGTTAAATATATAACATCTAGTAAGCAAACTTTAAAAATTATTCATTATGCTAGCATCGATTAACACTACCTATTAAAAATTAAACACATCCTGGCATTACAAATTACAAACAAAAAATATTCACAACAACGTTGTGGTTAATTCAAGTTCTATCTTAAAACCAAAACAAACATAACATACAAATATAATACTGTTCATATGCAAACTTGCCTAATAATTTGATTCAATATAATGTCAGTATTTATCATTAATTGTCGTAAAATTACAGTAATGATATCTCTGTTATTGATTCTGCTATAAGTGCAACGCAATTGTAGTTCCAACTCTGCATTGAATCCAAAATCAAGATTAATTCAAATAAATAAATATTAGTTTTACTCTGATTTAGATATTAAATAAACAATTTAAATAAATAAATATTAGTTTTCGGTTGTTAAACCAAACAACACACCTTTATACATAAAACATATTCAATAAAATAGTAAATTCACCTGAAATTTTACATATTAAACAATCCACATCAAATTCTAAGTTAAAAGCAACATGTAAACCGTAAATCTTACCTTCAATGATTAAATAACTAACGGTTTTACAATAAATAGCAACATCACATTCAAAACTACTGCGTACATATACCAATACGTTCTGATAACAAGATATAATCAGATTATCTTAAACAACTACTACATTATAAACTTAAAAACATTATCTTTAATTAAAAAAGAAAACGCCAAATGAAATGTTTCAACCATCCATCTTGACATCTGAAAACAAAGTTGTTTAACCCTGTCGACTCGATCGACCGTCTCTACACACGCGTCCTCTGATACTGCCAATTCTGACGTCACGGAATGCGTTCAGAAGCCTGCAAGTGGTTACTGAGCTACTCTAACAAATACCTCCAAATATCAAAATGTACATTCTAATATTTGTAATAATTATCAACCAATGAGAAATCGACTTAGAAGCACTACGGAACACTACAAACCAACAATGCTAAAGTTGAGAAGCTCGAGACTGACTGATCATCTTGGGCTCTTGAGGGTATTTATGCTGTTGTAGTATTCACAAAGGCTTGTTGATACTTTTAATTCCTTCGGTAGCTCAGCTGAATTGGACAGAGTTGGTGTATTTGTCCAGGGATTACTGAACTTAGGATTCCAATATCTGTATTTAACTTGTACTTATTTTATTTTGAAAACACCTATTAAAAAGTCTATCAAAACTTTATTTTAAATTTGACAAATCTAAATGTTTTCTTTGCTAGGCTACAAAAACTAAATCCCAACTCATGCAACTATGATTAATGAATGTAAATGTTTACATATTAACAAGTAAAGGCCTTTAAAAACACCTTAATAATTATTGTCCATATGCTATCCGTGCTCTTTCATCATTTTGTGGGAAATGCAGATCTCATGTTTGCTATTTCTTAATACAATACAAAGTATTACATTTTAATTATCTTAATTCTAATAATTGCTGTCTTATAACCTACTGTGACCTGCACCTGCAGAATCATGTTGCTTCTGAAATACAATGTAACTGTTTCCGTTCTCATATCTGGTTTGTGAACTTTTGTTAACCTTTATTATGTCCTTCAACTATACAATGTAACAATAATTCTTAAGACTTAACAATTGCGTTTAAATATACATATATATTTTTTTGGGGATATGTAACTCGCCAAGCTCTAAAGTAGCAGTGAAGCAATTGCATTCTTGTTCCTTACGAGAACGGATGTTAATTTGAACGGTGATTTTGTACAAACATTGCTTTCTTGTTTCAATAAATTTTTTAACATTAAAGCGTTATCTTGTATTAAAGGTCGACGGCCAACGTTTGTTTGCGCTTACTAAAGCATGTGTTGTTCATTCCATAAACCTGGTTATCATAGCAATGAGTTTGTTTATATTTTTAAGTAATAAATCGGTGTTTACCAACGTAACTTCTCTTCTTGACGGTTTCTTTCGTTATAACTAAAATTTATTATTCTACTTTAATTCAATTAATTAATTTAAATACATTTGCACTATTGTTAGTGAACGTTGCTATAATTTAATAGCATTGCATTAAACAATCTGGCTTCAAAAGCCCAATTAGAAGCTAAATTGAACTGTATCTTCAGTCGGATGACAGAATTGATAGACTATCTCAAACCATCTGGATTGTCCAAGTTTCATACGTTACATACCAAGGTACCAGGCTTTGATAAATTAAAAATTAGCTATGACGCATTGTATAGCGAAATAATAAATTATAATGTAAGGGTTGAAGCTAAGCTTCAGCTAAAGGCAAATAGGTCTGCTTTCGATGATCTGTCGGACGTCATTAGGACGAGATATTTGGACGTCAAGCAGTGGTTTATTACTGGTTCTGAGCTAAAGTAATCGGGTACTGCTGATCAGTACCGGCTCCAAGGTATTAGAAGCCCCTATACAAATTGTAGGCGGCGCCCCCGCGTTAATGTAATTGTTTTAGAGCAATATTTGAGCTATTTCCTAATTTACAAAGAATTGCATCATCATTTTACTACCGAGCAGAATTTAGTGTCGAATTAAATAAAACGTATGCAATGTTTATTTTTTTACTGTTTAAAAATATAAGTAACAATCTAAAACGTTATATATAAAAAATTAACGCTATAGAAAATCTAAGAGTCATCCATTAGTAGACGTTACTATTGAGATGAATTTGTTTCTCTTAAATCTCCACGTTAATTTCTATATCTATTAGACAAACTAATTGTAATTGAGTATACAAAACCTATAAAAGCATAATAAAATTATATAAATAAAAGCACTAGCATATGAATAATTGATAAAAATGCACAGTGTGCTTTACAATAACCTTATCTAACCTATGATAATTGATTTTGCTACGTGTTTCAATATCTCAATTTGCACGTCAGTATAATGCTAGCTTGCTGGTAAATTTGCATCCACCTTGTGGACATTAAATGTGATTAGATTTGTCGCGATTCAGCCTTCAAGCTACTCTGTGTTATTGATGTACCGCTAAAACTTAGTTAAAGGTGTGCTGTGCGTTGCAATAGTTTTTTGTTAGACAGATACGACTTCATGTCAAAAGTCGACGCTTTTACTACTAGTTCTTTGATAACACCGCTAAATCTAATAACGCAGGTAAGTACTTAATGGTTTTCGCGTTTCTCATTCTATTTTTCGTATACATGTCCACTTTTTCTCTACCATCTGTGGTTATCAAAGTTATCCGCCGCATTAACATATATGATCAATTTTCGCCGGATCTGAATGTTACCTGCAAGCTCTAAAATTTTTATTACTTTACGTTGTTAGATACCGCTGATCAAGGTCTAGCATTTATGTATCTTGTTACTTATTATTAATACTTGAATTTGGTCTTTAAATTATTTGTAGTATTTAATTTGAATTTTCACATAAAGCGCGGTAATCAATACTAATGCTTGCTTTATATTAGTGCATACATTAAAAATTTCCTTTTGCTTTCGCATGTTTTTCCCGTTTGTATTTCTTCGCTTTTGCTTTAGTAATTTCTAATCATGGCAAACAGACTTAAAAAGACTTATTTTATAAGAAAAACGCAAATTAATTCCCTTCAGGAGATCTTTGAAATCGCTAACAAGACTGTAGTTGAACCCATTGTTTTAGAACCCTTGCATGCTCAATACTCGTCGATCAACACGATTAAGGAAAACTTTTTTGAGCAACATAATTTCACTATTGGTGAAATCGCTTCGGCTGATGATGCATATAACTAGTTTGAAATAGAGGATTCAATCAGAAAGCGCTTCGATAGTAGTTTTTTCTTATTAAAGCCCTTTATTGCAAGTTATTTCCAATCAATCTTGCCTCCCCTGTGGAAGGTGGATCCGCACCTTCATACAGTGCAAAATCCCAAGTGATCCTACCGCCGTTGATTCTCCCTTCATCTGACGGTGGTATCAGTACGTTCAAAACCTTTGTTGATCGATTTGATAGTCTGGTTCACTATAATGACGACCTCTCTGACGTCGATAAATTTTTCTACCTCCAGTCCGCTTTGAAAAATTCCGCATTATTTACCATTAAAAATTTTGATCTAACCGTCTCAAATAACCTCCTTGCATATAGTAAAATTCGCAAAAAATATTCGCCACATCACTTCTGCTCTTTGGGAAAATATTAAAAAATCCTTAAAATTGAATTCTGGCCACCCATCAGGTTTGCAAAAATTAGTAGACACATACCGATAACTTGCAAGCCCTTAAGGAGTTTGATTTGCCTGTAGAGGAATGGGACTTTATCCTGGTGCAAATGATCCTAAATCGCCTGGAAGTGCATACTGCCCGCAATTTTGAGTTGCATCAGAATTCTTCTTCTATCCCATCCTATGCAGAATTAATTGATTATCTGGAAAAAACGTGTAAATCTTTATCGAATTTGTCTGTAAATCATAGAACCGATTTAAACAAAGTTATTCATTCCAGCAACCTGTCTAAGTCTCGCTCCACACTTTTCATGTTAGTCCAGACGAAGTCTAATGTTAATAAATGTCCGCTGTGCAAACAAAATCACAATCTTTATCGCTATAATGTTTTCGTCAAACTTTCTTCACAAGATCGCTACAACTTTGCAAAAACCAACATCTTGCATTAATTGTCTTAGCAATCCTCACATTTTAAATAAACGCAAGTCTACCTTTTCATGCCGCCAATGCAATCAACGTCATCATTCCTTAATCCATTCCGATCGCGTTTTTTCTAAACCCGTTTTCGCTGCTAGTAACCAAGCTTGCATAAGCCCGGACACCGCCGCCTCTAAGGCGCTATTCAAGACCGCTACACGCCTTCCGCTCCTCTTGACTTTAAGGAATCGTCGACTTCATTTAGCTGTAGTGATTCGTCAACTTCGAATGTCGTTTTATCGAATTCCTTAGCTAAAACTTCCGTCGTTTTACTTTCCACCATTCAAGTGAAAATTGCTGATTGCTCTGGTTCTTTCCAAAAAATTCACGGTTTACTCGACTCGGGCAGCATGACTTCTTTTATTTTGCAAAATAGTTTGAAACGTTTCGGTTTTCGTACTACTCCACAATCCCTTACCCTTAGTGGTTTAATCTCCGTGTGCTCTGTAGCTGTGCGTGGCGCTGTCGCCGTTTCGCTCAAACCAATAGGTGCTTCTTCACCGATTATTAATTTTTAAGCTATAGTGCTTCCTAAAGTTTATGAAAATTTACCTACTTCTAATATTTCTTTAGAACATTTAAGTCACCTGGCTAACCTAAAGCTAGCTGATCTGCTCATTGCTCAATCTGGGCCTATTGATTTCTTACTTGGCGCAGAGTGTTATTAGACGGTCGCATCCAAGGTGCTAGCGATCAACCTTTTGCTATAAATACTATTTTTGAATGTTTTAATGGGAAGCATATCTTTCTCGCCCGCTTCTGAAGTAACTTCCTCATTAAAAGATATTGTTGCTAAATTCTGGGAAGTCGAAGCTGTCCCCACCGCTCAACCTTTCACGCCTGAAGAAACTCTTGTTGAAAAACATTTTGTTGATACGTTTCGCCGCAATGAACAAGGTCGATGTGTCATCTCACTGCCATTTAAGGATCAAATACCATTTTTTCTAGGTAGTCGTGATCTTGTCTTACAACGATTTGTTTCTTTAGAAAATCGTCTACTTAAGCAACCTCGTGTTTACGAACAATACGTTTCTTTTATGCGTGAATACCTAGATTCTCAACATATGCAATATGTTGTTGATGGGTCACATTCGGACTTTTCTTATTACATCCGACATCAATGCGTTGTAAAACCCGTCTCAAAGGACAGCGCGAAACAGATGTGCTCGGGATCACGCCATGCGCGTGTTTTCCCGTAACAACAGGAGCGGCGGTTCAAACGGATCTTTCCAGCCTAACGGATGAAGCTATAACAATTACCCTAAACGATTAAACCCCTTACCAAAAAAAAATACTTTTTTTTAAAATAAAGTACTCACCACACAGTGTGTGCACAAAATTTTGAAGATATCACAAAAGGTAACGAAAAATAAAATTAACGACGTGTAGTTATTGTCGTATGCATACAGAAAAAATCGAGTAAAAATGAACTCGTTTAAATAACAAGAATTCAATGCAACCCTCCCGTTATCATACCATACCAACAGGTGATTAGAAAACTCGAAACGCGGTTTATCAGATAGTTCAATACATTATTTCAACGAGTCTTTAGATTAAAGTAATTTAGAAAGTAATTATACGCCATCGTAATGTGTAGCAAGTTCACGGATACCTAAAACAACGTATTGACTATTTAATTTATAGAATAAGCTTTTTAAAATTGTTAAATTGTTCATACATGAACAAAAAATGCACTACTTTAATTTTTAGCGCTAAATTTTTCGCATCACTTTTCATGTTTACACATATTGATCAGTATAAGCTTCATAAATTTCAATAGGACGAAAAACTTTAATGCGAGCTTCGCATCTCGTATCGGCCAGCTTTTGCGGTAATGTAAATGTGCTTTTTAACAAATCCCAACATTTGGCAAATTCACTAAAGAAACTATAAACTTGCTATATTACGCCAAAGACATTAGCGGCTTTTGTATTTGCTTTAGCTGCATTAGGAAAAACTAAATTTAGCGCGTGAACTGTGCATAGTTCAACGTGTATGACATGTCATTGTTCTGTAATGGTTTCTACAAAGACAAATAGAGGGTGCTGAATATCTTACTATTAAGTTCTTTATATATTTGTTTTGTCTATGGCTGAGACGAAAAATCCGCCGCAGTACGGGTATAATGTATTTCATGAACTATAAAAATGGGGTATTACCAGTCGTAAAATCATTTACTTCTACCAGTCACAGGCGTGCGCCGTTCATAAAAATTTCATAATAAGTGTACTCGGCCAAATTTTTTGAAGCTCTCCATTTAGGTTGGCGCCCCGATGCCGGGTATCTCTTACTTACCGCTTAAAGCCGGCCCTGCTGCTGATGATACTTCGTTTACTCATTTGAAATCCCCTGAGATACCAGCTTTTCCCGATCAAGTGGCACAGTGGTTCACGTTCAAAGCTCTTTTTGTGAATCTTTTGGAATCCAATTCAACCTTGTCTAAGGCTTCTAAAATTATCTATCTTCACTCCCTGCTTAGGAGTGAACCTTTGGCTAGTATTTCTGATCTGAAATTACTTCCGGAGCTAAACGATAAGGCTTAGAAAAAATTGATAGATCGTTACGACGATTCACGTCTGACAATTAATTTCCTTTTAAATACAATTTTACAATACAAATATAGTAGCTCACTATCTGATTTTGTTAACGCTCATTTCAACGCGGTAAGTGCTATGAAACAAGCTCCAAATATAAAAGATCTTGCTGATTGTCTTTTGCCGTCTTTTTGCTTCCGAAACCTGGACTTAAAACTCAAAATGCATTCGATATGAAAGTAGGTTCAGTTCTTCCTACTTCAGAACATCTTTTTGAATTTTGAGTTTACAAAGGCAAACTTCTGAGCTACAGGAAGACTTGAGACCTGAAAAGGGTTTCAAATCTACTACATCACTCCTGTCATTTTTCGTATCAAATATTTTTTGCAATATTTGTAGGTACAGAAACTCCAATGGAATGACACTCCTGATACCGCTTAGTGTGCCGAATGGGAACAATTCTGTGCTCAACTTTCCTATTTATCTCAAATGAAATTTTCTCGCAAATTGCCGCTTCCAAATGCTAGTTATAATCTTTTAGGATTTAGTAATGCCAGTGAAAGGGATTACTCAGCCTGTGTCTTTCTTTATTCAGTAGCAGATAATTCTGTCTCTTGCAATCTCTTACAAGCTAAGAGTAAAGTTGCCCCATTAAAATCGGTTACCATTCCGCGGATGTAGCTTTTATGCGCCCTTTAGTTAGCTCGCCTAATATTTTCTATCGCAGCTAACTATCGTTTATATTCTATTCAGGAAGCCAAATTGTTCACTGATTCTCAAGTGGTTTTACATAGCTAAAGACTCCTTCGTATTTATCTAAATCCTTTGTAGATAACCGTGTACATGATATTCTTAACTATACCCAACTTTCGCAATGGAACCATATTTCTGGCAAAATGAATCCTGCCTACCTAGGCTGTCTTCTGGTCCCATGCCAGTTCATAGGTACTCATTTATGGTGACATGAGAGTACTGCTATCTCCAATCCTATATTGGAACGGTTTTGCGAACCTTTCGTGCTTTTAAACCCGATTCCTTAACTTTAATCTCAACCCAAAATTCTAATTTCTACTACACCGGAAAATTTCTGCGAATTTATGTAGAGATCGTCCTCTTTAATTTTGTTACAACATAAGGTGAGCTACATTAATAGGTTTATATGTAATTGTCGTCCCTCAGGTAAAAAATTAGCTGGCGGTGTTACTCCAGAACAACTTAACTCTGGTGAAGCTAACACAAAGGCTGCATTATGATTTTGAAATTAATCAAATGGAAGAGAGTAAACTTTCTTCTGGTTCTATACGAAAACTTTCGCCTTTCTTGGATTCTGAAGGATTGCTCAGAGTGGGTGTCGTCTTCGTAACGCCAGGATGCCTTATGTTTTTAAGCATCTTCTATTTCTGCCTAAACGTTCACTGCTTTTCGTCCCCATATGTGATCATTATCACATTGTTTCCTAGTATTCTGGTATTTAAACAACTCACGTTTTGGTTCAGCGTGAGTTTTGGATTGTTGGATTAGGATCCTTAATTCGGTAACGAATTCACAAGTGTTTGCCTTGTTTTCAGTTTGACTCCCAACCGCAGCAGCCAGTTATAGTTATAGTTGATTTGTCTGCGCCGTTTCCAAATCTTTACTAATACGGGCGTTGGTTTCGCAGGTCCGTTTCTTATTAAAACTTCCAACCACCAAAATCCCTCATTTCAGAAGGCCTATTTATGTATATTTGTCTGTCTATGCATTAAGGCCGTACATTTAGAAGTAGTTTCTGAATTATCGACTGAAGCTTTTTTGGCTTCGTTTATTCAATTTACTTTCAGGCGCAGTTCACCCGAGTCTGTATATTCGGACTGCGGAAAAAATTTTATAGGTTCTTCTCGCGCTCTTAATGAAGATAGTGACTCTGTTACATTAACTTTTTGAAATATAGTGATTCTGGATTAATTTACAACTACTTTAATTAAAAACGCTAACCTAAACCCTTTTTATGTTATTTTAAAATTATACAAGCTCAACAAGTTTAATAAATACGTGTTAAACCATTCTGTATTAAAATTTCCCTCAGTACGTGAAATATATCCCATAACAGTTTTCGTTAAACCACTTCTAAGAGACTAACAACTTTACTAAATATGTTGAAACAATCAAGCATCCAATAATTATTTGTTGAAAGTAGCAGACAGTTTGCTGGTTGGTAAAACCACTTCCAATAGGTTCTTTGAAAGATTAAAGCTTCTCGCTCATTTAAACACTTTAATTGGGTTGGTTTTCTTGCTCGGTTACTGTGAAATTCTATTTTGTTATTTGCACGTGTTCGGTCGGTCAAGTTTTATGGGTAATAATATCGGTCTCTTAATTAAATCGTTTGTGGTATTTTTGCAGCGTGGATCGATAATAATACAAACATATATTCAATTTTCCTCACTGTATGCTTGGTTGCATACTCGCTTTGATGTTTTAAAATATATTTTGCTTTCCCAAACACACAAAAAAATTCAATGGAATTAATTATTCTATTTTGCTTTTTTATTGCAAGCATTCTAGGAATGTTTCGCCGTTGCCTGAAGTATATATTTTTGCTTGCTTTCGCATAATATTTTACGCCATTATCGGTGGAAAGGGTTCTCCGTTACGTTCCCACGTCGTTCTCAAAGTTGTATAAATACAAGTTTAACTTTTGAAAGGCGCTCTTTCTTATTTGTCTCTTACTTATTCGACTTTTCTGTAATACAACGTCCTCTGAGTGTTATAAAGTTGCGATTTCAAAATGCGTTTTTGTACTTGCGTTCTAGTATAGTTAAGTTGTTGGTTTCAACACCCAGCCTGCATGTATGTCCTCATCCTAAGATGGTACCAGAGATACCGATAGCTTAAGATACAGTTTTTTTGTTTGCTTTATTTGTGTTACTGTTTTTGAAGATAGACGCTTCTTTTTGGTGATTCCGCAATAAATCGCAGACCTGTACGTTACCAAATGCACGCTCGCAACTCGAACGATTATGCAATTATTCTTCAAGTTTACATTATAGCACTTTTCATTGTTTACTTTTCTGTGTACATTAATATTAACGTCAACAACTTGCTAATTAATACTTGTTTACGCTATTTAAAATTTTAATGTACGCTCTTAAATCTGACGAAGTGCACTTCCCAAAGTAGATGTTACTGTATTATTTCTTGCAGATGTTACTGTATTATTTTTTGTATATATTTAGGGCTGGAACATGTTGTAAGTATTCTTGCATGCATATATGTACCTATTAATTTTACGCGTGAACAAGCGTTTTTCAAAAGAGTTTTATCTACACATTATAATAAAACCATTGTATTTAGGAAAGTACTCAATCTTATGTAAAATCGCAAATTCTAAAAGATTTTCTTAAGTAAATGATCCTGACCGAATGCGTGATTAATTTAAGAGAAATTGGATTAATTGCGTTGCTCGCGTTTTATAACTGGCCACAAATTCTGTTTTTTCCTTTGTAGAAGTAGACAGTGACTAGGTCCTTCGGGTTATGCATGAACTCAATAATGAGTGTATGGTTGTTGACATTATTCTCCCCATTATTAATTTTTCTTTGTCCTCCAGCTGTTTCTCAAAAATGTGGAAGAAAGCGCATGTCACTCCAATTTCAAAAGTTTTAAATCCGGACTTGATGTCAGACTTCAGACAGACATTACTGTTGTTTTTCTTTCACAGTGTTGCGAAAAAATAGTCCACAAGCAAATCACCAATTTTCTCGAAATCATGCAGTCAGGTTTTCTAAAAAATCATAGTAAGTACATCAACGGCGCTTTTCAAAGTTATCGATGACGTTCGCTATGTACTAGATAAAAAAGAAATTACAATTTTGACTCTACCTGATTTTACACATGTTTTCAATTTAATTGATCATGACATTCCACTAGATTTAAAAAATATAATTTATATGTAGCTGTTACTAAATGATGTGAATCCTACGTAACAGAACGTGACCGACGCATACAACAGCGGATTTTCTAATTGGGAATTAATCAATAAGGGTGTTGCGTAAGGTAGTGTACTTGTGCCGCTACTTTTCACTGTATTCATTGTTTTCATAAGTAAACTTGTACTTATCATTCATTTGCTGACGACTTTCAAATATACAAGCACTGCAATGTACAACGTCTTGGTTCTACAATTACTTGAGTAAATAAAGATTTAAGCAAAATAGTTGATTGGATTAATAGGCATGGTTTGGCAATCAAACTTTAAAAACCTAATGTGTTATTATTAGCTCATCTCATGACAAAGTTCTCATACAAAAAAATAGCTTGGTGAATATAAAATTTGATACCGTCCGGTAGTTTAGTGAAAAACCTAGGTATATATTACTCAAATTTAGACCAAAGTAGAAAATTAATTAACGACATCAAATAATTTTAATCACCGTGTATAAGGAAGCTTTGGGAAAAAGTACGCGTAATTAAAGGCCTACTGTGAAGAATTAAATCATTCAATTAGAATGTAGGGTTTGTATAAAATTTTATTAGATAATACGCGTTATTAAAACCGTGGAGCATACAAATTTATTCGTTTCATTAAAAATAAGGGATTTAAATTATTCACTAGACGCTTTCTATAAAAAGAGGCAGAATTAAAATGCTCGACGTGTATTTAATTTAATTGTTCCAAGAAACAAATAGAAATTACGTGCGAACTTTATATTGATTAATTCAATTTTAAGTAACGGGTATAAAACAAAGTGTACAAATAATAATTAATATTTAATTAGTATTCGCTAAAAATTAAAGGGTAGAAGTCAATGTCATTCATTATTATTTTAATTGGAGTTAATTGAACCATTAGTAATATATAATAAGCACAAAAGCCTGTGAAAATCCAATTTTGGTTAAAATACCATGAAAATAAAGCTCGGAGAATTATATTTAAAACATTCATTAGAAGCGCACACCTGCAAACTGTTAAATGTCAAATTCTAATAAATTTGAATAGATAAACGTGCAGATTCTACGTATATTGGAAACGGTCGGATGTTTGGTTATTTTACTCACGTAGCGAGTCCACGTGGATTCAAATAGCCCATAATAAAGAATATCGATTTGTACCACTCAGACCAAGGTAGAAAGGGATGGAAAAACGCGTCAAGCAGAGACACTGATAATAAAGGCGTGATTTGCGAAGCTTCACTAGGGCTACGATTGGTTGAAATAAGATGCAGATATGAGAGGTGTAAACGTAACGATTTCTGTATAAAATTAATTAGTTGTTAGCAGACGCGTTGCGTGTTGTGTGAAAAGTTCTTAGATTTTCAACTGGCGCGTGTGCAAATTTTTAGAATCGCTGTGCCGGACTGTCGAAAAGGGAACATAGAATGCGAAATTCTGGAAATTGTCCGTTGAGGGACAAAACCGACGTGCAAGCGGGCTATTATATAAACCCGTGTTTATAGGAGTTTCGCTCTATTAGATTTTCGATTTTTATTCAATACTTTAAACAGTTTTGCTCTTTATTTTTGTAATGTTATACGATACTGCAAGCTGAATACGTGCTACGATACAAGTTAGTATGCATTGGTGCACTTAGAAAAGATAGATAAGTAGCGATAAATAAATACATTTAAGTATGCATCTTTGTATAGCGTGAACGAATTATGAATTGCTTTGCTAATTTTCGGGAGTGAGTAATCAAGTGGTATTTGTAAACGTGATTGGATCCACAAAACAAGATTTAGATATACATAGATGAGTTCCTGAGAAGCCCTGAAACAATTTTAGATGAATGGTGGTGTAGAAAAATTTTAAAAGCGGTCAGAATCTGAGGACGTAAACATAACCCAGTTGGAATGGTGAAATTAGCAAGGACGATGTACATTGAAGCCACGAGTGCAGTAACCTTCAGGTAAATTATGCATTTTGTTCGATCTTAGATGTTTTGGTGTGTTGAATATCTTTATAATTTGTTTGATAAAAATGGACAGTAGTAAATTTGTATAAACAACAAATTTTTAATTTTAAGGTAAAATTTTCTTGTTTAAGTAGAAAGGAGTATTTAGCAGTTTATGTTTTGATTAGGATAAAAATTTGGGTCTGTCTTTGAGCTCAATTAGACTAACCTGTTTAATTAACGTCAAGGGGTGGGAGATGCTCCCTTTTATTCAGACTTAGGTCTGCACATATTGTAATTTAATTAGTATGCATCCTACCAGGACTTTAATTGTAGATGCAAATTAAAAATGATGACAAAATTTGAAATGAAATTTTATGATACTGAAATTTATGCTGAAATTTAATTTTGAAATTTTAATGTATTATGAATATTATTATTTAATATATTTAATATATTAATATATTTAATGTATTATGAATATTGATGTATATCAGAAGAGATTCAACAGGGCGGGAATCACAGCAAATCTTGGTGCCCAATTCGAGAGGCTCGAATATTTTTTTTTACTCTGGTGAGGCGTTTTGTAGGTTTCACAGCATCTCTATATCAATGATACTTTGTCCTGGAATTTACATGTAAACAAAATTAGCCAAAAAATTTTTTTAGCCTCTATAAGCTAGCATAACTAATAAAAATTCTTCCATTCCAAACCTGCTTACGTTCAGTTACTGCACTTCTGATTCCAAAGATTGCGTTCGCTGATATAGTATTTACAGATATAACCGGGTATTTGCCTAACAAATTCCAGCGATTACAGAATGTTTGTAATAAATTTATTTATAACTCATAAAAATTTGAGCACATTAATGACTACAGGAATGAAGTAGCTTGACTAACCTGGCTGACACGTAATATGTTTTACTTTATAAAATCATAAAATTGTATACTCCTCAGTATCTACGATCGAATTTTCGCCTTTAGACGGCAGTATACAACAAGATCGATTGATAATATTCATTTTACTATTCTAATTCATAGAACAAATTTTCACAAAGATTCGTTTACTGTTAAAGACATTCGATTATAGAATTTGCTTCCGGCAGATATTAAAACATGTATGTTAAACAGTATTTTCAAAAATAAAATTAAACTATATTACGGTTTCCCGCGTTTCTTACTATTGCGCAATTGTTTAATATAACGTATAATTACGCGGCAAATTACGCGCCATTTGTATCAAATACCAAACACGTTAAAAGTGATACAATGGTCAATTTTTATGCACACTATAAGTAAAACGGTTACTTACTTGTATTACTTAACATCTCAGGATCCTCTTTTCCCCTTGTAGCGGAATAATAGAAACAACCAGGTATGAGGAACGATAGAAGGTAAGATACAGGAACCTACATCCTAAAAAGAGAAAAGGCACACACGCAACCCCGGTAAATGTTCTTGGCTTGAAGTCTCGTAGCTTAATGACGTCGTATCACACCGCGCGCACTTGCGCCATTCACTCCGCACAGGCGCGACTCGGTGACGACGGAAATTGACAAGTTCATTTAAAAATATTCGCGGGAATTTATTTACATATTTAAAAAATGTACATTGCCAAATTTGGAATGTAACAACTATCTTCTCAACAAAACCTAACCTATATCTGATATGCTGCCTGTTTTCCGCAATCCCATCCCTCTCCATCCTTCATCATCTTTCTTTGAGCATACAAATAAGTGTGTAATTAATTACAAAAATAATAGATATACAAATTCCAATACTAAGATATATCCTCCGCATATCAATTAATTTGAACCTTCGTCAATTGAACAAATAAAGCTGAACCTCGTTTATCTTTCTACGAGATATTAGTTTTTTTTACTGTAACTTAATTTACATACATCTTTTAATAACCGCCTTAACCATTCCAAACAATGACAACTTTAAAACATACAGTCAGCCTTTTCGGGCGATTTTTTTTGCGGTTTGTAGAAGTATCATAAATAACAACTGGATAAATCATTTAAGGGTCGCACAAGCACAATTTTCCGAGAAAATTACTGTGATACGCAATAAAAACCAGGCAACGAATTGAGTTCGAGTATAGCACTACCGTTTCACATTATAAATTCGTAACACGTTTAACATAGTGTGTACGTGTTTCGAAACTAGCAGTATCAATGGAAATTGCGAACCTTTTTTGTTGTGACGCTTTTTTTACTATAAGCCAAAGTACAATGATGTTATATGATGACATAATTCATTTCGAACTTACAATCAATATAGAATTGGAAATGAATCCCATTTCAACCTAAAAAGAAGTAAGACATCTTTATTTAAATATTATACGGTACCGGTTTCCGTTTCACATCCTTGAAAAATTTCATGGAAAAGTTTTATTGATAATATTTAAAGTATGGTTGATAAATTTGCTGAATATAAAAACACGTTTCAGTACATCCGCAAAAATAACTACGTATGCTTTATATTGGATGATAGAAAGTGCGTATTGCGATTTTAACGATTAACTTCATTATCAATAGTCATAGTGCGGTTACACTAGGGGTTTCACCTCGGAATGAGAGATAATAAACTGAGAGTTTGTATATTCCTTTTTTTGGAATCCTAAATGATGTGTCAAAAGTCTCACATAATCTCGTGTACGCATCTAATGGTATTAAAGGTTAAGGGGTCACAAAAATCAGTTTTCCGCAATTATCTGGCTTCGTAAGCATTAAATCGTATTAGTATGTATTTTAAGTTGTAGATCATGAAATTCTATACAATTTTTGTTTAAAACATTTTTATACGATTAACTGTTTTTGAGATAGAGGGCGCAGCACTTAACTGTATATGGCGTAATGCAAGGTCAACCGCGAATTCCAGTCAGTACGTTATATAACGTTAATTAGTTATTTAAAAACTTTTGTAAGTACTTTGAATAACCTACTCACTTCACAGTATCAAAAATACTTTACCGGTGGCTATTTCAATAACACACCACTAAGAAACATAATTAAATAAATTTCGCTATTAAATTCTGTAACACTTTTACTACGTGACGTATTATCATCAGTCTACTGCGTGGCACCGCTTGAATTAAGTCTGAACATAATTCAACATTCGATTGGCTTTTATAATGGCAAACCTTTCTGACGGCTATCCGTTTTAATTCGAAATACTAATGCATTTTTATTATGAAATCTAATATTTTAAGCTTAATCAATGCGCTCTTCAAACGACACAAAGTTTTTTCGTACTAGATGCAAATTAAAACATTTATACACGTAGCTCTACAGTAAATTTTTGTTAAATTAATCACGCATTCGGTCAGGACCATTTACTTAAGAAAATGTTTTAGAATTTGCGATTCTACATAAGATTAAGTACTTTCCTAAATACAATGATTTTATTATACTGTGTAGATAAAACTCTTTTAAAAAACGCTTGTTTACGCGTAGAACATAATAAATGCTGTTGTTCTTCACTAAAACATGATTCTTTCGTCATTAAATTACCTAATAACGATGAAAACTCTTTTTAATTACGATTTTCAGTCATTGATACATTTTATACCGTGCACTTCACAAATGTTTTCTATATATATAAATATCTACATAATTGGGTTTTTTCTTAAATTTTGTCAAATTTACAAAGTTGGATGACCTCTACAAGTTCTACAAGATTATCGTTTTTTTTTGTAAAAAAAGTAGATGCTATTGACTAAATTTAGAAGAGAATTTCCCAATCTTCCCCGTATTCTTACAGTAAGCCCGATACCAAGAGAAAACAGGCTTCCCGTTTTTTAATAGCGAAAACTCCACCTTAAAATGTCGTTTGTGCAGAGTTCAAATTAATACTAATTTGACGTTTCCCAAATCAGAGGCTACAATTATCCTCGATGAGAAAAAAAATTTAAGAAATGTTAACAAGTACACTGTAGAACGAAGCAATATACGCTAAGAAAAACAGCGAGCGATTAAAGCTGATAAAGGACCTTCTTCCTGCTTTGTTACTACAAACGACACTACCCTTTCTTCCGGTCATTTTTTTGCTGGAATAGGTATTATAGTCTCATAAACGCGGTACGTGCGCCACAAATGACAGTTAGTAGTGATATTACATAATGTGAAAATTAACGCGCAAATTGTCGATGACGTCACACCATATGCAAATTTTAAAGGAAATGAATTTTAAAGAAAACCCCCAAAGGGGGCACTCAGGTGAACAGGTAGAGCTTCCTTCAGGATTACTTCATTATGGCGGCGGTGGCTTTGACTAATCTTTCTCGGGTCGTGAGAACTCTTAAGCCAGATTGCATCCAAATTCGACTGGTCCTCCTCCTATGTAGCGGGAACGACGGGAACTGGTTATAAGGAACGATAAGGGCAAAAGAGACCTACATAACCAAAAAAATACTATAAGATACCACACAATCACTCTTTTTCGCGTTTCGGAGGCAAGTCCCAACGCGTCTCCCGGAAATTTCCCACTATCCTCTCGTCCACACGCGTCGGCGTGAATCTCGCGCAACGCACTTCTGAAGTGACGGAAATACGCGCAACAAGTCTTTTAAATTTATGGGGCGAAATCCTCACATATTAAAACTTAATTTAAAATGTCTAGTACCGAAATTTTTGGCACGTAACATAGATACCGAATAAATGTGCTACATTGAAGGATCTAGTTTTAACCAATCGTAACCCCTTATCAAAGTTTTATTAACAATAAATTGAGAAGGTTTCATTCATCTAGACAAATAGCACTAATATTTTTATTGTCATGAATATGGAAACCATTTTTAGGTAAAACCAAATCTTGCATTTGTGCGACTCGATGAGACACAAATATTTGCCATTTATGAGGAGGTGCTGCAATCCAACTTAGAACTACTGTTGAGTCTGAAAAGCCATACACCTCGTCGATATTAATGCGTGATGACAAACAAACTTTTAAAAAATTAAATAATTTGGCTAATAAAACTGCAGCCCGCGCACAATTCTAATCTAGCTATCGTTTGAACACTTATAAGCGCTACGTAACTTTTAGAACAAACTAAATTTATCAAAACTAACCCGTTTGGGGTAATAGTTTTAAGATACGTTACCACTTCAAATGAATTAATACAAGCGTCACTGGAGCCAATCAAAATAGTTTTTATTTCAATGTAACTCCAAAATGGCGAGGAATTGGGAAATCCCTCAAAAGTATTAATTCCCTTTGAAGTTGTTGCCATTGACTTGGAATTTCGCCTTCGGGAATTTTATCCCAATTAACTTAAGGCTCCATAATCGTTTAATAAACAATTTAATTTGCAATGCCATAGGGGATGGAAAACTTAACTGATCAAATAATCGTGCAATAATATATTCCTTTTAGTAGAATAAAACCGTATAGCAAAAATATAAGAGATGTACAAGGAAACGTCATCATAGAAAACGTAGAGAAAGTGGGTAGACGGCAAGAATATATAGGGAATTTATATGCAGGAGAGGAACTAACTGCATTAGAACAGGAATCAGACATTGAAAATGATGACTTGGGATATCCTATACTTAGAGATGAGTTTGAATTAGCATTAAAGGGTCTGAAAAATGGTAAGGCACCGGGTACAGATAAGGTGCAAGCAGAAACTCTAAAAGCCGCTGGACAATCAGTAACAGAACGTCTCTCCCAACTTGTAAGCTATATGTATGAGACAGGCGAGATACCCAAAGATTTCAAACGTAGCATCATAGTACCTATAGCAAAAAAGAAAGGCGCGGATAGATGTGAAAATTTTCGAACAATAAGTTTGACAGCACACGTGTCAAAAATATTAACTAGAATTGTGCAAAGACGAATGGAAAAACGGGCGAAAGAAATACTAAAACAAGACCAATTTGAATTTAGGCGAAACAGGGAAACACGGGAGGCTATTTTATATAATATATAATATAATATAATATATAATAATAGAGAAAACAATGGAGAATGGGGAAAGCGTGTATATAGGGTTTGTAGATCTGGAAAAAGCATTCGACAATGTAGAATGAAAAAAAATGTTCAAAATACTCAAAAAGATTGGAATTAGTTATAGGGATAGACGAATAGTACAAACCTTATACAAAGAGCAAACAGCAGTAATAGAATTAGAGCAGGAACATAGAGAAGTAAACATTAGAAAAGGGGTGAGACAGGGATGTACCCTATCCTCATTGATTTTTAACTTGTACATAGAAGAGGCAATGAATACTGTCAAATGCAGGAAGACATTTGGAATTACTATGCAGGGACAAAAAATTGATATGCTTAGATTTGCAGATGATATAGCGGTATTAGCATCTAGCAAGGAAGAGTTAGAAGCTGCCCTTAATGAAATGGAAACGGTTCTAACAGAGAGATACGGTATGAAAATTAACAAAACTAAAACTAAAGTTCTAGTATGCAAAGGTGGGGAAAATAAATCAAAAACAAGAATACAAGTATGTAACACGAACTTACAAGAAGTTAAGGATTTCTGCTACCTAGGAAGTCAAATAACGCAAGATGGGAAAAGCACAAAAGATATAAAACAAAGACTAGCACAAGGTCGTGCTACATTTAACAAGAAAAAGCAACTACTGTGCTCAAAGACCACAAACATAGAAACAAAGAAAAGTTTGATCAAAATATATGTGTAGAGTACAGCACCGTATGGCTGTGAAGCCTGGACAGTAGGAGAAACGGACAAGAAAAAGGTAGAAGCCTTTGAAATGTGGTGCTACTGACGTATGATGAAGATATCATGGACAGACAAAGTTAAGAACGAAGAGGTACTAAAAACATAGGGGAAGAAAGAAATATGTGGAAAACGGTAAAAAATAAGAGAGATAGGATGATAGGCCACATACTACGGCATGAGGGAATAATGCGGAATATATTAGAAGCAGAGATAGGAAAAAAGAGAAGAAGAGGCTAGGTTAGACTACTGTACACAGATACTAAAAGATGTAGGCTTTAGGGGTTTTAGGGAGACGTGTAGGCTAGCCCAGAATAGAAATCAATTGAGGTACGCATCCAACCAATCCCAAGATGGATAAACTAATGACGAAAAAATAACTGTGCTTAAACATGATGATTATTATAAGTAACTACAAGAATTGGTTGGGCAATATTCTTGAATAATGTTAAGTGTATGAAAGGATTTACTGGAAAACCATTATTTCGGCAAATGTCTAAGTGTTGGGGGATCTTGGTAGCCACAGGTTGCTTAACCCCCTTCACTGAATCTCGATGAAATAGGGCATAAAATTAGAAAACAATAGAAGGGGAACGAGCTGTATACACATGCTGTGTGAGAATTTCAGGAAACTATGTAGGCTAGCTCAGAATATAAATAAGTGCAAGTACGTGTCCAACCAGTTTTGAGACGGAAAACCTAATGACGAAAAAATAAGCGCAGATAAATCTGACGATTAGTATAAACAGCTAGTTGTTGGTTGCGAAATATCTGCAACTAATGTTGACTGTGCGAAAAGATATATTGGAAAATATATTAAATCGGTAAACGGTTAAGTGTTGGGGGAACTTAGCAGTCACTGGCTGCTTACCTCCCTTCACAACCGTGCATTTATATTTCCAATGCTCCACCAGAAGGTAGTACATTGGCCAGGAGACGAGTTTTTTGTTGCCTGGAAATTTAGAATTTTGCCGAACCCTTGCCGTTCCAGGCAAGGTAGGGATCTTTAACGTGCGTGACAACACACACACGGGACCTCCATTTAACCTCTCATCCGAACGAGCACGTAATTTTTGTGAAAAATGAAATAAAATATTAATAAAAATTAATAAATAATAAAAAAAAAACACATAAACCTGATGAGCACTAGAAACAAATACAGGTGTTGGTGTTGCAATATTTCCAACTAATTTTGTTTGTGCAAAACGATTTACTAGAAAACTATTAATTCGTCAAATGTTTAAGTGTTGAGGATTTTGGTAGCCACAGGCTGCTTAACTCCCTTCACATACCACTGAATATCGATGAAATAGGGTATATATTTACAAAATAATAGAAGGAGAACCGAGCTGTATCTAACAAGAAAAAGCAGCTGCTATGTTCGAAGACAACACACACAGAAACAAGGAAAAAATTGTTGCAAACATATGTGTGGAGTACAGCATTGTACGCCAGTTACGTTTCGGGTCTTGGGAGCAGTGTTTTTAAAAACTACTTCCAATTCTTCGTAACAATATTTATTTACTTAAACAGAAATTAATGTGGAATTCTGACAACTGGGTTTTAATTATTCTAAGCCGAAAATAAAATATTAATTGAACTAATATTAGGGCAAGTAGCCTAGGTAAACAACAATGCTAAAGCTGTAATACTCAAACTGACTGACTGGTCTTGGGACTTCCGGGGTATTTATGTTGTCCTTGCCCCTCACAATCTGTGGGAACTTGCAGAGCTCGTGTCTGCTTATTCTTAATTCTATTCATTGATACATTGTTACAATCTTACTTTCTAGGTAATAGGGCATCTGCACATGACGTCATAAATCTCGAAGTCTTGGCTTGGAGAATAAACAAAAAATTAACTTCAATATATTTCTCTTGTTGACTGCACCGATTTGACTATTTTTCACTCGTTTTGTAGTTTTTGAATGGTGGTAGGTTGCGGGAGTAATACATTAAAAGACAAATTAAATTTTTATAGAATACCATCGGAATTCGAGAATCGAAAACGTTTAAATACTGTTGCTCTAAAACGGCGAAATGCTTGGATGATAGGAGTAAAAAAGGAAAGATCTTAATGATTCCAAAATAAAATATGGAAGAATGTGTGCCAAACATATTAGTTCTGGTGGAACTAAATATTTTAAATAATTTTGGTCTAGGTAAGCCTGCAAAAGTATGCAATACAACCAATTCTGACAGAGCTCCTTTATTAGTTATGTGATACAATTCTACAAAATATTCAAAATCTTTCATTTAGTTTTTGCGAATGCATAGCCTATAGAAAATTTCAATTATTATTGGTCTAGAAATTTTTCTGAATCAACTTTGCCTAGAAGTTTCATGTTTTCACCATACTTATTTACTGCAACCTTCTTAACCCAACCATAAGCTACCCGTTTGTAGGCGTCCAATCCTTTAGCTTTGAAATCTTCGCGCGTGTATGCATTTTTTTAATATACAAAATAATTAACAATGTAAGGATACAATATACGTGTAAAAATCTTCTATTTTGGTATTGCATTTTTCCAAATTCACCACATACGGATCCACGCCGAGTATATCGACTTTCTTCCTATACCGAAATGTAATCTGAACATCTAACTTGTAATAATAATAATCACTAAACATGCTAATTATAAAATATAAATACAATAAAAGTTCTTCAAACACACAGATTGTTACAATTGAGCTAGTGGTCAAGGTTATGTCTACGGTTTGTTTATCCTCCAAGCAGCTAACCACACCCGTTTGAGTCACGTGGCGCAGATACTTTATTGTGGTATCTTAACCGTCTGTGATCTGCCACCTGCAGTATCACTATCGTCTGGAATACATTGTATTGCATCCATTCTCATGAACTGTTAATAACATTTTTATATCTATCTTTGAGATACATTGTTGTACTCCCAATATATATATATATATATATATATATATATATATATATATATATTGGGAGATACATAACTTGCCTAAGAACTAGAGACAGGAAAAGGAACATGTCTTTGAAATGTTATGCTTCAGACGTATGATGATGATCGCATGAAGTACAGCACTACACGCCTATGAAATAGGGACAGTAGAAGAAGCAGACAATAAAAGGGAGGAGTCTTTGGTATGTTATGCTTTAGGTATATAATGATGATCAAAGGCAGAGCAAGTTAATAACAAGGAAGTTATGGAAATAGTATGGGACTAAAGATATCTGTGGAAAACAAAAAATAGGAGAAATAGAAGGGCAGAATATGTTTTAAGGCATTTTTTGGTGAATAGTGCGGGCTATATTACTAGCAGATATAGGAAAAAAGAGAGGTATATCTAGACATAGATGAGACTATTGTACACAGATAGTGAAAGATGCAAACTGTGAGAATTTCAGAGAAATGTGTGGGTTAGCTCAGAATAGGAAACAATGGAGGTACCCGTCTAACCACTTCCAGGACTGAAGACTTAATGATGATGATTATCAAATATGGCGAACGATTATGTACCTTATGTATGTTATCTCAAACCTAAGGATGTGATTAATATCTCTATATATTTGGACGCAATATAGAGCTGACCTCCCATTTAATATCTTAGTGCATCTAATATACCAACGTTGGGTACAACATGAAGCTTAATGAGTAGTCACCGAGCTTTATACTGATTACTAGTTTCAGTATTTAGGTTAGTGCAAAACGGTTTCTCTGACAAAAGCTTTTTCGCGTACACGTTTCTGTTGTATACCATATACCAAGTTTTATGTTAGCTTTTAGTAACGTTAGTCAACTTTTAGTTTATTCATTAAAACGGTATGTTAAAGTAGTTGAACTTGTAGTTTTTGTAAATGCAAGGCTCTTAGTCTATGACTTATAACACAGGATGCTAAAACTAAACCTTTGTAGTTCTTGCACAAAATAAACTTTCCAGACAAAGTAATTCTATACACAAAACCTTTTAAAGGCAATGTAAGTGCTTGTAGTGACTTGAACTACTTTGCTCAGTTAAACTTTTCAAATTAAGTCCTAGGGTTTGAGACCTAAATGAGAAAATTGCTTCTGTAATAATAAATGTTAAGGACGATTTTCATTAGTGATGTACTCGTTGCAAAACGGTTGTTTATATGTTTTTTATAATTGTTCATTGTTTTTCTTCTTTCAGTTAAACTAAACTGACTAAAAATGTTATACTGAGGAGGCTAAATCATGGAACAAATTAATTCGGAAACTATCGAATTTTCGTAAAAATACTGAAACAGGTGATTGTGCCTATACCTCAATAATCATTGGAAAGAATTACATCACCGGTAGTGGCATGATGACGTAATAGTAGATTTCTAAAATACAAGTAGTTGTAGCGTGACCCTTCTTTGTGTAGGATAAAAAATTAATTTTTCTAAAATCCAATCAAATTACGATAGTAGTTCACATAAAATGATTTTTATAAAATCGTTTTAAAAAGTCGTCTTTCGGTCAAACCAAATATTCGAATGCAGACCTCCGGTCTCTTGGCAATAAGAAAATCTACCGAACAATCATGTTGTACATTGCTAATGACCTTTGAACTAATTTTGGATTGATATCCAAACAAAATTACCGACAACTGATACCAAATTTAGATCCGAAACCAAATGCGTAACAAATTCTATTCCAGCAGAACTAAACCAGATAGGTTAGAACTAATATTTGCAGTAAAGTTGTAAATGATGCAGTTGCGCTATAAAAACAATAATACTAGAAACATATTTGCAATAATATTAAAAATTTTCAATTGAAACCTAGTGAAAATCCTAACTTGAGTGGTAATTAGAATGATACTTAGAACCTTAGGACACCCCCATTACCAAAATCATTCAAACATGCAGATTCTGCTTAGGATTTTTAAATCGGCGAAGTCAAACTCACTTAAACTACACTTTTGAAATAAAATAATTTAAATCTTACCTATTTATTAATACTTAATTATTTTAAATCTTCACTGGTTCATTGAAAATGCAACAAGTACCCCCTTTCAGAGTAAGACTACCTTTATTTATGGTGTATAATTAAGATAACAGCTGTGTGAATATACACAACGTGATTGGAAGGAAATACTGAAATACAAGGAAAGCATTTTTAGTAAGGCGCGCGTGGTGGTTAACGTAAAGTGATTTTCAGAGAAACGAGTTTCAATTAGAGAAATCGAAAAATTACTGTATATGTTAGTTAAGATGTTTGTGGAAAAGAGTGGCCGTTGAAGTTTTACAAAGAATTGTTATTCAGAAGTGTTTATATGGTTGAAATTTTCTGGAATTAACAGGCTTTAAAAGGATGAGAAGCAATATATAAACTGCGAAACATAGACTAAAGGTCCTTTTAGTCTTCGACAAGGTCTTAGCTCTTAGTTTTCAAACAGCTTAGCGTACGTTGCTATTAATGTTCTTCAAGCTGACGGCTCCATACAAAAATGCTTTAACGTTTTGCATGAAAGTTTAAGTTTACGTAAGTTTACTTTAAGTTGCAATGGGTATGCAATTGGAACGCGGAATAGATGTCAGTGTTTGGTCGATGTGCTAATTACCAACTATTAATGGTATCAGTAGAAGATTGTGAAGAGTTTGAATGCACTATCGAACTGGTAGACAAGGTGAATTTGTGGTAATATGGTTTCGGCTTGCAGTCAAGATTGGAGTATTCCTGAATGCCGCAGTCTTTGATGGTAGGACAGCAGATCCATGTGCAGTTATAGAATCCAGGTAACTGATATTTTTCCAGTGTATCTGTGTATAAACTGGTGCTTAATGACTTAGTGCATTGAGGTGTATAATTTTTATGTATAAACAAGACAAACAAGGAAAAGTTTCTAATTGACAATATAAGTTGAACTAGGTTTATTGTATTTTATGTAGGAATTTATGAGTGATGCATGGCATCTGTAATATTTAATTTATGTACAAAGTAAAAGGGTTTTTTTGATTATTGATGTGCAGAAATTAGCACGAAAGGTAAGGTTTTACTATGAGCTCGTATTAAACCCGAGTTAAAGTCAGAAACGTGGTAAAGCCCTATTGCTTTTTCTTTTATTTTTTTAACTGGACAAATTTGTTTGAAGTAATTATGGATGTCGAAATGTACTGTTAAGGGAATAATTTGGGGGGATGTATACAGTTTTTGAAAAAGTAAAACTACGGCTTGTTTCTATTATATAAGTAAATTGATATACTATCTGGTATAAAGGTCGACTTTGAAATGTGTATATAAAATGTAAATAATGTGTGAACAAGGAGTCTAATTTTTATTTTAACGTAACCTTATGCCTGGTATGCTAATAAAGGTAAGCGTTGTACCGTTGCAGCGTTTTTGTTTTTGAGTCGTTAGTTTTATTTTCGGTAAGCAGCCGAGCAGCCGTGGCAAAGTTTTGTTTTAAAATCCTGAGCTCGCAGCAATTAATGACGCCCAAATCGTGAAGCTTTTAAAGTTTATTAGCAGTAGTTGCAGCCCAGAGATCGCAGCAATTTAATTGTCGCCCAGAACGTGAGGCTCGAATCAACGGACGTCGTAGCAATTTAATGGCGAATGGCTCGAATTCTGATAATTAAATTTATTTCAGGAAACTGACGACTAGAAGATTAAGGGTTGATTGTGTTGGATTTTTTGTTTGTTGTGTATATGTGAGTTTGGGGTTTTGAACGTATGTTGAGAAAAGAGTGGTTAAAGAGTCAAGGATTTGAGATCGGAAATAGTGATAGTGCTTTGTTTGATAAACCGGAATCAGAAATGGAAACAAAAGCAGGAGGTAGTAGGGATCAGTCGAAGACGGAATCGGGAGACCAAGGAAGCGAAATGATTATGAGAATACTAGAAAGAAGGAGTGGAAAGTCAAACAGGAAGTTTGAGCAGTCGAATGAGAAATCAAACCGGAAGTTAGAGAGAATGAATGAAACTTAAGCGAAAAAATAGAAGTCGACTAAGGAATCTAGTAATTTTAAAAATAGTTTGATGGTAAAATTGAAGAAAGTCGATATGCAGGTAGAACGGAATAAATGGGATATAATAGGGATCAGACAGGAGATAGGACAGCTAAAAACGGAAGTCCGAGTTTTGCGAGGAAGAAGTTAATAGTAAAATAACAGAAGTAAGTGATTCATGCAGGGACCAATTAGGTAAATTTGAAAAGGAAATTAGTAGAATCAAACAAAATGTGACCGCTTTAACGGGGGATGGACCGAGGTTTTATACAAGTAGTTTATCGTGAGATCAGCACATGAAATTTTTCGGGGACAATCGGGTAAACCCGCAAATTTTTATTAACAGTGTTAGTAGTGCATTATTACAGATCCTGTGACCACATTTCCACCAGCATCCACATTTCCACACACATCTGGACCAAATAGTTTTCTTCGACTAGCCATTTTTATTTTTTGAGATTAACCTATCTTGTTTGATATCAATTAATATTGGAATTTTCTCAGCTACCCGAATCTCTAGGAATTTTTTAGATTCCATCATCCTCCAGAGAGCTACCCCAATTTTAAGATTTTTTGCTGGTAGCGATTTTTAACCGTTCTTATAAATTTTTTTAGCCATGCGATACATCAAACTAATCTAGAATTTTACGCCTAATCCAAATATGCAAAGAGATTTAAAATAGGACCACCTCTTACAAAGTTACACATATACCCTCTGTGGGATAAATCTTTCTCCACATTTCCACCCACGAGATAAATCTATATGGTTTGGTATCAATTAATATTAGATTTTTCTCAGCTATCTGAATTTTTAGGAATTTTCTAGAATGCATCATCCACCAAGGAGCTACCCCAATTTTAAGATTTTTTTTATCAATGTCGATTTCTAATCATCTATCCTTTTTAATATCTAGAATCCTTTAACCAAACACTTAGCGGTATTAACACAAAGAAATTAAGCACGCAAAAGTTTAATAATTTATTTTATGCTATTTACAGTTTAATAAACTAATTGAATACAATATTTACAAAGTATAACATTATTTTCTTCGTGTAATCGAATCTAAACAGGTTAAAGTAACCTGTAACAAAAAAATAAAAATTAATGTGTTGTTTAAAAAAGACCTATAACAAAAAGAGATTAATGTGCTGTTTAAAAAAGAGTGGAAACGTATTTTGGTCAATAAGACATATCGTCGTTAATCTAACAATATGAGAATAATGTATAACATTCCAATGTAATGTGTTTTTAATATGTAAATGGGAAGGTCGAGTTTATAGACCATCATCGCCTCGAATTACATGTGAAAGCGGTGTATAATAATTTTTACTAATACAATTTAAATTTTGTAAACCACATTTCTAAATACATATTCACAAAATTTTATGCTTAACCTAGAACTCCTCATGTCGGCTTATACTTATTGCGATGCCGCAAGACCCACAGTTTAAGTACTTTGCTGCGGACGGGTGTATATGCTTAACCGTGGACGATATTACACCACGACATTTGTTCTGGTAAAGTAGACGTGACAGGGCTTGCATTTAAAAACGTTTGCAGGTACCATTTTAGTACAAAGCAAAATCCGCACTATAGGACTTTGGTTAAACTTGTAAGCGAACTAACTTATAACTAAAGAGTTTACTCTTGCGTACCTGCTTTATGTACGCTATAGAATGCAAACCGAAAGTTTCCGAAGACACCCGAATGAAGTTGAGGATTCAGCGAGGAACTAAATGACGTCATCTTTTGCCAATCCTTGCTGCTCGTCCAGTACATTTAGCACCAATGTATGCACCCGGTTCGCTTCGTGCATGCTGCGAATGCAGTTAGTAGAAACATCTGAAACGTTTTCCATGTTATACGGATCGGCAATCACATCGCGTGCCTATTAAAAATCCAAAAGGGTGGTAGCACACGTACACAAATTGGCTGCAAATCGTGCTGTAGAAGATGCAGTGCTACTATAAACAAAAACTTAATAAAACACTTTAAACCTTTACTAAGGGAATGTCAAACTTGTTGTCTACAGAATACTTGCTAATAAAACAATTTAATTTTAAATAACTTCTACATCATATTTTAGGAAATGGTAGGCTTGAATACTTTCCTTGGAAACAATCGAAGATTGCCGAAGACACTCGAAGAGTGCACAAACGCGGTCGCTAAACCAATTAGCATTAATACCGAGTATTCCATACTTTCGTAGGTTGCTCATTTCCTAGAACCAAATCTTCCGCATAATGGTCGATAGCACGCAATTATTTCTAGAACCAGTAAGTTCTCGATATCACCTAAATAGAGAATTAGACGCTCGATGTCTGTCAACTTCCGATTCCCTCGTAAAAGGTAGAAAAAACTCGGATAATCTTCCATCTAACTTATACTTCGCCCCACTCCCGTTCTGATAATTTCCAAACATTTTTCAAACGACAATGGTCTCAGAATTTTTAAACCGCCGAAGGATCTATAAGTCGTGATCAATTACACATTCGAGCTACCCGTAAACTAACATATTTTATAGTAACGGTGCGATGTATAATACATGCATACACCTTCTCTGCGCTACTGCTATTCTTGTAGTTGCTTGAAAAAGTCAGTCGCCTTTTTTATTGCTAGGACCGCTGCAAAGCACCATACTATACTTTCTTTAAAAGTATAGCACATCGCGTACTTTTTTGTCTGATAATTAAATTTTGCTTATGTAGGCTTTTACACTTTCGCTTATTTGAACATCAAATACGATCGATTAACCACTTTCGATTATTCTAACGGGAACCACCATACATTCCACAGCGCGGTTCTTTTTGAATACAACGATGCGATGGGCTTCCACACACTAACACCTAACGTATCTTTCCTACTATTTGTTAAACAAAAACTACCGGCATCGCCATGTCCGTATACGGACGTAAGCAGATGTTTGTAGATGTGTACGTGAATATGTAACCATATATATTAATTAGTCTAAGCTATTTTATTTAGCCCAAGAAAATTACTATTTTTCTAAACCACAATTATTAATCGCCTTTATAGGTTTAACATTTCTACCATTTCCCAATGACTGGTGCTACGTACATGGAAACTTTAATTTCTTATTGGAAAGAATCCTTGTTCTCACACGCACTGCTGCGTAGTTGCATGCCCACCCCTTTTGGGGATATATGCTCGTTATAGGTTGTAAGACCCTCGGTTTTACTTAACTACACTGTGTGATACCCCTTTAATCTTTTTAATCGTGTCTTTCTCGCTTACAATACATTAGGACTTAGCCCTACTACCAACAAATTATAATACTAGACCCCCATTAAATTCGTCTTTAAATTTCTTTACAACTTTTTTGTTGACAAGCGGTATATTGTATTTATTATCTGCGGGATAGTCATTTTTTTAAGATAACTATATTTTGTTTGGTATCAACTAATATTAGATTTTTCTATGGAGATCAAATCTGCAAATAGATTTTAAATAGAACCACCCTTTACAAAGTCACGCCTTTTAAAGACCCAAATCTCTAATTTTTACCCATCTTTATTTAACTCCATCTTTAAAACCCTTTTTTCGCTATCCAAGACATATGCTTTAACCAACCATTTCCCTAGAAATTTAAAACCGCTGTGTTCCGCAAACACCACGTGGAGATAACACGTATACTCTGTCCACCAGGATAGAAGCAGGAAGGATTTGGAAGGTGGTCGAAGAACTTAAAAATTATGGAATTTAAAAACTAATATATACAAAGATTTACAAAATCTATACAAATATAAACCACCATCTTATATCTTTATGCCCCCCATACGTAAATTGTTGTACTATTAGGAATGATGTCACGCTTGTCATCTTCGCTCGATAAACTAATTTTATTAATAATCTGGGTGTACAAATCGTGTTTTTTACTCCGGATACATACACCGGCAAGTACTCGATACCATCCAAATAAAGAATTAGATGCTTGGTGACTCTTAACTTCCGCTTCCCTCGTGTACGCCCCAGACAAATCCCTGGTGGTGATGTCACAGCCTTTTGTAAATAAAGAGCAATGTAATACTATTCTAAAATTTTTATTCTGACATACATATCAAAATTTAAAAATATTTGATACCAAGCATGGAGTCATTTACACTTAATTTTAATACAAAGTTATACACAGAAGACAATCCTTTCTTTATGTTTGTTTGGAGTGGTTTTAATTTTATCTAATTTTATTCGCAGCTTAAAATTTAAATCGACACCCAAGTCCTATATCTCCTTTTCTAGCCAATAGTTTGAAACATAGAGACCGTCGAGGTTTTTGAATTGTAAAATGTACCGAAGTTTGCCTCTATATATAAAGTCTTTGATTCCACCGACAACCAGATCCATTCCTTTGTGTAATTCTTGCAGCTTGTGACAATCTCTTAATCGCGGCTCTCCCACTATATCCTGCATACGTATCTTGTTAGCTTGATCGACTTCTTCTTGTCGGTATTGAAGGAAATCCTTATTCTCCCACTCACTGTTGCATAGTTGCATGTCTACGACTTTTGGAAATATATGGCTGTTATAGGTTGTAAAACCCTCGGTTTTAAATGATCCGAAAGGTTCTTTACTAGGCAAATATACAATGTTTAACGGAACCCCTTTGCGTGTGGTGTACGCAAAGGTTACGAAAACCGCATTCCTTAGGTCGTCTATGTTATCTGCCATTTCGATGAATACGTTTTTAGAATAACCTTTTAAAAAATATACGGATTTAATACCATCCTTTTCCGTAAGGACGCCTACATAACTAAAACAGTCTTTTTTACTAACCGCAAATGCATACAACTTGTAGAAACCAGATGTATCTAAGTCAGTCCATCGGCACATAAAATAATCTTTTAATTCTTCCTCATTTTCTCTAATAAGATGTTCTTAGTCTAACACATCTTTATATTGTTCGCGTATTGTCGCAGTGTTTTCCATGGAGTCCAACTTTCGCTTTTTTTGCATCTATTTCCTCTCATTCCAGTTGTCTCTTTCTTTCACTTACAGCGTATGGCGTGCATAATGGGGCAATTTCCTTTAGCGTAAACGGATAGAGTTTGTTGCCAATATTTACGCGTTGTCGTACAACCTCTGGACGAATGTTAGGCGTATCTATCAACCCCAATTCCGAAATGACTATTTCTTTTGGAATTTTAGAATATGGTGTTGCAGATTGTGTAAAATATGTACTACCTGCTTTAATGTAGCACTTGTGTAAAATTTTTATTTTATCTTGGCTATCTTCCTCTTCTACTATCTCCAAATAATTTACAGGTAAATAGTTAAAACTAAAATCCGAAAGCACATACTTTATCAATTTTTCCCCTTTCTCTGGTTTTTCGGACAACTTAATTTGCAAGCCCGTCAATTTCTTTGTATTGCCATTCCCCCAATACACGTACTGCAGCAGCTTATTATACACTAAACAGCAGCTATTTTGTAGCTTGTCCGATAGCTTACTCCACATTTTGGCAAGTGGTACCGAGTACATTGGCGCCTTTAGGAAGTATAACTTACTATCTTCCAATAAGGTTAAACAGTCTTTTAAGGGTTTATACACCCGTTCCGCACTGACATAGTTTCCAATTGTACAGTTGTATATTGTCGCTTCCAATCGCGTAACACCATGTTCTTTGGCCAAAGTAGACGCAAATGTTTCCCTTAAACGTACATCTGGACAACGTAAAAAATCTAGTATATGATTGCCAAGTTGTTTATTAACACCAGGACTTGTTATCTGACACACAAATTTGTTGTATATCTTAATTCTTGCATTGGTTGTTAGCCATGTTAAACAATCAATTCCCGCAGTTTATCGTTGTCAACTATAATATTACACTTTTCTTCGTATTCTCCCTTATAGCAAAAGTTGTGCTTTGTAGTTAAATAATTACACATCTCCATCTTGCTAAATATGTCAACAAAATCTTGGGTTACATCCATGTCAAAAAGATAAAAATAATTTTTTTCGAGTTTGTCTAATTAATCTGGTAGTTCCTCTAATAAAGTTTCCAACTTAACATCTGCTAGTTCCACTTTGTACGGAACACATAGGATTTTGGAATTTTTTTTTAATGCATTCGAGGTCTTCTTTTCCGATAATTTCTTTTATTCTCTGGCCCATCTTGTTAGTGCTTTCCAGAGAAAACGGAAGCTTAGCTTTAACACCATGCCTAGCGGAAACAAATCGATTGAACTTTCTTCGTAGATAGCTGTTAAATGCACCACAAATTTCTTTTTTTAGGATAAACATCCTTTTGTTTGCAGATGTTTGTTAGGCGTCAGAAAGGTCTCAAATTTTAACCAACATTATATTGTCACAAAATGGTTCTGTAATTGGTGTGTGTAGTCCGCCAGTCAGCATCTGTTCGCCTTCGACATAACAAATATTACCAATATCTGTCACCAGATTACTTTTCCACATATTTTCTGCCAACAGCCATAATCCAAATCGCTCATTTGCCGGTTTCAATTTATTCCCAAGAAGTTGAGAAACGTTAATCACCTTGGAGACGCTCATGTTTACCGTTCTAGCTACTGTCGAATACTAAATTGAATACGAAAGAATTGTCCCCTTATGTATCTTACAGAGTGGGGGCGTATATTGCCGAAGATAGTCGAATATGTTGAACACCGCCATATCGCTTACATTCTCTGGTTTAGGAACTGTTCTGTTATCCGACCTAGATCGACAGGGATGCGCATCGTCATATGTCCGGATATATGTAGGATGTTAGGTTAGGGTGAAATTGTCCCATAGGGTAAAATTGCTTCATAGGGTGAAATTGCCTCATAGGGTGAAATTACCCCATAGGATAAAATTGCCTCCGACCTAGGTTGGATGTGGACTTGTCAGGAGTTAGGTTAGCTAGTGTTGTCCGGAGTTAGGTTAGGTTAGTTGGACTTGTGTGGACTTAGGTAGGATAAAAGGCTAAATTGATAGGTTAGGTCAGCGCGGCGGCGCTGACCTGGTGCATAAATTTAAAAAATTAAGGTTATGTACATGTCTATGAACTAAAAAAAACAAAATTTATTGTGCTGCTCGCTCTTATTCAGCATAAAAATATCTAGATGTTTTCTATTTACATTATTTCTCCAATGTCAATAATAAAGCTTACACATGGATTTGAAATAAATGGCAATATTTAGATTTTTAAAATATCTAGGTATCCATGAATTTTTTCTAAAACAGGAAAGCACACGCAAGATCAATAGACGCATTACTTTTCCCATTTGAGCGTCTCTCCGTCTCTAACAGTTTACAAGATGCCCATAGTAAAAATGAAAAAAAAACTCACCCTCTCAATACTCGCATAGGAATTACTTGACGCGGCTTGTTTTAATCATAAAATAATTAACAAGTTAGTTTTGTAGAGAACAGTGAACTGAAATGCTTTTTTACCATTGTTCTTGAATTACTAACGCTGAATAATATTTTTCTGACGTTGACACTTGCAACGTTGTGAATTATATCAGCGTCTATACCAAGTTTAAAATTATAATTTTTCCATTTGTAATTAATTTTAATTAAAAGAGTTGGTAAAAAAGTTTTGATGCTGTAGCAAGACTTCTTTCATGCTTTGAAAGTAAATTTGTTCAAGTGTAACGCACTTGAAAATTTAAAACTGTCGGTGTTTCAACTTTAAAGTTCATCCTTGCTAATTAATTAGATTTTTTTAATAACCAGTTTATTTTCAATGTCTAGTTTTTATTGTGAGAATATGTATAGTGTAACGCGGGTGCATTTTTGTCCATTCATTTCGCATCTACTACAGTCCTGCTTGCTTTACAAATTCTATAATTTGGCGGTATTCAAAAAGATACGATATTATCAAATTAATAGTCCTTGATGTGCGTGAGTTCATTCTATAAGGGAATTGAGTAAGTGACACTTCGGTTGAAATTTCAATCATACTGTGAGGGTCAGTGTGAAAGAGACAAATAAGCCGTACATACATGTGAAGTCAATCAGTGTACGACGACGAAAGAAGATCACTGACGCAGGCGAATGACAATAAAAATCATATACACCTGCGAAAGACAATGTTATCCGCAAGACGAGCAGGTCAGTAAGAAAAACCAAATAAGTAAGTTGGACAACGTCTTCCAGTCAGAAAATCTATGAGGATTACCGTGGTACCAGAACAATGATTTCGATTCGAATAAGTCTGCAGTCGAGTGAAATAACTCGAACTCGGAAACATGTCGAACGCTTCGAAGTTCTTCGGCCTTTTCTAAAAAATTATAGACATCGATGGTATTCAGGTCGTTAGAAAATTTCCAAGCTCATTTCGTTACTAGTTGACTATAACGAATGGCAGGGGGCAAAGTAGGAAGTGCAGTGGAAACAAGTTCCGGCTCACCGTTTGATTCCGATTCAAAAGTGGGTATCGGAGGTTCATCCGCATCCGCATTAGGTACGTAAGACTAGAAGTAGCTACTGATGTCTCGGATAAAGTCGTATTGTAACGAAATTCTTTAACTTAGCCTCGAATGCACTGCGGAGATTGGCTAAAGTAAGTAATAATTGGGAATGGATTTTACGTTTTGTTTCGGTTGGCAGCGACGTTCTGTGTGTAGCCACAAGGAACTAATCCGTTTGAACTTAAAAATAGACTTGTCACCATCAGGCTCAGCGAGAAATTGTTGCAACTCTTGGATAGATGTCGCAACGCTTTCTGGTTCATAAGCAAAATCGAATTCTACGGACGTAGGAGATAGTTCTTTGTCCCGTTCCAAGTGGTAAGTACTCTGCACGGACTTATGTATCTCATCTACATTGCCCTCCTGATCAATACCTCGCGAATAGAGTTCGTACCTATTTTTGCGGTAATTTCGATAGCTAACAGAGGTAGAAAAAAGTGGAACATGTATACGAAAATAAATGATATTAATAAACAAACAGTTACTTCAAACACATACCGTTGTAAAGTAGCGAAGCGAAACATATTTGTTGCATTGCGATTGTGCAGAACGGGATACGAAAATAGACTCTTCAATATGTCGAAGCGTAGCACATGTAACTTTGTGGCCGTCTACAGCGGAAAGCGATACTACAACACTTCGTGTCTTTTCCAAGGAGGGTTTTTAAGAAGTTCTTGCACATGCGAAGAGCATAGTTTATCGATATCGCTGCATTTAATAGTCAGGCGCGGTGTTTGAAGTAATGACACGGTAATGCAAAATACCGGGCGGAAGTAAGTAATTAACAAGTTCCAAATGTTTAAAATAATTAAAGCGGTTATTATATACGTGTGAACTATTATATACAATTATGAACGAAACAATACCGAAGCTCGGGTTTTCGTAGCAGATTAACGTAAATGCCCCAATGTGACATCATGAACCAGATATTGTGGTTCCGGGTTGAGACCGTGTCATCTTATACAGTAAGGTCGACGTTTCGCTTACTAAGAGGCTTCATCAGGACAAAAAAAGAAAATGAAATATAAATATAAAAAATTAAATAAATATAAAAATAACAATAATAAAGATAAGAATGGTAAAATATTAAGTCGACAAGTTAAAGTGTAAAAAAGTATAAAAGAGTTACTTTTGAACTAGCGGAACTCACCAGCCCATTTAAGCAAAGTTTTGTCACAAGACATCTTTTGGCTTAAATGGTCTGGTGAGTCTGCTAGTTCAAAAATAACTTATGATCATTTAACTATGAATAATGTGCTTGCGCGTCTTTTAATTTTAGTGGACTGTATTGCAAAAGTATAACAAAACGCGGGCTTTAATTTCGAAAATGTGTAAACATGTAAAGACAAACAGAAATGCATAAAGTCACTCACCAATATTGTCTTTGGTGTGTGGTCCTTTTCGATGTTGCTGCAATGCCACCGGGGGAGTCGGTTGAATGCACTGTTACAAAGCACTATGCTTTATTATTTGTATAGATTGCCCCGACATAACCGTTCCGGTACTAGGTCGAATGAAGAGTCGTCGATAAACTTAACAAAACCACTTTCGTACCCGTTTCACTATAAGAGGCGCAATCGCACTGCACAATTTTATTCCACTATATAGTTTGAGTTTTAATTAATACGAAACATAACTTTTTCATAATTTTTTACACTTTAACTTGTCGACTTAATATTTTACCATTCTTATATTTATTATTATTATTTTTATATTTATTTCATTTTTTATATTTATATTTCATTTTCTTTTCTTGTCCTGATGAAGCCTCTTAGAAAAGTGGGTGAAACGTTAACCTTAGTGTATAAGATGACACGACCCCAACCCGGAACCATAATTATTTATGATTCCGCCTGTGAAAGCCTCTGACAATATCGTCATGAACTAGAACAACCAAGAAATTACAAAAACAAGTAAGTAAACAAATTAAAGTTAACGAAAAGTACAAGAAATAATGGACAAAAATAGAGAGGATTAACAAGAATTTGGACGCCATAGTTTTCAACTAAAATTATGAACGAAAACACAATTCCGATAATTCAGCGTGAAACATAAACCTACAGAATATAATGGAAAAGGGACAATAAAACGGAAAACGAAAATTACTATTAGGACAAAAAGATATGTACAAAAAATCGAGGCTATACGTAGAGTATGCCAAGTTTTGATACTTGTAAGACGAGCGGGACAGTAAGAAAAAAACAAAATCAGTAACAGAATACTGGCCTAATTTACGGGATGACAAAGGAAAGAAAAAGAAAAAAACGAATGCCATGCTATCACAGACGGATAATGGGGGCGGGGGGACGAAACAACATGACACACAACCCAATTCGCCCTTTTTAGAACATCTGTACTTGGGGTGATCATTAAACACAAAAAATACATGTAAAATATAACTATAATAAGTGATTTTTATGAATTTAGATAGCAAACAATATTAAACTACTGGTTTAAAGACGAACATTTGAATTCTTCACTCCCCAGGTACTAATAGTAAATATCAATTTTATCTAAATAACAATCAAACTAAAGGGTCTAATGACACTAAGTAGCGTTATACAACGGTTAACACAATTTCAAATGCTAATTACATCAATAAGCCTAAATGATTCTCAAATAAATCTTACCTAATTACTTACTAGATTTACGTTGACGATAACAGTAACGAGTTCGTTCAACGAGAAGCTATTAAAACATAAAGACAAAAATACATATTTACAGTGAAACATCATTAGTACATCAATGCATCAATCACTAAACTGGTACCAATAATTAAACAAAAACTTACAGTACTAAGTAATCAACACTGGGTTATTCATTAAACGCTTGACATTCCTAGAATATATGCAATCTACATACCGTACAGAAGTCAGGTAAGCAGCTGTTAGTCACCTGGATATGAAAATTCTTCACGCAGGCTTTGAAGGGTCTTGTTAGCTTTTCAACCGGTAACGAACAGTTACACCCAAAGTAAACATGAATATTAATATTAAAACCGCGTGTATACTTTAATGGTATCGTTGCACAACTTGTGTATACATTTGACAACAACATAAAAGTATTTCTTTCCAACTGCCCGTTGGGTTTACAGTCAATAAAAAACACTGCAGTAAAAACTACAGTCACAATTTATCACTTAAATTACGCGTTTTGTGTATGACGAACGCAAAATACACTTTTTTAAGAAAACGTTTAGGAACGTATTCGTAGAAAGCTTCATTGCAAAACCAACATTCGAGAACATAGTGACCACAAAACAACATAGCCGAAAGGCATTATCAATTGTATTGAAATTAGCAACATTCAGGGAAATCTTGATCATCCAACACAACTAGAAAAGATACCAAAAGGTGTAATATATTAAATGCTGACTCGTAAGTTAAATACAACGACTAGCAAAGTTGATTGTCTAAATGAGCTAATTACAAACTTAAAATAATGAAGGTGTAGCGAACCCGCATATTTAAATAAGTAAGAATTGAAACGTTATTCAAATCGAGGAGGCAGTGTTCTACTGTGCCTATATGTTCCTATTGCTCTTCTTTCTGATCTCGATAACCCTAATAATATCCGTGCAAACTTGTTGGTTCAACAATACGAAGTGGATACGAAATACTTACTGCCCACCATCTTACATTTAATGTTTTATTTGTCGTCGATCAATGAAGATTGCGAGCGAGTAAAAAATATATTTGATTTAGTGAGTGTCAGTAAGAAATTCGTTGTTAAAATAAGAAATATTTGTTTTATTCTATTTTCAAAACAACAGCCTGGAAAATCTACAATAAATGATATAAGTATTAAAGTAGTTATTTTTATTATTCGTTTTCTTGTTTTATATACTATTATTACGCGTGAAATGTCGCAAAGGAAAGAAAAATAGGAGTGCCAACGCATTCAAAATAAAAGAAAAGACAAGTAGATTTCAAAAAGATTCCTAGAATTACAAAATTGTGCTTTAATCGCAACCTTCTTTAAATGCTGCACAAGGTATTAACTTGAAGGTAAGTAGCCTTTCAACATCTTAAATCATCAACGAAAACTCATTCATAATAGAAACGAAGCGTCAAGTGTAAAAGAAATGTCAGCAGTTGATACCGCAAATATTATACAATCATCAGAAAGTTCTAAAGATGTAGCACAGTGGGTAAAAATTTTACTTCTAAGTTGCGTTCAGTAATTAATAGAACCCATCCAAAGCTAATATCAAAACAAAAAGGATGCTTATTTAAGAGATCCGTTGAGATTTTAATTCTCTAGTCACCATTTGTTTAGAATTCTACTAAATAAAGAAAGAGTCGAATGCTTTTGGCTGTTGTATTCTGAAACGCAAAATACGGCACAATTTACTACATAGGTAACGGTATTCAACTTGAAGTACTGAATTTGCTCATTAGGAGAAGATCGCCAAACAATTTATTGATAATCACACTGATCAGGATTAACAAGAATTTGTATATACGTCTTAAGTAACTGCAGTAATAACACAGGAATAACAATGAAATTGTAACAAAATTGCTGTAATATCTCGTTGAAACTTGCGCCCAACAAACAAATAATTGAAAAACGAACAAAATAGTGTTTTAGTGGAGGCGTTGAAAACTACCCCTAGTTTGGTACTTACATTTTCTGGTTCCACAAAACAATGATGCGAGATATAATGAGAAAGGTCAGAAATAGGCTCAGCTTGAACAGGTTGCGTGTGTTTGGAATTTAAATAATCGCGCATAAGCAAAACGTATTGCTCATAAATCAAAGGTTGCTTCGTTAGACGATTTTCAAAAGAAAAAACGCGCTATAGTGCAAGATCACTACTACCGAGAAAGGAAGGTTTTGGATCTTTGAAGAGCAGAGAGAAGACATACCGTCTTTGCTCATTCCAGCAGAGAGTGTCAACGTTATATTTTTCAACTAAGAATCCCTCGGGTGTGAATGGTTTAGCTTCAAGAACCTCTTCAACTTCCCATAATTTCGCAACAATATCTTCCAGGCGTGAAGCAGATTCGATCATACAAAACAAGCTAGTGGCTTCAAAAGCGGTCGAGACCGGTATGTTTCTTATTAAAACATATCCAAAAATAGTGTTAAAAGCAGTAGGTTGATCACTTGAACCTTGGATACGTCCTTTTAAAAAGGCTTCAGGGAAAACATCCGCGCCAAGTAATAAATCAGTAGATCCAGATTGAGCAAAGAGCGGATCACCAATTTGAGATTAGCTAGATAAGTGAAACTTTCAGAATAAATATTAGTAGTACTTTGGTAAATTTTCAAAAATTTTGAAAAATACGACAGCTTCGAAATTAATAATAGGTGAGGAAGCATTTATGGATTTTAGCGCCATGCATAGCCACGGAGCGCATGGAGCCTAAACCACTGTTTTGGGAAATAAAGTAAGTCATGCTACCCGTGTCGAGTAAACAACGAGTTGTCCGGAAAGAACCAGAGTAATAAGCGATTTCCACTTGAACAGTGATGATTAACACAACTTGAGGTTTGGCGAGAGAATTAAATAAGGCAACATTCGACCTTGATGGGACACTACTGCTAGACTAAGTAAACGTTTTCTCAGAAGGACGAGGAACGTATGACTTATAGCAGTCCTGAAGAACGGAACTCGTAGCAAGTTAAACTCTAGAGACAGCGAGAGCTGGGCTCAACAATCCTGTTACTAGTAGCAGTAGCGAGTTTTGGGTAAAATGCGATGAAAGTGCAATAAAGAGTGATGACGTTTATTACCGTGAAGACAGAAAATAGTATATTTACACTTACTCAAAACGTGTGAATTACTTAAAACAGTTGATACAAAGTTTTTGGTTTTTTACAAAGGTTAAGCCAACTTGTGGAGAAAGTTCAACGAAATCATTAGGACTGGTATATACTACCATAAAAACAGCGGAGCGAGACCTGAACGAGTTGTTAGTATGAACATATTTGTTTAAATCAGCTTTATGATTGATCGACAAATTTGACAACAATTTAAAAGTCTTTTTTAAGTAAGCAATTACCTCTGTGTAGGTTGGAATAGAGGAGGTGTTTTGATGCAATTCAAAATTGCGAGCGGTATGTACATCAAAACGTTCTAGAATCATGTGTACCATTTCTCTACGGACAGATCAAATTTCTTAAGCACTTGCAAGTTATCGGCAAGGTGTGGATTAAATTTGTAAGTCTAACGGGTGGTCAGAATTCAACTTAATAAACTTAGCAATGTTTCCCAAAGAGTGGATGTAATACGGCGAATATCATGATATTTTTCGCGGAGCTTATTTTACGCAAGAGCGTAAGATCAAAATTCTTGATATTGAGCAATGCGGGACCCTTCAGCATTGATTGAAAGTATGAAAATTTATCGCGGCTGACAGTTTGTCATTTAAATGCACTAAACTACCTAAAGGGCCAATAAAACTTTCAAATAAGCAAGCATTCCCTTCGAAAGTAGAGAGGAAACGCGGCAGTAAAGACACATTTGACTTAAAAGTATTTGTAGGGACGTGTACACTAGCTGAGGACAAAGCAGGTTTACTTGGACAAAGTTAGCTAGATTTTATTACAAAAAGTTAGTTTTGAACCGTTTACGAATCACGCCTTTTTTTAAATTGGTCATTGGCTCCAATGGCTGATGCGATTGCATCAATTACAGTATTATGTTGAAGAAAAAAGTGTTTTCTTAACGCGCCAATTGTTGTATATTGATTTGGCGGGAAACAGATTTAACAGGCTTGGATCATGTTTACATTTGTAACTTAATAGGATATTTGAGTAAACTTAAGCTAAAATAAAATTTTAATTTTATAAAAATTATTTGTCAAGGGGATAATTTCCAGCAATTTTGAGGTCAAGGTTTGAAGCATTTTCCCCACTTAACTAAATTCTCTGTCAGCGTCGTTAGCCAATTACACAGACAACCGACGTATTAATGAATAGGTAAATTACCCCGAGAATTTTCAGGATAATTTTTGTAACTGGCATAGGAGATGTTGGGATTCTGTACTTGTTACCAAAGATTAGGTGGAGATTATTTTAATAAATAAATAATCATTAGGTAGAATTTTCCGTCTGCGCTTAAACTGTAAATTGTTTTTACAAGAGCTATTTATATCAGTTGAATGTTAGATATTTTTTAGATAATGTGTTTAAAAGAAAGATGGAACGCATAGATGACAATAAATGTTGCTTGGAATTTCTGTGTTTCGTTTCTTTTGATAAAATTCAAAACATATTTTCCGACGAACTAGCAATGCAAGGAAAAGTACACGGTAAGATACTAATTTCATATTTTCTATTGCACCCTCATTCATGATAAATGATAGATGATAAACGATAAACGTTAAACGATAAACGATAAACGTTAAACGTTAAACGTTAAACGTTAAAAGATAAACGATAAACGATAAACGATAAACGATAAACGATAAACGATAAACGATAAACGATAAACGATAAACGATAAACGATAAACGATAAACGATAAACGATAAACGATAAACGATAAACGATAAACGATAAACGATAAACGATAAACGATAAACGATAAACGATAAACGATAAACGATAAACGATAAACGATAAACGATAAACGATAAACGATAAACGATAAACGATAAACGATAAACGATAAACGATAAACGATAAACGATAAACGATAAACGATAAACGATAAACGATAAACGATAAACGATAAACGATAAACGATAAACGATAAACGATAAACGATAAACGATAAACGATAAACGATAAACGATAAACGATAAACGATAAACGATAAACGATAAACGATAAACGATAAACGATAAACGATAAACGATAAACGATAAACGATAAACGATAAAGATAAACGATAAACGATAAACGATAAACGATAAACGATAAACGATAAACGATAAACGATAAACGATAAACGATAAACGATAAACGATAAACGATAACGATAAACGATAAACGATAAACGATAAACGATAAACGATAACGATAAACGATAACGAAACGATAAACGATAAACGATAAACGATAAACGATAAACGATAACGATAAAGATAACGATAACGATACGATAACGATAACGATAACGATAACGATAATAACGATAACGATAAGATAACGATACGATACGATAACGATACGATAACGAACGATACGATAACGATAACGATACGATACGATACGATAACGATACGATAACGATACGAAACAACGATAACGAAAGTAACGATAACGATACGATACGATACGAACGATACGAAACGATACGATAAGAACGATACGATACGATGAACGATAACGATACGATGACGTAATAAACGATAAACGATAAACGATAAACGATAAACGATAAACGATAAACGATAAACGATAAACGATAAACGTAACGATAAACGATAACATAACATAACATAACGATAAACGATAAACGATAAAGATAAAGATAAAGATAAACGATAAACATAAACGATAAAACGATAAACGATAACGATAACGATAAAAAAAAAAAAAAAAAAAAAAAAAAAAAAAAAAAAAAAAAAAAAAAAAAAAAAAAAAAAAAAAAAAAAAAAAAAAAAAAAAAAAAAAAAAAAAAAAAAAAAAAAAAAAAAAAAAAAAAAAAAAAAAAAAAAAAAAAAAAAAAAAAAAAAAAAAAAAAAAAAAACAACAACAACACAATAAAAAAAAAAAAAAAAAAAAAAAAAAAAAAAAAAAAAAAAAAAAAAAATATATACATATTTTCTATTGCACCTACATATCATAGATAAATGATAGATAGATAAACGATAAACGTAAACGATAAAACGATAAACGTTAAACGTTAAACGATAAACGTTAAAACGATAAACGATAAACGATAAACGATAAACGATAAACGATAAACGATAAACGATAAACGATAAACGATAAACGATAAACGATAAACGATAAACGATAAACGATAAACGATAAACGATAAACGATAAACGATAAACGATAAACGATAAACGATAAACGATAAACGATAAACGATAAACGATAAACGATTTTTTTTTTTTTAAAAAAAAAAAAAAAAAAAAAAAAAAAAAAAAAAAAAAAAAAAAAAAAAACGATAAACGATAAACGATAAACGATAAACGATAAACGATAAACGATAAACGATAAACGATAAACGATAAACGATAAACGATAAACGATAAACGATAAACGATAAACGATAAACGATAAACGATAAACGATAAACGATAAACGATAAACGATAAACGATAAACGATAAACGATAAACGATAAACGATAAACGATAAACGATAAACGATAAACGATAAACGATAAACGATAAACGATAAACGATAAACGATAAACGATAAACGATAAACGATAAACGATAAACGATAAACGATAAACGATAAACGATAAACGATAAACGATAAACGATAAACGATAAACGATAAACGATAAACGATAAACGATAAACGATAAACGATAAACGATAAACGATAAACGATAAACGATAAACGATAAACGATAAACGATAAACGATAAACGATAAACGATAAACGATAAACGATAAACGATAAACGATAAACGATAAACGATAAACGATAAACGATAAACGATAAACGATAAACGATAAACGATAAACGATAAACGATAAACGATAAACGATAAACGATAAACGATAAACGATAAACGATAAACGATAAACGATAAACGATAAACGATAAACGATAAACGATAAACGATAAACGATAAACGATAAACGATAAACGATAAACGATAAACGATAAACGATAAACGATAACTGATAACTGATAACCGATAACCGATAACCGATAACCGATAACCGATGAACGATGAACGATGAACGATGAACGATGAACGATGAAGGATGAACGATGAACGATGAACGATGAACGATGAAAGATGAACGATGAACGATGAACGATGAACGATGAACGATGAACGATGAACGATGAACGATGAACGATGAACGATGAACGATGAACGATGAACGATGAACGATGAACGATGAACGATGAACGATGAACGATGAACGATGAACGATGAACGATGAACGATGAACGATGAACGATGAACGATGAACGATGAACGATGAACGATGAACGATGAACGATGAACGATGAACGATGAACGATGAACGATGAACGATGAACGATGAACGATGAACGATGAACGATGAACGATAAACGATAAACGATAAACGATAAACGATAAACGATAAACGATAAACGATAAACGATAAACGATAAACGATAAACGATAAACGATAAACGATAAACGATAAACGATAAACGATAAACGATAAACGATAAACGATAAACGATAAACGATAAACGATAAACGATAAACGATAAACGATAAACGATAAACGATAAACGATAAACGATAAACGATAAACGATAAACGATAAACGATAAACGATAAACGATAAACGATAAACGATAAACGATAAACGATAAACGATAAACGATAAACGATAAACGATAAACGATAAACGATAAACGATAAACGATAAACGATAAACGATAAACGATAAACGATAAACGATAAACGATAAACGATAAACGATAAACGATAAACGATAAACGATAAACGATAAACGATAAACGATAAACGATAAACGATAAACGATAAACGATAAACGATAAACGATAAACGATAAACGATAAACGATAAACGATAAACGATAAACGATAAACGATAAACGATAAACGATAAACGATAAACGATAAACGATAAACGATAAACGATAAACGATAAACGATAAACGATAAACGATAAACGATAAACGATAAACGATAAACGATAAACGATAAACGATAAACGATAAACGATAAACGATAAACGATAAACGATAAACGATAAACGATAAACGATAAACGATAAACGATAAACGATAAACGATAAACGATAAACGATAAACGATAAACGATAAACGATAAACGATAAACGATAAACGATAAACGATAAACGATAAACGATAAACGATAAACGATAAACGATAAACGATAAACGATAAACGATAAACGATAAACGATAAACGATAAACGATAAACGATAAACGATAAACGATAAACGATAAACGATAAACGATAAACGATAAACGATAAACGATAAACGATAAACGATAAACGATAAACGATAAACGATAAACGATAAACGATAAACGATAAACGATAAACGATAAACGATAAACGATAAACGATAAACGATAAACGATAAACGATAAACGATAAACGATAAACGATAAACGATAAACGATAAACGATAAACGATAAACGATAAACGATAAACGATAAACGATAAACGATAAACGATAAACGATAAACGATAAACGATAAACGATAAACGATAAACGATAAACGATAAACGATAAACGATAAACGATAAACGATAAACGATAAACGATAAACGATAAACGATAAACGATAAACGATAAACGATAAACGATAAACGATAAACGATAAACGATAAACGATAAACGATAAACGATAAACGATAAACGATAAACGATAAACGACAAACGACAAACGATAAACGATATACGATAAACGATAAACGATAAACGATAAACGATAAACGATAAACGATAAACGATAAACGATAAACGATAAACGATAAACGATAAACGATAAACGATAAACGATAAACGATAAACGATAAACGATAAACGATAAACGATAAACGATAAACGATAAACGATAAACGAAAAACGATAGACGATAAACGATAAACGATACACGATACACGATAAACGATAAACGATAAACGATAAACGATGAGCGATGAACGATAAACGATAAACGATAAACGATAAACGATAAACGATAAACGATAAACGATAAACGATAAACGATAAACGATAAACGCAAAGATATATTTTGGTATTTGACAGTATTTAATGGTATTTTTAAAACAATCTGAACGATTTTGTATAATGGTTTGATGATTACATTCAAGACCAAGGCAGCGACCAGCATATTTGTAACGTTAAAGTTAATCTTGCTTAAATTGAGTGAAGGATTCATATTCATAGAGTAGTTAGTTTAGATTCTCTACATGCAAGCTTTGAGCCAGAATAGAAGTTCAAGTCGATAATTTGATTTGAAGGGTGACAAGCCTTCGGTGCAGGTTTTCACCAATTTATAAGAAAATATTTAAACCTAACCCATCAGGTATATTTAAATACAATTTTAAGGGGAGGTTGCTAGAATATTCGACTTCTTTGATAATTTTTGTTTATAATAAGATTTAATCAGGAAGTAATTTGTAAATAGAAATTAAGAGATTAAGATTTGCGAATGCTGATTCTAGTTATGAAGGAGAAATTTTGTACTCGTAAAACAAAGCTGTTGTAGAAACTTTAGTCTCTATTTTTAGTATATAAGATTTGTGGTGAGAGGAAGTGGTTTTTCATAGATGTTATATTTAAGATATTGTTTGTAAGAAAAATTTGTTTTGTATATAGTAATTAGCATCGAAAAATTGTTTGTAAAAAATATTTCCTATTATTATTATAAATCTGATGTATGATTCTAGTGGTTTTATTTGAAGAGAGCTAGTAAAAATAATTAGATAGCGGGCAAATTTGAAGCATTTATCAGAATTAATCTTTTATTCAGGCTCATTTAGAATTAATCCATAGCTATTTCTATAAGACCGAAGGTAGTTCACTGCACTTCTATTAAATACCAACGTTGCGCTTAATCAAATCACAGCATTGCTTTTGGCGCCCAACGTTGAACCTCATCGATTATAGCAGACAAAAGTTAAAGCTTACTCACTTGTAGCGCGCTGGTTAACAAACGGGGTTCCACCAAAGACAACTCTTGAAATAAACTGTAGTACCTTAGATCAACAACGTTTAATAGAAATTTCCACTGACGCAGGACGCTTTCGTTTAGTTGCGGTAGTTATTTATTTCCCGCGTTTCCAAATGCGTTTCGAAAGTTTTCACTAGTAAACCCGCAATAAAGGAAAACACGGAACTGTCGATTACTTCACATTTGTCATCGCTTAAATTGGTTGATGATCGGATTCTAACCGCCCGAAGAATACGACTGATGGTTGTGTTCGGTGCTCCCTACTATCTTTATTCAATGGTATATAAGTTAAAATGTCTCGAGGGATTTTTGTGCTGTACTTATTTACATCGAGTTCGTTCGAAATTGTACTTGTAGTTGTCAAGGGCTATAGTGCATAAGAAAATCATGTACCGGAATGTTCACACGGTCACTATTTAATATTAACATCTTTTTCGGGGATTTTGTTTCTATATATTTAAATTTTGTGATATATTATAGATCCCGTATGTTTAAATAGTTTACAATGTTTTGAGTAACGTGCAATGCCTAGGAATATTTCAGTTCCACATCTGTAGGCTGGTGCCTCATGAGATTTAACAAATTTATCGTAATGCCCCTATTTCTAGTTCCTGTTTGAGAAAAAATGTATTACTTACTTTGCTTTAATAATTTGATGCAATAGTGCCATTATAAACTGTAAATTATCTGAGCTATTATAATATTGTTTCTGTAGCTTTTACTACGCTTCCTAAACTAGCTGGTTGAAAAAATTTCTTTATGTACCCATGTATGCATAATTATTGCACTAATACCACAGTTGTTCTGAATTTACATATACTTACTTATTTTTATTGTGGAATTTTAGAATTGCCAATTATCGGTGAGGACGCTTTTACTGAGTAATTAATTCTAGGTGAAATCTGTTACGTTTTGCCGCGTTTCATAATATTGCGCAACGTTTAATATGACATGATTACGCGACAAATTACGCGACATTTGTATCAAATACCAAACACGTTAAAAGTGATACAATTCTCAATTTACAATATAAATAAAGCAATGTACTCACTTAAATCGCACCTTACAATTATATTTCAGGGCCATCTTCTTGTGGGTCCATCACGCCGTCGTTGAGCCAGATTTATTTGTCTCGCCTCTTTCGTTCGTTCGTAGGTAGGGCTGGAAAGATACAGGTAGAGGTACGATAAGGCATGATATGATACGGGAACCTACATCCGAAGAAAAGAAAAAAGACACACCATGACACAGGTAGCTGTTTTCGGCTTCAGGCCCCGTAGTATAATGGCGTCGTATTACACACCGCGCACTTGCGCCATTCACTCCGCGTCTGCGCATTCTTTTGCGCAAACGCAACTGTTCGAAATGACGGAAATTAACAAGTTTATTTTAAAATATTCACGGGAATTTACTCACATATTTGGCAATGTACATTACGAAATTTGGAATGTAACAATTCCCTACTTCTGACTGATTTACATACAATTTACTTGATTATTAGTTGACTGACTGACACTGTGTTTCCTCAAATATATAAATCTCCGAAAGGAGATTTAAAAGATCGCTGCCTGAGGAAGTTCTGATGATTATGTGTACCGCTTTTGCCTTTATAGGAAATTCATATACTGAACTTATCTATCCCACATACACATTATCTTAAAAATGTAAGATACATGGAAGTTTAGGTTTTCTTTTCTAATAAAAGTGTGATAAATTACAATGGGAAAAATAAAATGAACTTACTGAACTAAATTTGTTTTGCTAATCTGTATTGTATTTAAGAGAAGACAAGAGCATTTTACTACAGCCAACATTTTTAATTGTAAATCACAAAGAAAAAGACGGTTTTCTAGGTAAGAAACCCTAAAAGATCTGATAGACTGAAAACAAAATTTTATGTACACCTAAACCTTTAAAACATTTGACAGGCTTCTAATGTAACGCATCTTCTGCATTTAATAACAATTTTACTCAAAAGGCTCAAATTTTATTTTAATATTAATTGTAGCGGGTTTTAAGGGGTTTCCTTTTTATGTCCTTTATTTGAATTTTCTTCTTTTCTACTGAATGGATTTGCATGTTCCACCTGGTAATTCAGGAAACACTCAAAGAAAGGAAAACTGCACTGAAGTTTCTGGGATAATGAGGTCATGCTATTTAAATATTCTCTTTTGAACGACGTCGATATTCAAAAGAAGCATTGAAGCGTACCGTGTTATATAAATTTCACAATCAGTTTCCTTAACACACCCGAATTTTTTCAACCGTGTTCGTTCTAACGAAATTTGTTTTTAAATTAAGGCATCGCATTAATACTTTATCGCAATTATGTTTTGGATATTGTGGTATTTAATAAGCTTAAGAGTTGAGTGTATCTTTTCTGGTTGCAGACTAAATATTCGTTGTAATTTATTTCTGAATGAATTAGTTTGTGAAATTTAACTTCTAAAATCATAAATGTTTTCTTTTAAAGTGTCCCTGAATTTTTCAGCCTTGCTTGAACCTTCTTTTATCCACTGAGAGTATTATTCGCCTACATTAGCATCTTCTTCATTTAAATTCAGTCTTTTATTTTATTTCAGGTGAGTTTCACTAAAGCACTCTGGAAAATACCGCAATCGTTTAATGTATGTACTTGAATGAGGTGGAGCTTTATTTAAATAGCGCTTAATGGATATTCAACTCTACCAACGCAACAAAAATGTAAATAAATTGAAACTTCTTAATAATCACTGCTTATAAAAGTACTAGCCACACACAAGCATGCAATGCGGAGCTTTGTCGAAGACTTCCCTTATATTTTCCAAAATAAAAATACATAGTTCGATTATTTTCATATTTTGGCACACTTTGCATTACTTAAACTTAATATTCTACTTAAACCGCATTATGTATTTGCAAATTTCTGCACTACACGTGAAAAATAGTAGTCACATTGCGATACAGAATGACTCCAGACGACTACTAAAACTGCATAACCATTCTTTATCCAATTACAAGTAAAAATGTCACAGGCAGCACTAATAAATGTTCAACCGCTTTAGAGATATCGAAACTGAAAGTTTCCAACTCTACTGACTTGAGCTTACTAATGATAGTAAAAATAATTTAAAGTAAATGTATTGTAATCAGTGCCGTTTGTTTCTCTTGGACAAGAACAATACATCAGAACGTAAACAGAGTATTTGTATAAAAAGGATAACAGATAACCACCCTGCGGCGTGACATCTTCAGATGGAATTGATTGTCAGATTACAAGAGTTTGCATTTAAGAGTTTTATTAACCATACAATAGCAAACCTCGGCAATGTTATTTGCATAATTCCTGGTATAGTTTTGAAATAATCTACATCAATGAATAAAATATAAATTGCCATCATGAGCATTAGTTAATTCAGTTCTAATGTGAGGCTTTGTTTACAATATTACGTTTATATTTGAGTTATAAAGTTGTGATATGGAATAAATTAATGGTACATACTGTTAATATAAATTGCCCTATGTGATTCAGAGTATTGTAGGGATGGATGTAAATTAACAATTGCTTCGATAGCTAATTATAAGTGCATTAATAGTATTTAAGAAGATGACATAGTAACTTTATAAAGTAAGTATTTGTACTGTTAGTGATTAGCTAGAAATAAATTGTCCTAAGTGCTTAAAAATTTCACTGTAGTTACGAGTTGTTAAAAATTCTTGATAATAAAGAACTGTTTCTTGCAAAACAGTTTTCGTTACACTGAATTTAAATAATGGAATAGTAGTAAAAAAGACATTTGAAGCATTTTTATTTGCATGCCATTAATTCGAAATCAAATAAGGAAACGGAAAGTGAAATTCTTTCTTTCTTGAAGGAGTTGAGTCAAGCGCGGAAAAGTTAAATAAAAATTCCGCAAGTTTCACAGAGAAACTACATGAAAATCCTGAGAAACAGGATCGAAACGACAGGACACCCTGACAGCAGCATAGAAAAAAATGCAGAAAAACAAGAACGGACCGCCGCAAATTTATGGAAAACTGAACCGAACCGCAGCAGAATTAAAAGAAAGTAACATTAGTTTTGAAGAGAAATTATAGAAAACCGCCACAAGCCTTGCAGGAATCTGAACTAGACCGCCGTAAACCTATGGAAAAATTTGACAGCGCAATTAGATCAAAATACAAAAGCAGTTGAACAAAAATTAATGGAAAAATTACAACCAATTAAGAGGGGAGTTTATATAAGAAACTACAAATGCCGTGGAAAAGCTGGAAGCTAAATTTTCCGGCAATTTACAGGCATAGTTAACAAAGTTCTTTGAGAACTTACGAAAAATCGAAGAAAAGGTGTTGGAGGTGGAGAAACTGATTAATTCCAAAACAGTGCAAGCTCAGGGCACTTAATTCCGCTGATATAACAGCACGCTCCAGAATTTAAGAATGTTTGAAAAATATTGGGGAATCGAAACCAAAATATTAGAAGTTATTAAGAAAATAACATTTTTGTAGGTAAAAGAAAATAATAGATAACATAATTAATTTTTTTTTTTGGACAAATGAATTTTCTAGATTAAATGTATATATTTGTGCCAGTATATGGCTTCTTATTTGTTTTTGATCCATCAGAATTAGTTAAGTTATATACTAAATTAGACAGCTTTTTATTGACAGTGCACAAAATATATTTTGGAACTAACTTTGAAATAAAAGCTTTTCCGACATTAGATAATACTTTGTTTGTACCCCAAGCAGTATCGCCAACATTAAAAAAAATTTGTCTACATCGAAAGTTGTATCGCGTGTTTACCCTGTACGACGTTTATTCCTGATTTCTTTAAAGAGATTATAGAGACCATGTTGATCTGTAGAATATGCTATTCTATCTTCAGGCATTATCTCGTTTTCAGAAGTTTATAAAATGAACGAACTATAAAACTTCTCTGAAGTAGAAACATGTCTACCAAACACAAAAAATTTGGAGAAAAATATGCTACTCCATGCTTTGCTGAATTTATTTGGTATTGAATTCTTGTTAAATTTTTATTGTGGGTATTATTAATATACAATCGAATAGCTTTTTCTACAGTTCTATTTACCCTTTCCACAAAGGTGCACTCTCATCGATACAATGCATTATACAAAATTTTTCTATACCATATTTAGTACATAAATTTTTAAAAATATGTCCAAACAATTGTTTTCCATTATCACAAATTATAAATTTGGGAACTCCGTAAGTCAAAGTTACATTCTATTAATGTGGCGGTTAACTTCGATAACCACAGATGGTGATCTAAGTGGACAAGTATACGAAAACAATAAGATTAGCGGAAACCTTCAAGTACTTACCTGAGTTATTAGATTTAGCGGTGTTTGAAGAACTAGTAGTAAAAAACGTCTACTTTTGACAGGAGGTTGTATCGGTCTATCAAAAAACCATTGCGATGCACAGCACGCTTTTAACTAAGTTTTAGCGGCACCTCAATAACACAGAGTAGCTTGAAGGCTGAATCGCGACAAATCTAATGACATATAATGTCCACAAGACGGATGCGGGTTTACCGGTAAGCTAACATTGAACTGCACGAGCAAATTGGAATTATTGAAAGACGTAACAAAATCAATTATCATAGGTTAGATAAGGTTATTGCAAAGCACATTGTATATTTTTATCATTATTCATATGCTATAATTATGTTATAACTAACAGTAAATTAATTATAAATATAAACGGAATACATTATTTTCGACATATTTTTCGATATGGTGTGCCTTTGGACGTCGCAATAGATGAAGTATAGTAAATTTTTTATAAACGAGACTCTTACTACAACTAGCCATCTGTAACCATGTTTCAAGCGAAATATGGGTACCATGAGATATAAAGCTCTAGTATGAAATAGAAGGCGTGCATCTTTCTCTTTAACCAATAGTCTTAAAAGATTGATATTGGATGCTTTTTATACACCACAAACGAGACAATTTCGGCAATATTTCAAAACATCCATCTTCATTTTAGGCCAATAATAGGTTTCTTGTAACCCAGCTAACGTTTTAGAAAACCTAAAATGACTAGTAGTAGGGGAACCATAACAGGTTGATATAACATCAACTTTCTGCTTCTGAGGTACTAAGATGGCAAGTTTGAAAGTACAAATTTATATAATAAGTTATTTTCTATTTTCCACTATGGATAGGATATCTGCTGAATTTTTTATTTTGTTTCTTAAAGATATGTAGTAATCATCAATAGTATTTAAATCTACTTTCTAAAGTTGTTACGGCATTCCGTGCAGACAAGAAAGAAAGTAATAAAGTAAGTAAAGAAAATCTCTTGCAACGAAACAGGGAGAAGGTTAGAATAAAAATTTAATAGAATTGTATTTCGGGCTATCTCAAATTGTCGTAGAGTGGGATGGGTCATACAGAAAAAAAATTGTAAACCTCAGTAAGTAGAATTATTACAAACCTTTAGTTAAACACATAGTCCCAAAAGAAATATTTACAAAAGCCAAAACGCACATTTACTTAATTGTCCTGTTATAACGTGATGTAAAAAAAGCGTCAATTTGCATATAACGTAATAAAGAATATACATTTAAACAAATATCGATTATAAACTCTTAGAACTTAAATAGCATATACATGTAGTTTCTTACACAAGGTAAGTTGATAAATACTAACGTTGCTTACTGTCTATATCTGACATAAGTCAAAAACTTGACAATTTCAGATATGATTGACAAAAATGCTAAACGTAATTGAAAGTTAGGTTTATATATGGTACTGTACACGATTTGGATTTGTAAATTTCCCAATTATAGCCATCGGTCTCTGTAGCGTAATTGGTAAACGCACAGTTACGGCAAAACTGAGATGCAGGTTCAAGGCCTTATATTTTCCTTCTTTCAATTACTAGCTCAATTTGAAATGATCATTTGGGCTTTACTTAAAAAGTCTAGGTTATTATTTCATCTTATATATATATATATATATATATATATATATATATATATATCATCATTAGGTCTTCAGTCCTTGAACTAGTTGAATGCGTACCTCCTTGTTTCTCATTCTGAGGTAACTTATACGTTTCCCTGAAAACCCGCAGCTTACATCTTTTACTATCTGCGTACAATAGTGCAAGCCAGGTTTCCTTTTACCTCTCTTCCTTTCCTATCTACGCTTGTAATATATTCTGCACTATTCCCCAATTGTCTTAGAACGTGTCCTTTCCATCTATTCCTCCTGTTCTTTTTGTTTTCGATAGATATCTTTCTTCCCCTACTATTTCTAAAACCTCTTTGTTATTAACTTTGTCTGGCCATAATGTCTTCACCATACGTCTGAAACACCACATTCTAAAAGGCGTCTACCTTTTTCCTGTCTGCTCTTACGCTTAAAAACGTCAAATCCGTACGTTTTAAAAAAGCGAATTCTTACGGTTAAAACGTCGATAAATACATCGCACAAGCGCGGAAAAAGCGACGTCACGGGCGGTTGGTAACGCTAATCTTGTACAGATTTCGGCGCGCCCATCTGTCAATGACGTCACCAATGCACAAATTTAATACGTAATTATCGGAACATATAAATTTAAGACAATAGTTTACTTACATAAGAAATCTAACGTCCGGCGGGGTTGAGTTAAAGTTGGCTTCTCGGTATCTCAGAGCTCCATCCCGGAGTGATTAGAGATGGTGCTCCGGCGTGGAATGCTAGCGGGGCATGGCATCCTATTAGTTCTCCAGCGTGGAAGACGGTCCGGCCAACGGCTGCAAATTATTTCTACCTATGCAGGGAAAGACGGGAACAGGTACAAGGGCGACAAACAAAGACAATCAGGCAAGGATATCTACATAAATAAAGATAAGGCACGATACGATACCTGACACGTCCACTCCACTCGAAGGTTCAGGCAAAAAAGCTACGTTAAAGCGTCTAACGAAAACACTTCTCCCCACTTTGTCCCTACTCCACTCGCGGCGCGCAAAGTTATTCGTCCAACCCACTTTTGATGTGACGGAAATACGCGCACCGAGTCTTTTGAATTTATGGCGCGAAACTACCGCACATCAAAACTAACCTAAAACAATGTTTAGTGCCACTTTGGCACGTAACAATCGCGACAAAGCCACAAAAGAAAAAACTTAAAAGCAGAAAAAGTCTGTTAGCACAGTAACAGCTTAAAATTTAAATCCTAACTACCCTATATAAAACCTAACTTAAAACCTACAAAATGTTTATATAAGGCGCCACCTGGTTTTTTCGACCGATAACACGTCTACCGAAGTACCAGGAAACGGAATAGGTAGCCCCATAGTCTTTGACTACACTAATTATCGACAGCACAAATTTGTCGGGAAGCATGAAACACTACTTAAATTAAAACAAATGCGACAAGTCGCCTAAACTATCTAAACTAAAGCTAACATTAAAGTTTTTACGTGCAAACACACATGAGCGTTGCATCAAAACTGTTACTTGTTGGCAAAAAGTGTCCAAATTTAAAAATGTTCATGAGAGTGCGTCACTCTACACTCTAGCAAATTTTTATTACTGGTACTTTGGTTTTACTAACAAAACATATCAAAACTTGTCCATGACAATGTTTGTGAATCAACAAATTTACCAAAAGTACCACCCTACTAAATCCTTATATCGCTAACCTAACAAATTACATTTCTACATCAGGTTAGCTTTTTCACTTAAATTTCAAGAAAAATAATTCCCACGTCTGGTCATAAATACCAAACGTTAGGAAGATAAAAAGATAAGACAAGATCTCAAATTGTTGTTAAAGATAATAGATAAGATAACGATATTAAGCTTAAATTGTTATCATCAAAGGTAATAGATAAGATAACGGTATTAAGCTTTAGTTATTGTTTGAGACACCAGGTAAGATAACGCGATATTAAGTTAAAGTTATTATTAAAGATAACAGGTAAGATAACGCGAATTTAACTAAAGTTATTACTAACGGTAGTCGGTAAGATAAAAGAGTAACTAAAATTATTATTATAGGTAATCGGTAAGATAACGATATTAAACTAAGGGTATTATCTAAGATAATAAATAAGATAAAGATATTAGCTTAGTTATTATCGAAGATAATAGATAAAGGTAAAGATAGAGTTGCTCCGTGGAGCCGTTAAATGGGCATTTTCTCGTACCCTCTAAAAAGAGAGACCTGTGAAGCAGGTCCGTTTACAAGAAACAGCACGAGGGACCGGTGATACGATCACCCGATACCCGATGCCCACACGGTATATAATGAATATATATATATATATATATATACATCCACTCACACATTCACACACTCATACATACCTTCACTGCCAGAGCCCATGCGCTGGCAGCGGCACCACATGACCTCACGAAAGATTCCCAGAGACGGGGTCCAGGTGTCTGTAAAAACCTCCCGCGCAACCACACGGTGACTAACGGAAATGAAAAGGCAGAGAAACAGGAACGGTAAAAAGAAGGAGGTGGTTATTTGGAATGCATAAGAGGCACTTCCAGGTAGAAGAAAGTAGAGGAAGGGCTCGCATTGAGCAAAAGAGACAGAAAAAGGTGGATAGCAAAGCGCTATTCAACCAGCCAATGTGTCAGTAGCCCGGAGTGAGGGAACATCACTCTTATGTGGCAGACGGGTGTTCCGGGACAAGAACAGGTCCACCGAAAGAAGTATAAGGCATAAACGGAGACAGCGGGATAAGAAAAAGTAGAGTTTTTGGACAAGCGTCCGAGTGAAGGTAGAGAGTTGTCCCTATTAAAACACAGATTGGTCTGAAGGACCACCTGCGATATTAATCCGACAAGATAGGTATACACGTTTAAAATTCACTAGACTCTTAAGAGAACTAGTACGATCATTTTCCTAACGAGTGCATCCACTACGATAAGAAAATCAGACAAAAGTTGACACAACAACTAAAAAGTATCATTACGGATACATTCACACAAAAACAAACTGTTTTAAGGTAGTTTTTTAAAACGGTAGCACCCTAAACACACAAAGATGCCTAATTATAAGCAGTCAAATACAGATACACTGTCCCAATATGCTAAAACAACCGAGAATTTAATAAGATATCAATAAGAAGCGATAGCGTCTCACCACGAAGTTCAATAAAAAACAATGAAAAAAAATGTTTATAAGTTATGTTGATTTAGTAGAAAAAGAAAGAAATAATGATGTTGTATAATGTGGGCAACTGTAATAATTCAGAGGAAAAACACATGGAATAGACAATCCTAGTTTTTTGCAACTGCGAATATGAACTATTTCTTACAATGGCATAGGCTGTGCGTGTCCTATGTGAGCCCAAAGAAGAAAAACATTTACTCAACATCAGCTAAAACCAATCATAAAAATTCAATGAGTTATTGCAACCAAAGTTACGACAATTACCACACAATTAAACGATGTAAGACAAATACTAAAAACCAAACAATATGCTGTAGGAAAAGTTCGAGGATTAATTAAATGAAACGGCACAGTTATATTGGGGAGTATAAAGAATAAAATAATATACAAGTAACGGTACGGTCAAAGAAAAGTCAACCAGAAGCAAAAGGTTTAAGGTAAATGAGTTAAACGTATAAAACGTAGGTGTATAAGAGAAGGAATAAGTAATTAAAGATACTAATTGATGGTGAGAACAAAAAATATTAGGTAAATCGTAAGGGTTTAATCATATTAAGATACCAGGTATCAGGAATTAAATTTGGAATGTTAAGACAGGCAACATCACGAGATAAGGCATCAGGTACGATATTTAATTTGCCAGGCCTATGCCTAACATTAAAAGTGAATTGAGAGATACGCAAGTTCCATCTTGCCAAACGACCTGCAGGTTGTTTTAAGTTATTAAGCCAAGTGAGAGCAGAAAACATTAGGTACATTGTCAAAGAAGTAAACGTAAAAAGCTCTTAGATATACGTAGGGTTATCGATTTTAAAGATAATTTTAAGGCATTTAATGAGGTTTAAATCGATATGTGAAGAGATAAGAGTAATTAAAACTCGATTCACTAATAAAATTGTTGAAAAACAAAAAGATATTTTATAAAGCATATATTTACTGGGATAGAAAGCTCTCATTTGAGTTCTACCCAAACCAATAAGGAAAAATTTCAACATCATCTTTAAAAAAATGATTCACAATTCTAAAACGACAAACTTACTACCCAATTGCTCGTCTAGACTTATAATGCTTAACGACTGGTCCTTGGGTCTCGTTCTAGACTTACAAAGCTATACGACCAAATCCGACAGTAAATTTCGCTTAATGGATGTTAAAGTACGTTGAAATATCGATAACTAAAAGAAAATATGCAACCAAGACAAAATCATACTCGCTACATGAAAGAAAAATTTCACGATACATATACAAAAAGTTAGTATTTCAAATTATTGGAATGTTCTTTCGATATTGCGGAAGTTATCAACAACTATCGTAAATGAGTTTAAATACTAAAACGTTAACGGCAATTTCTTTATTTCAGTATTCAAAGGAGCAGATATAAAGAGATCCAGTTTATTACAACATTTTGGAAGATAAAAGATATGGTTAAGTATATTTCGTTGACTATATATAAAGCAAGAACCTCTATAAAAAGCATTTACAGGTTATACTGTTTAAAACATTTAAGGGAACAACTTTTAAAACTATATCCAAGCAAGATAATATCTAAGAAAAAAAATATATCAGGGTTAAGTCAAAATAACGCTTTAAAAGACACTAAAAACTCAGGTAAGTAGGAAATCTATATTTGGACAAACAATTTTGTTATATATATGTAATTGTGAATTATACTAAATGATTTCGGTTATAGAAAACACTTCAAATTATAAAAAAAAAGTAGATAATGTGTTATTTAACAAACACAACAAGATCCAGTTAGTCTAACGTTTCTTAGAAAGATATTGAAAAAGGCCAATTTATTTCGTGAAGTGCTTTTAAACACAAGGTTTCTTGTAAAGATAATTGAAATATTATTAATTAAACAGATAAATCACTAAGGCACTTTTAGAATATAACCACAAAACAGTGTATTCACGGTTTCAAAAACGGTCTTTTAAAGTTGAAAAAACAGACAAGGGTTATGTTTCAATTTAATATAAAGTAGATAATTTAGTAATAACCGTGTTTAAGACATAAAATTAGTTAAATGCTTATTTATTTATATGTGTACTTACGTGCAAAAAGTAGGGTTAAGCGATTGATTCCTCCCAAAAGCCCATATATGCATCCAAAAACAAACCAATCACACACAATACAACGGAAGTTAACAAACACATCCCACATTGAAAATCAAACTAACATTATATTTAAAAAATATTTTACAACAACCAGGTTTTAATTTCAAAATGGCGGTATATCTTTAATACCATAACAATTATTTTTGACATCTAGGAATGTGGCGTGTTTCAAAACGCGAATATAAGTTTTCAAGGTCAACAAATGTTAGATAATTGATTTTTTTTTAATGAAAAGCTATAAATAACATTAGGTAATACATTGTATGTTTATAAAAACAAAAGAAAAAACTGTAATCGCCATTTCCCACGTTGCGGCCGCCAAATTCTTACGCTAAAAAAGTCAAATTCTTACGTTTTAAAAAAGCGAATTCCTACGGTTAAAACGTCGATAAATACATCGCACAAGCGCGGAAAAAGCGACGTCACGAGCGGTTGGTAACGCTAATCTTGTACAGATTTCGGCGCGCCCATCTGTCAATGACGTCACCAATGCACAAATTTAATACGTAATTATCGGAACATATAAATTTAAGACAATAGTTTACTTACATAAGAAATCCGACGTCCGGCGGGGTTGAGTTAAAGTTGGCTTCTCGGTATCTCAGAGCTCCATCCCGGAGTGATTAGAGATGGTGCTCCGGCGTGGAATGCTAGCGGGGCATGGCATCCTATTAGTTCTCCAGCGTGGAAGACGGTCCGGCCAACGGCTGCAAATTATCTCTACCTATGCAGGGAAAGACGGGAACAGGTATAAGGGATGACAAACAAAGACAATCAAGCAAGGATATCTACATAAATAAAGATAAGGCACGATACGATATCTGACACGTCCACTCCACTCGAAGGTTCAGGCAAAAAAGCCACATTAAAGCGTCTAACGGAAACACTTCTCCCCACTTTGTCCCTACTACACTCGCGTCGCGCGAAGTTATTCGTCCAACCCACTTTTGACGTGACGGAAATACGCGCACCGAGTCTTTTGAATTTATGGCGCGAAACTTCCGCACATCAAAACTAACCTAAAACAATGTTTAGTGCCACTTTGGCACGTAACACTGCTTCCCCTGCTGTCCGTCCGTGTGCTTTCAACAATTCTTTCCATGTTTTTATGTTTGTAGTCATCAAACATAGCCGCTACTCTTTCTTGTTAGATACAGTTAGGCTCCACTTCTGTTGTTTTCTAAATATATACCCTATTTCACCACTATTTATGGTATGTGAAGGGGGTTAAGCAACCTGGGGCTACGAAGATCCCTCATCACTTAACCGTTTGCCAAGTTAATAGTTTTCCAATTAATCCTTTCGTACAGTCAACATTAGTTGAGAATATTGCAAAACCAACACTTGTAGTTGCTCATAATAGTCATCAAGTTTAAGATAAAATATTTTTTGTCATTAGGTTTTCCATCTTTTTCCTGGTTAGACGTGTACCTCCATTGATTTGTATTCTGAGCTAACCTACACATTTTTCCGAAATTCCCGCAGCGTACATCTGTGTGCAATAGTCTAGCCTAAGTCTACCTCTTCTAATATATTACGCACTATTCCTTCATGTCTTAGTGTATGACCTATCATTCTAGCTTTCCTGTTTTTTACTTTTTTCCATATATTTCTTTCTTCACCTACCATTTCTAGAACCTCTTTGTTCTTAACTTTGTCTGTCCATGATATCTTTATCATACGTCTGTAGCACCACATTTCAAAGGCTTCTGTCTTTTTTCTGTACACTTCTTCTACTGTTCAAGTTTCACATCCATACAGTGCTGTGCTCCACACATATGCTTTCTGCAATCCTTTGTTTGTTTCTATGTTCGTTGTCTTTTAACACAGTAGTTGCTTTTTCTTGTTAAATGCACCACGACCTTGTGCTGGTCTTTGTTTTATACCTTTTGCACTTTTTGCATCGTTATTTGACCTCCTTGGTGGCTGATATCCTTAACTTCTTGGAAGTTCCCGCTTCCTATTTTTATTCTGGGTTTGGACTTATTTTCCCCTCCTTTACATACTAGTACTTTAGTTTTATTTTTGTTAATTTTCATACCGTATCTTCTGTTAGAACTGTTTCCATTTCATTAAGAGCTGCTTCTAACTCTTCCTTGCTAGATGCTAATACCGCTATCTCATTTGCAAATCTAAGCATATAAATCTTTTGTCCTTGTATAATAATGCCAAATGTCTTTCTGCATTTGACTGTATTCATTGCTTCTTCGATGTACAAGTTAAAAATTAATGGTAATAGGGCACATCCCTGTCTCACCCCTTTCCTAATTTTTAATTGTCTACGTTCCTGCTCCATTCTATTACCGCTGTTTGCTCTTTGTATAAGTATGAACTATTCGTCTATCCTAAAACTCGTTCCAATCTTTTTGAGAATTTCTAATAGTTTCTTCCATTTTTACATTGTCGAAAAGTTTATCCAGATTTACAAACCCTACATACACGCAGTCTACTTTTTCTATCGTCTTCTCCATTATAATCATCAAAGCTAAAGTAGCCTCCTGTGTTCCTCTGTTTCGTCTAAACGCAAATTGATCGTCTCCTTTAATTTCTTCAGCTCATTTTTCCATCCGTCTTTGTACAATTCTTGTTAATATTTTTGATACGTTTGCTGTGAAGCTTATTGTTCGAAAATGTTCACATCTACCCCAGCCTCTGTTTTTAGATATAGTGACAATGATGTTACGTTTGAAATCTTTAGGGTATCTCGTCTGTCTCATACATATAACAAACAAGTTGGAAGAGACTTTCTGTTACTGCTCACCCGGCAGCTTTTAGAGTTTCTGTTAGCACCTTATCTATACCCAGTGCCTTGCTATTTTTCAAATCCTATCATGCTAATTCAAATTATCTCTAAGTATAAGATATCCCAAGTCATCATTTTCAATGTCTGATTACTGTTCTAATGCTGTTGGTTCCTCTCCTGAATATAAATTCCCTATATATTCTTACCATCTAACCACTTTCTCTATATTTTCTATAGTGACCTTCATTTCCGCGCCCCTTATATTTTTGCTATACGGTTTTATATCCCTAAAATTTATTCTGATTAGCTTGTATGCTTCATCTGCCTTTCCTATTTCCATCTTAGTTTGTACATCTTTCCACTTTTCAGCAATCCATTGTTTTTAGCTTTCTTGCATTTGTGAATAATTTCCCGTTTTATTGCTTAGTATCTCTGTTTTTCTGTTTCGTCTGATCTTTTTTGTATTTTCGTCTTTTTTCTATTAAATTCAGGATATCCTTTGTTATCCAAGGTTCCTTAGTTTCCTTTTGTGTATACCACAGAATTTCTCTGGCCACCATGTCTAAGCTGGATTTAATGTTATTCCATTCTGTTTCTACTTCCTTCGTATCAGTTATTTTCCCGATGTCTTTCAGCATTTCATTTGACCCTTTTCCAAATCTTTCGTAGATACCTTTATCTCTTAGCTCTCTAAATTAAAGTGCCTTTACCAGTTCCCTTTTTCAGATTTTTAAATTTAAGCGCGGCATTCATACTTACTATGTTGTGGTTAGTGTCTATCTGCTTCTGGGTAGCTTCTACAGTTTTTTACTTGATTCCTAAACCATCGTCTAACAAGAATGTAATCTATTTGATATCTTCCTATATCTCCTGGCATCTTCCACGTGTATCACCTTCTAGCTTGATTCTTTTATAAATAGTTTTCTACATAAAGTCCTATTTTTTCTCGCATAACTATTCTTACGCCAGAATTTCCTTCCTCTGATCTTGTATGAATTACCCTAAAGTCGCCGCTTGAAAAATCTTCCGCCTCCGACCACTGAACTTTATTAATCCCTACTACTCTAATCCTAACTTATATATTTCAACTTACAAATTCTCTAGCTGAACTACTTGTTTCATACTTCTGACATTCCGCGCTCCGACTCGCAAAATGTTTCCGGCTCTTCATTTATACTATTCGATCCCATCCTCCGAATGTCCGAATGGGGGATTATTTTAACTCCGGAATCTTTTATCTCTGAGGATACCATTATCTTAAGTACGCTGTGTATTTGGGAGATGTGGTGGTTTCGCGTTGCCTTCTACATCGCGGTAGTGTGTCTTAGAATGCCATACCAACTACTATGGTCTCTGCCAATCTACCGAAAAACAGTTGTCCTCTTTCGGGGGCCTGTCTTAGTGTGGTTCCTCACTAAAAACCCCGCTAATTTGGTAAAGCCTTTAGTTCGGCTCTTTAGCTCATTGGAACACTCAAGCCGTTTCACCCGTTCTAATAATCTAGAACTTCTTCAAGATGCAGGTCCATTCAGAACGGTTAAATGTACAGGGTGTTTTAGAATAAAGTACCGTAAATTGGAGAATATATAGCTCTTGACGAGTTATCAAGAAAAGTTAGATAACAATTTCCTGTAAACTCACCCGTTTCCATTATACAGGGTGATGAAAAGATATTGAAACATACACGTTTTTTAGAATATTTTCATTTAGGGTAGAAACTTTATAACATATATTCTTATGAATTACTGGTTGGGTTAACTAGTTAGGGGTTATTTTTATATCCCCAAATGTGACCAGTAACCTTTAAGGAAGGATTTCCTTAAAATGATGGAACGCAAATATCTTCCGACTATGCTAAGGGTCTATTCCTTGGGCAGAGCTTATAAGGATTGGTCGTGGTTCTTTTTACTAAGCATTATTTTATTAGTAGGGCTAGATTCTTAACAAAACAGGGGTTTAAATAGGGCGCCACCAAGTCATTAACGTTAAACACAGGGTTTCCCTAAGGGGGACTTGGGCGTCCTTAGGGAGGAATACCGTATTAACTGCTAATGCAGAAGCTGCAAAGAAAATTTAATTAAATATACAAAAATAAGGACACAAGAGGTATTCTCTTGCTACCTCATAAAAAAAACAACAAAGATTAATCAGGCAAACAATAGTATGAACACAGATTTTATGCTTCAAATACTGAAAAGGCTATTAAAGCTTCTTGTTAAATTGGGTTTACCACTTTACTCAATTTGATCTTACACTTTGTTACCCTACTTCTGAACGTACTTGTTCAGAATAAAACAATTAATTAGGAAAATTAAATGTTGCTTCGTTAATTAAAATTGTTCTTTCATAAAAATTGTAAATATAAAATTCATGTTTAAGAAAAGATAATACAAGTTTCATCTACTCATAAGGTAGGATTATATATCCAAAGAAAAATATCAAAAACTTTAAATGTTGCTTTAGTTACAAAAGTTTAACTTGAATTTATATCAGAAATATCAGATCTGTTTTTTTTGTTTACATATTTATAAAACTTTAACTACTTTGTCTATTAATTCATTATTCAAAAATTGTAAGTGAAATTATGCCTATATGAAACATCAATAAGAACTCTTTAGGTTTGCTTAACTTTATAAAATTTAGTAACTGCAATTATACTGAACTAGTATTGAAAATAAAAATTTACTAATGTCCTTCTTAATTTGCAAAACGGATTTATGATAATAGATAGTTACAAAAATATTTTCTGAGGCAGCCTCGTATCAAAGATCACCAAATGTAGACGTGATGCAAGAATAATTCTAATCTCTTATCTTGGCTCTGCAGGTGTTGTTTACATGTTGTCGTTACAACATGTTAGGGCAGGTGTTAATACATACATTTTTCAGAAAACAAGTGACGTAAAATCCACATGTTCCACGGGACACGAACAGCTGCGTGACCCTTGGACCGGACCATACTAACTTCCCTGCGTTTTTGTTATACGCACAAACTGGACCAACCAAATTTCAATATTAAACTTAGATGTTCTACTGTGTGTAAATCTTGAACAAAAGTTTCAACAGTACCATATCAATGCATCATCAGACTTAATTTACAAACCATAAAAATTTCTACATACTTTGTAGAACGTTTCCTTAAAATTTGAACTCATTGTTTTCTCCATAACATTACATAAAATCCAACTATCCATCGTACGGTTGAAGGACGTTCATATTGGATCGATACCCTATCGCAAAATTGACGTGAATAAACCATAAGTTGATACTCGCAGGTGCAAAAGTAGAATTTATATCTTCTTTAAATACAGCATGCTCGCTGCCTTATTTTTATAAAACCAGATAATACAAAACGACTTCTTGAAAGTTGAGAATTATAAAATAAATATCTAATTGAAGATTTTCTACGAAGCGTTTAAAAACATGTATCATCGTACTTTCACTAAATTATTAAAGGAATATTTTAAGTGCTATTTATACAAATGTCCAAAGAATTATTAAATGAATTTATCAAAGGAATTATCCAAACGAAGTTATTTATTAAAAGTCATTTGAAAACGTGGTTAATAAGAACGTTATAACAAAAGAAAAGAAAAAATACGAAAAGATAAGAGCGCTACAACAAAATTATTTAGTTGGTCTAATAAATTATTATTTTAATTCTTACTATCGTTAAAACACAAGACCTAGTGTGCAGCGCACTAGCACTCCACTACCGCACAAAGGCGAGACGCAAGTTACATGCCAGAACCCTTATTAGTTTCATAATCGTTCTCGACGAAAGCTCTAGCTAATGTGAGTGCAGATGAGCTATGCACGAAACAGGAAAGCTGTTTGGCCTTGATAATAGTTGTATTAACATTCGGCGTCTGATGTTAGCAACCAAACTAGCATTTCTGTATAGCGGTTAGCACGTACAATACCAATACTGGTATTTATTTGTTTAAAAATGGTTTGCATGATATTAATGACTATACTAGAGTTATTAGAACTAAAAATTTGTTGATGTTCTGCAGTGGTAAAAAAAACTGTTACAACTTTAACTTGAGAATAGGTACACGTTTGCGGTTTACTAATACGAATTACTACATTTCATTTCGACAAAATAGGATAGGGGACTATTAGACTATTTTGACCTATACTTTTTGCACACCCTGTATTTCATAAAAATTAAAACTCATAATTATTCCTTATACAATTTGCCACAAAAAAGTAACGGTTTCATTCGTCACATTAAAGGTAACTGAGCATTAAACTTGCACTGTTTTCTTTTTCTATGTATTCAAACCTGTTTAATTTTTTTTAGCCCGACAAGGTGCCGCTACGAAAAAGTTTGAGAACCGCTGCCTTATGGAATTGTTCCTTTAAATATAATTGAAATCTTATGGGAGTGAAAAAGAGATTGTTCGGCCTAATACTACTTACCAACACATCCGCACGAAAGGTTAGCAATTTAAAAGTTATAAACTGTGCTGATATCTGTAGTTGTCACAAAACGTATAAAATAGCTATAAGCTAATAATTTCACAAATATCTTATATGATATAAAACAGTTTTAGATTATAGGGGATTGTAATTTCCATATTGATCGGATAAAGTGTTTATAAGAAAGTCGCCCAAGCATTCAATATAAAAAATAAATTGCAAATTTTAAGTAGTTGTATGTACTTTAAAAAGTTTTAAAACTTTGGGTGATTTATTAATAAAATAAAACATTTTTAATGAAGTTAGCACAAACTTAGAACTCTGAATAATTTTGAAACAGTTAATTTGTTAATGTTAAACAGTTGTATTCTTTAATGAAGCTGGAGATTTTATAAGATATCTCATTTATTACTTTTACAACCCACGCAAACATTGTAACTGAAGGTATATAATTATTCGGGTAAAAAGACATCCTTTGCAAAACTTTGCTTTCTTAAGCATTACAAGGTTTTCTTTTGCTTGATTAAATCTAACCATGTTTTGTTCAACTGAGAGGCGGCTAAATATGATACTTCTAAAAGTGGTTGGTTTCTTTTACAGTAACGGAGTGTATTATATCAACGTTATTTTTATTCCCATGATTAAATTCAAGATAACTCTCCGAACTGTCTGTGTAATTACTATATTTACCTACCGCGTGAGGGTATCCAATTATCAATAAATAACAAAGGGGCAGGACCTCTAGCTCTATAGTACCCTCACGTTTCGGGACATTGCCTCGCAAGCTGCTGCAGTCGGTGAGAGGGGGGACTTCATTAAACAACAATACACTAAGACGAAATTCTGATTGTTTTATTAAATGGGCTAACAACTCAAACTTCACCTAATTACATATGAATACAAAAATATACAGTAATTAACATTATTTACAATAGGGCGCCACCATGGGAATTAAACGGCCCATGGACCAAACACGGTAACAGCTCTCGTCGCACTTTGTTCGTGGGCGATGAACCAAGATTGCAGGACGGAAAATAATTCACTTCACAGGGGCTAATCTTTTAAAGTCTCCGGCTAGCACAAACACAACTTAACTAAACTGAACTAAAACACTTATTTTTGAATACTAATACAGTTCTGGGTGCAACCACCCCAATAACGAAAATTAATTAACGCTACCCTAGTCTAACTAACTTGCCTAGTGCGACGACCCTTCTTTAACCACGGGGTCATCAACAACAGGAAAAATACGACCTTCCCAAAGGTCAAATAGTACAGTAACGGAACTCCTGACCGGAGCTTTGCATACTCAGGTAGTCTTGTGGCTTAGTGATTACAGGCCTCAGAAAAACGTCGAAACAACAATACAATAGGAGACCCTTCTAAAGCGATGCGGTCTCTAAAACAATACTTCAACGGGATCAATTTACTGGAACTGAGCTTTAACCCGACGTTGTATTTTATGGAAATCGACAGGTACTGTATTTAAACCAATAACTGAATTATGATGCATAACACAGCCTTGAGTTCATGGTAATACCACATATACTAATTACTTACTCAGAAAAATAACTAACTTAGAACATAACGGCACGCACTTGACTTCAGAGAAATAAAACACATCACTCAAACTTGAAGTAACCGCCAGCTTTAGACTCAAACGCGTCTGGAAATATACAACCCCGTTTTTCCCCGGCTGACATACTTATATACATTTAAGTTAATTGAAAAATAACCCCTTGCCTAGCTCTCATACTCGACGCCGGTCGTAAATCTTTAAGATTAATTAAACTGCCAATTGCACTAAGATAGCCACACAAGTAGATCTCGGAACTAATTTTTAGTTGAGTACTCCGCTAATTGAAAAATTCCTTCCGACCACCCTGACATAAATAGGGTCCTAGAACATGATTGACATCTAATCATAGATAGCAACTAATCTGACATGTTTAGTGCCTTTCAAGTAAAATGCCTTTAGAAAAATTAATTAACTCTTGGATTATATCTTCCTGGAACTTCGCTAGGACGCTACTTGGGTGATCTTGCAGCCGTTTACAATTGCAGACATATTTATGCTACACGACCTTCATTCTAATAATTAGAATGCTAAAATTAATCTAGAAAACAACTATTTTTAGAAATAATAGAACTAATTAGAGCGTATTAAAACAGTATGTTACACAGCCCCCCTAGAAAGATTGAAATTGCTCTTAGGAATTTCAAGAAAATTGAAAAAATAAATGTAGAAATTAACACATCCAACCGCAATTATGTTTAAGACAAACGAGTCTTTTCAGAAAATTGGCGGAAAGAAAAAATAAAAAATTGGAAAATAAAATATTAGTGAGGTTTTAGGTCTTGGACGTGGAACACCCCTAGCGGTTTTCCGTCCATGGAAGATAGTTGATAATTGGTCGAACCAAAAACTTCTATCACCTTTGCTTCTAGGAACTTCGGGGCTAATTTTTTATTGAAATGTTTAGAAGCATCTGATAATATGAAATTGCGCTTCCACACTAAATCCCCTACTTTGAAATTTAATGGTCTGCGCCTTAAATTGTAAGAGTGCGTATTACGTTCATACGCCAAATGTATGTTTTTCTGAACTTCTTTAAAGATGGGCGATAATTCATTGAGGTCTTGAACCAATTGTTCACGAGTATCAATTGCCAGATCCTCTGGATTTAAATCCTTTAATTTATTATAAAATTCCCCGGTCAGAGCAACCGTGCGTCCAAAAGCTAAAAATGTTGGGGAATATTTTGTGGATTCATGAACAGCATTACGAAGCGCATGGGCAATTTTGTGAATATTATCGTCCCAATTCTTCTGAGAATCTTGAATGTAGCTGCGAATGGCAACTCCAATTACCCTGTTAACGCGTTCTACATAATTAACTTCAGGATGGTAACTGGCGTTAAACCAAACCGAAGGTATTTTATAATTTGTCATGAGATTAGAAAATAAATTGCTTTTAAATTGAGGGCCATTATCTATCATACAAATTTGAGGTACCCCATATACCAAAAATACAAAATTTTCCAGGTAATTACAAATTTGTTTTGTTGAAGCGCTGCGCATGGGATGCAATAAAGTGAATTTTGTAAACCAGTCAGTGACAACTAAAAGGTAAGTTTTCCCCAATTTCGAGCGCGGAAAGGGCCCCATTAAATCAATGGACAAACATTGAAACGGTAATGAAACTTTTTTCTCTTTGCCCATAAAACCATAATGGTTGAACGTGCTGGATTTGCTTTGGCAGCACGTAACACATTTACTAATGTATTTAGAAATATATGACCGCATTTTGGGCCAGTAATAGAGCTCTTTGATTTTTGTGTATGTTTTAAATACACCGAAATGGGCCGAAACTGGATCATCATGGCATTCTTTTAAAATTTGTGCACGGCATGATTTCGGCACTACTAATTTCCACTCAATTAAATTGGCTTTGATATTCAAATTATTCGGAATAAACTTATACATTTTATCATTTTCTACTCTCCAATCGGGATATAGATCTGGCTTTTCCTTAATATTATTTAACATGTTTTTGTACCAATCCTCGACCTCGTCTAAAGAAAAATTTAAAGAATTAATGGCATAGGCTCCACTAGGAGCTCGGGATAATGTATCTGGTACCACATTAAATTTACCCTTCCTGTGGATAACTTCGAAATCAAATTGTTGGAGTTTCACACTCCATCTAGCTAAACGTCCCGCAGGATCTTCTAAGTTGTGGAGCCAAATTAAAGAATGATGGTCCGTGATGACCTTAAAATGAGTTCCTTCAATATATGGTCGGAATTTTTGAATAGCAAAACACACCGCCAAAAGTTCCCGTTCTGTGACTGAATAATTTTCTCTGCTGAATTTAAACTGCGAGAAGCATAAGCAATTACATGTTCTTCGTCTCCTTCTCCTGAGTTAAAACGCAACCAACGCCGTAATTTGAGGCGTCACATTGTAAAGAAAAAACTTTCGAAAAATCAGGACTCCTTAAAACAGGAGCCTTTGTAAGAACATCTTTAATTTTTTCAAACGAAATAAGAGCCTCGTCCGTCCATTTAATCGCTTGCGATTTCCTCTTTCCCTTTAATAAATCATTGATAGGTGCTATAATTGTGGCAAAATCCAAAACAAAAACGCCTATACCAAGTGCACATACCGGTGAAACGTTTTATTTCCGTGGCTGTCTTGGGTTGAGGAAAATTTATAATTGCGTCAATTTTTGCTGGGTCAGTTCGGAGACCATCTTTATTCACAATATATCCCAGATATTGTAACTCTGGTTTACAAAACTCACATTTTGAAATGTTAATAGTTAAATTAGCGCCTTTCAACTTCTCATACACTTCGTTCAGAATTCTAATATGCTCCTTAAATGTGCTTGAAATAATAATTATATCCTCTAAATAAACAAATACTGATTGGGATAATGAAAAATCAAAAATAGAGTCCATGAACCTCTGTAATGTGCCTGGAGCATTAGCCAAACCCATCGGCATTACATTATATTGAAATAAACCGCGCCTTGGGACAGTAAAGGCTGTTTTTTCCTTGCTTTCGTCATTCAAGGGCAATTGCCAGAAGGCTTTTTTTAAATCGATTGAACTGAGATATTTCGCATTGCGTAATCTATCAAGAATGTCATTTACAAACGGAATGGGATACGCGTCTTTTTTTGTAATTGAATTTAATCGTTTAGCGTCAAAACATACACGAAATTCACCTTTTGCTTTTTTTTCTTTACTAATAGCATGGGGGAGTTCCACGGGCTATTGCTTGGGCTAATAATGCCTTGTTCAAGCATCGCATTAATTTCTTTATTAGCATGTTCCAGCATCGCCGGTGATAATGGGTAATACCTTTGTTTAATTGGTTCCACGTCTTCCGTTGTAATATGATGTGAAATTTTAGTGGTTCGGCCTAAGGTAGGACGATCCAGGGATTGAAATAAAGAAATAACATTGTTTAATTCAAATTTCTGGTCTTTATTTAAATCGGCCATAACTTTAATAAAATTTAATTTATTCGTTTCCGCAGAATGAGCAAAAAATTCATTTTTTGAAAAATCTAGTTTCAATTCAAATAATTGACAAAAATCAATCCCTAACGTTAGGGTACACTCTATTGAGTCGGAAACTAAAACATTTAAAGACCGAGTAACCCCGTTTATAGTCAAGGGCAAATTAATTGATCCTAAAATTGATTGTGAAGTGCCATCTGCGGTTGTTAATATAGACGTTATTACATTTTTAATTAATTTTAACTTATATTTATCCAATAAACACAGACCATGTCTGCCTAAAATAGAGGTATTCGCCCCGGAATCCAACAGTGCGGTATAAGTTTCCTTAAATAACTCGATATTAATATAAGGTCTTGTATCACCTTTTACTTTATAAAAATTTGAAAAAACCTTAGATGATTTACAAAAATTTTTAACTTTTACTACCCAATTTCTACCATATCTTTTTATCAGCAGCAATATTATTAAACGAGGAAATGCAATGGCTGACTACGCGTTTTCCTGTCCTTAGCTTTTTGAATTATTTGAGCAGTTTGGACAATTTGTGGCAGTAACTTCCCGCTGCCCACAAGAATAACAAAATATTCCGCGTTTCTCCGGACAAGTATGAAACGAGTGACCTCGTCTTTTACAGTTGAAACAAATAGTAGAAAATTTTGCTGTTTTTAAAATATTTCAAAACGCCGGACCGTGGTAAATTATTATTAGAAAATGAACTCTGTCGAACTTGGCGTTCTAAGATAACTGGTACGTTGGCAGAATCAAAATGTTCCTGTTTAATAAAATTTGGAGGCTTAATGTCTTCTAAAACCTTACAACGAGAAATCAAGTGGGAAATGTCAGTCACTTCAACTAACGCCAGTTGCGTGGCATAAAAAGTCTGTAAATTCCTTTTAATAATTTTTATTTGTTCCCGGACTGAAATGGAATCTTCTAATTGAGAAAATAAATTTACCATCTTTGAAATATAAATGGTAGGTGATTCCTCGGCGCTTTGCCGTCTAGATTTAATTAACATTAAAAAATTCTCTGCATAATCGGCTGAAAGAAAATCTTGTTTTAATTTAGAAATTAATTGTTCCCATGAATTTACTGTACATCGCGTTGCTCTATACCAATCCAATGCTGAACTGGTGAAAAGATCAATAGCCCCTTCGAAAAGGTCATCTGACGAAACTTTTCTTGCAACTTGCAGTTCCTTGACGCGTTGAATAAAATTTAAAACCGATATAGAATCAGACTCACCCGAAAATTGTAATCCCCACTTGTGGATCGGGACTGAAATCGTTGTTTTATTCAAGGACTTAATTAGAGTACCTAAATCATTACTAGAAATCGAAACCGATGGGGTATTAATGGAAGAAACCGTTGATGCTTCAGGGCATAAAACCTCTGCTGTTGGTGTTATTGTAGGATCTTTATTATCACTAGCCGAACAATAAGAAGGGTTATCATTAATCTCATTTTCCCCGTTTACCTGTTCTAAAATCTCAAAAGCTCTAATGCACTTAGAATTCAGTTCTTTGTGTACCTCTAAAAATTCACTATCGAAATTGACATAATTTAGTCTCTTTGTTACATGAATTAATCTCGTGTTAAGTTTAATATAATCTTTCCTTTTAGGAAGAATGGTAAAAGAATTTAAAATGTTTTCTAATTCAAAAATCTTAAGTTTCAATAATTCAATTTCGTCCTTTTGAACGATTTCAATTTTTTCATACTCAGAAAAAACATTACTGTCGACTTTCTCAACAATGAGTTTTGTACGCAATAATTTTCGCTTTTCTAACACACTTAACTTTGTTGGTTCAACGTTTCTAATTGAAAGCTCGTGACTAAGCTCGTCGCTTCTTAATGCTTCCACTACATACATGATTAAATAAAAGGTAAATGTCAACAATAGCGAAACCTGTTCCTAAATCACTAATATTAAACTGTTAATTCTGCCTAAATACTTAATAGTAATATAGAAATAAAACAATCTAAAACTTCGTCCGTGTGTTGTTTACCATATTTAAGATTTTAACCACGTTAATGCGCCAGTGTAATTACTATATTTACCTACCGCGTGAGGGTATCCAATTATCAATAAATAACAAAGGGGCAGGACCTCTAGCTCTATAGTACCCTCACGTTTCGGGACATTGCCTCGCAAGCTGCTGCAGTCGGTGAGAGGGGGGACTTCATTAAATAACAATACACTAAGACGAAATTCTGATTGTTTTATTAAATGGGCTAACAACTAAAACTTCACCTAATTACATACGAATACAAAAATATACAGTAATTAACATTATTTACAATAGGGCGCCACCATGGAAATTAAACGGCCCATGGACCAAACACGGTAACAGCTCTCGTCGCACTTTGTTCGTGGGCGATGAACCAAGATTGCAGGACGGAAAATAATTCACTTCACAGGGGCTAATCTTTTAAAGTCTCCGGCTAGCACAAACACAACTTAACTAAACTAAACTAAAACACTTATTTTTGAATACTAATACAGTTCTGGGTGCAACCACCCCAATAACAAAAATTAATTAACGCTACCCTAGTCTAACTAACTTCCCTATTTCAACGACCCTTCTTTAACCACGGGGTCATCAACAACAGAAAAAGTACGACCTTTCCAAGGGTCAAATAGTGCAGTAACGGAACTCCTGACCGGAGCTTTGCATACTCAGGTAGTTTTGTGACTTAGCGATTACAGGCCTCAGAAAAACGTCAAAACAGCAATAAAATGGGAGACCCTTCTAAAGCAATGCGGTCTCTAAAACAAAACTTTAACGGGATCAATTTACTGGAACTGAGCTTTAACCCGACGTTGTATTTTATGGAAATCGACAGGTACTGTATTTAAACAAATAACTGAATTATGATGCATAACACAGCTTTGAGTTCATGGTAATACCACATATACTAATTACTTACTCAGAAAAATAACTAACTTAGAACATAACGGCACGCACTTGACTTCAGAGAAATAAAACACATCACTCAAACTTGCAAGTAACCGCCAGCTTTAGACTCAAACGCGTCTGGAAATAAACAACCCCGTTTTTCCCCGGCTGACATCTTTATATACATTTAAGTTAATTGAAAAATAACCCCTTGCCTAGCTCTCATACTCGACGCCGGTCGTAAATCTTTAAGATTAATTAAACTGCCAATTGCACTAAGATAGCCACACAAGTAGATCTCGGAACTAATTTTTAGTTGAGTACTCCGCTAATTGAAAAATTCCTTTCGACCACCCTGACATAAATAGGGTCCTAAAACATAATTGACATCTAATCATACATAGCAACTAATCTGGCATGTTTAGTGCCTTTCAAGTAAAGTGCCTTTAGAAAAATTAATTAACTCTTGGATTATATCTTCCTGGAACTTCGCTAGGACGGTACTTGGGTGATCTTGCAGCCGTTTACAATTGCAGACATATTTATGCTACACGACCTTCATTCTAATAATTAGAATGCTAAAATTAAACTAGGAAATAACTATTTTTAGAAATAATAGAACTAATTAGAGCGTATTAAAACAGTATGTTACATCTGTACAACTTTTCTGCGTTTAGAACTAATCGTAAACTCAAGCATTATTATAAAGAGCAATGACTGATATAGTGTTTGTTGTTCTACGATAATTGTCCATTTTGTTAATGTGTATGTGTATATGAAAATACATACTTATTGCAGAGGATTGAAGTGATTTTAGAAATTTACTGTAGCCGTATTATTTGACATCTTATCACAAAATTGTTTTGGTTACTGCTATTTCTATTCTTCGTTTAATTTAATTGTATAATAGTGTACAAAATGGTTAAAATATCTATCATAAAGTATCGAAAGCGTTTTTGTGTAAGTAGAAACTTAGCTCTGAATGCATGCTTAAGGTCATTTCAAATATTTTTGTTTAAAAAGATATCGCTATAAAATTTTTTATATAAATCATGGTCACTCATTCAGAATAACAGTTTAAAAGGAGATTTTTCGATTTATTTTTTCGAAATTTTGGTTGCTTTTCGAGATAATCGCAGTTTAGAAATAGCTAAATTTTGCAAACGCAATTATTTGCGTATTTGAGTATGCCGGATCAATAGGTGTTATTGTTATATTGGTATGTAGTGCCTTTTTGGATTTTTAATGATAACGCGGAAACGGTTAGAGATAGCAACAAATTATAAAGATAATGACTTGCGTATTTGAGTATGCTGCATCGATCGATGTAATTGTTATATTGATAGGTAGTGCCGTTTTGGTTTTTTACAGATAGCACAAAAACGGTTAAAGATAACTAAATTTTGCAAAAACAATTATTTTTATATTTGAATATACCGCATTGATTGGAGCAAGTGTCATATTAGTACGTAGTGCTGTTTTGGTTTTTTACAGATAGCACGAAAACGGTTAAAGATAGCTAAATTTTGCAAAAACAATGACATGCGTATTTAAGTATTCTGCATCGATTGGTTTAATTGTTATATTTATATCGTGTGCCGTTTTGGTTTTTGATTTATAATTTGAAAATGAGTTACATTTATATTTTGTATAGACAACTATTAATATATTTAAGTATGCTTAATCGATTTGTGTAATCATCACATTCATGATTAATAACATTTAACCGAGATAGTCTTGTAATTTCCGAAATATACGCAATATTTTGTTTAGTAAAAAATATGATTTTACTAAGGTTAACTATGTTGTTATAATTGCATAATATGTTGTGACAATTGAGTGTGTGGTTGCTTTTTGCATGTGCTTCTGACCAAAGCTAGATCCATGATGCTTGCGGCATAGTTCCAACTCAACATCTAAAGTCTAGCGACTGGGTTATGAGGTAAACGTTAATGCACTGTGCTACCTTGCAGTCAAATATCATGACAATAAGTAAACAATACATAGTATTTAGCGGTCTCCGTGACAGCCTTGACTCTAACATGGCAACCGTCAAACATGGTGGCCGCAATGCTGGCCGTCATGTCGCCATGGCGGTCAACATGGTGGACGCCATGGGGCGACTATGGTGGCCGCCATGGGGCGGCCCTGGCCAATACGGGTGGAGGCACTTTCACCCTATGAGGCAATTTCACTCTATAAGGCAATTTCACTCTATGAGTCAATTTCACCCAATGAGGCAATTTCACGCTATGAGGCAATTTTACTCTATGAGGCAATTTCACCCTATGAGGCAATTTCACCCTATAAGACACTATCACCCTACTCTGATTAGAATAAATTCACTCTAAAATAACTAGAACTTAGTTACAGAGTGGGAGATGCTCACCATTTGCAGATAAAAGTAAACTAGCTGAAACAAATTAATTTATCGATTTTATACTATTTTATTAAAAATATATGCAAAATAGTTAATTGTAAATAAATCTATTAACAATTTTCGTAAACGGGTTATTTTCAAACATAGAATCATGTACAATTAAAGCATAAGCCTTAACCAACGGTTCAAAATTTCTTAAAGCTTCAAATACAATTCATACAACAACAGTTTTGTCTTTGATGCTATCAAATTAATGCGACCTACTCTCTCTACTACTGGCGTTGGTGGTTGTGGTTGTGGTGGTGGTGGTGCTTGTGGTGGTGGTGGTGGGGGTGTTTGTGCTGGTGGTGGTGGTGGTTATGGTGGTTGTGGTGGTGTGTGTGATGGTGGTTGTGGTGGTGGTTGTGGTGGTGGTTGTGAAGGTGGTGGTGGTTGTGGAGGTGGTGGTTGTTGTAATGACGGTTCAGATCAGGGTGCTGAGAGTGCGATTCATGCCACCGTAAGCTAAAAAATGATTAGTCGAAGAAAACTATTGTGCAAATTTAAGATGATAATGTTATTTAATACTGTTACCAGATGTGCGAATTTTTTTCAAGTGTGGTGGCGGTTGTGGGGTGGAGGGTCTAGCATCCTGATCGGGGTGTCCAATGCGAGATTCATGCCTGGAGCTAAAAAATGCTTAGTTGAAGAAAACTATTGTGCAGATTTTTTGTTACTAGATGTGGGAATATTTGCGGCGACTCGGGGTGCATGACCTTTGTATCTGGCAAAAATGGTCTTTTTTGACCTTAGAATTTTCCATGTTAAATTTCATAAGAAAGCCGGTTTTTTATCTCGTACGAACATAGCATACCTACTCTAGGCCTTGTGTTAGGTACCTCGTAATCTCCTAAATTCTTCAATAACATCCTGTTTACAATAATAAATACGCTTTCTACAAATTTTCATTTTGAACTCATTTATTTCGAAACGACAAGTTTATGCTACAAGTAAATAGCTATATCCTGTTTTTAGGTACCCGCTATCTTGGTATACCTTATAACCGCCGTATAATGGTTTTCTCTATTGTTTTAAGGTAACGACTTGTTGAAATAAGGTCGCGCATTATCCGATATAAATCAGGGTTTTCCGGTTCTACCGCGCTTCGCTAAGCTAGGAATTGGTAGTTCAAATTGGTGTTGTTTGAACCATTGTTGAGTTTGATTCTACAGCTTGTATGTCAAAGTGTTTTCAACATTTTATTCGTCACTGTATTTCAAAAAGCGATGCACGTCTTTCTGTTCAACAACTAAGAGGTGTTTTGAATGTATTCGGTGAGTTTTTCCCGCGCGTACCCATTCTAATCAGATTATCTTTTTAGCTTTTTTTAGTTGGAGGCCAAATTGGTTCTTTCTTTATGAAGAACAACTACTTTTGTCGATAGACTGCTGCTGCAACTATGGTAGCAGAGAAAATGTATGCTAACGACCATGGCGTTTCTATGCTGACTTAACCCCGACGGCTTGCGAGCTAAGTATCAGGACATTTACAGGTATGCAACTTGTTTTTTTTGGTGTACGTCAATAGCATATTCCGTATCAACGGTTGGTGTAGTTACGTGACAAGAAACGTCACATTGTAGAACTATTGTTTGTTGCTGCGATTCGATATTGTCGCTCTACAGGTGCGATGTACTATTTTTGAACATGCTTGTCAAACAAAGGCACACGTTTATTCGCGTTACGGACTAGTTTATTTTACAAAAAGTATTAGGTGAAATTTTAAAAATACTGGACAAAAGCTCTCACTGTTTTTATTTACTACTGATTAATTTTATTTTATGTGAAATACGAGATGCGCTCTTCGTATCTAAATTCCTAAATTGTTCGTACAATATAATTGTTTGCTGTAAAATAATAACACTTAATTTACTTTCTTTTTGCTTGTTTGTACAGAATCCTTTATCTATTTTTATGTGTTAAGAGTTAGTCGTGGGCGATGTGTTTTTTTTTGTTTCTTTTTGGTATGTAGGCGAATTCCCCCACTCTCCGCGTCTGGTAGTTAGCCTGGTATCTACTTTTCTTCCGGCTACGTCTAAGTACGTAGCTCGACCGTCGAGCTAGAAGGTTGTGTACAAGTCGCGCTCCGCGAATGTTTAAAAGTACCAGACTTGTTAATAAAAGTGAACTCAAAAACAATATTATAAGTGATAGAACTCTGTTGATGTTAAAGAAACCCTCAAATTGATTTAACCAGCCCCATAAACAATATTTATAGAAGGAAGAGTTGTAAGAAATGCAATAAATCTTTAAGAAATGATGGAGTTAATATTACTTGTTCTATGTGTATCGAATCCTATCACATAGATTGCTCTGGTCTATCGGAAGCCACGTTTAAAAGTTTATCATCTACCAAAAAAGAACAATGGAGATGTAGAACGTGTAGGGAAGACAATGGATCTGGAAAGTCCAACTCTACCCTAGATTTGAAAAGAGAAACTGATATAAAACGTATGTTGGATGCAATTAATAAAAAGCTAGATTATTTTAAAACTACTATGGAAAGCTTAGCAAATGATGTTAAAGGACTTGGTAATCTTTATGATGTCATAAAACAAGAAGTTTCATCTCTAAAAAAGGTTAACCAGGATCTATCTAGCAGTGTTACCAGATTAATAGAAGAAAATAGAAGCAAAAATAAAAAGATTACCGAGTTGGAAATAAAGATAAATAACTTTGAGCAAAGATCCAGAAATATGAATTTAGAAATACATGGAATGGAAACATTAGAAGAAGAAGATGAAGGTAAACTAAAAGTGCTGTACTAAATACGGTCAGGATTCTGGAGGTGTCATTGGAAGATGAGGACATTCAAGTTGTACACAGGCTGCCTAAAAGAAAACCAGATGCACAGTACCAGCTATTATTGTAAGACTCTCTTCTCAAAATGTGAGGGACAAAATTCTTAGTAGAAGGAAATTATTGTTTAAAAATGATAATGTACTACAAAACAAAAGCGAACGTCGTATATTTTATGCGAAAATCTTACCGCATTTAATAAAAACCTATGGCAAGCGAAGAATGGTGCCAGAGATAAGGGATGGCGATACGTTTGGATAAAGTTTGGTAGAATTCTAATAAAGAAGTCCAGAAATGCCGAATGTTATTAGAATTGAAAGCGAGACTGATTTATTAAAAATAAATTGATAGTGAATATATTCAATGTCTTTTGTATTAATAAGTTTTGTTGATAACGTTTTAGTTTAATTTTATTCGAAAATGATTGAAGAATTGATAGTCTGCAATAATAATGTGCATTATCAATCCTTTGTAAGTATTACAGATTGGCATATTGCATTGGACACATTTACCAATAATTATTACTTGAACCACAATGTCCACTTATCTCTTATTTGTTTAAGTTTAAACGGACTTAAAGGTCATTTCGACGAGTTCACGGTTTACATGTCGCGTTCGAAACTGGATATAATTGTTTTAAACGAAGTTTCCATTCAAGAACCGGAATCTAGTATTTTTATGTTAGAAGATTACAACATGTATAGAAAACTTAGAGTGAATAGGAGAGGAGGTGGCATAATCATGTATATTAGGAAAGGGCTTAAATTTTGCGAAAGCCGGTTTAATTCTAAAACGTATGAGAATATAGAGGGAATACTTAGTGTAACTAAAGAAGGTGTGATAAAAATATTTTTATTTATAGACCACCTAATTATAATATTGATGAATTCCTTAATGAATTTGCAATCTAGATAACTAATAATAGAGACCAAAAGAACGTTTTATTTGGCGGTGATGTAAATATTAACTTGGCAGATAATAATAAAGCAACAAATAACTATGAACTACTTCTAAATGCAGAAGGTTTTTATAAATGTATTTTCGGTTATACGAGGGAAGCCTTTTACAATGAAAGTTTAGTATGTTCCTGTCTAGATCATTTATTTATTCGAGGTGTGTATGATAAAATATTTTCGGGAATAATTCGTACAAGAATTTCTGATCATTACACCGTAGCTATTGCAGCTTATTTTAATAATAAAATAAGTAATTATGTAGAAATAAATATTATGTGGAATGAAAAATTTAAAAAAAGGGGACTAAGTAATTTAAAACTAAATCGTTTAGATAAATTAAATGACCCGGCCCGATTGTACAGTGGAATATTTCATAGTTTCGATAAGATCTATTCTAAAGCTCTTGGTGACCGCAATAAGCATGATGTGGTAAATAGAACACCAAATAATTTCAAAAAAGAATAGATGACAAATACCTTGATAAAATATATTGTAAATAGGGACAAACTATATAAGAAATGGAGAAGTACAAAGTTAGCGGAACATCGGGACGAATATAAAAAATACAGGAATTGGCTAACAATAAAATTGCGTAGAGAGAAACAAAATTACTATAAAAACAAATTTTTTCTAACCAATACTAATTATAATAGTAATAAGACAAAGCAAACATGGGACGTGATAAATGAAATCATCCAACACAAATAGAAAAAGGGTGTGGATATCACGATAAAGCAGGCTTTCCCAGATATTAGTGATGTTTCTATAGCAAACAATTTTGCAGCGTTCTTTTTTAACAGTATCGAATCGATTAAGCATGGATGCCCTGTACGGTTAGTTAAAGGTAATTAAGTAATCGATTTAGTAAATTGTAGTCTCTTTTTAAAACGAGTAACTACTGACTTTGTGAAAAATGAATTGTTGAAAATGAACGTAAAAAATCTCCAGGGTACGATAGAATTAGGTTGCAGGATATTATCTTCTTAGGAGATGAAATGTGTTTAACTATAGCCAACCTTATAAATTTGATAATAAACACCACAAAAATACCCTTAAAATTAAAAATGGCAGTAATTCTACCCATTCATAAAGGAGGTAATTACAATGAAATTAGTAACTATCGGCCTATTTCCATTTTACCCGTAATTGAAAAAATTTTCGAAAAACATTTAATATTATTTGCGTATGACTTTGTCGAAAATAATAATGTTTTAAGAAAAGAACAATTTGGGTTTGTAAAAGGATTAGGGACAAGCAAGGCACTAGCAAAATTTTCTGATTTAGTTTATCAAAAATTGAAAGATAGCATAAATGTTCTGTGTTTGTTTGTTGACTACAGCAAGGCTTTTGATACAATTGATCATGGCATATTACTACAAAAATTAGAGACATGGATTTAGAGGTCCTGCATTGCAACTCTTGTCTAGCTACCTTAGACATAGAAAGTTTGTGGTAAAAATAAATAACTCATACAACGACGAACATTGTATATCGATGGGTGTGCCACAGGGGTCAATACTAGGCCCACTTCTTTTTATCATGTATATAAATAATTTACCACAAATCATTCAAAAATGTCAAATTTTAATGTTTGCAGATAATGTTGTGTTAATTGCTGCACATAAAAGTCTTAAAACGGCAGAACAATTCTTACAGTTGGACGCTAACAACTTGACAAAATGGTCACATGACAATAAATTAATGCTAAACAAAGGTAAGACCAAAGTCATGCATATAGCTACACCTTATATGGTAAGAGCAAAGGCTGAAATAACATTACACTCCTGCAAATGTTTTCAATTTCAGCAAAGAGGAGTCTTTTCATGTTTTGCGGAGTGCGGTGTTGTCTCCGGCTGCTCTATATATCAGTACTTAGGTATTACCGGCGATAATTATTTCCGTTGGGACCATCATATCAATAGCGTGTGCAATAAATTAAAGCTGGTCTTAATCAGAATATACTATGTTAGGCATTTACTCTCAGAAAAAATAATGAAGGTTATCTATATAGCGCTGGCAGAATCTTTAATCAGATATGGACTAGAGGCTTAGGGTTTTGCTAGCGATGTATATTTGAAGAAAATAGATTTAGTTCAAAGACAGTTACTTAAAATAGTATGCAATGCAAAGTCGGGGTCAACCTTGAAAAACTTATTATGTAGTTGTGAACTATTAAGCACAAAGGGATTATTTCATTATAAAGTAATCCTAGAAAGCCTTCTAAAGGAAAACTTTTTATAAAAAAGAGACGATGGCCACGGATTGAAAAGTCAAAGATAAATTGTCCCGCGGACATTCAATCGATATGGCAAAAATAATCTTTCTTATCTGGTGACAAAACTTTTAAATGAACTACCGAACGAAATTAAAACTGTTGCGAATATGCGTAAGTTAAAGCACGACTTAAAATTATTTTTAAACAATAAATACACATAAATTGATAGGTTAAATTAATCTACTCATCCAATAAAAGTTTTATTTATAATTATTCAAGGCGGGGCAAATGCTGGTGTATATTTACAGAGGGTTGAGCCAATATTAATGTTGATGTGTGTAAATAAATAAATAAATAAATAAATAGGGTTACAATATGTTTTTAGTTTTAGTTCTTAGATTTAGTTTTCTAGTTACCGGCCATTAGTTGCAGTTTTTAAGTTAATATCTTATTTTTAATTTTTCAGTGTTTAGCTTTGAGTTTTTATATCTTGGCTTCTATTTCATGGTTTTTATAAAAAATTATTGTTACAGAAAACTAAACAATCTAAATGAATACAAAAAATTTAGGAACTACTTAAATTTGAAAATTAAGAAAGAAAAGAAGTTTTACTATAGCAACAAATTCCATGAGGCAAAAAATAATACAAAAGAAATATGGAATATAATTAACCACTTCATTCAACCCCGGGAAAAGCTAAATATAGATCGAGTAATTTTAAAGTATATGCCAAATAAAGATGACAAAACGATTGCAAATGATTTTGCCGAAAGCTTCTATATGAATATAAAATCAATACAACATGAGTGTCAATTCCAGTTACTGCAAAACCAGGTAAAAAGAGAAAACGTAAATTACTCGTTTTGTCTACCTAAGGTTGGGCTAGATTTTGTTAACAACGCTATTCAAACATTAAAATTAAAAAAATCGCCAGGAATCGACAATATTAAAGCAAAGGATTTAATTTTTTTAAACAACAGAGTGGGTATAGTAATAAGAAATTTAATTAATTTAATTATTACAACAAGTAAAGTACCGGACAAATTAAAGATAGCTATTGATAGACCTGTATATAAAAATGGAAACCATGCTGATCCAGCAAATTATAGGTCAATATCAATATTACTAGTAATCGAAAAGATTTTGGAAAAATATATAGCAAAACAGTTAAAAAAAATTTTGAACGAAAATCATGTAATAAGCGACACCTAATATGGGTTCGTAAAAGGCCGTGGCGCAAATTTACTACTATCTAACTTTTCTAATAAAGTATACCAAAATTTATCAAAAAACATTCACACAGTATGTTTATTTGTGGACTTTTCAAAGGCTTTTGAAACCATAAGTCATAAAATTTTGATCACAAAAATGAAAGCTGCCGGATTTCATGGACCACCCCTGGCATTATTTGAGAACTATCTTGAAAACCGTAAATTTGTGGTAAAAGTTAATAAGTCAGTTAGTAATGAGAAGTGGCTAGATGTCGGTGTACCGTAAGGATCAATTCTCGGTCCATTATTATTTATATTATATGTGAATGATTTGCCAGACGTTATTAAACAATGTAGAGTCTTTATGTTTGCGGATGACATTCTTTTAATGTCGGAACACCGATCAAGTACCGTAGCAATAAACATGTTACAATCAGACGCCAATAACCTTGCTAAATGGTCACATGACAATCGTCTAACAGTAAATGCGAATAAAACAAAATGTCTCTACATTACGACTCCATACATGAAAAGGCAAGAAAATTATAAAATAGAATTACATTCTTGTAAATGCTTTCGTTTACAAGCGCATGGTTATAATTTATGTCAATCTGCATGTAAAATTATATCTAATTGTACGGAATACAAATACTTAGGCATTATTGTGGATAATTATTTCCGATGGGATTTACAAATTCAAAATATTTGTAAAAGGCTAATGGTAGTGCTGGTAAAACTCTACTATATAGCCGATTTGATACCTTTTCAGATCAGAAAAACAGTTTATATAACATTGGCAGAAGCAATTATTAGGTATGGTATCGATGCTTGGGGAAAGGCTTCTGATAATGATTTAAATAAAATCAAATTACTGCAAAAAAAGCTACTTGAATTAGTTGTAAATGATAACAGTAATAGTACTTTTCGCGACAATCTAACTAAAACCAATTTATTAACGGTAAAGGGAATATTTAATTATAAAATGATAATTGAAAATTATTTTCGTGACAACTATCTAAGAGTTCAGGAAAATTCGTACGAACTCAGAGAAATTAAATACATAGTTCCGTTTGCAGAAAATAAATATGGTAAAAAATGTATCCAATATATCATTCCTACTTTATTTAACGAACTTCCGCAAGAATTTAAGCAATATACTAATATGAAATCCCTGAAAGATAATTTAAAACAGTACCTAAATAATACAGCCTCGATTTAAAAAGATAATTACCAAACCACTTCAATATGGTAACAAAATGCAGAAAAATAAAGTAAAATAAAGAAAAAAGTTAAATGAGAGTGGAGCCAAATAAAATTAAAGTTAAAATTAAATAAAATTTAATAATACCAAGTAAATAGATGTAATTAAAATCAAAATAAATAAGAATAAAATTTAGAAATTCCTGTAAAAATTACGGATTAGCAAATTAAGTAGTGTAATAAGGTTTAGTAAATTAGAAAATGATAATCTAATAATATATGTAAGAGTAAATAAGTTAGGATAATTATATGTTAGTTTACATGAAGTACTCATTATTTTTATAAAAAAACAGGATTTTAAAAATTTGTACACTATGTCAAGCAACCTAAATGGTTAACTTATGGTGTACGTAAATAACTAAAAGGAAAATGTAAATAAAGTTCTTGAATTGAATTGAATTGAATTGAATTATTAATAATAAAAAGATGCTTGGAAATGCTTGGAATGTAGAAAAGAAGAAGAACCATCGCAAAAGTCGGTATCGCTAGAGAACCTTGAAGAAAGCAATGTTAAGCAAATGTTAAACGTGATATCAAACAAGTTAGATGAGTACAAGCAGGTTGTGGATTGTGTGTGCAATGACCTAAAGGGACTATCAGCGTTTTATGATGATTTGAAGCGCGAGGTAATTGAACTAAAGAATACAAACAATGATTTAGTTAAAAGCGTACGTACGTTATTGGACGAGAACATTAAAAAGGATGCAAAAATTTCGCTTCTTGAAATTAAAATAAATAAACTAGAAAAGAGAAGCCGTAGCGTGAATTTTGAAATACACGGAATGGAAGTAGTGCCTGAAGAACAACGGGGTGGTTTCCTACAAGGTAATGTTGAGAAATTAGTCAAACAGCTTGATGTAAATTTAAAGGAAGGTGATATTGAGGTAGTACACCGTTTGACAAAAAAACGCCACGATGCAATACCGGCCGTAATTGTGAGATGCCATTCTCAGTTGATTCGTGATTCCATAATAACAAATAAAAAAAAGGTAGTTAAAAATGATGATATTCTTGGAAATAAGAGTGATCGAAAATTATTCCTAACTGAAAATCTAACGGCGTACAACAAATTCCTGTTATGGCGAGCTAAGCAAAAGGCAAGGGATGTGGAGTGGCGTTTTATCTGGATTAAGAACGGTAAGATATTGGCAAAAAAAAGTAATGAGTCAACAAGCGTAGTACGTATTGAGAGTGAGAAGGATCTAGTAAAGATACAATAGCGTCATTAGGTTAGTTTTCAATTTAGAAAAAAAAATAGTCAATATGGCAGAGTACAATGAAATTAACAATACTATTAGGTTTAGTACAATTGGTAGTATTACAGAATATGCAAACATAATAGCTGATAATGGTATAAATTCCTTGTGTTATATGTTTTAATGTAAACAGCATAAAAAGTCATTTTGATGAGTTATTGGTTTATATTGCTAATGTACAATTTGATATCCTAGCTTTGATGGAGGTTGCTATTAACAAAGATTTAGTCTCAAACTTTAAAATCAATGGATACAAATTATATTCAAAACTGCGAACGCATCAAAAAGGCGGTGGCTTATTTTTATATATCCGTAGTAATATTGTTTTTACCGAAAGTATTTTTAATGCTATTACATATGAGAATATAGAAAAAATTGTAAATTATCGAGGAAAAAGTATAAAATTAATCATGGTATACAGACCTCCAAGAACTAGTATTAAGGGGTTTGTCGAAGAATTAAATAGTCAACTGGACCAAAGTAAACAGTGTAGTAATTTAATTTTTGGGGGAGACGTTAATATTGATTTAAAAAAAGAACATACAACAAATGCTGAAGAACAATATGAAATACTACTAACAAGTAACGGTTTTTATAAATGTATTCAGGACTATTCGCGACAGGAAACCTACAACAGCAGATTAGTAGCGTCATGTCTAGACCACCTTTTTATACGCGGTATTTATGATAAAATGGTCTCAACAGTAATTCAAACAAAAATATCAAACCATTATATGATCACACTAAATCTATTTATTCAACCAATAAAGTTAAACACAACAGAAGTGGAAAGCTTAGTGTTAGATGAAAAGATTCTAAGACGGTATTTAAGTAATATTGATTTTGAATTAAACAAAAAATACAATGACCCTCACAAACTATATACTGACATTGTAACAAAATTTGAGAAATGGTATAAAAATTCTGAATGTATAATGCAAGCAATATATACACATAATATATCAAAACACGAATTTAAAAAATCGTGAATGACAAAACATCTCTTTTGTTAATTAATAAAAGAGATGATTTATTTAAGAGACGGAGAAATTCTCACTTACAAAAACATCAAGAAGAGTATAAAAGATTTAGAAATTGGTTAAACACGAAAATTAGAAAAGAAAAAAAAGAATATTATGCTAAAAGGTTTAACGAGGTTCGATTAAATACGAAAGATATGTGGTCGTTAATAAATCAACTTCATTCATCCAAAAGAAAAAGCAAACGTTGATCAAATAATAAAACAGCATTTCCCACAATTAGATGATAAGTCAATTGCTAATGAATTTGCTTTAACATTTTTAAACAACATCAAATCCATTACGCACAATTGTCTGGTTGAATTATCACAACATCAAACACAAAAAGAAAATATAAGTAGTTTTCACCTGCCATTAGTAGAATTAGACTTTGTAAATAAGGAAATTCAAAAGCTAAACATTAAAAAATCGCCAGGAATTGATAATGTTAGGTTAAAAAGGTATTATTTTTTTGAAAACAGAGATAGTTCTAGTCATACGCAAATTAATAAATCTAATAATAAAAACTCACAAGATTCCGGAAAAATTAAAAATAGCTGTTGTTAGACTCATTTATAAAGCCGGTAGCTATGCTAGTGTTTCAAATTATAGACCAATCTCAATATTACCCATAATAGAAAAAGTTTTCGAAAGACACGTTGCAGCAATGATGTATAAATTTCTCAACGAAAATAACATAATAACTACAGAGCAATATGGTTTTATAAAAGGGAGAGGCACAAGTAGGGCTATAGCAGACTTTACAAATATAGTATACAATAACTTAAATAATAATATCCATGTTCTATGTCTGTTTGTTGATTTTCAAAAGGCGTTTGAAACAATTAATCATAAAGTTCTTATTTCAAAATTAAAAAATATAGGTGTTTGTGGACCATCAATACAACTATTCGAAAATTACTTGCAAAATCGTAAGTTTGTTGTCAAAATTAATAATACCTTAAGTAGGGATATACATCTTAACGTTGGGGTTCCACAGGGATCTACACTTGGACCCCTACTGTTTATCATATACATAAACGATTTGCCGCAAATAATTAAAAACAGTATAACGCTAATGTTTGCTGATGATATTGTATTGATCTCGTGCCACAAGTCGTTTAAAAAAGCAGAAGATGCATTACAAAAGGACATTGATGCGATTGCAGCCTGGTCTCACGATAACCATTTAATTATAAACGCCGAAAAAACAAAAATTTTGCATATTACAACGCCACATATGGAAAAAGTAACAGCGCCATTCCTTAAACTACACTCATGCAAGTGTTTTCAATTACAAAAAGGTGAAATGCGTTTGTGTCAAAACGACTGTAAAATAATATCAACCTGTACACAGTATAAATATCTTGGTGTCATAGTAGATAATCACTTGCGTTGGGATATACATATCAAATACGTATGCAATAGACTAATGACTGTATTGATCAAGCTCTATTATATAGCTAACATGGTCCCATTCAATGTACGAAAAACTATTTATATAACGCTTGCTGAATCGATAATTAGATATGGATTAGAAGGGTGGGGACTTGCTAGCGATGTATATATGAATAAAATACATTCAATTCAAAAAAGATTATTAAAATTGCTAGTTAACACTAACAATAATGACTCATTTCAAAACATTTTAAATAATAATAACCTATTAACGGCAAAGGGTATTTTACAGTATAACATTCTACTAAATACTTTTATTGATGATAAACATTTGCAAATACAGGAAACTGAATATAAATTGAGAAACAAAAAATATATCACACCACAAGTAAAAAAGTCTTACGGAGAGAAATGTTTAGAATATTTAATACCAAAGTTGATGAATAAATTACCGCAAGACTGTAAGTTATGCCTAAATATGAAATCACTTAAAAAGTGCATAAAACAGCACTTAAATAGTAATATTTAAGTGTCCCAGTGAAAAAGGATGAAGCTTATTAGCATATTTAATTAAATTAAATTAATTAAATTAGTTATTTATATAATAGCAATACATAATACGTAAATATTATGTGCATGGGAAAGTGTGAATATCAGTGTGTGTATATGTGTATATATGTATATATGTATATATGTGGGTATATGTATACGTATAAATATAGCTAGAGGTATAACATAAAAATATGTATGTATGTGTAGATGTTAGCATTAGAATTAGAATTAGTTAAACTGTATAAATAGTTATTAGTTAAGGTTTAAGCACTTTGTGAGGATAGGTTAAAAACCATAAACGTCCTGGTCAGAGTAATATGTTTAAGTTATAATGAGTTACTTATCTTTTCGAATATCTATTTATAGTTAAAAGAAATGTGTTGCAGAGAAAACAATATGATAAAAAACAGTAGGGGGTTAAGCCAAAAATATGTTTAATTGATATGAAAAACTATTTATTTTTTGAAATATTTATTTTTAGGAATTATTAAACTGTTGTCACCATGTCAAGCAGCTTATACAGGTTAGCTTATGGTGTATGTAATTCACTGTGCAAATAAATGAATTGAATTGAATTATTATTATTATTAGTGTCCCGACTCTCGTACGAGACGGACGCGTTTAGTTGGCTCTATATATTTTGTGTTAAATATTATAGTTTATAAAAGTTTTAGTACCCTACTTACCTTTATAAATTATTTATGAACGTTTTTCGTGACCCTTGTGTAAAATAACCCGTTATTAATAACCATGAGTTGCAAAAAATGCACTGAGAAGCTTCCGTCAGATGGAAATTATATTATCTGTCATGAATGTGACAGTTCATACCATTTTGGATGTTCAGGTGTAGCTGAATCCACTTTTAAAGCTTTTTCATCTACAAGACGAAAGGAATGGAAATGTCAAGCGTGTCGTACTGAGAATAAACAGTCCAGCAGTGTAAGTAAGAAAGAAGATGCTGTTGATATTGCTAAAATGTTAACTAATATAACAAAACGGTTAGATAACTACAAATCTGTATTAACTGACCTATCACAAGATATCAAAGACTTATCTAATTTATATGATGGCATGAAGGAAGAGATGACAGCTCTTAAGGAAGTTAACATCGGTTTAAATAAAAAAATAGACAACTTACTAGCGGATAACAGGATAAAAGATATAAAAATTGTTGAACTAGAATCCAGAATAAACATATTGGAACAAAAAAAGTAGAAATGTTAACTTCGAGATACATGGTCTAGATAAAATTGATGGTGAGAATGATGAGAAATTGAAATCTGCAGTTTGTAAATTCGTAAACTATTTAGATAAAGACATATCGTTGTCTGATGTTCAAGTAGTTCACCGACTACCAAAAGGCGTCCTGATGCAATTCCTACGGTAATTGTCCAATGTTCATCAGAGGCTGTAAGGAATCGCATTTTAATAAAACGTAAAAATGCCATAACAAATAATAACATCTTAAATAACAACAGCGACAGGAGATTATTAATATACGAAAACTTGTCACCTTTCAATAAAAATTTATTATATCAAACAAAGTTAAAAGCTAGAGAAGTTGGGTGGAAGTTTGTTTGGTTCAGATATGGTAAGTTATTAGCCAAAAAGAATAGTGATATGCCACAAGCTATAAGAATAACTAATGTTAATGATATTAATAAATTAGTTTGATAATGTACATAAATTCAAAAGTTATTTTGTTGTTTAAATAATAATAATTTTGTGTTAAGCATTAATGATAGATAATAATATGAATATTGAGTACGATAACAATATTGTACATTATCAAACCTTTACAAGCATATCGATGTGGAATTCTGAACTAATTAATTTCTCTAATAATCTTGGCAATACCCGTATTAATTGCTTTAACATATCAATAATTTGTTTAAATATAAATGGGATAAAAAGCCATTTTGACGAATTTCTAACGTACTTATCAAATACTAGTTTTGACTTGATAGCAATAACTGAGGCTTCAATATACGAGAACGAACTATGTAATTTTGGAATTGAAGGTTATAATTGTTTTGCTAAACTACGTACGTATACTAAAGGAGGTGGTATTATACTTTATGTCAAACAAACTATTATGTTCCAGGAAATCATTCATAACTCCAATAATTATGAAAACTTAGAAGGATTTATTTCTATTGGTAATAACTATACAGCAAAAATTATAATCGTTTATAGACCACCTAATAAGAGTATCAATGTTTTATTGTTGAATTTGATAAGCAAATAATAAATAGTGCTCATTACAAAAATATCATCATTGGTGGAGATTTTAATATCAATTTGAAAAATAGCAATCGAATCGGGAATGAATTTGAAGTTATGTTACTTGCAGAGGGGTTTTATAAAGTCATTCTTGATAATACCCGTGAAGAATTTTATGCCGGTCATCTTGCTTCGGCTTGCATTGATCATATTTTTATAAAAGGAATAAATATTAATATCTTCGCCGGAGTAATTCAATCTAAAATTTCAGATCACTATTTAATAGCAGCTAAAGTTTTTTATAATATCTCTTTCATTACAAATACTTACACCTTTAAAAATTTTACGAAAATAAAATTAGACATATTTTAAGTAACAGAGAATTAAAATTTAGGAGAATTGCCAATGTTCCGAAGAACTCTACGAAACATTGTTTAAATTTTTTGATAATATGTACAATATATGCCAGGTTGTTAAATATCGTAATCAAGATAAAGATCACACTCATGCTGAAAAATACAAGAAGGAATGGATGTCAGAAGTCCTACTAAATCTATTACAATATAGAGACAGATTATTTAAAAAATGGAAGAACTCAAAATCGGATTTTGATAGGAAACAATATACACAATTCCGAAACTATGTAAATGGTAGAATTCGTAAGGCTAAAGACGCGTATTATAATATAAAATTTAACAACACTAAAAATAATATTAAAAAAATGTGAGAAGATCTGAATGAAATTCTTAATCGTAAAAAAAAACTAAATGTAGATGAAGTTATAAAAAAAGGCATGCCAGATATTTCAGATATTACTATTGCTAATAAATTTGCAACGTTTTTTCATGATAGTTTACAAACTGTATTGCATAAATGTAACAAAAATTTTCTGAAAAAAAGCATTGCATACGAAAAATTTAATTGTAGCTTTTATCTTCAATTAGTGGACTCAAAATTTGTCGTGTCAGAACTAAGTAGACTAAATACAAAAACTTCTCCTGGGTTTGATAACATACGATTGAGAGACATATTATTTCTTAAAGACAAAATATATGAGTTAATTGTGCGTTTAATTAATACTATAATCAGAACTGCAGTAGTTCCAAGTTACTGGAAAACTGCCATTATAAGACCAGTTCACAAAAAAGGTAGTTTTTCTGATATTGCTAATTATCGACCAATTTCCTTACTGCCAATAATAGAAAAAATATTTGAAAGGTATATTGCTGAAAAAATGAAGATTTTTTGAGTAAAACAACATCATTAACAATACTCAATATGGCTTTATAAAAGGAATAGGAACAGGAAATTATTTGCCGATCTTTCAAATTTTATATACGACAAACTAAATAAAAACATGAATGTACTTTGTTTATTTGTGGATTATTCTAAAGCTTTCGAAACAATTTCCCATGTAATTTTGATTAATAAATTAAAGGAAATAGGATTTGGAGGTAAATTTTGGACCTAATAAGTAATTATTTGCAGAATAGATATTTTGTAGTTAAAATAAATAACACGGTTAGTAAAAAACAGCCATTACATGTTGGTGTCCCACAAGGGTCCGTTTTAGGTCCACTATTATTTTTACTATACGTCAACGACCTTCCAACAGTTATACAATCCAGTAAAATCTACATGTTTGCAGACGACATTTTACTTATATCCATACATAAAAACTTAAAACTTGCTGTAAATAATCTACAATCAGATACTAACATTCTAGCGAAGTGGTCCCATGATAATGATTTAATTTTAAACAAAGAGAAAAGAAAACTTATGCATATAACAACTCCTTACATTTTACGTGATACTCTAAATATAATATTACATTCATGTCAGTGCTTTCATACAAAAATTTAGATGTAAACGTCTGTACTAATACCTGTAAAATTCTCACCTGTTGTAATACGTATCAGTATCTTGGTATTATTATAGATAACTTTTTTAGATGGGACTATCAAATAAATCTAGTTTGTAAAAAATTAAAAGTTGTATTAATCAAACTGTATTATATAAGGCATATGATTCCAGAAAATATTAGGAAAATAGTTTATTGTACACTGGCGGAATCAGTGATGAGGTATGGTCTTGAAGCTTGGGGTCATGCTGGTGCTACGTATATACATCGAATCGATTCAATACAAAGGAGACTATTGAAAATAGTTAGTAATGAACATGAGCATACTAATCTGAAGGAACTACTTCAAAAACAACATGCTGAGTGTTAAAGGAATACTATATTATAAACTAATAATGGAAAATTACTTTAAAAACACACACTTAGAATTAAAACATAATATATATAACGTAAGATCATTAAGCTATATAGTTCCGAGGGTTTATAACAAATATGGAAAATGCTGTTTAAATTATTTAATTCCAACCTTATTTAACGAACTACCTATAGAATGCAGAAACTTTGTTAATATGAAGAAGTTAAAAAACGAAGTAAAAAATGCCCTTAATTTAAAATATGTCTGATTTGTGATTAATTTTAGTGACCACTTAGGTATTGATATGACTGTAAAGGTTTGAAATTATTCAATCTAAGGTTTTAGTTTAGTTTAATTAGTATTTACTTATGATTCAACAGGGATCTGTAATAATTGAAAATAATGTATATATTAAATCAACAGAGTTTGAAAGAAAGAAAAAGTTAAAAATTGAAGAATAAAAATATAATACTTTTAATTTTAAGATTATTCTCGTTAACTTCGTTATATTTAGATATTTAGATATTTAAATAACATTTTGTGTAAGTAAGTATAGTTTGTATAAATGTGTGTGTGTATGTATTTATGTGTGTATATGTATTGTATGTGTGCGTGTGTGTGTCTATGTATATGTATGTTGTACCCATATATGTAGGCACAAATAGGTTATTAATATTATTAATGCAATTATTATTAGTACTAATATTAATATTCGTACTTTGATTTTTTAATATTTTTTTTTCTCTGTATTTTTTTCATATTTAGCTTCAATTATTTGTATAGTATAAAGTTTTTTTAGTGCGTATATTTGCAATTACGTATATTTGCAATTATATTTGCAATTATATACTCTTTTTACTTGTAAATAAGCGGGAATGTATAATGCTAAACATTTTGAAACTTGAGGGTCGGGTCAAAAAAAAAAAGTAAAATTTAATTTAGTATCCAAAGTTGCTTATATATTCTACATGAAATTAATCATAACTGTAATGTTAATATTGCAACGTTATATGTAGCGAAATTGTTTAAATTACTTATCTATAAGTTATGTTATTTTTAGATACCGCTACATCAATTTGTTATACCTTGACAAGCAAATCATGTTGCTTAAGGTGTGATTTGAAATTTAAGTAAATAAAAAAGTTTTGAATTTTGAATTATTATTATTATTATTATTATTATTATTATTATTATTATTATTATTATTATTATTATTATTATTATTATTATTATTATTGTTATTATTATTATTATTATTATTGGCTCAACCGTCGCACGAGCTAGACCTGTTTAAGTCGCTCTGATATTTAAATTAAACTTTTATCCATTTGTTGAGTGTACGCGATAAATTACAATTTCTTTAGTGTAGCAAAATTTATGTGTAACAGCATACCCTATTTTTGAAGTATCCTGCACCAAGTATTAGATAATCGTGATAAGATGAGTAAACCGAAATGTGTGAAATGTTTGGAACTGCTGCCAAAAGATGGAAGTTACATTACCTGTAATGCTTGCGAAGGAGGTTTGCACTTTGCCTGCTCTGGTGTTGCTGAAGCTACATTCGAAAGAATGTCAGCATCAAGCCGTGAAACTTGGAAATGCAGAAATTGTAGAGGTAAAGATTCGCAGGTAAAATCGCAGCAGGTAACAGCACAACCAGTAGTAGAAGAAGAATCTGTGAAAGATATGTTTCGAAAGATTACTAAAAGGTTGGACGATAATCAGCAGGTAATGAATGATATTTTAAATGATGTCAAAGGCTTGTCTAATTTATATGACGAATTAAAAGAGGAAATGATGTCCCTAAAAAAGGTCAATAAGGAATTGTCAAAGAGTGTTGCTACATTAGTAGCCGAAAACAAAGAGAAGGCGCAGAAAATAATTGAACTTGAGATGCGGGTCAATGTATTAGAACAAAAAAGTAGAAACGTTAATTTCGAAATTCATGGGCTCGAGGTAACTCATGCCGAAAACGAAGAGAGCTTAAAGGCTGTAGTCAAAAATTAACGGAATGTGTTGGTGTAAAAGTGTCTAATACAGAAATTGAAGTAGCACATCGCCTTCCGAAACGAAAACATGACAGTGTACCAGCAGTAATAGTAAGATGTACGTCACAGATGATTAGAGACAAAATCTTAACTATGAGGAAAGTTGTTGTAAACAATGATCAAGTTTTAAACAACAAAAGCGATAAACCATTATTTATTAGTGAAAATTTAACTCCGTATACTAAGAATTTGTTATGGCAAACAAAAGCACGTGCGAGAGAAGTAGGTTGGAAATATTGTTGGGTAAAATATGGGAAAATACTTGCAAGGAAATCAAGTGATATGCCACGAGTGGTAAGAATAGATAACATAAACGATTTGTGTAAACTAGATTGACATTGAAACATGCTTTATTAGAAATAAGTTTTAAAATAGTTTAAGTTGATAAGTGGGAATAATTATTTAATTTTAACAATGATAAACGAACAATATTATGAAAACACCTGTGTTCAATATCAGTCGTTAAATAGCATATCAGAATGGAATATTGAGTTAAAGACACTTGCAAGTATTTATGATAACAACCATATAAATCTATCATTTATTTGTCTTAACATTAATGGTATCAAAAGTCATTTCGACGAATTGCTAGTTTATCTATCCAAAACACATTTTGATATTATTGTTTTAGTTGAAGTTTTGATACATCAGGAGGATATTGCAATTTACAATATTGAAGGTTATAATTATTATTCAAAGTTACGTTCAAACGCGAGAGGTGGTGGAATAATTTTATATATAAGGAAAACTTTCATATTTCAAGAAAACCAGTATAACACAATAACATACGAAAACGTTGAAGGAATTCTAACTTTTGAAAATAATCAATGTTATAAATTAATATTCATTTACAGGCCCCAAGTAGCAATGTACACAATTTTATTAAAGAGTTAAAAGATCAAATAAAAATAGTAGTTGTTATAAAGAAATCATTCTTGCGGGGGATACTAATATAAATTTGGCTGATTTAAACCCGATAAGTAACAAATATGAGGCAATGCTAAGTTCACATGGATTTTATAAATGTATCAAGTATTATACAAGAGAACATTTTTATAATGGAATCCTTGTGTCTTCTTGTATAGATCACTTTTTTGTTAGAGGTATATACGAAAAAATTTTCTCTGTAGTAATTAAAATAAAAATTTCGGACCATTATATGATTGCGATGAAAATATTCACCAATAAAAATATTTTAAACCAGACTAATATAAGGTTAACTATTAATGAAAAGTACATCAAAAGTGCATTACAGAATTGTGATCTAAAAGGAATATGCAATATACAAGATCCGGAGATTTTGTATAATAGAATTGTAAATATATTTAAGAATATATATAGCAAAAGCTATGAGTACAAAAAGAAAAAATATATGCGGTAATAGAGGAGAATTTAAAAAGTGTTGGATGTCTGATGCATTATTCAGGTGTGTTAAAAATAGAGATAGATTATTTAACGTTTGGAAGCTGTCTAGGAATGAAGCTGATAGAATAGTTTACAAGAAATATAGAAATTGGCTAAATTTAAGAATAAAGAAAGAAAAGGACAATTATTATAAACAAAATTTACTTTTGATAGTAGAAAACCTAAAGAAGTTTGGGCTGCTATTAATAGTGTATTGAGAAAAGAAAAATACCTAGTGTAGACGATATTGTAACTAAAGCAATGCCTTTACAAGATAGGAACCAATTACCGGATAAATTTGCTGAGTACTTTTACAACGGTGTTAAAACGGTACAACACCATTGTAGCTTAAAACATGCAGAACCTATTAATATTTTATATAATACAGAATGCACTTTCCGCATACCATTGACAACTAAAGATTTTGTTCTTAATGTGATACAGAAAATGGACATAAAAAAATCTCCTGGGTATGACAATATAAGAATTAAAGATATTATGTTCTTGAATGACGAGATATATATTGTAATTACACATTTAATTAACCTAATGCTTAAGAAGGGGATTGTACCAGATAAGTTAAAAAAATCAATAGTTAAACCAATTCACAAAAAAGGCAAATACATGGATTACAATAACTATCGCCCAATATCAATACTTCCTGTAATAGAAAAGTATTTGAAAAACACATAGCAAGCGAAATGAATAAGTTTTGATGAAAAATTCTATAATTTGTAAACAGCAATACGGGTTTATAAAAGGTTTGGGGACAAACAATCTATTTTCCGAATTCTCAAATTATGTGAACGCCAAACTGAAGAATAATATGCATATTTTATGCTTATTTGTTGATTATACAAAAGCATTTGAAACAATTAATCACAATATTTTGTTAAACAAATTACGTAGTCTGGGAATTAAGGGAATTACACTTCAGTTGTTTAAAACCTACTTGCATGATAGAAAGTTTGTAGTAAAAATCAATAATCACCATAGCAAGGAATTTATAATAGATGAGGGCGTACCCCAAGGTTCAGTGCTTGGGCCACTACTATTTAACATTTACATAAACGCACTGCCAGAGGTAATAAAACACTGTAAAGTTTTAATGTTCGCAGACGACATATTGTTGATATCGGCACATAGATCATATCAGGTTGCAGAAAGCAATATGCAAAGCGATCTCGATAGCTTGACTAAATGGTCGCATGACAATTGTTTAGTAGTTAACACGGATAAAACAAAAATAATGCACATGATTACACCCTACAATCAGCAAATAGAACCTAAAGTTAAAATTCACTCGTGTAAATGCTTCCAGTTGCAGAAAAAAATTAAACTAGAGACGTGCTTTACTGATTGTAAATATGTAACATCGTGCCGAACTTATAAATATCTGGGAATTACGGTTGACAATTACTTTCGTTGGGATCACCATATCAAAGACATATGTAATAAACTTAAAATAGTTTTATCTAAATTATATTATGTAAAAGATATTGTACCGTTTAATGTAAAAGACCTTATATCTAGCATTGGCAGAGTCGGTAATCAGGTATGGGCTGGAAGCATGGGGATATGCAAGCGATTGTTATCTTAAACATATACAGCGAAAACAGAGGAGAATTTTAAAATAGTTTGCAATTCTGGTTCAGGAGTCAAGCTAAACGAACTTTTGATAGATGTAACCTTTAGGTATAAGAGCATTACTATTTTATAAAATAATTATGGATAACTATTTTCTATCGTCATATTTGGTCAAACAAAGCTTTGGATATGAACTGCGGCATGAAAAGTATACTGTACCGCGTGTTCATAATGAATACTCAAAAGAACACTTTCATACATTGTTCCTAAATTAATGAACGAACTGCCAGACGATTGTAAAATATTTGTAAATATGGCTAAGTTGAAAATGATCTGAAGAAATACTTAGTTAAATATAATGTATAGTAGTAATTAATATAAGCGTCTAGGGCTAAATTATTATATTTTATTACTTTTTAGCAATAATCATGCAGTTACTGGAGCTACAAGATTAAAAATCATAATAGAATTGCTAATTCCTTTGTAACTGTATTAATGTTTTCATTTATATTATTATTTTAAAATTAATATTCATGTTTAATTTAGTTTCAATTATTATTTTAAAATTAATATTTAATATTTACATTATTTACATTATTATTTTAAAATTAATATTCATGTTTAATTTAGTTTCAATTATTATTTTAAAATTAATATTCATGTTTAATTTAGTTTTAATTTAGTTGTACATTATCTTAAGTTACTTACAAAACCGTAGAATATAGAAATGTAAAATGATTTTAACTAAGCTAGAATAATTTTAATTTTAACTAACCTTAACATTAACATTAACATTAGCTATTAATTTTACATATTAGTTAAGTTAAATACTAGAAAATACATAAATATGATAGTTAATATATTCATTACTTATCTTATAAAAATTAATACAAAGCAGGGATTAATTATAAATTATGTAAATAGAGGGTTGAGCCAAAACTAAATAATTTAGAAATCAAAACAATGTGTATATGTAGGTTGTACTATTTAGATTTACTAGACAATTAATCAGTAAGGCAACTCTACAAAATTCATAAAATATTAAAACACCTTGTCAAGCAACGTTGAGTTAGCTTAAGGTGTATTATTTGTAAAAATAAGAAATAAATAAATTTGAATTTGAATTTGAATTTGAATTATTGTTATTATTATTATTATTATTATTATTATTATTATTATTATTATTATTATTATTATTATTATTTGGTTGAATGGCACGTATCCGCCTTAGAAGAAAGCATACATTATAGCAAGTACACAAGTTAGATTAGAGTAAGAAATAAGTTACCATTGCAAAAGATACAATGTTTAGGTTTATACATCCTGTTAGGAGTTAATGACGTTTCATATTTTAACTGTATAAGGAGAGATATGTTTTATCAATTAATAATCCTCAAGGCACTTGGAAATGTTATCATAAGCTAAAGTGTTTAATTAATGTAGACATTCAAGTATCCTTATGGGCATTCTAAAGGAGGGCTTCTATTCAGTATCATACTACACCTAATATACTAGTCCAATGAATAACATGAGGTTTAATAAATGGTCATGGAGCTTTGCTAATTCAGCAATCATAGTATTTGCATACAGACTCCTTGCTAGCTTTTAACATCACATAGCCACGCGTATTAGTTTGTGTTACATTGAATAAGATTGACTAACATTCATTCCTTCCGTTCCCGCAATACTATTGTTGAAATGATCGAACTGAAATTTTTTATGAAACGTAAACCACAGTTTGGCAATTGAAACCTTCCGGGGTTGTAATCCAAAGCAAACTTGCAAAATAAAGTAATTCTAGATATCGTGCTTTTCCCGCAGTCAGAAACGATTTCTATACTTGGATCGCTTGGACGGTTTTACTCGCTTGGATTTTTCAATCTAATTCAATGATGGTCATGCTACTGGGAGTTGCAATGTTTAGAATAGAAAATTGCTTGTGTAATAAAACAAGTGTAAGGGTGTCTGCCTTTCCTACATGAAAACAATTCCGTTGTACCTACTTGATAGTGTTGGTTATCTTGAAATTTCTATTATCTTATTTTGTCCTATTTTATCTTATGAATTTTTACAGAAAATATGTAGTTTATTTTCATCAATTTCTTAAAATGATTCATCTAAAATATTTAAGTAATAAATTCTATCGTTCTGAATGGACCTGCACCTTGAAAAAGTTCTAGATTACTAGAATGAATGGAACGTCTTGAGAGTTCCAGTGATCTATAGAACCAAACTATAGGTTTAACCAAATTAGTGGGGTCTTTAGTGAGGAACCAGACTAAGACAGGTCCCTGAAAGAGGGCAGCAGCTTTTTCGGTACTTCGAGTGGCAGAGACCATAAGGGTCGGTATGACATTCTAAGACACACTATTGCGATGTGGGTGGCAACGGGAAACCACCACATTACCTTCCAAGTACACACCGTACTTAAATTGTTATTAAAGATGATGGCATCTTCTGGGGTAAAAAATTCCGAAGTTATAATAGTCCTACATTTGACTTTCTCCACCCGAAGGTACTACATTGGCCAGGAAGCGATTTTTTTTACCTGGATATTTTGAATTTTGCCGAATCCTTACTGTTACAAACAAAGTAGGCATCTTTAACGTGCGTGACAACACTCACACATGCGACCTCCATTTTACCCCTCAACCGAACGAGGGCGTATTTTTGTGAAAAATGCTCACCTAACATTTTTCAAGCGGACCGTGTCGGGATATGAACTGGGAACCTTGGGCATAGTAGCCACACGCATACCAACTACACCACGGAGCCGCTCAGTTAAAATAGTCCACCATTTGGATCTCCGGGAGGGGACTACTTAGGAGAATGCGATCGGAAAGTTTAGAAAAGGAGTCGGGAATATTCTGCGAGTAGGAGCGTGGAATGTCAAAAATATGAAGCAACTACGTAAGCTAGAGAACTTGTAAATTGAAATGGATAGGTTTGCCTTATATATAGTATGAATCAGCGAAGTTCGGTGGCCAGAGGCGGGGGAAGCGCAGACTTTAGCATAATTCATGCATAATCAGAGGAAGGTAATTCGGGTGTGGGGATAGTTATGAAAAAAAACATAGGGCACTGTGTAGAAAACTATTTACAAAAGAACGAAAGAATACTCATTGTTAGATTAGAATCTAAACCGGTAAATACAGTAATAATACAAGCATACATGCCCAACTCTGGCTACAGCGAGGAAGAGGTAGAAGCGATCTACCAAGATATCGAAGACCTAAGATACGTAAAAGGACATTAAAATTTAATAATTACCGGGGATTTTAACGCATTAGTAGGTGAGGGTAGGGAAGGAGCTGTAGAGTAAGTTTATTTGGTTTAGACATGAGAAACGACAGAGAAAATAGGTTGGTAAAATTTTACGACAAAAACAATTTAACCATCACAAACACACTATTTCAACATCATGCTACAAGACGATACATGTGGAAGATGCCAAGAGATGTAGGAAGCTATCAAATAAATTACATCCTTGTTCGACAACGGTTTAGGAATCAAGTAAAAGACAGTAGAAACTACCCAAAATCAGATATAGACACTGACAACTACATTGTCATTATGAAGGCCGCTCTTAAATTTAAAAATTTTAAAAGAAGAAACGGAAAAAGACACTTTGACTTTAAGAAACTAAAAGATAAAGATATAAACAAAAGATTTGGGAAAAGTCAAATGAATTGCTGAAAGATATCGGGAAAATATCTGATACGAAAGAAGTAGAAACAGAATGGAATATCATTAAATCCAGCTTAGGCATGGCGGCCATAGATATTCTGAGGTATGCACAAAAAGAAAATATGAAACCATGGATAGTAAAGGATATCCTGAATTTAATAGAAGAAAGACGAAGATACAAAGGTATACCGGACGAAACTGGAAACAGAGATACAAAGTCATAAAATGAGATAGAACAAAACAGTGACAGAATGGTAGAATCGAATTCCAAAAGAATTCGAATTCGATCTAGTTCAGAAACGTCGGTAGAGTGGGGTGGGTGTTGTAAAAAAAATTGGAAACCTTAGTAAAAACCTATATTACCAACGTACAGCCCCAGAGGAATATTTACAAAAGTCAAAAACACATTTATGTAATCGTTCAGTATAACGTGATGTACATAAATCGTCAATTTAGCTATAATACAGTATAAACCTAAACATTTAAAAATATCGAGAATAGAAGTTTATTATCTAAATACAGGAATACCTACAATAAGTCAAACCCTAAATATGTACAAGAAATCAAGTAATAATACAGTAAGAGTAACATCTGCTTTAGGAAGCGCACCTTGTAGCATTAAAATTTTAAATATACAGTTGTTGACGTTAACATTAATTTACACAGAAAGATAAACTGTAGAAAGTGCTTTAACGCATTAAAATTTTAAACAGCAAATTCTAAGACTAAGGTATATATATATAATTGTTCGTGTGATGAACGTGCGTTTGGTAACGTATGGTCTGCAATTTGTTGCGAAACCAACCAAAAAAGAGTGTCTCAGCAACACAAATAAAGCAAACAGAAAAATACATTGTACCTGGGGCTATACCATCTAGGATAGGGAAATGCGGTTGTATTGTCTACGACTGGGTGCTGGAACCACCACATTAACTATACTAGCATAAAAGGCATTTTAAAAGCGCGACATTACAACGCTCATAGGACGTTATATAACAGAGGCATCGTATAAATAGGAGCGACGAACAAATAAGAGAGAAGTCGAATAAATAAGAGACCTTCTTCAAAGTTGGACTTCTATTATATAACTTCAAAACCGTGAAAGAAATAACATATTACCATTCCCGGTACTACAATGTTACTACAAAAGAAAGCAAAAATAGGTATTCCGGACATCGGCAAAAACATTCGTAGAATGCAAGCAATAACGATAATTAATTCCATTGAATTTCGTTGTACGAATAGGAAAGCAAAATATATTTTAAAACATCCCCGAGAGTTATGCAACCAGACATACTGTCAAGTAAATAAAGTTGCCAGACTTTTTAGAAAAGATTAGAGGTTTGTATAATTATCGATCCACGTTACGAGGATATTACGAAATAACTTTATTAGAAGGGACGATCTTATTTTCATACAATTTTAGCGACCGAACACGTACAAATAACAAAATAGAATTTTACAGAACACGAGCAGATAACAACGCATTTAAAGTATTTAAATGAGCGAGATGCTTTAATCTTTCGGCGAATAACTATTTGAAATAACAAACGCGTATTTCAAGAAACGAGAAATTATTTAAAATCGTTTGTGCAGCAAACATTTCAAAGAATTGTAAACGGTTATAGAACAATTCCACGTACTGAGATAAATTTTATACAAGATGATTCTATTAAGTTTGTATAATTTGAGAATAACATAAAAAAAGGTTTAGATTAGCGTTTTTAATTAAAGTAGTTGCAACTTAAGGCAGAAATGTTCTATTTCAGAAAGTTACCGTAACAAAATGGCCGTCGGTATTCTACAGCTGGTCAAGCATATGCAATATGTTTAGGTTGATTTCGTATAGAAAACATTCAGACACTCTTCTCTTCGTGAGAGTAGTTAGTTTTCATAACAGATTCATTCGTTTTAAATTCATGAAGATTGATATATTTTAAGTATTTATTACACAAATTGTTATTTTATGGGTACAAGCTTGCTTCATTTTCAAAATTGTGTGTTTAAATTTGCGTTTGATGCTATCATCAAAAATGGTTCGATTCTATTGTTTCCCAATTCAACAAAATAAAATCTTGTTTAAGGATTGTAATTAATGTATATATATATATATATATATATATATATATATATATATATATTGAAATGTATAAGGGAGATACCAAGAGTTCTAAGGGTTGTTTAGTACAAGCTAGTATATGCCAAGCAAAATAATCCACATATTTGATCACATAAACTTAAAAATGTATGTTTGCCGTATTTTACGTATACTAAAATACCATTTGAAATGTTAGTTGAAATTAAGTGCCAAAAGGTAATATTAAAATGACTAAATGACGTAGTAAGATGTACAGTGCTCAAGGGTTTATACCGAGTTTGAATTTTAAAGGCCATTGAAAGTACATTTGCCGTCCAAAAACCGGATGCGTCTATGAATGTTTACTATCAACCACGCATCCAGGTTCAAGTGTGATTTATTTTGGTTTCATTTTAAATAGAATCAACTTTTGGACAATATTTGTAAGCTCAAAATTATTAGTTATAACAACTTCAAATATGATTGGTGAACTGTAAATATTTAGGACAAATAATAGAATTGTATGTGAATCAGGAAAGTGTAAAAGGACATGAACTATGGTATGTGCGACACAAACGAAATGTTAAGATGTTATTGGACAATTTAGTTATGTACTTTAAAGTGTAGTTGGAAAAAGTTAAAATGGTCGCCTTGGAAAGTAAACAAGGGAGATTATTCCGAAATTCATTTTGTAAAAAGACGTGTTTTTCAAACTGTGCTAATTTGTAAACAATTTTTAAAAGAAGTTAATAAAAGTATTTGATTTTAAAGAGTTTGATTAAGTAAAGAAGGGTAAAGAAGTAACAGCGACGCAAGTAATAAGTATAAAGAGTGGTGATTGTGCAACGGCGAAGCGACGGAAAATTATATAGATTTGGAGTGATATTGGGAAAGGTAGCAGGACATCGAGTGCAGGACATCGGGAGGAAATATATAACGGAAAGAAGTTGGATTTGGAGAGCGATTTATAGATTTGTAGCAGGACATCGAGAGGAAAATATATAAGGAACGAAGTGGGATTTGGATAGCGATAATAGGTAGCAGGACATCGAGAGGAAAATATATAAGGAAAGAAGTTGGTTTTGGATAGCGATTATTAGGTAGCGGAGCATAGAGCAATTTGAAGTAAGACGACGAGTAGATTTGGATAATATACGAAGAAACGGACGGAGTAATTGAGAATACGAAGAGCGAAATTTAGGAGAACAACAATTGGTAGTGGAGGATTCGAAGCAGAAATTAGCACAGGGGAAGTTACAGCACTGGGTATTCAAAATTCTAAATTAGGGTTAATTATTTCAGGTATTGGGGAGCAGCTAAATTAAGAACAACACCTGGAGGCGGCACGAAAATTCAATCAGATAGGACAAAAGTGTAAAGACGCATACGGCGACAAGGATTTTGAGCCAGCAGTCAGAGCGGCCAAGAACGGAGTATAAGCCAGGTGAGTGCTGAGATATCTTAAAACGTCAAAAACAGTCATATAATTTTGGTAGTAATTAAATTTGGCACAAAGCAACGCTGATCGTAGTATAATTTTGGCATATACAAAAGAGGAGTAAAAAAATTTAGTACTAAAACAAAAGAGGTGCACTTTGGTTGGACTTTGCACATCTACTTATAACAGAACTCACTATAAGTAGTTGACCACCCTGAGATTTAAGAGCTTAAATAGTCGAGGCATTGAAATAAATAGTTAATTAAAGAACCAACCAAACGTTGCAAATACGGGGCGTGCATTAGGTGTGCACATTAAAAAAAAAAAGGCGCGACAAAAGGGGTAAATAAAATAAAAATTTTAAAAATATAGAATTGAGAGTGATCGAACAGACAGTCAGTAAGTAAGTAAAAGAACAGAAGTGGGATTCAATAATATATATATATATATATATATATATATATATATATATATATGTTGCTACGATATCGCCCTTTGCCAGATGTACAACGATCAATTGCCTGCTGATCGCCACCTCTCTGTGCCTTTAAAATAATTTAAATTTAACACAATTATATTTATGCTTTGAGTAGCTCAGTGATACCACACACAGAGTGAACGACGATATAATAACAGAGAATTTTTACTCACTCCTCTCCAATATTCAATATCTCTGCATAGGACAAACTAAATTCACCAAAATTTGTATAATGAAATAAATAAAGTTACAATTTACAAATCTGCGCCCTTTTTGTATCATTTGTTTTTTTATAGAACTTTTAAATCAACTTAAAATAAATATCTCTATTGAATTAGCTCTTTACCAAGCTTATAACTTTTTTACCTTTTTATGGCGATTAAAGCAAGCAACAAAAAATTTATTTTACCACAAATAGTTTTGTTGAACGTTAAAAAAAATATCCCCTTTCTTAATCATATTTTTGCGTACCAACAAAATTTTTGTTGACCTTTTACACAAAATATTTAAATTACATGCAACTTTTAAGCTCACTTCTGAAAACACCAATTATGTAAAATTATAAATGTAACATACAACTCGAAAAGTTATTTGAAATATAATAAAGTGATGCTGATTAAATGTTTTCTTTTTAACTATGTAAATATTCAAAGAACGCAGTGGAGTTCATATGTAAAGTATGTCTACTAAATTCAGCGATTGGTCTAATAGAAACACATAAACAAATTGCGCATTAGAATAACTGTATTGGCCTTTGAAGTAGTCACCGCCAGATACAACATACTGTCGACAACCTTCGTATATCTTGGAAATTGAGGGCAAAGTATTTTTTTGGAATTGCTTTTAGAATAGCTGCCACACAGTTTTGAATCTTCTTGATGTCTGCAAGCTTTGATCCCTTTAAAGTTCGCTTAGATGAGGAAACAAAAAAGTCAGCAAGAGCGAGATCTAGAGAGTACGGTGGGTGTTCCAAAACAGCCACACCACGCTGAGCAAAAATTGGCACGTGAACATCTCACGTGCGATGGTGCATTGTCGTGCAATACCATCCAATTTCCGGTCTGAATCATCTGTGGCCTAACTCACCGGATGCGCTACAACAAACGTTTGAGAACCTCCAGGTGAAATGCAACATTTATCGTTTGGCCTACAGAGAATGATTCTCTTTTTGTCGAAAAATGTGATCAGCATGGTTTTTACTTTGAATTTTTGCATACAACTTTTTGTTTGTCGTAAGGAAAAACGCGATCGCCTTTTCATTGATTGTCTATTCGCTTTGAAATCGTACTTGAAACACCAAGACTCGTTCTCTATGACAATAGAACCCAAAAAAGATGGATTCCAGTCACACATGTCTATAAAATAGCCACTAGTTTCAAAACGTCTGCTTTCTACTCGTCTGTTACAATGTGCGGCACAAATTGTGAACAAATCCGGCGTTTACCTTTATCTTCATGGATGATCGCTCCCGCTGTGTCTTTGTAAATACACACTTTTTCTATTATTAATCGCAAAGTCAATCGCCGATTTTTTGCTAGCAACACTCACACACGTTCAATGCTTTCCGATGTCATACTTGTGGATGGCCGACCCCAACGCGGTTTGTCCTCCACCAATTAGTTGCCAGCCAGAAAGTGTGCGAACCAATCGTACACATTTCTACCCACAACATCTTGCCCGTATACTTGAACCAACATTTTATGGGTTTTCGTCGCCGATTTACCTGATTTGAAAAAAACTTAATGTTGTGTGGTTGTTCCATGTCTTTTCGACGCACACTTCTCAGAATACTCTATTGAAATGAATGCAATAGTACAGCTTTAGCAGCATCGCGCACTCCCCGACAGGTCCAGATATTTCCATGTATGCCTAAGCATGCGAACTACCTTGTAGCAAGCGTTGAATACCGATATATTAAACCATCTAACGAATTTAAAAGACAAATCTCGTATTTCACGACTAGCTGCTCATAATAAGCCCAATTTCTTGGCGTACTCATACATTCTTATAGCATTTGCTTTTGTTTAAGCTGAATTATCCGTTGTACTTTCTGTATTTTTCATTTTATATATTGTTGCAAATAGACAGTTGATTATGTTTGTTCAAATTAATAATTAGAATGGAATACACAGGTAATTTGATGTTGAATGTATTATTTTCCTAAATAAAGCTTTTAATTTCTAAAATAAAAGTTTTCCTATTAAACCATTTCATGATCCGCGCGCTGAAAATATCATACGCCTACATTAGCATTTTCTCATTTAGATTCAGCCGTTTATTATATTTCAGTTGATATTCTGTAAAGCACGTCATGAAAACCCACGCTCCTCTAATGTATTTATTTGAATAAAGTAGTTTTATTTAAATGAGGCGTAATGGACATCAACTTTCTCCGTGCATCAGAAATGAAGACAGTTTGGACTTGTCGCTGTAATCGACGCTTTTTAGGAGACTATTTACTTCCACCAGACGTAGTAACTTTGTAACAAGTCTCCGTGAAACAGCTAGCTTGTATAAAAGTAAACATAAAGCTCCCAGTTAACATTTTATCTGATTATTAAAGTTATTGTTTGATTTCTTAAAGAGTAAGGGAATAGTTTTGAAAAACGTAATTTTGATAGATGCTGTAGCTACAATTTACCGACGTCAACGTGACGTTTCAAGTAGTTTTAAGTTAACTGTATACTTATTGCATGTTATATCGCTTTTTGGTTAATAAATACACAAATCGAGTCGGCCAAGCAGCGGTATAAATCAGCGCGCATTTGCGAGAGAGGTCAGTCTGCTTCGCCGACTCGCTCTGAAAGGTTAAAAACTCTTTTACTACTGTGCCCATAGACAATGTTAAATAGTTAGTACCCACCGCACCGTGCCCATAGCCGGTACTCCAAACCCGTAGACATCGTGCCCATAGCCGACGTCTACTCTCTTTTCTCGATGTGCTTAGAGCCAGTTATTACCACAGCCGTATCCATAGACAGCATTCAGCATCGCCCGGTGTCCTGCCCATTGCCAAAACCCATAATCCCGGTATAAGGTTCCCCATGCCCACTATCGGCGCCCCTATACCTTTCTTCACCTACCTTAGCTTCCTCTTGTCACAGAGCACGTCGATAGACCTAGACTCGCATAACAGAGCCCGTAGGTCTAGCAACGGCTAGACCACTGTAGTATCATACCGGATAATAGTTAGTGACCACTGTCCACTACCATACCGGTGACTTAGGACAGGGACATTACATCGGTGACCCCACGAATAAGAACGCGCTCCTTGAGGTCATTACATTACATTGATGACCCCGAAGAAGTAAAGCAAGCAACCAACGGGTCATTAACTTGGTGACCCCGACGAAGAACACGCAATGGTGACCCCGACGAGAAAAACGCGCACCCAGACGGTCGCTACACATTACATTGGCGACCCCGACGAGCAAAGAATACGAAAGAACGAAAAGAAAGGCCCACGGTCAATACATTGGCGGGCGCGACGAAGTAAAGAGCGCAACCCGACGGTTAACAAATTGAGGATTCAGACAGAGAACGCAAGGATAATTCCAACTCTGACAGAAACGAACACGCCATCACATTGGTGACCAGGACCAAGTAGGTCACATAACCGAAGTCACCACGGCCACTACCTCAACGACCGCGACAAAGGTTGGCAAACACCATTTAAACTCGGTCAACACATTGATCACCTCGACTAAGAAATACACGCAATCACTATACATTGGTAACTGCAGACCCGACACAAGAATAACAGTCACTACATTAATAAACCGTCGAACATGGAAACTAACAAAAAGCACGCGCAGGCATCTACCTCCGTCGGAACAGTCAAGAACCAAATTGGATTATTAGAGTTCTGGAGGGCATCGCCGGAGCTATGGTTTCTACAAACGGAAACTTCATTCGCTGCTCACGGTATACGATCCGAACAAGCACGATATTAATTGTTAGTAGCAAACTTACCCGCTAGTTTGTTAGAGCAGTTATCAGCTAAAATCACAACACTATCAGAAAACCAGAGGATCAACCATATACTGATTTGAAGGTAAATAAACTGCGCATATATGGGATCACGAGAGAGGCAAAACTACGGAAGATATTGGACGGTATACTGCTGGGCGATCAAAAACCATCACAACTATTGGCAACGATGCGACATCTAGCCGACACAGACGCCACCGTCAAAATCATCGCAATACAGTGGAAAAACACTACCGCTACACGTGCAAAACATTCTAACTGCATTCGATTCTGCCACGCTGTACAAACAAGCATCGTTAGCGGATAGAGTGATGGACGTCGACGACGAAACATATGCCCTTGCCGTATCAGACGATCCAGTTAGCAGAAAGCTGCAAACGCTAACAAATCAAGACGCACTACAGCGGTACATCATATGTTACACCTAAGGTCCCGGGTTCGAATCCCGATACGGTCCGCTTAAAAAATGTTAAGCGAGCATTTTTCACAAAAATACACCCTCGTTTAGATGAGAGGTAAAATGGAAGTTCCGTGTGTGAGTGTTGTCACGCACGTTAAGGATCCCTACCTTGCTTGGAACAGCAAGGGTTCGGCAAAATTCCAAATTTTCCAGGTAAAAAAAACTCGTTTCCTGGCCAATGTAGTACCTTTGGGTGGAGCATTGGAAAAATCACATGTAAGGTACATCATATGTTGAAACTAATTTTTTATATTTTTAACTGGCCTCACGCATGGGCGCCAGTGAAACGAATTTTTCTATATGGCTGGCCCCACGTTGGGCGCCAGTGAAACAAATTTTTCTTATATTATTATATTTATTTTATCTTCCTTAAATATCTTACAAGCGTGGCATCAGTGATACTTATTGTTCTAAAAATCTTCCGACACAATTAGGGGTCTATTCCTTGGGTAGAGCTATGAGAAATGGGGGGGGTAAGTCGAAATCTGTTTGCAGATCAAACCTAAGCTAAATCAAATAGGCGCCACCAAGTCCTGATGTAATTATGATAATTGCATAGCATATTTTTAAAGGCGGACGTGGAGACCCAAAGAAAAAAGGATCGCCTTCGCTGACAAAAACCTGTCTTAATAAAATAAGAGGCAGCTCCTGTAAGAAATTGTAATAGTTAAATAAATAAAAAGGTGGAACACCATTTGTGTCCAGCAAAAATACATAAAGAAATAGTAAAAAGTATTTCCAATATAAAATTGGCATCAATTTCTTACTCATAAGGGTTTTAGCTTTATGTTATTAGATTTGATCACACTTGATCAAAATAAAAAATTTTTAATCTTGAACCAATTGTTTATAAAAAATCTCTTTTAAAATAATGTGACTTGTAACAAAAAATTTACTCATTAACTGCATCAATCTTAAACTTTTAACTTTCATGTTTATCTTTATTATTTTCAATCAAATACTTTACTTTAAAACATGAACTTGTTGTACAAATAGGGTTCTAACCTGTGCAGATCTGTTCAGGCAGATAACAAATTAATAGCTCTTAACAATATAAGCCTTTGAGCTTTCAAAATTACGTATACAAATTTTAATTTAGATAAAGCTGATCACAAAAATAGACATGTTTACATATATTGTACTAAAGCTGTTCAAAGCATTTGCTTTTAAAATAACATCTGTCAGCAGTACAAAGCAGAAAAATATATGACGTCAGTAACACCTGTTGACGTTACCGACGATTCATATTGAGCAAAGCGTGTTGTTTTAAAACATTAAATCAGTGAACTTTCGTTTTACTACTGGTAAATCCAGCTCAGCAATTAGTTGAAACTTTTACAACGTACATGTATTACGCATCAAAGCAAGTTAACGTGTTCCTAGTTTTGAAACACATAAAAAGAACTTATAGCTATCTACGAACCAAAACTGCATTTGTCGCATTGTAACAAAGAAAGACGGGATCCCCGTTTTTTCAAGCAACGATAACAGCGTTTGTAATTTGAAACAAATTCATCCAAACCAACTTCTATAATGATTTCGTCCCACGTGTCGAATCCTATCCTGTTGCCTTACATTCTGCAGCAGTCGTAATCTCGAAGTTGAATTACGTCACCTTCCAAAGGTAGCATCTTACACGTGTTTTACTTTACTGTGTCCTTGTGTGCCTTTAAAAGTTGCATCCTAGTTGTCGCGCTAAATAAATTATCTCAAATTATACAAGTTCGCACAATATATACCTTACCGACCGTTATTCGAAGATATGTTCACTAATTGAAATGGATTCACAGATTGCCGGCCTGCAGTCTAGGGTACATGTTGATATTTCTATCACTTGTGGCCTACTATCTGCTAACCAGCTCGGGCGGTCGCGCCGTCAGGAAGGGAACAATCAAACAGAGAAGTGCTTGTAAATAGCTGTATACGACACAGATATCTGAATATAAGTAGATTATCAAAGGACGATGCAGGCTTAACGTATTACTTTTGAAGTTGAATGCAAATTATTATTGTTATTAATAAAATTGTTACATTATACTTGAAATTATATGGAAGGATTTATTATCGAAAATAAAATTGTTACAATGTTACGCTCAAAGTCCCGGGTTCGAATCCCGACAGGGTTCGCTTGAAAAATGTTAGGCGAACATTTTTCACAAAAATACACCCTCGTTTGGATGAGAGGTAAAATGGAGGCCCCGTGTGTGAGTGTTGTCACGCACGTTAAAGATCCCCTACCTTGCTTGGAACAGCAAGGGTTCGGCAAAATTTCAAATTTTCCAGGTAAAAAAACTCGCTTCCTGGTCAATGTAGTACTTTCGAGTGGAGCATTGGAAAAATCACATGTAAGGTACACCATATGTTACGCCCAAAGTCTCGGGTTCGAATCCCACACGGTCCGCTTGAAAAATGTTAGGCAAGCATTTTTCACAAAAATACACCTTTGTTCGGGTAAGAAGTAAAATGAAGGTCCCATGTGTGAGTGTTGTCACGCACGTTAAAGATCCCTACTTTGCTTGGAACAGCAAGGGTTCGGCAAAATTCCAAATTTGCCAGGTAAAAAAAACTCGCATTCTGGCCAATGTAGTATTTTCGGATGGAGCATTGAAAAACCATATGTAAGGTACATCATATGTTAAAAATAAAATTAAAATAAATTTTGATGTTGGTAAAAAGGTGTTGCTGCGCACCCACCCGCAATCTTCGACAGAATTGCGCGAAATAAAGAAGTTTTTCTTGCTCTATAATAGACCGGGTACTATTGTAGGAAAGAAGGGGGCTAATTCATATGTGTAACATATCTTTTATGATAGAACATGCGACCCTCACTTGTTGTGAATATATGCTGCGCGTGACGTGCCGTGTGCTATCGGTAGTATTGATGAGTATCGTTTAAGCCGTTGTGCCGTGATGAAGCAACTCTAACTAACTAACTTTATTCGCAGCTTAAAATTTAAATCGACACCCAAGTCCTCTATTGTCAACTATAATATTGCACTTTTCTTCGTATTCGCCCTTATAGCAAAAGTTATGGTTTGTAGTTAAATAATTACACATTTCCATCTTGCTAAATATGCCAGCAAAATCTTGGGTTACATCCATGTCAAAAGATACTAATAATCTCTTTTGAGTTCGTCTAATATATCCGATAGTTCTTCCAATAAAGTTTCTAACTTAACATCTGCTAGTTCCACTTTGTACGAAACACATAGGATTTTGGAATTTTTTATTAATGCTTTCGAGGTCTTCTTTTCCGCTAATTTTTTTTTACTCCTAATAGGTTAGGTCAGCGCCGCGGCGCTGACCTAACCTATCAATTTTTCCTGCTATCTAACCTAAGTCCACACAAGTCCAACTAACCTTTTTTTGTCTTTTATTATTCATTTACGTAGATTCTGCTTTATCTTCCAACACCATCCTGTATGTTTTGCCTTCCTACAATAAATACGTTTATCAATAATTTCATTTAAACCCATTTACTGCGAATTAGAAAGTTTCCGCGTAAAGTTACATTGTCCGTACCTTGTTTTAAGTGTCCGTTGATTTGAGGCACATTGCTATAGAGCGTAATTACTCCGTATATTACTTCAATCTAGAAACTCGTTGAAATAATGTATCGTATTCCTTGATAAAGCGTGTTTCGGGTTTCTAATCACATTTTGTATGTTTGATAATGGAAGATTGACTTTCGAATTCTTGTTACTAAATGAATAAATATTCATTTATTTTAGTATACGATTGCGAGAAATTGACGTTTCCGTTCTTGCTAAATTTTCGTGCACACACTGTGTGGTGCGTACTGTTAGTTTTAAAAAAAATAATGTATGCTTTCCTTTGTGAAGGGTCTAATCTGTAACTACACTTATTATAGCTTCTTTCCGGTGGAGAGAATCGTCCATTACCTCGGCTCCTGATTACCGAGGCGATTGCTGTTTCCTTGAGGTGAAGGACACTCGCATAGCGTAATCCCAAATACATCTGTTCCGCCGAGGACAGGTGCGTTAGTTTTTATTCGCTAGTTGGTATATGAACCCTATGGAATTATTCGGGGCAACATATTTAAAAGTTCCTATTGGATGACTAAACCTTATGGTTAAAATGATTATCCTTACAGTAGATGATATTTATTAATAATATTGTACTTATTATGGATATGTTGTATATTTAATTGTATATTTGCGATGACGATTTAGAGCTGTTGGTTTTAGTATTGTAATTTTGCAGTTTTTTCTTTATAATTAATTGAGGGGGATAACTTATAAGCTACAGCTCGCCATTTTTACGAAGTAATTTTTTGTTGTTCTTGCTAATATATGTGTATTGAGGTTATTGCTATTGATTTTTTTTTGTTCTCTTGTTATACTGCCCTGTGATGTCTCTCCAAAACGTCACTGAGAGTAATTATATATATTAATAAGCAATGTTAATTTTTTGGTTTTTTTTATTTCAGGCTTTCCTGTATTTTTTTCTCGTATTTGTAAGATCCCGCCTACTCACCAACTGAGCCCGGTCATTCTTTCTTTGTTTTTCAGGCTACGTCGATGCATGTAGTGTTGCAAAGTTAAGCATCCACTAATAACGCCAACCACAAATCCTACTAAAGTCCGGCCTTAAAAAATTTCGACTGCGCATGCGCAAATCACAAAATAAAGTGTAGTTTTTTGGTGCCTGACGTTATAATTGATTGCAATTTCTCCCGAAAGACACTTGACAAACTTTTTCAAATATTACACGCGGACACTTTATTAGTGGAAGCTCGGACTTTTTTTTTTAATGTAGAGGCATTCACAAAAGTAGGTCAAGCGACACTCAATACTTTTAAAAATAGTATTGACGTAACCCAAGGATCTGTACAATATTTCACGTTTTACAGTACACCGTAGGCAATGGCAGTGAGTTTAGAAACGAAACTGTAGGTTTTGTATAACAGCACACAGCAGTAAATTTAATAATTTTCCTTCGATAAGTTAGTGGACCAGTCGTGCATTGTTACGACAACATCCCAACGGGAAATACGTAAATGGTTGAACAGTTTATAGCAGAGAAACGTAAACAAAAGTCGAAGACTTACCGATGTTGATAGCGGTAGCGGTCCAGTTTTATCACTTGAGGCTGTAATAGGATATTTTGGAAAGAAGAGGAAAAGAAACAAACAACAACTCGCACTAAACAATTAGACGGTTCTGGAGCATTTCCGTCGGATTCGCGAAATTGGCGTCTCGACAGGTACTTTCAAACTCGACTGTTCTATTCAAAGGCTCGACGGTCACTGATAACACATGCGAGGATTATTCTGTTTTCGACCTCGCGTGCGTTCAGTTAATTTGAAAGAAATTGTAAAACTAAATTAAATTGAATATCACACTTGTTGCGCAAACATGGCCGACCCCGAAAACACCTTGTGTTTTCCTAACCCGAAAAACTTAAAATTAAAAAATAAAAGTGTAGATAACTAATGTAACATGAAAATGCAAATGAAAATGAAAATTTATGTAACTAATGTAACAAGAAAATACTCTTTAAAAACAAAGTTAAACTAAGCGCAAGGCAAAGGGCATAGTTTAACTACTGGTCGTCTCTAAACACCCGTGGCAGTCTTGACAGTAACTACACGTACTTGCCCGTCGTCTCCCGGGTGCAACTCTATAACTCTACCTATGGGCCACTTAAAAGAAGATTGTAATCCACTTCGAATAAGGACTAGAGTATTAATCTGTAAATTTGTGTTAGGCGCTCCGTGAAAATTTGTAGCAGTGTCTGAATAACAATCAGAAATAGTGCCGCGACGCGATTCGAAACAGCGAAAGGTTGCAATGAAACTGTTTCAGACAACTCCATTGCGAGTTCAAGGTGCATTGCTCTAGTGCAGGTGCACACATAAATGCAGACATATGCTTTTAATGATTTTGAGCCTTTGGAACGATGAGGCCCCAAAAATCTATTGCGACATGAGCGAGAGATTTAAGTGCCCGAATTCTATAGGCGGGTAAATCTCCCATGATTGGAGGGACGCAAGGACGTGGCCTAGCGCGAAAGCATTTATGACATCCTGCAAGTGTCTTGTAAATAGTCTTTCTGGCAGACAATATCCAGAATTGTTGATGTAAAAGATAGTGTAAACTTTTCAAACCGGGATGCAAATATTTATAGTGCGTGTTTTCGACGATAAAACTAGTAAGCCTATGTTGACTTGGTAAAAGTAGGGGGTGCTTAGCTTCGTAAGTCAATTCGGAATTTCTAAGCCGACCTCCTACTTTTAAATGTCCACCTGGATCGATAAATAAAGAAAGGCTCCGTAAAAGCCGACGACTGTAAGTGTTTGACAAAAATTAGAAGACTGTTTTGAATCTCAAAGGGGGTTGGGATTCCGTAAATTTTCTCAGAATGTCTTCGAAAATGGTTTTTGACGCGTAAACAATAGCAGAAAATTCTGAAAATTTTATCTAAAGACGAAAATCGTTCAAGCAAGAAATCTAAAAAATTATTTTCCGTACTTGCAGTAAATACGTGCTGTCTTCCTACCAGGTCTGCCTCGGAATTGATAACAGGAGGAAAGTGTAAATAAGTTTCCTACAAGTTTTGTGGGAGTGAAAGAAACTTTGGACCTTTCCACCAGAGACGATTAGTAAGCAATTCCGATGGGGTTTTTCCGCGGGACCCGACATCTGCGGCGTTGAAAGCCGACGGCACACAGTGCTAGGAAGGGGAGGGGGTAAAACTATGTCCTGTATATGACTCACTCGATTAGCGACAAACGTCTTCCATCTACTGGGTGAGGCGTTTAGCCACGCTAGAACGATTTGTGAATCAGTCCAAGTAAATATATTTTGAAATGTAACTTTTTCAGAAAGGGTATATTTTACTGCAGAAATTAAACCGGCTAATAAAACCGCGCCTAACAATTCCAAGCGAGCCAGACTCAAAGTTTTGAGAGGAGCGATTTTACTTTTAGCACATAGTAAAGTAAATGTGATTTTGTCACTGTTTCCGACACGTAAAAATATTGCTGCTGGATAACCAATCATAGAGGCGTCACAAAGCCCGTGTAGATCACATCTAAAATCGTCATTCAAGTTAATGTGCCGCGGATGTGTGAAATTAGCTACCGATGAAAATTCGTTTTTCAAGCATGTCCAAGAATCTACAATAGCCTGCCGAGGTTGATCGTCCCAATCTATATTAGATTTCCACAAACATTGCACAATATACTTGGCTTGAAGTAACACTGGACTTAATAGACCAAGCGGGTAGAAAATCCGTCCTATGTCGGGAGGAATAGTACATTTTGTACAGGTTCGACTTATGGTTTCTCCTGTATATGAAACAGAATCATTTTGCGGATTCCATTGAAGTCTCAACACTTTGACGAAGCTGAGTTCTTCTTTGTCGAAAGTAATAGGTAATTGTAAGTCAGAATTTGATGTTGATGAAAATAACTCAGGAGCGTTGCTCGCCCATTTTTCAATTCAAAATTTCCCGATTTTAAGATGCCTATTAGCTCCTCCTGCAAGCTAAGAGCATCTGAAACAGAAGTGCAAGTAGCTAAGACGTCATCTACGTACATTTGTGTTTTTAAAAGATCACTTGCATGAGGAAAACGCTCCTTTTCTTTATCAGCAAGCTCCAAGATAGTTCTCATTGCCAAGTAAGGCGAAAAGTTAAGACCGAAAGTTACACAGTTTAACTCGAAATGTGAAATTAGATTATTAGGAGAGAATCTCCATAGTGTTCTTTGAAATTTCCTATGATTAAGAGTAACTAATGTTTGCGAGAACATCTGACAAATATCCGCTACAAAGACTATCGGATGAACTCGGAAAATTAGAAGTAATTAAAAAATATCTTTGCTAACGCCTATATGAAATTATAGGGTTAATCCGAGAGAGGGTGAATAGACTGTATAATAGGGGTTGAAAATTGCCACATAGTGACGACAGATAAAGGACTTAGTTACTATCACTTACCAATACAAAAGGACATTCGTTATACTACACTAAATTGGAGGTTATAGGTTAGGGTAGTAGGGACGGATTTGTGAGGAAAGGTAGGAAGACCTATAGGGTTTACTCGAAGTAGTAGCCAACGTAGTATCAGAGTGAGGTTATTGCGAACCCGAGACCGAACTCTCTCGCTCTAGTGACAGTTCTATCCTCCTACGCGACGACTTTCCGAGGCCGGTACGGCAGAATGGGGAGGGGATCCGGTAGGCGCGTACAATCTTTTTGTAACTTGGGTCTTTGTAACAACGTATTGTTGAGGCTCAGACCTTTAGAACTTTTTGCTGATGCATCATGCACTACCCTGACCTTAGTGCTGATGCTATCTGGTTTTACTACACAAAAATGTGGTAAATAGCAAGAAATGGAATTATCAACACAGGGCTCCGAAATTGGGGACATGTGTTTCTGTTCTATGTACCTTCGCATAGTATTTGAATATGATAAGTAAAGTTCAGGTGATTTCAGAAATTTGTTTTCTAGTAAAATAAATCGCCTGTAAGCTTGGCTGTATGTGTCGCCTAAAACAAGCTCTCCATCACGAAACGAAAGTGAAACTTGAAAACGGCCCGAAGCGGTTCGGGTCACGGTATTACGAAATATTTCTTCGCACTTTATTTCTTCCGGGGAGTAATTAACTTTAGAAGGAATCTGTTCGATTTCCCAAAATTTTGGTATTGAAATTTTTAACGGAATGTGAGTGCTTGTAAAAAGGGAATAAGTACTCGGAGAAATTTGTTGCAGAATCTTTCCGACTACCCAACCAAAAACTATGTTAATAGCCGTAGGTTGCCCTGGACTACCTAACACCTTACCCTCCGTTAAAATGTGTGGAAATATTTTGGCGCCTACCAATAAGTCAATAGGAGCAGGAAAATGATATGATTTATCAGCAAGTTGAAGACTGTAAATGTGACCACCTTCTTTCTATTGGAATTGTGGCATGTCAGAACATAACCTGGGAACAATAATCGCATCGAATGTAAATGTAGGTTCCAAGTTGTCCTGTGGTCTGATTGTGACATGTATCATGCCTCTAGTTGAATTTGAAGCCATGTCATTAAGACCGAAAATAGTAGTTGAAGATTGACGTCGTTGTAAATTTAAACGACGTGCGCATTTTTCACTAATGAAATTACATTGACTACCAGAATCTATAATTATTCTGGTAGGGCAGAAATTGCCATTGCTGTCGCAAATGTTGACAACAGCGGTGGCTAGAAGTACTGTGCTCTGATTGGCGTTTGCTACACCGCAAAGAGCACTGGATAGGTCTTCGGAAATATTGTTTGTATTAGCAATACAGTTATTGAACAAAGTGCCTGAAGGTGATTTTGGGTTAGTCGAAACGTTAGTGGGTAAGGTTGTGTGTAAAGTCGAATGGTGTTTTGCTTTACATATACGGCGTCGAAAAAAGAGAGGGACAATTTTGTAAAGGGTGTAAGCAATTGATACATAATTGTTTTTGTTTTATAAATGTTTATTTTTCGTTTTCACTTTTCTGTAAATATTTGGCGCATTTTGAAAGAACGTGGCCCTGATTACACAAGTGGCACGTAATCAGATTGTTTCCACGTTTTTGTAAAAGTGTAACACCCTCGTTACATAAAGCGGTAAACGGAGGTGTTGTTTTTGGGTAATTTTTAAAGAAATTGTTAAGAGTGACTTGCATTTATTTTCAAGATAGGACACTAAATTGTCTAAAGTGGGAATTTCTACCTCAGCGTATTCGACTTCGAAATGGGTTCGGGTAGAAACGTCGAGTTTTTGTAAAAGAATATGAAACAATAGGAAATTCTATTTGTATGTTTCAAATTGTAAAACCTTTAGTGCAGCAATAGATTCTAAAATATGTTTATAAAAGCGCGTAAATCTTTTGCATCATCGTCTTTTAAAGTGGACTTCATAATTAATATTGTTAACGGCTTCCGAATGCTAGAAACCGTTTATTATGATACCTTTTTATCAGCTTGTCGTAGGCGATTTGAAAATTATCCCCTGAAACGGGAATGCCGGCAAGTAATTTTAAGGGTTCTCCCTCCAAAAATGAGAGGAGATACTGATAGCGTTGTATAGGTGCCAAATTGGCGTTTTTTACTATAATACTATCGAAAAGTTCGTAAAATGTTTGGAATAATTTTTGATCACCCCTGAAAATAGGAATGCTCAACGATGGTAATTTTACTGCAGCCTTCACTGAAACGGGGTTAGTGGTTTGTGCAGTTAAATGGCGGGACACAGTTTAACATGAACCGTTTTTGTCGAGTAATAGCAATTTTCAACTTGTTTTCTGATGAGTTCCTCAGCATTGAAACCTTCATCGTCTGTAATTTCTATTATTTGATTATGGACCTCAAAGAACTGATCAAAAGAAGATTGTAGGTCTTCGTAACGTGAATTGAATAATGGTAAAAAGGAAGCTGCATCATTGGTTGCCTTGATGGAAAGATTGTACTCCTCGGTGATCCGCTGAGCAAATACGTTCCTTTTGTACTCTAATCGCTTTCGTTTTTGAGCCATTGTAACATGTAAACTTATAAGCGATTGACAATTTTTTTGAAATACGTAAATTAATTTTGGTGCTACTTCTAGCAACAAAATTGAAATATGAAATGCTATATGGCAATAAATTATCTTCTGATTAAAGAGAACGAAACAAAACTCCACAGGTGTTTGAAGACCAATGATCGTGCCACCTGTTGTTTCTACAAATACAAAGTTCCGCAAATTGAAAAGTAAATATTGTGACCTTTGGTATTTATAGAAACAAACGTAAACTAATTAAATAGAAAAAAATTGTAAATGTAACGTAATGAAATGATTTATGTTAAGTGCGAGGAATTGTTTCTACAAGGTATATAATTAAGTAAAATTTTAATTGTGATAGCAAACATAAACAGTAATTCAGCTGTTCGGATATTAAACTATACACAAGTGTTAATTTTGATAACTATTAATGTTAAATGTTAGTTTTATCAAAACCTGAAATTCCGACCTAATATACGATAGGGATTTAGGAAAACACTTCGTGTATTTTAATGAAAATTGTAACAAAGTTTATAAATTCCGGTTTCTTCTCGATCCACGCTTAAATACAACTTTGTGTTGTTCCGCGCTGATGGAACATGTGGTTATATTATGAATCCGTGCTCGTAGGATCATGTAGGTTTTGTGTAGCAGCACACGGCAGTAAATTTAATAATTTTCCTTCGATAAATTAGTGGACCAGTCGTGCATTATTACGACAAAATTCCAATGGGAAATAGGTAAATGGTTGAACAGTTTATAGCAGAAAAACGTAAACAAAAGTCAAAGACTTACCGATGTTGATAGCGACAGCGGTCCAGTTTTATCATTTGAGGCTGTAATAGGATATTATGGAAAGAAAAAGAAAGGGAACAGACAACAACTTGCACTAAACAATTAGACGGTTCAAGAGCATTTTCGTCGGATTCGCGAAGTTGACGTCTCGACTGGTACTTTCAAACTCGACTGTTTTTTTCAAAGGATCGACGGTCACTGATAACACACGCGAGGATTGTTCTGTTTTCGACCGCGCGTGCGTTCAGTTAATTTGAAAAAAATGGTAAAACTAAATTAAATTGAATATCGCACTTGTAGCGCAAACAGAAACTATACAGAATACTTTGGAACTTCACAAATTAAAAATCCAGTTTATTACAGAAAATCGTCCAAAATCAAACGGATTAATTGAACGGCTACATTTGATATTATTGGAACAAATAAGACTTTTAAGACTAACGTACAAGAAGAAACCTATTACCGTTTCAATGTTGTACGCCTTAATTGCTTATAACAATACGATTCCTTTTTCAACTAACTTTACACCGCTTGAACTAACATTAGGGCATTCAAACACTCAAAATCCTTATGACAAACACCACAACATAGAGATATACCAACAGTACGCTAGAAATCATAAAGAAAAATTGAAAATCACGTACAATAACATCAGGAACAAGCTAGACAGCGACAAGGAATAGATAACAAAAGCCCACAATGAAAACGCCGATATGAACAAGCTCATGATAGGACAAACGGTTTATGAAGGAAATTTTAAAAGCTCCTTGAAATTTAGGCCCATTTAACATAAAAAAAAATATCGAATAAAAATGTATCTGTAGTAGACAATGGAAAAACAATATGCTATACCCATTTAAAGAATTTAAGACACCCTGTAATTTCAAATTGACTGCCATCATTCTTGTCGTCAACCTCCACCCAGGTAAATCAGATGATAACGAAATAATAGTAGAAGATTAAAAAACAACCCCGGTATTTCACCAGTAAAATTGGGAAATATGCGCAACACAGTAGATTCTTGAACTTTTACAGAGAAATTTGACTTGATCGAATTAAAACGAGAAATTTGTCTACTTAGAGATAATTACGATAGACTGAAAATATCAATAAATACGGTTAGATTTGGAAACGATTACTTGATGGAAATGCATAACTATAAAAGTATGATGGGAAATATGATAAAGAACACATGCGACAAATTTAATCGATTAATACCGAAAATAGTATGCAAATCACAATATTAGAAATATGCAATTTAATAACTTTTAACGCATTATTTAATTGAATGATAGCCACCCTCATTGTAATTCAGCAGATTTTAACGACGTTAGAATATGTTGTAACTTTGCTCAATTAAACACCTTACATGCTAGTATTATCAAACCGCTTGATTTCTTGAAAGAATTGATGGGAATCAAATCGTGTATAACCCGTAACAAACTACATTTCGAAGTAACCGAATCTACCACACTTTTGTTTGAAAAATAATCATACTAAAAAGCTACGTAAAGGTTACGAAATTACATTTTTAATAAAAATTTCAATTGTAGAAATTAACCCTTATAGCTATTATTATTTATTTGCTTTCCCCATAAAAGTTAATAATCATTACCAAATTATTATCCCTAAAAACAAGTTCCTTTCTCTAAATGAACGTAAATACGGATTCACAAATGCAAAATGCAAAGAAATGGCACTACTTATGTCAATTAATCACAACAACAACCATTCAAGCAGATTGCTCTTGTGAAGTGCGATTATTATGTTTTTCTAATCAATACGAGGAACGTGTGTCAAACTCAGTACAGATTACAGAAATAAAAATTCAAGAGGATTGCAATGTTTCCGGAGAAAGTGATACAACTGCCAAGTGCAACAAGAACGAAAACAGCCTAACCCTAATTGGAAGCAAAGTCATCACCATCGAAGAAGATTGTTATCTAAAATTAAAAAATAAAACTATCCAAATATATCAGAACCTAGAAATGACGAAGATATTTGCAAACCTCTGGATTTAGACGATATCAACCACGCAGTGAAATTAATGGACAACTACAAAGAACAGTTAGAAACCAAAAGAGTGCTAAAGTTGCTCTACTATAATATTAGTGTCTGAACAATTGTTTTGATAATTTTAATATTGTTAATAGTTGTATACTCAATTCGCAAGGTGTACATTAGACATAAGATTAAAGCAACAACAGTTGATCCCTTAGGAGCAATCAATTTTAAAAATTAAGTAATTAACCCTTAATTTTTGATTACGATGGGAAGAGTTACATATCCCCGATACTAATATGTATTAAAAATTAAATGTAATAATTATTTTATAGAATGAGAATGATATATTGTATTATGGAATGAATGGTAGTAAGGGTCACAGAGTTCATACCAGAAATAGAACAAAAGACAATTTGCAAGTTAATACAATTTGATAAAAAACAATGGAACTGCTATCAGACAGAAATAACGACATTGTATGTTATCAAGAGACATACTAAGAAGTAATTTTGCACTTTTCTACAGAACGATGTGAGACCAGAGAGTTCATGTTGAAACAGAAGAGTTCTCCAACTCAGTCAGTTTTCGAATCTTATAACTTTTACATTGTTAGAGTTCAAGCTATTCACAATTAATTATTAGTTATTGAAAATAATAACTTTTAATAATTTAATTCAGTTTAGTTTGTGCTTAAAGAATAAAAGTGTTCAAAATCTATCTCGCTACTTTATAAAATAAAATTGTCACTTGTAATGACATTATATAGAAATTCCATTTTATCCAGTGTATGTTTTGGACCAAGGGGTGGATTATAACCACAATTAGCCTCCCTTTGAATCCGCGCCTGAACAAGAGTGCCGAAATCTCCTTATTTAGTTCTTTCAGAAAATTCAATTTAACTGGACTACTTGATATTGGTTTGTATTCGTAAATTCAAGATACAGTCGTTATGAATTCCGATTTTGTGAATTCCTATGTAATATAACACCGTAGAAGCTTTTCTACCACTTTTAAAACCTTTCCTTAAAATATTTTCCTGATATTGATTAAACTGCTTTCCAGGCAATTTAATAAGCACAAGTTACAACTGATACAAATCTATCGGTAAGTAGCCTTTGGCATCATTTTCCGGACTTTCAATTTTGTAAGTTAAACAGTCATGCAAGAAAACTTTAAATGGAAATTTATACGCAGAAGCTTCTCTCTAATGTCTTATACATTTGCTGCTCGCATCTTAATCCCGCAGTTTTATTTGCTCTGTATTTGAAGTAAAATGTCGTTTCATACTATATGCCAGTTACATAGAGCCATTTAAAAAGTTATAAGTTTGCTTAGATAGAAACAATAGAGGCAAACAGACAAAACGAATCTGGCAATCTAGCAAATTTAACTATGCGTTAACATCATAGTTTATCTGCTACAATTTTCAAGGAAATAAGACGGAACCTGTTTAGTAAATCCTTCTTGTGGCGGTGTTGTATTGCAGTTTCTTTCAAATTTTAGGTAACCTTATTAAGAAAAAAATACACCTCTGTCATTATTTTTATTTTTTATTTATTGTATTTTGGTGTTAAATTACACCTAGGCCTTTGACTCATTCTAGTTATACAGTTAAAAATAGTATATAAAAATAAATAAAATTTTTAAATATATGTATATTTAAAATACGGAAAAAAAAGATTGGTGATGAACCAGTGGTGGAACTTTCTGTCCCTTCCTTCATCTTCGCCAAACTGGTTGTGTTAAAGTTAAATATCAAAGGTAAGTGATGTGCATGAATGTAGATCAGTCAGTTTCAGCTTGGTATGGGTGTATTTCTTTGTGGGTGAGTAGGTGTTGCTATGTAGTTTAGGTTAGGGTTGGGGTTGTAAATGTGTTAGTGACGCGGATTTCAGGAATCGATAGTTTTGTGATGAGGATTTCATTGAGAAGGGCTTCCGTTCTTGTGAATAGTGGGTTACCAGGAAGTTGATGCTTGGGAGGGTAGAGAAAAGTACATACTGATTACAGTTTTGAATTTGGTTTGAAGCGGGCCATACGTAGGCATGAGTAAATTAAGTCTTCGGGTGTTTAAGGTACAGTGTAATTGACGCATTCACAAAATGCGGGTAAGATTAGGTTATAGTGGCGAAGTTCATTTCGAAAGTTGTCGTGTCCAGTCAGAAATTGCATAGTAGGTCTATTGGAAAGAAGAAAGTGTACTGTAAAGTCAATGATGGATGGAACGGTTTCATGGGTATATCTGTTTGAGGATGAAAGGGCCCACAGTTTCTGCCAGGAGTGTAGGAAGGAATTGTGGATAGGTATCTTGATTTCCGTGATGAGTACAGTGCGACAGCCGTAGTACCATAATTTGGGGTCATGGACAATAATATAAGTTTCGTAGTTGGATATGGATTGCAAGTGGATTTCCAGAGATGGTATCTGAAGAAGAGTGTGCAGAACTGCTGTGGAGATGGCGCGATATGTTCTCGAGGAGTACAGTAAGAATGGTCTACTGATTGAGCTAAGTGAGCGTCGGGATGAAAGTGGGGTTAAAAAAAGCCAGGAGTCTACGTCATAGCGTATGATCGGGATGATGACTTTGTTAATTATAAGTCTACGGGTGGGTTTTGTAAGTCCACAATAGTGCGCGATGTAGGTTGTTGATGGTGATTCTGGTTTTTAGTAATGAATTTGGCTAGGTGGAAATGTGTTTTAAGACTATTTTCGAGTAGAAGCCGTATGTAGGAAACGGTTGGTGAGAAGAAAAGCGGAATTCCTAATATGTTGATTTTAAGGTTTTGATAGAGGACAAGGAATTCTTTGAGGAGCAACATTTTAGTCTTTGTGGGAGACAGCAGTTGTTTATTGAACAAGGAGCAGGATTCCATTGCGCTTGTAAGGGTGGCGACGGTATGTTCTAAGAAGGTGTGGTAATTTTCGTGGATAAGGAAGTCATCGGCATAGGCGAAGGTCAACACTTTATGGGCGCTTAAGTCTAACAAGGGATTGATAATAAGGTTCCACAGGTTGCCAGAGCGACCAGAGTCTTGAGGACAGCCTTGAGCCAGGAGGTGTGATAAATCGAGGTAATGATGACTGTGTGAGAGGATAAATATGATTTTATGATCAGGAATAGGTTGGACAGAAGTTGGCAGGTTGTAACTGATTGAGTAACTTAAATCACCAGAGTTAGTCAAAAGCGGCACGGAATCTATTAGAAGAGCAGTGGCATATTTATAAGTAGAAGATCGAACGGTTGAAATAAAAGAACAGATAGTTTGCTCTGCGCTGTGGCCTTTGCGGAATTCATGTTAATTAAGAGATAGGAGGAAGTGTGCTTTAAAATGTGGGAATTTAATTTAAGCAGGATTGTGTCTTTAGTAGTTTATTAAGGGTCGGCAGTAGAATTATGGGTCTGTAGGAAATGGGATTGTCAAGTCGTTTATTAGGTATTATAATGAGAGAGATGTAAGCTAATTTGAGGTTGTTGGGGAATACGCCTGTTATTATACATTTTTAAAAAACGATGAGCGTATGTTCTCATATTAGGGCCCTGGATTTTTGTAGGACAAGGTTGGTGATTTTGTCCGGACTTGGGGCTTTTGTTTAGGTTGAGGTTATCAGCTATCGTGTCTAAGGTTGCTGCATCAAAGTCGGTGTCTGAATCGTTATCAAGAGGAGATTGTGAGTTGTCTATAATGAATTGTTAGAATTGGGTCATTATATAAATGTTATTAACGTGATTAAATTATTGATAGCAAGCAGTAGTCCTTAAACTTATATAACACGCCCTATTAGCTACCGTCGGACGGTGTACTAAACAAATTATTTCAAAAATATCCCTTTAAAAATCAAGTAAATTATTTACACTTCATTTTTTCTACACAAAATGAAAAATGCATTCACAATACTTTACGCATGCGCATAAACTAAGAAAGTAGGGAAAAACGTATATATCTAGTAGGCCAATTGATAAAATGTGATAGTTACTATAAACAGCTTAACAATATTTCTGATCAATAGTAATGTAACAAAAACTTTATTTACGCGCACTACAGTTCTTTATTATGAAACTGGTTATAGAAACATTTTTAACAACTGGTAATATTGTGTAACCGACTTGAAGGCTGACTTAAACGCCCTCTATGAACGACACACCGAGCTCCATGATCATCTAGTAGCAGTGGCTCGACGACACCTACGTTGTGTTGTTATAATGTAACCCAAATTCACACTGGAAAGATGCCGTTAAGACGGAAAGATTTGAAATAAAACTACAGAATTTACCTAACTTTACTTTTAATCAAAAGAATAACCACAAAATAGGTAATTCGCATGAAAGCATAAAAAAATGGCATTCAAAGCAAACAGTGCGGTATTCAACCTGGGCGATTGGGGAAAGAGCACGGCAGAAAAAAATCCAAACTGCCCTCACACTTCCAACTGCATTTGGCACATTTCGATAAGGACGGGTAACGTACATGTACCCAGATCACCAACACTGAAATTGACGGGATGTCAACTGTTACCCAGACGTACCACACATGGCAACTGAAGAAACGTTAGTGTAAACCAGCTAGTTTTTTCTGGTAGGTACTGAGGTCGGCTAGGCCAATACTACCCACCTAAAGTTGAAGAGGGGGGACACCAGGAAGATGACCTGCACCTTGATTACCAATCCCCCTCCCCCATAGACATAAAATGATAGTAATATTCAACAAGGCTCGAACACTCGCGCCCACATACATACATTAACAGTTTTCCAGCCTGTGTTACAAAATATTTCACAAAGGCTAGCCGACTGCCTATTATTTGCAAAAAGGTACCACTACAAGTACATTGACAGGACGACATAAATCTCTGAAATGACCTTATGGTATGATTGCGCATAGTTAAAAAGGCGCTGGTTATTTAATAGACTATCTCCAACATAGTCATAAATGCAAACGCGTAAGGCACGAAGATGGTCGATCATACCAGAGATTCAATTTAAGTACATTACAACAATTATCACAAACGTTAAATACTAAGTAATTATATAGGAACATCGGCTAGATAATGGAATATACAAAAACAACAAACACATCATTAAGTTAAACCCAGATGTGAGCAGTGCAGGTGTAAATGTGATTAATATGCTGAAATAAAACAATTATACATAAATAAAATGTCGAATGCATCACAAATATCGTACAAATACAAAATATGTTGGCAGCAAGTACATATCAAAATTTTATAGCACAAGTACAAGCCCAGATTCAGGCGCTAAATGTTAGTTAAATACATTAAATCTAGTAAGCAAACTTTAAAAATTATTCATTATGATTGCATCGGTTAAAACGTACTTTTAAAAATTAAACACATCGTGGCATTGCAAATTATAAACAATAAATATACACAACTTTGTGGTTAATTCAATAAAACCCAAAAAAATACAACATTGAAATATAATACTGTTCGTATTCAGACTTGCCCAATAATTGGATTTAATATATCAAAGGATTATCTTGGTAGAAATTGCTCGTACAATCACAGTAACGGTGCATTTACTATTGATTCTGCAACAAGTGCAATGCAGTTGGAGTTACCACTCTGTATTAAATACTAAATAAACATTATTTCAAATAAACAAATATTAGTTTTACTCTGATTTAGATACAAAATATACAATTCAGATAAATAAATATTAGTTTTCAATTGTTAAACCAAACCATACTCATTTATACATAAAACAACCGGCATCAAATTCTAAGCCAAAAGCAATAGGTAACAACTAACGGTTTTATAATAAATACCAAGATCACATTCAAAACAACGCTCGGATTACAAGATGTAATCAGATTATCTTAAATAATCTCTACATTATAAACTTAAAAACATTACCTTTAATTAAAAAACCGCCAAGAAAAGCTTTTTCCATCTGCCATCTTGAAAGCTCGTCTCTACACATGCGTGCGTAATGTAAATTCTGACATAACGGAATGCGTTTAGAAACCTGCAAGCAGTTACTGAACTATTCTAACAAATACCTTCAAATATCGAAATTTACACTAATTTTCAATAATTATCAACCAGTGAGATATCGACTTCGAAAGACTACGGATCACTACAGTAACTACAATAAAATTCCAAAAGCTCTCACAACCATTTCTTTGCAGTTAATCATTAACAGTCTAAATACTTATCAACGCTACGATACTATCTTCTTAATTATTTAATATCTAAACACTATAATTAATTAACATCGATCACTATAGTAAATTTATATCGATTAATACAATAATTTGTATCACACAGAGCAGTTTATGTGCACAGCTAATTTATATTGCGACCTTCAAAGCTTTAAATTATAACTCATACTGCAATCAAAGCTTCAATTAGAACTGTTTTAACTAACTTTCATCACGGTAATTTATATTTTACCCAATGGTTTTAATTATTTGAAGAGCATACCAGAATATGCAGATAATATCTCAAATGTACCTAAATATAGTTCTTAAATGCAAAACTCATACTTGTCAAATAAGTCCAGCGCCCGCAAGGGCCTATCAATTGTCTTTAGTGTACAAATACATCACCTACAATGCAATTTAATTATTCTGGATAGAGGTAGACTAAACTACCTTTCGTTTTACCACCCCGCACCCCTTAAGAATTAAACACCCAAATTTATTTTTTTTAAATATGAACCTACACCGTGTTTGCACACCGTTGAAAAGAATTTTTTATTCCCTTTCTACGTTTAGTTTTAAAGATATCGTATTTTAAAGCTTTAAGCATTTTATAGTTTACAATATAAAATTCTTAATGTTGTTGTTATTTAATGGTATCTAAACGGAATTTGTTATCATCAGCACATAATTAAAGTAACCTGTTTCTTCCATCCTCTTCTAAAAAGTTGCTATTAAAAAAACAGTTTATTAATCTAATGACTGGAAAAAAGAAACCATAATTTATTTTTGAGTTTATTATTTTATCAAAATTGTTCAAACTGGGAACCACTTTGTTCTATACATTTTAGGGGTAAAAATGACGTTACGTTATTAATTTTGAATTGCTCTGAAGGGGTGAGAACTCCGTAACAATTTCAAAGGTGCAGCGGTTAACTATCAGTTGTCCGGGAGTGCGTTCCTATAATACAATAATAAAAATTTGAAAATGTAATATGGCCGAAATATAAAACTACTTTAAAAATATTACTTACCTTAAAAGGTTTTACTACCTGTCACGATTAAAGGGCGCCATACCGCCATATCCCAGCAATATTGTTAATGATTTTCTATCCGGAATCGGTTGTTCTGGATAGCTCTCCTTGCCCCTGATTCCTAACTCGTCCCATCAGCTATTACCTTTTGTACCCTACTTAAAGAACACTTTTTGATTTTATATCCAATGACAGCAATTTTCGAAATAACGGCTTCTCCCAAATGTAACTATCATTGGGTGTAACTGGATATGCTCTCAGAGTGATCATCTTACCTATTTTATAACTAACTGTAAATATAATTCCATCTAAATTTAGACTCCGCTAATAGTAAACTTCAAGACAATATCATTACAAGTCCACTAACTTTAACAATACAAAACCTAATCTAACCTCCTCCGGCCGGGTATTATTAATAAAACTGCTAAAAACCTCAAACTGAAAATAATACCACCATTTCGTTGCACCAGATTCCTAAATTACTATGCGACGAACAACTGACTTATAAATACGTATCACAAACCAATACCTGTTTTCGCCATTCCGAGGTCCATTGAAAGCATAAAATTTGGCCGTCAACATACTCTTGTCAAAACATAAGAGCTGTAAGCTGGTTAAAAACTAAGAGAGCCCCCTATCCATGTTTCACGGTTTATATCTAGTTTCCCCACCCCTCAGTGCCTGCCACAATTCCGCAAATTTCCTTCAATACAAACATTTCTACAGATTCTCAAAATCATTTTACTTCCAACGGCCACAGTTTTGCAGAGAATCACCCCACAAACAAACTCACGTATACCAATTCTGCGTATTTCATCCTCTAAGCGACACAATTTTCTTCGAAAGCACAAGTTTCAATCTCACAACAACACTCCCGTACTAAATCTTTTTCGTCGTATTCAAATATCTCACTTCAATCAAATGTGTATTCCATCCAGCTGACAAAAGTTACTGTTTAAACTACGCCTATTTTGACATTCGTTACTTTCATCCCACTTCTGCAAACACGTTAAAAATCACCTATCTTCTACTTTGTTTTCAATCTCCGTTGTACAACGAACCACAACTACCCCCTCTAGTAATCTTGTGTATTCACCCGAGTCAACGAACGCTAACGTTCAAACTAGGCCTATCCCTTAGCACGTGTAATATTTATCTCATTTATCTACATGCTATCTAATAACTTCGTTCTGTTAACCTATTTGCAAGTTTCGTTCGTAACAGACAACAGCTGTTGCCATCCCACATCATTTCTGCGTATGCTTATCGTTCTTAAGAAGCTAGAACTTTCTTTAATTGACGTCGGTAACTAGAATTGCTGTTGTTTGTGCAGTCCTAATCTACCCTATACAAGGAAAAATACGACGGTTACATTTGTTTATAATTTAATGATACTAGGAAACTAGCTTCTTCCAAAACACGTTTAAAATGCTTTTAAACAAATAGTATAACCGTCAACTTTGCTTTCATTTAACACTACTTGGAAACTACAAATTAAAGGTTTTTTAGAAAATATTCTTACAATCTACACTTATTAAATACGAAATGCCATGCGTTTTATCTATGAAATTTAAATGCTATCTTACACAGGGTGTTTCTAATATGCAATGCGCTTTATCTTTATGAATAATTTTCTGAATTAAGCTAAATTACATTTTAGCTTCTTGAAATTTTTTGAAACAAATTAAATTCTAAAACTATTAACCTTAAGAACGCGTCTCAACGTTGTTTGTTATTTGCACATGCTGAACTACGGCATAAGTTACCAAATGAATAATTAATACCCTTTTCAACCCCTAAATATCACTTTTATGCAAGGCCCAAATAATCATTTCAAATCGAGCTAATAATTGAAAGAAGGAAAATATAAGGTCTTGGACAGGACTTGAACCTGTATCTTAGTTTTTCCGGGACTATGCTTTTACGAATTTATGTATAGCTGTGTACACGACTTAGATTTGTAAATTTTCCAATTATCGTCATCGGTCTCGGTGGCGTAATTGGTAAAGCTTAGTCCGGGAAAGCTCGATTTGAAATGATCCTTTGGGCTTTGCATAAAAGTCTAAGTTACTATTTCATCTTATTAATTATAATACGTTAGTATATATCAACTTACCTTGTGTAAAAAATTACCTAAAATATATATATATATATATATATATATATATATATATATTACTCATATTTAGACCAGGGTAGAAAATTAAATAATCACATCAAATAATTTTAATCACCGTGTATAATGAATATTATTAGATAATACGCGTTATTAAAACCGTGAAGCATAAAAATTTATTAGTTTCATTAAACATAAGAGATTTAAATCATGTACAAGACGCTTTATATCAAAAGAAGCAGTATTAAAAGCTCTGCGTGTAATGTAATTATTCCTAAACAAATGGAAATTACGTGCAAAATTTATCTTAATTAACTCTATTTCAAGTAACCGGTATTGAACAAAACGTACAGATAATATCTACAGAAACTTGTAAAACCCAATAAAATGCAAATCCTAGAAGTGTTAGTTAGAAGTAGGATGTTTGAACACACCTGCGTATTTTAAAAGGCAATTTCAGTTTAATTTGTTTAGATAAACATGTCGATTCTAAGGATATTGGAAACGGTCAGATGCTTTAGCACTAAATACAAAACAGGGTTTATTTAAAAAGCTCATTCGGCGAAAATTTTGGAGATAATTAATGTTTACAAAGAATCTTGGAGAAACCGGGGCTTAATATTCACGAGAAGGTGCGATACGGGGTTATTAAACCCAGATAGTCCACATGGACTAAAATATAATCGATAATAAAGAATATCAATTTGCACCAATACGAACAGGTTAGAAAAGGAAGAGAAAATGCGTCAAGCAAAGACACATATAGTAAAAGGCGTGATTTAAGCAACGTCACGAGGGTCACAATTGGTTGAAAATAGGATGCAAATATCAGAGGTAGAAACAACAATTTCTGTACAAAATTAATTAGTTTTTCTCGGACATGTTTGCGTGCCGTGTGAGAATTTCTGAGATTTAAATGGGGCGGGTGAAAAATTCGTAAAACCGACGCGCGAGCGACGGACTGGGAACATAGAATGAGAAATTCTTAAGAATTGTCTGTTTTGAGGACAAAAGCGACGTGCCGGCTATTCGCTATATATACCGGTGGTAATATGAATTTCGGCCTCTTAGACTTTTGACTATTCGATGCGTTAAAAGCTCTTACATCCGCGACTTGATTCAAGATGTTAAACAGTGCATTTTAGTTTGATAAAATAATTTAAAATTTTGCTCGTATATTTTAGTGATTCAAAATAGTTTGTTATTTACGTGCTAACATGAATGTACTTCAGTGCACTTAGATACAAGGTAATAAAATTTAGTATCACTGTACCAATTAGCAAAATTTACAACGACAAATGTATACACAAAGTAGGCAGTTTTGGCGTATATTGGTGAAAGACGCATGAATTTCTCTGCTATTTTTCGGGGTGTTAATAATTAAATGGTTCAAATACGTGTCTGGATCCACGAAACAAGGGTCAGATATACACAGATGAGTTCCGGAAAAGCCCAGAAACAACTTTAAATAAATGGTGATGGAGAAAATTTTAAAAGCGTTGAGAATTAGAAGCCGTAAATATAATCCTGTTGGAATGGTGTGATTAACTAAAGGACGATGTACATTGAAGCTACGAGGACAGTAACCTTCAGGTAAATTATACTATTTTGTTTGACATTTTGTGTGTGTTGATTAACTTTATAATTGATTTACTTTAAATGGACATTAGTGAAATTGTACTAACCATAAAATTTTAATTTTAAGATGAAATTTGCTTGTTTAAGTAGAAAGGGTATTTAGTATTGATGTTCTGAATTATGATGAAACTTTGGGTATGTCTTTGAGCTCAATTAGACGAACCTGGTTAATTAACGTAAAGGGTGGTAGATGCTCCTTTTACTCTGCATATATTGTTATAGTAATTAGTAGGCATCCTACAAGGACTTTAATTCTGGATGCACATTAAAATGATAATAAATTTAATTTTGAAATTTTCCGATATTAAAATTTATGCTGAATATTAAATTTGAAATTTTAATGTATTCTGAATATTGATGTAAATAGAGTTAACGTTGATTTTGTGGTAGAATGTGTTGTTTTTATGAATGAGGAGGTTTATAAAATTAGGTGAGCAGCCGAGGCGAAAAGAGGATCACAGCAGCTTATGACGCCCAATCTGTGGGACTAGAATTTTTGTTGAAAGGACCCAGTTCCCGCATTCAAAGGAGCATATCACAGCAATATATATATATATATATATATATATATATATATATATATATTGCTGTGAAACCTCACCATTATTCGTGAACTACGGTTTTCGAATCGAGCCCCAGCGTTGGGCCGTCATGTTTGCTGTGTATCCTACAAAAAGCCTCACCAGAGTAAAAAAAGATATTCGAACCTCTCGAATTTGGCACCAAGATTTGCTGTGATTCTCGCCCTGTTGAATCTCTTCTGATACTCGCCTCTTTACTCTTTCCGCCTCGGCTGCTCACCTAGTTAAAACTTTCATCGTCATTCATAAAAAAAAACAAACACTTTCCTACCACAAACATCAACGTTAACTCTATTTACATCAATATTCATAATACATTAAAATTTCAAAATTAAATTGTAGCATAAATATCAGTATCATAAAATTTCTAGATTAAATTTGTCATCATTTTAATTTGCATCCAGAATTAAGGTCCTTGTAGGATGCCTACTAATTAATTTAACAATATTTGCAGACCTGAGTCTGAGTACAAAGGGAGCATCTCCCACCCCTTTACGTTAATCAAACAGGTTAGTCTAATTGAGCTCAAAGACAGACCCAAATTTTCATCATAATCAAGAACATAAACTGCTAAATACTCCTTTCTACTTAAACAAGAAAATTTCACCTTAAAATTAAAAATTTGTTGTTCGTACAAATTCACTACTGTCCATTTTTTAGCAAACAAATTATAAAGTTATTCAACACACACCAAAACATCAAAAATCGAACAACAAAGCATAAGTTACCTGAAGGTTAATGCACTCCTGGCTCCAATGTACATCGTCCTTTGTTAATCACACCATTCCAACTGGGTTATGTTTACGGCTACTGATTCTGAACGCTTTTAAAATTTTCTACACCACCATTCATCTAAAGTTGTTTCAGGGCTTCTCAGGAACTCATCTAAGTATATCAAAATCTTGTTTTGTGGATCCAATCACGATTACGAATAACATTTGATTATTAACACCCCCGAAAAATAGCAAAGAAATTCATACTTCTTTCACGCTATACCCAAAACTGCCTACTTTTGTTTATTCATTTATCGTTACAAATTTGGATAATTGGTACAGTAATACTCGCAAATATAACTAGACTTTATTACCTTGTATCTTCTTTTCTAAGTGCACTAACGCATAATAACTTGTATCGTAGCACGTAAAGAGCAAACTGTTTTAAAGTATTCAATAATCACCAAAATATAAGAGCAAACTGTTTAAAGTATTGAATCAAAATCGAAAATCTAAAAGAGCGAAACTGTTTAAAGTCCGGGTTTATATAATAGCTCGCCTGTACGTCGGTTTTGTCCCGCGACGGCCAGTTTTCAGAATTTCGCATTCTCCGTTCCTTTTTCGACAGTCCGGCACAGCGATTCTAAAAATTTGCACACGCGCCAGTTGAAAATCTAAGAAATTTTCCACACGGCACGCAACGCGTCTGCAAACAACTAATTAATTTTGTATAGAAATCGTTACGTTTACACCTCTCATATCTGCATCTTATTTCCACCAATCGCAGCCCTCGTGACGCTACACAAATCACGCCTTTAATTATTAGTGTCTCTGCTTGAAGCATTTTATCCTTCCTTTTCTACCTTGGCCTGAGTGGTACAAATCAATACTCTGTATTGTGGGCTATTTCAATCCACGTGGATTCGTACGTGACTTAATTTTCTACCCTGGTCTAAATTTGAGTAATATATATATATATACATATATATATATATATATATATATATATATATATATTGAATGATATTAGCAGGTTGTAGGTCAGCTGGTTATTCAAGCGTACTCTTTATTATATTCTAAGCTTTCGGTTTATTTCAAACCTTTATCAAAGAAACTACAAAAACGTCATTATGGGCATCAAGCAATATACAATAAGTACTTACTAAATTAAGGTTGAATGCACATCAATATCATTGACCTATATAAAACTTAAAGCCTACATGGAAGTTTAAAATTGAACAATAACACATTTAAAACTGTGAACTATAAAATATTTGCCTTGTGAACATGTAAACTGTAAATAACCTTAAACGATAATTCCTTTATAATTTTGACAATACCTGATCATTTTGTTATCAGGTAATTTGTATTTTAAACCTGTCTTGATAGAGTGTTAGAGTGTGAGTGTGTTGAATGCGCATGCATGTATGTGGGTATGTGTGAATGTGTGTGTGCGCGATCGCGCGCGCGTGTTCGCGTGCGCGTGCGTGCGCGTGGGTGCGTGCGTGCGTGCGTGCGTGTGTGTGTATGTGTCTCTGCTTACCCTAGCTGAACTCAAAACCAAACTCCTCCAATCCTTACCTTACCCAAGCTAATTTTCCACGGCTACTCATTCTCTCAACACTTTTATATAAAAAAATTAATAATTCAAAAATAAAGTCTTTCGACAAAACATCCATCCTTTTATTCATATGACATAAATTATGTTTCACACAAACTCAATATTTACAAATTATTTACAATAAAATATTTCATACTTAAGTTCAATCTATATTCTCGTGAATTTTATGTTTCTCTATACATTTCATTTAAAAGTAGATGGGCCTATCCTAAAACCCTAAATTTACTTTTCCCATGTCTATGATAAGCTCAGTATAAACCCCTTTTATTCTGTATGCATAAATTATTTCATTATCAAATTACGCTAGAGACCCGTTTACTTCTTACACCAAATAATAATTTTATTTATGTATTTACACGCTCAGATTTAAAATAGAAAAGTGTCTTTCCATATGTTAATCAAATTAATTTTCAGTTCATAAAATTTTCACCAAGTAACTCAAATCACTCATAGTTTTTATAATTCAACACCAGCACCATGGTTCAATAATAAGAATTCGTTACCTGGAGTGTTCTCCGGAATCACCACCTCAGTAGATGACGTCCACCAAGCTTACGTTCCTGGACTACATCCAATGTCTGCTGACTAACCAGAACGACCATTCCATCTCGACTCGTTCATCCAATTCTCCCAACGATTTGTGGATACCTTCCATACAGCTCCCCATCCAGAGTCCAAACTCCAGTTAACGTCCGACCAACACTCCCGTTCAAGATGTAATTCAATCGCTTACCTCAGTAACATCCAGCATTACTCGTTATAATTATTTATACAAATATGTTCAGCCTGTTTACTTCAATTGCACCTACTTGTGCTTTTATAACACTGAAAATTACCTTCGGCGGACTGCCCAATCACCCGGTTTTTAAGCTTCTCAATGGTACTCAATGTAAGCGACGTGGATCAGAAAACAAGCGAAAAATAAGAGAGCTTTGCCACCTCCGGCAACGCTCATATAAGCTCAAAACCCCCTTTTGTCACGTATTTTCACACTGCTTTCCTCGAACTCTAGCAACCGCACCACAATTCCACAAAATTCTCCCGTACAAACAACATAACAAACTTTCAAAACTCAGAATTTCACCACCACAACGACACTTTTGCTTTGAAAAACTATTTAAACTAGTCAACCGTCTGTGTTTTCTGTGAAATTGTCACTACTATTCCCTCTAACAAATCCTGAACACACTTCTTATGTCCGTGTCTATATTCTTATTGCACTCACGCTCTAATACCCACCTTTTCTTGTCTCTGTCTAGTTTTCCTACATACAAAGTCGACGTTATTTCCACTCTACTGCTATCTTTATCTAACGCATATTTTTCGTCCTTCTTGTAGTCTCACTATAGCCAAGTCGTCTACGGTTAGTGTCCTTCCTACACGTGCGCCTTGATAAATTAATAACGTTCACAAACATGTTGCATCTCAGACCCGCTTACTTGAATTTAAAACACACTCTTCTGTCACGCGCTTGAAAACTGTTTGTCATATAGCCACCTGCTATATTCTCCATCTTACTCTGTTACTTTATAACGATTCTCCGTCCCTTAGTGTTATTGAATTGTTTGCAGACTAGTCGTCTGTTTGTTAACCGTGTATCTTTCCGTTGGACAATATTCTGAAATGTTTTCGTAACGTTTTCTAGCCTTCACCAAAATAGCTTATATCCCCTAAGCGTTTATTCCTTGAACTCCTTGGTTGTTTTCAACTTGTTTTGCTGCCTCAAACATTGTAGCATTCTACGAATTTAATAAATGTACGTTACTAAATTATTGATTTTTACCCTGAAGAGCTTTAATACTGCAAATCTTTTGTACGCAATTTTCAACCTTGCATTAAATTAACGTATACAAATTATTGATTTGAACCTTCATTAAAATATGCCCTTTTATCCCAATCTAATTAATTTTAAGCGTAATAAATAAACTATTAATTTGAGCCTGCATAATATACAGTCCGTTTTTATACCAATTCAATTAATTTGAAGCGTAATAAATAAATTCTGGTTTTCTATATACAGGGTGCTTACATAAATACATACTTGACCTATTTATACATGGTTTGCCTTACCCATCACCGCAATATCGCCGTACGCCGATATATTTAACGTTCAGTTGTCTGCTGCTCGACCGCTCTGTGTTTCTAAATAACCTAGGATAAATTTTAGATTTTATACAATTCGTTTTATATGCCTCAACTAGCTGAGTTCAACCGCACACAGAGTGCACAACGATACGATACCAAAGAAGTTTTTACCCCCCTTTTCTCTAACACTTCCCACCTGAATGAAGTAAGCAAAATTAACAAAATTTTATATAATGACCAAAATATGTACAATTTGTAGCTCCACAACCTTTATAATATCATTTGCCATTTAACAAATTCCCTGAATCAAAGTACCAATATAAATTAGTTTGTTTCCAAATTATGACTCCTTTAAATCCGTTTAAAACTAGCAAAAATAACTCTGTATACTACTGAAGTACGTTGAAAGTTTAATTACCATCTTTCCCTTTTACGTAATTTTCTACGTATTAAAAATTTTTGATGGCCCTTTACATAAATATCTCGATACACACAAAAATTTAAAAGTCCAAAAAGAAATTAATATCTCAAGCTATTAATGAATTTTATCTTTGACCTGTTGTTTGTCCTTGTTGAATTTCTTGTTGTGACTACGCGTCTCTGCATGCACCCCAATTATTAGAAGTGCCACTGCGTGCTGTTGACTAGTGTCCTTGGATTATTTTCGGTTAGTTTTTCTTATTGATTTTGTTTGGTAGTATAGCTTGGTCCAACTCCCAGTTTAACACTTAATCATTTACTTAGTTGAATTTAGTTAAACCCTAGTCTAATACCTACTAGGTATTAGACTAGGGTCTAATACCTGGAGCCGTTTTTAAATGTCAACGGCGAATTTCTGTTATATGTTTGCACTTGTACTAGTATTTGAAATTTTTCAATCACCAACCTTCACTTACATTATTATTTAATTTGATGGTTTAACTTCGCGTGTTGTCTTGTTTCAGAGAAGTACAGAGCGTGCCTTGGTCATAGAAAAACAGATCCTTTATCAGCTCGTGCGTTATTTAAACGTCTGCCTAGTCACCTGTATAATTGATTAACCAGTTTATCTTGTCCAATGAGGCGTTGCACTTTGTCTTATCGCGCAACTTTCGGATTTCCATGAAGTTGCCATCCTAATTCTTTATCGCAATTGTTTAGTACATCACATAGGCATCAAAATTTTACATTGTGGATTCCGTTGACCTTGGAACCTGATATCTTCTCAAGTCACATCCTCTTATTTGTATAGAAATTTATTCAAATTTTCCGTTTAATTTTGCACGTAGTTAAGAGTATGGTTCCTTATTTTTGTTTACCAACGTGCTGGATTTTATTCAAATTTTATCGAGTTTCCAATCAAAAGACCACGTAGTCAAATTTATAGAGGGATTCTTTAACAGATGGCGTAAATTAGATGCGTTTTTATTGATCTTTTACGTTCTGTAATTTGCTTGTTTTGCAAGACCCGTTTGTTATGAGCACGCATGATTATTAATGCGTCGAGTTTAAAAAAAATCGTTTCATGTTTGTTTGATTTTCGATGTTCCTGATGCATGTTTATTTAAAGTTTATGAGTGCTTTGCTATAAAAATGAATTGGATTGCGTACAAAGTTATTTATTTTACTAAATGTAGTTGAATTCTTGAAGGTGAGCTTCCTTTCATTGATTAAAGTTGATTGTGAATATTATACAGTGTGTTTGATTTTTGCATTTTGTATCATTGGCGAATTGCGTACTCTTTATGATAAAAATGTTTAATTTTCTAAACTTTGGTATCTTTTACATAGAGTGTACAACCCTTGTGACCCTATATACCCTAAATAACCCTATTATCATAGCAATATAAATATATATATATATATATATTGTCGCGGAAATTATAGGTTAAGAAGGATAGATAGGTCTAGATAATAAACTTTTAACGACTATGTATATAGGAAATAAAAACGATTGTATTTACGCGCCAAATTAATTAGTTGTGACATATAAAACGGACGGATAGTAGCATATTTTTGTATTTCTAAATTGGAATGTTAAATTTGCATAACGTGTAGAAGCTTTGGAGTACGTGAAAACTCAAAGATACGCATAATTAGCTTTAATATTTTAAATCAAGCGCATCGGATAATAGACAGAGCTTTTGAGTATATAAAATCAATAATGTAAAAGCATATTTTCAATTTAACTAAACTAAACGTTCGTTAAATACAAATCCTAAGAAACGCTAAAACTTGGAAATATAATTTCAAACAGACGGTTGCTTCATAGAAAAACCTAACAGTTGAAATAACAAGTTTAAAGAAATTGAAATGAACGTTGGAACAGAATTCTGTAGAATTGTATTTAACGGTCGATACAAAAGCTACTATAGCAACAGATGGTTCGAAGGCAAAGTGAAATGGAATATTCGTAGTGTAAATCAGACAGAGAGCACGTATAATAATCGTTGGTTAAAAACACTCGTTTAAAGTACGCGGCAGGTTTGGAGGTCAACCACAATATCGATTTTCTGTTGCTTGAGTGGGATTCTAAAAAAGACAGCAAATATGGGTTAAACAAGGGAAGATAGCTAAAGACTAGACGTAAAAATGGGGAAAGGAGTATGATTGGTCGAAGGCTAGAAATTTTTAAGAAGATTGCGATGGTTATATGTTGTTGAGCAGTTTCAGGCTAAAAGCACGGTGGAATGAGAATTTTCATCTTAATCTTCTTTGGGTATTAAACCACTCATAGTTTTTAAAATTATCTTTATTAACGTTTCGATCCATAACCTAGGATCGTTGTAATAGTTGTAATAGTCCGTTACGTGCAAAATTTGTAGAATCTATTATGATGAAATGAGCTTTTCGACTGAAATAGGGTCCGAGATGGGTGTATTAAAGAATATAAATACACTAGAAGAGTAAAGATCTCTTACTCTTACTTTTTCTCATACGTCGCTTATCCGTTTGACTTCGCTTGGCTTGTAATACAACATCCTAATTTAAAAGTGTTTTAATCGGTGTTAGTACAGTACGTCGATAGTTTACTAAACGTGTGAATTGCACAAGTGAGTGCTGGCTAATAGACGGTGCTGTTGCTAGATTTAACAAACTAATGGAAGGATGTTACTAGGCTTCGTCTAGACAATTATCGGGGTAGAAACACTGAAGACGGCTTCAGAGATTTGGATAACGAGTGGAAATGGGTTGAATCTTTGTATAACAGCGAAATGTATGGATGCAATGCCGAGGGTTTTGGACAACATTTTCAGAGGTGATGATGCAAAAAGCTTACTCCAGGTAACGAAATTAATTTCTGTTGCTTTTGCTTGAACATTTGTGCTGTTACTTTGTGCTTGAGTGATTTGGCTAATTGAGGGTGTATTTTGTGAACATAAAAACTCATTTGAAGGGGTATATGTAAAGGACAATTGGTATTTATTATGTAAAAGTGTTAATAAATGACATAAAAACTTTGATGTAAGGAGTAAACGGTCCTTTAAGTTTGTTTTAAACCAAAATGCGATGTATTTAGGCATTTAGAGTAACTGGATTTATACTGAGCTCACCATAAATCAGAATAAAAGTCAATTTAGGGTTTCACGACGGGCCCATCTACTCGTACAAAATAAAACTGTTGAAATAAATAAAAATCATGAAATTTTAAAAGGTTTAAGGATTGAGATTGTAACATTTTATGAAGCTGTATATACGAATGTGTAAATATTTTCTTGGTAATGGAAACTTTTTAATATGTATGAATAAAAAGGTGGTATGTCTCGTTGCATTATTTGAGTGGTAATTTTATTTGACGGTATATGTGAGATAAAGTGAACTTAGGATGTTAAGTATCTAGGAAGAAGCAGATTTTAGAGCTAGCCGGGGTGTGCAGAAATAAGGAAGCGTTCCAGAGGTATTGGAAGATTTTTTTTTTATTAAGTTTTTCAGAAAATTTTTATGACAGCCCAATTGCTGGGGCGAGAATCGAGTCTAGAGGTAATCCACAGCAATATATATGTATATATAATACGTTTTATATAACTTGCACATCCTGTTAGCAAGATTAGAATTTAAAGATTATTGTTTAAACCTATCTTTTAAAACTTCCACTTATCTAAGACTTATTTTCTTAATAACAAAGAAACCTATTAACTTTCCTAACTCTTTCATCATATTACTTTAGCTACCTCATTACGTATGACGTTTAAACTGTACTCCTTATTAAAGTGTTACGGTAATTAAACTCGGAGAATATATTTAAAGCTACTTTCAATGTTGGTAAGTATATTCAAAGTTTAGAAAGGTAATTAGGTAATGCAAAGGCAAAATTCATTTAACTTTAACGTAAAACAAATGAATACTGTAAATTTAATGTTCAAGCAGCCAAATATTTTAGATATTTAGGGAGAACGCCGGTGTATAAATTTCCATTTAAAGTTTTCGAGTGATGCTGTTTAACTTGCAAAATTGGAAAAGCTTGAGAGTTCCGCCTAGAGCTATCAATACAAATGGAAACATTTATAGCGGTTAAATTTTTTGCTTATTAAATTACTTAGGTAGCCGTGTGTCTGGAAAGGAGCAGTATTTAATGAACGTAGGTTTGAATCAGTGACTGTTATTTGTTTTTTACTCTTACGGGTAAAAATTTATAGAAATGTATGACCCGTAAAACAAAGGCAGTCAAGTGGATGTTGTCTAATTTGAATATTTACAATACACAGTACTCTTTCTCAATAAGGAGCTTTAGATAACCATAGTCAAATTTTTTCTATACTTGAAACGATGCATTTATTCATAGATGATTGTAAAAGACCTGGTGGCATTAGTACGATAGTTCCATGAAAATGAGCTAAAGCTGTAGAGTGGGTCTACATGCACCAATACAATTTACAGTTGTCAAGTTGCTCTCTGTTCAAATAAATCTGAATCAGCAGCAAGTGTTAGAGAATATCCACATCCCCTATGAAAACTGGAACTGTAAATGTGCTGGATATGTAACATGAAATACCAATATTATAACATTCTTTAGTTCAAACTCTGTTTACAACATGAATTATAGGTTAAGCTTAGCTAATTGAGTTTTTAAAAACCATTTATCGTTTAATTTGTAAAAGAAATAATATAATTAACAAACACTGTACTTTATTTATATATTAAATTACATAAATGAACATTGTACTCAACAGTGAAGCAACTTTAAAACTTTAACTGTTCTTGCACTTCTACACATCTGTCATTTTCCCGTCCAATGCTTTACGGCTCGGTTTATATAGACCAGAACCCTCCTATCTTATTCTCATTAAGTAATTTATCAATTCGCAACAAAAATTTTTACGAGTCGCTGGTGTCTTCATATATCAATCAATGTTATTTATTTAAAATACACAAGTATTCCTTAATCTATTTTTATCATCATTTATTAATTTAGTTGGGTTGACAAGTTACAATTATTATCTGTCTTGTACCATATGTCGCCCTGAGGGGGGTCGACATCAATCAGTCATCTCTTTGTTCCTTTTGCTTACACTTAAAGTCTAAGAAAGTGCTTAAGTTTAAATTTGTATTTTCTTTCACTTTAACATCAATCTTCATAGAATAATATATTGCACAGCCTCTAAGGCGTAACATCCACATTATCCTTATTTATTACTTACCACCTACTGGGCGGTCGTAAAAAAAGGATTTAGCTTGACACTTTGCCTTTCACGCAAAATATCGTATTACAAGTATCTATAAACTAAGCTTTCGAATATCCTATTTTTAATGCTACTTATTGGGATAGCGTAACTCATGTTATGATTTTGTTACGTATTTTGAGTATTGCAACTGAAAACATACATGAATTAATAGATAATGAATAACTACCAAACAGATTGCATGCCGTGCTACTAATACAGCAGCTTTGGTTAAACCTGTTTATTAACTTTGCTCATTGTTCACTATGCTTTTCATATACAAATATAGATTACTGTAGTCAATTAATAAAAATTTCTTAAATTACATTTCACCAACGTCTAAATTATTTATATGATTAACAATTGCAAGATACATTATATACTAAACCATTGTAGTAATGTATATTCCTATTGGACAGAAACACTATATTGCAATTCAGAGTAGAAGAAAAGTTTGAAAACGCATAATTTTTCTCGAAAACTAGTCAGAAATATTCAAAATTTGAGTATATGAATTTAAGGGTATGGAATTTCCTTTTTTTGTTATTTGTACTGTTACCAGATTGACCGTTTTTCCGAAAATATAGATAACCTTATTGTTTTAAATGCAGCGCCCTGTATATTGTTATAGTTTTGGAATCTACCCTTCGATACGAGTTTAATCATGTCACACTTAAAATTTGAAGTAGTTAGAAAGGTGTTAGTAAATAAATCGTTTAGTGAAAAAGCTATATTTAGGGCGATGGATTGGTAGACGAGGAAGTATTAAATAACCTCGGCGCTCGCCGGATTTCAACTCTAAAAACAATCTTTATTGAGGACACCTAAAAATTAAAGTTCATAAAACTAAACACGCAAGTTTTGCAGAGTAACCGCAAAGAATTATTAATAAATCTCAGTTAATTTCAAGAGAATCCTGGAAAAATTGTAACGCTTTGACGTTACGTTAAATAGAAACCGGATGAAAAAGAGGAAAATGAATCTAAACGGATAATTTGATATTGATGTACTTTGTAATTTTGACTTAATGAGTAGTAGTATTCAGTTAGCAAGACATTTTAAAAAATTGTTAGTTCTATAAAAATCATAAACTTAAAGACCGCAAAAGCATAGTTATATCTTTGTTAAATATATATTGGAACGGAACTTGGGTTCATAAATTATTTTAAAACTACAAAAATGGTAAACAAAATATTTATTTCAATACATTTTCTTAATGGTATCATGTCATTTTAAGAAGGCTTTATAATTATGAAATAAATTATTGAACTTGTTAATATATAATTCAAATATATGAGATATTTTTACAAATTTTAGTTAATTAAATAAAAATTATTGTCACAGTTGTAATATAAAAAAATCCCAGTAACACTTTAATGTCTATACAGGGTAAAAAATCCAGACACTGAATAGAGGAAATTCACGAAAGGAAAGGAGTTAAAACCTGTTGAGTTTATCCTTCATTAATTTGGAATTTTGTGAGATGTGGTGTTAATGGAATTGTGTTAAATAGGAGGCCGTATTAGACGAAAGGACCCAAGTTGAAAATTATTGATTGTTTCTGAAAATCCTTAACTTCTTTAGAATAATGGAATTTAATACAGTGAGTAATATTCTAAGCTTTTATATTTATAATTCTTTTAACGTACATGTAAATTTTAAAAATAAATTGGTTGGTATACATGTAGTAGGAAATGAAACGGATACAAAAGTTTATTTATTTTGTTGAACGATGAATTCACAACGGAATTAGTTTTGGTTAAATTTATATACAATATTATCGTGTAAGAAAGTTGGAATTGTTTGGAACATTTTAAAATATTAAGAAATATATACGTATAGAAATTTAAATGTAAATTCTATTGGTAGAATTTAATGTTAGTTAAAGCATAAAAAATAGTTTTTTTGCAATGCAGAATGAAATCATATAACGAAAACCTGGTGTTTAACTGTTTCTATGTTAGTTATTAAAGACATTTCCAGAAATTGGAATTTCTAAATGTCCTCTAATTTAATATAAGAAATAGAAAAATTTGAAGTGATGATAGGATTATTAATGGATTAGATTTAATGTCTTCTTAAGATTTCTTTTAGCAATACCGGGCCAGAATGAAATTAAGAAACTACGTTTTTTAACTATATCTTGTGTGTACATTGCAATTATTTTATGTTTATAGAGTTTAAGTTTAGGTTGAATTTATTTAAAATTAGATAGACATGCGCGTTTATAAAGGATATCCAGCTACCACAGTAACGAAATTTTATTAGCACGAAGGATTTTGTTTTTATTTTATTTAATTTGACGTAAAAGTGTTTTAAGGTATTTTAGAGAATGGAAAGTTTGAGGAACCGAAGTAAAGGAGACCTATGCAAAATAATCGTCTTAAGTGTAAGTAAAATATCTGTAAGAGTATGTAATCAACCTTACTCTTAACTAACTGATCAATAAGCATTCAGCATGCAAATAAATAGCATCACACATAAAACATCCTTCGATCAATAATGGACTCATTTAACACCCCTCGAAATACAAAATAAAACCGTCTGAACGTACAATACAAGCAAATACACGGTGTAGAGGCAGCTCCAAACTCTAGAGAAAATTATTTCTTGTGTTCTTTTTTTAAGAAAGCCACCAAACTTCTTGGAGGAAACATAAGAATAGTACAAAATGGAAATCACCAAGCTTCTCGTACACTAAGAGTTTTCCTTTAAATTATTTCAGTGTGACCATCTAATCTAATGGGATAAAATGAAGTAAACTCTCACAACGCTATGGAAAAGATCCCGCTATAACTTGAACTTATTCGCATCCGAAACCCTCAGGACTACCTTATACAGCATGTGACGCCAACAAGCATGCCAAGATTGGAAACATTCCGCCATTAGCTCGTTTCAATTTCTACTATTTAACCGAGCCACCTGTACGCTAGCTACCGCCTACCAACCGCTAGGTATTAAAGTTTATGGGTACCCGACTTCCACAAGGTGCCGTTTGCATTTAGCGTAACCCGCGCCAGCGTTGTTTACAACCATGAACGTCTTCACGTAACATCACCGTCGTGAAGCTTTAACATAGAAACTCATCCATCCTGCAATTTTACAAACTAATGTGCTTTCAGTTCTAGTGTTAAAGACATTCGCAATTTGATTACGCTCACAAAACATTTGTACATATTTGCTGTGTGTTTCAAGCCTTTAATGGTACAATAAATTTATACTTATATTTTAACTTGTAAATAAATGTTGTCTCTGTTGCTGCGAAGCATTATAAGATTATCCTAGGCAATCAGAACACCACCTATCGAAGGGATTGCTATCACAAACGGTTTGGAGCGCCTTAATTATCACAAGAAAAAAGTCTGCCAGGGCAAGTAATTTTCTTAAGAGCGAGTTAAGGTTCGTGGCTTCGAGCGGCCCTTTTTAAAAAGACTTCTTTGGTCCTTAATACATTTATTTGTTTTACAGATTTGAACAATTACTATCTTGAATTAATTTATTCTAAGTCGAATAGTTAATACTTAATTGTACAGTGAGTTATCTACGAACTGCAAGGTAAAAGCTGAACGTTTGATGAACTGACTGGAAGCGGAGCTCCCGGCCTTTTTATAATCTCCCTACCTCTTTACAATTCTGTGGGAACCTGCGGACCTATGTCCGCTTACACTTCATAATACATAGTTGCTATCTTAAAAGCTATTCATAATTACAATGTTGCAGGCTTATTCTGCGTAATCTCGGTACGTGACATCCTACGACCGTCTGTGACCTGACATCTGCAGTGTCACTTATCCTTGTGCTACTTTGTAGCGTTTCCACTCGTGGGAACTGAAATCATCTTAATAAATTGTAATAAAATGTTGCAATTTGTCTTTTATGACATTGTTGCACTGTCCTAATATTTCCTAATGTTTCCTAATATTTTCTAATAAAGATATTAGTTTTATATGTATAATAGATGGGGGATCCTATAACTGGCGTAAAATCAGAATGGAATAACATTAAATCCAGCTTAGATAAAGTGCGAGCAGAAACTCTAAAAGCCAAAACGTCCCTTCCAACTTGTAAGTTGAGACAGATGAGATACCCAAATATTTCAAACGCAATACCATAGTCACTATGCCAAAAAAGAAAAGTGCAGATAAATGTGAAAATTTTCGAACAATAACTTTAACACCACACTAACTAGAATTGTACAAAGACGGATGGAAAACGGGATAAAGAAATAATAGGAGAAGATCAATTTGGGTTTAGGCAAACAGGCGACCACAGGAAGCCATTTTAGCTTTAAGGGTAATAATGGAAAAAACAAAGGAAGAAGGAGAAGGCGTGTATATAAGGTTTGTAGATCTTGAAAAAGCATTCGATAATGTAAAATGGGAAAAAATGTTCGAAATACTTAAAAAGATTGGAATGAGTTATAGGGATAGGCGGATAATACATAGCTTATACAAAGAGTAAACGACTGTAATAAAATTAGAGCAGAAATATAGACAAGTAAATATTAAGAAAAGGGTGAAACAGGGATGTGCGTTTTCCCCATTAATTTTTAGCTTGTATATCGAAGAAGCAATGAATACTGTCAAATGCAGAAAGACGTTTGAAATTACTATGTAGGATTTGTAGAATTTCTGAGGCAGGTAATGAGTTTATAATGCACAGGACCAAGATATATTTTTTCTTAGTGTAATGAAAGAGTTAGTTTATGTTTATAGTACGAGCGTGAAGCTATGGCCCTTCAAAACGCGTTTTTCTACATAGATATGTCAAATACACGGTACCTGAACAATGTAATGTTTGTAACCATCTGTTATATGTATTTAATTTGTCCTTCGAGAGCTAATTAATTAGTAATTGTAAATTAAGGTAACACTAAATTTATAAGTTTTATTCTTAACCATAAAACAAGCTTTGGTGAATGTTTCACTATGTACTTCTGCTACAGGCATGAATTTAATGTAAATCATAATTATTCAAATGACAGTTTATTTTGCAGGTTTTTGTAGAATTGCAAATAAATGCAAAACAGGTGGTGGTGAAAAAAATTCCAAGCCGTACTTGAATATAAGGAGCGGCTTCTGAATCTTTTATACCACACATCTGTAGATGGAACTAGCCATTTTCAAGAAGCAAATGTTCTTGATGTCGAAGCGCCTTCAACTGTAAACCAGGAGCTGAATATTATAATGGACTTTCCTTTAGAAAATTTAAGTGATTTTAAATAGATTATTTCACAATAGTACCTCTATTTGTAGTTTAATGATATCCCAGAAGCAACGTCTATCACCATAGAAGAAAATTTAAAACTTACTACAATTAACTTTGAGAACGAGTCACCTAAACGATTAGTATGTGTTTGCTAAAAAATTTGCAAAGGTTGTACATTTCAGGTAAACAACTGCACCACTTCTACATCTGCAATAAGTAAATGACCAAACATACGTTTGAACAGACGTTCTCGAATGTTACGAATAGAAAAAGTAATTGATAAGTATGAGAGTCTTGTCTAGCAGCAATTCAACAATGGGCAAAAAGTACTGCAGAGTAATGAGCAGTTGATAGCAGCGGTGAATAGATTATCGACAGCCATAACTTCGTCTGCAGGAATGCTGGCCATTGCAATTAATAGTGTTATACATGATATGCCTTAACATGATTTATTTAAATATATAAATAATTATATATTTATATATATATATATATATATATATATATATTGCTGTGTATCCTACAAAAAGCCTCACCAGAGTAAAAAAAAATATTCGAGCCTCTCGAACTGGGCACCAAGATTTGCTGTGATTCTCGCCCTGTTGACTCTCTTCTGATAAGCGCCTCTTTACTCTTTCCGCCTCGGCTGCTCACCTAGTTAAAACTTTCATCCTCATTCATAAAAAAAAAACAAACACTTACTTCTACTCTTCTATATACACCTATTTTATCCCTATATTCTGTTCATTTAATCTTCATTTCTTATTTAAATCTGACTTTCTTCTTGATCCTCCAAGTCTTTCTTCTCACCATCCTAATACTCTTCATCCCTATTTTTCCCCCTTCTATATCTATACTTATCATCCCTGTTATCTCACATAAAATAAACTCGTCCCTATTATCCTGACTCTTACATATTGCTTCTTCTTTAGTCCCTACACTTGTCTGTTTCTCATTTATTATTGTTTCCCTTTCTGCCGACAAACCAAACGATACTACCTTAAAATTATAGATTTTTCCCACTACGGAAAATCCTGTGTACCTTCTAGAATCCTTGTGTAATGGAATCAGCCAGAATGAATTCCTTAAATCTAATTTACTAAAAACAAACTTGCCACTTAATCTCGTCAAAAGTGTGTCCATGGATGGTGGACAATGGAATTGCGGTTTGGTCCATTGGTTAAATTTTCGTGCATCTTTATTTAATTCTGCCTTCACCTGCTCCCGATATGCTGCTCTTGCTTCTACCTCCACTAATTCTGCATGTTTTTGTACTAAAACTTGAACCTCTACTCTCCTATCCTCTGGACATCTTATTGTGTTGATCTGTTTTACTCCATCATCCTCTACTTCTACTACATTAATATTCAACCCCGTGTCATCCTCTGTGACTTCATAACTACCCTTCCATGGCACTACCCTATCTCTAATCCTTACTACCTTCCTTTCCATATCTATCAAAACCCCTAACTGCATCATACAGTCAACACCTAAAATGCTCTGAAACTTCAGTCCAGGTACAATTACAAACTCCTGTTCACAGCTTAAACCTCCTATATTTATCCTAAGCACCACAACACTATTTACTACAGCAAAATTCTTTTTATTTGGAGCTACTGAATGGCTACGCTTTATAGGCATAATTCTATCACAAACCTTATCCCTAATTTTGCTGACGAATTCCTCCGATATTAAACTCGCCTCTACCCCTGCATCAAGTAATAATTCTACATTATTCTCAAAAATTCCTATATTAATAATTGGCAAACATAATTTTTCCTCAGTTTCTGGCTCTACTTCCTCCTCAATTTTGAAAAATTCACGTGGATGTTCATATACATTTACACCGAAATCTAGTGGTCTGTCGCGTTCTAAAAATCCTGTCTCGTCCTGTTTTCTGTGCTTGGTCCTGGTTGTCCTTCTACAACCTGTGCGTACGTCCTCCTCGTATTAATATCCGTGTCCCTGTCTCTATTCGGCGTGCTCGTCACAGTCCTGTTTACTTCCGGTAAACTGTTCTGTCTCGTGTAACTAGGTCTTGGCGTTGGTCCCCTAGTCGCACTATTGCTTCTAAAATCCTGTCCTCGTCGTTCCCAATTCGGTCGAAAATTCCTATTGTAGTCAGGCCGTCTCGCAAATTTCTGTGTCCTATTGTCAAACCTAACCGTGTTAATGTTCCGTTCCCGTATCTCTCTTGTCCGTTCTACACATACATCGTCATATCTCTGTAAATACTCCAAAAATGTCTCCCGTTCTGTGATGTTTTGTAAGGCCACGTGTTGTCTGATTTCCAGTTCAAAATGTCGTGATAGGTACTTGATTATTTGTCTGTCCGTCAATGGTGGATGAAGTTGTTTTGCCACACTGTATTTGCGGATGGCATATTGCTCCCTAGAACCTGCAAACTCTCCCTTAAACTTTCCTGTAATCAAGTCGTCCCTAATCTGATCCTGTTTGTGATCACTCCAGTAATGCTGTAAAAATTTGTTTTCAAAGTCCTGATATGTCTCTATGTCCTGTCCTATTAAATTGTACCATGCTTCCGCATTGTCCTTCAATAAAGCCTTTATCGTATTGAGTTTAGTCTGTTCGTCAAATAAATTTCCCACTAGATTTCTTACACTATTAATAAAAATTTGTGGTGGTCCAATGATACGCCACCTGTATAAAATCTGGGACCATCCCCCGTTAAACTTGACATGTTGTATTTAATACTACTAACTTCGCGTTCTACCCTGCCTAACTGATCCCTACATGAGTCCGTTACTTCAGTCATTTTTATATTTATTTCTTCTTCACAAAAAATACGTACTTCGGACCTTAGATTTCCCATTTCCTGTCGAAGACCTGTAATGTTTTTCTCATTTCTATCAACCCTACTTTCTACTTCCCCCATTTTCACAGTAAGACTATTTTTAAATTCTGTAAATTCTTTAGTCGATTGCTCAATTTTCCCGCTTATCTGCTCTAACTTTCGGTTGGACTCTTCGTTCATCCTTTCTAGCATTCTCATTATCATCTCGTTTCCTTAATCCCCTGATTCCGTCCTCGACTGATCTCTACTGCCTCCAGCTTCTTCCATTTTTGAATTTTTCTCACACAATGCACTATCGTCACTTCCAATTTCCACTCCTTGACTCCTTAACCACTCCTTTCTCTGCATACGTTCAAATCACTCACACACACTCTAAAATACTCTTAAATTTATACACAAACAGAAACTCTCTCTCTCTCTCTCAGATCGCCAGTTTCCTGGAATAAAATCACAAAAATTTTATTTGGAACTCGAGCCTCACTTTTGGGTCGCCATGTATGCTGTGTATCCAACAAAAAGCCTCACCAGAGTAAAAAAAAATATTCTAACCTCTCGAATTTGGCACCAAGATTTGCTGTGATTCTCGCCCTGTTGACTCTCTTCTGATAATCGCCTCTTTACTCTTTCCGCCTCGGCTGCTCACCTAGTTAAAACTTTCATCCTCATTCATAAAAAAACAAACACATTCCTACCACAAACATCAACGTTAACTCTATTTACATCAATATTCATAATACATCAAAATTTCAAAATTAAATTGTAACATAAATTTCAGTATCTAAAATTTCAAGATTAAATTTGTCATCATTTTAATTTGCATCCAGAATTAAAGTCCTTGTAGGATGCCTACTAATTAATTTAACAATATTTGCAGACCTGAGTCTGAGTACAACGGGAGCATCTCCCACACCTTTACGTTAATCAAAGAGGTTAGTCTAATTGAGCTCAAAGACAGACCCAAATTTTCATCATAATCAAGAACATAAACTGCTAAATACTCCTTTCTACTTAAACAAAAAAATTTCACCTTAAAATTAAAAATTTGTTGTTTGTACAAATTCACTACTGTCCATTTTTTAGCAAACAAATTATAAAGTTATTCAACACCCACCAAAACATCAAAAATCGAACAACAAAGCTTAAGTTACCTGAAGGTTAATGCACTCGTGGCTCCAATGTACACCGTCCTTTGTTAATTACACCATTTCAACTGGGTTATGTTTACGGCTTCTGATTCTGAACGCTTTTAAAATTTTCTACACCACCATTCATCTAAAATTGTTTCAGGGTTTCTCAGGACTCATCTAAGTATATCAAAATCTTGTTTTGTGGATCCAATCACGATTACGAGTAACATTTAATTATTAACACCCCCGAAAAATAGCAAAGAAATTCATACTTCTTTCACGCTATACCCCAAAACTGCCTACTTTTGTTTATTCATTTATCGTTACAAATTTGGATAATTGGTACAGTAATACTCGCAAATATAACTAGACTTTATTACCTTGTATCTTCTTTTCTAAGTGCACTAATGCATAATAACTTGTATCGTAGGACGTAAAGAGCAAACTGTTTTATAGTATTCAATAATCACCAAAATATAAGAGCAAACTGTTTAAAGTATTGAATCAAAATCGAAAATCTAAGAGAGCGAAACTGTTTAAAGTCCGGGTTTATATAATAGCTCGCCTGTACGTCGGTTTTGTCCCGCGACGGTCAGTTTTCAGAATTTCGCATACTATGTTCCCTTTTCGACAGTCCGGCACAGCGATTCTAAAAATTTGCACACGCGCTAGTTGAAAATCTAAGAATTTTCACTCGGCTCGCAAACACGTCCGAAAACACTAATTAATTTTGTATAGAAATCGTTACGTTTACACCTCTCATATCTGCAACTTATTTCAACCAATCATTTCCTCGTGACGTTGCTCAAATCACGCCTTTTATTATCTGTGTCTCTGTCTTGCGCATTTTATCTGTCTTTTTCTAACTTGCTCCTAGTGGTGCAAATCGATACTCTTTACTATCGGTTATTTCAGTCCACGTGTATTCTTATTTGAGTTAAATAACCCCGTATCTAGCCTTCCCGTTAATATAAGCTACGGTTTATCCGACCGTTTCCAATATACGCAGAATTTTTATGTTTATCCAAACAAATTAAACTGAAATTGACTTTTAAAAATACGCAGGTGTGTGCTCCTAATTAACGTTTTAATATAATTCTCAGAACTTTTATTTCATGGTATTTTAACCTTAGATTTTTACAGGCTTTTATGCTTATTATATTATTAATAATGGTTCAATTAACTCCAACTAAAATAATAATGAATGGCATTGACTTCTACCCTTTAATTTTTAGCGAATACGCACTAAATATTAATTTATTATTTGTACACTTTGTTTAATACCCATTACTTAAAAATTGAATTAATTAATATAAATTTTGCACGTAATTTCTATTTGTTTCTTGGAACAATTAAATTAAATACACGTTAAGCATTTTAATTCTGCTTCTTTTTATAGAAAGCGTCCTTATACACGGTGATTAAAATTATTTGATGTCGTTAATTAATTTTTTACCCTGGTCTAAATTTGAGTAATATATATATATATATATATATATATATATATATATATATATATTTATATAGCTATGAATAAATGTAAATAATTTTAACGTTAAGAAAATCAAACAATTCTACCAATTATAAGAGTAAATCGACTATTTTACAAAAAGTCAATAGCGAACACTGTATATAAATTATATTTAAGTTAATGCATAAGAAAGAAGCTCATTTTGCAATAACCCGATATCATTTAGCTAAATTAATAATGTGTAGATCGTGTAATATGTTTTAAGTTAAATTTATAAGTCCAGAATTGAAAAGAAACGAGTGAAGGTTTTAAACGCAACAAATTGCATCAATATAAACACGTAATCGGTAAAGATAAACAAACTGGCATTCTAGCTAATTAAGAACATCCTCAAAAATGGCAACGTATGAATAAGTAAACGCATTCTAATACGTCATTATTAGAAAATGAATACGTGACCAGGAATATTACATTTGCGGAAAAATCCCACATATTTTTAATAACAAATAAATAACAGATGGTTTGTTATACGATAAGCTTTGGACTATAAACGACACAAATATAAAATACGAGACAAAATGAAAGGAATATTTAGAAGTTCTAAAAATATGCTGTAATATACAAAACGCTTACGTGATCGGCAGAGCATTTCATCTAAAATTAAACCAGGGAATTTTGAGAAATACCGGGTTCTACAAGAGATAGGCGTAAAGTACAAGCCTTGATCGACGAACACACCAATTAAAACGTTAGAAGGTGGAGCTTATAAATATGATAGGAAACCCGAAAATAGAAAGGTACGAATCACGTCGATATAAAGTAAAATTTACGTGCCAGTGACAATTTGTAAAAAGTCAATAATTTAGTAAAAGTGAAAGATTGAAAGTGCCAAATTTGTGCGACAAAAAATAGCCGTTCTACGCCTAAACGTAAGATGAAACTATTAACTAAATTTTATACTAATATTTAACCATTTAGGGCTCTGATTAAAGGTCTGAATAAAGATTTAAATGTACGTCTGAATAAATACTCTAAATGCATATTTAAATAATACCTCTGAAAATACGTCTAAATAAATTATTACATGGAAATATAAAATAAACGTGAAGATACTCAAAGTTACTCCAGAAATCCTAAGAGAGAAATACAAGCAACCATTAATCCATCATTCTGGCCAATCAAGTGAAGAAAGTCAAGCTGTAACAATCAAGGGGGTGCTGACCACAGAAAAAATGCGACAATTACAGAGACAAGAAGGAAAACGCAGGTATGAGATCTTAAATACTTTTATTAGTTAAAGACTGTTTCAGTTTTAATATTTGCTATACATTATATATCTGTAAGAGTCAACAGAAAGGTCATTTGAGAATTTGAAAATAAGGAAAGCATCTTTGAACGTTCGAAAAATATTTAAGAGTAATTAAAAAGATATTTTTGCTGGCTTTCAAGAAAATATAAGTTTGGTGAATGTTAATGTTCTATTCAGGAGCTAAATCTTGAATTTACATAAAACTGTATATTTAAATTAATTTAACAGTTAGGTACTAGAAAAAAAAGGGTTAAACAATCTTTATTGTAATGAAGTAGGACATTCAGCGAGCTAGCCGTGAAAAAACAAAATCAAGAAATCATAGGATTTTAAAGGGGTTCCCGGCAAAATTAAGGGAAAAAGTATTAAAGGCACATCAACGTAAGGGCATAGTACAGCAATATTAATAACTTCCAATCGATCGTAGGAGAATTTCATATCAATATTAACAACGGCCAACGTGGGGCAAGAGAAGTGAATATCACAGCAAGGAATATATATATATATATATATATATATATATATTATGCTGTGATAAGAGGTTGTTTAAGGGTGTACTTTATAGTAAAGGTCGATTAGAAATGAGAAATTACCATAAGCAGCAGAAAACTGCATTTATTTAGTAAAGAATTGAGAAATGGAGATAGTTTGTAAATAGTATGCAGTCAACACCCTGTACATAAAGTATAAGTAGTTTTAAGCGACGCAAATAAACATAGGAAGACACATAGTTGGTGTAGGAATGAGAAATACATGAATTAGGTAAATAGTAAATATTTAATACCCTGTAGATAAAGTTTTAGTTAATTTAGGCAATGCAAATAATAATATTTTTCAGTGGAAGCACGCGTTTTTATAAGTAAACATAATAAAGTGTAATTAGACACGCATTCAAAAGAGTTCCAAACAATTAGATTAGTACGGAGATAGAAATAGAGCTTCAGGAAGCATTATGTGAATGCGTACAAGTAGTTAATAACTGTGATAAAGAGAGGTGATTAAAAATTGCGTAAATAACAGGCAGATATGAAAATTAAAAGTCGAATTGCATCAGTTGTTTATGGAAAAGCGATTAGATTCGTCAAAACACCGCATGTTTGATAACAAGCACCTGCGAGCAGGCTACAATTATTGGAAAGCATAGAAAATTACATCAGAAACTACTTTAAATGCAAGGATTTGATTCGTTAAAATGAGCGACGAGTTTGTAGACCATACCCACTAACGGAGTAGAAGAGAAAAGATATATTAATAGAGACAGTGATAACGAGGTCAGTTTGCAACTCAACAAAGGCCGAAGTGCGCCGCTATGAAATAAAGTGATACGTAATAATTTTAAAGTGAAAGATAGTATAAGTGCCAAGATGAAAATTATGATTTCCGATTAAACGTAAGTAGATTTTGGGGAATTTTATTTTAAACTAAAACATATTAATAATAGGGCTTCGAGTCAGGGGACAATGATAATAAGAATTCTATTCTAAAGCCGGGGACAAAAATCCAAGTTCTAAAGCCGGGGAGAAAAAAATTTACTACGATTTCTGAGTACGTGGAGAATAAATGTAATTTCAAGTCTGGGGAAGATGATAATCTAATTCTAAGTTTGCGGAAATTGATGAGAATAAGAAGGAATAAGTCTGAATGAGATGACAATAAATTGGGGTGCATAAGTATAAGTTATTAATGGTAGTCCAGAGGGTGATGGAAATAATTTAAATGCAATGGTTCAAGCGTGTGGATAGACAATATTTCGAATGGGCATGTAATAATCCTGAATTGGGGAAGATAATGCATGGGAAATACTAGCTGATATGGATGCGTCAATGCGAAGAAAATAGACCAGGTTAGAGTTTTAGCTATAAGACATTATTTTTCTATATTTTTATTTGAATATTGAATTTGCTTCATAAGACATTATTTTTCTATATTTTTATTTGAATATTGAATTTGCTTCATATAAATTAATGTGACGAAGTTCACCAAAACAAAGGATTTGAACACGTTTAAAGTGCGTGATATGATAAGAGGTTTAGAACGTTCCATACTTCTTTTATAAAGATAATAGGTTTTTATTTGGTGACTGGGTTTTGAGTAAAAATTATATGATTTTAATAAATGAGATTTACAACATTAATTAATTGAAAAGTGTATTCAAAATAATTTACAAAAACTGTACATAATATTTGTTTCATTATATAGAATCGAATTAACTGAATTTATAATTCCAAATAAATGCTAGTCGAGGTCATAAGATAAAGTTAATGGGAGTGATTTGATAATTTAAACAGTTCAAGGAAGAGCTATAAGTTGAGTACGAAATTGATAACTAGTAAGGCGGTAACGTATCAAATTTTGTTATTGGTCGACAAGGTTGGTTCAAGATAAAATCCAGTTAAGTTTCTGGAGGGAATTTATAGCAATATTAATAAGACAGCCCAACGTCGGAGAACGATAATTACAATTCTTGTTTATACATAGCAATATTAATATGGGCGCCCAAACGATGGGGTGCGATTAATTTAGGCATAGCAATAATATATATATATATATATATATATATATATATATATTGGTATTTGACATTATAAAATGGTTTAAAAAAAGGTAGTTGTTAGTACTGAGGCTAAAAACAGTAATTTACCACTCCTATCAAGCTATTCTAAATTTAAAACACTACGATAAAACAAAGATTGATGAATAATTACTTGTTAAACGCAGATATAGAATGTTATGTACTAGTGATGCAGCGTTTGAGGTTTAAAAAAGCATTTTTTCACTGTTTTTCAATACGAATGTGTATAGGTTTTGTTGATAGAAATGTTGTTTGTAATTGTTCAGGATACTCTATTCCATATAATTTTATGTACCTGTAAATGAAAGTAGTTTAGTATATTTTAATTATAAAGTGATGAAAATTTATGAAATGTCAACAAATGAAATTTAATACAAATAATACCAAATCTGTTCCAAAATAGCAATTAAGTACAGTTAAGGATGAAGTAATGAATGTATCCCTTGTAATTATTATATAGTAGGCAAGATGTAAATGTTTTAGATTTCCTAGGTGATAAATGTTTAGAATAAAAGGAGTTGATAAAAAATTTGTATACTGTATAGATGTTTTTTGGCTTTAAGAGCCTGTAATTAAATTGATACTATTAATATATGTGTTAAAAGTGTATGCATTTTATTTGAATGGTTATCAGAAATAATACTCCACTGAATTTCATGTTTATAAAAAGGTGTATCAGAAAATAAGTGATAAGGGTTATACAACCAATCAAGTTCCAGAGAAGGAATTCCAATTAAAGCAAACATCGGGTCATCTCTTGTGTAGTGAAGAGTTGCACCAGTGGTATTGAGATATTTTGCAGCAGGGTCCAGTCGTATAGGATTACGGACCATTTCATATTGGTGACGTATTGAAAGTGTTTTTAGTAATAGAGGCGTATCTGAGTATACAGTTGATGAATTAGTAGTTTATTTGTAGAACCTAAAACAAAAGTTAATTCTAATTGAACATAAAACTAAAACGTACTTTTAACAGGTATTCACTGCAAGCATTCAAGGCGATCTTGTTGTATCCTGTATCAAGGTAAATGTACAATCCAGGCACATTCAGAGGAGTTGCAGGTATTTGAAGTTATCTTTATATACACATCATTTAAAGTAATTTGTGAATAATTTGAATTTCAAACGCTTACCTAAATTAAATATTGTTGAGTTTATTTATCAATCTTTGAATATAACCACGAGATACTAGCACTAAAAGAGGTTAAGTGGTTTTGACTAAACGACGCTTTATGCGCATGTGTTTTATATACCTGTAAGAGGACAAAGAACTCACGTTTTCTTACAGAGTAAAATTTGCTAGATTTAATTATCCCTGAACGAGTCTTTAAAAGCCGTGGCATAAATAAAACAGAAAATTTTTCTTTATTAAAATCATTTAAATGGCCAACACCACATTTAGGGTTGCAAATATTAATCCTTTAACTCCTATTTTTGAATTCTAATTTTTGATATCACCATACACTATATATTTTTGACGCAAACCAAAGGTGGTGCGTAGAGACATAAGGAACACAGCAGACCATACATAATATATATATATATATATATATATATATATATATATAATATACATGAAATTTGTCAATAATTTGATGGGATATAGTCTAAATAATAAAACGATTAAATGAATATTTTTTAAACAAAACCTTGAAATTTCGGTAGATTTTCCTATCATTATCAAAAGCTAAACTGGAAAAACCAAATGAATAAAAAATACCTTCTTTAATTTTGTAAAAATATCAAAGGAAATCTAAAAGATTTACATGATAAAAATAGCTTGAAAATTACCAAATTAAAAAGTGCCAGAAAGGCACATCTTGCACTAATGACGGATAAAAACGGAAAGAACGAATGTAACATAATTACTTGATCTTGACAAGGAGAAGGTTCCTAAAATGACAGCAGTTACACTTCAAACGAGTACTCAATACTTCAACGATGAATGAAAAAATCAATATTGTATAAAGCGAAGTAAACGTTATGTACTTTATCGACATCCATTTTGTTGTTAATAGGATTAATTTCCTTATTATATTATATATATACATATATATATATATATATATATATATTGTTACGGTATTCCGTGCAGACAAGAAGGAAAGCTGTAAGTATTAAAGCAAATCGCCCACGCCGAATACTGCAACAAAAATAGAAGGGTAGAATAGAAATCTTAAAGAATTGGATTCTGGGTTAGCTCAAAACGTCGTAAAATAGGGTGAATTGTATTGTGCAACCGCGAGTAAAAAAACTATAGTCCATACGTGGTTAACAACCAGCAAAACAAGTGTATATCGCCCACAGTAGCATTAGCGAAAGAAACCATAATAAATGTACTTTAAAGCAAGCTGTCTGCCTGTGGGACCTTAGCGGATCTGAAAATGTATTACACTTCCTGCCCGACTAGATACTAAATGAAACAATTTAACTTAATTGTTACACTAAGTACAACAAATCATTTTAGCACCGTGACTTACAGCATTTTCTTTCGGTAGCTAAGGCTATATCTATAAGGATAAAGAAAATGTGCCTTTTTATCCAACAACAATTCCCAACGATAAAATGTTAAAAATTCTGCGAACACCACCTGCTAGATATTTTCCAGCCAGCAGCTGCGAAATATTCCTAGAAAAATGGCCAACTAACGCAAGCAAAAGCCTCAATATACTATAATGATTTCCAGTAAATTTGTCCGCATAAAAAAACAACGTCTTTTTAAATGATCAGGTAAGTTTGCAACCCACTTTACAGCATTATGGAGTGAAATGCATAACGGGTTGCCTAACTGTTATAGAAACGATAGCGATTTGTTATATCGAACTACTGTACACTATACACTATACACTACACGCTATACACTATAACCTATACACTATAGACTATACCATATACACAGTACACTACACACTACACACTACACACTACACACTACACACTACACACTACACACTTCACGCTACACGCTACACGCTACACGCTACACGCTACACGCTACACGCTACACGCTACACGCTACACGCTACACGCTACACGCTACACGCTACACGCTACACGCTACACGCTATACGCTATACGCTATACGATATACACTATACACTATACACTATACACTATACACTATACACTATACACTATACACTATACACTATACACTATACACTATACACTATACACTATACACTATACACTATACACTATACACTATACACTATACACTATACACTATACACTATACACTATACACTATACACTATACACTATACACTATACACTATACACTATACACTATACACTATACACTATACACTATACACTATACACTATACACTATACACTATACACTATACACTATACACTATACACTATACACTATACACTATACACTATACACTATACACTATACACTATACACTATACACTATACACTATACACTATACACTATACACTATACACTATACACTATACCGAACTTCCCAAGCGATGCGCTGAATAGCAGTTGTGATGTCACAACTCACTGTTAATTTCCATAAGGAGGAAGCTACCTCCACTTTTTGGAGCTATAATAAGTGCGTAAGCAACAGACATATCACATATCAAGTATAATTTCGGATAGACTAATTGTTTAATATTATATTTATATAACTCTATATATTACTTATGTATTTAAACAGAAACATTTAATTTCCCAGTGACGGGCCTTTCCTCATCCTAAATGCTTCCAACCTTTATCCTGGTGAACGAAGTGTGCGTGTCGCATGTAATGATTATATTTAATAAACATTTTTTATTATGCTTAATGTTTTATTAGGTTTCTGTTTGAAATATTTAACGTATCAGAGAAAAATCTGTTTTAGAGGTCGTCACTCTATGAAAGGTTGGTTATGAAATAGAATTCGTATTTCTTAAAAAGCTAAACCAATCTTATACCATACACGACAGATTTATATTAAAAGTACCGCTAAGAATTGGTATTGGTAAAAAATTTAAAAGTAGAGATAACTCCCTGAGGGTTGCTCCGATTTCAAAAGTTCCTAAAGATTCTGATTCCCCAGAAAATTCTGTATTAAAAACATGTCTTAAGCTTCATACAAAATTTTTTTTGCAACTAAGAAAAATTCCAATGAGCAAAAAGATTGCATTGGTCAAGCAATAAAATGACTGTAGCTCTGTAAGCGTTGCTTCGATTTGAAAAATTCTAAAAGATTCAGATTCCCTAGAAAATTCTGGATGAAATACATTTTTTAAATTTTCGGAAAAGCCCACAAAAATAGGAAAAATTTCAAAGTGCAAAAACTGTACTGGATCCGCTATTAACATTCAACTGCTCTCTCAAATCCCAGTTCAAACCGACCGTCTAGAGACCCTGGCTCAACTGAGGAACAATTTTAGCTGCTATCGATAGCATACCCGCCGATATGCTAGAAATGTTGGAGAAAAACTTCAAAACTCGACTAGTTCCTGCGTTTACCAGAATAGAGATCACCTTAGTGATATAATTTTTAAAAGATAATAAATAAAAACATGGAAGAAAAATTAAACTTATATCTGCTACACTGTTTGTGTTGTTCATTTTTAAATTAAGGTAGTTTCTCTGGCGTACCTTGTAGGTGTTTCTAAATAGGCGTCAACTACTGACAGGCAGTTAGTTAACATCAGAATTAGCTTTAACAACAGACTAATGTATCCCTTAGCTTAAAATTATAAAACAATATGATTCGGTATTATAAATGCTTGCTAATGAGTATTAATGCATCAAAAAGTTAACAAACTAAGCGTATAATATCCCGAAATTGCTGGTATAATTCCAAATTAGTGTTGCCATGAAAACGACATACTGAAGCTCAAAAAGAATTTTTAATAGTCTATGTTTAAAAGTAAATTAGTCATCACAAAAGTTGACGCCATTTAAATACCTCCATACGAATCGAAGCATTTTGCTGCAGTCATTATACATAACAAATTCCTGCTTAACATACATAATTGAGTACAAGAAAGAATGCATTCGTAACAACAGCCGCACCAGGTGCGGTCAATTCACCGCAAAGCCAAACACAAATCCCGTGGGATATAGAAATTGTTTGCTGTCCCACATTTGTGCTTTGCAGAGGCAGTTTCCGGTTAAATATGTATGCGAATACGTAGGTGTAACTTTAGTGTTCTTTTTTCGTTTCTACTACTTGTATCGCCTGGGTTTTATTGTTGGTATTTAATAATTTATCACGGCAGACAAGTAAAACGGTGCAGAATTTAGTAGTAATGGATGTACTTTATCAATGCAATATTTAAAATGAAACTGCGTAAGGTCTGAAATTTTTAAATGAGTAACGATTTGTTAGATACTAGTACGGTAGTAGGAGCAAATTATAATTAATAAGACAAATTTTTCGAGATAAATGGGATTATTTCAAAAGTAGCTTTAAACTCACCTTGCACCACCGGTGACAGAAGAGCAGTTTGGTCTAGTTCTTAACCCTACTCAACGACAGCCCTAGTGCGGTACAAAAGGTGTGACCGCAGCGAACGTAGTAAGTGGGCGCCGAAAATCCAAAGATACCTCGTTTGCGCAAAAATAAAACTCAATCACCTTAATAGGTACCACTTACGTAACCCGACCGCAGACCGTTGTCTTGGTGTTCATTCAGGTGCGGGTGCATGTAATAGATGTTGTAGAATGTGTGGCAAACTTCGCGTATAATCGAAACAAAATGTTGTAGCAGATACTCTGTGTGTATATTTATGTTATGTATATGTTCGATATTAACAACATGATATTAAAAACACTACGAGTTGCGCGAGTTAGGTTTTGGGCCACTTGGAGCGACTTTTTAAAGAGCTTTTCCAAAAAACTTCTAACAAATTTATTTTATTCTGAATTACAATGATTAAATTTACAAGTACGTTATGTTCAGTAACGTTGAAGATAGAAATTATTATAACTTGACTTTCACTAATTAAATAAATTAAAATTATGGTAAGTAGCTGAACTGACAACAATGTTAATGTTGAGAAGCTATAGGCTGACTGGCTATCTTGGGCTCTCTCGGGTATTTATGCTATCCTTGCCCTTCACATTGCTTGTAGGAAATGCAGAGCTAGTGTCTGCTTATTTCTGTATTCAATTCAATGTAACAATCTTAATTCTAATAACTGCTGTCTTATAACCTACTGCGACCTGCACCTGCAGTAATATGATACGTCTGGAATACAATGTCTGTTTCCGTTCTCACTGTCCGACTTGTTAAACTTTCATTAACCTTTTTATTATGTCCTTCAGTATTACATTGTATTACATTGTTACATTACGTTGTTGTTTTAATAATTCTTAATTCCTAATGGTTTCATTAATTTCATATATATTCTAATTTGGGAGATTTGTAACTCCTCCCGACGTAGATGAAAATTAAGGGGTTTTGCTTAATTTTTGAAACTTATTGTCCCCAAGGGTTCATTTATTATTTCTCTAATTTCTTTTGTTTCTTGTTTCTTGTTACTAAATTCGTATCTTTATTCCTATATTGTTGTATATAGCGAAGCCATTATTTTAGATTACTTTTAAAATATTATATTGTAACAAAATCAGTAAGCCGAACATCCTTTCTTCTAGGAAAACTTGCATCATGTTTATCAAATGTCATGTTCTTGAAATTACCTCACCACACTTATCTTTTTGTATATTTAATCTTTTGGTCAGGACTTTACTGTATTTTTACTTTGTAACAATCACAATTAGGTTTCCTGCAGATGTCCTAGAACTCAGGGAAGTTTTGGCTTACCACCATTAAACATACACTTTTATCGCCTGCCACAACCTTCGGCAGAAAACCCATTCTTGTTATCAGCAGTAATAAAAGATGAAGCACCAGAGCCAGTCAGTCAGTCAGTCAGTCAGTGTGTGTATGATCCTAGTTCAACCACTGCTGTGGAGCAAGTCGGATCAGAGCCAACCATCAAAATGGTAACCTAGTCTTTTATGGTTGCTGAAACATTTTAGTACAGATGGTCACGTAAGTAATTCCTTAAATCTTTTACTGCTTTGCTTTTTCTTACATGTCATTTAGCTTTAAATTTATTTATTGTTTATTAAATATTGTTGTTTACTTCTATCTTATCACTTTATTACTATAATCGTTTTACAAGAATGTGTTGTCCCAAGACCCCATCACGGTTCCTCTCGATCCCAAGGTCCAAGACCTGAGTTAAGTACCACCTGTCGCTACAAAAGACTCTATCATCACATCACCAAGCTACGCCATCACGCCCAAGCACAATTATTCATTAACAAAAGGGTACTTAACAATTTCTAAGATACATTTTGTACAATACATACATAGTTCATAAAATGATTACAATACTTAGTAAAATTACTCAAACACTGATATTGTCATAATGCACTTTTGGTACTTTAATTTAAATTAAATGTTCTTAGTAGTTTTCCATTAGCTTTACAGCTTGGTTGAGATCGTCTAGGTCTAGGTGCTCTAGTTGCATTGGTTTCTTGCTAATTTCGTCGTCTTTGAGTTGCGTAAGCTTGAACTGTAGTTTGGTAAATTTGCGATTTCTTCGTTACTCTTGGGTCTTGGTAAACTCGAATAATTTCATTCTTCACTTTTAAGTAGCAATCTTCTTTTATGGTGATTACTTTACTTCCGGTTAGTGCTAAATTATTTTCGTCTTGATTGCAATCGGCGGTTGCTATTACTTCTTGTGGAAAGACAGCAATCCATTTGTTATCTGTAACTTTTTGAATTTTCATATTTGTTATTTGTACTTGTTTTGGGTCACAATTCTCATAGTGATTAGAGAATCTTAACAATTGTACTTCACAGGGGCTATCTGCTTGAATAGCTGTTGTCGTTAATGATTGGCATAAGTATTGACTTAGTGCGACTTCTTTGCATTTTTCATTCGTGAAGCCATACCTAAGTTCATTCAGGGAAAGGAACTTGGTTTTGTGAATAATAACTTGGTACTTGCTAGTAACTTTCATAGAGAAAGCAACTAAATGATAATAATTATAAGTGTACTTTCTACTATGGGGATTTCTATTAAAAACGTAATTTCATGATTTTTACATAACCTTTTACTATGGCTATTTTTTCAAATAAAAGTATATTAGATTCTGATACTTCAAAAGGTAATTTACTATTAATTATAAGTGATCTAATCTTTAATAATTTATTTAATAAATCAATTGGTTCTATTATACCAGCGTGTAGTGTGTTTAGTTTAGCAAATGTTACAGCGTTTTCTAATGTGGCTAGAATTTGTTGAATTACCATAAAGGTTAATACCATTTGGTTAAATATCGTGTTAAATCTGATTAAGTCTCGCATGCCTAACATTGTGGTTTGCATGTTACTTTTAAGGGTTAGTATTCTATTGGTGATACTGTCTTGGTTCTCTACTAGCTTTCTTAGTGTATCATTAAATTTTATTATGGTTGATTGAGTTAAAGATATTTGATTTTTAACAATTGTTTTTATGTCATTTTGATTTTCAATTAAGTGTTGTATGGCGTTGTCATATTGTTCTGCATCTTAATTGTCTGAGTTGCCTGTGATAGCTTTTATGATATCACCTAAACCGTTAATAAATAAGTCCTCTCTTTCGTCTTGTAATTTCATCTGTTGGTATTAATCTATTAAATTTATCGTCTGTGTTCTTTAAGATATTTTTCATTATACTGTTATAACTAAGCATTTCTATCGCGTATTCTTTTCCGAATTTGGCAGTGTCCATTGATTGTTTCAATCTGTAGTAATTGTCTCTAATTATGTAAAATTCTTGTTTTAATTCTGTTAAATCAAATTTCTGTGCAAATGTCTAATAATCTATTGTATTTTGCATACTTCCCAATTTTACTAATAGTATACCGAGGTTGTTCTTAATGTCTTCGACTAATATGTCATCGTCCGTTCTACCTGGGTGGAGGGTGACGGCAAGGGTGATGGCTGTCCATTTGAAATTACACGGTGTCTTAAATTCTTTAGGTGAATATATTTTAGTATGTTTCCGTTGTCTACTACGGCTACATTTTTATCTTATATCCTTTTGATTTTAAATGGACCTAAATTTCTGAGGACTGTTTTGTGTCTTTTATTTTTGAAATTTTTCTCGTAAGCAATTTATTCTATTGCAAATTTATTTATATCGGCATTCTTATTGCGGGTTGTTGTAATGCGTTCTTTATCGTTATGTAATTTATTCTTTACATTGTCATTGATTTATTTTTAATTTTTCTTTATGGTCTTTAGCATACTGTTGGAATACTTCTTTATTATAATGTATGTCGTAAGAGTTACGGGAATCTGATTGTCCTAATGTTAATTCAAGGGGTGTGAAATTAGTTGATGAATGGATCGTATTGTTGTAGGCAATTAATGCGTATGGCATTAAATTAGTTATATGTTCTTTATTATAAATTAGTCTTAACAGTCTAATTTGTTCTAATAGGGTTAGATGTAATCCTTCAATTAATCCGTTTGATTCTGAGTGATTTTCCGTTATAAAATGAATTTTTATTTTGTGGAATTCTAGGGTATTTTGTATTGTTTAATTTCTAAATTCACTGCCATTGTCTAAAGTTATTGCTTCGGGTGTGCCATAAAATGTAAAATATTGTATGAAGCCTTGAGTTACGTCGATACTATTTTTTAAGTGAATGTTACATTCCAAATTTGGAAATGTACATTGTCAAATATGTGAGTAAATTCCCGCCAATATTTTAAAATAAACTTGTTAATTTTCGCCATTTCGGACAGTTGCGTTTGCGCAAAAGAATGCGCAGGCGCGGTGTGTCACACGACATCATTAGCCACGAGACTTCAAAGCCGAAAACAGCTACGTGTCGGGGTGTGACTTTTCTCTTTTTTTTAGGATGTAGGTTTCCTTATCTCTACCTTATATCGTTCATTACCTAGTTGCTCCTATTGTTCCGCTATGAAGGGAAAAAAGGATAGACGTTAAATCTGGAATCAACAATGGCGTAGCCGACTCACTTTGAAAAACGAGGGCCGTGAAATGTAAAAGAAGTTTAAGTGAGTGCATTGCTTTATTTAGATTATAGACTAAGAATTGTATCACTTTTAACGTGTTTGGTATTTAATACAATTTGCAGCTTAATCACGTTATATTAACAATTGCGCAATATTATGAACTGGGAGTGTATCATGATAGGTATCGCTTGTCTTACTTTGGTGAATGCGTCTACGATTGTTAAAAAGTTTTGTGCTTCTGCTACCAGAGTGTCTGCATGTAATTTTTGAAAAGGTTTGTTGGGTGTTTTGGTTAACATTAAGGGTATTTTTGGAGGTGACCTGTCGTATTTCGCTTTGTCGCATAATTCACATTGGTTAATAAAATTTGTGGTTAATCCTTTCATGCCTTTAAAGTAATATCTCCTTATGAGTTGTTTGAGGGTTTCATTGATTCCACGATGGTTGGTTTTTTCTTAGTGCTGATTTCTGATTACCTCATTTATTTTGTCTGGGTCATCTAAAGTTATTAATTTTCAGGGCCTGAGTTATTAAATAATCTAATATATAATTCTAAAAATCTTTCGTATAAATGTTCGGTTGTTAAGTAAGAGTAAAAACGTTTTTTCTCGGAGGTATATTCCTTTAAAATCTTAATTATTTACTCCTCATTATCGTCTTTGGTTATTTAAATTTGATATATTTTCTTATTATCTGTTTTTGTGTATTTTACTGGATTGGAGTTCGTTAAAACTTCGATAACTATGAATTGATTTAGTTGTATGTCGATAGTTTCGTTCAAAATTTTAATCACGGTTTTTGGTTCTTCGTTTTGTGTTGAGTGAATAGTGTCTATTTCTTCTGGGTCTTCTCTTATTTCTGTTTCGTTTACGTTACCTATAATTGATTCCGTTTCTATTCCGTTAAGTTTAAATTCTACTAAGTGCATCTGCGTTATTATTATAAATTCCCTTTTTGTATATAATTTCATAATCATATTCTTTTAATCTAATTCTCCACCTTTGTAATTTTGAATTTGGTTCCTTCAGTTTGCATAACCATACTAATGGTCTATAGTCGGTGTATATATAGAATTTTCTTCCATAAAGATGTGGTCTAAAATATTTTGTTGCCCAAATTATCGCTAATAGTTCTTTCTCAATTGTACTATACTTATGTCCTGTTTCGTTTAAAGTTCTAGATGCGTAGCTGATTGGTTTATGGCTAACTACTTTTCCTTGGCTTATTACTGCGCCTAATGCTACGTTCGATGCGTCGGTTGTTAATATAAACGGTTTTGAAAAATCAAGGTAGTCTAATATGGGGTGGTTGGTAGAGATACATTTAATTTTTTCTACTGCCTTGATAAATTCTGGGGTGTGTTCAATCTTGTTGCCTTTCTTTAAACAGTTTGTTAGTGGTTTGGTTATTTGTGCGTAACCTTTTATGAATTTTCTGTAATAACCACTGACTCCTAAAAATTCTTTAATTTCTTTATTAGTTTTGGGTAGGAGGTAATTTAGTACTGCGTTCGTCTTGTCTGGATTTGGCATTACTCCTTGGAGTGTTATTATGTGTCCTAAAAATGATACTTCCTTTTGTAAAAAATCGCTTTTGTCTAATTGAACTTTGAAATGAGCTTGTCTTAATCGTTCGAAACATTCTCTTAATCTTTCTATGTGTTCTACGAGTGATGTTGAATATACAATTATATCGTCCAGGTACACAAGACATTTTACGTTGTATATTCTTCCTAAAATATTATCCATAACTATTTGAAAAGTGGCGAGTGCTTTCTTTAATCCAAATGCATGCGTTTGTATTCATAGTGCTCTCTAGGTGTGCTAAAAGCTGTTTTAATTGTGTCCTTTTCATCCATCTCAACTTGGTGGTATCCTGAGGCGAAGTCTATGTCGAAAAATATTGACACTTTCCTAATTTATCTAAAATCTCGGTTATGTTGGGTAATGGGTACTTGTCGTCTACCATCTTCTCGTTAAGCTTTCTATAGTCGATAATCATTCGATATTTACGTTTGCCTGAAGCGTCTAATTTCTTTGAGACTATTAATAACGGGACTGCTCCATGGTGAATTTGAATGTTGTATTGTATCTTGCTTTAATAGGTCTGCTACCTGCCTATCTGCTTCTTCTTGGCTTGTCTGAGGTAGTCTATATGCTTTGGTGAAAATAGGTATATCATCTGTAAATTCAATGTTGTGTTTTACTGTGTTGATTAAAGCTAAGGGTATTTTTTCGCAATGGAATATATCTCTATATTCAAAACGTAAGTCTTTAATTGCTCTCTCCTCTTCGTGATTAATGTCGTTATTAAAACGAATGTTAATTAAATTTTCTCTTAACATCCTGTCGTGTTCTGTAGGGTTGATATCGTTTGCATAGTTCTTCGTCTATTTCTATTTCGCTAAAGTTTACTTCTTTCACGTCTATTGGGGTTGTCAAAGATAGTTCTATGAGGTACTCATTTGAGTTTAAAATTGTCGTAGTGGCGTAATTGTCTTTTATTTGTACTAATGCTGTGGGTGCTTCTACTCCGGGTTGAAGTGACATGTGGTTTACGATTCCTACTTCGTCTTTTGAATGTACTAAAATTTTTATTTGTTTTCCGTCCTGGGTTCGATGGTGTATTTTTGTTCGGTTTGAATATTACTATTTTGAAATTTAATGGGGATTTGTCCGCGTTTTGTTCTTAATAGTGGATTTTTATATCAATGTTGGCTCTTAATTTTCTGAGAAGATCCATACCTATTAATCCGTCGTATTTGTTATTAAATTCGAAAATGCAAAATTTATGTTTTATTTTTACGTTAAAGGTTTTTGGTAGGGGTATGTTTGCTATAAATTGGTGTAGTGTTGTTTGATGGGTTGTTTTAATTTTAAACGGTTCTCTTTCTACAAAATCTAAATAGTGTTTCTTTACTGTTCTGGAGCTAATTAAAGTTTTTGAAGATCCGGTGTCGATTAATAATTTGAGTTCTGCGTGAGTTATTTCTATATAAGGTAAAATTTGTTGATTGATGTTATTTAGGTTAATTACGTTTGGTCGTATTTGAACCGTCTAACTGAAAATTTGAGCACACGTTTTCTTCGTCGTCTTCTTCGTAAATTTCATACGGGTCGTTACGTTCATATTTTCCTGAATTATTCGTTTCATCGTACCTATTGGAGTTTGCGTAATTATCCGTGTCATGATTATTAAAATCTTCCACTTCTTGGTGGAATAGTTCGTTCGAGGTAAAGTTTCTTTTTTGGTTATACTTTGGTCGGATCTGCGATATTTTTGTATTTTATCTAGTGTTACCAGATGAAATGTCCATAGGAGTTGGTTTGTAATAACCGTTAAAATTGTTATTTGGTGTTGGTGTATTTCTGATGGGGTTTGGGCCGAATGTTTGCCTTGGTTGATTCACGTTTTGGTTAATATTGGTGTGAATGCGGGTTTTGTAAAATTTGGGTTTGGTCTTGGAAATTGTCGGAATTGCGTGTGGAAATTTGTGTTAAAGTTTGGGTTGTTAATTCGGGGTTGATTCGTTTGTGTGTCAAATGGTGTAAATGTTGGTTGTGTGGAAATTTGTCTCGCGGCTTGTGTGGTTTTCATGGGTGAGTAATTTTTGTTTGCGTTTGGTTTATACAGTCTGCTTCGGCAGTACATAACGTTCTCTTTTTCTACAATCATATTCATGGCTTGTTCGAAATATTGGGGATGTTGAAATCTTATTTTGTCCGAAAGGCGTTTAGGTAAGGCGTTCATGTATGTGTCTGAGGCAATTTTGTCGTACATTTTCGTTTTCAGTAATCTTATGTTTTGGTCGGGTTCTTCAATTCTTAGTTTTGTCAACATTAAATTTCATAGGGGTTGACATTTCATACCGAATTGATATGGTGATTGGTTATTTTCCATTCTTAGATTTATTAAATCGCGTACTAGGCATTTGATGTTCCGTTGGTCTCCAAAATATGCAATTAAAATGCGTTTGAATTCTTCTCATTTAATTAGATCTTCGCAACTGGCAATCAGAGTTAATGCTCTACCCGTCAGCTTGCTTATTATTAGGCGTAGGAGTAACACGTTGCCTTTGCTGTCTCCTGGTTTGTAAAAGGATTTTAAAAATATCTCGCACGCGATGATAAAGATCCCTAGTAGCGCTTGACTACCGTCGTATTGCGGAATACTTTCAAGGTAGAGTTTTAGATCGGAATACATGGTTGTTAATGATTGTTATAACAATTAATGGTTACTTTCAGTTTGTATAGTTTTGGTATAATTAAGAGTTATTTTTCAGTTTGTATTATTACTTTTCAGTTTAGATTGTTACAGTTGTTTAAAGAATCGCTTTACGTATATTTTATGTGTAATTATAAAGTGCTATAATTTCATTGTGAATTTCTACTTGGTAATTGTCTCATCAATTACTGTCGCGTTGAAGTGTGTATTTTTATCTTTGCGGAGGTAGTTATTGCGATTGGGTTTGAGTTTTCTTAATAGTTTTCTGCAATAATTGCGTTATAATTATATGCTGTTGTTCAGACTTGTGATGAGTAATTTAAGTGTTGCAATGATAAGTAAAGTTGCTATAATTGTTTCGTTAAATGTTGCATTAGTAAGTGTATAAAATGCTTTTTTATAATTAATCACTTCCGTTGACTTGTCATCTTGAAAATGTCTAATTATAAAGCTTTGTAAAAAGTTGAATCGTTTCAGTAATAATAATTGCTGTAATAAAATGGTAAAATGGCGTTCTATTCATATTTTAAGCTACTTTGCTGAATACATCGTCCCATTTATAATAATAAATTGTAGTAAATTGTGCACATAAATGCGTCTTTGTAATTATAAGTTTCCTGAGTAAATTCTTTTCATAAATGATTGCTATAAAAATTGTACATAAAAATTGTTCTTACATAAAAAAACTTTTCTTACTAATTGTTTATAAAAAATTTATTTACTAGCTAGTATCAATATTCAGTTGATAATGGTTTAGGAAAATAAACTTTGGTACTTACACGAGTTTGTTTGCCAGTTTCATTCTTTCCTCTTTGCTTCTGGACTTTGTCTATTCTTGTAATTTGCCCAGTTGGTTCTTGTCCCAGATTAAGAATAGAAATTCAAGACCACCAGCTTCCTCGATTTTTGAATTGCGCTAAAGTCCTTCTGGTATACTAACGACTGCGCCAGTTAGGTTTTGGGCCTCTTGAAGCGACTTTTAAAAAGCTTTTCTAAAAAACTTCTAACAAATTTATTTTATACTGAATTACAATGATTAAATTTACAAGTACGTTATGTTCAGTAACGTTGGAAATCGAAATTATTCTATCTTGACTTTCACTAATTAAATAAATTAAAATTATGGTGAGTATCTGAACTGACAACAGTGTTACAGTTCAGAAGCTCTAGACTGACTGGCCATCTTGGGCTTTCGCAGGTATTTACGCTATCCGCTTCCCCTCACATTGCTTGTGGAAACTGCAGAGCTAATGTCTACTTATTTCTGTATTTAATACAATAAAACATCTTAATTCTAATAATTGCTGTCTTATAACCTACTGTGACCTCCACCTGCAGTATCACGTTACGTCTAGAATACAATGTCTGTTTCCGTTCTCACTGCCAGGCTTGTTGAACTTTAATTAACCTTTTTATTATGTCCTTCAATATTACATTGTAGCATCTAACTTAAGTTTTAATAACTCTTAATTCTAAATAGTTCCATTAATTACGTATATATTCTAATTTGGGGGATATGTAACTCGCTCAGGATATAAGTTGCGGGCGACTCGGCTTAACCTCAGATGACGAAGCGACGTCACTGACCTGGAAACGACGTCAAAGCGTTTGACGAACCAATACTTTGACGTTCAGTCAAGTATCTAGGAGTGATCCTTGATTCGAAGCTCACTTGGAAAGCTCACATCGAGTATGTGGCAAATAAGGCCAAGTGAGTTATGGATTTGCTATATTCCAGGACCAATCGCCGAAGTGGGCTAAACGCTTCAAACAAGGCGATAACCAAACCGACGTTTGCATACACGACAGCGATGTGGAGTAGCGCAGTAGAAACGCACATACCTACGCTCCACGTAATTCAGAACAAGACACCAAGGAAAGTCTTCGGAGCGCCCTGGTTCGTTCGAAATGTTTAACTTCACACAGAGGCAAACCTGCCACCCGTCAAGAAATAGCTCCGGTCGAGCGCAGACAGGTTTTACGGATCTTTAGAAGATCACGAAAACCAGCTCGTAGAAGTCCTAGGTGTCTATGAAGATGTCTTGTGGCAGCTATATAGACACCCCAGCATAGTCTTTGCTACAATTCCATCAGACGTCCGAATGGAATAAACTGCGCTTAAGCCATATTTTTTACCAAATCGCAACGGCGGTGAAGAACCTAGTCCAGGTACGCTAGTCACGGGATTCCTATAAACGTCTATGAGAAGGGATCTTAAGTCCGACACCATAGTAGATTTTTAGTGGGTATGTTCCGCATAGCGGATATAAAATCTTTTACCACTATAAAAAAACAGCCTCAGGTCGTTTTGAGACCTTAACTAGTGATAAAGGGTCGAAGTGAATCCAGACTATGGTTAACGAAAGACATTGTCATTATATTACGTTGATCTGTTCATAATAATACTTAAATACTACAGCACTTCTTAGTTCCAATAATACTACTAGTACAGTAACAATTTCTTCGACCACTACAGCCTTTGCAAACATCAGATATTTTAAATTAGAACAAGCGAACAACCTATCACTGTCAATAGCATCCTTTACAGACAAAACATCGCCATCTCCAAAAAAACTTATCTGGTGCACAAAACTAAAAAGAAAACAAAAAAAAAATACGAAACTGAGAAAGTTGCAAAAATACTTTCAAAATTTTTGAAAGTTGAAGTCTGTATCGTCATTATCAGAACTAGTTCAACGCCAACACGCGGCGGAAATAGATTTATTTAATAGAAATTGTTCAAACGAAACCCGCAGGGATAAAGAGCAGCATGCTCAAGAAGTTTAGCTATTTCTAGAATGTCATCTGCAGTATTAAGTATTACAGACGAAGTATCAGATGTTCTATCAATCTCGTCTTTTAAAAATACAAATTATGATGATATTTCGAAATAGCTGCGCCTTGACTCTGAAATCAGATACGAAATAATTATTAGAAGACCTGTAAGTAACGAAATGAACAACGAAAAATATCTAAAAAAAACTGTCTCATTCTTCAAATACGCATTCTCAAAGTATAATGCCAAATGGAGAAACTTATAAAACATGACGGCTTGTTTACTATAAATCTCCCGATAAAGTATGTTTTTGCTGATATTTATTCAACAGAGAATCCCACGCTAATTTTGGAAAATATAGACTTGCCGACTGGAAATACTTGTCAACACTTCTCAAAACTCACGAAACTTCATCAAATCACTTGCGTACCATGCACAATTGGAGAGAAACGTCGATTCCATTATGGAACTTCAGTGGAATAGACAAGCATTTGCAGAAGCAGATGGGTTACTATCTTCGAACGAATGATGTCCATAGTATTATTTTTATCAGGCAACAATTTGTCGTTCAGAAGAAACTCTGCATCTGAAACAAATAATTGTAACTTTCTGGGTTTGGTGCAACTGTTAGAAAAGTTTGACTCTGCGATGATGAAATATCTACCCCGTATTGTTAATAAGGAGACTAATGTCCAATATTTTGGCAAATGTATTCAAAACGAGTTAATCAGTTTACTTTGAAGTCAAAACAAAATTATGACTATGTTAAAGTCATCTAAATAGTTCTCTGTCATACTGGATTGCACCCCTGATGCCAGTCACGTCGAATAATTATCTTTAACATTGCGTTTTGTTGACTCTAATGAAGATGAAGTCCAAGTGCGTGAGTGTTTCATTACTTACGGGTTGGTAAGTGACTGTTTGGGAGTAAAACTCACTGGCCTCTTTCTTGATGATATTGTGTAAGAGTTTGATTTGTATATGAACGATTGTATAGACGCCAAGAATCTGATAATGGTTTCAGTATGGTAAGAGCAAAGAAAGGTGTTCAAAGTAAAAATCTTAACCAATATCTACGAGAATTTTTAAATCCACGTGGCTGTCGTCTCTTAAATTTAGTAAAAGTCGAAGCTGCCAAAACCTCAGTTAAATCGGTTTCTTTTTTCGGATTTCTTCCAAGACTGTTTGTTATATTCTTTTGATCAACAAAGCGATGGGAGGTGTAATCCAAGCATGTAGAAGAATTATAACTGAAAAAAGTTTGCGAAACTCGTTGGGAGAATAAAGTCTTTAGTCTCGCTGCAATTCGTTGTGACTACTCTTCGGTTCGTGACGCCCTTTTAGATCTTCACGAAGAAACGAATGACTCAGTTGCAGCATCAGAGGTCTTATCCCTAATTTAAAACGTAGAGCTATTTAAGTTCATAGTTGCAATGGTTACTTGGTATTATATGTCGTTTCAAGTAAACATTGTAAGAGAAGCTATGCAGTCTGAAACTATGGATTTACCAAACGTTCTACAATTGCTCAAGAACTGTTTGGAATTTGTGAAAGAGTACCGAGGTTCCTCGTCTGCTCTTGTAACAACTAGAGAATCTGTTCCTCGTATAGGGGTAAATCCTATTTGTAGCTGTAAGCCAGTTCGATTCTGAAGAAAGAAGAGATTATCTGAACACGAGGTTGTAGATGGGAAACCTATAAATACTGAAGAATTATTTAAAATGAACGTCTTTTACCCTTTGATCAAAAATTTGAGAATGCACTGACTAGATTTACACAATTACTTAAATTTAATTATACACGTTTTTTTATAACCCATTAAAACAATTCCCGAAAAGTCTAAATGGAAAGCCTGTACAGATTTAGAAATAGGTTTAACTGAAAAAAAAAATTTTGACCTATATATTAGTGATTGGTTAGGCAACTTTTAAACCTTGTTACGGGTAAAATGAGCAGTACGTTATAAATTAAATAACGTTGTAAATTAAAATTCTTCTCCCAAATACAATTCCATTACTGGGGCGATTGAATATCCATACACAATTTGGTCTGTTTACCTAGTTCCTATATAAGTCAATTAAAATTCAACCTGAATTTAGCTTCTATTAAGATTACACCATTGCAATATGAATACAAGTATATTTTCCTAAAAAAACTTAATTTCCTCACACCAAACTGACCAGCTATTACAAAAATAAATCGTAAAGAACAAACTTTAAATCAAATTTTTCACATTAATACTATCAAGCCGATGTTTCCGATTACCGTATTGAATTATGTGACATTCTAAATCCCATTTGTAGAAGTACCCTTAATAACACACATACAAAACAGTTATACACCAACTTTTCCTTATATCATTTCATTTTTGATTGAAAATACTAACGTTTCATGCTTTAACAAAACTAAATTCCACTAATAAAACTTACATTTAAAATCAAGGCGCACATATTTCGTAACAATTTCAAATGCTCCAACTTCGTTTTACGTTAATATTCTATTTAAATTTAACTAACACTAGTTCCATCGCTAAGTTATTGTTCAACAAATTAATTGCTTTCACGTGTGATTAATTTGCTATGACATAACTACCAATGATTTATACTTACAATCCTCATGTACATAATTAATAAGTATAAACATAAAAGCTTCTAGTTTACCCACTGTATAATATAACTTTACTCTCAAGCATATTCAGAAACCTTTGCTTTTTCATATTTCGTTCTTTTCAACTAACACATTTCCTTTAACACAACACACCACAAAATTCAAACTGATTGAGGGGTAAACTCCCCAGTTCCTTAACGCTTTTAACCGGTCGTTGTAACACTTCGCTCTCCTCCCCTGACCTATGTAGCAGTCAAAGAAACAAGAAACGAGTTACCTAATACATGTATAATCGAATGTCAACTCTATATCACTTTTTATAGTTCAAAATTGCAATACAAGGGTCCATTTACCTATTCCATAAGGTTGTCGATTATTTCTGACCCAATAGTCTTCACTGTACTTCCCTCAAACGCCTCGGCTACTCTACAGCGGAGAGTACATGGACATGTCCCAGGGTGGTTAGGCCTAGAATTCTGAAACCGATACTGGTGAGTTAACTTACCCAAAAGTTTACAAAGTATCTGTACCTAAATGTATTTCAACAAACCCCTTTTAATTGTAATATATATATATATATATATATATATATATATATATATATATATATATATATATATATATATATATATATATATATATATATCAACATTCGTATTAAGTAATAAATTTAATAACCTTTAATATGGTGATATAACTATTTATATTTACTATAACGACATACTTGAATGCAATAAAAGCAATATCTCTTACTTAACTAAAGTTACTTTAAGCCGGGTGGCTATCTATTGTACTAAGCACTGCAAATTCTACAGTTAAAACAAATTGGCTCCAACTTAAACATAGCCGATAACTCTTGATATTTTACACAAAATTCATAATAATGAGCGGTAACGTTAATAATAATGTCCAAAAATTCCAACCTTAATCTAGCAACTTAACATATTCATGTAAAAGCATAGGTATAACTATATAAAAGTTCATACTTACAACCCCACGTGTATGCATGCATATACACGTCCGTTGTCGAACCATTTATTCAAAGATTCACTCAATACCTGTTTCGGGTATGCAATACCCACTGTTACTCCACTCTCTACAATACCCCCGAAGTAACTTATCCTCACCAGGGTTGATAATGCTTAACACGGGTGTTGATAAATTTTGTGCTCGAAACCCTTAATATTCCCCTTACTTTTGTACCAACTTGGTTTGGACTTGAGCTTCCAAAATCCGAACTTCAATAATCAATCAATAATGAACCATATAGGTGTGGTTAAATATCATTTTCTTTGCAGTTAATAAACCTGCACTTTCTACCATTAACCGGCTTACAGCTGAACCATTTCGTTTTTTGATTACACTTAAATTTATTACAATTTACTTTTCCTTTACGAGCCGGACTTATCTGTGTTTTTTATTCACTACTTAAATTCACTATTCTTCCCGTAGTAAGCATACTCACTTCTTATATTTGTTCACTAAACATTACTATAATTTACACGGGCATATAACCAATAATGCTACGCGATCTTGCAGCGTAACCCGTACTAGCTCCGGGCTGGTTATTGTCACATTTACGTGCCTTCTTTCATATCTTTTTGTCTTTGTGTGTCTTGGTGAGTCTTTGTGTGTCGTGTGTGTGAATTTTTCCACTTCCCATATTTATATACCTTTGATCACGTGACTGTTCTAGCCAATCAAAAATCTTACATATTTTACAATCGTACATCATCCCTACATGTGCTTTTAGGTTAATGGTTTAAATCAACTTTTATTATTGCCATTGCTAATTGAAACTACCCTATATTTAAATTTAAGTTATTCTGCAATATTCTACGGTACTTTCTGTTAATATTTTTATAGATATCACGAAAAATTACATATTATTACGCACGTCCGATTTCGAATTCTCTAGAACAAACTAGCATTTCCTTTGGCGCCTTAATTTAAAATCTTCTAAATTTCACGGGATGTTAGATATCAGTTGATAGGTTATGTTCATTTAAAGTGTCAATTGTCACCCAAAGTCGAACTAGGGTTGGGTAACTATAATAATTCTGGTCAGTGATGGATTACATATTAAATAGAATTGTCTGTGATTGGCAGAAAATATCATCTGAAATTTGGATTAATTTAAAAATGTTCTTGGGTGTTACATCGTCACCACGTTAATTTTACGTACCCGTGATTGAAACACACCTGCCCAGGCAAGTGTCGTTCAAAAGAAAAAGTCGCACGCAGCCGTGACGTTTATATTTACGTCTTAAAGCTGTTTCTTTTCAACTTTCCTCCCTTTGACTATTTGCTTGTATTACTACACTTCGACGTTTCTAAATAACATTCCGAACTTAACTTTGAACTGTCGTGTTTGGTTGTTAAATCATTCTCCCTTTATAAAAATTTGTTTTAATAATCCATTTATGTTAAATAAAAGGTTATGGTCACACCATTTTGTATGTAATTTGTTTATCGCTGTTGTATGGTAATTTTTTAATTTCCTTAGTGGTTGGAACGAACGATATCTGTCTATTGTAAATTATTTCTTTATAGGAAATTCAAGTTTAATGTTTTTTAATATTAAGATGTTTTCATTTATAGATTAAAAATAAGCTCTCGTCCTGGTTTATTACGTGTACAATGTATTTAAAAGAAATAATGTTATACCTAATTAGATGAATTACTTTTATAGAAACAAGGATTTGAAATATCTTGCTTAATTAATATTATTGTTCGTAAAAATCTTAATATACAAGATGTGTTCATATTTATTCTGTATATTCTAATTTCATTTTTACATCCTTTTATCTGTTTTATAGTTCACGTAACGCAATCGCATTACAGCCTGAATCCATTGCTAAAACAGCTTAAATCAACAGAACCAATAAAGGTTCTTCAACTTATTGAACAAAATGGAAGGCACAATATATTCCCAATGTATGGACAGCACTTCGAATTTGGCAACAATACCTGAAGCTGTAGCTATAGGAGAACAAAATTTCAGTGAGTTAAAGCTCATTAAAATGTATGTACGTTCAACCATGCATCAAGATAAACTCTCATATTTTGTAATTTTGCCTATTGATAAAGATATTACCTAGGACTCGAATTATTCTAACTTAATAAAAAAATGTGCTACAACAAAAGCAAGAAAAGCGGAAATCTAGGCTTCTTAGTTAATATTTTATTTCTTCATTTGTTTCAGTTTTAAATTAATTTACAATGTAAATTTTTACGTGATGTGAGTAGTGAGCGTTATCTGTGCCACATTAGTTCAAATAAATCTTTTCAAACAAATATTGTTCCTTTTTATTTTTATTGTTTCTCATTCATACTACTACTATACTAATCTTTCGGAGATCTGAGTTATTAATATCTAAAAAGTTAAAAAATGTATGCTATCGTCAGTCTTTATGCTTAATTAGAAATAAGCGATTGCATGTATTGGGACGCCACAATGAAGTCTTGCACCACCTGATAAATTTGCTAGGGCCGCCGGTGACTCTACTTCAACAAAAAGCAATGAGAGTGGAAATGGGCAGTCGATGTACCAAATACTTATTATTTATCTCAGTTACGAGGTGGGTGCAGATTACCCTTTTGTCCGTACTTCTGCAGCGGGGCACATGCTAACTCCAACAACATAAAAGCGAAACAAGATAAAAGTAAAGTATGATAAAGAATTACTATAGGAATCGACGGATTAAACACCACTACATTTTATAATGAATTCCCGCACAAGCCTTAGGATAACTGGTTACGTCTAGAATGAATTTAGCAGCTGGTTTCTTCAACTTGTAAAACCACCACCCCTTCTTCGTTCGCCATCCTGATTGATCAGAAAAACGACATTTATCTATTACAAACCTTGGGAATTACATTTCACATTCCTTTCCCACGAAATCAATCCAAATCGAGTGATTCAAATCTGAATTAATTTTTTATCAGACCTCGCGCAATATCTTATTCCTTTTGTTTTGTTTAGGTACTTCTGTATGAATTTTGGATTTTTATGTCGTATGGTCGGTTTATATAATCTATTCTTAAATTTAGGAAAAATTATAAGTTTCTATTCTGTACGAACACACGTTTTTTCTTATACCTCGGTTTAGAATAACCCAGATGAGTGAAACAAACACCGTTGCTTTCAGAATTATACAATGCTTAATTTGATATATCACAAAGGTGTATTAGAAACATTAATGTTTTTCATCTATAATCTCGAAATTTTGATAGATGATTTCTGTTAACGCAGGTTGCTTGCCTATATTTATTATTACAATATTCAATTTACTTTTAATTTCGAAGCTATAAATGCGCGTTGTTTTGGAGAGATAACTCAAGTAACGCGATAAAGATAAAAGACAAAATGTTATTAGCGAAATAAATAGATATCACCCATAGTTCAATGATAACGCAAGGTTTAATCTTGCGGCAACATTTGCTGGTCCTTGCGAATCCAGATACCAATTTCTAATATTATCCTAATTAATGCACTTATATTATTCTGAAAATAGAAAATGTCCCAGATGTTTTGTGTACACAATTGATAATTTACAATACCAGTTGTAACATTATTTTGTAATCTTAACGATTAAATAAATTAATTAATTAAAAATTCAGTAACTTGAATAAAGTATAGACAAAAATTCCCACAATAAATTACTTCACATTCAGTCAGGCTCCCTTGTAATAAAAGACCACATTTACCGATAGCTTCGGGCTAGTAAATTCCAGCAGCAGGTCATCATTTAAAGCTCTAGACCCCTGTAAGTCAAATACAATAAACTTCTTAAAAGTAGGTTAGCCAATCTTTGTTAATGGCAGACCACTGTCGCCAACAGGTGTGGTCCACAATCAAGTAATTACAATTCCGAGAAGATACAAACTATTTAAACCCGTGGGAGAATAATTGCTTCCGTGATTCTCATCTAAAAAGGGGTTGGATTTGGTTTCTGAAATCTTGTTTTGTGGGAGGTTCTGTTCAGTCATTGGATAACAGAAAATGACGCTCATAATTATTAGGATAGGAATAGTCTATATATTTGAAGGCTTAGCCAAAAGACAGAGAGTTCTTCCAATGGGGCCGACGGTGGTCAAGAAGTAGAGAGAAACGTAGTTTGCGGGTAGCGTTTCTCCGTTATGACATAGAATATTCCACTTCGCATCACGTTAGTAAAAAAATTGGAAAGAAGTGTTACTCTTCCAGTTTCGCGAGGGTTATGCCCATATGTCGCGGATTTAAAGTGATGCAAGATAAATATTAACAATTTGTAGGCGTGTGACGCACAAGTAAATGATATTGTCAAAATTCTGCCGAGTTCGTGTACCAGTCAATTTTCTTAAACATTACAAACAGAAGCAACAAGCGAGATTCTCTTCCCAAATTTAATAACTGCTCTACGTTGGAAAACAAACCCTCAAACAATGGACAATTATTAGTAAGCAAGTCTTTATAGTTAAGTAGCATGACCAATTTTTAGTTAGTTTATTTGTTAGGACGTTTTGGCCATAAACCGTAGGATTAAATTAGTGTACTATTTATAATATAAGTTTCTTTCATATACAAGTGTTTGATAACTACTTATGTACTCAAAATTTTCATAAATTCCATAGTCACCTATTCACTTAAATTTATAAACTAAAATCAATGCATGTAAGAGGTTCACGTTTATTGCTCTGTGAATTAAATAGTTTTGTTTGCCGTTGATTAAGTCAATAGTTTTTCTTATTATTTTATATAAGTAGTAAAAAAGTGAGGAATTGATTAAAAGAAACAATTGTCCTCCTTGGGATGACAAGTCTCTCAAGGTTTTGTACGAACATTTGGACATTCTCGACTTGTCTGGCGCCCTTGGCAATTGTCATTAAGCCACAATATTTTATGAAAGGTAAGTGCCACATTTTTGTAGTATATTATAAATTAATTTAACCCTTTTTTCAAAATTTTAACCCTCTATATGATCCACGACCTCCCGCTAGCTAGTGCCAGTGACCCCCCTTTAAATTTTGTTTTACAGGCCGCCCCCATTTTATAATTTGACTGGAAAAGATACACTTAGTAGCTTTTCCGCCTGTAACACAGTTTAATTATTTCAAGGCAGTTTCATTTGTTTACCTTACATCCAGATTTCACTATAATACTTTGAGCCAAGTTCAGATTAAAATAGGTGCACCTTATCATATCTCGATTTTTCAGTGCAGTGACACGCCACTTTATTTCTTACGACTATATAATTGGTAAAAATACTTTCCTTTTCGCAATTGTGTTCAATCCAACCCGCTTTATTTTTTTGAATTACCATTTCTTGGGTTTGAATTGAATGCACTTCATTTTCATGTCGCTAATAATTATATGGTCACAGTTTTTGGAATTTGGTTCAATTAAACTAATTTCAATTTTTCATTACATTTTCATACTTTTTTAGTGAACCTTATTTATTTCGTTACACATACATTATTTCCTGATTTATTTTTTTCGATTTTGCTTTCTAATATTAAGGTAACAAAATGCAGCTTGCGCAAGTCAAAAATTGGAAAAAAAAGTCAACTTACTCTTCACGAGTTACTGAGGTGTACAGCTAGCTGTTAAAGCCCAGGGAGAACCAGAGATTCTTGAAAAATTTAAGGTACTTTACGCGCATTTACAATCTAATTATGACGAATTCGATGAAGTGCATAACAAACTTGTCATGTTGGCAGGTGATGACAAAGAATTCATCCAGCAAGATGCCCTTTGTAAAGAACTGATAATTTTTATACTAAACTATATTAAAATTAAATTAAACTATATTATATATAAACTATACGATACTAAACTAATTTATAGCATGCTTTCCGGTACAACCACTGATCCTTCAATAAACGTTGAAGCTGGGTTAAAACTTCCGAAAATTACTCTTAGCGCCTTCAAAGGGGACCAAACTCAATACAAAGCGCTTGAATCTGTTCAGCATTTAACAATTACGAAGCCAACTAAATCCGTTTTTATTAATTCTAACACAAAAAATTATCTCAATAGTTACAATAAGCCTTCATTTTCGCATTGCAATAGCATATCCGTTATGCCTACAGATTTTAATTTAAAATGTTATTTGTGTTAAGAAGCACATGTGCTATGAAAATGCCACAAATTTCTAGAAAAATCTCCAAACGACAGAAACGCATATGTAAAACAAAACAATTTATGCATCAATTGCCTACATCATTTTCAGTCTACAACGTTGCAACTCGCTTTATCGTTGTTGTACTTGTCATTCCAAACATCATTCCACCTTACATATTACAAAGGTTACCAATTCAACTTCAATTTCAAAAAATGTGTCAGATACGAACATTATTCCTAGCAATCATGCCACTCTTTCTACTTCTACCATTGTGCAGTTGACGACTGCGGCAAATACTATTAATTCAAATTGTCTGAGTATGGTACTTATAGCTACGTCAGTCATGGATATTCATGACGGTAGGGATAATTTTCAGAAAACCTGTATTTTAATCGATTCTGGAAGTCAATCTAACTTTATGATGTCTTCGTCGTTTAAGTTTAACTAGACGTCAGTTTTCCACTTCTATTTTAGAGTTGAACCAAATGTCTTCAGTTTTGTCAAAACGAATTACTAATTGCGTTAAGAAACCTCACAAACTATCAGAACCAAAGTTTTCTTTCGATGCAATTGTGGTTCAAAGTGTTGATTCTGACATGCCCTCGTTTGATTTACAAACTAGGAAATGGGATCATGTTAAAGGGCTTAAACTTGCCGATGACAAATCTTTCTTGTTGAGTCCTATTTATTTACTTGTGGGAACTGAAATCCTCAGTCAGATTCTCTTAAATGGTCGAATTTTTGGTGATGTCAGCCAGCCTACAGATTTAGAAACAGTTTTTGCTTGGGTTTCACTAGGCAAAGTCAATAGTCAAAGTGTTAGATCACAAACCAATTGCTTTCTTTCTAATTCTAAAGTCCCCCTTGAAACAATTATCCCAAAATTCTAAGAAATTGGACAATTACCTTGTAAAACGTTTTTTTCCTGAAGGAATCAAATGGAAAACATACTAAAAAAACAGTTACTAGGGACGCATCTGGAAAAATCCTAGTTTCACTTCCTTTCAGAAATTCCGAGCCTGAATTAGGTGACACATACACCCAAACTTTTCGCAACTTTTCAATGCTAAAATCTAGATTACTAAAAAATCCGGAATTATATCTAGCTTATTTTGATTCCATGAAAAATTATTTGGAAATCGGTCACATGTCTCTTGCCCGACCATACACAAATTCTTCATTTTCTTATTATTTACCGCATCACTATAAAATTAAACAGGAAAATGCTACTACAAAGCTTCGTGTGGTGTTGGACGGTTCCGCAAAAGGACCTAATGACTTAAGTTTAAATGACTCTTTACTCCCAGGGCCTACATTACAAAACGACATATTTTCGCTCCTAATTATTTTTCGAGTAGACCCTGTGGTATTGCAGATATTAAACAATTTTTTGTCAGATTTTTGTTACTTCTCCGCACAGAAGTTATTGATAAATTTTGTGGAGGTTTTCTCCTGATGATACTTTATCCGAAAGTATATTAAATACTGTTACTTTGACTTAAACTGCTGTCCATATCTGGCTATCCGCACTTTAAACGAGCTTTCTGATTTAGAGCAAACTCGGTTTTCACAAGCTAGAAAGCTAATTAAAACACAAACCTACGTTGATGATATCATTGGAACTACTTCTTAAGTAGCAGCTGCTCTTTTGCTGCAACAAGAGTTGATCGATCTTCTAAAACTAGGAGGATTTGAATTTCTAAATAGGGCTAGTAATTCACCTTAATTAGTAGTTATCGTCCCAAATTCGGATCGACAAATGCCTTTAACCTTCGACAAAGAAGAAACCCACTACTTAAAAGTTCTACTTCTTCAATGGCAACCAAATTCTGATTCATTTTCTTACAATTGCCAAATTAGTGATTTTACCAAATGTACTATTCTTCCGGACATAGGGAGAGTTTTTTGATTCATTAGGGTTTTTGTGCCCAATACTTCTTTCTGCAAATTATAGTATGTAACTTTTATTGGCTTCAAAAATAGGTCGGGATGATACTCTTGAACCGAAAATCATGAATTTGTGGGGTCAACTCAAAGCTGCACTTTCAGAACCTTTCAACCTTCCTCGTCGTGTTTTATTATAGATAATTTTCAAAGATGCGAACTACATGGTTTCTGCGACGCTTCAACAATCGGATACGAAGCAGTGGTTTATTTTCGAGTTGAAACAATCAACAATATTTCTGTTTTTCTGGTATGTGTCAAAGAAAAAGTGGTACCACTAAAATCTTTGTCTATTCTCCAACTTGAGCTTACTGCTGCCAAACTTTTAGCAGATCTTCTTTCTTTCGTAAAAATAGTTTCCACTGCTACTTGGCGATATATTCCTTCAATCTTAAATTCATCAGATTGTGCTTCTAGAGGGATGTTTCCTCTGGAATTATCGTGCAATGAAATTTGGTGGAATAGTCCATCATTTCTTTCCTTGCTTCGTAGTGAATGATGGCACATTGATTCTTTTACATGCCGCTGTCTAACGTAAAAGAAATGGTTATAGAAGAAAAACAATCTATTTTTAATATACTTATTTATAGACAACAAAATTTTCGACCTACTTCTTGAGCGACATTCTTCACTTCCAAAAATTCAAAGAATTCTGTCCTATTGTTTTCGTGTTTCGATTAATTTTAAACATGGTCCTATCAAACAATTTGAAAGAGCTAGTCCTGAAGAATTACATACATGTTTAATGTGCCTGATAAAGCATGTGCTGTCGTCGGCTTTTACAGACATTGTTCTGAAGATCATTGACAATCAATTGCTACCCAAACCATTTCGAAAACTTGTACCCTTCTTGGATTCAGATGGGTTGCTGAGGGTGGGTGGTCGTCTAAAAAATTCAGATTTACATTTTTCTGCAAAACATCACTTACTGTTACCGAGTTCGCATCGGTTAACTACTCTCCTTATAGAACATACCCATAACCAATACTTGCATCCGGTGTTGAAAACATTACATAATTTATTATTACAACAGTTCTCGATTCTTTCAGCTCGCAACGCTATTCAAAAACCGCTATCTCGCTGCATGCATTGTTTCAGGGTACGTCCTAAATTCTATGCACCTCCCACCATGGGAGATCTACCTACATCCAGAATTTCTCAACTAAAACCATTTTCCCATGTTACCATCGATTTTTGTGGTCCATTTTTCATTACAATATACAGATCTCGGGGTGCAAAGGTTTTAAATCCTGCATGTGTGTTTTCGTGTGCATGGCTACGAAAGCCATACATTTAGAGCTTACGCAAGAACTTTCAGCGGATAGTTTTATTGTTGCTTTTCGCCGATTTCTAGCTAGAAAAGGAGCTGTCACTACGGGCTACAGTGATAACGGCACCAACCTAATTGGGGAAAATAATCAATTGTCTAAACAAGCTTCAGAAGCGTTGGCATTTTAGCCCCCCTTCTGGTCCACATTTCAACGGGTTAGCTGAAGCGGGTGTTAAAATGGTAAAATCGCACTTTCTTCGTGTAGTAAGTAACCAGCGAACCTTTGAAGAACTTTTTATTCTAATTTGTCAGACAGAATTTATACCTAATTCACGCCCCTTGTGCGCTCAAAGTTCAGTTCCCAATGATCTTAAATCGCTAACGCTGGGGCATTTAATTCTAGCACTTATAAATTCCGTAATTCCAGAAGTAGACTTATTAGTCTAAACATAAATCACCTTTCGCGCTGACAACTTATACAGCGACTTCACGCTAATTTCTAAAAACGACATTCCAGAGAATACTTGCATACGTTGCAACAATGTTTTAAATGGTCTAATCCCGTCAACAGAGTAAAATTACACGATCTGGTTCTTACCAAAACGGATGTGAAACCCCCCTTAAATTGGCAACTTGGACGAGTTGTTCAGCTTCACAGCGATGATGACGGACATACTCGAGTGGTATGTCCAAACAGCACATGGATGCTTTTGACGACCAGTTTTGAAACTGTGTCCCCTGCCAACTGCTTAAAGCTACTTTATTTTACGTTATACAAGCATCATTTTCTTTTCTTTCTTATTTTTCTTACTTCTATTTCACAAAGTTAAGTTAAATTTAAGAATTTTTATTCAATTCCTTTTCTTTATTTTGTTTTTATCGTGTACTTAAACACAAGATGTTTTGGTCGCCGGCTCATTTTAAACCAAGTTGGTTGCATTTATTATTACAATATTACAATATTCAATTTTCTTTTAATTTCTAAGCTATAAAGGCACATTGTTTTGGAGAAATAACTCAGGCAACACAATAAAGACAAAAGTCGTTAATTACTATTCGTAGAATAAAGATGTGCCATTCTGCTATTTAATAATACTTTTACATTTTTCCGAGAACGAGTTAGTTTTCAGAGTGCAAGTGCTATACGTTTGCTGATGCACCAGACCTCTGGCCAGTGACAGTCAACTCCTGAAGTAACAGCCTTTGTATACGAAGAGTTTCCTTGAATTTACAACGTGCATATTGAATAATTGAAAACCTTGTTACGTGCCAAAGTGGCACTTAAACATGTTTTAGTTTAATTTTGATGTGCGGAAGTTTCGCGCCACAAATTCAAAAGACTTGGCGTATATTTCCGTCACGGCAGAGTGCGTTTGCGCCAGATCGCGCGACGCGAGTGGCGGAGAAAAAGTAGAGAGAAGTGTTTCCGTGAGAATCTGTAACGTTGCTTTTTTGCCTGAACCTTCGAGTGCAGTGGACGTTTTTCGGTAACGTATCGTTATCTTTATTTATGTTGATATCCTTGCCTGATTATCTTTGTTTGTCGCCCTTATACCTGTTCCTGTCTTTCCCTGCATAGGTAGAGGTAATTTGTAGCCGTTGGCTGAACCGCATTCCACGTCGGAGCACCATCTTTAAACACTCCGGAGTGGAGCCCTGAGATCGAGTCGAAGCTATTTGGATGGACGTAGGCGTACCCTCTGTTGATTGCCTTAAAAAGGGCCCTCAGTAGCCCTGATGGATTTCAACAGAAGCCAACTTTAACCCAGGGACATGTTCATGTGAGTATTTGACTGTATAAGCTATTGTCTTAAATTTGTATTTTTCGTAAATTGCGTATTAATTTTGTGCATTGGTGACGTCATTGACAGATGGGCGCGCCAAAATCTGTACAAAGGTTAGCGTTACCGACCGCCCGTGGCGTCGCTTTTTATCGCGCTTGCGCGATGTATTTATTAACTTTTAAACTGTAAGAATTGGTTTTTAAACCGTAAGAACCTATGAACTATTTTACGTAACTTTCTTAAAATGTTGTTAGCGAGATAAATAGATATCACCCACTGTCCACTGATAATGCAACGTTTAATCTTGCGGCAACAATTTCAAAAACACAACATGAATAAAACTCTCAAAAACTTCCTTATTATTTTTTAAGTGTATATTTACAAACCTACAAAAACTTAAGTTAGGATTTCAATGGGAGTAAAAACTAGTAAAAACTAATTTTATTCAGAGGCACCCAGCAGATGAGTTTTTAATGTATCCTACTAACCGACTCGCAAGCAATAGTTTCAACAAAAACGTTGCATAAAAATATCTGACATTTGTTGGTCAGTACGATTAAAATCTTCCGAAAGTTGATCAGTAGGTCAATGAGTTAAGGAAGCAAGTCAGTAGGCTACTAAGTCGACATCAATTGGAAGTAAATCAACTATCTTGGTCAAGACACTGTGTAACATTTTATTTTTCAAGTCGTAATTTAGTTGCATTGAATCGCACGCTAAGCATGTATTGTTCCTCAGAGATCTAATTATAATAAGATATCTGTGTCGCATAAAGCTATTTCCAAGTACATATCTGTTTGATTGTTTCGTGTTTCTCCTCTGACGCCGCGACCGCTCGGCTCTGGTTACGATGGATAGTCGGCCACAGGCAGCAGCTCTGTTAACATGTATTTTTGGCTAGAGGCCGGCAACCTTCGAATCAATTATAAAGTGTGAGATATCTTCTAATAACGGTTGGTAAAGTATATATTATACGAATTAATGTAATTTGAAGTAATTTATTTAACGCGACAACTTAGAGCTTGACAACTTAGAATTCGACAACTTAGAATACGACAACTAAAAATGCGACACGTAGGACAGCAACCCTTAGATGCGATAATGTAAGATGCAACCTTTGGAATGCGTAAGCAACTTTTAGAACACGACAACGATGAAATGTAATTCGACAAGAACAGTCAATTTAAACTTTGCCTGATAAGAAATTTGCCTAAACGGAGATCCCGTCTCAGTTTGTTGTAAAGCAACTAATGCAGTTTTTGGTTTGTAGATAGCTATAAAATCTTTTTTTGCATGTGTTTCAAAGTTTAGAACGCGTTAACTTGCTTTTATGTTTAGTACACGTAAATTGTAAAAATTTCAATTAATTGTTGAGCTGGTTTTAATTGTTGATTTAGCTTTCTGAAGTAACGTGCTTGTTCCATATGAACCGTCGATAAGTTTAACATGTGTTTTCGACGTCATATTTTTCTACTTTGTACAGTTGACAGATGTTGTCTTGAAAGCAAATGCTTTGAGCAGCTGTAATACAATTAAAATAGACATGCCTATTTTTGTGATCAGCTTTATCTATACTTTGATTATTAAACGTGAAATTGAAAGCTCAAATTCTGATTATGTTAGGTACTAGTAATTTGTTATCTACCTGAAAAGATCTGCCCAGGTTAGAATTTAATTCACTGTGTTATGCTTGCCAATCATTATTACTTTAAGTTGTATAACAAGTTCATGTTTTGAGTAAATTAGCTTGATTAATGAAAGAAAAAAGGAAAGTTAAAACTTTAATTTTGATGTAGTTGATTATGAAATTTTTTTTGTTACAAGTTTCAATATTTTAAAAAGAGTTTTTTTTAGTAAACATTTAGTTCAAAATCTAAGGCTTTTATATTGGTCAAGTACGATCAAATCTAATTACACAAAGCTAAAATTTTTCTGAGTAATAATTTGATGCCAATATTAATTTGGAAATAGTTTTTTATTATTTCTTTATATATGTTTATAGGACACAAGTGGTGTTCTATTTTTTTTTATTTATTTAACCATTGAAATTTCTTACAGGAGCTGCGTCTTATTTTGCTAAGACAGGTTTTTGTTAACGTAGGCGATCATTTGTTGTTTGGGTTTCCACGTCCGCCCTTGGAACTGTGCTTTGCAATTATCGTAATTATCTCAGGACATGGTGGCGCCTATTTGATTTAGCTTAACTTTGGTTTGCAAACAGAATTCGACTTACCCCCCCACTTCTCATTGCTCTACCCAGGAATAGACCCCTAGTTACGTCGGAAGATATTTGTTCACTGGCGCCCATTTAGAAAAATTTGTAATACTGACGCCGCAACGTATAAAAAATATGCGTGGGGCCATCCATATATAAAAAAGACGCTTCAACTGTTCGGAGAATGTCACTAAACTCAGTTATCGACTATCAGCTAGATGCAATAGATCATCTGGTAGAAACGCACGAAATCAGAGATCAACGATCCTAACCAAGCAGTGCCCGCTGCGACGACGACTCATCCGCCATATACGCGGGAAACCAAAGGTCAACGACCCGCCACCCACAGGTCATTGAACCCAGATTGCAGCAGCTTGAGTCACGCGAAAAAACGCGGAAAAATGAAGTTCGATCACCTCCTCCAAGAGACAACCGCAAAAGAAGCGGGAACACAAAGCCAATGACTCTGCTTCAAGTGCGACCGCTCAACTCGCACGAAAAGGTCAATAAACTCGACCGATGACGTCATCCTAGGTCTATAGCACCCTCCCCCTAATGCCGAAATAAAAAGGTCAATGACCCTCTTATACGTGCGGCCTGTGATATCACCAAAAAGGTCAATGAACGCAAACTGATGTCAGTAGGGGGTAAATAACCGCTTCCAGAGGCTCTTAAACCCGCATTTACTCTAGATTTAACACTAGATTATCTAAACAAATAGAAGAATCTCCAATAGTAAAAAGACAAATACAAAGACAAACACAAAGTATTTTCAAATTACTGTCTCAAATCACCTGTCCGAAGTTTACCAAAGATGTCTCAAATTATTCTAGAAAGGAGAGATTCTTTTTCTTAGAGCACTTTGTACTTACTTTCCAAACAATCAACATGTAACCTGAGTAGGTTAACTACCTTTGAGAATAGGTTATCCAGCTGACTGATAGTGGTCAACCATGTTCGGATAGTATCCTACCAAGTTGGATATTTTAAATTTAGGGGCGCATTGGTCCCAGATTGACAACTTTATGTTGCACATGAGCGTGTTGAGAGTTTCGAAGTCAACATAAATAGAGACGTTTAACGATGTTCGCTTTAGCTACAGTCAACAATCATTCATCAGGTATTTATAAATACCATCTGAAACTATACTCGCAAAAATTGATAAATAACTGAACTTTTTATTCATTGTATGAACTGTTAAAACGTACTTAGAGTGCGTATGTGTGATTAGGTTAAGATATTAGTCAAGTAAATTTGTGATAGATTTGCTTTTTAATATTTGCTTAAGGATGTCTGTCATTAATTGTAAGTAACACGTGTGTTCGTGTATAATATTGTATTGGCATGTTTATATTAATTTTTTTCAATTAGCGTAAAGTTGTAGTTGCAATTTTGTTGTAATAAATTATTTTGCAATTACCTAGGGGCATGATTGAAACTTCAGGTCATTTAACGTCTGATTTCAGAAACCTTCCTTTCAGCTAGCGATTTTAAATAGATTTTAGTGTTCTTATAGTTAAGATTTTTTTATGTTGAAGCAATAGTGTATTTAACGATTTCTCAGATAAATTTTAAGCCAAAATCACTTTTGTGATCACAAGTTTTGGTACCCTCTTGTTATTCTTTTAGTGATAACATAAGAATTTATAGTCTGAAGGCACTACTCTTGGCTTGTAGATAAATAGAAAGACTCCGAATCCGATCCGGCAGTTTTCTTGAATCCGATACCGATCCAGAATTACGAAACTCCCAGATCGAATCGAAGATTGTCGATCTTTTCGATCCACAGAGAATCGTTGTAAGAAAAATGGCAGAGGCAAATAAATGTAGATCCTTTCTCAGATAACCTATTTCTAGCGTTCCTGAAAAAACTTAGAACTATTAGAAGATTAGAACCATTATGTATTAAGAATTGCAAATTAGAGCATTTGCTGAGGCAGGCTTTTATAACTAACCTCTAATGGGTCGAACCGTACCATAACGTAAACAGTGTTAGCAAGCCGGTAGGCAGAATTGTTTCTCAACTACAGTCTAAGAAATAACAACAAATTAATTCACTAACATTAAAATATACGAGGCTAGGCTAGAAGTAGATCGTTTGTGTATGTTGAGGGACAGACAGCACTTTGCACCTCCGCCTCCACCTCCATTGATAAATTCCTGTGCAGTTTTATTTCTTAAATGTCTAGCAAAAGCGTATTTTGTAATACAATCCAAATCAATAAGAACATATTTGAAACATTTATTAACGTGAGCATAAGGTCGAAACTCTGCCAAGTCAAAATGCAAGAGATCTCTCTTTATAGGCTTGGAGATAGTATATCGGCGCAGAAAATTTTTGCGAGCCGGTTTAAACAATCCTTTTACGTTGATTTCCTTAATCATGTTTGCATAATCCTGACTAGTTTGTTTTTTTATCAAGCTTTCAACGCTACTAACATAATACGTAATACCTTGAGATATTTCAAATGTTGATGTTTGGATATTTGTATTGGGTGTATATAAATTATTATATTTTGCTGTACTACTAGCATAGTGAAGTGATTTATATGCCTTTTCCAATTCTTCAAGATTTTTCAATATTATACCATGCATACTCGTAAACATTCAGATCCTAAACGTTTTTGAATAAGGAATTAAAATGTATCTATAATTCAGCATCCATATACTATTTACTTGCTACATCTGATTCTTCCATAGGACATCCAATCATGGTTATACACTGGTTTCTTGTATTGTATACTTTAGCTTTACATCGAGCGTCATCTGAACTTTTTGAGCTTTAGGAAAAAGCTTGATTTACAAGATCAACAGCAAACTTTTAGAAACAATCACTGTCATCTGTCTGGTGCGATACATTGACAAGACATTTCTGCTGCATATCGTACCCTCCATCATTTGAGGTTATTACTAAATCACATCCAGGAGGTCCTGGATTGCAAGCACTTACATTCAGAACGTTCAAAGCGATCCATAGACATTTTAAAACTGAGCAATTGTTTATTACAGTTATTCTATTATACCTTCCTCTCTTAATTCTTCTATTATAGATACCATTTTGTTAATGTTTTCTTTGGTTGTATTTCCAGCTGGTTGAATGCATCCTGTGGTAGGTGCTTTCTAGTCCGGTTTTCTTTCTTCGGAAAGCACGTCTTAGTCGACTTTAGGACTAGTCAGCATTTCTTCTCTTTGGTTCTTCAGTTACGATTTTTGGTTACCACAGTTTGTAGTACACCGTTTCCTTTTACCAGCGTTCTTCCCTCGTTCTCCCTTGTTGTCCCTTCTGTTCCCCGTTCTGGAACGTACAAAATATTTTAAATAACCTCATTCATACTGTAAATACTGACTTACAATCCCTGCTTGTGTCAGGCAGAGTGAAGTTCTTTAATGTTGATATGAACAGTGTGCTGTCTCAAAGATATTTTATCTTATAGACTGCATATGAAACAAAGTGGAAAGGAACTTTTACTCAAACACATTCTATCAATTACTAATAAATTTACTTGCTGCCTACAGAAAGCTTTAATTTTAGGGAAAAATCTTATATGTATATATATATATATATATATATATATATATATATATTATATATATATTATAGTGATTTTAAAAGATTAAAAATAAATATAAATGAAGCAATTTCAAAACACCCTGTATAAAGGAACAACCAGAATTTACGTGCGACAGTTATATTAGTTAATTCATTTTTAAGTAACGGGTATTAATCAAATTGTACAAATAATGATAAATATTTAGTAGGTTTGCAAAGAAAGTAAATGGTAGAAGCCAATGCCATTAATTTATTAATTAAATTGAATTTAATTGAACGATTATTGATGTATAATATGCATAAAAGCGTGTAAAAACCCAATAATACCAAGGTGAAAAGCGTTGCTAACAAACAAATATATGGGTGGGGTAGAAATACGCCGAACTCTAAATCGTGGAAGTGTTGTGGTAAAGCGTCAGTTAATTAAACACCTGCAGAATTTTAAATGTCAAGTTCCAATAATTTTGTATAGATAAAGATGAAGATTCTACGTATACTGTAAACCGTCGCATGCGTTCTCTGGAAATACTAATGACGGGTTATTTAAATCACGTAGTAAGTCCACGTGGGTTTAAAGAGCATATGGTCTGGAATATCGATTTTGTACCACTCAAACCAGGTTAGAAAGAGACGTAGAAAACGCATAAGCAAGAGACAACAATAGTATAGGAGGGACTTGTAGGACGTCAGTAAATATACGATTGGTCAATATAGTTAGTTAAACGCGAGACAAATACAAGCATAGTGTATATTAATTTTCAGAAAATAGCATAGCGACGCACGGAAATTCGCGGACTTAAAAATCGGTTGAGTGCAAAATTGTGAGAAGTATTATTTTAAATAAAGGATTTTGCGTTAGGTGGGTATGGAGAGGTTACATTTGAAGTGTATAAATATTATAAAAAGGTAGCACGGCTCTCTTCTCTTTTAACTTCGTGTCCTTAATATTTCGATCGCTCCAAACGACGTATGAAAGTTAACACGAGTTGTAAGTATTATAAAATCCATATATATATATATATATATATATATATATATATATATATATATATATATATATATATATATATATATATATATATATATATTGCTGTGATATACTCCTTTGAATGCGGGAACTGGGTCCTTTCAACAAAAAATTCTAGTCCCACCGATTGGGCGTCATAAACTGCTGTGATCCTGGTTTCGCTTCAGCTGCTCACCTAATTTTATAAACCTCCTCATTCATAAAATTAAACAACACATTCCTACCACAAACATCAACGTTAACTCTATTTACATCAATATTCAGAATACATTAAATTTTCAAATTAAATTTCAGCATAAAATTCAGTTTTAAAAAGAATATCAAGATTAATTTTATTATCACTTTAACGTGCATCCAGAATTAAAGTCCTTGTTGGATGCCTACTAATTAATATAACAATATAAGCAGACCGGAGTCTGAGTATAAAGGAGCATCTACCACCCCTTTACGTTAATTAACCAGGTTCGTCTAATTGAGCTCAAAGACATACCCAAAGTTTCATCATAATTCAGAACATCAATACTAAATACCCTTTCTACTTAAACAAGCAAATTTCATCTTAAAATTAAAATTTTATGGTTAGTACAATTTCACTAATGTCCATTTAAAGTAAATCAATTATAAAGTTATTCAACACACACAAAAATGTCAAACAAAATAGTATAATAAAGTTATTCAACACACACCAAAATGTCAAACAAAATAGTATAATTTACCTGAAGGTTACTGTCCTCGTAGCTTCAATGTACATCGTCCCTTTAGTTAATCACACCATTCCAACAGGATTATATTTACGGCTTCTAATTCTCAACGCTTTTAAAATTTTCTCCATCACCATTTATTTAAAGTTGTTTCTGGGCTTTTCCGGACCTCATCTGTGTATATCTGACCCTTGTTTCGTGGATCCAGACACGTATTTGAACCATTTAATTACTAACACCCCCGAAAAATAGCAGAGAAATTCATGCGTCTTTCACCAATATACGCCAAAACTGCCTACTTTTGTGTATACATTTGTCGTTGTAAATTTTGCTAATTGGTACAGTGATACTAAATTTTATTACCTTGTATCTAAGTGCACTGAAGTACATTCATGTTAGCACGTAAATAACAAACTATTTTGAATCACTAAAATATACGAGCAAACTTTAAATTATTTTATCAAACTAAAATGCACTGTTTAACATCTTCAATCAAGTCGCGGATGTAAGAGAGCTTTTAACGCATCGAATAGTCAAAAGTCTAAGAGAGCCGAAATTCATATTACCACCGGTATATATAGCGAATAGCCGGCACGTCGCTTTTGTCCTCAAAACAGACAATTCTTAAGAATTTCTCATTCTATGTTCCCAGTCCGTCGCTCGCGCGTCGGTTTTACGAATTTTCACTCGCCCCATTTAAATCTCAGAAATTCTCACACGGCACGCAAACATGTCCGAGAAAAACTAATTAATTTTGTACAGAAATTGTTGTTTCTACCTCTGATATTTGCATCCTATTTTCAACCAATTGTGACCCTCGTGACGTTGCTTAAATCACGCCTTTTACTATATGTGTCTTTGCTTGACGCATTTTCTCTTTCCTTTTCTAACCTGTTCGTATTGGTGCAAATTAATATTCTTTATTATCGATTATATTTTAGTCCATGTGGACTATCTGGGTTTAATAACCCCGTATCGCACCTTCTCGTGAATATTAAGCCCCGGTTTCTCCAAGATTCTTTGTAAACATTAATTATCTGCAAAATTTTCGCCGAATGAGCTTTTAAATAAACCCTGTTTTGTATTTCGTGCTAAAGCATCTGACCGTTTCCAATATCCTTAGAATCGACATGTTTATCTAAACAAATTAAACTGAAATTGCCTTTTAAAATACGCAGGTGTGTTCAAACATCCTACTTCTAACTAACACTTCTAGGATTTGCATTTTATTGGGTTTTACAAGTTTCTATAGATATTATCTGTTACTAACGATTCAATTAAAAATAATACCCTTTAATTTTTAGTGAATCCTAATTAAATATTCAATTACTATCTGTACGTTTTGTTCAATACCGGTTACTTGAAATAGAGTTAATTAAGATAAATTTTGCACGTAATTTCCATTTGTTTAGGAATAATTACATTACACGCAGAGCTTTTTAATACTGCTTCTTTTGATATAAAGCGTCTTGTACATGATTTAAATCTCTTATGTTTAATGAAACTAATAAATTTTTATGCTTCACGGTTTTAATAAAGCGCATTATTTAATAAAATTCCTTATACACGGTGATTAAAATTATTTGATGTGATTATTTAATTTTTTACCCTGGTCTAAATATGAGTAATATATATATATATATTATTACTCATATTTAGACCAGGGTAGAAAATTAATCAAATAATTTTAATCACCGTGTATAAGGAATTTTATTAGATAATACGCTTTATTAAAACCGTGGAGAATAAAAATCATTCGTTTCATTAAAATAAGAGATTTAAATTATTTACAAGACGCTTTCTATAAAAGAAGCAGTATTAAATGCTCAACGTGTAATTTAATTATTCCGAGTAAAGAAACAAATGGAAATTACGTGCAAAATTTATATTAATTGATTCAAGTTTGGGTAACGAGTATTAAACAAAATGTACAGATAATAATTGAATATTTAATTAGATTCACTAAAATTAAAGGGTATTATTTTAATTGGAGTTAATTGAACCATTAGTAACATATAATATGCATAAAAGCTTGTAAAAACCCAATAATATTCAAATCGTAGAAGTGTTAGTTAGAAGTAGGACGATTGAACACCTGCGTAGTTTTAAAAGTCTCGTTCTGCGTAAATTTTACAGATAACAAATGGTTACAGAGAATGTTGGAGAAACCGTCGCTTAATATTCACGAGAAATGCTAATAAGGTGGGTTATTTCACAGTCCACGTGGATTGTACAAAACCGATAATAAAGAATATCGATTAGTACCACTCAGAACAGGGTAGATAGAGACGGATAATATGCGCAAGACAGAGACACATATAGTAAAAGGCGTGATTTGAGCAACGTCACTGGGTTGCGATTGATTGAAAATAAGAGGCAAACATGAGAGGTGTAAAAATAACATTTCTATATAAAAATTAATTAGTTATTCTCAGACGTTGCGTGCCGTGTGTAAAATTTCTGAGATTTAACTGGTGCGAGTGCAAATTTAATATGAACCGCGTGCCGGGCGGTGGAGATGGGAACATAGGATGCGAAATTCTAGAAACTGTCCGTTTTGGGGACAAAAGCGACGTATAGGCTAGCGATTATATATACCCGTGTTAATATGAGTTTCTCTCTCTTAGTTTTTCGATTTTGATTGAAAAATTTAAACAGTTTGCTCGTATATTTTGGTGATTATTTAATACTTTAAAACAGTTTGCTCTTTACGTACTACGATGAAAGTAATTTAGTGCACTTAGAAAAGAAGAAGCAAGGTAATAAAATTTAGGTATAATTGCGAGTACTGTACCAATTATTCAAATTTGCAACGACAAATGAATACACAAAAGTAGGCAGTTTTGGCGTATAGCGTGAAAGAAGTATGAATTTCTTTGCTATTTTCGGGGGTGTTAATAATTAAATGATTCGTAAACGTGACTGGATCCACAAAACAAGATACAGATATACACAGATGAGTTCCGGAAAAGCACTGAAACAACTTTAGATGAATGGTGGTGTAGAAAATTTTAAAGGCGACCAGTAATCCGAGGACATAAACATAACCCAGTTGGAATGGTGTGATTAACAGAGGACGATGTACATTGGAGCCACGAGTGCATTAACCTTCAGGTAACTTATGCTTTGTTGTTCGATTTTTGATGTTTTGGTGTGTGTTGAATAACTTTATAATTTGTTTACTTAAAATGGACAGTAGTGAATTTGTACTAACAACAAATTTTTAATTTTAAGGTGAAATTTTCTTGTTTAAGTAGAAAGGGGTATTTAGTATTTATGTTCTTGATTATGATGAAAATTTGGGTCTGTCTTTGAGCTCAATTAGACTAACCTGTTTGATTAACGTAAAGGGGTGGGAGATGATCCCTTTGTACTCAGACTCAGGTCTGCATATATTGTTATATTAATTAGTAGGCATCCTACAAGGACTTTAATTCAGGATGCAAATTAAAATGATAACAAATTTAATCTTGAAATTTTATGATACTGAAATTTATGCTGAATTTTAATTTTGAAATTTTAATGTATTGTGAATATTGATGTAAATAGAGTTAACGTTGGTGTTTGTGGTAGGAATGTGTTTGTTTTTTTTATGAATGAGGATGAAAGTTTTAACTAGGTAAGGGGAGCAGCCGAGGCGGAAAAGAGTAAAGAGGCGATTAACAGAAGAAAGTCAACGGACCAGTTAATTTAAAAGGTTTCACAGCATTCTTGACGCCCAATCTGTGGGACTCGATTTGAAAACCTTAGTTTAAGATTAATGGAGAGGCTTTTTGTAGGTTTCACAGCAATATATATATATATATATATATATATATATATATTGCTGCGGATCGTGGGTCAATCTCGGGAACTCCCTAAAAATCATGCAAGCCCTAACGTTGGGCCGTGCATAAGATTGCTGTGGTCGGGGATCAATGGGTTCATCGTCAACAACCGATTTTCAAAAAAACAAAATTTTATAAAAATATTCCTTACCCGGATTCTTCTGCTGCAACAAAATATCTTCAGCAGCTTCTCTGTCTAGCTCAGCTGTGCCTCTTCATGGATACCTAAATTTACAATCATTCTTCCTTCCTATTCACACACCATTCAATAAAATCACAAAATAATACAACAATCATACAATCTTTATTTACCGCTATTTACAAAAATTATTCACAGATATGTACATTTCGGTACTCTAGTTACAACTCAATAAGTGCTATTTTGTAAAGTCCTTGTTTTAAACTTTTCATTGCAAACACATTTAATACAATAGGAGTAAATGGGCCCTCAAATAATTCCCTATATGGTGAGCTCATAATAACCAAGTTTATTAATGTATGCTTTCCACTTTGCATAAAATTACTACAAAGTTAATAACCCATGTACCCTTAACAATCTAATTTAAATTTGTAATGAAATTTTTAGTAAACTTTACATACACCTTTTTCTTTTAATATTTAAAATACCTTCATAATAGTCAAGTACACGTATCTTTTCCAATACGTTAAAAAAACCATATATAACCCCCAAAGTTCACTCACACATAACAAATAATGCCAACAGTTTATCAAATTACAGCAAATTCAAATGAGTTACCTGGAAAATGCTTCAAGGCTCCATCTCCTACGATGACGATATCCAGAACCCCTTTACTTCGACTGACTATGCGCTCTGCTCTACCAGATATTTATAGATGATGACTCAGTCTACACTGAGCTCCGTGCTACCAAACACCATACCATCCCAGCATCCAAATTCATGTATATTACACTTGTGTTTATTGCTTTATTAATTTACTAGCTTGACATGGTATTGGTTGGACTTCAGTTTAATTTAAATCACTCGCCACTACTCGCGTTAATAACTATAAAGCCCCAAATACCAAGTTATACGAGCTAGTACTACCTTACTATGTTACAAATAAATTTTAATACTCACAAAACTCTACGATAACGTCGGTTTATTGTTATACGTAGTTAAAGCGATGCGAAAATCAAGAGTAGTAAACAGAATAAAAAAGAGCGATTTTAATTGTGTTTCAGTATTTATACACTTAAATGCCACTCTTTACGTGAAATACTTAATTGAAAATAACATTTCTGCAAATTTTGGATATAACCGCTTTAAAGCTTCCAGAAATTTAACTCGTGAACACGCTATATATTCCGAAAACCCGCAAACACCTGTCGCGTGTTCGTCTGTTGTAAAACTATCTATTTGGACCAATGACACAGTCCTATGTCGATATAAAACTTCGCCTGTTATATTGTTATCCCTGTCTTATGCATATTTGATGTCGCGTTTCAACCCTACTTGAGTGGTAGAAAATCGATATTGCTGACCGCGTCTTATGGACTCCACGTAGGTTGAATACGTGCATTTAAAATCGAATGCTGTTATACCCGTCTCTATCTGCAGCATATTATTGATTGTGCATCCCTTCTGCTCTTTAAGAAACTCTTGTTAGCTTTTATGCGAAGCCACTGACGGTTGAATAATATTTTCCTTGAAACCCGCTTTATTATGTTCACAAATACAAAGAAGCTGACCTTTCAAACATGCAGGTGTTCCTAATTATTAACTCGTTTAAAATAACATTTCTTGGAGTTTATATTTCATGGTATTCAACCCAACCAATATACTTGTTTGTGACAACGAAAGCTTTTCGCCTTGGAATTATTGATTTTATATATCCTGGTGTGTTTTCTGACGTTATTACCCGTTGAATTAAAATAAATCAAATTAATTATGCGTTTCTATTTGTTTTTAAAACTGGTTTTCATTTATGAACCTATTACTTTTCACTCCCTAATTATAAAATACGTCAATACTTGTTCGTTTAAATTAAATACATGAAATAAATTTTGCGCGTAAATAAATTGTTCCTTTCTCTATACAGGGTGTTTGAAATTGCATTGCTTACCTCAAATTTAACCCTTTAAATCCACTACAATATATATATATATATATATATATATATATATTATATATATATATTATATATATATATATATATATATTATATATATACAGGGTGCCCACAATCTATCTCCGTATATGGGTAACTTTTTTATTATAGAAGATACAATATTGGTTATATTAGCAAAGTTGAAGAGAAATTTACGAGTAGTATGATGCTTTTTTGAAAGCTCACCTAGATGCTCAACTTTTTTAGATATTTGAAAAAAACTGAAATTTGCCATTTTCTTCAAACGCTAATAACTTTTTAACGGTTTAACCTATAGAGAAAATAAAAACTGTTTGTAAGCTAATTTTTTACGTAGAATTCAATAGCGTATATGACAATTTTAATTGGAAATGGGTTTTCAAGCTACAAACATAACCTCACTTTTTTTAAATGGAAACCATAGTTCAATATAACCCAAGTGGAAAGGTTTTTCTTTTCTGATTACCCTGATGTAAGGGTTGATGTACTTATTTTCAGTAGTTTCTTCATAATAAAAAAAAAACGATTTATTTATTTGCGGACATCAAGGAGTCCATGGATACATATTACTAACAAACAAAATGTGTAAAAATCAATAATGGAAACACAAGTTTATTGTAACTAAATTTATTATAAACTAAGAAAAATAAAATACTTAAAAAATAAACTATCCATACAATACAAATAACTTAATCAAAGGAAACAAAAATTAATTAATGCGAATATGCCCACTCCTACATTAACATATGCTCAAAATGACCTCCATTAGCTTGCAAACACATTTCGCACCTTTTAATTAGGTTTTGGTGCACCTTATTTAACGTTTGTGGTTTTATACTTGTAATAGCTGCTGTAATACTATCTTTGAGTTGCTCAATGTTATTGGATTTTTAGCATACACTACATCCTTTACAGTACCCCAAAGAAAAATCCAGTGGCGATAGTTCTGGTGACCTTACCGACCATGGAACAGGACCTCCATTGCCAATCCAATTTGGAAAACTATTATCAAGATATTCAGAAACGGCTTCAGCATTGTGAGCAGGTGCACCGTCATGCTGAAAATAATATAAGTTTTGCAGTAAATTAAGTGGCAAATTATCGAGCATTTCTTGCAATTCGTTTTGTAGAAAATTCAAATAGTGTACACCATTTAAATTATAATTATAGAAGAAAGGCCCAAGTATTTTATTACCAAAATGGCACACCACACATTTATCGAAAATTGATGTTGATCCCGCCTATCTTCTGTTAAATGGGGATTTTCCTGACTCCAGTAGACTGTATTTTTTCTGTTAAACATGCCTTTGTTAGTAAATTTTGCTTCGTCGGTAAATATAATAGTGTGACTAAAACCAGGATTATTATTTGTTTCATTAAGAAACCACCTACAAAACTGTTGTCTTCTCTCACAATCCCCATGATACAGTGTATTGCTAACATGGGTTTTGTATGGTTTGTAGCGGTTTTGTTTTAAAATTAGGCGAGCTTTTTCTGTAGAAGTAGCGCACTCAATTGCAGTTTCTCGGTGGACGCTGTTGGCTTAAAATTTATGTAGGCTAACACACGTTCTTCATCATCAGTTTTGAATTTTCTTTTATCAGTACTGGGTTTTGTAAAAGCACCAAACCTTTTAAATTGTTTTCTAATTTAGAAAACAATCGTTTATCTGGCTGCCTTCTTTCCAAATATCTTTCATAATACATATCACCAGCAGCATCACAATTTCTGTTACAGGCATAGTAACAAAAGAGCATGTCATTTTTTCGTCGTTTGTATACATTCTCTATTATAATCAAATAAATTTAAAAGTCTTCTACACAAAATTTGCAACCCAGAGCAAATAAACACTTTAACTAATAATATCTGACAAATGCCAGTTGTTTTTGTTTATTTAAAATATGTATCCATGGACTCCTTGATGCCCGCAAATAAATAAATCGTTTTTCTTTATTATGAAGAAACTACTGAAAATAAGTACATCAACCCTTACATCAGGGTAATCAGAAAAGAAAAACCTTTCCATTTGGGTTATATTGAACTATGGTTTCCATTAAAAAAGTGAGGTTATGTTTGTAGCTTGAAAACCCATTTCCAATTAAAATTGTCATATACGCTATTGAATTCTACGTAAAAGTTAGCTTACAAGCAGTTTTATTTTCTCTATAGGTTAAACCGTTAAAAGTTATTAGCGTTTGAAGAAAATGGCAAATTTCAGTTTTTCAAATATCTAAAAAAGTTGAGCATCTAGGTGAGTTTTCAAAAAAGCATCATACTACTCGTAAATTTCTCTTCAACTTTGCTAATTTAACCAACATTGTATCTTCTATAATAAAAAAGTTACCCATATACGGAAATAGATTGTGGGCACCCTGTATATATAAATACAACTCACAATATGTTAACTAGTTTTAGGTCTATTTTCACATACTCTCGACGTGAATTTTCCAATTTGGACATTTCCGATTTTGGAGTCATAAACAATAAACCTACTTTGGGTAATAAGTATAAAAAAAAAATTTATAAATTCGAAAGCCTCGACGTTTCTCTATTTTACTGTGCAATATTCGCAGTTTGCGCAGCAAGGCTTACAATTTATTTGTATTGTTGGAAAGCTTAGGTTTTCCTGAAATTCTATGTGTCTTGGAACATTGGTTAAAACCACAGGAATGTTCACATAGAAAGTTACTATATTATTAGGGCATCACATAGACAACACTTAAGTCATGGCAGCACAGCCATTTACTGTAGATCAAACATTAGTTTCACCTGTAATTGTGGATTCAATGAGCTACACGATGCACTTAATTTTGAATTTTCTCACATATACAGTAGAAGGCATAATTTACATGTATTGTGCATATATCGCTCACCGAATGGCAATATCGATATTTTCTTCAATTTCTTGGATACACTCTTGCATTCGTTTGTCTACTTTTTGTAATATAATCATTACTGGGAACTTTAACATTAATTATAACAATAACTTGGATAGACATGTTATCTGCCTAAAACAACTTTTTACTCTATACAATTTAGTTATGCAAATAACATCGGATACTAAAATTACATCAAATAGGAGCTCCAGAATGGACTATATAATAACAAATATTAGTCCAAACCTAGTTATGAATACTGAATTAATCAGCAGTGATCTTTCTGACCACGAGGTGGTTATTTTTAATACATGCATAACCAATTCTAATACTAATGTCTCTTTCTATCGTAGACTCTACTCTCCTGCAAATATGGAAGATTTTATAAGCTCTTTTGGAAGTGGCAATTATACTTCAAACAACAACGATCTAGTCTCAAAAATCTCACAAGCAGTTGAAAAGTCCCTTCCTTTTAAGAAATTTAAGCCTAAAAATAAAAGCTGGCTAACTGAGGGTTTGCGAATTTCGGCCAAAAATAAAAAAGCACTTCACATTATGTATAAACATTTCTCTAACTCATCTTTCATCAAATCTTATTACCTCCGTTATAAAAGCATATTCAATAATTTAATTAAAACTGCTAAGGAGCGTTATTTGTCATCGAATTATAAACTCTAAAAATATTCATAAGGAAACTTGGAAAATTTTAAATGAGCTGACTAACAGATTGGATATTCAAAAACAAAATATTTGCCTAGAAAATTGTCAGGAAAATTGTGTTGCAAACACTATAAATGAGTATTTTGCAAATGTAGCAAGTGAACTGGTGTCAAACAACAATTCCCATGTTTTTGAATCAATTGATTTTTGCGTAAACATATAGTGATACAATTTTTGTTGTTGTTGGGCGCCACTGATACGAATTTTGTAGTTTTTGATGGGCGCTAGTGAAACTTAATTTTCTACATGGGCGCCAGTGAACAAAAATCTTCCGACATAGCTAGGGGTCTATTCCTGGGTAGAGCAATAAGAAGTTGGGGGGGGGGAGTCGAATTTTGTTTGCAAGCCAAAGCTAAACAAAGTTAAATAGGCGCCACCAAGTCCTGAGATAATCACGATAAGAGCAAAGCACAATTCTAAGGGCGGACGTGGAAACCCAAAGATAAAACGATCGCCTTCGTTAACAAAAACCTGTCTTATAAAAATAAGGCGCAGCTCCTGTAAGAAATTACAAAGATTAAATAAAGAAAATGTAGAACACCATTTGTGTCCTATAAAAGTATTAAAAATTTAAAAAAATGTATATCCAATATGATATTGGCATAAAATTATTACTCAAAAATTCTACCTTGATGTTATCAGATTTGATCGCATTTGACCAAAATAAAAGTCTCAAAGTTTAGCTAATTGTTTACTGAAGTAAAAAACTTTCTTTTAAAAAATCATAACTTTTTAACATGTAAAAAAAATTCTCAACAATAACATTTATAACAAAGTCAAAATATTGTCTTTTTAAAGCAAAAGACTGCTCTCTAAACACAAGCTTGTTTTAAATATTTGATCAAAATAATTTGTAACCACAATGCATTGAACTAACATTTCTATCCTGGACAGATCTTATCAGGTAGATTACAGTTTCATAATTATTACGCAGCGTGTATTTAAAGTTTTATACTTATTTTTTATGATTTATCTGTGAATAATAGCTAACTTCAAGATTGAAAAATGTTTAATTTGAATTTTAAGAAAGCTGCACGAAATATCTGCTTTCACGGCAAACATCTGTCAAATGTTGCTGCATCACAAAAAAGTATAACGTCGAAAATATACCTTGAAATTTATTTAAAGTTCAAATGGAACAAAGCTTACAATTATATAAACCTAACCTGATAAAATTTCTTTCTAATGTTTGTAAAACCAGTTCAACAATAATTGAAAGTGAAACAGATCATATGTTCATAAACATGATAGCAAATTTCGTGTTTTTTATATGATCGTCTGTTTATCAAAGGCTAACGACATTCTAAACACATGCAAAAATTTCTTAAGTTTAATAACGAATCAACTGCATCTGATTTTCCTAGACAAATCCTATCAGAAATTTCCTCAGCTCCACATAACACCATAAACCATTTCCTGGGGTAACAGCAATCAGGACCATATGTCTGCAATCTCAAATGCTTGTACAGAACCATACAACTTACAAAACAAAATCTTCACTTGTCCTTTTCTATTGTTTTTCGAAGGCGCGCTAAATAAATGAAACAAAATTAAATTGAGTTCGTAAAATGTATAAATTATAAACCGTTAGTAGAAGTTATTGAAATTTATTCAAGTCTACCATGACTTGACCATTCAATCGAATGTCGCAAGCCTCTAGTCTGGAAAACATCTTGATGGATTGATAGCTAAGGTGCGACTAACAAACCAAACTAGAACCGAATCATAGCGACGATTCACAGACTCGCGGTTAAAAGTGGGGAAATACGAAAGCAACAGCTAGAGATGCTCGACAAAATAACTTTAAGTCACACAGATATTTTACTATAAGAAGATTATTAAAACGAAGCGTTCCATTATGTACTATATGGAACATTATTAGAGAATAAGGCACGCTTGGCGCATTATCCTCATAATTCAATGTGAATAATTACTGATCAAATTAAACATGCTACAATAGAAAAATGTAGCTAGAATAGCTCAAGCTAAAAAATGTTTTTAAAAAATGTTTTTAAAAATGTTTTTAAAAAAGAAAAACTTACTAATAGCAAATAGTATTAGTTTAGATAATAGAAAAAGTTTCTTAAAGTCGTACGTATGGAGCGTTCTACTATACGGTAGTGAGACTTGGACAATTAAAGAAGTAGATAAAAAAAGATAGAAGCTTTTGAAACTTGGTGTTATAGGAGAATGTTAAAGATTAGTTGGACAGATAGAGTAACAAACGAGGAAGTTTATAGAAGGATAGGTGAGGATCCCTGTATGTGGAAACAATTGAAGGTCAGGAGAGATAGAATGATAGGGCACCAGTTAAGACATGAGGGACTGACTATTTAGTAAAGTCTTAGATTATAGACTACCAAATAAAAATAGAGTAGGAAGGCCTAGACAAAGCTATATTAGTCAAATTATTAGAGATCTAGGTTGTGAAGGCTATGTAGACCTTTTTAGACTAGCTCAGAATAGAAAAGAATTTAGAGCTGCGTCAAACCGACTTTAAGTAAGTTCGAAAACAAAACAAAAAAAAAAAATCAGTTAACTAAATGTCACCAGGACATAACTCACAATTAGTTAGCGGTCTGGCATGTTGGTAGCGTTTCGTTGCTTAAGCCTTACCATAACATATAATTTAACACTTTTCCTTTTTGAAGCGGATAACCAGGTTATATTTCATTTCCTTATAAATGGTAATCATGTAAACATGTTAGAGTTCTTTAACAACCATCAGGTTGCTAATATCTTTGTAGAGTCAGCTGGATAGGAAAAAGATAGAAGGATATAGGAAGACCTAGACCAAACTATATTAGTCAAATTATTAGAAATTTAGGTTGTGAAGGGTATGTAGAGCTTTTTAGATTAGCACAGAATAGAAAAGAAGTTAGAGCTGCGTCAAACCGACCTTAAGTAAACGAAAACAAAATGAAGATGACAATAGAAATAAACAAAAACACTTTCTTATTTTGCTCTACTGAACACCATGAAATTGTCAAGGTACTAAACGCTTTCAAAAATAAAAATTCATTTGAACATGATGATGTTTCAGTAAAAATTCTACTTATCAACGAATCTTTTCAGCATGGTATCTTTCCATTTTGTTTAAAACATGCCATTGTCGTCTCTTTACATAAGGATGGATCCTTCGTAGTGAACAACTTTAGACCTATATCTTTACTGTCAACTTTCTCAAAAATATTAGAAGCACTCGTACAAAACCGGATTATTAATTTTGCAAACAAATTTAAACTTTTTGATGTTTGTCAGTATGGTTTTCGTTCTAAGAATTCCACAACAGATGCTATACAAAATTTATTATTTAGTGTTTATTCCATGCAATAAAAGATATGCAGGATCAACAGCTGCTCTTGTTGATATTAATAAAGCTTTTGATTGTGTTCACCATAGCACACTATTACATAAACTTGACCAATATGGTATTAGAGGTACTGCAATCAATTGTTTAAATCATACTTACAGGACAGAACTCAGTCTGTTAGACTTGCTACTCAGTATAATACAATTCTATCAGATAAGGTACACTTAAATTTAGGGGTTCCCCTAAGGTTCTGACCTGGGCGCTATTTTATTTTTATTTTATATTAATGACTACATTTTCTATCCGTTATGCCAAGTGTACTCTTTTTGCTGATGATATCACTTTGTATCGGGACAGTCCCTCGTTGTCGACATTACAATACCTTATTATTTCGACTGATCTTGGAACTGCACAAAATTGTTTTTGTATAAATTCTCCGTCAATTCGAAAAAACATGTATTTTTTAAACCTCATAGTTTTGCTGAAAATAAATTATTAAATTTAGTTACCTCTACTAAGTTCTTAGGTTTAAGCATAGATCAGAGTTTAACATGGTCAGAGCATATATCTTCTCTCTCTGCTAAATTAACTTCTGCATGTTATGCCTTAAGAACTGTATCCAGGGAATTGTCAGAAGACACTGCTCTTAAAGTTTATTATGCCTTTTTGAATCCAGACTTGATATGGTATGTTTCTGGGGATACACGTTAGATAAAATGTTTCTTATATTTAAACTGCAAAAACGTGTAATTCGTATTATTTGCAACAAACCAAGAGACGAGCATTGTAGACCGCTTTTTAAACAACTCAAAAGTGTTAACCTATTTCGCTCTCTTTATTCTTGATACCATAATGCTGTTCCGTATAAATCTACATACATATAGTAGCGCTAGTTCATTACACTTGTATAACACAGGGAATGGTAGCGACTACTATAAAATTACACCTACATCAACATAGTTTACAAATCTTTTATCTAAATTTTAACAAAACTTAATTAAATTACTGGTTGGGTTAACTAGTTAGGGGTTATTTTTATATCCCCAAATGTGACCAGTAACCTTTAAGGAAGGATTTCCTTAAAATGATGGAACGCAATTATCTTCCGACTATGCTAGGGGCAGAGCTTATGAGGATTGGTCGTGGTTCTTTTTACAAAGCATTATTTTATTACTAGGGCTAGATTCTCGACAAAACAGGGGTTTGAATAGGGCGCCACCAAGTCAGTAACTTTAAACACAGGGTTTCCCTAAGGGGGACTTGGGCGTCCTTAGGGAGGAATACCGTATTAACTGCTAACGCAGGAGCTGTAAAGAAAATTTAATTAAATATACAAAAATGAGGACACAAGAAGTATTCTCTTGCTACCTCATATAAAAAAAACCAACAAAGATTAATCAGGCAACCATAATATGAACACAGATTTTATGCTTCAAATACTGAAAAGGCTATTAAAGCTTCTTGTTAAATTGGGTTTACCACTTTACTCTATTTGATCTTATTCTTTATTACCCTACTTCAGAATAAAACAATTAATTATGAAAATTAAATGTTGTTTCTTTAATTAAAATTGTCCTTTCATAAAAATTGTAAATATAAAATTCATGTTTAAGAAAAGATAATACAAGTTTCATCTACTCATTAGGTAGGATTATATATTCAAAGAAAAATATCAAAACTTCAAATGTTATTTTAGTTACAAAAGTTTAACTTGAATTTATACCAGAAATATCAGATCTGCTTTTTCTGTTTACATTTTTATAAAACTTTAACTACTTGTCTATTAATTCATTATTTAAAAATCGTAAGTGAAATCATGCATATATGAAACATCAATAACAACTCTTTAAGTTTGCGTAATCTCATAAAATTTAATAACTGTAATTGTACTGAACTAGTATTGACAACAAAAATTTACTAAGGTCCTTCTTAATATGCGAAACGGATTTATCAGAATAGATAGTTACAAACATATTTTTTAAAGCAGTCTCGTATCAAAAATCACCAAATGTAGACGTGTTGCAAGAATAATTCTAATCTCTTACCTTGGCTCTGCAGGTGTTCTTTACATGTTGTCTTTACAACATGTTAGGGCAGGTGTTTATACATACATTTTTCAGAAAACAAGTGACGTCAAATCCACATGTTCCACAGAACACAAACAGCTGCGTGATCCTTGGACTGGACCATGCTAACTTCTATGCGTTTTGGTCATACGCACGAACTGGACCAACCAAATTCCAATACTAGACGAAGACGTTCTACTGTGTGTAAATCTTGAACGAAAGTTTCAACAGTACCATTCCAATACATCATCGGACTTAATTTACAAACCATAAAAATTTCTACATATTTTGTAGAACGTTTCCTTAAAATTCGAACTTACTGTTTTCTCCATAATATTACATCAAATACAACTATCCATCGTACGGTTGAAAAACGTTCATATTAAATCGATATCGCATCGCAAAGTTGACATGAATAAACCATAAGTTGATACTCGCAGGTGCACTCGCGGCCTAAGTTTTATAAAACCAGATAATACAAAACGACTTCTTAAAGTTGTGAATTATAATATAAAAATCTAATTGAGGACTTCTACGAAGCGTTGAAAAACATATTTTATCGTACTTTTACGAAATCATTAAAGGAATATTTTGTGTTATTTACACAAATGTCCAAAGAATTATTAAATGAATTTATCTAAGGAATTATCCAAACAAAGTTATTTATTAGAAGTCATTTAAAAACGTCTTTAAAAGGAACGTTATAACAGAAGAAATAAAGAATTACTAAAGGAAAAAGTGCAATTATGAAAAGAGCACTACAACAAATTATTTAGTTGATCTAATTAATTATTATTTTAATTCTTACCATCGTTAAAACATCAATGGCCTAGTGTCCAGCGCACTAGGGATTAACTACCACACAAAAAGCCAGACGCAAGTTGCATGCTAAAACCCTTATTGGTTCCATTATCGTTCTTGACGAGAGCTCTAGCTAATGTGTGCGCAAATGTGCTATGCACAAAATAGGAAAGCTGTTTGGCCTTGATAATAATTGTATTAACATTCGGCGCCTGATGTTAGCAATCAAACTAGCATTTCTGTATAGTATTAATGACTATACTAGAGTTATTAGGGCTAAAAATTCTTTGATGTTCTACTGTGATCAAAAAAAAACTGTTACACTATAGCCCCAACACTTTACAATAGACTTCCAAATAACATCAAATCTATTCAGAGCAATTATAAATAAAAATCGACAGTGTTGGCCTTGCTGCATGAACGATGCTACTACTCAGTAGAGGAATTTCTTAATGAAGAGTTGTAGAGTAGACCTACTACTGGTATAGGACATGATACTTCTTTTTTCATATTGACTGGGATATCTTTTGGATATTTTCACATCTTAGACGATAAAATTTTATTAATGTTTCATATTTTGTGTAATATTTTCTGTAAAATTTGTAGACTATCATGTTAAATGGGTAAAAATAAATACTACTACTACTAAAACATAGTAAAAATAAAGCTTTTCCAATTAATTATGGAAATTGTTTTCTTATTCATTTTTATTTTGTCTGAAATAAAAATTATTAAATATAGAATATTAAACCAAAATTTGGTTTGATCTAAAATTGAGATTAACTTTTGTTGCGCTGTGTGGGACCATTCATTACCTCCGTAGCAGAGATGAATGCAAATTGCAAATCAGTTGAATCTCAATTGCAGCAAAAGTAACATGCTTGACGTCAAAAATAAAATGCCATTTTTACTATTTTTATTGCTTTTAATTTAGAAAAATACGAAACATATGTATATATAAATATATTTATTTCTTTAACTACTTTGCTTACAAGAAGCGGTGGTAGAATAAAAAGATATTTACATTATTCTGCTATAGCAGAAATAAACTGGGCAGTATTTTGCGGAAAAGGATCAAAAGCTTGTTTGGGAAGATCATTCCATAGCCTGATTGCCACACCAATGAACGAATTATAGGTAACGCTGTGCCGATATGGTGGGCACTGGATTTTAAAAGGATGATCATGTCTGGAAGGGTAGCTTGCCGGTTTTAGTCTATTGCAAAGTTCAGATAGAGCAAGCTTGCCTGCTATTATTTCATACATAACCTATTACACTACTCTGGTGATAGTTTATATGGTCGGTAAAACAGTTAACAAAGTATTACACTTTAGATGGTGAAACATTTATATGGTGATAGATAGTTCCTAAAAGCCGGTAATACAGTTACCAAAGTTCATAAGATACATCGCGCAAGCGCAATGAATAAGGCGAGTGACGCCTCTAGCGGAGGAAAGCGCAAACCTTTTACAGATTTGGGCGCGGCCATGCACCATGACGTCACCGATACAAAAGGTATATTACGCAATAATCAGAAATATAAAAATTAAACAGTGAAAGATAGAATCGGATAATTTTAACAAACAAATTACTCACATAAGATATCCGGCTTTTCCCAGGTACGCCTATCATCCTTCCGGGTCGATAATGAAGGCATTGCTCCGGGCTCCGGTGGTGTTAGCTGAGCATGTACATCATGGTCGTGGGCTGCTCCAGGGTCGTATCAGTCCTAAATGTAGTGGAACGACAGGAATAGGTTAATTAGGGAAAGACAAACGAAGATAAGCAAGACAAGGGAATCTACATAGTAAGATAAGATATGATACCCGGCACGACTACTTCACTTGATGATCAAAGGAAAACAGCCACGATTTAGAGCGTCACGGAAACACTTCTCCCCACTCTTTGTCTAGTATTGCTCTACCCCTCTAGGGATAAGCACACTGCGCAAATGTACTACTCTGACGTACGGAAGTACCGTCTAGTCCATTTAAAATTCCCGCGCACCGCGTATTTGAATTTATGCCGCGAAACTTCCATACATAAAAACTTAACCTAAAAACACTGTTTAAGTGCAATGGCACATAACAAACCATAACTGCACGTTTATTATACCTACTTGTAAGAGAGTCTCATTTTAACTCGTTGACTAATTCAGTCACACTTTGATTCGCTGTCGAAATTGCCAGAACACATATCTTGCAGCACGACGCTGAGCAGTTTAATTTGTCTGTTAAATACTGAATTTGGGGGTTCCATGTTATAGCACAGTATTCTAAAATTGGACGGATTAACGTCAAATATGCATGGCCTTTTTCTGAAGGAGCTTTATGCCGGTAAAACATGACTAGATGTAAACGCCTTAGAGCTTTGGAGACCACTGCAAAAATGTGTTCGGTCCATCTTAGGTCCTTGCTTATGATAATGCCAAGATATTTACAGCTGTCTGATGGGTTTATGATATTATTTCCTAGGCGGTATCAATGATCGACTACATTTGAGCAGACCGTGCATTTATATTTCCAATGCTCCACCAGAAGGTACTACATTGGCCAGGAGGCGAGTTTTTTTGTTGCCTGGAAATTTAGAATTTTGCCGAACCCTTGCCGTTGCAGGCAAGGTAGGGATCTTTAACGTGCGTGACAACACTCACACACGGGACCTCCATTTAACCTCTCATCCGAACGAGGGCGTAATTTTGGTGAAAAATGCTCACCTGTCATTTTTCAAGCAGTCGGCCGTGTCGGGATTTGAACCCAGGACCTTGGGATCCGTAGTCTTACGCTTACTACATTGATCCACGGCGACGCCTCATTTGAGCAGACCCCGCAACGAGGGGGGGGGGGCAAACATTAAAGGGTCCTGGTGCGGTCCCAGCATCGTGAAATAAACGATTCGTTTAAGGATTATTAAGCAGAAACAGAGACCCTGGTGTTTCATCTATAGTTAGTTATACTTACTACTAAATGCCTACAGAAAAAATCAGGATTCTTATTTTTATATAGAACAACTTGGTTATCTTATCCGTTGTATTTATAAAAGCGAATGCTTTGATGCAAGAATCAATCCAAACTAATCTTCTATAAGTTTCTATTCATATATTCATAATGTCTAATCAATGGACACGAAGCTGTTGTTTTACACAGGAACAATGGTAACTGTTTCTGTTTTTGTTGAAAACCGGCTAGCTGATAAGAGTGTTGGTTAATTTTATAAACCTACAACACACTTAAGATGTGAAAATAGAAAAATAAACACTTTAAAAGAAACATTTCTTTTCACAAGATTATAACAAGAAAAGCTGAGGCGTTTCTTTTATATTATAGCACATACTGCACATATAAAATAACATGCGTCAGTCATTTTTTGCTCAGTTCGCTATCATTTATTTGTTTCTTGGTGTTTAACTTTTTCTGTGTTCTGAAATATTTGTTACCTAACTATTAGTAACGAGTGGAACAAATAGAGTTTATATGAGTGGTGCAAAAAGACGTAAATTGCAACAAGAAAATTTGAAAGCTAAAAGAAAATACCTAAAGTTAAAGATTTTTTTAAAGTTGCAGAGCTATCAGATTCTAATCAAGAATCAAAAACCGAGAACAGTAATAGTGACAATTTAAATATGGAACATTTAGCAAGCGAACTTTCAGAATGTAGTAAAGATACGGCTGGCGATGTTCAGTTACATTCAGATCAGCAGATTGATGTGGACGTTGAGAGTATATCTCTAGCAAGTCCTCAAGAGCAATTGCAATCAAAATTAGATGTAAATGTAGCTAATCAAAAGGTGAATACAGACATAGTTTTATCTCACAATCCGCTCTCAGACACACTGAAACATAGCATTATCTCTTCCTGCCCAAATAGGCCTATGGGGCCATTTCCTCGCGATCCAAAATCGTCGAGGTCCTTTAGCGCAGATTATTACAAAAGCACAAAAACAGGACAAAAAATTGAACGCTTTTGGTTGTGCTACTCCAACATTTTAAATGCAGTGTATTGTCAACCATGCTGGCTTTTTGCTAATACGAACTTGTCGCAATCAACATCTTGATGTGATGGAAATATTAATGACTGGCAAGGCTTGAACAAAAAAATTAAAACTCACGTAGAGTCCTCTGCCCATTTTCGATCATGCATAACTTATTCTTCATGGGAAAGAAATTCTACTGCTGATACTTTAATAGGTGGAGAATAAAAGAATATTAAATCAATCTTGATTCGCATTTGTGATGTAATTCGTACATTGGCAGTGTGCAATCTTCCACTACGAGGACATCGTGAAGTTGCATCTACAGTCGGTCCAGGAAGTGGTAATTTTCTGAACATAATTGATTTAGTTTCAAGATACGACCATTTGCTTCAAGCGCACATCTCCAGTACAAATTGCTGGACTAAATACCTGTCCCAATATTCAGAACCAAATCATAGCCCTTTTTGCAAAATGTGTTTTAGAACAAATTATTGAAGAGATAACACACGCTCCATTTTTTTTTCACTTGTTTTAAATACAACTAAAGACATTTCTAAAAAAAGACCAACTTAGCATTATTGCTCGCTACGTGTATGCAGACCATGACAAGCTAGAAATAAAGGAATCGTTTTGGGGTTTATTGAAACAAATGATCAAAGTGCTCAAAATTTTGAAAATATTATTAGCGCGTTATCTTCTTTTAAAATTGATATTGATAAATGTCGAGGTCAAGGATACAATGGTGCCGCAAACATGAGTGGGAAGTACGCAGAACTTCAAGCTAAATTTAAAAATCGAGTACCCAATGCTAATTTTATTCATTGCGCTGCCCATAATTTAAATGACTCGGTGAAAGATGTCCTAGAAATTAAAAAATTTTATGACATAATGCAAAACATTTATGTGTTTTTTAGTGAAAGATAATAAAGCCATTGTTGACAATAAGAAGATTAAAGTGACACTTAAAGAACTTTGTGTTATGAGGTGGTCATCACGATTTGATTGTTTAATTGCAATAAAATACAATTATCAATTTGTGATGCAATCGCTAGTTACTTTAATGGTTGTCTGCAGAAAGGCAGTTGACAATATACTTACAATATACTTAACACATATGACTTTTTGTTAATGCTAGTGTTCCAAAGTAAAGTTTTAGAAAATATTAACTTAATGTCTAAACAACTACAAAGTTCAAGTTGCAATCTGAGCAGAGCTTGTGAATTAGTTTTTTATGCAAAAGAAGAATTAACAGCGTTGAGAAAAATTTTCAAAATTTGGAGCATGCAATTTGGCAAAATTATAGAATATTCAACCAATCTTAAGCGCCCTAAAAAAAATAAAGAAATTTTTTGATTCTGCAATACAAGATCCTCTTTAAAAAATTTCAAGTATGAGTTTTTAATACGTCTCTGGATATAATTGTAAACCAGTTAACAATGGGGTTTTTAAGCATGCAGAAGGTAATGGAAACGTTTTCTTTCATTAATCCCAAAAAATTTTATTCATTATCATACGAAGCAATTCTTGACAAATCAAATAATCTTTTAATGCAATATAAAAACGATTTCAATGACAGTTTTCCGGCACAGTTAATTAATTTTAGAACAGTTCTTGTGCAAGACATAAAACAAAAAAGAAGTGTTTTCGAATGAACCCGTTTCCTAATATTAGACAATATATGTATGGCAAGCAGTCTCCCAGATGTGTGCACCTTATTATTTTTGTATTTAACTCTCCCTGTAAAGTCAGCTGCTGTTGAAAGGAGTTTTTCTAAATTGAAATTGATTAAAACATACATAAGAAGTATTATTACTCAAACTAGGTTAAGTGATTTAGCAGTATTAAGTATAGAACAGGAACATACACAAAAAAATTAATTTGGAAAGTCTAGTCCTTTTGTTAAAATTTTGGCGATTTGGTATGACTAAATAAGAGTTTTATATGTATATAACCAGCAAGGATAGATTTCTTTTTTCTTTCATATATTTACTTTATTTTACATTATATATAGGGGCCCCTTGTTATTTTCGCAGGGAGGCCCCTCAGTCCTTAGCTACGCCACTGAATAAAATATATTTTTAAATTACGTATAAAACCTTTGATAATAGCTAAATTATTTCTATCAAATATTAGTGGGGTAAGCAATTGTCCCCCACTGAGCATGACGAGCACCATAAGAAAAAGTTGAAATATAAAATATTAAACCAAAATTTTTTTTATCTGAGATTAGATTCTATATTAACAAACGAAAATTAAATATGTCAATAAATTCACGTATGCAAAAATAAAATCTTAATAATGCGAATTGTGAATACACAATTTCTTTCTCACTGTTTGCTTCAGCTCAATACACTACATCACAAAACAAAGTACAGTAAGCAACTGTAAGCTGTATACACTTTGAGTAGTGACAGCTAGTTGCATCTCACTGCAAGCGCTGTATTAAGGTAAGGTGTATAGTGGGAAGTAAAAATAAAGTGTGTATGCATATAGTAAGTAGAAGTACTGCTTGGGAATTAGTGATGTCAGTTGTAGAATAGATACGTGTTTAATTTTAAATTCATGTTTCATCTGCTAAATTTTTAGTATACACTTTAATTAAAAGATTTGAAAAATTAACCTAGCAATTAAAATAATTAATACCCCTTTACCACAAAAAAAAATTGTAAAACTAAATACGTATTTCGACCACTATGTGTATCATGCCACAGTGTTCTAATTTTTATTAACCTAGTAAATTATTAAAAATGTCTGCCATCGACTGTCGAACTGTTTGCAGTTGATTATTTGCCCATCCCTGCTTTATAGCATTAAAAAAATATTAATAGACATGCCAAGTGATCATGAACAGTGAAGATATTAAATTTGTCCTTTTTCGAGTTACATTACCACTTTTACTTTGTACATTTAATCTCGAACCTCAAACACCTTAATAATGTTATTTGGTAACGAAGTAATTATTGATATTTGGGGTGGATGAGGATTGCTGTCATATAATAAATAACAAAAGGTACTTCAGGAACTTCTTTATTCTCGGTAATATAAAAGTAACATCCAAAATTTCTCAAAACCGATTTGACGTAACTAACTTAAAAAATAACAAAAACCATACCCCGTAACCAAAAAAACGTCCTGCCTACTATTTTTAATCTTAGCACAGCGTTGCGCACAAAACACTACACTAACACTCCCCCTGAATCTAGTTTTCGTCCATGAAACTGATTCCAATGTCGGTGCACAATTTTCGCATTCTCGGATATGCAAGCCCTTTCGTAAAAATGTCAGCTAAGTTTACTTCAGTCGGTACATACTGTAGCTCCAATCGTCCATCGTTTATGTCGTCTCGTATCCTAAAAAGTTTAAGCTCAATATGCTTGCTTCGGTCACTCGTCACGTTGTTCTCAGCTATCTTCTTTGCAGCAGCGTTGTCGATTTTAATCTTCCACGGCATCTTGCAATCTCCCTCGCTTAATTCACACAAGAAATTCTTCATCCAAGTAGCTTCTTTATTGCATTCGCATAGTGCAACAAATTCTGCTTCTGCCGTACTTAGAGCAACGCATCGCTGTTTGCGGCTCAACCATGTTACAGCTCCTCCAAGAACCGTCGTTACGTGCCCGCTATACGATTTACGGTCGTTCTTGTCGCTCCCCCAGTCTGCATCAGTATAAGTGACTATCTGATTTTCTGGTTGCTTTTTATACGTAATCCCGTAGTTTATCGTTCCTTGTAAATATCGTAGTATACGTTTTACAGCACTCCAGTGTTCCTGGTTGGGATTCGATGTAAATTGGCTCAAATACGTGGCAGCGAACGCAATATCTGGTCTCGTATTTGTCATTAAATATATCAAACTGCCAATTACTCGTTGATGCTTAAGTTTCAAACGTTCGTCTACATCTCCTTCGTTCTTCAAATATTTAACGTTTGTGTCAATCGGCGTACTTACGGGTTTGCAGTCTTTCATATCTACGCTCAACAGCAACTGCTTCGTATAATCAGCTTGATCTATTTTCAATTCGTTACTTTTTCTAGTTATGTTCCAAGAAAGTAATCTCTTTGCTATACCTAAATCTTTAATTTTAAATTTCGTGTCCAATTTAGTTTTCATTTTTGTGATTTCGTTCTTTTCGCCATGCAAAGTTACGTCGTCCACGTAAACAGACATCACTAAATTTCGTTTTTCGTTAAAATATACGCAAGGATCTGACTGACAGCGGATCATGTTTTGATTAATCAAAAAGTCGTTCAATCGTTTGTTCCATAGTAAACCTGATTCATGTAATCCATATAAGCTTTTCTTTAATTTGCATACGTATCGTCCTCGCTGTTCATTAGTTTCCAAACCCTCTGGAATTTCTATATACACGTCACTCTCAACTTCTGCATTTAAATAGGCGCAATTTATATCAATCTGTTCGATATGCCAATCGTTTTTTACGCTTAGTGCCAATAGTGTTCGAATAGTTTTTCTCATTACAACTGGTGCAAACGTTTTGTCGTAATTGATGTTCTGTATTTGTTCGTTTCCAAGAACAACTAGTCTTGCCTTATACTTAACTACTTGTCCATTCTGATCGTATTTCTTTTTAAACACCCAGTGGCTTCTAAAAATTTTTCTGTCTACCGGTCGCTTAACGATTTCCCATGTTTCGTTTGTGGCTAAATTCTGAAACTCGCCGTTAATAGCCTCTTGCGATTCATCGCGTTCGTTGATTTAGGTTCTTCATTTCTTACTGCTTCGCTACAAAAGCATCTTTTAGGATCTCGTTCGTAGTCGTTGAAACGTAGAGGGGGTTTTGAAAATCTGCCACTTCTCGTTGGAATACCGTCATCGTTTTGTAAACCTGCATTGTCTAATTCGTTTTCGTCCGCTTGTTTGTGTTCTTGCGAACCTTGTTCATTTTCGTTCATCGCTTGTTCGTGTTCTTGGAAACCTTGCACGTTCGAAGTGTCATTTGTACTTACTGATGGTTCGTCTTTAGGTTTGCTTGAATCGTCTCTCTCACACTCTTCCTCGTCGTTTTCTAAATAAATTAGGGCTCTATTCCAGTTAACTCTGGCAGTAACACCTTCGTGTTTATCTTCATCTCTAATTCTGAAAGGAAATTCGTTTTCGTTAAAATTTACGCTTCTACTTATTATCGTCCTATGTTTCAGTCTATTCCATATTCGGTAAGCTTTGGAATTTAAGTCGTAGCCTAAAAATATTCCTTCCGTACCTTTTGGTGCCCATTTGCTTCTATGCTCTGTATTTACGTACCAACATATGCAGCCAAAACGTTTCAAATGCTTTACATGAGCATCGTAACCATTCCATCGTTTAAATGGGGTTTCACCATCGTTTGCCGTTGTAGTTCTTCGATTTTTTATGTAACATGCTGTTAAAAACGCCTCGCCCCAAAAATTTCCACCTACACCACTATCGTTTATAAAACATCTCGTTATCGTCATAAGGGTTTGATTCATTCGTTCGGCGACACCGTTTTGTTCTGGAGAATATGGTGCTGATAGTTCTCTTGGAATACCATTTTTTCGTAAGTATTCATTGAAAAATTTGTTAACATACTCTCCTCCATTATCAGTTCTTAGCGACTTAATTTTGCCATCAAATTTGTTTTCTACCTCTTCTTTGAACTCTCTAAATTTGCTTAATACTTCGCTTTTATTTCTCATCACGTATACGGTCGTGTAACGACTAAAGTCATCCGTGAAAGTGATTAAGTAACGATTCCCACCTAATGAAACTGGTTCTATCGGACCTAAGACATCCCTATGTATTAATTCTAAACATTTCTTCGTACGGTTTTCTGCATGCTTTGGATAGAAACCATCTTTAACTTTACAAACTCCACACACGTTACATTGATCATGCTTCTTTGGCTCAATATCGCATCAATTTTGTTAATTTTCGATATTCGCGTTGTTGGGATGCCCGAGCCTTGCATGCCATAATTCAGAGGTTATTGTATGGACTGCATGCGCATTACTTTCGTTCTTATGTTCCGCCACTACGTAAACATTTCCCGTTCGGTATCCTGTAAGAATAGTTTTGTTTGCGTTGCTTACCACTCGCATAGTTTTTGAATCTATGAGCGTCATTTTATTTACGTCACATAATTTTGACACCGATAATAGATTTTCCTTTAAATTTGGAACATACAATACGTCATTTAATACTTGACTGTTTCCTCCATTTTTATCTGACCACTTAATAGAAACATCGACTTTTCCTTCACACTCTAAATTACTTCCTCCAGCACAGATTACAGTCTTGCTTACTCGTTTCAACTGTGAAAACTTTTGTAGATCGTTCGTCATGTGGTCTGTAGCCCCACTATCTAAAACCCACTCGTTTTGACTCGTTTTTACTGTTAGCGCACCAGGGTCAATGCAAATGCTCGTTTTTGCATCGTGTCTCGTTCCCCGCTTATTCGGACATACTTTTCTATTTTCATCGTAGATTTGGTCGCCACATTTAGGACAGTATCTACCAATATGATCGCCGTATGTATTACACCTGAAACACTTAATTTTACGTTCATTTGGAGTTTTGATCTCGTTTCTAGCGTTCTTGACCTTTGACGTGCTCGGTGAAGTTGTCTTTTGATCGTTATGATGATATTTGACGTTCTACTTAAACAAACACACATTTGCGTTTCCAATTTGGTCGTCTCTCGCATTTATCAATCTCTCTTCTTCGTTTAGTCTCGTTCGTATATGTTCTAACTTGAGATTCGCATCGTTTATGTTTATCGTTCGCATAATAGCTTCATATTCGCTTGGTAGTCCTATGAGCATTACACCAATACTCATTTTTTCATCTATCGTAATTCCGTATTTATTGAGCTTTCTTCTAAGTTCGTCTTTGTTATGAAAGTACTCATCAAATTTCTCGTCCGGTCGTTTTTTATCGTTCACATAACTCTTCAACATTAATATTGCGTGGTAGCTATCGAGTTTAGTATGTGACGTTTCCAATTTTTTCCACATTTCGTTAGACGTTTTGCAGTCTTCTATTAAGTTTAAATTTTTGTCGCTCACGTTCAACATGATTAAAGCAAAGCATTTTTCGTCGACGCTTGCATTTTTCCTGTCCTTGCTTGCTTCAAAACCATCCTTAATAGCATCGCTTAGACCTTTCGTCACTAGTATACTTCTCATTCGTAGGGACCAAGCTCGGTAATTGTCGTTTCCCAATTTATCTATGAAAGCATCCATGTCTGCGTTTATCGTATCGTTTTCTGTCTATAATCGCACGTGGTTATCTGGTACCTGGGCCCATAACCTATTGATATTTGGGGTGGATGAGGATTGCTGTCATATAATAAATAACAAAAGGAACTTCTTTATTCTCGGTAATATAAAAGTAACATCCAAAATTTCTCAAAACCGATTTGACGTAACTAACTTAAAAATAACAAAAACCATACCCCGTAACCAAAAAAACGTCCTGCCTACTATTTTTAATCTTAGCGCAGCGTTGCGCACAAAACACTACACTAACAGTAATAGCGTGGAGATGAAATCTATTTACATTTATATGCGGAGAAATATGAGTAATTTGTAAAAGGCTTTTGGGATACGGTTTTTGTTTTCTTTGAAAGTTACAAAAAATCTTGAAATAGCACACCCGTGCCTACTGTTTGAAGTGGGAGTCCAAAAAAAGCCAAATATCTGGTGCATTTCGATTCTTATATTTGTACGATTAAATAAAAGACATTTCTTTATTTTAAAAATGCAATCAAATATAGTTTCACAATAGGAGTCGACATGAAACAGTATACAAATTTTATATTAGTAGTAAAACAGATTTCTGTATAAAAATCAGCATACAAAGTTGCTTCTTTTTCGTATGATGATAATAAATTATAATTTACATATAAATATCCTGTATTTCAATAACTATTACGTAATTAAGTGTGTAACATCCCATGGACACAATAGAAAGCATGCTACGACTAGAATAAAACAATTTGAAGAATTAGATAGAATTAGATATAAACCAATAGATATATAATTTCATTTGTCATATATTTTCTGTACATCCTGTGCTTATTTATAATTAAATGTTCCCATCTAGTATTAATTTAACAACTCATTTGTTTAGATAAAACCTCAGAGGTACCTGTTACTTAAAAAGCAAACACCACAACAACAACTCACCATCATAAATTAACAATATTTTAGAATATTTTCTACTATAATAATTCATAATTAATTAATTTTGTAAATCTGATTATAATACAAATTATCGCTAACTACCACTAAAAAATGCATTATCTGCAGTCTTTAAAATTGAATCATTAAAACTTATTCCTAATCCTGTTAAATAGTGATAAAAACGATTTTTACGTTTATTATTAGTACACAATCGATTACTTTCTGATTTTGATATAGCACGTAAAGTCGATAAAAAATCAGTTAAGGCCATTCGATTTAAATGATGGGTTAAAGGCACACCCTCTAACAAGTTTTCCTCACATTTGTACTGCTTTGCTCGCCACCTAAAATACACTACTTAAATACATATTGTAACAGTAGTCTAGTCAGAACCTAAGAAGCTGTGACGTTCCTTTGAAATACTTATATTTCATTTTAACAGTTTCTGTATTAGAAAATCCCATCAATAAGATTAAGCAATTTCCATTAAGAAATCTAATTTTTAGGTTCCTGCATTTTTAATCTAAGGTGAAACTGTTTTGTATCACATAGGATTCATACTCAAAGGTTGTCAAATTCATGATGTCAGTTTTTAAGAGATAGAGATGATATTATCATCATAATTTTATTTTAAAGTAGTAGTTTCATGATTGATTTGTTTTGATTAATGTGTTACGCTAGCACCTCGGTGATCACATCGGCTGGGCATAAAGACTTCATTGGCAGATTTGTGCAGACTCAAATAAATAAAAAGTCCCGGTTTCTGGTTTTAGTGCCACTATCAGTAAGTTGAGTACACATACATATTAGATAGAAAATACGACAAGAGGTATTTTCATTTTGCAGTCTTAATTCATCCGTCCAAAGTTTGCTAAGGATGTTTTGAATTATTTTAAGAAGGGTAGGTCCATTTTTAGAGTACGATAACATCCAAACAATCAACACGTCACTTTAGTAGATCAGATACCTTCGACTATAAGGTTATAGACAAGACAAAGTAGTTGAATCGTGTTCGGATAATCTTCTACCAAGCGAGTTATTTTTAATTTTAGGAGTACATTGGTTCTCAGATCAATAACTATGTTTGGAGATAAACATGTTAAGCATTGTGAAGTCACCATAGGCATTTTATAGTATACATCTTAACGACAGTCAATCACTCATTAAGTATTTAGGAGTCCATCTGAAACTATAGCAGAGTAAGAGTTTGTAACTAAACAAACATTTGAGATTTATTGCATAAACTTAGGAAACGTACCTATAGTGTGTCTGTGTTATGGTTAAAATTTTGGTTAAATAAATTTGGAATATATTTGATTTTTAATACTCGCTTAAGATTATATCATGTATTCAAAATGAAAACGTAAGTGTGCATAGTTAGAAACAAGTCGTGTATAATAGTGTAAAGATGTGTTTATATGCTTTTTTCATTAATGTAAAGGATAGTTCGAATTTTGCTGTAATAAATTATTTTGCAATTACCTAGAAGTGTGATTGAATATTCAAGTCAGTTATAATTTGCTTTTAGAAACCTACTTTTCAGCTAGCAGTTTTAAATAGTTCTATATGTTCTCACGGTTAAGGTTTGTTTTATGTTTAAGCAATAGCATACTTAACAATTTTTCAGGTAACTTTTAAGCCAGAATCACTCTCCTGATCTCAGGTTTTAGTACCATCTTGTTATTCTTTTTAGGGATTTTTCCTAGAAACCCTGTGAGATTAGGTGGTGTCCAAGATACTTCTGAATCAAAACATATTTCATACTGAATTGCATTCTGGAACCCTCTTCAAACATTTACACCAACCGTCCCACTGAGTTATTTGGCAACCATTTTTGTTAATACAGGTTTTCGATACCTTACCGAAACAGGATTTTTAGTAGAGTATTTCACAGAGTTTTTCTGTAGAATACAGGCTAGATATTTTGAGGCCAAGCTGTATGAAACAAACCCCAGGGCTAAACAATATGAACATCATGATTGCTCGCCACAATGATCACAACTAGTAATACAAACATTTGCCTTCACTTTAATTTTGTCCAAAAGTGTTATACTAAAAGGTCATATTCAAGGGTTGTCAGGTAACTAACGTACATTTGTGAATTCAGGAAACTGTTATTTACAGGAATAAAACATATAAAATGATAATTGTTGCTTAATGATAAAAGTATTAGTTAAACGCTTGCCTGAACAGGGGGTGCAATATATTACACCACCTTACAAATTTTATAGCATAAATTATGTTTCAAATTAGCAATGTAAATTAATCAGTAACTTGCTTACCTTCTAATTCAATACATATTGACAAGAAATGTACCAAATATTATTGTTTATCTCGGATACCACATGTGTGCGGTGTGGCCGCCTAGTTTAAATTTACATGGAGCCCGTTGCTAATTCCTGCAACATAAAAGGCAACACCAGACATAAAAGATAAAGAAATCAGTTAAGGGAATTGATGGGGTCACTCCACTATATTCTATAATGCACTGCTGCAACATAGTAGAAGGCAGCTAGTTATGTTGAGAGTGCATATCATGAAGTGCTTCCAACAACTTGAAAACCGCCACCATTTATTGGTATGCATTCTGATTAGTTTGAAATGTCCGTTCCACTACTAGTGGGTATTATATTAACCACAAAATTACATGATAATAAAAGGCTAGTCCCCCTCAAACATTGCAGAGGAACACCAAGACTATATTTAGTATGTGTAATACCCTAAATAATATTAATACAATAACTACTCAAAATTAATTATTAACTAAAGTAATGTGGTTTCCAAAGTGCTCTCTACCTGGGATCATTCAGGGGATCCTTGGAAAATTAAAATCGGTCTGGGGGTCCCTGAACGTCAGGATGTCCGCGCAAGGTTTAGTATAAAATAAAAAAATAGTGACACATTTTTATTAATATGGAAGTTAAAATAAATAACAAGGAATAAATTATTAGCGATTTTTACAGCCCAAGTAAAATATAAATATAGACACGTGCATAAAATACAAGTAATAACAGGCATCACGGTGAGTCAGGCAGGTTTATACAGAAGCGCAATAGAGTCGATACTTGCACCAACTAGTCTATAATATAAACTGCAAAAGCGTAACGCATCTAATCTACAATTTAGTTCTGTCTTATGCATGATATGAAGTGCATACAATAAATTTTCTTAGTCTTGGACAAAAAGAAGTATAATTTTTGTATTGTTACGCAGATAGCGTACTTTCGTTACGTAAGTATATTTGAATAAAATCGATATTTCTTTAATTTAAATTTAAAAGCAAAGTTACTGTTGTTTAAGTTGATTTAAAAAATTATATATCACAGCTATCAGTACAGTAACATTCACTAAGGATTTCTTTTTTATTAAAACTAAAGAAGGGATTGTAAGTTTTTCTAACACAGATGTGTTTCTAAAGAATATATTAATGATTTATTCAGTCACCACGAAATAGTACTTTACCTTTCTGTCTTCTATGTAATAAAAATCCATAGTGACAAAAAAGATAAGGATTTATGTTTTTTCAAACACTTAAAGGAAAATATTTGAAAACACTGACATTGCAAGAACTCATAGAGGTAACATCTAAGAGAGATGACGATGGACTGCGTGCTAATTATAATATTTCTTTAATGATCACTAAGTCTGCAAAGCCGCACACTATTGGTGAAGAACTTATTCTACCAGCTGTAAGTGAAGTAATACGTAGCGTGTTGCACAAACCAGCTTCCATTAAGTAATAATACTGTATGAAGAAGGATCGACGAAATGGCTCAGAGAGTAAAAAAACTCTTTATGTGACTACTTAAAAACATCTGAATTCTATAGACAGCTTGACGAGTCAACATTACCAGAAAACGAAGGTTTACTTTTAGCTTATGTGAGATTTGTAAAAGAAGAAAACACTTTCCAAGAATGAGTATTTGCTAAATGTTTGGAAACCGATACAAAAGGTGAAACGTTATTTACTGAATTAAAAATTTTTCGATGCAAAAGCTATACCCTTGATTAAATTCATCTGCGTTCCTACTGACGGTGCTCCAACAATGATAGGACAACACCGAGATTTTCTGACATACTTAAAACAAGTTAGACCGAATGTATTATCGGTACATTGTGTCATTCATCGACATCATTTGGTCGTAAAAAACCTTAGTGAACGTTTGCATGAATTATTATTATGTCATGAGAGCAGTTAATAAAATCAAAAGGAATGCCTTAAATGAGAGATTATTTGCTCAACTTTGTTTGGAAAATGATGATGACTATAATCATTTACTACTTAACACAGAAGTACATTGGGTATCTAAAAGTGCATGTTTGGATCTCTTCTATTCGCTCTTTGATTCAGTGTTAGAATTCATGGAGAATAAAAACAATGATTTACGGCACAATTTAATTATCTCAAAAATGACATCGTTTATATGACTGATTTATTTGCCAGATTTAACGAGACTAATTTGAAACTACAAGACGACACATTGAATTTAATCAAAACTAAAAGTTTTAATATCTGCCTTTGTTGCAAAACTTTTGCTATACAAACAAAACTTGGGAAGAGGAGAACATTCTCAGTTTCCAAATCTTTAAAAATTGCAAAATTGAGGTGAGGATTTGTTTGCTTATTGTCAACACTTAACGGCGCTTCATTCGGACCTTAACCAAAGATTTGAAGACATTCTTCACTTTGATATTCTGGACTGGGTGTTGAACCCTTTTGTACGTAGTCAAACTCAGAGCACAAATGCAGATAAATACATACTAATACAGGAACAACTTATTAAATTATCCACAAATAAAGAGTTGAAACCAATGTTTAAACAGGGATACAACTATTTTTTGTTACAAAAACAGAGCCCAATTTTATATCCAGCTTTGTGGGTTATTGTACTGAAGCTGTTGATTGCTTTTCCGTCTTCCTATTTGGTAGAATGTGGATTCAGTTCCGTTATGAGCCTCGTCACAAAAAAAGAAATCGACTAGAAATTAGTACTTGTGAGGATTTGCAGTTGCTACTCACAAACATTGAGCCCGGCATAAATACACTCATAACATCCCATCAGGTTCATCCAAGTCATTAATTTTTTTGTATTTTAAAACAAAAATTAGTTTCAATAAATACTTCTTCAGCAAAATATTTTGTTTATATTTTATTTTTACGTCATCATTTACCATTCAAGACATCAAAGTTAAATTTTTAAATTTTCAATTATGTTAGTATGTAGTTTTTCACCCAAGGTCCATGGGAAAGTTTTGACTATGAAAGGGGGTCTATGGGCCAAAAGAGTTTAGGAACCACTGTTTTAGACTTTAGAGCATCGATTAGATAAGGCAAAATCTCAAACATAATTTCAAAGAAAAAGATAACATAACAATGTGTGGTTCAGAAGCACTGCTTTAGGTAAGGCACAATGCCCCTCCCATGTACAAATAAATAAAAAGACTCTCAAGAAAGTAAGTTTGTCTCGTAAGATCCTGAAAAGGGAATTTTTCTCATAGAAATAGAAAAATTCCCAATGTATCAAAAACAAACAGGGATTAACAACGAAAACAACAAAAGGCAACAGTCCCTTGCCAACAAGGTTAGGAAAAAAACAAAAAAAAATGTACCAAAGTTCGTATGATACACAAAAATGTTTGATAAAGAAAATTGTAAAAAAAATTGAGATATTTGCGAAATAAAACATCGAATAGAAATTTCTTGTAGACACAACGATGCAAATTGACTTTTTACTGCAGAGGCATACGTGCAGTAGAGCTTTTCCAGGATTTGAGAAAACAATAGAATGAAAGCATTATTTACACTAAAAAATTTTAAATCTGCTTTGCATGTCCTCCTTACCAAGAAAGCTTAATATAATCTATAAGAGTTTTTGAATGACAACTTTACCAACTGCTGATACGTATTGGCTATAATATTTAGTGCTTATTGTAGTTAGGGCAATGATGAAATATATTTAAAGTTAAACTACTGTTCAGGTGTGACGTTATTACCTAATAATTTTTTGTTACAGCTGCTGCTAAATGCATTTCACACAGTAGATAGTTCTTTTTCCTTTTAATACTGTTGTGAAATATTACATAATTTTTTTCTTGTATTTATTTAGTGCTTGTGGACACTGTTAAGCATTATACTGAGTGTTAAGGGGTCACAAGAAGTCACTGAACCCCAAATTCTAAAAATAAATCCTACCGAAATATAAAAGAATCCAGAAAAATGGAAATTTCCGTAAATTCATGGTTACACCCTGTATAATACAAGCATGCTTTATTAACTAAAGTGTAATGCAAAAACGCAAATTGCATATGTATAAATAATCACTCTATATGATACACACATAGCAAGTAACGTAAGTTGTATATTATGTAAAAATAATTACTGGTAAGATACAGTAAAACGCATTTAAATGCGAATGCAAATCGATACATTTTTGATAACATATGCTGAAAATAGCATAGAACAGTACAGCTTTACGCATTTAACTTAAGAAACTACAATCAACGTATATTTTAAACTCCTTTTGCATTAAAAAGCAATTAAAGTTTAAATTAATCACCCTGTGGATTTAAGCAATTTATTGTAGATAAAGAATACAAAATGATGAGTCATTAGAACTCTGTAAGTAACTCATTAATAAATAAACATTTTATTCCTAAAAGCGGACGGAACGCGGAAAACCCACAAAATATCCTATAAAATCGATTATCTTAGCATTAGTATGCGACCCCACAATAATAGTATATGTGTAAAACAAAGACAAACAACACGTTACTGATAACTAGAACATTATTAAGTGGAATAAACGCCGCGATTTTAGACGCTAATTGGTTTTACCAAGATATCTTGCATCATAATGTTCCACATTTTTCTAGTAGCTTCTGGATATACATAATTTAAAGTATATAACGAAGCGTTTATTTATTTATGGAGGCGAGTCATTAGAGATTCATTGATTCATTACATTCGATTCTGAAATGAGATCGCGAAATGTTATTTTGATTGAAGCGCAAGCTGTTGCTATGCAAAGATAGTATTTGAAGTATGTAGTAAACATACTGTAATTTAATAGTTGTGAGGTTGCAATGAATATAGAAGTGATTTTTTTTTAAAACGCAAATTACATACAAAAATGAAATTATTAATTACAATAAATAAATTTTTTTTCGATATGACGCTATTTTAAGATTTTATTAAATAATCAAAAGGAAGATTTAACCAGAAATGTACTTTCAAAATTGCTGTTTTAAATATGGAAAACTAGTAAGCTAATTTGACGTCAATTTAAAATAAAATTTTTAATTACGAGAAAAAGAAAATGAGTAATAAAATAAAAAATAATAATAAAGATAAGAATGATAATATTAAGTAGACAAGTTAAAGTGTAAATAGTAGAGTTATTCCTGAACTAGCAAACTCACTAGCCCATTCAAAGCCAAAAGGTGTCTTGTGACGAAGTAACAGTTACTTAGTTTATAAACTGACACGGTCCCAACGCGAAACCATAAATATTTATCATGTATACCGGGTCCTGCAACAGTGCGTGGTTCTCTTATAGCTCTTATACCAAACATGTTAGAAATTTGTGTTTTTTACAGAGCTTTAGCGTTCTCCAGACTGCTTCTCAGGAAAATATTTGTACTTATACAGTGTGGCCCAAAAAAGTGTGCCACTTTCAATTTTTGTTTTTTTTTTTCTAAATGAAATGCCCTATATAATTTTTTTGTTCTTTGGGTTCTCCAGAGATTTTTTAAATATTCGTAGAATATTATCAAAATGGGTTCAATATTCTCAGAGAAAAAAAATTGTATTTAAAAAAAGAATTTTGTACTACTGAGTTTGAAAATATTTAAAAAATATGAGAAATATTTTGAAATCGAAACTGAGTGGGAAATTTATTTGAAAAGGTCTATAGTTGTCGCTGATTTAAATATCTCAGATTTAGGTTTCACAGTGCACAGAATTAAGGGTTAATTTTTTTTGCAATTCAAAGCAAATTTTGCTCCACTTTTTCAAATGGAACACCCAGTATATTTTTTCACACATCAATCAGGTATTAAAAACGAACATTTTTTTTGTTCTTAAAACTTTTTAAATATTCCTAATGGTAGATATGTACCAAAACAAAAAATACTTTGCATTGAAGAATTTTCCAGAAAAATGTAGTCAGCTTTGGAAAAAGTTAATTTGTCGTGTTGTTAAGAGTCAATTCAAAAATTCTAGATTTACCTATCAGATTTAGTTTTATTATTGTTTGCTCAATTTGTACTCATTTTACTTAAATTTTAAAAATAAATTTTAACAAAAATAAATTCGTGGATATGATTTTTGTCTTAGGAGAAAGTGAAAGAAATTGTCTTTTAGCAAGCAAACTTTATGCTAGTCAATATCGTGAAAGAAGGCATCCCAAAAAAATCAGTTTTAGAAGAGTGTTAGAACGATTTGTTAAAACAGAAAGCGTAATTTATAACAAAGTACGATCAAAACCTATCACCAACGAAGAAAATCAATTTGCGATGCTTGTATCTGCAATAGGAGATCCTACAAAATCACAAAAAGATATTATAGCTACTGATATAAGTGAAAGGTCAGTGCAGCAATTTTTAAAAACATATCACTATCATGCATATCACACTCAACTTCGGCAAAGTGTAACCGATATTAATTTTCAGAGACGTATCAAATTATGCAATTGGGCAAGGCTAAAGCTGCTAGAGAAAAGTTTGTTTTTTACGAAAATTTTATTAACAGACGAAGCTACTTTCTACAACAGCAAATGTGTTAACCGTCACAATTTCCGTATTTATTCAACGGAAAATCTCCAATTAATGAGGGAGATTGATCGTCAATATCAATGATCACTGAATGTATGGGAAGGAATTATTGGTGAAACAGTAATAGCCTCCACTTTTTTAACAATCATCTTACTGGGCAAATGTACTTAATTTTTTTGCTAAATGATTTACCTGGCTTGTTTATAAATGTGCCAAGGCATATCAGGAACCAAATGTAGCTATAACAAGATGGAGCATTTTTCGCTAGAAGTAAAGGGATATCTTAATACTATCTTCCCTGAGCGATGGATTGGGAGAAATGAACCTGTCAATTGGCCTGCCAGATCCCCAAACATGACTAAGATCGGGGATATGTAAAAGAAGTTGTGTACAAAGACTCATATACTACTGTAAAGAGACAAAGAATTATAAATGCATTTGCTAATATTACAGCGGCAGTTTTGCATAGTGTTGACGAATCTTTTAGAACACGGGCAGAGAAATGTCTGAATCAAGGTGGAAGGCATTTTGAACATTTATTAAGTTAATATTGTTGTTTTAGCGTTGTTATTCGTAATTTTGTTCAGTATTATTTGTTGTTTAGTTTGTTCAATATTGTTTTTTTCGATAGTAAATGTTTTAAATAAATTTGCTGTGTACAAAAATAGTAATAAGTAGTGAGTTTTTGACAAATAACTATGAAACCAATAGAAATATTAAAAAAGTGTTAAGAAAAAAATGTTTGTTTTTTAATACCTGATTGATCGGTGAAAAAATATACTGGGTGTTCCATTTGAAAAAGTGGAGAAAATTTGCTTTGAATTGCAAAAAATAGCACTTAAATCTGGACACCCTGTGAAACCTAAATCAGCGACAACTAGAGACTTCAAATAAATTTCCCACTCAGTTTCGATTTCAAAATATTTCTCAATTTTTTAAAGATTTTCACACTCGTGGTACAAAATTCTTTTTTTTAATATTTTTTTCACTGAGAATATTGAACCGATTTTGATAATATTCTAGGAATATTTAAAGAATCTCAGGAGAACCCAGAAAACAAAAAATATACAGGGCATTTCATTTTAAAAAACAAAAATCGAAAATGGCACACGTTTTCGAACCACATTGTATAAGTGAAAATATTTTCCTGAGAAGCAGTCTGGAGAACACTAAAGCTCTGTAAAAGAACAAAATTCTTAACATGTTGGTATACGAGCTATGAAAGAACCACGCACAAATGCAGGACTTGGTATATATTTTTTATTAATATTTAATAATTGGGTGACTGAAAACAATCCACTATATTTGTTTTGTTTAATTTAGTTTTATGTAAATATTAGGATTAGGGTTAAAAATTAGTTTGTGGTAATTAAGGAGTGTATTAATTATTTTGAAGATTTTTGTACTATGCAACTCCTCCGGGATATGTTGGATATATATTGTTTTCCTCTTAGGTTGGTTTTCCTTTTTTGTAACTTGTTTTTTATTAATTCGAGGTGTGTAAATAAAATTTCTTTCATGAGGTTTTCTTTTTCTTTCTTTGTGACTCACCTCACTCTGCGACTTTTTAGCTAGCATGACATTCTTTGGATTCCCATTGTATGTTGTGGTATTCGGTGTGGGCTATTTTATGTGCTTACTTTTTTTCTTTCTTGTCCACATGGAATACTGTAACAATATTTGGGTGTTGGTGTACCTGGTTGCTTTCAAGTTATAGAATTCTTTTTTAATTCTGGGGTTCGATGGCACACCCATATTTTCTTCTTTTGTAACTATAGCCAACATGTCAACAATTTAATTGCTACCACCATTCTTTGTCTGTTTTGATGATCGGTGAATACTTTTAGTACCCATGTCATGTAAGCTTTCTGATAACTTAATGTAGAAACAATTTCAGGGATTGAGGTTTTTGGTACAAGCCAATAATTTTGCATGCGAATTACAAATCTCCTACTGTGATTAATCAAAAACAAGTAAAGAGATGAATGAATTCTGTACTGAATCGAAAAGAAGTTACGAATTAGGGATTGGTTCCACCCTCAAAACTGGCTTTCACACCACCTAGCTGGTGTTAATTTTTATAATAGAGTATTAGACATTGCTTGTGAACATTTTAAAATTTTTTACCCAATCCTTTAGCAGGTACACTTTATTTAGCTTAGAGGTTGCTGCCACGCCCAAGACTGACTTGGGCATATCATTGCTGGTAAAAGTTTGTGTTACAGACTATTAAGCATTGCATGTTAAAATTTTTAATTTTTCTAGTGAGTCATTAAGGACCTACAAATTTATTTAGTATAGGGGTGTTGCCGCCCTCAAGAGACTTTTATGTACCGCTGCTTTCAAATATTTTGTAATACGAGGATTACACGTGCAAATTTTATAACTTTTTCATTCAGTTGTTTACGAGCTACAATTTTTGTTGAATACGGGTTGCTGCAAACTTCAAGACTAGCTTTTGTGCACCTTTGCTGATGAACATTACTATTATAGACAATTAGAGGTTTGCATGCAAACATTTTTAATATTTTCTATTGCGTCATTTAAGAGCTATAATTTATTTAGTATGAGGTTGTTCTTGAGTAGTAGAGTAAGGGAGAATTATTTACAGAATTATAAGTGCCAACACTTGATATATATTAGTGAGTAAAAGTTTGCAGCAACCTCTAAAGATGCAGCTTCTACAAAACTGTTCATCGCACTATCATCTAAGTAGACTAACTGGCGCCATGTGTTGCCATTTGGCGAATGTAAAGATGATAACACAATAAAATATTCCATATGTTAAAATATATTCTGTGGCACTTTCAATAAAGAATCGCTAGACTAAACCTATATGATTTCTCTACATTTTCCTATCAATTTTAATGCCATTTTGTGATTCTTAAATATTTAAAATAAAATTTTTTTACAAAAACCCATTCACTTTGATACATTCCAAATCTTACCAATTTGGGCCTTCTTCCTTATAAATGACAATGACAATGACGCTAAAAGTTATATCTTGCGTCCAATCTACGGTAGTAAGTTTACAAGAGACGCGTGTGGATGCCAATTCCGGTCTATCGAGTGCAAAAATGATAATAGGATGTGTGTGTGCATGCATGTGTGCGTGCGTGTGTGTGCGCGCATGCGCGTTCGTGTGTAAATATATATAGACGTGTTAAGGGGTCACGAGAAGTCATTGAAACCCAAATTCTAAAAATAAATCCCACTAAGATATAAAGGAATCCGGAAAAATAGAAATTTCCGTAAATTCATGGCTACACCCTGTAAAATACAAGCGTGCTTTTCTTCATTAAAGTACCATGCAAAAGCACAAATTGCGCGTGTATAAATAATCACCCTGTATGATATAGGCGTATTGTAAATACCTAGCAAATAACGTAAGATGTATATGTTAAAATAATTATTTGTAAGATACCGTAAAACATATTTGAATGCGAATGCAAATCCATCATTTTTAAGATAAAAACAAAGCCATTTATTTTCACTTATTAATTATCAATACATTTTTGAAAAAAAAAAGATTTTCATTTGCTGTAAATAGCAAAGAATAGTACTAGCTTTACGCATTTAGCTTAACAGACTACAATCAACATGTATTTTAAATCCCAATTATAATAAATTTTGTGTACTGAAACACAAAAGCAAATATTTACTACAAAATGCAACCCATATTGCATTAAAAAGCAATTAAAGTTTATATTAATCATCCCGTGTATTATAGAAATTTATTTTAAATAAAGAATTTTCTAAAATATTAGGAATATAAACGCATGAGTCATCGGTATTTAGAAATACATAATATCTAATTAATAAATGAAACATTTTATTCCAAGAAGCGGCCGGAATACGAAAACCCACAAAAATCCATGAAATGTCCAATAAAATTCATTATCTTTCACATTAGTATGCAGCGCCACAATAATAGTATATGTGTTAGAGCAGGACAAACAGCGTGCGTCACCAATAACTGGGACCAGATAACAAGGTAATAAAACTCAACTATTTTTAACGCTAATGAAGATTTCCTGAAAATTACGTAAGATAGGCATTTATTATTTAGAATGAAATCACGCACATGCTAGTACCTTCTGGAAACAGATAAATTTGAATATATAAGGAAGCGCCTATCAAAAAGCAGATTCATTCGATTCACTCATTCATTAGATTCAGTCAATTCTTAAATTCGATCACGAAATGTTATTTTAGGTCGCAGGCTGTTGCTTTGCGAAGATGATATTTGAAGTATGCAGTAAGCATACTGCAATTTAATAATTATTATGTTACAATGTATAAAGAAGCAATGTTTTAAACGTAACTTAATAAGAAACAATGGAAGTTATTAATTACAATGAATAAAGAAAATTCTTCAAAATAACGTTATTTTAAAAATTTTATTAAATAATCGAAAGGAAAATTTAACCAGAAATGTACTTTGGTAATTGCTGTTTGAAATGATGACTTTAAATATGGAAAATCTTGTAAGCTGATTTGACGTCAATTTAAAATAAGAAGATTTTTAATTACGAGGAGCGTTTTTGTGGATTCTGCAAGTAGTACTTTTAGATTATTTTTAATTGATATTGCAGTATTTGTATTTAATATAAGGTAGAATAATAAGTGCTAATATATTTTTTTTGTAAAGGATTTTTACTAGGAAAATTTATGATCAGAGCTCCAATTACTCTGACTTTTTAATATATTATCTGTCAAGGATTTTTTGACCAACAAATCTTACAAGTGTGGCAATAATCATAACCAGGTAAACCATCCATAAAAAGGGGAAATTTAGTTCTGTAAATTTAAAATTAGGTAAGGAACAATTTTTTTTACATTAATACTTCTTAGAAATTATTTTATGTTTAAAAAACAATGTTGTAAATGATCTTTATATGCTTTTGTATGAGAGAAAATATTTCATACTGTATAAATACTTTGTGATACTGCTGTGTTTGTTTCATTTTGAAAACTCCGTCAATTCCGTTGAACTAGCCAGGCAAAGTTAGAAAGGAAGGTATTACAAATTGCTGTATATGTATCACAGCACTCTTTTAGTGAAGCTCTCAACGTGGCCTTATCACAGCACTCTTTTAGCGGCGCCTCAACATGCGGCCATTTTCATATCACCCTTTTAGAACCACCCCAAAGCGAGGCATTATCACAGCACTCCTTTAGCGGCGCCCCAACCTGTGGCTCAATTAATTCGTCTGTAAATTAGAGTTTCTTGTCTCGTAGGATTTGTATTCTGAATTTGCTTTTTTTCCTTTTGTAATATTTGATTAGTTTCCAAGATGACTGACAGAATGAAAGAAGTTCGTGAAAGTTTGAGAGCCGAGGGAGTAAAAATTGGTTCTCAAGAAAGTGTTTTTGTGGAAGAAGCAAAAAATAAGGATCCAGAGGCCAAGAGTGTAAGAGAATCCCAAGAATACAAAATGATGGCTTCTTTATGAAATCTAAATCAAAGTATACAGGAACAAAAAGCAATGAGTGAAAAGAATGAGAAAGGCATGCAAGAAATGAATGAGAAAATGAAGGAAGTGAAAAAGAATATCAAGGAAATGACTGAAAGATATGATAAAAATACAGGAGTTATGAGCAGAATTTGGAGAGAACAGCAAAATTGAGGGAAGTTTAATATTAGAAAATGAGAAGAATGAAAAGAAATTTAAAGAGATTAGTGAAAGAATTACTTTGGGTTTAGAGGAAACTAACAAAACCATTGAAGAAATGAAATTTGAAGTTAGAGGAAAAGTAGTACAAATTTTAGAGGATGTGGATGAAGTTAATGAAGAAATTGTTCAATTGAAGTCGAATCAGGAAGCAAATGAAAAACAAACTAATGGGAAAATTAAAATTTTAGATAAAAAAGTAAATGAAATAGAAAGAAGCTGCCAAACTAATTTTAAAACATTTAGAAATAATTTGTGAAATCTTAAACAGACTTAGGGAATAAGTTTGCGGAACCGATGCGATGGAGTCCAATAAGTGTTCCGTTGGAACAACATTCGAAATTTTATGGGGATAATAAACTTAACCCTAAAATATTTTTAAATAATTTAAAAACTTTTAATACAAGGTAACTGGGATGAGCAAACGAAGTTAAATATTGTAAGGTCCATGTTGAAGGGTAGTGCCAAAATTTGGTTTGGACTGATTGAAAGTGAATTGATATCATTAAGACTTTGAAATTAAAATTTTAAAGCATTTCTGAGGAGACAACCAGCAATTTAAATATAAAAAAGAAAAAATATAATGCAATTTAAAGTGAGAGATAATTTATTAATGGACAAATATAATAGCGATTCAGGCATGGGTGTTGTATGCGATCAAGAAATTTAGCGTTACCAAACAACTTGATCCTCCTTTAATTGAACAAAATTTTATGAGAATTTTAATTGAGCGATATTTTGAAACCAAGATTTATATAACTAGATTTATATAACTCGGCTGAAATGTGAAAGTTTAAAGTTGATCATGCAAACTACTAATGAAGAAATGAAAATAAAATTACAAGAATTAAGGGGCGAATACAATGTTGCTGTAAATGTTTTAAGTAAAACTTCTGAAGAAAACGATTCTGATACAATAGAAAATCTTCTTAATGATTTAAACTGCCAGTTAAATAAAAATGAAGAAGAAATAGTCAGCATGAACTTCGTGGTAGTTTAACAGACATTGCGAATGGAGATGCAACTATAGATTCAGAATTAAGTTCAGAACGTGAGATCCATTTTGAAAAAGCGGGTTGCTATTAATTATGAATTGCAAGAAGTTACCAAAATGTTAGCTAAGAAAGAACATATAGTCCAGAAGATGTAAGCAAATGCTCATAATTTAGTCAATTACAACCGCATCGTGGAAAATGAATCGAAAATTGGAATATTGCAGAGAGAAAAGGATGAATTGGTAAAACAATTAAAAGATATGAATGCCATTGGTGTTACGAATAAAATAGCCGAGCAGTGCTGAGTTCGAATTACAGAATTAGAAAAGCAAATTCAAGAATTACACAAAAAGATAAGCGAACAAGCACAAATGATTAAATTTAAAGAAAAGGATGAGCAAAAAATATAACTTCTTGATAATGAAATTCGCGAAATGAAGCAATTAAAGTTAAACTTATAAGAACCATGAAACAAGAAACCGATTTAACAGCGGGAAGTTGCAATGTGAGCGCGAATTACTAAAATGAAAAGAACAAGATCGCAAACGACAAAATCAAATTATAAAAATGGAAAACACACACTGCAGGCAACAAAATGTTTTAAGACCAAAAGTAGAAAAAGCAGCTGCACTTAATAAGCAGCTTAAAGATACACTGACGTTGCGTAAAAACATTCAGGAACAGAAAATTTTTGCAAGTTACAATGCATAATTCCTTGGGTTCAACAGGAGATCGACATCTTCATTAACATAGTTGATGCCGAATCAACTATTTGAAATGTATTAGGAGAACGTGCTACTTTAACAAAGCAGTTAGACCGCATGAATCTAAACTCAGAAATGTTTAATGCTGATGAAATTAAACAACTAGAAGAAGATCTAGAAGTTAGATTCCTTCAAATTCGAGATCTACAACAAAAAATTCTTGATTCAGATCACGAAAATAAAAGCAAAACCAGATGGGATAATATTCACACAATGGCAGAAGCAAAGTTTGCTCTTAAAGCACTGTTTGATTTGACAACTGAAGTTTGCTTGAACGAAACAGCAAGCCAGCAAAAGATAACAAAACTTTTAAGTGTTCAAGAGGAGACGAATCAAACACTGCATAATCAAGAGAGTTGTGACAAGAAGCTTAAATTAGAACAGGACAAAGAATTATCTAAACTGAATAAAGACTATGAAGAAAATATATGTCTTGTATTGAGCCAACTATGTGGAATTACAATCCAAGGAGTGGAAGAACAGCTAAAACAACAATGTACTATCCAACAAGAAACCCTAAACCACATAAAAACTGAAATAGAAGAACTAAAACAGCAGAATCTAAAATACGTGGAAGAATTTAATGATTTACAGCAGAGAATGGGTGAAATTAATGAACAATTGTTGAAAGCACCAAAGCAAAAGAAGAAAATTAATTCTAGTTTGCCAAAACCAGCAGAAACAATTAAAAGGAATTTTGAGAATGGAAATAATTCTGATTTAAGCATACGCTATGATGATCTGAACAATCCTGATTGGCATACGACATATGAAAAAAGCAGAAACATTTCACAAACTTCAGATGCTAAAGTTTCACGATTAACCGTTAAAAGATCTTCAAAGGAGTCTGTACATGTAAAGGCACGTGTAATGGACGCAGCTGTGGATGTAAAAAAAGTTCAGTTTTGTAGTAGTTCATGTAAAAGTTTAGAAGTTAAATGCCTTAATCGAAATGGTGAGAAAGAAAATATAACTACTACTGTTAATGATGATACCATCTTCAACAATGATACTCAAACTAACGAAGAATCATATAATAGGTCCAAGACGCTGCATGAAGAGAACAATATATTCGACGTTCGTCCTTCTAGAAAAAACAAAGCAGCGAGTAGTATTTTTAATTATGAACCTTCGTTAAAACTAAATTTTGACTGATTTAAGTATTATGATATTTTATTATAGGTGTACCAGTTAGTTTAAGTGTGGCTATAGTATTTATTATTTTTTTATATTTTTGAATATGTGATGAACTGGGTATTTGTAAATTTTTTAATTAAATTTTATTTGCATTATTTTAAAAATCTGAAAATTATACAAGATCTCCTTATTGAACTTTAATATTTAATTGGATGGAGGGGATACGTATCAACCTATTTACAAAAGCTCTAAAATTTGTTTTCGATAGTTACTACAAACAGCACAAGTTTAACATCTGACTCTTTGATACTGACTAAACGACATTTAAACAGTTCGGTTCTTTGCCTTCTGACTAGACAAAAATATTAAATCAAAATATTAAAACAAAAATAATACCTCTTTTCATCAAGACCTCTATACAGCTTCAAATTAGTAAAGGGTTGCCTATAAGTTACATAACCATTAACCAGAATGTGTGATATTTCAACAGTTAAATCTCTATTGGAATAACAGCTATCCGTCGAAGAGGTTTCTTCTAAGCTTCCTTTTAGATTTGAATTCCTATTTTTATGCACTGGTTCTAAGTCGCAGTCTATAACACCATTATATAAGAAATCTGTCATTGCAATAACATTAAGTACATTAGAAATTTCTAACAACAATTCACTTTTATGTTTAATAGTAACTTTTTCACGCCCACCGTCACTACATCTTTGTTTTTGTATACTATTTTGAGAATTATCCTCTATATCAATTGGATTTATGGTACTCTCATCATAAAGTGGAAGGGGTATATTTAAAAGCTGTGGAATATTCCACCAAAGTTGTCCTAATTCTAGAGGTTTTGATATATCACAGCTGCCTAGTATCACATCAATATTATTTTCAAGTAAAATCTCATTGGTATTTTCATCCTTGGCAATTAAAGAAATGTTCGAAACTTCTTTATCATTCACTTCATTTAAAAGTCTCTTTAAATCATGACTTTTGATTTCAGCTTCACCGGTACTTTGAACCAAAAACTGAAGCTGTAAAAGAGTGCAACGGACATCTCCATTAGATTCTTGTAGTAACTCAGCAACAAGTTCCTTCTTAATAGAGATGCCTTCAACTAAACATAGTATTTGTAACCATGGAGCTAACACCTTTGGTGAAACTGCAGCAAATTTTATAACTGCGTGCAGGGAAAAATACTTTTTTAACTGTACACAATTGAGATCGCTTGTAGTAAGAATAATAGGAATTCTACTTGAAGAAATTAACTGATTAACGGCGCTTGAAAAATTCTCGTCTTGATCAAACACAATATCTATATCTTCAATCAGTAAAAGGTGCATTCTTTTTGGTAGAGCTTTAATATCACAATCACTTATAAGAAAATCATGAACAACTCCTTGAACTTCTTGCGATTGTGAAATTTGCTGAAGTTGCTGAAGAAGAACTTTTCCAGTTCTTCTACTAGCTGCATTTGATTCTAAAATGACAATACCCATTTCGCTACAAAGTGCATGCACAGCCGATGTCTTTCCGGAGCCATAAGGACCACACACAATTAATGTGTTATGTGGTACAGATGTGCTGTCTCTGCTGTCAATATCAGTACTTTCAAAATCAGCACTGCTGTCAGAGAGCCGTCGCTTTCTCTTATTTTTATTTGCATCACAACCAAAATCCAACCATCGTTGTAACCACTTTCTAATTTTTTTAACATTGGAATAGTTACTGATCATTTCATCAGAACAACGAGGCTTGCATATATCAGTCCATAATTTATATTGAGTCCCTTGTAATTTTGGCTGGTCTTCATCAACATGCAATTTATTCTTTGAATTTCGTCTTTTAGAATTCTTTCTCTTTTTTGGACTAACATGTTCAGTCGATTCAGCTTTAACATAAGCGTCGCTGAAAAATCTAAAGGATTTAAGTACTGGATAATTTACATTTTCGTCTTTAATTTTTTTTATTTCTTCTTTAATATTCTTTACCCTTCTAAAATCTAGTAACTTACTACCACTACTTCTGACCCAAGTACGATTTGTTACCATGCCTAATTTTAATTTGGAAATGTTTGGTGTAAAATTTGTGCTGGATTGAATGTCCAATGATACTTGAGGTAAATTCCAGAAATTGATTGGAAAATTGTTTTGTTCTTCATTTGGTTGCACCATAATGTGACTAATTGTTGGAAAGGTAGGACTACTTCTGTTAAACAACCTAAAACAAATTAAAATTTATCTTAATAAAAGTGGCAAAATAGAAAGCCTGTACTGAATAATGAATTTATAAATTACAAGAATGAAGCAGTTTCATGTAGACAGTGCATATAATGTCCTAAGAAAAAAAGAAAAACCAAGGATAGCTACAAGGCAGCCAAAATTTTTAAAATTAATGCTGCAAGAGGAAGGTGGGCAAAACATCATAAGCCCAGGATCGTCAAGCTGGATGAGTTTCATGTAGTGAATTTATAATCATAACACTTTAAGAAATAATTATTAATACTACTCAAAAAAAGTGTAACACTTTGACATTACGGTAAACAGAAACCGGATGAATAAAAAGAAAAATTAATCTAAAACGGACAACATATTATTGAAGCAACCTGTATAATTTTGATTTCATGTTAATAGTATTCAAAAGCATGCAACTGCAATAAATTAGTGGTTTTGTTCAAATCATAAACTTAAAACCAACAAAATTAATTGTTTTATCTCTGCTAAATACATATTTAAACTGAAATTAAGGTCGCAAATTACTTTAAAACGCAAAAATGTAAACAGAACATTTATAAGTATAAACTTTCATAGTGGAATCATCATTTTAAGAAAGCTAGAATTATGAACTAACAGTAAATTAATTAATATGCATCCCAAATATTAGATTTTAGAAGTTATTTTTTCGTTGACATTCACGCACGAAATTGATAAATAACAAGAGCAACTGCTTGTGAGGAACTTATTTTACTGTAAGTCTATTCTTTCTTAACACATTACATATAAACACGTTTCTGTTTACTTGGTTTTCTTTGCTCTTTAGCTCAATTTAAAATGGATAACAAAAATCTAATACGTTTAACTCTTAAAAGAGATGTTTATAAATTTCAACTTACATTATTTGAAAAAGTATGCGAGCACTCACTTTACATGAGCTTTCTAATGCGGAAGCAAAAACCTACAACAGTGTTTAAATAAAACAGAACCTGTTTATGAATAATTCAATGAAACATATTACGGTAAACCGTGCGGGTCAGGTAGAACCAAAACCCCAATTAAAATAAAGACTCGCACAAAATTAGGTAGCCAAAGGAAGAGATACTGGGCTAACGTAAATCGGAGATTGGGCGTGGGAAAGTAATCGAAAACAAAACTCAAGAAAGAAAAAAACCGAGTCGTCTCTCTGAAATAAAAATTAGTTGATTAGTACAAACAAAGACAGAACATTAGTCTGCAGAGGAAAAAATAAGATACATATATATCGATATAAATAATAAAGAAAACACATTTCTGGTATAAGTAATTACTTTTCTGTATTATAATTTCAAAATATGGTTACAAATGGGACAAAGATTAAACTAAATAGTATTCGTATGCAGCACACAACCACATAACCATAGACTTAACACATATGACAAACACAGCAATTAATAGTAAATGAGAACGTAGATGAATGATTGTAAATCAGTACTAATAATTAAATATCCTACACTGTTAAACAGTATAAGTCGCGTAACAAGAAACACATGATCTCGGGCCGGTATCGGACCTTACATGTGATTTTCCAATGCTCCACCCAAAGGTACTACATTGGCCAGGAAACGAGTTTTTCATTACCTGGAAAATTTTGAATTTTGCCCAACCTTTGCTGTTCCAAGCAAGGTAGGGATCTTTAACATGCGTGACAAACACACACAGGACCTCCATTATACCTCTCATCCGAACGGGGGTGTATTTTTGTGAAAAATACTCGCCTAACATTTTTCAAGTGGTCCGTGTCAAGTTTTGAACCCGGGACCTTGGGCGTAGTAGTCACACACATACCACTATGCCACGGAGCTGCCGCCAGTATCAGACCACATACATTTTAGTTATTTAAAACCTACGTAGTTAAATTATATCAGGCTGAAGGCTAGATGATAAAACATATCAACACGGCTAGGACTTCTTAACAATAATCAGTATTAGTAATGTTGGTTAGTAACATACAACGTAACAGCCGTAGAAAGTTTAAGAAATCACGGGATTAGTAAAGTGTAAGATTTTCAAAAACTCGCGGTTTCCTTCACTAAGATTAAATGGCCAGTAGCAATACAAAGCAACCAAAAATTTTAGCTAAGCAGAACTTGTGACGTACAATTTACCTATATTATTCGAGTAACAATTACGTGTCGCTACCTACGGCTCAAGTTGACAAGTAGGTGGGTTGCCGACCAGCTGCAGTGGAGACGGAGTGGGTCCTAAAAGTGCTATAGACCAAAAAAATAAAATAAAGAGGGCGCCAGGTAAATTTGCCTCCAGGCAACCACCTAAGTACCTCGCACTACCAAAAATACCAAATAAGTACGGGTACCTATATACCGAGATATTGTTACTAAAATAATGCCTTATCATAAATTATTAAATGATGCCAGTAAGTCAGGTAAAAATAAATATATATTAGAGACAGCTTAATCTAAATAATCTTTGAGAACGTTCAGTCAATCATAAACAATGTACGTTCAGTACGACAAAAATAATAAAACAAAATAACATGGTTAATGCGCACGGATGCTTTATATTATGGGCGTCGCTTGAGCTCAGGCGCACGTACGATTTATATTCAACAATGGTGTCGTCGCACGACAGGTCAAAAGGATAGACAATTATATCAACTATGCGTAAATTAAATAATCGCATTAACTGTTGTTTAACATGCAAGAAATATGTATACATATATACAGTCTTAAGGTTTGAAATAGTTGAATTAATTATTTATCATTGTAAGACGAATAAATCGTCACATAAAAAGATATTAAAAACTTGCATGTTCCTAGGATCCAAGTACGCCTTCCACTTTCAATGTGAAGCCAGGTGCAACAGCTGCTTTAACCTGTACCAAATGCGCTACCATAAACTACGATCTAGAATTTAAAATTCCAGATTAACCACCGAAAAAAAACCCTAAAGAGAAACAAGTATAAGTACTAGTCAATCAATTATTCTCTTAGATAAATTATGACACTAATGAATATTTTATCTATACATATCAAAATTAACACACACGTTCAACAATTAGACAAACAACCAGCTTTAAAATTACGATTAAGGAACAAATATATCCAACATTTAATTATCAACACGTTCGCACTCAAGTAACATTATTAATTGAATGATCAACCCTAATTAATATGTAACCAAAACTTAAACAAGCTTATCCTACAGTAAGGGGTTTTTCCGTCCAACAATGGTATTCAATAATCTTCACCTTTCTACCAAAAGAAACCATTATTTAGATTCTAATATGAATAGACACGTAATTGGAAATCCAAACATCATAAACCAATTCTTATTTACAAATATTAAATGATACATACCCAAAAGATCAATATGGTGAAATTCCACAGGTGGCTTAACAGCAGTAAAATAAAGAATATATCCCTGATAAGAGGTGGAAACTAGTGAAGTCAATAAAATCAATATTTAGGCAAATCTACAATACTTTACGTTTCATAATTGCACTACGAAATAAATTCCCATAAGGATGATTTCAAAATCATAAAATATTCGAAGCGCTCGACTCCATTCTGCTGTTAGCCTTGTGTTACCATATCTCCAACTAACAAAACTTGAAAATATTAAGGAAAATTTCCTAGCATCTCACGGGAAAACAATGCAACTACTTATACCACGGTTCTAAATAAGAACAAGTCTTTATTTCTTCAACTTTATAATTACGGCATCTATACACCAGGGGCCTGCACAAGTATCCTGTTATTATATCCAAATTTGTTTACATGTTTACTAAGGGACAATTATACATCTATTTAAAGGTTTATTATTCTTTAAGGAATTATTTATATACATTTACTATGTGAAAAATATTACATTAAGTTACAGAAATAGATAATTGTTTAAAAGTGGTAGTTATTTGTGCAATGCAAAAAAGTGACACGTTACAAACTTGAGAAGTCGGCGTCACCAAACTTGTTTCTTAGTCAGCAGTCTTGGTTGCAAACCCAGTATATGAGAAGTGAGTCATCTCACATAGCGTCGAGGGGCGAGAATGTAGGTGGAAACCAACCAACTAATCTAAAATATAGATCCTAAAACGAGCTAAATGCAGATTTTAAATTAGTGTTACCGCCAACCGTTAACGAATACCTACCCGATACACACAAGAGAAAGTAATTTGAAGGAAGGAATAATGTACCAGCTCGTATAATTTCTTGTACAATCCTTACAGTAATTGTACAAAGGACAGGATCAGTACTCCAACGAAAATCGTTGGTACTAGAAAACGAAATCAATAATTCATAAATAAAATCCAATGCAACGAGTGTTGATAGCCTATCTGTGCAACAAATGTTCAACAAAAGTACTCGCGAAACTCGTATCAAATTGATAGTACAATCCAGTATGAATAGGGACCGTTTAGAATAAATGATTTAAATGCATCTAACTACAATTAGGAGACCGAAGATTTATGTTCAAATACTAGGCTCGCCAGAACAGGATATGAACCAAGGCAATGACTTTATTCGGAATATAGACGAGATAATAATTAATGACTTATCTTAGTCAAGTAAATTTTAAAAGCAAAACTGGAACGTAAGAAATTCAGTTAGACATTGAACTATTAGACAATGATTTAGACAAAAATTTGCACAAACGGGAAACTTTGCAATTTGGTAAGTGAAGTTCAAGATGCTTTATCTAAATTTGATCAGGGCATGATGTCTAAGATTGAAATGCCAATTGGTTCAGATTCTCACATACCACGGCGTGCGGTGAACCCACAAGTTACAGTTGAATGATCAAAATTAGACCTTTCCTGTGCTTGGTTGAAAGTCATGGTTCACAAGAATCCTGACTTGTCAGAACTGCCAAAGCTTAAAACTTCATTAAAAAATGAATCATTAAACATGATGCAAGCAATGCCAACTACAATATTGGTTGAAATAGGTTAACTCAAAGATACATTATAATTTGAATTAGGGCCGCTATACTTGCGGCCACGTCCCCAATGCTCCACCCGGAGGTACTACATTGGGTTTAAACGCGAAAAATAATCGTGCTTCTTATTAATCCTAACTTCATAATTAATCCACCCTAAATAAATTTCTAAATAAAAATCTAACAAACCTGAAATCTAACAAACTCTAACAATCTAACAAACCTAAAAATCTGACAAACTGAAACAAAACTAAAAACAGGGTTTTAATAATGGTATCCCTAGCGCTGACTTTGGTAACTCAAAGATACAACAAAAAAACGTAAAATCTTTGACACTCATATTCAAGAATTACTAAATATTGAGCCTATCATTAAAGAAAATCATTCAGGTATGCGTATACTTATTGACAAGGTACAAAATCACGTACAATGCTTAAAATAATCGTTAGGTCAACCAGTTGAGAGTTGGAATGCACTAATCGTTCCAATAATTATAAATAAGGTAGATGCTCATACTGTTCACGAATGGCAATTCAAACTAAACCGTGATCCAAATAACGAAGATGTGCCCACATACCATGAATTTATTAAATTTTTAAATACTAGACCAGGGATGCTTGAAATAATAAACACGAGGAATGTATCTTCATCCATCAATTTGATTGAAAAACATAGTCCTAGACCGACAACCTTTAAAAAACAGAAAACATTTCCCGTAATAAATGCAACTTGCTATCACTGTAATGGGGAGCATTTTATTCAAAATTGTGAATCATTTTTACAATTAAATCCAATAAATAGAAATTTTTGTATAAACTGTTTACGAAAGAGGCATTTTTTGAATGAGTGTAAATCAGGGTGTTGTAAAATTTGTCAAAAAAAATCTAACACCACCTTGCATACCCCACGTGATGAAGTTACCGCTGCTATTAAGGCACTTGTAGGTTCAAGCACAAAAGAAATAAATAAAAATGCTGAATCTAAGATTTCTGAACAACCTTTCACCAAAAATGCTACATTATCTGCTGTGATAGAACCAACAGCTACGATATTATTATGTACTGCATTGGTTAATGCTAAGTGCAATCAAGAATTCACAACCCTTATAGTTTTATTAGACCTAATGTCTTATTCAAATTTTATCGCCGAGCATGCATGCAAATTATTAAATCTAAATACAATAACACGTATCTCAGCTCTATGTCTATGATTTAAGCTAAATTGCAAAAATTCCAAAAATAAGATGACAGGAATACTCACGGTTAAAGAGTTACATGAAGCTTTACATAACTTACTCAAAATAACTCAAATGCAGTCATTTTCTAAAGAATATTATGATTTAACTCACGATAAACAACTTCACAAACGAAGTAATTTGTTAAGTTTAACCCCATTTATTGATAACAAGGGCCTAATAAAGGTAAGGGGACATTTGAGAAAATTAAATTCCAAGTTTGACAAACATCATCCAATTTTTCCCACAGTCTAACCAAATTAATTTTTGAACAACACAAGCTCTTATTGCACGCCAGTCCAAATTTGTTATTAAACTCGGTACGTGAAAATTACTGACCCATTGCTGGCAAAAACATTGCAAAATATACTGTAAAGCAATATATAAAGTGTTCAAGACAGAATCCAGTAAACGAAAATCCTATCATGGGCGAATTACACAAGTTACGAGTTACTCCAATGGCTCAATTCCACACGACCAGTTTAGATTATTAGGCCCTTTTGTAGTAATAAAGGACAGGTATGGCAGAGATAATGAAAATGCTAAATGCTACATTGGTGTTTTTATTAGTTTTTCAATAAATGCAGCACACATTGAGTTGATTACATTACATTATATTATCCACAGATGCATTTCTTGCAATCTTAGAAAGATTTATAGCTAGACGTGTAAAACAACTTCATATTTTCAGTGATAATAGCACTAGTTTTCAAGGTGCTAAATCTGAAATACAAAACCTGTACAAATTTCTAAGTGAAAATAATGATGACATAACCAGGAAGGCTGTTAACAAAGCATAAACTGGCACTTCATCCCCCTAATGCTCCTCACTTCGGTGGCATCTGGGAATCTGCAGTAAAAAGTATAAAGCATCATTTAATGAGGGTGTTATCCCATGCTAGTTTAACATACAAATACTTGTATATGACATTAACACAAGTGGAATCCATTTTGAATTCACGTCCTTTAACCCAGCTCTTCTGAGACTCTAACGACTTGCAGCCATTGACTCAATTCAATAAACAAACCGTTGTCCATTAAACGAGACACAATAGAATAGTGAAGGTGCTTAGAAATGACACCAAGAATCAAATTAGTCTGAATAACATATTAAAATTTTTAAACAAGTTATATAATCTTCAAATTGGGCAAAATAGAATATTGAAAATGTTTTGAAACAATACTAATTAACAAATTTTATTAATTTCGAATTATAAATTGTAATAATGAACCGATGTCAAAGTAATACTATACAGGAAATTATTTCTGTTCACGGTTTTGGGGAATAATGAAAGCATTCTTTGGATTAAGTACATGCAAAAGGAAATTACAAATGTCTAAAAAGAAACTGTGAACAAATTAAAAATGGTAATTTGAAAAAGGCCTGAATAATGTCGTCCAAAAATGTTATTGCTATACGACAAGTGCTATGTTCATGAATTAAACAACAGCTGCAGTTTTGGTAAGTTATTTAGAATCCAATGATATGACTGTTTTGAATTCCCCCCCTACTGGGATTGATAATTTTTTTATTCCGCATCATGCAGTTTTTAAGCACAAGAAGGAAATATTTCAAAAATCTGTGTTATGTTTGACGCTTTGGCAAAAACTAAAAATGACTTATCACTTGATGACACTCAATTGGTTGGACCTGGTCTCCAGAATTTGTTTTCATATACAATATCTGTCAAATGTATCATCAAATTTTGGTGCATAAATAACATAGAAAATATCAGTTAATTCTTCGGCGATTCTCCTCAAACGAACCGATTCAAATTTATCAACTTAATAACATGACTTATGGTGTTGTCATCGTTTTACTTAGATATAAAAACTCTTCAACAATTAGCCATTGATGACATTAAGAGATTTCCGTTGGCAGCTGAAGCTATTCAGTCCAATCTTTGCATTGATCATTTTGCTTGTGGGGCGAATTCTATTCCAGCTCTCGTGAAACTTGTAAGTTCAGCAGGTTTTGTGTTCCGCAAGTGGAGTTCTAACTCTAGTATTCTTCTAAAGTGCCTTCCGTCTGATTTTTGTCAGTGGTTTCCCACAGAAAATGTGTTTCCAGTTTGTATTATGTGCAAAATTCTCTTGCAAGCTATCAGAATGTATGACCCTTTAGGTTTTTTTGGCACTATTAACTTTTTTCGCAAAACACCCTGTCCAACATTTGTGGGTACTAGGCTTAGATTGCGATGAAATTCCTCCAAGTGATATCTTCTTCCAATGGCAATAATATTATAAAGTTGCCACAATTAGCATCCCTGAAGATATCCCAGTTATATGGCTTTTCTGGGTGATGGTTATTCGGTAGCTGTTTATTTTTGTTTCCATAATCAAACTACTGATAAAATTCATGTACATCTTGCAATTGCTAAAACAAAAGTTGTCCCCTCAAATACCTTTCCATTCCACATTTGAAATTATGAACCGTGGTCACGATTTATTATCGTTTTCCATTCAACCTTATCAAACTCAACTTCCTATTTCGGAAATTTTTGCGAGAAGTAACTCCACAGTAATTCTCGCTTGCATACGTTCTCCGCTCTATAGGAGAAAACTTTTGTGGCAAATCAAGTTAACCACATTCAGAATATTTTATCTCCCAATAATATTTTATATTCATTCATCTGATAACCCGGTAGATCTCACTTCTAGAGGATTGCTGCCACATGCATTGTTTCATGTTCACTATGGTGGGCGGGGTTCTGATCGGCTTAACAAGTCATGCGATGTATGGCCACCCCAGTCTGCATTATCAACTTCAGTCTCTGAAGTCATTACCGAATAGAGAATTTTAACGTTTATTGCTCAAAACGAGAACCACATGATTGACCATCTATTACTTCGTTTCTTGTCTTTGTGTAAAATCCAATATCGTGTTGCATATATTTACAGATTTTTCAAACCCAATGTTCAGCATTTAACTGGTTCATTAATAGATATTGAACTGCATAACACTCTTATGGTAATTGTCAAACATATTCAAAATTCTACCTTTTCTAAAGAAATCGAGCTCCTTAAAACTAATTCAAAGTTACCTAAGACCTTTTGAAAATTATCTCCTTTTTTGGATTAAGGAAATATTTTGCGAGTAGGTGGTCATTTGATACATTCAGCTCTCCCTTATGATGAGAAGTTTCCAAACTCATTGCCACATCGGCATAGATTAGTTAAACTTGTTGTTCATTTCATACATGAGAAATAGCACCTTGATGTTTACCTTCTTCAACAAAAGTTTTTATCTGTGAAAACTTCGATTCGAAGCTATCTGTGATACTGTTATAAATGTTTTTGTACAAAACTGGCGCCGGTGGTACTTCCTATAGATAACTTGCCCTCGACACATTAGTCGCCTCAAAAAGGCTAATATTATGAAATCTTACATCTGCATCTTCATCTGTCTTGTCACCAAGACAATTCATGTCGAACTTATGTCTGATCTGTATACAGATGCATTTTTTGTAAACCGTGATGTTTCATTACACATCAAGGATGCTGTTCTCAGGTTTCAGTGACTGTGGAACAAACTTTATTGATGCCAATCACCAACTTGTTTGTTACCTTCACACCTCTAAAAGTGTTCAATGGATTTTTCAACCCTCCAAGTGTACCTCATTTCTGTGGCTTGTGGGTATCTGATGTCAAATCCATTAAAACACACTTCACCCATGTCATTGGCGATCAAGTACTTACATTCGAAAACTTATACACAATTTTAACTGAAATTGAATATGTACTAACTTCCAGACCACTATGCACCCTACTTTTGACTCTGGAACCGCTGACTGCTCCTCTTGATGAGGACTTCAGAAATGTTAAACTTCCTTTATGAAACCGTTGGATATTAATTCAAAAGCTCCATCAAGTTTTTTGGGTTCGTTGGAGCCACGAATATTTACTCACCTTATATCAACATTCCAAATGGCACAACCAAAACTGTGCATAGAATATTGCAATCGATACACTAGTTCTAGTTAAAGATGACTTTATCTTCATTTTACATTAGGGTTGGGTCGCATCACAAATACTTTTCCTGATGCAGATGAGATTGTAAGGGTTGCAGAGGTCAAAACTTCTAAGGGTACTTTCAAACCCACCCCTTGTCAGATTAAGTCCTCTATCATTACCATAATTAATCTAAATATATACATTTTCTCTTTTTTTTCATGTTATTTTTTGTTCATGTAACCTTACAGCCAAACCTGATAAGGTTTCTTTGCTCATACCTTCCTATCTTTTGCCCTAAAATCTCATAATTTGGTATATTCCGCCATAGGTTATTACTAAAATATTTGCCCAATGACCAATTTGTGTTAACAATTATCAAGTAATTGAACAGTGATTTTAGACATGGACATTAGTGTATGTCACGCATGTGCGGTATATATAGGCCAGTTCAAGATCAATCTCTCTATGTTGAAAACAATATGTTGTTCGTGTTGTGGATCAACACCCTCTCGCTGTCTTAATCAATATAAGATGGCGGCAACTGAGTAGGTTGTTTGTTATGCGCTGCTCCGTAATTTATTTTAGGCGTATTACTAAGTACCGGTAATTTGTAATTCTTTGTTAGTGCATGTGTTTCGGGCCTGGGTCCATTATTTGATAATAATCTGAATTCGATTTTCGTTGTGGTGATCAAATTCGTTAGATAACATTACAACAGCAATTATTCAATCGTCCATGATGAAAAAAACCCGTTCTACATCTAGTTCTAAGAGTGATAAGGATGAAGGATTTGAAGCTATAAACAAGTGCAGCAATCAAGTTCAAGGTGATGAGAATGAGACAGGTACGTTAAAAGATGTTTTGTTGCATTTACGTACTATCAAAGCAGATATGAACAAACTTACGCTAAATGTCTCGGATATGAATGAAACGATTTCCTTGAAATTAGATGAATTATCTTCTAATTTCAATTCGCTTAATACTAAATGCGACTCCAATTCAAGCCATATCGATAAACTGGAAAATAAAATCGATTTTCTGGAGCAAATGAGTAGGCGCAATAATTTACGGTTATTCGGTGTTGTAGAAGTAGCTGGTGAGTCAACTGATAACATTGTTCTGTCTGTATTAAACGAGTACCTAAAACTTGGTTTATCCTCACAAGACATCGAAAGATCTTATCGTGTGGGCAATCCTCAGTAACGAAAAAACCTCGAGGTATTATAATCAAATTTGCTAGTTATAGAGTGCGCGCAATGGTTTTAATAACAAAATTTATTTAAAAGCACCCGATTTGTTATCCGTGAGGACTTAACCTCAATTAGACACTTCAAACTAATTAAGCTTCAGGAGCAATATGGGATAAAGAATTGCTGGAGCCGTGACGGAAAATTGTTCTTTAAAACCAGCAGTGGCGTGCAAAGTGTTACGTAGTTTATACAAATTTTATTCATAATATTTGGAATTGGAGGTTCTACACGCACGACGGAGCTAATTATTGTACAATTTTTTTCCTTATTATTTTTTATTTTTTTAATTCTAATTTTTCATTATCAAGGATTTGATGCACTGAGTTATTTCGCAATATATTTTAGTTTTAGTTCTACCTATTTAAAAGTTATTAATAATTGTGCCGGTTTATAATGTTGCTTTCGTTATCATATTAAATTATAAGTTGAACGTTTACATATTCATTCATATTGATTTTTCTAATTCATCTTAGTCTACTAGTACTTCTTACTGTACTTATTTCTATTATTTTAACTGCGGAAGGAGCAGCACAACAACTTACAACTCACAATACCTGTGTTTATAAGTGTATACTTGTGTGCACCTATTAAATTCCTTAAATTTAATTCTCCGTTCTTTTAAATTTCATGTTTAAAACAGCTACAATCAATGTACGTTCTTTAAACTCAGGGTTTCATGCTTTCTCTGCTCTGGTGGACGAGAATAAGTTAGATATAATACTCGTTACTGAAACTTGGCTTAATGAAAACAGTAATATAAACGATTATCAGCTTGTAGGATTTAATTTATTTCATAATGATCGAGTTGGTAGAGGTGGAGGTGTTGCCATATATGCAAGATGCTCTCTATACTGTAAAATCCACCATCTTAATTCATTAAATAATGGGTCCTTAGAACAGCTGTGGGTCAGCTTCAATTACAATCGAAAGAAAATAGCTACTGGTGTGATGTATCGACCTCCTAGTTCTTCAGTTAAGGACTCGTTATCCTGCTTTGAAGATACACTTAGTCAAATCTCTCCTCAATTTGATAATATTTTTTACGGTGGTGATATAAATCTAAATTTATTCAATGTTGGTAATCCTAATGTTATGCAGTTCAATACTCTACTTGAAATATACGATTTACAACAAACAGTCAACGAGCCCACAAGAGTAACTCAATATAGCGCGACATTAATTGATGTTATATTAGTTAAATGTCAAGATATAGTGAAAACGGTCGAATGTAAGTCTGTGCATGATCTGTCTGATCATTCTTTAGTTGTGATTGAACTTTTGTTAACTAAACCTGTAGTAGAACCTAGATATATTACTTTTCGCGACCTTAAAAATATTGATCATGCTGCATTTTATAATGATCTGTGCAACTTGCCTTGTTATGAAATTTATCATATTCAGGACGTAGATGCTCAGGTCAATTACTTATGTAAAGTTGTCCTAGGTCTTTTGACTCTCATGCACCAGTGCGAAACGTCAGGGTTACTAAACAAAAGCACCATGGTTAAATAACGAAATAAAGGCGATGATGTCAGTTCGAAACAAAGCGCATAGTACATTTAAACTTACCAAATCTTCTATACATTGGCAGCAGTATAAACAGCTACGTAATGCAGTCACTAGTGCAATAAAGCGTGAAAAAGCTTATCTTCAGCTCATGAGTAATCTTTCAAATAAAGATGTTTGGCAAACGTTTCGTGATTTTGATGTGCTATCGCGTAAAGAACATGTTATTCCTGAGAATCTACGTCAACCGGACACAATTAATCAATATTTTCTAGATTCTGTCAGGACCTTGATAAAATCACCTACTTCAAGACAGTACGACCATTATAATAATAATAAGTATCATAACAGAACTTTTCGTTTTCTCTGGTTACGCCTGACAAAGTTAGCAATGTAATGAACTCTATCAAATCCAATGCAGTTGGGAATGATGGCATTTCAATTAATATGTTAAAATTATGTAGTCATTTCATTATTGAACCACTTACTAATATTATTAATAATTGTATACTTCAAAATTACTTCCCAACTAGTTGGAAATCATCAATAGTAATACCGCTACCGAAAAAAGAAGTTGCTACGTTGTCTGATTTGAGACCAATAAGTATTTTACCGGTTTTATCTAAAATACTGGAAAAATATTATACGAGCAAATTTATGAGTACGTTACTGTTTCTGAAATTCTACCTTCAAATCAGTCGGGTTTTAGGGAGGTCATGGTACTACTAGTGCATTAATAAAATTACTAATGACATTATTCGATCATCGGACATGGGTCTTGTTACTGCACTGGTTTTGCTGGACTTTTCTAAAGCCTTTGATACGATCGATCACAAATTGTTACTTGCAAAATGAATTATTTTGGATTTGATGAACCAACTAGGCAATTTTTGCTTGTTACTTGTCTGACAGAACGCAGTCGGTGCGAGTTAACGAATTATGTCAACTTACGGTTGTATCTAGTGGAGTTCCCCAGGGTCAATACTCGGTCCATTGTTGTTCTTAGTATATACAGCTGATCTGTCTTCATTGCTACATCACTGTCTTTTCCATATGTATGCTGATGACTCGCAGCTGTATATATCTTTCCATAAAGACACCTTGAAAGAGGCTAACTATTTACTCAATAAAGACCTAGAACACATATCCCGCTACGCTGCCAATAATTCATTAGTGCTAAATACTAAAAACCTCGGCCATCATTTTTGGACCAGTTAATGATAGGAAACAAGTGGTTGATAACTTAAACCTCATGCTCAATGGTGATAGTATTGAAATCCAAAACTCAGTTGTGAATCTCGGTATATTACTTGATTATAAGTTACGTTTTGAAGGACATGTAAATAATCTAATTAAGCGTTCATACATAATTTTACGCAAGTTTTATTTAAATAAAGATATTTTAAGTTATAATCATCGTGTGCTATTGTGCGAATCATTAATTTTGTCTCTGTTTAATTATTGTGATGTTGTATATGGTCCTTGTTTAGATTATAATACTTCCCTACGCATTCAGAGGATCCAAAATGCTTGTCTAAGATTTGTTTACGGTTTACGAAAGTATGACCATATTTCTAACTTTTTGCGAGAATCAGGTTGGCTGAATATGGCTAACAGGCGTAAATTACACCTTGCAGTTTATACACATCGCGCTCTAACCTCGCCCACAACACCAGAATATATAAAGTCTTTACTAAAACCGCGTCGTTATTACCACTGTATTAACTTACGATCACTCGATCTATTGCATATTGAGCGTCACACGTCCACCTTCTACCAAAGATCGTACCATTATTCGGCTGTTGCATTATACAATTCTATCGATGCTTCTCTAAAGAATAAATCAGTATACAGTTTTAAGAGATACTACAAAAAATATCTGATTAACCTACAATGATCTTACGCTTATTTAATTTATTTACTTATTCAGTACTGGGTACAGAAAGTATGAACACATAAATTCAGTCAACTGTGTGCTGCTGCTTGTTACGTTTGATGCTTGCTGTCTGTTATTATAATGTTACTTCAGGTTAAGTGGAAGAACAGTCTGTGACTGAACTTCGCCTGCACGATTTTGTATGTTTTTTTTTCTCATTCACTTTGTATATGTTAGTTTAGATAAATAAAGACGATAAATAAATAAATAAATAAATAAATACCAATGCTCTGTTTAGTTGAACCAATATTTGAGTACAGTTACCCCTTGTTTTCCAAAAATTACCTCGTGCTTCTTTATTTTATATTTGGCTGCATATGAATTGTACCAGAATTGTACCAGAATTCGATTAGAACTGTCCCCTTAGAATCCAATTAGAATTAGAATTTTCCCTGTAGAATCCACTTAGAATTATAACTTCTATATACCATAAGTATTATTGTCGATGCAGATTTGAATTGTACAGAAATATACCAGAAGTATTATTGTCACCGCTGATTTGAAGCTCTATCATTATAAATATTTAATTTAAATCAATTATCCAAATTCTACTCACGTTTTCTATAAAAAACGGCAAAAACTCTTCATATATGCTTAACGTAATTGTTGCACTATTTTCACTGTAACATAAATTTGATTTTCTACTTTATTTATTTTACGCGTAGATTTCTGGTTAACAGTGTCGTAGCTTCGACATGCATCAGTTGTGGACTGAATCGTGTATCACCGAATGAGTGTTAAATAGCATTTTCCCACTACCTCTGGGTTGGGTTTTCAAACAGTTCTGCAGATTATTTCAACCAATCAGGTTTTGTCTTTAATATTCCCTGTATTTTTGAAGCTGTTTCTGATGTAATTAATTCGGATTTCCGTGTAATAGTGTTTATTTGCGGTCTTTGATACTTTATTATTTGTTATCTTTGCCATACGTTGTTTTGTGTAGATATCGCCTTTTGGATAATTGTACAAAATAAAAGATGTAACTCTAATGCTGTTTTCATTCATGTATTTATGCATCTTTGAAACTGCATTTTCTTATCAAAGCGCTTATTGTTCCAGCGTAATTGCTGAAGCTTTGTTAGGTTTTATCTTTTATCTTCGGCGTCTTTATTTTATAAATTGTAGAACACTTCTCAAATACATGTACGATCATTTCTTCTGAATATGCGTTCTATTGTTGAAAGATATTCTTATTGGTAATTAATTAAAATTAATAATGGTCTATATACAGGGTGTTAAATGCTTGCTATTTACATAATGTACGAATAACCTATTTTTCTGCTGAATACACGTTCTATTGTTGTAAGATATGCTTATTTGCATCGTTTAAAGTCAATTACGGTCTATATACAAGGTGTTAAATGCTTGCTATTTACATAATGTACGAATTGCCTATTTTTCTGCTAAATAAATGCAGTTTTCTGATTCCTATTGCTATTTTTTGTTACTACACAGCCCTTATTACTCAATACACCCTAAACAACCCCATATCACAGCAATATATATATATATATATGTGGATTTTTAGGTTAGGACTGATGATAGATAGGTCGGTTAAATATCTTAACAGGATTCACCATGTATATAAAGTGCCAGTAATAATTTATAACAATTTTCAAAGCTAGAACATAGGAATTTATTATTTAAGATAAGCTTTAAAATTAATTTTACTTTATTTTAGAATTAGGGTAGAGATTAATTACATTTATTAGAGATAGGAAGCATAAGTCCGTGCATTTAAATGTATAATTATCATGTAGAGTTAGTGATAGGAAAGCTTTTCATTTTTGTAGCATAAAAAAGGTGTTGAACGTTACATACAAAAATGAATCGATAATATAAAGAGAAAGACTGTGTTTTATATGAGGTAGCAAAGAATGGAAGATATTATATGGGTAGTTGCTATTGACTTTGAAACGTCTGTAAGACAAAGAAATTTTTAAAGGTAAATAAGTTAGACAGAGATGCAGTGTATTTGCATAAGACATTGGTTAAAAGAGGAAATGGAAAGTACGGTAGAAAGATACGGACAGAGTAGAAATGTTAGACTGTATGTATAGGAACGAGAAAGACGATAGTGTAGATTGGTAGGGTGGTATGGAACTTGTTAACAACGGGGATAAAGGTAAAGAGATATAATGTACGGGTTAAACAAAGATACAAGAAATGGATAACAGACGTGGAAAATTGAGAAAAGTAGAAGACAAAGAACAGAACATTTTGAATGCAAGTTAGAGTGAGGTGATAGGATGTGCGCGTGTGAGAGAGGCGTGGTTTTGTATGCTTGGATTGGAGTTAGTTGCCGAGGGATTTTGACGAAGTTGACAGCCGTTGGAGATGAGGGTTTCGAAGTAAAGTGCTTGTTTACGAGTGAAATTCCAAGATTTTTGAGACCGTTGGAAGACGGTTGCCAAGTTTACCGAGAATAACTGAAGGATAATGCTTGGTTTAGCAGAATTGGACGACAGTTAGATGTTGTGGTTTGAATGAGTTTGTGGAATCAGTGGACGGTTTGAGAAGCGTTACCGTGAAAGTGTGTTAGGGGTATGGTGTGAAATTATTCTGGGGGCAATTTTGAGTCTATATAAACAAAAACGAGGCAGTAGAGGCTCTCTTTCTTTTTCGATCTTCAGCCAAGCTTCGAACTACGATAGTAAATGTGAATAAGTGAGTTGAGATTTTTAATTACAATTAATTAATTATGCACAAGTTGGTGAAATATAATGTAGCAGTTGTGAGTTATGTAAAGTACATTTTGAAAAGCGAAGCTTGCTCAACGTAAGTAGACTTCTTGATATTTATGGTTGAAGGCGCTTGGTGTGCACTGGGTTGGAATAGTGGATGGTGATGGACCAGTAGCAGATGTACGAGAATTTGGAAGTACCGTACATTGGATGCTGAGAGATCTGGGTAGAGAAATGCTGTTCCTGATGGTGGGAGTCAACATGGACTGATTCATATACGTGCAGTTATGAAGGAGAACTACATCAGAGAGGGTTTCAAAGCAGAGAGCTGGTTGTGCTACAGTCCAAGTAATGAATTTTATAAAACTTCTTGACTGTTGTGGTTTTTGGTGATTATGACAATTTGTGATTTTTTTGTTGGTGGGTTTTTGTTGAATTTTATGGACATTCTAATTGACTTTTACCTTTGAGAAGGAATTATATAAAAATATATTCATGTACAATTATGTATTATAAAATGAGTGTGTAATATTGGATTTTGTACAAAGTAAATGGGTTTTGGTAAATTTTCAGTGCAACAATTAGCACTTAGGTACTGAAAAGCTCGTATTAAACCTGGGGTTTCAAAATAACGTTTAGGGATAAACCCAGTTACTTTTTATTAATGATAGATGTAAATAGATAAATTTCGAAATTATTTTATTTTAAAATGACTTCATTTAATATTGATGACGGTTGTTAAATATCAGTAGTATAAACTAAGAAATTAAATTGCAAAATTTTTGAGTAGCGATTTGATGTTGCAATAAAGTATAATGTAATTTTGGTAGTCAAACTTTCTTTTCTTTGAATAAGTAGGGTGGCATTTTTAGACAGCAAGTGAGCAGCCGTGGCAAATATCCCTGAGAAAGCTGAGCAGAAAGCTGGAGGTTCTCGTCCTACACGAAGAGCATCTTCAGAGGGTAGTACAATAAGTGATATGAAATGCAAATCTAGGTTGTAGGGCTTTCGTAACCGGTTAATTCGGATGTTAAAGCACTTATGGCTTCCCAAGCGTGGGGGTCGAAAAGTATTTTCAGAGCAATATACGGCGGTCCATTCGTGGAGCTAATTCAGAGCAATTATGGCACCCGATGTGGGGCTACAAACAAGAATTCCAGAGCAATATATACATAATCAAATAATGTCCCATCGTATTATCGATGGGTGGTTCTTCTATCCCATATAACACCCCTTTGTTATTATTCAATATTACTTATACAACTTCCCATAACCAAGGTGTATGTGGCTATTAAAGGATTTTATATCAAAGAAGAAAAATGTTACTTTTCTGTAAATCTTTTCTTTTCTGGTTAGATAAATTTCATTTCAATATACCCTCAGACATCTGTTAAAATAAAAAATATTGATTTTAACTCATTTGCCCGAATACTCAACTGTAATTTATTAAAGAATTTCAAATATTATTCACGCAAATTAGACTAAATAAAGCAATGCCTACCTTTCTTGTTTTTCCTGGAACTTCTTCAACTCGTCTGGAATACCACTTTCCAGAAACTTTTTTCTAGCGATTATCATTTGTTTATCAGGTTTTGGTTTAGGAACAGCCTTTATAAATACAGGAGCTAGTTTTGCTGCACAATCTGCTGTATTTGTATCCCAGCTTGATGATTTCCTAGACGTTTTAGTTACCAAGAGTGCATTGTTATGTGAACCACAGTCGGCCTCAATAATAGTTACTTTGGTATCTTCACATTCGATAGGAAAATCATAATTGAAGAGTTTTTGTTTCTTTCTTTTATCTAACACTTGTGAATTCTCGTTTGTGTTTTTTGTACATTTATGTAACTTATCAAGTATAATTTCATTGGAATTACTTAAGTAGTTATCTATTGTGTTATTTCCATTTATTGGCTTTAACAGATTTTTTTTACTGCTATCTGATGTTCTACTAATGCTGTGACTAACAAGGTTTTCACAAAGTTCATCATCTATATCATCCAGGCTAAGACGACATCGCATTTTCCACTTAGACTTTGCCTTGGGCATCGTATTCCCATTTACACGCAAGCTAAAATCACTTCCATCTGCCACTTCATTTATAACAGTTCTTAAATCAATTGTAATATTACCTTTATCATCCTCACATCTTTCACTTGACATCACACTATCTATTTTTTCTGAAATTACCATTGCAGTAGAATCTTTCTTGGTCACTCGTTTATTCTGATGCACAAATTTCTCCAAATCAGCAATTTCCTTACACTCTGATATAACGCTACACTCGTTATCTGAATTATCAGAAACTATAGGTACAGCAGAAAATCTTTTGTGTTTAACATAAAACTTGTTATTATCAATGCTGTCGATATCTTGAGCTTGTTTGATATTTTGTAATGTTTTATTATCTCTGTCAGTATTACTAACTAAGTTGATTGATTTTCTTTTATCGACACTTTCTACTTTCTGTTCTTGCGCTAGCATTTTCTTCATACGTCTCGCTCGCTGTTTGAGCTTATAATCAATAGTTACACCTAATTCATCATCTACAATTTTTCTCTTTTTTGCACCTTTTAAATCAGCCCAATTCTGAAAAAGCGTTTTTCTTATAGCTAATTTTTCTTTATCTTCCTTTCTGAGAGTTAAAGTTTCGTCAAATGTTGCAGCTTCTTTTCCTGGTGAATTATGGCCTATAACTTTATGTCTATTTTCCATCATGAATGAGAAAACATTTTTTATAATTGGTTTGCTAGAATTAATTGTTTCTTCATTTGCTTCATCTATTGTTTGCTTGGATTTAGTGTCTTGTACACTAAGTAACTTCTTAATACTGCACTCATTGGTTTTTAACTGCAGCTTACTATGTCTATGTTTCTTTGTTGATATATTTTGATTGTCGATAATATCCTCTGAAGATCGATTGTCAGTTTTGACTTTACCTACAATGTCCCCTTGATTGTAATGTTTCTTGGTTGCACCTTCACTTTTAAGTATTTTACTTTCAGAATGAGTCATTAATGATTTGTGACGTTCAATGCTGTCCTTACTTTCAGTTTTGTACTTTTTTCTGGAGCTTTGTTTCCTGGTGTCCTTACCATCATGAGGTACTTTCAAATTTGATTCATCAATTAGACTATCGTCTTTGCCTGAAAATAAAGATTCAAATTACAAAAATATATTCTATAGCATATACACAAATATTGTTGCTTGCTCTATACATATCAATAACGTTTATTTTGCATTGTAAAAAAAAAGATTTATGCTAAAGTTTTATAATAGGGTACGGTTTCATTTACTTGAGGAGATTTCTATAATAATGATAAGTAAGTGGTACTGGAAACAGATCCAACTTCTGATCTTTCTGATATTTTCTTGAAATATTGTAAGAAAGTACATGTAAACTTGTGATTTGTGTAAAGTGTGGTGCAGTTTTTCGCAGCAACTGCGATCGGACAAGAGTACGATGTTGAAACAAACATAACCCCAAAATCAGAGCACATGGATCCTGAACCCGAAAATGAATTTTTAAAACAAATGGTAGCAGAATTACAATTTGTTACGTTTATTTTTCTCCCTAAATTAAATACCCTTCTTTCACCCTTGTTAATTCATTACTCGTTCGAATAAACTCCGTTTCAATTCTTAAATTCTTCAACAACACCGTATATAGCGTACCTGTTCAGTATAAGCCCGCTTAACATAATTTTAACTCAAATCCACTCTGCTTTTAAAAACAAAAATGTATTCGATAAATTAAATAGTCTATACCTTGTTATAGGTATTCGGTAATTTGTTAACCGTTCCGATAACGTATAATTGCTTTTTCTGAAGTTTCCCATTTAAAGACTTGTCGAACTGATAGATCCTACTATTATTTGATAGCGTGTTTTCCAGTTTTGCTAATCGTGCTTCGATAATGCAAGGATTGTAGTTCGAACACGTATTATTTGAACCCATTTTGAATTTGATTCTGCAGCTTGTGCGTTGAAATATTTTCTACATCATTCGTCACAGTATTTCAAAAGCAAAGCTCTTTTTTTGTTCGACAAGTAGGAGGTATCTGCACATATTGGTAAGTTTTCCCGCGCTTAAGGCCAAATTGATTCTTTCTTTATGTAAACCAACTGCTTTTGTTTGCAGACCAACTTCTTTTGTCCGTAGACTGCTGCTGCAGTTACGGTGGCAGGGTGAATGGATCCTGACGACCATGGCGTTACTGTTCTGACTTACACTCAACGAATTGCAAGCTAAGTATCCAGGCATATAAAGGTATACAACTTGTTTTCTTTTGTGTATATCAATGGCATATTCCGTATCAGCGTTTGGAGTAGTTATGTGATAAGAAACGAGACACTGTAGAACTATTGTTTGTTGCGGCGAATTGATATTATCGCTCTACAGGTGTGATGTACGATTTTCTAAAAACGCTTGACAAAAGCTATCACACGTTAATTCTTTCCGATTGATAAGTTTATTTTACAAAAGTATTAGATGCAATTTTAAAAATGCTTGACAAAAGCTCTCCCATGTTTATTTACTACCGATTAATTTTATTTTGTGTAAAATACGAGATGCGCACTTCATATCTAAAGTACTAAATGGTTCTTATCACCTAATTTTTTCCTTTGAAATAGTAATGCTTAATTTATTGCTTTTGCTTGTTTGTGCAGAATCCTTTATTTATTTTTATTTGTTAACAGATAATCATGGGCGATGTGTTTTTTTTTTCTTTTTTGTATGCAGGCGAATCCCCCACTCTCCGCGGTTGGTAGTTAGCCTGGTATTTACTTTTCTTCCGGCTACGTCTAGGTACGTAGCATAAATTCTGACACCATGGCATGGGGCTGCGAGTTGGTTTTAGTTAATTTTTTTGTGCTCCGATTTTGTTTCGTGTAACTGTGGCCCCGATTTTGTTTTGTGTAATGTTGGCTTAACTTTTGTTTCGGTTTTGGTTAGTGTTCGCTTCGATTTTGTTTCGCTTAATTTTTGCTCCAATTTTTGTCTTGCTTCTTGGCTTGATACTACTTATGTTTTCTCCCCTTACGCTCGAACTTGTATTTATTCTTTTCTTTATTTCTTGTGTGGGTTCGATTTTCTTAAAATTTAGTTCTGCTTTCCTTCTTAATCGCTCAACATCAGTGGTTGGCTAATTTCAGATTATTGGACTTGTGTTTTCGCCAATAATTGGTAGACCCTTTGAAAGCTCTGGCGGGCTATTTCTGATTGTATTGATATTATTCTCTTACGTTTAGTATTTTTTTAAAATTTAATCCGTTTGTTACTTCGGTATTGAATAAAACCGTTTTGTTGCGATTCACTTGTGATATTTTATAGTACATGCTGTTGAGGTTGGATTTCGCATTACTCTGATATACAGTGTGTATTTCTTTTGTCACGATGGTTACGGAGGGGGGATTTGGATGTAAATAAGTTGTTAAAACCCGAACTCCAATATGAGTTATCTTCTCGAGAATTTGACTCTGACATTAAAGTCGAGGGGTTGCGTAAAGCCGTCCACAACGCGATTCAAGTGGAAATGAAGCAGTCTTTTACTCCTAGCCCTTATACAATTAAGTTTACAGAGGATCATGAGGCTATTAAACGCACGCTTACTGAACTTGGACAGTCTTCTGACGATTTTACTGGGGATGTTACTGATAAGTTTGCTTGTTTATGCTCCTTAAGGGGTACACATTCAGCGACGTTGTGAGTTGATGCTGACTAGCTCTGAGGAGGAATCCCTTATGAAAAATAAATTATTATTCGCTTTACAGACCATTCGTTCGGATGTTGAGGCAACTGTTAGAAAATTCAAACGTGTTGCTTTTGCTGATTTTAGTCAACAGTCTTCTTCCAGTCCTCAAACTCTTAATGTAGCTACCGCCGTTACTGAAGAAGTTCCTTATCTTTCTTCTGATTCCGAGGAAGAATTGGATACTTCTACTACTGTCAATACTATGACCCCTACTAAAGGATATCCGCTCGCTAAATTAAATGTCTCTTTTTCATGTGAAGCTTCTCTACCGGAATTCTTGTTTCGTATTAAGGAATTCAGTGTTTCGCGTAATATTTCTGCTCGCCAACTTTTTCGTTTTACTTCGGAATTACTTACCGGAAAGGCTTTACTTCTTTTCCACACACATCAGCGTTCCCTCTAATGTTGGAACAACGTTGTTACTTTATTAAACTCCAAATTCCTACCCCTGGATTTTGCTTATAAGTCTGCTACTATTGAGGAAAATAATTTTACTTCAAATGACCGAGTTGTTAAGGTTTCTCCTACGCCTACAGGTAGATCCGATACTTTCTCCGTACTTTCTACTGTTCTTCTTTCTAGTTCTACTTCTACTCGTCAGGTCGTAATGCTCTAATTGCGACAAACTTGGTCATGTTTCGACATGTTGTACTCGTCCTCAAGTACTCCACTGTTATGGTTGCGGATATAAGGGAGTTTCTCGCCGCAACTGTCCAGACTGTCATCCTACAACTAATAGGTTTTTAAATAATCCTTCAAATTCTGCCCTCACCTGTAGATGCCTAATTTCTTCTGCTTCTCACTGTACGTTCTCTCCTATACCTCGCTCAGGTCATCCTGCTAGTACTATCAAAATATACCCTTCTTCGACAAATGTAGCTTCAAACAAATTTTATTCTGTCTCTAGTTCACATCCTATTCTACTCCTCCTTCTGCTCGCCCTACTTATTCACTCTCACCCCATACTGTGCCTCTGCCACCATTGGAACCCATACTTCAAATTAGTGACTTGCAGCTAGCTTTTCAAGAGTTTGTTCCCGCTTTCTTAAATTATTCTATACAAGAAATTCTTGTGTCTGCAAACACGCATGTCGCTAAAGTGACGATTACTTCTAATTTAGTCAGCGAAGGTCCTATTGAAGTTCATGAACCTGTATCCTTAATGTCTGTTGCTGTTGCTGTCAAAATTTTACATGTTTCTGCTTTCTTAAATTGTTCTACTCAAGAAATTTCTCTTGTGCCTGCAATAACAGCCGTTAAAGTGACGATAATTCCTAATACGGATAGAGAAAGTCCTGTGGAAGTTGGTGAACCCATAGCTGTAATGCTTGTTGCTGTCATCGTCAATGTTTTACCTGATCCTGTTTGGTTATCTATTATTCTTAAGGAATCAGTTCCTATTGTGGCTGAAGATTTGTCTGTTCCTACACCGTTGTCTAACAGTGATGCAGTCTTACTTGATTCTATTCCTTTATCAGATGTTGATGAAACGCTACCTGCTCTTACTCATTTTTCTGATGTTGACAAAATTCTTTTTGATTGTGTTTCTTTATCTCATGCTGACAAACTTCTACTCTTCTGTTCTTTTAACTAAGGATGGTGAACTCTTAGCCGAGGTCTTGTTGTTATCTAATGTTGACGAAGGTCAACCTGATTCTGCTTCTTTATCTATCGTTGATGAAATTCTTCCTGATGCTGTTTGTTCCTGTAAAGTTGATCAAATTCTGTCTGGTGCTGCTCCTTTCTTTCATGTTGATAAACTTCATTCGACTCCTTTATCTAACATTGGCGAACTTCTATTTGATACTGTTTGTTCTTGTAGCGTTGATGAACTTCTACCTGATTCTGTTCCTTTATGTAATATGGTGGAAGTGTTATCAGATTCTGCTTCTTTTGTTAAGGTTGATATTTCTACACGTTGATTCTTTCCTACTGATTAGTTTATTTTACAAAAGTATTAAGTGCAATTTTAAAAACGCTTGACAAAAGCTCTCACGTGTTTATTTACTACTGATTAATTTTATTCTGTGTAAAATACGAGATGCGCCCTTCGTATCTAAAGTACTAAATTGTTCATATCACCTAATTGTTTGCTTTGAAATAGTAACGCTTAATTTATTGCTTTAGCTTGTTTGTACAGAATCCTTTATTTTTATTTGTTAATAGTTAATCGTGGGCGATGTTTTTTTTTGTTTCTTTTTGGTATATAGGCGAATTCCCCCACTCTCCTCGGTTGGTAGTTAGCCTGGTATTTACTTTTCTTCCGGCTACGTCTAGGTGCGTAGCTAAGGGAAGAACAGTTTATTAAAGGAAAAGATTAACTTCATGGAACATACACCATCAGAAACTGACCTCAAAATTTGGTGGAAATTATGTCTTTCAAAAGTAATAATATTGAGAACTTATTTTAATTTAAGTTACTAATATTTAAACATCCTTGTAAGTTACTAACAAAAAAATTCAAAACTTATACCTCCAAATCTCAATTCCAACGTCATTAAAGGCATTAAATACTTCCTGGTTTCATTTTAAATCTCCATTTGAAGTTAGAATACAGTTTGCAAGATGTATCTTTATTTTTGACTAAATTCAGAAGTAGCTCTTGCATCAGCAGTATTTATGTCGAAGATTGTCCAATTTTTGTAGTGTTTTACAAAATAATTATGCAAAGTTCAATGTTACTTTTTGTATGTCGTAAAATGAATTATACATTGCTCTAGCTTACACACTTTACTCTTTCTTTCTTTACTCAAAAGTTACATGCTCAATGACTTGAAATAAATTAATATTAAATATCGAATACTGAATGCTATTTTCTCATTTGTAAGCAATGTAGCTGATGCCTTAGATTCGGCCAATAAGAAAATCGCCATGTTCTTAGATATATCCAAAACGTTTGACACTACAGCATCACATTTTATTACAGAAGTTAGAACACCTAGGTATTAAAGGTTTGCCAAAATTACTATTGCAGGATTATTTATCGAACAGAACCCAGTTTGTTGGAATCAATAACTATGTAAGTTCAGCGTCAATAATCACATGTGGCATCCCACAAGGAATTGTTCTAGACTCTCTTCTTTTTCTGCTATATATTAATGATTTAGAAAGCTTACAATTAGAATGTAAAACAACATCATATGCACATGATACTGCCCTAACATTTGAATGCATAACATGGGATAAAGCCATAAATAAACTTAACACAAGCATGAAGATAATTAAAAACTATTTTGATTCTAATCTACTAACGTTAAATATAAATAAAACAAAGTTTATCCCTTTTTCCTTATATACACCTCGACAATCTAACCTGAATGAAATCAAAATTCATCATTTTCAATGTGGGATGTACGCAAACTGCTCTTGTGAAGACATAATCTATAAGGCAACCACAATACAGTACCTAGGAGTGATAATAGATGAACATCTTAGATGGGATGCCCATGTCGAGTTATTGATAAAGCGTATACGTAAAACAATTCCTGTCTTTTTTTAAACTAGAAGTGTAATACAAATAAAGACACTCAATGTTTTATATTATGCACTAGTTGACTCCTTAGTCAATTATGGTATTGTTTGTTGGGGCTCGGCATATGAGGAATTCCTGAAACCCATTAAAATAACACACAAGTCAATATTAAAAATAATGTTTAATAAACCTAAACTGTACTCTACTAATAGGTTATATACAGACAGTAATATATTAAACGTAAAACAAAAATACATGAAAAGCATCTATTGCTTTCTATATAAAAACTCACAAATAAGAAACTGCTTATTCACTCATATGTATCCCACAAGGGATAGATTAAAACAAGTCTGTTTTGTACCAAAAATTAAGAAATCTGTAAAGATGAAAATTTATCGCCTATCAGGGCTTGACGTTATACAATCTTTTGCCACTTCAATTACAGAATATAAATAACTATAATCTATTCCGCAAAAAAATTACTAGATATATTTTTGAAAGTAGTAAAACCTAAGAGTAATTGTAGACGGTCGTGCCACCAACGATGTAATAAACCTACAAATATACTGCCTATATGAAAGATGGGGAAATTTTATTGAAACATAAAATAACATCAATTTATAGTTGCAATTTACAACTGTGAATGTGCATCGAAATATTATAGTGCTTCAATCACTTCATATGGCACATGCAAGAACTATTTGTTCTTAGGTGCCTTATCTTAACATTTATATTGCTACTCCACATTAAATCATTTATTAAAAACATTAAATAATACAATATCTCTCCATTAGAACTGTTTCCGTTTCATTAAGAGCAGCTTTTAACTCCTCTTTGCTAGATGCTAATACCGCTATATCATCTGCAAATCTAAGCATATCAATCTTTTGTCCCTGCATATTAATTCCAAATGTCTTCCTGCATTTGACAGTATTAATTGCCTCTTCTATGTACAAGTTAAAAATTAATGGGAATAAGGCACATCTATGTCTTACCCCTTTCCTAATATTGTTACGTGCCAAGGGTCACTTTAACATTGTGTTAGTAGTTTAGTTTTTAATGTACGGAAGTTTCCCGCCATAATTTTCAAATACGCGGTACGCGGGAACTTTTAAATGAACTGGGCGGTGCTTCCGTATGTCATAATAGTAGTGAGTCTGCGTAGTGCGCTTATCCCGAGAGGGTTAGGACTATACTAGACAAGGAGTTGGGGTGACGCGCTGAATCGTGGCCATTTTGCCTTTGATCGTGAAGTTATGTGCACGTGATTGTCTGGTAACGTATCTTAGGGTTTTACCTATGTAGTTCCTTCCCTAATTATCTTTTGTTGTCTACCCTCATACCTTCTCCTGTCCAAACCTTACATAGGTAAGAATTTGCTGCCACTAAGGACTACCGAACTCCACGCCTGAGGAGGACTCATGATTACCTTGGCTAGCCGAGCCGAGCTGTAGCTGTTCCTTACGCATTTGATGGCGTCGACGGATGATCTCTCATTCCGCCGGATACCGGATCACTTATGTAAATAATCTTTACTCATTTGTGTTAAAAGGGATTAATTTGTGGTTAAAATGACTCTCGTTTATCTTTAATTGTTTAATTTTTATATGCAAATTATTGTGCAATATCGGTGACATCACCAGTAGTTGACGCGCCGAAATCCGTATAAGAGTCGGCGCTGCCAACTGTGATAGTGTCTCTTATACCATGCTACCGGTGTTGTAATTATCGAACTTTAAATTTTAACTACCGTTTTCCTTATAACAATATTTACTTCTCTACTTTTCTGCTCTAATTCTATTACCGCTGTTTGCTCTTTGTGTATAAGCTATGTACTATCAGTCTATCCCTAAAACTCATTCCAATCTTTTTGAGTATTTCGAACATTTTTTCCATTTTACATTGTCGAATGCTTTTTCCAGACCTACAAACCCTATATATACGCTTTCTCCCTTCTCGATTGTTTTCTCCACCATCACCCTCAGAGCTAAAATAGCCTCACGTGTTCCCCTGTTTCGCCTAAACCCAAATTGATATTCTCCCAGTATTTCTTCAGCTCGATTTTCCATCCATCTGTGTATAATTCTACTTAATATTTTTGACACGTGTGTTGTCAAACTTATTGTTTGAAAATTTTAACATCTATTAGTGCCTCTCTTTTTTGGTATAGTGACTATGATGTTACGTTTGAAATCTTTGGGTATCTCGCCTGTCTCGTACATATAGCTTACAACTTGGAAGAGACGTTCTGTTACTACTTGTCCAGCGGCTTTTAGAGTTTCTGCTTACACCTTATCTGTACCCGACGCTTTACCATTTTTCAAACTCTTTAATGCTAATTCAAACTCATCTCTAAGTATAGGATAACCCAGGTCATCATTTTCAATGTCTGATTCCTGTTCTAACGCTGTTAGTTCCTCTCCTAAATATAAATTCCCTATATATTTCTGCCATCTAGCTACTTTCTCTACATTTTTTATAATGACGTTTCCTCCCGCGTCCCTTATATTTTTGCTATATGGTTTTATATCCCAAAAATTCATTCCAATTAATTTGTATGCTTCGTCTGTCTTTCCTATTTCCAACTTAGTTTGTACCTCTTCGCACTTTTCATCAATTCATTGTTCTTTAGCTTTCCTGCATTTGCAAATAATTTCCCATTTTATGGCTTTGTATCTGCTTTCCTGTTTCGTCTGATATATTTTTCTATTTTCACTATTTTCTATTAAATTCAGGATATCCTTTGTTATCCATGGCTTCTTATTTTCTTTTTGTGTATACCCCAGAATATCTCTGGCTGCCACGTCTAAGCTTGATTTAATGTTATTCTATTTTGTTTCTACTTCCTTAGTATCAGAAATTTTCCAGATATCTTTCAGCAATTCATTTGAAATTTTTTTCAAATCTTTCGTGGATATCTTTATCTTCTAGCTTCTCAAAGTCAGTGCCTTTTTCCGTTCCTCTTTTTCAGATTTTTAAATTTAAGTGCGGTCTTCATAATTACGATGTTGTGGTCAGTGTCTATATCTACTTCTGGGTAGCTTCTATTGCTGGCAATGAAATTCGATTAATCGATTAAACGAAAATCGCGGTTTTTAAAATTTAACAAATCGATTATTCGATTAATCGATTAATCAAATATTCGATTAATCGAATATTCGATTATTCGAATAATCGAATATTCGATTAGTCGACCAATAAGACACACCTATTAAAAATTATGGGTAAATAAAATACAGTTAAAAGAAAAATGGTTTGCTTTTATTTCTATTAAGAGGCAAGTCCTTACAGAACGAAAGTTCTAGTAAAATTAAAAATATAACAGTACAAACATGTTGTAAAAAATTTATCCTAAAAGGAGCAATGTCCATTTTATAATACAAAGGAAGACCTTCAATTCTACCTTAAACTAAACCTTCCAAGAATTAATAAAACTTAAGGGTGCTCTGACCTGTGTACAGGAACCAAATCTGTACACAAAATTACAAACGATATATTAAATTACAAGCTCATAATTTGAAAATTATTTTGTAAGTTTGTTTCTAACTTGAACTTATAATACCTAACTAAATTATAGCCGTGTTATTTGTATTACGTATATAGAGCCCAAGTTCTCTTTTTCCTATGTGTGCAAGCTATAACGTGAGGGAAGACAAAAATACAACCATACATAGTACAAGTTCAGGACAAGATCTTGCTATTGGATGGAGGATACTTGAAAATGAAATGAAACACAACTTGATGGATTTTGTAATTGACTACCCCGCACGATAGTGAATTAATCAGACAAACAATTATTTGGTTAGAAATAATTTGTTTGACTAGTTGATTAAACGGTTAGTCGATTAATAAACTATCTACACAACCATACAATTGATTGACTAACCGATTAATAAACTAGCCAATTAGTTAACTACAAAAATTGTTAACAATCGAATAATCGGTTAATCGATTAATCGAATAATCAATTAATCGAATATTCGATTAGCCGAATATCCGATAGAAACTCGATTAATCAGTTTAATCAGTTTGCGAATACTGCAAAATTCGATTAATCGAATACAACTTTTATGAATTTTGCCAGCCCTAGTAGTTTCTACAGTCGTTTACTTGATTTCTAAACCGTTGAAAAATAATGTAACCTATTTGATATCTTCCTATATCTCCTGGCATCTTCTACGTGTATTGTCTTCTAGCATGATGTTGAAATAATGTATTTGTGATGGTTAAGTTGTTCTTATCGCAAAATTCTACCAGCCTATTTCCCCTGTCATTTTTCGTGCCTATACCATGTTACGTGCCAAAATCGGCACTAAACATTCTTAATTAAGTTTTAATTTGTAAGAATTTCACGCCATAAATTTAAAAGGACGTGTGCGTATTTCCGTCACTTCAGATAGTGCATTGCGCGAGATTTGCGCCGACGCGGTGTGTCAATAAGGATGGAAGGGTAATTTCCGATACGTGTTGGAACTAGCCACCAAGATGTGAAGAAGAGTAGTTGTCTTGTATCTTGTCGTGTCTTTTTTGTTATGTAGGTTTCCTCTTATTTCTGTCAATTACCGTACCTCTACCTGTATTCCTTCATCGTACCTCTACATAAGAAGAAGACAATCGAATTTGGATTCGACCAGGGCCGAAGAATTCCCACACCCGAAAGATCAGCAAAGCAGCCGACGCCCGAGAAAGATTAACGAAGCCGCTGCCGACATTATGGAGTAATTCTGCAAGAAGCCCTACATGTTCACGTGAGTACCCCGTTGGGGTTTTCCTTAAAATTTGTATAACTTCTAATTGTGTTGCAATAATTTGCATATTGTGTGACGTCATCTATAATGTGCGCGTCATGTTTACAATTATCTAACATTGCTACCAACTGACGGTAGTGGCTCGCGTACCGGCGCGGAGAAGGTGTAATAACCAAATAAACCTACTATCGCTCCTTCCTTACCCTCACCTACCACTGCATTAAAATCCCCCGTAATTATTAAATTTTCGTGTCCTTGTACGTATCTTAGCATGGCTTCAATATCTTTGTAGATCGCCTCTACCTCTTCCTCACTGTAGTTAGAGGTGGGCATGTATACCTGTATTATTACTGTATTTACTGGTTTAGATTCAAATCTAACCATGAGTATTCATTCGTTCTTTTGTAAGTAGTTTTCTATACAGTATCCTATCTTTTTTCACATAACTATCCCCACACCCAAATTTCCTTCCTCTGATCCTGTATGAATTACCCTGAAGTCTCCACTCCAAAAATCCCCCGCCTTTGGCCAGCGGACTTTGCTAATTCCTACTATGTTTAGTGCTAACCTATCCATTTTGAGTTTCAGGTTCTCTAGCTTACCTACTTGTTTCATACTTCTGACATTCCATGCTCCGAATCGTAGAATGTTCACGGATCTTTCTCTATTCTTTCAGATCACATCCCCCGAAGTAGTCCCCCACCCGGAGATCCGAATGGGGGACTATTATACCTCCGGAATTGTTTACCCCAGAGGATGCCATCATGTTTACTAACAATTTCTGTACGCAGTGTACTTGGGAGGTAATGTGGTGGTTTCCCGTTCCCTTCCACAACGTAATAGTGTCTTAGAATGTCATACTGACCCCTATGGTCTCTGCCATAAGTACCGAAAAAGCTGCTGCCCTTTTTCGGGAACCTGTTTTAGTCTGATTCCTCACTAAAGACCCCACTAATTTGATTAAACCTATAATTCGGCTCTTTAGCTCATTGAAACGCGCAAGTCATTCTACATGTACTAGTATTTTAGAATGTCGTCAAGGTGCAGGTCCGTTCAGAATGAAATATTAATATATCTATCTATCTATCTAATTGGCTTTTAATAGTTTTTAGTGCAATTCTTAGTAAGAAGACGTATTCGTTTATTAATAACGAAAATTCTGGAATTAAAAAGGTTAAAATTCAAAAAGTGGTATTCTTAACAAAAAGAAATATTTTATTTTTGGTTTTAATGTTCTATCTACAAATCAATTACATAATTAATTAAAGCTCGCAATGCATTCTTAATGACTGTAAATGTAATTTATCTTTCTTCTTAATGACTGTAAATGTAATTTATCTTTCAGTAATTCAGCGTATTACATTTTCAATGAATAACGTGCGTATCTTAAAGACGATAGCTTACCATCTAAGTGATTTTTAGTATTTACAGAATATTTATTTATAAATGAATGGCTTGTGTATTTACATTTTAAAATAAAAGCTAGTTTTAAGGTATCTCTCAAACATAACCATTTATAAACATGGCTGAAATGAATTAATTTAAAAATCTGGCTTTAAGTTTATATTAGTTTCACGATCTTTTCACACTCTGCAATAAATGCAGTACACGGAATTTAATTACATAATTAATAACGACTTCCTTTTATATGCTAATGAATACGCTTATTTTTATACAGAATAGAGAAATTAAAATTAGGAGATTTTAATTTTTTCCCATTTTTTTACTTTTGGGTAGTAATTTTTCATAGAATTTGGCATTCAATGATCTCTCGTGATCTCTTTATCAACTCCATCGTAATTCTTACTTTAAACTATGCAAAAAGAGGTCAATAGTTTCGCTAGCGCTCTGCTTATATGTTACCAACTTGTGCCTTCGGTGACGGTGCACCAGGCGGCTGCATGACGCAGTTGGTAGTGTGTGACTACTAAACCCAAAGTCCCGGATTCGAATCCCGACAGGGCCCGCTTGAAAAATGTTAGGCGAGTATTTTTCACAAAAATACGCCCTCGTTCAGATGAAAGTTAAAATGGAGGTCTCCTGTGTGAATGTTGTCACGCATATTAAAAATCCCTACCTTGCTTGGAACAGCAAAAGTTCGGTAAAATTCCAAATTTTCCAGGTAAAAAAAACTCGCTTTCTGGCCAATGTAGTACCTTCGGGTGGAGCATTGGAAAATCACATATAAGGTGCACTTTGGCACATCGGTGCTAAACAATATTTTCCCCATCTTTTTAACATCTAATTCACACTTATACAAAATGCGGGTTACTGCCAATTTTGGTCATACTTTAAAAAGAAAAATCCAAAAATTGCAATGGAAAGCACCAATTGATATGAATGAAATATGCATGTTACCTCACAGAATATATTAGAAGTGAACGTAGATAAGATTAATGTTGATAAACACTTAGTAATTTTCAGTAAATTTTGATAGCGTTTCAAAATTTATATCGATAGATATTGATTTTTCACAAGTTGAATGATGTAATGAAAAATGCTTTAATGACGTTATATGTAAACCTTGAGATTGGATGTGCTAATACGTCAACGTATGTATAGCCACATGCAACCATTCCTTATTCATTGTATTTTTTTTTTGCTAAAATATTGCACACTTTCCTGATGTAGGTACTAAGTGATGTGTTTTTTTAATAATAATATGTTTCTAACAGTAGCCTAACCTGGAATACCCTATCATAGTTTGTTTACGAGATTGTGGGAGTGAATTTTTATTCCATCACGAACACGCTTTAATAGAAATATCTTTAGCAATTACTTTACTTGCAGTTGTATCGCTTCTATATGTGCTGCTAAAAAATTGAATCATAATAGCATCTTAAAGTACAATTTCGATTGATAGCACATTTCCATGTTTGTTATTTGTTAACCATTCTTCTGATATGATTATAACGTGTTTTCAGTAAGCTTTTCAACCTATGATACACATCAAAGAGTGTACTACTGTTCCTCTAAATATATGCTGTGTCATAAATATAGTATATTATATAACGAGGCTATAATGAAGGCTATTATTCCGAGGATAAAAGTTGCTACACGAGCAAGCGAGTGTAGTAATCATCCGAGGGAATAATAGCCATTATAGCGAGTTGTATACTATACTTTATCTACCAGTAAGTATCAGTATAAATTAGCGAAAACCAAAACGGCTAGTTGTTTGCGTTATTGTATTGACATATAGTATTTGATATTTGGCATTTGACGTTTGTTTTAAATTTCAAAGGTATTGGGATTTAATAATATTATTTTCCAGTTGGTCTATAAGAGAGAATAAAAAGCCATTATTCCCTCTGCTCTTCATTATTCCCTAGCATGATTAATATATATCATTATGCTGCAAAAACGACAGGTGTAATACGTATATTATATATTAGTTGTAGATAAAAATTATTAAAGGGTTTCACAGTATGTTTTATGGTAAATATTACAGCGCATGTAACTAACATATCTTGTATGATTTATATTTATTGTACACAAAAAGTAAGCTAATATCAACATGGTTTCTTGAGTATTGATCATTTTCAAACAGCTGACTGACAAATCAGCCATTTTGCCTGGAGGATAACCAAATCATATTTTAGCATTGGTTTTGGTTGAGTTTGTGTTTTTATTTTGATAAACTGTGTTAGTGTTGCAATTCTAGTTTCACCATTGATTTTTTATATATTTTAAATCTACATAATTACTATTAAATATATTAAGAAGGCATTATTTGAATTTGTTAGGAAATATTCCTAATAATTAGAAACCCTTTGTTTTTTAGAAACCGAGTTTTAGAACAGTCTTTTACCGTTAAATAAATAGTTTATATAGTGTTGTAGACTATAGCTTAGTTCTAAAATGGAAAGAAGTGACTATTATAAATCTCTTTCCCAAGGTATTAAACACTGGTATGATGGTAAACTTAAAATAATTAGTGATTGTGACCCCTACCTCATGGATGAGTTTAGTTTGCAAGATCTTCGCTCTGTGCCACAGAGAGCAACGATGGATTTAGTAAATTATTTTATACTAACTCATAGTTATTACACAGGACAACAGCTGAAAGCTTAAAAAGTTTGAAAGGGTATAGATATTATGAATCCGGATTAGTACAACAATGTCAAGCTAAGAAAATGAACGAAAATGCTTTCATTGTTGTTGGAAAGGTAAGTTGCAGTAACAGGTAGAGTTACATTTATATTTTCAATTCCGTAAGAAATCAGATGTTAGATCGTAGTGACAACACTATTCCAATCAATTCATTTATGTTGTTTACTATATTATAAATAGAAAGTGTCGTAATGTTGTTTTTTACAGGTAAAACATTCTCAAAAATTAAGGGACAATCCACTAAACGTATGGATAATCATTTTAAACGATGGTAGCATATCATCTGCGCACTGCACATGTATGGCTGGTTTGTGAGAGGTATACAGTCATATTGCAGCCATTCTTTTTCTATATAGTCGGGCTCGGGCTGAAGAGCAGATTAGTTGCACATTTAGATTGGCCCAATGACCTGTACCGCCATTGGCGAAAGTTGAAATGGCCAGTATTAAGGATGTGGAGTTCGTAAAAAATAAAACAAAAAAAACAATTCAACTGTACCAACAACGCAGAAAGTAGAGATGGTAGAACTGTTGGAGAAATTTGAAAGTATTGGGGTGTCATCAGCTGTTACAAGGCTGATCGAGCCCTTGGTCTCATACATTGACAAAAACGATGTAACTGATTTGCCTGTCACTCTACAATTACTGTTTGACGAAAACAATTTAATCAAAGATCACCAAACTTTGTTTCTATTGTCTCAACATATAAATCTGCACGTTACGCACGAAGAAGTTATGGCAGTAGAAAAGGCTACACGTGGGCAATTCATGAGCGTCACATGGTTCAAACAAAGAGCAGGACAAATAACTGCAACATGCTTTAAAGCTGTTTGTCGATTATCTACAGAAAAACCTTCACTTAGTTTGTTAAATGGAATATGCTATCCTCAGAACACTTTCTTTAGTTCAAAACAAACTGATTATGGTCTAAAACGTGAGAATGTTGCATTGGATGCCTATTTTGCAAAAGAAAAAATAAACATGAGGGACTGGAGTTAAAGAAAAATGACTTTTTTATTTCAAAAATTCACCCTGAACTCGATGCATCTCCTGATGCCCTAGTTTCATGTAGCTGTTGTGGACGTGGGGTAGTTGAAGTAAAGTGTCCATACTGCGTGATATGACAATAATAGACCTTGCCTTAAGAAAAAACACATGTTTGGAAGTTGACGAAGACAAAGTTGTTTTGGATCAAAATCACTCATACTTTTATCAAATTCAGTGTCAAATGTTTGTTACAGAAATGAAATATTGTGATTTTATCATTTGGTCCAAAAACAGTTTATATGCCAAAAGAGTTTTTTATGACATTTCAAAACAAATTTGACTAAAACTTTAAATTTTTATAACTTTGTTATTAAACCAGAACTTCTGGGACGATATTTTACTTAGAAAGCTGATTTAGCACATGTATCTTTCTGGTGCCACTGTAAAAAGATAGACGATGGGAGACCAATGATTCAATGTGACAATGACGAATGTGTTACTGTGTGGAATCATTTTGATTGTGTAAGGCTAAAGGCAATCCCAGACGATGTGTGGTTATGTTTTAATTGTAAATAGTAATGTTTATGGTTTTTTGCTAGTTTCTATATGTATAGTATAGCAGTATGTAACGAGGTGAGTTAGTGCATCATATTGTTTTTAATTTGCCATTATTTAAATAATAATAGATAGATAGATAAATATGTATTTTTAACCATCTAAAAGATGGTAGTGTAATAAAATGGACAATTTTCGTTACAAAAATACATCACAATGTGTAAATATATAAAACTATTAATCAAAATCAAAAAACTGTTTATTTATTTATTATAAAACATGTGTTGGTCACATAAGTGAAATGCATTTAGTCCAATATAAAAGCCATTCATGAATTTTGTAAATTAGGAAACCAAGAGAGGCAACTGTAAACCCTTCGCTTCCTTCAAATACTCTTCAATTGAATAAAAAGCATTATTCAATAAAAAACTGTTGATAATTTTTTTTTAATTGGTCCAATGGCAATTCTCTAATGCTGACATGTATGGCATTATAAAAATGGCAACTATAGTAATTACGACCGAATTTACTTCAGAAAATTCGATGATAGGGCAAAAGTAAATTTAATTTGCTAAGTGTATTAGCATCGTGTACATTAGAACGCTTTTGAAATTTATTTTGTTCAATAAGCTCGGACCTTAAATCTAGATTTATAAATAACAAAAATAAAAGTAAATTAATTACAAAAACACTGAATATATGCAGTTAATAAAACAAAGCCTGAAAGTATATGAAGAGTGTTATTCCAAAACTAAGTCCACATATTTAAAAAATTGCGCTAATATAAGATTAAAAATGTAATAAAAAATTGTTTAGATGAGAAAAGCTTCTATGAATTTTTAAACAATGCTAACCAATTGCAGTTACAAGAGTGTTGATCAATATTTATTTACTTATTTTGCTCCTGCTAGTTGATTGCTACAAATTCCCAGTTAGATTTCTAAATATATGTTGTTACTTAGTATTTAACTAATACTTTGTATTTTTATTTTGTGTTGTGATGTATCTTTTGTTTGATCTTGATTGTGTTTTTATAATGTTGACTTGGCTTGATGTACCTACTGATGTACCAAATAGGTGACAATATAAATAAGTAAATAAAATCTAACGATTGAAAATGTGATATTGTCGGAGGCTTTCACGGCCGGAGTCATTATAAATATTTATGGTTCCGGGTTGGGACCGTGTCATTTTATAAAATAAGGTCGACGTTTCGCCCATTTTTGTAAGGGGCTTCATCAGGACAAGAAAATAAATAAGTAATAAAATAAAAAATAATGAAAAGATAATATTAAGTAAACAAGTTAAAGTGTAAAGAGAAGAGTTACTCCTGAACTAGCAGACACATTAGCCCATTCAAAGCCAAAAGGTGTCTTGTGGCAAAGTAACTGGTGAAAGTAGCGAAAGTGGTGGTTTGTATAGAGCGATGCATGAGCGATCATGAATAGAGAGGAGTGTCGTAGCGGATCAGTGAATGTCATGGTTCCGCTGTTGTGAACATAGGCTTGTTTTTCAAATGGGGGAAAGGTAGTAGCCATCGTCTTTGTTTAGGTTATTAGAATTTTTATTGATTTCTATGGATTCTCTAATTTTTTTATTGTAGAAAAATGGAATTCTGGCAATTAGTTTCGTCTTGTCAAAGTTAATGGTATAGCCTGTTTCATGTTGGTGTTCCGCCACCGCTGAGCGATTGTACTGGCTTGTTCTTAAGCATCGCTTATGCTCATTTAGTCTAGTCTGTACCGACCGTCCTGTTTCTCCTATGTATACTAAACCGCAACTGCAAGGTATACTATATACGCCTGGGGCTTTAAGATTATTTTCGGAATCTTTTGGGGTTGGTAATATTGTGAAATTTTATTGGTGGGTTTATAGATTGTTTTAATGTTGTGTTTACGTAGAATTTTGACAATTCGGTCTATTACTCTGTGTATATATGGAAGGATTGCTAAAGAACGTGTATCGTGATTACAGCGTGGTTTGGGGGTTCGTATAGGATGCAGATGCCGGTTTATCACTCTGTCGATATCTGAGTTACAATAGCCGTTTTTTATAAGACTGGTTTTAAGATGGGTCAGTTCAATAGATAAGTATTCTTGTTGTGAAATCTTAATTGCACGGTGGACTAGAGAATTGATTACCGATGTTTTTTGTGAGGGATGATGATGTGACGACGCATGTAGGAATCTGTCTGTGTGTGTGGGTTTTGGATATACGAAATGACCTAGTCGTCTATTAGGTTGGAGCTCCACCAGAACGTCAAGGAATGGCAAAGTTCCGTTCTTTTCAATTACTATAGTGAACTTACTATCTTTATGTTGATTGTTTATGTGGTTTAAAAAATTATTGAGCGTTTGATGTCCATGGGGCCAGATTACAAAAGTGTCATCTACATAACAAAACCAAGTTTTTGGTTTAAAGTCTGTGAATTCTAGAGCCATGGATTCCAAAGACTCCATGAATATATTGGCCACAATAGGGGATAGATGTGAGCCCATTAGTGTGCCCGAAGTTTGTTTGTAAAATTGTCCGTCGAAGAGAAAATAGGTAGAAGTTAACTGGCCCATCTTAAACCCAGTCTTATAAAAAACGGCTATCGTAACTCAGATATCAGCAGAGTAATACCCCGGCACCTGCATCCTACACGAACCCCCAAACCACGCTGTAATCCCGATACACGTTCTTTAGCAATCCTTCCATATATACACAAAGTAACAGACCGAATTGGCAAAATTCTACGTAAACACAACATTAAAACAATCTATAAACCCACCAATAAAATTTCACAAATATTACCAACCCCAAAAGATTCCGAAAATAGTCTTAAAGGCCCAGGCGTATATAGTATACCTTGCAGTTGCGGTTTAGTATACATAGGAAAAACAAGACGGTCAGTACAAACTAGACTAAACGAGCATAAGCGATGCTTAAGAACATGTCAGTACAATCGCTCAGCGGTGGCCGAACACCAACATGAAACAGGCCATATCATTAACTTTGACAAGAAGAAACTAATTGCCAGAATTCCATTTTTCTACAATAGAAAAATTAGAGAATCCATAGAAATCAATAAAAACCCTAATAACCTAAACAAAGACGATGGCTACTACCTTTCCCCATTTGGAAAACAAGCCTATGTTCACAACAGCGGAACAGTGACGTCCACTGATCCGCTACGACACTCCTCTCTATTCATGATCGCTCATGCATTAAGTTCTCGCTCTATATAAACTACCACTTTCGCTACTTTCACCAGTTACTTTGCCACAAAACACCTATTGGCTTTAAATGAGCTAATGAGTCTGCTAGTTCAGGAGTAACACTTCTCTTTACACTTTAACTTGTCTACTTAATATTATCTTTTAATTATTTTTTATTTTATTACTTATTTATTTTCTTGTCCTGATGAAGCCCCTTACAAAAGTGGGCAAAACGTCGACCTTAATTTATAAAATGACACGGTCCCAACCCGGAACCATAAATATTCATAATGACTCCGGCTGTGAAAGCCTCCGACATTATCACAAAAACCTTTACGGAAAGGATATTTTAAACAAAACAAAAACTTTCAGTAACCTTAGACACTCACTAGCAAAATTACTTTGTACACTCACCTTTTTGGTACGGTGTCCTGATTCTGACAGTTCCAAATTTCCTTAAAATAAAATACCACATTAAAACATATTCCAGCCAAAAAATAATTCACAGAGCAGAACTCTCACTTTTTCGTGAACGAATTTTCAACACTCGAAAAGAAATAGACAGTATTTCTAAACAACTCCTACAGCTCCATCTAACATTATCCGCCACGCTTAACTACAATGACTGGACCCTGTTTGACCGAATTTCATACTTGCAAGCCCAAAAAACCACTGAACTCGCACAAAAACCCAATTACGCAAATTCTTGCAACTTTCCAAGAACCTTTCACACCCTGAAAAAACATCTTACCCGAAAACTCTGTCCTCAAATACCGTCATCGATCAGATCATATCCTATCCGAAAACGAACTGAATATCCTGTCCAAAGAACTAAACTTCTCAATTGTACCCAGAAAAATTCCCGCAGAGGAAATCATTAGCTCTGTGGAATCGGCGATCCGATCTCTACCGCAGGATGATACAAACTTAATTCACTTTGAAACAACTAAATGTCTCCGACATGTCAAAACTCCTAACAAAAATGTGACAAGGCAAGAAATGACAACCTTAAAACACATACAAACAAACAAGAAAATTGTTATACTCTCTGCAGGTAAAGGTAATGCGACTGTGATTTTATACCGTACAGAATACAAGGAAAAGATTAAACAATTATTAGAAGACAATTCCTACACTCCTATAACAAAAGACCCAAATTCAAAGCTTGAACAGGAAATTTCAGCACTTACCAAATCCTCTAATATTCCCAAAACTATCCAAAAACGCATAATACCTCGCGAATCTAAACCACCTCGCTTGTACGGCCTTCCTAAAGTCCATAAACCTTATGTCCCTCTGCGTCCAATAGTTAGCACAATTGACTCTCCAACCTACCATCTGGCAAAATACCTGACAAATTTCTTAAAACCTTATTCCGGTAACACCCCTACTAATGTTTTAAACTCCACTCATTTCATAGAACTAATTGCAAATATTGAGCTAGACCCTAATGATATACTAGTCAGTTTTGACGTAACATCCCTATTTACAAACGTACCGGTCATAGACACCGTCTCCATTATTAAACAACTCCTACCTCAAGAAAACGAATTTCAGTACCTGGCCACGCTCATTGAAAAATGCTTAACTTCTACCTATTTTGTCTTCGACGGACAATTCTACAAACAAACTTCGTGCACACCAATGGGCTCACCTCTATCCCCTATTGTGGCCAATATATTCATGGAGTCTTTGGAATCCATGGCTCTAGAATCCACAGACCTTAAACCAAAAACTTGGCTCCATTATGTAGATGACACTTTTGTAATCTTGTACCTTACTCTTTTCTCGATGTTATAAAAAGAGTAAGTGTACGACAAAGTATAAGAAATACTTCGGCACAGCTTGCATCGACCTTTATGGTTTCGGAGGCTGCATGAGACTTGAAATTACAGGGTAAGGGGAATGTTTAGAGAATATCTGAATGTTAAAGATTTAAATATCAAGACACTTGTTTACACAACTGTAAAATAACTTAGGGAAACAAAAGTTAAAACACGATAAGAGAAATTTGACTAAATATGTATATTAATACTCGATTATTACAATTCCAAAGGCATGTATAAGATATACGCTTGTGTCATTAACATAGTAGACATCGCTATATATTTTAACATGATATAATTCACATATTTAATAAACATACACAAGAAAATTTCTATAGAGAAACCAAAATAAATAATCTCTGTTTAGAAACTCAAAATTTTACTTAATGCGGGAGTAAATCAAAAAGTGATCCTAATTGTAATAATGTCATGTAACAAATGCACATGAACTGAAAGTTCAAATAATAAACCTTTTCACCATAAGAAGCTTCATGAAGTTCGAATGTTTACATATTTTTAGGTTATGTAATAGAGAATTATATTTGAAATCATTTAAGATAAGTAAAATGTAATTAATTATCAAAACTTTAAGATAAGTAAAATGTAATTAATAATCAAAACAAAATATTTGTAGTTACAAAGACAAATTTAAATATAGGTTAGGCCTCTTTATTTTAACAGAAAAACGATAAGGTAAAAGTTTAAATCTCATACTACCTGTAGTATCAGTAACTGAACTAATACTAAGTTACTTAATTTATAGGAATCCTTCAATATCCAGGAAACTGAGACATCCTGCGCTGGAGGATCTCCTAGTGTAGGTACAAAACAACATGTGGTCAACTTCAAATGTCGTCTTTAACAGACTTCTGTTCCATAAAATTAAACTTGAAGGTATTTTTCAATAAGATAATAACTGAGCATCATTATGTAAAGTAGAAGGAAACGAAATATAAAATTCTTGTGATGAGTGTTATTTTACATCATCTGGTTGTGCGACAAGCAACTTTTCCATGTGAAAAATCCGAATGAGAGAAAACACGTCGCCGTGACGCATACTTGACTGGAGAATAAACCGGAGGACCCTAGAAAATTCAGTTGTGTTACAAAAGTGAAAATTTAACACGAGGTGCAAAGAAAAATTAATCTATTAATATCTTACCATCAGTATAAATATTTGATGGGCTTAACGAATCAACAACTTCTTTATCCATTATACAACACCTCTAGAACTATATTTAAATGTTAATTTAGGATTTATAATTAGAAATTTTACATACCAGGTAAACACATGAGGCAAGGTAGAAGTTCAAATCACAAATGGCCAACAGTGCTAGATAAGCAATCAGATATCATAAGAGAAATGAAAATTTGACACTTCAAATAAATTATTTTCGGCCATCTTCGGGATGGACGATCTCTAGCGATTATTCTCAATAATACAGAATTTAGAACCACACCGGTTGTGCTTTTGGAATAAACACTTCAGAAATAACCAATAGGAAAGATTCATATAGATATAATTATAATACAGAATTAGAACCACACCAGTTGTGCTTTTAGAATAAACACTTCAGAAATAACCAATAGGAAAATTTCATATAGATATAATTATTTGTACTATGTAAACAAATTAGTAACTTGTGAATTAAAACTAATAATCCAGGATTGTGCGAGATAAATTCTTATAGAAAATATTATTATATAATAAAGAGAGTAATTTTATATTTAAATGTAAGTATAAGCATTTATATGCTAATAGTGCCAAGCACAAATGTAACATTCTAAAATATACAAAAAGGCATGTTATAATCTGGCCCCATGGACATCAAACGCTCAATAATTTTCTAGACCACATAAACAATCAACATTAAGATATCAAGTTCACTATAGAAATTGAAAAGAACGGAACTCTGCCATTCCTTGACGTTCTGGTAGAGCGCCAACCTAATGGACGACTAGGTCATTCTGTATATCGAAAACCCACACGCACAGACAGATACCTACATGTGTCGTCACATCATCATCCCTCACAAAAATCATCGGTAATCAACTCTCTAGTCCACTGTGCAATTAAAATTTCACAACCAGAACACTTATCTAATGAACTGGCCCATCTTAAAACCAGTCTTATAAAAAACGGCTATCGTAACTCAGATATCGGCTGAGTAATAAACCGGCATCTACATCCTACACGAACCCCCAAACCACACTGTAATTCCGATACACGTTCTTTAGCAATCCTTCCATATATACATAGAGTAACAGACCGAATTGGCAAAATTCTACGTAAACACAACATTAAAACAATCTATAAACCCACCAATAAAATTTCACAAATATTACCAACCCCAAAAGATTCCGAAAATAGTCTTAAAGCCCAAGGCGTATATAGTATACCTTGCAGTTGCGGTTTAGTATACATAGGAGAAACAGGACGGTCAGTACAGACTAGACTAAACGAGCATAAGCGATGCTTAAGAACAAGTCAGCAGAATCGCTTAGCAGTGGCCGAACACCAACATGAAGCAGGCCATACCATTAACTTTGACAAGACGAAACTAATTGCCAGAATTACATTTTTCTACAATAAAAAAATTAGAGAATCCATAGAAATCAATAAAAATTCTAATAACCTAAACAAAGACGATGGCTACTACCTTTCCCCCATTTGAAAAACAAGCCTATGTTCACAACAGCGGAACCATGACATTCACTGATCCGCTACGACACTCCTCTCTATTCATGATCGCTCATGCATCGCTCTATACAAACCACCACTTTTGCTACTTTCACCAGTTACTTTGCCACAAGACACCTTTTGGCTTTGAATGGGCTAATGTGTCTGCTAGTTCAGGAGTAACTCTTCTCTTTACACTTTAACTTGTTTACTTAATATTATATTTTCATTATTTTTTATTTTATTACTTATTTATTTTCTTGTCCTGATGAAGCCCCTTACAAAAGTGGGCAAAACGTCGACCTTAATTTATAAAATGACACCGTCCCAACGCGGAACCATAAATATTTATAATGACTGAAAATGTCTTTAATCATAATATTATTACATATTCTACATAAACAGCTATGTCTGTATTAAAAAGCATTCTGTTAGGAGGGTTCGTTTTACAAAACTATTCCAAGTCCAAAAAGATTTTATTCCAAAGTTTACTCACTGAAAACACTTGATGAGTAAACTTCTCAGAACGGGAAAGTTATTAATTGTAAACAATAGTCTATAACAGAATATGCACATAAGTCTAGAAAATCAATATTCGAGGTAGCAACGATTTTTGATAAATTTGTTAACGCAATGGAATTTGTGATGGTCACATATTTATTAAAGCACTACATAGTGCAATAATTTTATCAAGAGCACTTTTATTATTTATCATATTTAGACAGTGTACTCATCAGTATAAGGCCTTGAAAAATTTCATATTTTCTCCTGAGAAGTCCTATAATTCTTTCAACGTAAATTCGTACTGTAGCTATATTGCGAGTATTTTCAATATCAAAAGGATGTAGCTGATTTTGTCGCTTTGTAAATGCTGGAATTTGTAAAGTAGCTCCAAATATTTCAACAGATTCTAGTATTAAAAAGCTCCTATCGGGTAGTACAATATCGTTTGGTAAAATTAAGTCCAAAAGCCCACAGTCTTCCGATATACATTTGTCACTGGCTCTACCGTCATATGCTTCTGAAATGTACGATATTGTGCCTTGCGGTGTGATACCAATAAGAAACCTCACAGTTGCATGATGCTTGTAATTGAACCAACACTGAGCAGCATTTACAAGTTTTGATGGTGTTTCGATATTAACTTCAAAACAATCTATAATAATTTCAACTTTATCCCCAAAACATTCCTTAAAGCATGTAAGTACATTTTTTTTCAAAGATTCTCGAGCTGGCCAAAATACGATACTTTTATATCTCCTATATAGTACATCAATACACTCATAAAATATTCTTGATGATGTATTCGGAGCTCTAATAAATTGATACGCTAAAAATTTGAAAGGCAAATTTAAACATAACCTCATCAGGGTTAGCAGTAACTGTTGAAAAGACGTAAGTATTTTGTTATGATGAACAGGTAAATAATCCTTAACACTATCAAAAAATATAAATAACATATCAGCCTTTGGAAGTGCGGTAAAATATACCGTTTTCATATCATCATTTTCAAAAGATCCTTCATTGAGTTCTAAATGCTTCAACCTTCGTTCCAAAGAATAAATTCTTTCATTTAAAAAATTTAAATCATTTAATATTGTAGATAAATCTTCCACTGTTACATCAGTTTGGGTGGCGACAGAAGATTTATCTATTGTCAATACATCATTTGAGCATTTACTAGTGCTTGGTAATTCCACATCAGGCACTTCAATATGCGTTTCCTCATAAAAAGAACAATATGTGCTTGAAACAATCTTGCTTGAAGTAATAGTTGAATAACAAAAATTAAAAACTGATCTACTTCTTTGTCGTTTGACTGATCACCGAAATCTGCAGAGTTGGGTTTGATTTACTGGATTTGGATTAATATATCCCAAATTTTGATTTTGGATCCAATTCGGATTATCCTTATCCAATAGGGCTGCTGAAGCTCTTAGAAAATGCTTTTGTTAAAACACAAACTTGCCTTTTTTTATTTCAATAGTAATTTACCACATAAAATGTCGAGAACACGCATGTACATATTTCATTTGTGATTCACTTAAAGGTCCTCGTTTTAATGCTTTTATCCACATTTCCTGCCTTTGTTTTGACAATGCATTATTGTAAATGCCAGCAGTTTTTAGAGCTGCAGGAACCCTAAAAAACCTTGCCTTGATTCTATCTCCTTGCATCCCACAATTCACCACAGCACAAAAAAAAGCATTTTATATTATTACTGCACAAAACAACAATAATTATAAAAAAGATGTTAAAACGAAGTAAACACTTAAAAAATAACACTATACCACATAACTTTCTTTAATTGTGTATGTCCTCCAGCCAAAAAGGGTCCCCCAATATGACATCATTTGAAAATTATCTATACTATACAGTTATATTTATTTGTAGTTAGGGTCAAATATTTCTTGGTGCAATGACCTTGAAGTTTTAATTTTTCTATGGTTTGAGGTTAGGTTAGTACTAAATTAAAACAGTGATTATTCGAAAAAGAGTGCAGATTTGCATTTTTTTTATTAATAATTAGTTTTTAAACACTCCAGCACAGTTTAAAACATCTTATAATGATTTTCCAGCAGTGTACGGAAGTGCACCATAGCTGTGTCTTCTAGCATATATTTCATTTTTCTTTTTGAAAAATAAAGTGTTGAGATGGTTTTTGATATCAATATAAGAGTCATCTACAAAACTAAACACAGCTTGAATATTGTGATTGACTTGAGAAAATCTTTGAAAGTAGCTATCCAATGCCTCAGTTCTAAAGCAGCATCATTAGCGCACAGATCAAGCAAACCGATAAGTTTCAGTAATTTATACATTTATAGTTTATAGAGTAGTAGCAGAAATGAGATGTAATAATATAGTTATATAACAATTCTACTTTTTTATTAGGTACTAGTTAACTAACAACTTCGTATATAGCATTGATAAATTAAAAAAACATGTAACCTAATAATTAGGAATTGAAAGGGTAATGTGATCCAGCAATTAATTGGTTTATTATTATTACAGCAGACCGCAGTGTGAGAACTGGCTGCTATAGATTTGTTTATGAATTTGCTATTACCTAAGCCCTTCACTAAACTGACCAGAAAATGTTTTTTCAAAATGTACTCCAACAGCTAACGTATTTATTAACAGTATAAATTGTAAATAAGAAAAATATCTTCCAACAAAAGTTAATTATTTAAAAGTCAACACCATGACTAAAACTTTTGTATGGCAATATTACATGCAACAACGAACAATTGCAATACTAGTACTACAGGCAGTAAATCATTAACACGTCTGCAATAAATAATATGTATAAAATCTACTTACCTTGATTACCGTTTCCTGATTTTCTTTGGAAAAATGCAGTAATACTGCAATTCAAAGCACTGTCCTCTTTAGAAATACTATTTTTGGATGTTGTGCTTGGAGATAAGCTAACGTTCAATTTTGATTTAGCCTTTGTAGGATATTCGTCTCCTTCATCGGTGTTTTGGTTCGCCTTTACGCGCTTCGACTTAGCCTCCGCTTTCCTACTACTTGTAGATGAAGTTTTCGGCATTATATTATATATATAAATTACCGATTCCGATGCCTTTCAAACGTTACCGATGTTTAGATCACATTAAAAATATTTTTCATATTCTATGAAGCCAAATTATTGAAAACAAGTCCTCCGGAAGTGTTAGTACATAAGCCTTAATAATAAATTGCTAATTAATTAAACATTGCACTAAAGATTAAAGAATAGTATAAACAGTATCTAAAATTTTTGGTTGTGTGGCGCGCCAAAATATATGACATAGTTTCATAACCTCACAATTCAACAGGTTCTCATTGTGACTGTCAACACTATAACGAAGTTTTAATGTTACTCTTCCACGTATGGAGAGCCCATAATATACTTGATAACAAAACTAAATTAATTCTTTTGATTACATAAAGTATCTAGCTAATTTTATTTCTTTATAAAAGAAAGCTTGTTGAAATAAAACTATTAATATTTTATGAATGAATTTTTCAGTTTCTTTCACTTTGTTTACTAATCATTGCTAAGACAAATTACGCTATTGGGAAATAGTTTTGATCGTATCTCAAGGAAAGACTAGGAATAAAATTGTATGCTATTTACAATCTTTTAAAAATTAACCATTTACGCTTTTATTCCAAAATGGCGTCAGCAGTACCAGTGTCTTTTGTCTAATTCATTAAACTTTTTATAATTTTAGAAATCGATATTTTTCTTGGATAATTTATAAAAGCTGATATTGGCAATACATCATGCTTTAGATCAAGATCGCTTTTAGTAATTTACGCAAGATTCCTCACAATTCTCAAGATGTTTTATTTGTCAATAAAAGTATCGTAGTTATCTAGACAGTTTTGGTGTATTTTAATCATTTAATTGGTTGTATAAACGATACATAGACAAAATATCAATTGTTTTTAATAATCAATTATATTTAATATATCGATATATTTCGGCGTACCCTAACACCTTTTTTGGTGGGAGATTTTACTAGAAAATTTTGTAAATAATATTAACAATTTTATTGTTTGTATTTTAAGTTTATTAATAAACAGAAATCTCAAATAAATGTTTATTTTCTTGATAGTAAAATCATACAATTTTTTTTCAGGTTAGTAGAATAAGTAGTTCGAGTACAACCTGCTGAACACATCAGGTTAGCTTTGACAAATGTCAAATCAGCTGTGATGGTTATTGATTAAGAAATAGAAGCTCAACTTTGTTAACAGATTTCTGGTGGAGAACTAATTAAAAGTGATAGTTTAGTTCAAATATTGGTTTAAAGTACTTCCCAATAGACCTTTGTAACTGTTTGAATATATTTGCTGTAACTTTGGAGTAGTATGCTGTTATGTTATTGTAATTACATTGCATTTAGGTAAGGATAGTTGTGTTATCATTTCAATTTCATTACACTATTTTAGGTAGTAACAATTTCGTCACAATGATGGATGCAGATTTAAGTGGAATGGATATATGTAGGGTGTGCCGTTCTGAAGGTGCTGCAGAACGTCCTTTATTTCATCCATGTATATGTACAGGAAGTATTAAATTTATACATCAAGAATGTTTGGTTCAGTGGATGAGATATTCCAGAAAAGAATATTGTGAACTATGTGGCTATAGATTTTCTTTTACTCCAATATATTCGCCTGACATGCCTCGGCGCTTGCCAATAAAAGATGTTGTGGGTGGTCTTATGTCTTCTGCAATGACAGCACTTAAATACTGGCTTCATTATACCTTAGTGGCAATAGCATGGTTAGGTATTGTACCATTAACAGCATGTCGAATTTATAGATGTTTATTTTCTGGTTCACTGGACGTTGTTTTGTCTCTACCTGTTCATATATTATCGCCAGAAAATATATTCGGAGATATATTTCATGGTTGTTTTGTTGTTGTTTGCACTCTGTTTGCATTTATTGGATTAGTATGGTTACGTGAACAAATCGTACATGGTGGTGGTCCTGAATGGTTGGAACGAGAAAATGTTGTAGGACCTCTCATCGAAGAAGAAGCTCAAGTAGTTGAAGAACAACAAGATAATATTGAAAACAATACCGTAAATAACAATATAATTGAAGAAAATCAAATAGTTGAAAATGATCAAAATATTATTGCAGAACCGTTGCAAAATGCAGCAGGCAATCCTGTAGCCGTACAAGAAGATGGAGATGGTAATGGTGGAGATGAAAACAATTGGATACCTATGGAATGGGATCGTGCCGCTGAAGAATTAACCTGGGAACGACTTTTAGGACTTGATGGTTCTCTCCTTTTTCTAGAGCATGTTTTTTGGGTTATTTCACTCAACACTCTTTTTATTATAATTTTTGCGTTTTCTCCATATCATATGGGACTTTTAGCCCTTTCGTTACTAGGATTTGGTGAACCGACAACCGGCAGTAATTTCGAAGGCTTGTTAACAACTCTAATGGGATATTGCTTTGTTGGAACAGTTCTTGTAGTCTTACATCGCATTGCTGCTTTATTTGGTTTTATGAAAGCTCGTCGAATTTTAGGTTTAGGTTATGTTGTTGTTAAAGTAGCAATGCTTTCAGTTGTTGAAATTGGTATTCTTCCACTTGTATGTGGATGGTGGTTGGATATATGCTCGTTAGCTATGTTTGATGCATCATTAAAAGATAGAGAATCTAATTTCAAAGTTGCACCTGGTACTTCTATTTTTATTCATTGGTTGATTGGTATGGTGTATGTTTATTATTTTGCATCATTTATATTACTTCTTCGTGAAATTCTGCGACCTGGTGTATTGTGGTTTCTCCGAAACTTAAATGACCCGGATTTTAGCCCTATTCAAGAAATGATTCATTTACCAATTACACGACATATTAGAAGATTATTATTGTCTGCAATTATTTTTGGAACTGCAGTGTTACTGATGTTGTGGTTGCCTATTAGAATATTGCGTATGTTTTGTCCAACTTTTCTTCCATACACAGTTACAGTGGGTAATGAAACACAAGTAAATGAACTTTCTTTGGAGTTACTACTTCTGCAAGTTATTATACCAGCACTTTTAGAACAGTCGCACACCCGAGTGTGGTTGAAATGTGTAATACGAACATGGTGTCGAGGAGTATCTTGGGTACTTAATTTACATTCATATCTACTGGGAGATGAACAAACAAATTTGCCTCCTCCTATACCAGCTGCAGAACCGGCTGGTGGCTTAGCTGCTGCCCATCAAGCTTTAGTTATGAGGGAAGGACCTACTGGTAAGTGACTTATTTTTGTGTATTTTTACTAGAAATATTTACTGATAGAATGATTGCGATTATTTAGCCGTGTCAGAATAAGGGTTTATCAAAGTATGTTGCATAAATTATAACGTGAGCATGTGTACTATGTTGCATATATTAGAATACTAAATATATACATCACGTTTAAATAATCATAAACTATTACCTTATTAGGATTTGAAGGTTGGCCAAGAAAACCGGGAAAGTCAAAAAAGAAAAAATTATCAGAATAGGTCGAAAATAAAGTACACCATCCCATGTCAGCACACATTAAAAGTATTCGCTATACCATAATCATACAACACAATATGAGTACATGTACATTACTTGATAACTAGAAATGTGCTATGGTAAAACCACGGGTCAGAAAGAAAAGTAAACGTTTGGGGACGAAAATGGTATCCATAACAACAAAAAGGGGGGAACCGACGGCTAGCAGTAGTCGTACATTGGGGGTGGGCAGGATAAATATAACCAAGGGTTCACAATGAAACTATTTGTATATCCTGTAGACTATAGTATACCTCGACAGCACGAATTTCTATCTACCAACCAATAGGTATCCAAAAAAGAACAACATATTACTAAAGCTCGGTTTATTATTATCAGGTAGAAAATAACTTCTAAGTATATTTTCAATGTTTTACAAGTCAAAAAAAAAAGGAAAAAAATCTTAAGATTATAGTGCACGCTCACAGTCAAGAAGAAATATCACTGACTTAAATATTAAATATTACCAAAGTTCATCAGCTCCCTAGCATGATCACGCAATACAAATCTCTAAAAATATGGGATTAAAATTCTCAATTAGTACCCCATACGTCCGGCAATTGGTACATAAGCTGTCGCCATAAATGGTATTTTCTGCTCTGGGTTAGGCCCAAAAGCAGCAACAAAAAAAGCAGATGATAATGCGTGGACTATAATAGTACTAATTACGGTGATGTATTCGCCACTAAGCTTTAGTAGTATCCTGCAGTAGTAAACTTTAAGGACCCCGATAAGCACTTGACAATAGTAACACAATACTTTCTGAGGTGAATGGTTGACTTATAAATAGCCACTGTTAGCAGGTTAATAAAATATTCACAGGCATCATTAGGTCTTCAGTTAGACGCGTACCCTCATTGTTTCCTATTCTGAACTAACTAACAGATTTCCCTGAAATTTGCACAGTCTGCATCTATCACTAACTCATCTAGGTCCACATCTACCTCCTTTTTCCTATCTCTGCTTGTAATATATCCCATACTACTCCCCAAAAATGCTTTAGAACGTAGTCTGCCCTGCCATTTCTCTTTTTTTCCCCACAGATATCCTTGTTCCCCTACTATTTCTATAACCTATCTGTTATAGTTTGTCTGTCCATGCTATCATCCTCATACATCTGAAGCACGGCATTCTAAAAGGCTGCCACCGTTTTCCTGTCTGCTTTTTCTGCTGCCCATATTTCATAGGCATACTGTGCTGTGCTCCACACATATGCTTTCTCCAATTTTCTTCTTGTTTCTATGTTTGTTGTCTTTCATCATAGGCGCTGTTTTTTCTTGTTAGATGCAGTTTGATCCCCTTCTATTGTTATACATTTATATACCCTATTTATTCAACATTCAGTGGTTGTGAAGGGGGGTAAGCAGCCTGTAGCTGCCAGGGGTAAGCAGCCTGTGGCTGCCAAGTTCCCCCAGCACTTCAACATGTGCCGATTTAATATTTTTTCCAATATATCTTTATACACAGTCAACATTAGTTGCAGATATTGCACAACCAACACTTGTAGTTGTTTGTAATAATCATCAGATTTATCTGCGCTTATTTTTTCGCCATTAGGTTTTCTGTTTCAAAACTGCTTGGACACGTACCTCCACTTATTTATATTCTTTATAATTTTATGTCCTATTTCACCGAGATTCAACAAAGCTGGTTAAGCAGTTTGTGGCCCCCAACACTTAGACATTTGCCAAATTAATAGTTTTCCAGTAAATCCTTTCACACAATTAACATTATTCGAGAATATTGCCCAACCAATACTTGTAGTTGCTTATAATAATCATCATATTTATGTACTATTACTTTTTTCGTCATTAGTTTATTCATCTTGGGACTGGTTGGATGCGTACCTCCATTAATTTCTGCTAGCCTACACATTTCCCTGAAATTCCTACAGCCTACATCTTTCACTATCTGTGTGCAGTAGTCTAACCTAGGTCTACATCTACTTCTCTTCTTTCCTATCTCTGCTCCTAATTTATTCCGCACTATTTCCTCATGCCGTAGTATGTGGCCTATCATCCTATCTCTCCTATTTTTTACTGTTTCCACATATTTCTTTCTTCCCCTACCATTTTTAGTACCTCATCATACGTTTGTAGCACCACCTTTTAAAGGCTTCTACCTTTTTCTTGTTCGTTTCTCCTATTGTCCAGGCTTCACAAGTGCTGTGCTCCACACAAATGTTTTAAGCAATCTTTTTCTTGTTTCTTTGTTGTCTTTGAACACAGTAATTGCTTTTTCTTGTTAAATGTAGCATGGCCTTGTGCTAATCTTTGTTTTATATCTTTTGCTTCCTAGGTAGCAGAAATCCGTAACGTCTTGTAAGTTCTCATTACCTATTTGTATTTTACTTTTTAATTTATTTTTCCCTCCTTTGCATACCAGTACTTTAGTTTTATTTTTGTTTGATTTTCATACCGTATCTCTCTCTTAGAACCGTTTCCATTTCGTTTAGAGCAGCTTCTAGCTCTTCCTTGCTTGATGCTAATATTTCTATATCATCTGCAAATCTAAGCATATAAATTTTTTGTCCATGCATAGTAATTCCAAATGTCTTCCTGCATTTGACAGTATTCATACAGAGAATGATATCGTATCACCCTTCATTGGTACTGATTTGCAGTAACTTTACCCATTTAGTAAATATAAAATAACAATAATAGCTCGTGGAACAAATCTGTACTTGCTATTGACGAGAACTTATAATACACCTAACCGTGGCTCAGATATATGGTTGCAGTTGCAAATATCTCATTAATCACACAATGTGAACATTATTAGGGTCACATAATAAAAGAATATATCTATTGTATTAACAAGAGTCTAACCCTTGTCGTTCTTTTAGGAACATGGTCTGTCTTATAAAAAGAAAATCACTGACATGACCGAGTTATGGATTGCTTTCACAGCGATTTAATAAGAACGGGAACTGATCGCGGTTGCAACAATATTTTGCTGTCACTACCAATCACTTGTTCTCGATGAATGGCGTTTGCTAGGAATTTGTAAACAGTTAACTCTAGTTGGTATAGAGTTCACTGCTCAAAAATTGCAATTTGACATTACACGATGACTGAAACTTGCTTGAACCTTTTTGAATAACACGATTCAATTTTGTTATTTTTGAATAGCGATCGTGATGGTACTGTTCTTTTAAAAAACCGTTTATCCCAACTCTAGTACTGTGACATTCCTAACAATAACCTAACCTCAACACGATTTTTGCCCAATCAGACGTTTTACTATTATCGTCAACGCACCAGTTTGGTTACTTTGTATTACTAATAAAATATTCATAACGGTAACACAATCTCAACAGTTTATTAGCACATGTGCCCATTTGAGTATAGTTTCTTAGCAGTAAAACATTCTTAACAGTCACTTTTCCTACACTAGTTTCTAGCATGTACCCGTTTGATGTAGTTTCTTAGTACTAGAACATTTCTAACAGTAACCTAGCCTTCATACCAACATATAAAACCACTACAAACAAAGAAACCGACTTTTGATATATTTTCAAAAGGACAATTCTTTTATATTGCTTTTATATTACTACGAATTGTTTAAAATACATATCAAGTTTCTACCAGCAACCTGATTTTCCTTACCGTAGCCAAAATTTATACTAACTATAGTAGATACAAAAATACTTTACTGTCAAATTAACATTAATTTTTATGTTACTTCTTTATTTTTATTCTTATCATTTATTTGTCATTTGTTTGTTTGTTGATTTCTTGACTCTCGTTCTGATGTTCTTTGTGTATGCAATACAAATAAAATTACCCAATTCAGTGCTATGGGATTTAGTCACTATCAATAATTCCTAGAACTGTCTTACTTCTATTACTTTTAATAACTCAAACAACTATGTTTTGACTAGTTTACAAAGAGAAATGTAGAAAAGTATTAGGAATTGTCGCGTTGCTCTGCATCGGTAGCTCTCTCCCTCCCCCTATCTCTTTCTCCTCCCTCCACCCCCCTCTCTCGCTCTTCCATCCCTCTCTCGCTCCCCCACCCCCACTCCCCCCCCCCACTCTTTTGTTCTTGCTCTCTCTCCCTCCCTCTTTCACTCTCCTTCTCCATCCCTCCTTTCTTCCTCTTCCTCTCTCTCCCCTTCCCCTCTCTCCCTCGCTCTCTCACTCTCTCTAACTATATCTCTATCTCTCTCCCCTCCCTCCCTTGCTCCATCCCTATCTCTTTCTCTATATATTTCTATCTCTTTCTCCCTCCCCCCACCCCTCTCTCGGCACAGCAAATAACAAATTACTTGTCAATAATAAATCACTAACATATCATTCAATGTTCTATATTCTTTTATATGAGTAGTTTCATATGAGAACGAAAGAATATACTGTATGACAATTAACCGTTTGTTTTGATTTGTGTGTTTGGATATAAATGCAAATAATTAATGTTGTTGGTACTTGCTTAGCTTATTTTATTCTACAAACTCGCAACAAATTTTGGGTCGAGGGCATAACTCAAGTGTTAAATATAAAATACTGCAGCTAAGTATCAGAAGAAATTGAGCATACATTGAAGCACGTTCATTTTCCAAAACCCCTATAACTGAATACTTTTGATTCAGAATCATTTTTAGTTTCTTAAATATTCGTTTTGATAAAATATTTAATGCTATATAATTATAAAGTACTTGGTATATTTTGTCCCTCATGAAGAAAGTTTCGCTTTCGTAAAACCTTCAATTTATGATTAATTTTTGTTCAAGTTCGAATAAAGTTACTCCAGAAATCGTATAGTTTTCGATACAAGGTCACACCTGATGTTGTTTGTTTCGCTATGCGACACTCATCTGCAACGTTCAAAAAATAGCGACTGGCTTTCTATCTGCCGTAGAGCAAGCATGTCGTTCCTACTTCAACGTCTGACGATTGGAGTATTGCATTGAGTTTGTGGCCTCCATAATTACAGTTTATGTAGAAAGAACTTGGGTGATATTAATCAATGGTTTGTATATTTTTTATTTAAATGTTCTGTCTTACCTCCCCATTTTCTTGCAGCGCATTTATGTAAAATTAATTTAAACTATATTACATTCTATAATGTAATAACAAAAGTTACATTTAAATTGTTCGTATTGGCATCGTTAGCGATACGGCTAATAATGTGGTAAATTTTTGCAACTGGAAGACACATTTAAAATATGTTTCAACTGTAACTGATAGTTTATCGTATGAAGATTTCTTTTATAACACTTATGTGAAAGCGTAACCTGGTGGTGATTCGGATAGAAGATTCCTACCCCATATTTTGCAAACTCGTCATCAATGTCACTGGTTAGCATTGGTCTGAAAACTTGTTACACCCCCTTTCGTTAAAATCCTAGATTGATGCTACGAGGCCCTAATGGGATACGGCTGTTATATGGTACATCTGTACTTCAAGTGTTTGTCACATTCCGTGACGTAAGAAAACAGATGGCGAGTGTCGATAATTAAATTCTTTCTTGATGTCCAGGCCTAGCGATTTTACTTTTGAAGGTTATTTGAGTATAAAAATTTCATCAAAAAGCAAACGAAATAGTCTAATTAGAGATTCAAACTTACTAGAACTTGAAGTGTGAATAAATTGTCAATAGGAATTAAATAAACATTTAACTTGACTAACTATTGATTACGTTAATTTTATGTACCATTTTAATATAAAATCATATACTGGTGTAAACCTAAGATATCAGATCTGCTCTCTACGATATTGAGGAATAATGTAAATAAAGTTTATAACATGTCCAAAAATTAATTAGGGGCGATTCTGAAATTTAAAGGTCAGCTTATAAGATTTAATTGAAATAGCACCAAGTTTGAACTGTGCAAATATTAACTAAAAATTGTTATGATAATATTTCAGTTGTAATAAATGTAAATATTCTTATATTAACACGTATTGTTGATGTGTTAAAAGACACAAAGTATTCATGAGGGAGCAATTATGTCATAAATTTTGTCTAAAAGGTATTGAATCTAGCATGAAAATGTCATTTCAGTTTTAAACGTATTTACAGAACAAAATGGTGTATAAAGTTTAGGTCCAGCACAGCTGCAGACAGAGGTATATTTTTCATATTTTTGATGTGTTATCCAGAGATGCAAATAGCAACCCCTGTGTGATTTAAATATTTAACCTTTTCTTGCAGGTACATGGTTAGGTGTGTGACACCAGAGCTTTTGTGCTCAGATGTGTTTGTACACTTTTTCCTATTAGTGCTTTCTCGTTGGCATTATCCGTTAATCCCCCCAATAGTCTTTTAAAATAACCGCGGAAGTTAGAGTCCCAAGTTAGTCCGGAAGATTCCAAAGGTCGTTATTTTAAACGAATTGTTTTACAGCTTTTTCGTGGCCTTTGTGAATGTAGAGGTGAGTTGTATTTTCTTTGGCAACCACCCCGGGTTCAGTGTTTCGACTTGTGATTTTAGTCCATCTCAGTTCAAAATTGTTATAATTACAGTCGAACAGTCTATAGTAATGCCATATGTTACCACATTAGTTGTTTATTTGGTGCATAAAAGGATGTTCATTAATAAGAACTGTATTGCTAATACAATAGAAAAGCTCAGAGGTAGTGAAAATTATCACACATGGAAATCTGTAATGGAAAACATGTTAGAATTTCATGACTTGAAAAAATGTGTTACTAATAAATGCACCGAGACGGGCATTTCAAAGCTTAAAACGTCAAAACCCCATATTGTCTTAGCAGTCAACGAATCATTATTTGTGCATATTCATTTGTTAAATACCACACTTGAAATATGGGAAACTTTAAACAATTTATTCAACAATCATTATTTCGTCAAATTTGTTTACTATACACTTCGTTTGGAAAACTGTAATTCAATGTCCAACTATGTTAATGAAGTAATAAGCACAGCAAATAAACTAATAGATGTGGAAGCAATGTTATTAGCAGGCTTTACAGTTGAATTTAAACCTCTAATAATGGGAATTGAAAGTGGTGTAGTGGAAATTACAAGTGACTCTATGAAGTCTAAATTATTAGAAGGTGATTATTATGGAGGTTCTGTAGCAACTACCATTTTTACTGGAGATAATAAATTTGTTAATGAAAAGGCTCAAAAGTAAGGAATAATAAAACCATAAGGCTTCTGAATGTTTTACAAAGAAAAAATGTAATCGAAAATTTGAAAAAGCAGAACAATCCCATACAAAAAATTAAACAAAAACTACATTTAGGGCACCATTTCTATCCCAGAATAACAAATCTAAATTGAATAATTGGTATATTAATAGTGATGCAACACATCATATAAACACCCCCTGCAAAGTTCCTATACAATCAATGTAAAAATGACGTGCAAAAACTTTCAGCTGCTAAAGATGATAACAATGGAGGTTACAGGGTGGATGATACAACGCTAGTTATAAATAAAGAAGAGATTACAGTGAAAAACATTTTAATTGTTCTTGAACTGTCTGCTAAGTGCTAACTTACTATCAGTCACACAAATAGTAAATAAAGATAATACCATAACATTTACTAAAGATGAGTTGCAACATTTTTGATAAAAATAATAAAATTCTAGTAAAAACTAAATCTTGCCTGGATGTTTTAAATTGTGAAATTGTAGAAATGATTAGCATAGTTGCGAAGGCTGTAGGAAATAGCATAATCATTTAGGACATGAATTTTTCTAATCTGAGAAAAATGTGTTACGTATTTCGTGGCAGTCCCTGTTCGGGCGCCAAAGTTATGCTACGTTGGCTCGTAGCCGTGCGTAACACAAAGAAAATCAAAGAAATGACCGGGCTCAATCGGAGATTAGGGGGGGTTGTAGAAAGCAGACCAACATACAATGTACGCGGCTGTAAGGAGTTAGTGATAATACCTGCAAGAAAAATAGTCAAGCAAACCTGAAATAAAGAAAAGAATAAGCATAGCAGCAATGATAAGTCTAAATTATTCAGTACTTTGTAGAATGTAAAAAAAACTGTTTGGATAATTTATATAATATAACAACGGTAAAAGCAGTACAAAAAATTTTTAATACAAAGTGAGGTAATATTGGGGAGTAGCAGAAACGTTTCCTCACACACCAATTAAACATAAATCAGACAAAATGTTAAAAAAAAATAAATAGGTAAGACACAATTGATATGAGTAATTCAGTAGTATTGATCTTTCTTTCTTTCTTTCTTTCCTTTTTTCTTATGTTTTAAAATATCATGCAAGTCTTTTGTAAAAGGTATCAGAACGACAAAGATATGGTAAAGCAACGGATAGATATTTAAAGTAATAACAAGTAGGAAATAGTTTAACTTACAAAGTCCTTCAGCAACGCTTCCTTGCAACGGAAGTGTGAGATTCACGATGTCCACGCTAACGAAGCACTTCACCCTGGACTGTGAGGGTGTTGATGGAACTTATCACACGTCACACTAATCACACCTACGCATTTCACTGGGGTTAGCAGCAGACACCATCACGCGCGGAACTATGTAGCATTGATAAATTTCTTGTTAATTCTATTTCCTGAGACAATAATTTCGAAATATTTTGTAGCACTAGTTTAATTTCAACTGGGATCAAATGTATATTATTTTCATAAACCTCCAAAAAGCAGTGAGAAACTTCAACCAATACCTTTGTAAACCGGTAATCTGTTATATTTCGCAAATAACGAAATTCGCGCAAGCAATGATCTATTTTAGATTCTTTGGTGTTAGAAAAACGCAGAAACTACAGTATCTACTGTATTTAAATAATCCAAAGTATGCACTAATGTGATAAAACAAAGGGACACTAGACTAGATCGCGCACACATTAATCCTAAAGAAAGAATCGGTCAGTTTAGCAAGTTCTACGACTATTATTTCACAAGACAAACAACTAAAACCACAAATTAGTAAAGTACGCGTATCACTAAAGTAAGTCCGTCAAATGTTCCTTAAAGCATTTGTCTCACAAGAAAAACAACTAAAAACAATTAGTAAGGCACGCGTAAGCAATCAAACCATCCGTCAAATGTTCCCTAAAACACACGTGCCTCGAGTTTAACAAGCTTTACCGCTTTTATTTCCAACAGAAAATCAACTAAAAACATGCCGTGCTTGTTCATGAACAATACGAAAATTAATCCCGCATTAATTCTCACTATTGTCAAAAACAGAAAGAAGCAGTATTTTCAACGTACTTAATATATCGGAACTAAGAACAAAACTCCATTCCTCGTCTGTTTATATCAATTCGTCGCTATTACAACCGCTTATCGTCTCTTATCTAGACTTGTATATCCACATAAGGAACAAAATTTATATTTACGGCAAGACAAGAACGATGCAATCTATAATTAATTACAAGCTGTTTAACATTCATTCCTTGGAATTTATTTATTAATGAGAATCAATCTTCAATTTATCTATCTTTAATTAATACACACGAGTTAAATTGCATACAATTCTGAAAACTATTCGAAAGTATTTACTTTATACAAACAGCGATCCAAAAACGATGTATTTTAAGAATTGAGTATAGCGTAAAATGTTAAACTATCGAAAATGCACGTTACAAATGAAACATTGCAAATCTATTCGATTTCAGCGACAATGTGAATGGTATTAAAAATTCTGAAATTTATTTGTAAGACAAGCAGTTTCGTGCACCATTTAAGGCTTCGTGTTCCGTTCAGAGAAGCTACTTCAATTAGTTTATACAGATTTATGTGATCTTATGGGTCAATCCATCGTAAGTGGTTCAGAAACAAAATAATTTGTTGCTTGGCCATTTAAAAAACAAAGTTCTTGTAGGTGATAACCAACCCCTGTATGTTGGTAGCATAAAACTAATATACTTTTAATTTTATACTGACTTGTTTAAAAATGGCTGCCAGTTTTGCATCACGCCATATGGAACTTCATGCTGAACTTGATGCTATATGTGTTAAACATTTGAATCGTTATAATTATGGTTTACAGATCTCCTAATAAAGGAAGTTTGGAAATTTTCTGTTAAACATTCGCTACAATATTCAATGCTATGAATAACTTAATTCATAAGAATTTGTTTGTAATGTGCATTTTGGAACTGATTGTAAATATGCTGAATTATTGATACATTTTTTTGCAGGTTATGGTTTGTACTGAACTAATTTTAATGTTACTCGTCTTAATAATTGTCTGGATAATATTTTTACTAATTTACCAAATCATCATCATCATTTTGTTTTCGACCATACTTAAGGTCGGTTTGACGCAGCTCTAACTTCTTTTCTATTCTGTGCTAATCTAAAAAGCTCTACATACCCTTCACAACCTAAATTTCTAATAATTTGACTAATATAGTTTGGTCTAGGTCTTCCTATATCCTTCTATCTTTTTCCTATCCACCTGGCTCTACATAGATATTAGCAACCTGATGGTTGTTAAAGAACTCTAACATGTTTACATGATTACCATTTATAAGGAAATGAAATATAACCTGGTTATCCGCTTCAAAAAGGAAAAGTGTTAAATTATATGTTATGGTAAGGCTTAAGCAACGAAACGCTACCAACATGCCAGACCGCTAACTAATTGTGAGTTATGTCATGGTGACATTGAGTTAACTGATTTTTATTTTTATTTTTTTTTTCGAACTTACTTAAGGTCGGTTTGACGCAGCTCTAAATTCTTGTCTATTCTGAGCTAGTCTAAAAAGGTCTGCATACCCTTCACAACCTAAATCTCTAATAATTTGACTAATATAGCTTTGTCTAGGCCTTCCTACTCTATTTTTATTTGGTAGTCTATAATCTAAGACTTTACTAAATAATCCCTCATGTCTTAACTGGTGCCCTATCATTCTATCTCTCCTGACCTTCAATTGTTTCCACATACAGGGTTCCTCACCTATCCTTCTATAAACTTCCTCGTTTGTTACTCTATCTGTCCAACTAATCTTTAACATTCTCCTATAACACCAAGTTTCAAAAGCTTCTATCTTTTTCTTATCTACTTCTTTAATTGTCCAAGTCTCACTACCGTATAGTAGAACGCTCCATATGTACGACTTTAAAAAACTTTTTCTATTATCTAAACTAATACTATTAGCTATTAGTAAATTTTTCTTTTTAAAAACATTTTTCTAGCTTGAGCTATTCTAGCTACTATATCCCTTCTGCTACGTCCATCCTTTGTAATTATACTAGCTAAATAGCAAAATTCATCTACCTCCTCTAACTCGGTATTACCTATTTTTAATTTTGGTTTAGAACTAGGCTGTAACTCACTTGTCATTATCTCATGTAAAATATTTAAAAACTCTCCTAACTCTTTTCTAGACTTTGCTATAATGGCTATATCTTCTGCAAAACGTAACATGTCTACTTTCTGTCCCTGTACGCTAATACCTATCTCTTTTCTCTCTCTAGCTAAGTTTAAAGCTTCCTCAATATAAACATTAAAAATCAAGGGAGACAGTATACAACCCTGTCTAACACCATTTCTAATCTTAGCTTCTTTTTCTATTTCATCAAATCTAATTACTACACTTTGGTTTTTATATAGACTGTAAATAATTTTTCTATCCCTATGAGAGATTCCTATTTTTTGCAAAACCCTGAACATAACAATCCAATTAACCCTATCAAATGCTTTTTCTACATCTACAAACGCGAAATGAGTCTTTTTATTTTTTTGTAACCTTTTTTCGATAATTACCCTAATCATTAGTATCGGTTCTCTAGTCCCTCTGTCTTTACAAAACCCATATTGGTCTTCGCCTAAATAATTCTCAGTCAAAGCTTCTACTCTATTTTTAATTATTATTGTTAGTATTTTGGAAGCATGAGAAGTATGCCATATTGTTAATATTGGATTCTCTGATCATTATATATAGACTTTTTTACAACGTTGACTCAATTATAAACCGAATTTTATACATTAATCAAAAAATTTACCAACCTATTACTAGCCTGGGTAAATTCAATTTTTATATCGATGTAGAAAAGTTAAATTGGGATTTTGTGGATGAAACAAATTTAGGTATTCAAGATAGATTCCGTATGTTTACAGACAAATGTTACATGCCAAACTGGCCATGTATCATGTTTAGGTTTAGATATAATTTATAAGTTAATTGCCACGTATTTTTAAATTAATACGCTAACTTCCGTCGTCGCTGACAGTCAAGTCTGTGCAGAAGGAATGCCGATCTGCACGTATCGAGGAAGCGGCATTAAGCCACGCGACATGGACTAAATGACAAGCGTCTGAGTGTAGTTAAGTTTTTTTAAGAAACAGGTATGTAGGTTTCCTGTACCTTGCCTCTACCGTTTCGCTACCTATCTCCTTCAACCCCCTACGAGTGCAATGGGAGCTTAGTGACGGATACCAAATTTGATGTTCAACATGGCATAACCAAACCCAACCCACATGCTGGACCTTGATGACGTTTCGAGATACGCATCTCGTAATTAATTTGATTTTACTTAGAACGTGCATGTAAATTTGACTTAGACAGCAATTGCATCACCTGGTAAAACGTGATCTGTAGATGTTATTACAATGGCGTTAGAGCCACGCCTAAAGTGTGAAAATAGCTCGTAAATGCCGCACGAATATAACAATGGCGCCTATGCGTGTTACGTTGAAATTTAAAAATTCGTTTATAAGTGATCTTTATTGTAACTTGTAAGATATTAGCTCTGAAAATAATATTTTTTAGAAAAATTGGTTTGTTCACTTAATTATCTGTAATTAAAAACAAGTTTAATTTCTAGTAACTTTTAAAATTTAATTTGGCAACCACCAAATTTAGTTACCTCCAGTTATTTTTATCTTATTTGATTGTCAGCATTGCAAGTAGCTTGATTATGTCAATTCAACTTGTTGAAACTGTACTTTGAATAGTTGTTTGTTTACCTTTTACTTATCTTGATCATGAATTTTAAATCTAGTGTAATTTGGATTTCTTTTACAAAAACAGTGTTGTTTGTACTTGAAATGTGTTTGATAGTTATTACCTAACTTGACTTAATTTCTGATTATACTGAAATCTTATTTTGCATATAAATTATTTATCAAGTAAGTATTGTTATTCATAGATAATCCACCACTGTAATTGCATTTCTTATGTTAAAAATTCTTTAAAACCACCACATTAACCAATGGTTAAATACTTATCTTGACTTGAATTTTTGTAGATTATTAAAACTTGTTTTTTTAGTTCTAAATTTCTAATAACTATATTATCTGTATCTGGCAATTTACTCCTTAAACATGGTAGCACAATGAATTTATTATATCTTAAATCTCCTAAAACCATCTTTGAACTTGAGTCCCGGGGTATTCAAACTGCGTCGAATCAAAACAACAGACGTCCGCAATTAAAGGTCGTATTAGCACAGGAAGCTGATGGACAACTAATCCCTCGTACATTAACTTCAAACCTATCACAAAATGTCTTTGAGATCAAACAATCGCTAGATGACATTAACTAAAAAATTCTCTTTGAAATTAGCTCCAAAATTCATTTTTTGTAAGGTTACTCACATCATTAGTCCACTTATCTGTAAGACACAGAAGGAAAACATCAAGGAAGGTGGCATATCAAAGACCTTAAACCGTTCTCTGCTGATCCAAATACTAATTAATTGTTCCACATTCCATTTCTTTAATGGTCTACCAAATGTTTTGTTCTCGTTCTGAATTCGTTTCTTTTCTCATACAGCATTTACCTTCTACACTTTTGGCTTATTTACCTCATTTTAGTTATCTTTTTCTTGGCTATTAATCTTTCCTTGAATTTATTGTCAACCACATGTCTTATCTAGGTTTTCCAATGTCACTCTGTTGCTTCATCTAATCAATCCTGGCACCTTTTCTGCATCATATTATTTTGTTTTTTAGCATTTATCTTACATTGTTTAATTTCATGGTGATTGTCGTAAATTTGGTTGGAGTAACTCATTGAATCGTTATGATTTGTTTTAGCTGATGTTGGGTGGATGTTTTTTCTTTGGATACACGTAGGAGCCGTGGCCTATGCCTCTGCAAGAAACAGTCGATATTCGCAGTTTCAAAACTAGGAATTTCTATTCCATGCATTTTTTCTTCTGAATTATTAGTCGCTCACTTTATTCTCTATCTTTACTTGCTTTTTTTCTTCTGTTAAGTCATCAGAACATATAAACATTTTTTGTTTTTATTTAACTTCGTGGTGAGGTGCTATCATTGTTTATTGATATCTTATCGAATTCTTGGTTGTTTTTAGCATATTGGGAAAGTATCTTCATTTAACTGCTTATAGTAAAGTATTCCTGTGTGTTTATAGCGTTACTGTTTCTGAAAATTACCTTGGAACAGTTGGTTTTTTGTGGGAAGGTATCTGCAATGGTACTTTTAAGTTGGTTGTTTCAACTTCTTGTCTGATCTTCTTATCGCAGTGGATGCTCTCGTTAGGAAGATGATCGTTCTAGTCTCATCAGAAGTCTAGAAATTTTTTTAAAGTTTCTGTGCCTTAATTTGTCTTAACACACCAGGTGTTTTCCCTCAGACCGATCTGCGTTTAACGGGGACAACTCTCTACCTTCTTTCCGATGCTTGTCCAAAACTTTACTTTTTTCTTATCCCTCTGTCTCCGTTTCTGCCTTATTCTTCCTTCAGTAGGTCTAGTCTTGTCCAGGAACACCCGTCTACCACATAAGTGTGATTTTTTCCTCACTCTGGACTACTGACCACATTCGCTGGTTGAGTAGTACTTGTCTAGCCACCTTTTCTATTGCTATTGCGCAATGCAAGTCCTTCTTCTATTCTCTTCTACCTGGAAGTCACTAGCACATTCCAAAATTGCTTACTTCCCTCTTTTTACTTTTCCTATATGTTTATTGCCTTTTCATTTCTGTTAACCACCGTGTGGTCGCACGGGGGGTTTCATAGACACCTGGACCACGTCTCTGGGAATCTTTCATTAGGTCATGTGGTGCCACTGTCAGCCGCACGTGGCCGCTGACAGTGTAAGTATATATGAGTATATGTATGTATGAGTATATGTAGATATGAGCGTATGTAGATATGAGTGTATGTCTTACCAAACTCAATCAACGCCGGGTGCAGGAATGCACCTACATGCCTTTCCGGTCCCTCATTCCGTTTTAACTAACGGGTCTGCTTCACAGGTCTCTCTCTTTTAGGGGATATGAGTACTTTTCTACTTAACGGCTTTGTATCTCTACGATGGAGGACAAAACGGCTTGGTAAGCTGTGGAATTCTACGCTATATTTTTAAAGCTTATAGTTGTAGCATGCCTTGGCGTACTGGGACTTTTCGGATCCATCTTTTGTTATCTAGTTTAATTTAACATCTCCATCTTACCTATTATCTTTGGTAATAACTTGAGACTTTGTCTTACTTTCTTTTGTTGACCTAACGTTTGGTATTTGCGATCAGACATAGGGTATTTTTGAGTATTGAGTGAAGAAGCTAACTTGATGGTAGTAATGTAATTTGTTAGGTTAGAAATGTAAGAAATTAGTAAGATGGTACTGTTGGTAATTTGTTAATTCACAACCATGTCATTAAAAAGTTTTGATGTGTACTGTTTATTAAGCCAGAGTACCAATACAAAAAATTTGTCACAATATATAGTAACTTGCTCTCTTGGGCATTTTGAAATTTGGGCATTTTCTTGCCGATGTAGAAACAGTTAAAATGCAATGCTTATGATGTGCTTGTGCACTCAAAAACTGTAAAGTTAGCCTTAGGTTATTGTAGAAATGTTAAGCGACTCGTCGCATTTGTTTTAGTTGTAGTAAAATGTTTTGTGTTCTCCGACAAATTTGTGCTGTCGATTATAACTGCGTCACATCTAAGACTCGTGTATGCATTTATAGATGTAGTTGGGGCTACACATTCCGTTTCCTGGTTTACTCGTAAGACACGTTAACGGTTGGAAAAACCAGGTGGTACCTAAAATAAACATTTAGTTGAATGTAAGTTAGTTCATATGTAAGTAAGACTCTAGACTTTAAGTTTCTATCATGCTAAAGGTGTTTTTCTTTTTTAAAATTTTTTTCTTTTATGGCTTGGTTGCAGTTGTTACATGCCAAACTGTCCATGTATCATGTTTAGGTTTAGATATAATTTGTAAGTTAATTGCCACATATTTTTAAATTAATACGCTAACTTCCGTCTTTGCTGAGTCGAGTCTGTGCAGAAGGAATGCCGATCTGTACGTATCGAGGAAGCGGCATTAAGCCACAAGACATGGATTAAACAACAAGTGTCTGATGTAGTTAGGTTTTTGTGAAGAAACAGGTATGTGGGTTTCCTGTAACTTGCCTTTACCGTTCCGCTACCTATCTCCTTCAACCCCTACGAGTGCAATGGTAGCTTACTGATGGATAGCAAATTTGATGTTTAACATGGCGTTACCAAACCCAGCCCACGTGCTGGACCTTGATGACGTTTCGAGATGCACATCACATAAGTAATTTGATTTTTACCAAGAATGTGCATGTGAATTTGATTTAGACAGCGATTGCATCATCTGGTAAAACGTGATCTGTAGATGTTATAACAATGGCGTTAGAGCCATGTCTAAAGTGTGAAAATAGCGCGTAAATGCTGCATGAATATAACATAAAATAGTAAATGCTGCAGCACTGTTTTCCATTTAAATCGTGAAAATCATCTAATAACCAGCAAAAAACAGTCAAATGGTTCAATCAAAATCTAAAATCTTTATGGAATCATTATTTACTCTTATGTGACAGGTATAAATCTAAACCTATCAAAATACTTAAATCCTATATAAAAAAAAACTAAAATATGAATGCTGGTCTGCCATAGAAGGTGCAAAAATTAAAGCCTACGATAACTATAATCGTAAAGCGGGTAATAATAATAGAGTTAAATGGAAAATTATTAATCAAAGAGGAATTAATAGAAATGATTGTCACTCAATTGATCTTATGGCAAATGAATTTAATAACTTTTTTATTAATTCAGTCCAAAACATTATAGATAAAATAGACACTGCTGATACGGATATATTGGTTTTTCCTATGTTAAATTTTTAACACTAATGATTACGAGAATCACTTTTGTGATAAACACGTCTTTTAGAAATAAATAAATGACCAAAACAATTTAACCATCACAAACACATTATTTCAACATTATGCTAGAAAACGATACATGTGGAAGATGCCAGAAGATATAGGAAGATATATAATAGATTACATTCTTTTTTCACATACCACTAAATATCATGACAATAAGGTAGTTTTCCTCCTCAAGATAAACATTGAAAAAATTGCTGCTTAAGCCTTGCGGTAACGTAATTGCACACTTCTTTAATAACCATCCCCTCGACAGTATAAATAGAAACATGTTAAAAAATGTTTTCCAATCCTCAAGTTACTGAATTTATATGAAATTTAACTATATAAAAATTAATCAGCTGATTTCACGTTAAGCGTATGGGCTTACCTTAAAAGTTGCTCCCAGGGCACAACACAAATTGAAGGTACTTATTCTTCTAAACTTTAAAATTTTCACCTAATATATTCAAATCAAACATTAATAAATCAAAGTCACCTACAATTTGTGTCATAAATGCATAGATCGAAATGTAAATAAAGACGATTTTAACACTGAGTGGTTTAGTTCCCAAAGAAGATTAAAAAAAATACAAAACAAAACAAACATACAGGCAGATTACATTCTTCTTAGACAGTTTAGGAATCAAGTAAACGACTGTAGAAGCTACTCAGAAACAGATATAGTTATACTGTCCACAACATCGTAATTATGAAGGCCGCTCTTAAATTTAAAAATTTAAGAAAAAGGAACGGAAAAAGACATTTGACTTTGGGAAACTAAAAGATAAAGATATCCAAGAAAGATTTGAAAAAAAGTCAAATGAATTGCTCAAAGATATCTGTAAAATTTCTTATACTAAGGAAGTAGAAACAGAATGGAGTTACATTAAATCCAGCTTAGATATGGCAGCCAGAGTTATTCTGGGGTATACACAAAAGAAAATAAGAAACCATGGATAACAAAACATATATTGAATTTAATATAAGAAAGGCGAAAATACAAAACAAACCAGACCAAGCTGGAAAACAAAGATACAAAAAGTCATAAAAATGGGATATTATTCGCAAATGCAGGAAAGCTAAAGAGAAACGACTTGATGAAAAGTGCAAGGAGAAAACTAAGATGGAAATAGGAAAGACAGACGAGGCATACAAACTAATTAGAATTAATTTTAGGAATATAAAACCATATATCAAAAGTATAAGGGGCGCGGAAGAAGATATCATTATAGAAAATGTCGAGAAAGTGATTAGATGGCAAGAATATATAGAGAATTTATAAGCAGGAGAGGAACTAACAGCATTAGAACAGGAATCAGACTTTGAAAACGTTGACTTGGGATATCCTATACTTAGAGATGAGTTTGAATTAGCATTAGCAAACGGGTTGAATAAGTACTAGGAAAAGATCGATTTGGGTTTAGACGAAACAGGGGAACACGGGAGGCTATTTTAGCTCAGAGGGTGATAATGGAGAAGACAATAGAAAAAGGACAAAGCGTGTATATAGGGTTTGTAGATCTGGAAAAAGCATTTGACAATGTAAAATGGAAAAAAAATGTTCGAAATACTCAAAAAAATTGGAATTAGTTTTAGGGATAGATGAATAGTACATAGCGTATACAAAAAGCAAACATCTGTAATAGAAGTACATCAGGAATGTAAAGAAGTAGATATTAAGAAAGGGATAAGACAGGGATGTACCCCATCCCCGTTAATTTTTTTTTGTTGTTTTTCTCTATCTAAACATATGTCAAATTAACTTACTGATAGGTTACAAGAGTCAGAGAATGATATTTTTATTTTCCTTATCACTACAAATTTTCATGTGAACATCTTTGGGCCTGGCGATGAGGTCATAGGCACACCAGCCTGATACATTTAATCAAAACAAATTAATAATACAACTAATAATTTTAGAACACAAAGTTAAGCTCCTGTCTTTCTAACCTTTAAAACTGTCTTAATAAATTTGACAGTTTTTGAGTGTAAACAATATAAAATACGATGTACTAATACAGAAACTGTTAAAATGAAATATGATTATAAACATTTCAAAGGAACATCACAGGATGTTCACAACAGTACGAAGTAAATTACACATGACAATGACATCGGAATACAGTTGGATCTAACATGTTACATTAATGAAATTTTAGAGAAATTTGGAATGATAAATTGTAAACCAATGGCCACACCAAGCGACCTAAGTCAGAAACTATGTCAAGACATGTGCACAAATAATGGCTTCTTGAATAAAGTTCCCATCGGTGGAAGCTTATTATATTTGGCTCAAGGAACAAGACCAGATACAGCTTTTGTTGTAAATGACGTATGCCGTTTTAATCACAATGATGACTAAGCACAGTAAAGCGAATATTTTGATATTTAAAGGAACAGTTAACTTGGAACTATATTAGAGCAGATTTGGAACAATATGTGGATACTAGGATGCTGATTGGGCATCGGATGTGGATAAGCGACCGGTGATAGTTTAATCAAGCCGTAGACGAATTAAAATTGCGCATTGACAAAGCAGTTGACGTTATAAAAGACGAACAGGGCGAACACAGTATGTGCTATGAATCATGGTTAAAATGTGCACAGTTGTCTATTCAGAGTAGTGGTGGAAACTTTGAACATCTCTTGTAATAGTTTAATGCTTTCGTTCAGCGGTTCTCAAACTGTGGCTTAAAAGGTAAGATTAAACTTTGAGTTAAAAACATATTTTTTTGTGCATTAGCTTACATTTTTGTGTTTACTATGCCATTTAAATTTCTACCCCAAGTTTGCGAACACACTGTATACAGGGTATATCAATATTAATGTTGTCTGTTCAAGATTAATTTTCTTCTTTTATATTCGATTTGTGTTTAACATAACACCAAAGTATTATATATAATAACATTACTTCCTGGGTTTGATGTATCGATAAATAAATTATTTTATTATTTTCAGGGATTATTTTCTATTTTATTGTTAATTTTGATGGTGGTGCAACTGCTCCTTAAAGAAAACCACCACTGCCTGAGATTGTTTTACTTTGTTTAAAAACGAAAGAATGCATTTATTATTATTAAATTGTAAAAAAAGTAAGTTTTGATTGTTTGTTTCAGGATTTCAACCTTACGACAAACCAACATTCTTTGCATTCCGTATTTTTATTCTACTACTCTTACTTTGTTTAACGTTGGTAATTGCTAGCCTCATTACATTAACTCTACCTGTATGGTTGGGGCGTCGTGTCATGGTACTTTGGCTTATGGGCTCATTTACAACGGACACCGAGTATTCTTCATCACCACCGGCAGTTTCCAAAATTCACGAACTTTATACAGCTGCCTGTGGAACTTATATGTGTTGGATGATTGCCAGAGGAGTATCCATCATTTTAAGTTGGTTACCACAAGGACGAGCTGCAATGGTTGAACGTATTAAGCATTGGTGTATCATTGGAACTAAAACGTTTATAGCTAGTGTTTTACTATTTGGTCTTATACCATTATTATCAGGTTTATTATTAGAAGTAGTAATTATAATACCTCTTCGGGTGCCAATTCATCAAACTCCCATATTATTTATTTGGCAAGATTGGGCACTTGGTGTATTGTATACAAAAATAGCATGTGCTGTAACATTGATGGGTCCTGAATGGTTCCTACGTGCTGCTATTGAACGTATTTATAGGGATGGGATACGGGATATGGACTTGATGTTCATTATTAGGGAACTAGCAGTACCTGTGGTTATTTGTTGCGGTTTAGCTCTTGCGATTCCATATTGTATAGCATATTCTATTGTTCCTCTATTTGTACACAGTATGCAAATGCGTAACTTAATAGCACGCAGGATTTTTCCTTTATTGCTATTGATTGTAATTGGTGTTATGATTGTTGTCTTTCAAGTGAAACAATTTAAAAAACTTTATGAACATATAAAAAATGATAAATATTTAGTTGGACAAAGACTTGTTAATTATGATCATCGGCATGCTAAATCAAATAATCAATAATGTTATTTTTATTTATTTATACTTAGGTTAAATAGTGTATACAAAAATTTGTTATTATATTGAATATATTTTGTGATTCTTTTTATTGTTATACTAATTTTTATTATTAATTATTTCCAATGTAGCGTAGTGTATTTATTAATGTAAAGCAGAGGTCGTTCTAAAGGTACTTTTATTCTATCTACATCAATTAAATTGGAATGTAATATAAAAATATTTTAATAACACAAATATTTTATTGTAACAAACATAGTTTAGTTTAAAGGTTTCAGAAACCAGTTCAGAAAAATAACATTTTTGGCGATATTAAGTTTTGTAAAATTATATTCCATGCCTACATTTAAATCATTATTAGTATAAGTTTATTGAATTTAATTTTTAGTAGGCAAATTATAGAAGTTTCAGTTTAATTTAATTTTACGCCTTCATTTCTTTGTATTTTATTTTCTGTATGAAGATATAGGTTGACATTTTATTTTATTTACAGTTTATCCTGTTAATTTTAAGGATGTGGCAGTTAAACGTGAAACAAATTTGTTAATTGCTTTTTTTTATTTTACGTTTGCTACTATAGCTAATCATCAACACCAAAAGGCAAAACTACCACACATGAAAATTTAGAATTTCACTGTCTTTGATGTTCCAACAAGGTATGAATCTTTTAATGCTTGACAAAACACTTACATGAAGCATCCAACTTTACTTCATTCGAAAGGAGGTACATTATGTAGTAAAATATAAACAGAGTATGGGCACATAAGAAGCACCGTGGAATCAATAGTAGAGCAGTAATTATCAATCAATTTGAAAACACGAGATATATTTTATTTAACTTGCAACTATTTGACATACATCAATCTTATTTATTTATTCATGGCAAGGTCTATATATGAATCATCTCAATATGGAATATAATATTTCCAAACACCCTCTCTTATTGAATGAATTCACAGCGACCAACCCAAATTAAATATGTAAGCTACTTTCCAAACATAAACTTTTTAGTCTAGGTTTATGCAGCGGTTTAGTCAACTGATCCGCTAATTGTCTCTCCGTCGCTATCCGATTTACACATAATTCGTTATTTTGAACACACTCCCGAACATAGAAATGATGAATTCGAATATGCTTCGTGCGTTTATGATATTCAGGATTGTGCGCTAGTTTAATTGCAGCTTCGTTATCGACATACAAATCAGGAATGTCATTGAACTTGATCATATCAGCTAGTAATCGTTTCAGCCATACAATCTCTCGAGAAGCCTCACTACCTCAGCTTCTGTAGTAGATATTGCTACTGTTTTCTGTCGCTGACTTAACCATGAAATGGCCCCACCAGCGTATAGGCAGATTACACCTGTTGTAGATCGTCCGGTCTCTCTGTCACCTCCATGATCAGCATCACTGTATGCTCTCAATTTTCCAACATCAAATTTGCACTTGTACACAATGCCCAGATTAACTGTTCCTTGTAGATAACGAAAAATATGCTTCAAACTGATTATATCATTTTTACAAGGATTTTCATTGTCTTGCTGCGACACCAAATGCATAAGCAATATCCGGTTGCGTTCTTTGAGCTAAATACATGAGCTCCAGTTGCTTCCCGATAAGGGAAATTAATGTTTTCATTCTCAACTATTCCTGCAACTTCACCTTTCACAATTGGTGTTGGTGCTTCTCGACTACCTGTCATTAAATCGTTCAAGAATCTTTCTAGCATATGTACCCTGGCTAACTTTTATTCCGTTATCGCCATTTTGTTGAATTTCTAATCCAAGAAAATAAGTTGCATCCGTTACAGTTATTTTAAATTCACTTTTCAATTCTGCTAAGAAATTTTCTGTTTCCACGTTATTTGTGCTGGCAAGCAGTCCGTCATCAACATATAATGCTAACCGAATTTTCTCACTTCCTTTCTTACATATAAATAGACAGGGATCTGCTTTACTCACTTGAAACCCTCTCTGACACAGAAATTCGCCAAAACGTTTGTTCCAACATCTTGGCGCTTGTTTGAGACCGTAAAGACTACGTTGAAGTTTACAAACTCTATATGTACCATCACTGTAGCCTTCTACTTGCTGCATATAAATTTCTTCTTCGATTTCACCATACAGAAATGAGGTTGACACATTGAACTGTGTCAGTGTCATACCTTCACGTGCCGCTACGCTTAAAACTGTTCTAATTGTAGGTAATTTGGCTACTGGACTAAATGTCTCCTTGTAGTCAATTTTTGCTCGTTGAGAAAAACCTTTTGCAACAATTCTTGCTTTAAAACGATTAACTGAACCATCAGGATTACACTTAACTTTGTAAGTCCATTTGCAGTTAATTGCTTTTCTTCCTATAGGTAAATCACATAAATACCAAGTTTTATTTTCCTTCAACGAGTTCATTTCACTTTGCATAGCTTGAAGCCACTCTTCTTTGTTTTCACTTTGTATTGCTTCGATATAACTTTCTGGTTCAACAAGACCAAGAGCCCTTTCGATACTGTGCGTAACGAAATCTTTTAAATATTCTGGTTTCCGTAACTGACTTTTATCACGTAAATTGTCTTTGCTCAATAACTTCAGGAATATCTTCATCATTCGCCAATTCTTGCTGTGGCAATGATGGTACACTTCTTATAATTGGAACAAATTATTTCTGATTCTAATTCTTTCTCTAATTGAATAGACTTTCTGCGTGCACTCTTCAAAAACAACATCTCGGGATCGCATCAGTATACCATTATTATATATAATACGATACCCATCATGATCATCATACCCTACTAAATAACCCTGTTCTGCTTTACTGTCCAATTTCCTTCGTTTTTGTTTGGGTACCTGCACAAAACGTTTACTACCAATTACTCTTAAATGTTTTAAACATGGTTTAATTCCACACCAAAGTTCATGTGGTGTTTTATTCGGAACTGACGTGACACCCGTTCGATTTAGCAAATATGCAGCTGTGTTAACCAGTTCAGCCCAGTTTTTCTGTTGTAATCTACCCTCACTTGCATACAACATTGCTCTTGCAGCTTCGACCAATGCTCTGTTTTCTCTTTCACTACACCCATTCTGCTGTGGAGTATATGGCATTGTAAGTCTTTGAAGAATTCCATTCTTATCAAGAATTTCTTTTACTTGAGCATTGTCAAACTCACCTCCATTATCACTCAGTAAAGTTTTTATGGTATGCCCTTGAACTTTTGTTCTTACAATAAACTTCTTTAAAGCTTCTATTGCTTGTGACATATTGCAACAAAGTAACGATTTTTCGATGGCGATTCAGGAAATGGCCCACATACATATGTGTGGATTATCTCTCCTGGTTTTGTTGCTTTTGGTCTAGTACCAAATTTTTTACGATGCATTTTGCCCTTAATGCATCCTTCGCACACATCACTATCCAACTCTACGTCAATGTGAAATTCGTTTTTCAGAACTTTCTGTACATGTCTCTTATGTTGATGTCCAAGTCGTTCATGATATAGTTGTAATAGGGATTCATTTGCAGAACTTATTGCATTAATCTCAATTCTTGTATTTAATGACTTTCCCACAACATGATACAAACCTCCATTCTTTTGACGAATACCCGTTAGGGCCGGTATCCCATTAATGTACAAAGTACAGATCCTTATATTTGACTCAAATATACTATTGTAGCATCGATCTTGTGCGCTTAACACCGAAAACAAATTTTTGTTTATCGCAGGTACGAGCCAAACATCCAACAATGTTACTTTTGGAGTACTTCCCTTTATTAGTAATTAAAAGTTCAACTTCGCCTTGACTAATAGCTGATAATTTCTGCCCTCCTGCTACACTTACAAAGTGTGGCATATCAAATGGTCTAAACGTTTTAAACCAATCTTTACACATTGTTACATGATTTATAGCACCATTATCTATATACCATTTTTCTTCATGGCCATTTGCACTAGCTGCAAAAACACTGGCATCTTCAATTATCATTGAAAATTTTTCTTTGTGTCCGTAAGAAGTGTCATCATCTTTATTTTGTGTGTCATGCAGATTCTTCTCATTACTTTTAATATCTGCAATTCCGTTTAATGTGACCTCGTTTCTTGCAGTGATGACATATCAAATTGTCAAGTTTTCCTTTCTGGGTAGCTAAATACTTTTTTTTTAGCTTTTCCGACGATCCATTTGCTGTCTTAACATGCAATGCTTCAACTGACTCCTCTTTTTGTTGCAAAGCTTGTTGAAATTGACAAAGTTGATTTGTTAGATTTTCAACTGTATGTTGTTCCTTTGATAACATTTCCCAAGTTGTTTTAAACTGGAAATACGATTCTGGCAACGTATTTAGAACCTTACAGATAAGGAATAGTTCTGGTAATACAACATTGTCAATTAAACACATTTTAACAACCTCGTTCCACAAATTTTTAATTTTAGATGAATGACGCGGTCATCACCTAGAGCCCATTTTGCACCAAAGAATTTCATAATCGCCGTATACATTCGATTGGTAACAGCCCCACCATAGATACGTTCTAATTCAAGCCACATCTCACGTGCTGTATTAAAACGCATTACTTTATCTAGTTTCATTTGTCATGGCACGAGACATTATCAGCTTAGCTGTAGAATTCGCTTTTCTGTACTTCTCATTAATACTTTTGTTTTCTTGAATTTCAGCTTGTTTAAGATTTTTTAAGGGTGCTATACTTGAAGATTTTATACTCGTTGAAATTATATTCAGCATGAGAGAAATATTTTAAAACTAATTGTACCAGAATAAAAGGACCTAATTGGTGTGATGTATTTGTAAGTTTTCCACTTGAAAACTGACCAACTGTGCAATGTGTAAAAGTAGCAATTTGTACACAATTTGAATATAGCTCGCAGCGTCTCTCAGTTATACCATGATGGGCTTTCTTGCGAGTTCTTTTTTTGTAACTAATAGGAATAATGTGCCCACATTATGCAAAGTAATCCATGGCATTGCTTTGTAGCTACACATATGAACAATATACTGTATCCTTTGCACATGTGCAAATGGTCTCGATTGAACTTCATGTTCCCTTTCACAGACTCTTTAAAATAATTATATGGCTACTCATTCATTACGGGTAAAATGAGCGGTAAATTAATAAATTTTTATTTACCCTGAAAAATTGGGATCCCATAACAATATAAGGGTACGTCAGCTAAGTGTGAGAGTGGATTTCTATGAAAAAATTATAAAGAAACTTGAAAAATAATAAATGTGTTACGTTGCATTGCATATTAATTAACTGTCCCTTAATTTAAAAACTATTTCAATCTATACTTTTTTTATTATATGGGTTCCTTATAATACTTTTATGATTTCCAGTTAGTTCAGTTAGGCAACCAAAGTTGCTCGTCACAAATCCAAATGTATTACACTTTCTGGTTTTTTATATAGGCATGAGTTTGATGAGGAATTCATGAATGTTGCTAGTTTAAAAATACAATGGAGTCATTGTTGGTTCTGTTGTAATAATAATTCCGTGTGCTTTTTTTCATTAAAACATTTGTTTCGTTTATAATTGTATATAATTTACCACTGCCTTATTTTAAACATTAGAATTTGTTAATAATTTACCTCCGGCCAGTATATTCAAATGTTATTGTACGTACTGTGAAATTACTTCACACACCGCCCCTGTGTATTGTATGTGCCACGATATGTGCAAGAACTGTCATCGCCTGCCATGGAGAGGACGAAGAGAGTCTCCTATCGTTTTCCGTTCTGAACGGCTGCAATAAAATAAATGTGCTACACTTCGCTATATTTACAAAGGTAAGTGCTTTGAAGTAATCGTTATTTATTATCATTATTTGCCTATTCAATGTCCACTTTTCTCTACCAGTTAGTTATCGAAATACCGCCACAATAATTTAACAGCATTCTCACTAAGACGTTAAAGAGGTTTTTTGTAATAGAATATATTTCTCGTTTGTTATATATGGAATGTGTAATTTAAATGAGAATTGTGATTTGTTTCCTTGCTGCTATGCTATTTATTAACTATAAACCCAATATACTTTTACAAAATGGAAATACAATTGTAAACCGATTTCTAAAATATGTTTTAGGAGTTAACAAACACCTTCACAGCCTGCATGAATGAATATTATATTATGGCGAGTGACAATTGTTTACTCGACTTCTTGACAGTATGTAGATTGCCTAGATCTAGCATTGTTAAGGGGAATACTTTATATGATAAGATTTGGCCAATAATTTTGGTGATTTGTATTTAAATCTACTAATCTAAATCGGTGGCAGCTTGTAGGTAAAAATTTTGGGTAGACCTAGGCCAGCAAGTTAACAACGTGATTTCAACCTACGTAATAGAGATTGAAGTTGGTGAAATGCCCTTATACCCAGCTTAAAATCGTCAAGAAAATGTTATGGATGTTTCATATTTTGTTTATGGAACAAATTAATTCTTTTGTGTTTGTCTATAATTTTATCGTGGAACCTATCTTGTGTTTCCAATAAAGTATTTAAAATATCTTTTTGTATCGATGACAGAAAGTGAAAAGCAGGTGTTCAGTAAAGTCCTTTTTATGCGCTTTAGATAAGAGAACGATCTTTCTCCTGCGACAGGAATTGTAAAGAAGGCAGAAGAATATATAACATTAAAGAAGTATGTCAATTTCGTTATCGTTCATAATCTTGATCAAATCCATAACTTTCTCTAAGTTAGGTTTCTAATACAATTTTCAACAGTGATTTATCAAACAGAGGTCCATATGTTTCAAGTAATAATTAAATGCATGCTGCAGAAATCGCCACATTCAATAATTTCTTTTGTCTGCTAACTGCAAAAATTTAATTTTTCTGTAATCCAAAAAACACTCCTGCAGTTGGCATAAATATGTTATTGAAAACAAAAAAAAACTTTCTAAATTTAGTTTTCACTTCTTGAGATATACAAGACTGTATGGCTGCTACAGCGTCACATATATTTAGAAACTAATGTCATTTCTCCAGCTTTTTAGAACTGCGATGCATCTTGTAATTAAACTAACATAAAACGGCACACCGATACTTTTTTTTTGCAATGTGCTATATAAGATTCCTGTTTGTTGTAAAATGTGAGTAAAGATACTTCACAAAATTATTCTAAACCCACAAGTTTACGTTTATAACCATCTGCTCGTATCACACACACTGCACTTGATTTGAGGCGAGTTATAATTTTTCAATTAATTTTTTTCGGTCTGTTAAAACAACATAATAGCTTTTGCGTCAGAATTCCATCGTACTTCACTGCTTGTTGGAATACATTTTCTGACAATTTCATTTTAAAAATACGGCCACTTTTGAAGACAGAAAAGAACCTGGAATCCCTTGAAGTGTAGAAAAAAATATTTGTACACGCTATTCTAGAACAGATTTGCTTCAAAACCAAGTTTCCTCTGTGAGCGAAACAATGTGTATAAAGCAATCTTTCATTAATTTTTAGAGTACCCTCCACACTCCTCCACATCACTCCACACCTTCACCACCCTCCACACACCACCACCCTACAGATCACTCCACATTTCTCCACACACCTCAACCACCTACCACATCACTCCACACACCTACACCACTCTTCACGCGCCAACACCACCATCCACATCTCTCCACCCACCTCCTGACCCCGTCACATATCTCCACGCCACTCCACATCCCTCCACGCACCGTGCTTTCGGCTACCAATTTTCAGCTACTTTTCCAAAGTCGTGGTGACGCCATATAGGTAAAATCACCACTTCGCTATGCTCTCGGTTATCTAGTTTCGACTACTTTTCCAAGGTCGTGGTGACGTCATAGCCTTTTATAAAAAAGCCCAATATAATACTATTTAAAAATTTTAGTCTGGCATTATACATAACAAAATTTAAACATATTTAATGCCAAGCATGGATCCATTTAAACTTAATTTTAATACAAAGTTATACACAGAAAACTCCTTTCTTTATGTTTGTTTGGAGTGGTTTTAATTTTAAATAATTTTATTTGCCGCTTAAAATTTAAATCGACACCCAAATCCCTTATCTCCTTTTCTAGCCAATAGTGTAATACATAGAAACCGTCTAGGTTTTCGAATTGCAAAATGTACCGAAGTTTGTCTTTACATATAATGTCTTTGATTCTACCGACAACCAGATCCATTCCCTTGTGTAATTCTTGCAGCTTGTGACAATCTTTTAATCGCGGCTTTTCCACTACATTCTGCACACGTATCTTGTTAGCTTGATCGACTTCTTCTTGTCGGTATTGGAGGGAATCCTTATTCTCTCACTCACTGTTGCGTAGTTGCATGTCCACCACTTATGGGAATATATGGTAGTTATAGGTTGTAGGACCCTCGGTTTTAAATGATCCAAAAAGTTCCTTACTATGCAAATATACAATGTTTAGTGGAACCCTTTTGCGTATGGTGTACGCCGAAGTTACGAAACCCGCATTCCTTAGTCCATCTATGTTATCTGCCGTTGTGATTAATACGTTTTTTAGAATAACCTTTTACAAAGTATACGGATTTAGTACCATCCTTTTCCGCAAGGATGCCTACATAACTAAAAGAGTCTTTCTTACTAACCACAAATTCATGCAGCTTGTAGAACCCTTATGTATCTAAGTCAGTCCATCAGCACATTATATAATCTTTTAATTCTTCCTCATTTTCTCTAATAAGATGTTCTCTGTCTAACACATATTTGTATTGTTCGCGCATTGTAGCAGTGTTTTCCATGTAGTCCAACTTTAGCCTTTTTGCATCAATTTCCTCTAATTCCAGCAGTCTTTTTCTTCCACTTACAGCGTATGGCGTGCATAATGGGCAACTTCCTTTAGCGTAAACGGATAGAGTTTACTACCAATATTTACGCGTTGTCGTACAACCTCTGGGCGAATCTTAGGCGTATTTATCAACCCCTATTGTGAAATGATTTTTTTTTTGAATTGTAGAATATGGTGTTGCAGATTGTGTAAAATATGTACTACCTGCTTTAATGTAGCACTTTTCTAAGATCTTTATTTTATCTTAACTGTCTTTCTCCTATACTATCCAAATAATTTACAGCTAAATAAATAAAACTAAAACCCCAAAGCATATACTTTATCAATTTTTTCCCTTTCCTCTGGTTTTTCGTGCAACTTAATTTGCAAACCAGTCAATTTCTTTGTATTGCTCTTCCCTCAATACACGCACTGTAGAAGGTTATTATACACTAAACTGTAGCTATTTTGTAGCTTGTCCGATAGCTTATTCCACATTTTGGCAAGTGGTACCGAGTACATTGGAGCCTTTAGGAAGTATAACTTACTATCTTCCAATAAGGTTAAACAGTCTTTTAAGTGATTATACACCTGTTCCGTACCGACATAGTTTCCAATTGTACAGTTGTATATTGTCGCTTCCAATCGCGTAATACCATGTTCTTTGCCCAAAATAGACGCGAATGTTTCCCTTAAACGTGCATCTGGACCACGTAAAAATCTAGTATATGATTGCCAAGTTGTTTATTAACACCAGGACTTGTAAATTGACACACAAATTTGTTGTGTATCTTAATTCTTGCATTGGTTGTTAGCCATGTTAAATAATCGATTCCCACAGTTTTATCGTTGTCGACTGTAATATTGCAGTTTCTTTCGTATTCGCCCTTGTAGCAAAAGTTATGGTTTGTAGTTAAATAATTACACATCTCCATCTTGCTAAATATGCCAGCAAAATCTTGGGTTACATCTATGTCAAAAACATAGTAGAATCTTTTTTGAGTCCATATAATATATCTGGTAGTCCTCTCAATAAAGTTTCCAACTTATATTTAAACATTTTTGTAAAAAAACGTGGCTAAGTTGCTAATAGATTTATACACAATTAAATTATATAGTTTGTATCTTCTGTTTTAATAAAGCTATATAAAAATACGCTCGCCGTCCGCCCTCCACCCGCTCGCCCGCCAGCCGGCCAGTCCGACCCAGATCGGATGAATCCGATCTAGGTCGGATGAGAATTCGACTAGATCGGACCAATTCGACTTAGCTCGGATTTAGCCCGAATGTTGGACATGTGTCAGATATAGTTTGGATGTATGTCATACGGATGCGAGAGGAAGGACAAAGTATGGTGGAGGAAGGAGGGTTTAGGTTAGTTTACGTTGTTTGGAGTTAGGTTAGTTGGTGTTGTCTGAAGTTAGGTTAGTTGGACTTGTCAGGAGTTAGGTTAGCTAGTGTTGTCCGGAGTTAGGTTAGGTTAGTTGGAGTTGTGTGGACTTTGGTTAGATAGCAGAAAAATTGATAAGTTAGGTCAGCACCTGCGGCACTGACCTAACCTATCCATTTGGTCTTGTAAATGGTAGGATCTATTAGATCATTATGCGACCGAAACAGTTGTCAACGCTTATCATTAAAACGTATTGAACTAGACCCAATATCTGTTGATGGATTTAATCATTTTTTAACAAAGATTGTTTTAATAGATAATTTGTGGAACAGATATAATTTACTGGAATTTGTAACAATTGTGGTCCCCATTTGGAGTATGAGTGGATATATTTCGAATAATCCTGAAATCAAGGCCAGATTAACTTTTCAGTTTTGTGTTTTCCTGTAAAAGACTTTAAAAGGTGCATTGTGTATTTATTAATTTTAGTGTGAATTTTGTAGTAGTAAGATTTAATTAGTTTACATATTTATTTAGGAAATAACGAAAGGCGTTTACACGCGATTTGTTTAAAAATGTATTTTTAAAAAAGCAATCACGGAGGTGAAAGTACTCCAATTCTGAAAGGTCAATGTAAGTGTATACTAAGTGTAAATTGATACTTTGGTGTACTCTTTGTAATTTTTATATGTTCTCCATTGCACTAATTCTCATTTTTTAGTTAACATTTTATCTAAATATTTGTACTCCTAAAATTTTTAGTAAGGTTTAATATACCGATTTATTCGAGCAGGAGAGTGTTTATGTTATACCCACTGAAAAAGCCAAGGAAATGGTTCTTTTTATTTACATAGGGATTCTGCGTCTGTTGGACAGGGAAGTTACAACGAGACAACAGTAACAGAAATCATCTCCCAATTCCTGGGTGTCTTCAACCTCCCAATATATATATATATATATATATATATATATATATATATATATATACAAATAACAAATAACTCAGAATGTCAATACAATACTTCTCTACTGAAAACTATTTCGCTGTAAACGTCTAATTTCCTGATTCTCACCACCACATATCAATATGCCTGCGTTCATCATATCTCTCTTCATCTCATAATAACATTTCTCAGCTTTGCTTTCTTTCTACCTAAAGTGTCACGTTATTTCGCCTTACTGGTATCTCTATTCTGTCCCCTGCTATTCTATGACCACCTGTACTATTATTCATGTAATATATGATATATGTAATATATAAATAGGTCAATAAAATAGTAATATATATATATATATATATATATATATATATATATATATTACTGTAATTGGGTAGGCTTAGGTAGGTCTAAATAGGTCAATAAAATCAGGCGACAGACAATATTTAATACGTAACAGAGGCAGATGCAAGATATTAGGTGTTTCAGTGACAAACATTTTCAAGCACGTGTCAGATAATTATACTTTTAAAAGCAATAAATGGACGGTATCGATTTTCGAGGCGCACATAAAAGAAGAGAGAATTAACCATGAACAATATAATAATACAGGGGCTACAAGCAAGTTAGAAAGCAGGGGACAGAAAGAGATACCAGTAAGGCAGAAATAACGTAGACACTTTAGGTAGGAAAGAAAGACAAAGCTGAGAAATGTTATTATGAGAGTGCAAGGGAGATAATTGGATGAACGCGCACACGAGAGGCGTGATTGTATTTGTGTGGAGTGGAAATTCAAGGAATATTTAGATGTTTGGCACGGTAAGATAGTTTTTCGCGGTAATGAAGAGTTTGTATTGACGATTTCTGAGTTTTGAAAGACCGTTGTGTTTACGTGCAAGTGGATTTTGTAGAATTGAGTGGCCGTTAGCCGTTTTACAAAAAATGGGGAAGAAACATACAGGCAACTTAAGTAAGGCTATGCGCTGCGGGAGGCGTCATTCTCTCTCTTATTTTCCAAGTCTACAGAAGAACATTCTAGTTTCAAACCACGTGACAAGTGCAGTCCAATTTACAGTTTACAAGTAGTTTGATGCAGAAGTAGGTGCAACTTAGTTTTAACCGAATGAACCGTAGTAAATCATTTAAGTGGGCCCGCGATAACGCATGAACCATAGTAAGTTTGATAAAATAACTTTGTTTTAAGTCAAACTTTCAAATACATAATATATTACGTAATGCCATTGCCCTGCAGTCTTTATCTAAAACGAAAAACCCATTAAATATTCTTGCACAGCACCCTTTTTGTCTATTAATCTTACTACTATTGAGCACTGCAAGTTTGCTGTAATATTAGTAATTTCATTGACAATGCAAGCAAAAACTGGTGCTTCTTTTATAGCGTTGTACATATAGATAATAATTTATTTTTTATACGGTCTATCAAATCATTTTGTATGGGTTTTGAAACACTCTGAAAATGTCTTTCTCTGTTAGTGTTCTTTTAGCCTTTGACAACTTAAAACTAGATCCTATAATGCTTTAAAGTTATCAGAATTTAATTAATATTTTTATTCCTCATGGCCACGAAAAGTATGTTCTTGTTTTGCTAAAGTAAAAGATAGATCAATTAGCTTTTTCCCTATTTCACTTAACTTCTGCGTTATATCTAATCTTGGATATTTTGCAAGTTCATTCACTAAATTGTGCACAGAAAATACTTGTTTCTGAACCTCTTTGTAAGAAAGAATATTAATTAAATGTTATTTAGAAGTGGCATTTTTCTTAATGGTGCAAAAATATTTTTTTAAATCAGTAACCATAAGAATTTCAAACACCTTTTTGATTGAAAATAACAAATATAGCCAACAGAATAGTTTGTTTTTACCACACAACCACATATACATTGTACCAGGCAAAATTAAATGTAGGCGATTTTCTAGTCTTTTGGAATTAAACAATTTTGGAGTGAATAGTGTATTCATAATCATTTTTATTTCGCTCTCCGATCTTTATAAGGGTATTTCCAATAGGTAAATAATGACATCTGAAGGACTGTCACTATGAAGTAGTGGAAGCTGTTATTTCCATAACATTTACAGACGAAGCACATTATGAAATGATTTCGTCATCAATTAAAGAACACAATTTTGTTCGCAATTAACCTTTACAGAGAGCATGTACAATTTATTAAACACAAAATGACAAAAACTTTTATTCAAACAACACAAGAAGGGTTTTACTCTACACAGGAAATATAACATGTGACATAAAGGCCAGCAAACGACTGGCCTAATGGGAACTGTATATATATCTGTACCGTAAAGCAGTATATTTGTGAACTTGCATGCAGCAAAAGAATAATACATATACTGGTACATGACAGACCGAAGACCACTAAAGCCGGTGCCTATTCTTGGATGTGTAATGTAAACTGTAACCTAGTTTTTACGTGGTTACGGTTATTTTGTTGTAATTTAAATATTTCATACAATAATTTTCAGTGGCATGCGAAATATTGGATTTTAATTTATTTATTCATTTCCAACAGGTAATCTACCCGTTATAGGAAAATTTAACCATATCACAATTACAAAACATGGTCATATTAGTTGAACTAAAACTAATACTATATACATATGCGGGTAGTTTGAGTGCCTTTGAGCTAGGTCAGTACAAAATTGCTTAAGAGCGACAATCTATGGAGTTAAAATATATCACAGCTACTACTAATATTGTTGTAATGAGTACACATGACACATATTGGGGCTTTTAGCATCGCATTTAATCTCGCAGATGGAGTGAAAAACAGTTTGTGTTGTTTTTATGCTTGTCTATGAATCGAAAACTTAATGCAAGAGACAAGTTTGGAGGAGTCTTATCATCATGTACAATCTTGTATAAAAATGTTAGACCAGCGATAATCCAATGCATCTCCAAGGAAGGTAAGAGGAACCTGTTTAGTAGGTAATTTTGACTGCAGCCTCTGTGGGTCAAAGGCCTTCAGCTTTAAAGAACAAAATTTCAGAAATTTTTGCTGAACTCTCTTAAGCGATAACTTATGGCAGTCAAAAATTGGCAACCCGACAGCACTGCAGTATTCCAATTTTAAGCGAACAAGAGCTTGATAAAGTATTTTCAGTATGTTTATAATATAAAAGTCTCTGCAATTTTAGTAATAAAGCCTAAAGTTTTACAAGCAGCCCTTACAACTTTATTAATGTACATAGTAAAAGCGATACCCAAATCTTTAATTGTACTAGGTCTATTTAGCTTGTGATGCCCAAAACTGTATGAATTAATACACGATTGCAGTTTCCATGTGACAATATAACATTTAGCAGCATTGACAGAAAGCTTGTTAATCCAGCACCAGCTAATAAGATGATTAAGTTCCCCCTACAGATTGACACAATCGTCTTGTGATCCAATAATAGAATAAAGTTTGATATCATCAGCATACAGAAGATTATAACAAATTAAGGATTTGTAAACATTATTTACAAATAGGATGAACAGCAAAGGTCCTAAAATGGAACCCTGTGGAACTCCGGATGTGGCAATGAACGGCTCCGAATTATAACTGTTATAAGTAACAAATTGGATTTCAAATAGACTGAAGGAGTAGGTTGCTAAAGCCATATGTTCTTAATTTAAATATTAAAATAGCATGATCTAAATGATTAAAAGCTTTGGAAGTGTCTGCATATATGTCAACATGTCCGCTAGCATTCAAGCACTCAGAAATGTATTGTGTAATAAGAACTAAGTTAGTACTTGATCTTTTATTAAAGAAACTATGCTAATTTGGTTATAGACAGCGTGAAACAAAAGTAAATATTTTGTTGTGCAGAACCAATTCCAAAACTTTTGCACAATTAAATAATATAGGCCTATAGTTGGTAACATTGTATGGATCCCTTCTTTTTAAGATGGGTAAATTACCGAGGTTTTCCAAATTGATGGAAAGATGGCGGTTTTAAGTGAAAGATTGAAAATGCAATACAAAGGCCAGACAAAAATAGAGGCACAGTTCTCCAGAGGTAGCTTTACTCTTGAGTTTACCGATGCATTCTTCAATTTCCGAGGAAGTGATTTTAGATATATGTAATAGGCTGTCGTCTAGAACATTATAATTGTCATTATCAAAAGAACCACAATCAGAATAGGGCATGTATACACTGCTGAAAAAAATTCTAAATGCTTAAACAGTTTCTTGAGGTGATTCAAAAATTTTATCTTAGTAATAAATTTTTCCCGGAATTGTGGTTTTGGATAATGAATGGATATAGGTCCAGAATGATTTTGGGTCTTCCCTAAGTGAACTTTCTACCTTTAACAGATATTGCTTATAAGATGCCTGTATATGTGACTTAGACAACGCAGGAAGCCTTTTAAATTCCATTACAAGGTCATTCAAATCGGAGTTTGTATATATGGACAGCATTTTTGCCTAATAGCATTATTAGTTTCTTTTGTGCACCACATACGAAATTGACGTTTCCTGCTTTCATAAATAGGAACGTGTTCATCTAATATTGAGTAAAACTTAGAATAGAAAGCACTGCAAGCGGCATCAGGATTAGTGCAACATTCAAGAAAACACCACTTAGTGGTTTAGAGGGTGTTAGGGTGTTGTATAATTGTATGTAGTTCGCTTTCCAAAAATTGTAGGATTTGGTGAAACTTGGAAAATTAAAGTAAAAGGTTTTTAGTCTAAATTGTATATAGAGGGAGGAGTGATCGCCTTTTGCAACAAGTGGTATTCCATCTTCAGTTATATTACATAAACTATTAGAGTAAACCCAGTCGATTAATCTATTGTTTTTATTTAAAACGTTGTTATACTGCACGGTGTTAGTAGAGTGTTCAAAATTCAAAAGCGTGGATTATAAGTTAAAATAAGTTTTAAAACGGTTATCTATAAAACTTAATTTCAGTTTAGAGTTACGCTGTTACTAGGAAACACAATTCAGTAAGTAGCATGTAAACAGCTTTGTATTACTGTATATGTCATGTTTAATTGTCTTCTTGTACTTATTTGGGGCTGGAAACATTATCTAAGTATACATTTACTTGTTATTTATATTTCAAGACTTGACGTGACTGGGAAATAATCCCTAATTGATATTTGTTTAAATTTTGTCTTTTGAAGTTGTGTTATATGTGAGTTGGCGCTTTAAATGTTGGTTTTGGTTTTTGTAAATATTTCTTTTGATACCATGTTTAACTACAGGTTTGTAATAAAACTACCTCCCGAGGTTTTCAATGTTTCTTTTTGTGTGACCTTCCCACTCTACCACGTTTTCAGCTAGTACGGCATTTATTCTTAAGATTCCTCTTGTTTTGTTACGGTGTTCGGTGCGGGCGATTTTCGTTGCTTACTTTACTTTTCTTTCTTGTCTGCACGGAATACCGTAACAACCAATACATGCGAAAAAATAACGTTACATACAATTTAAATTAATATAGCTAGTTCGTGATGCAATTGGTAAATTTTTTCAAATAATACAGAGAAAGAAGCCAACCTCTAACATTTTTTAATTAAACAATAATGTCATAAGAAACTGCCCCATTAGTTAAAGCGCAAATTATTGCGTACCCCCCTTACTTAATTAAATAGTAAGGTTTCAATTAATACAAATTTATGTATAAAGATTTTAAAGTATAACATTTACAGTTGAGTCCTCGATGATGAGCTCATCTCTGGGTTTTCTGTAAGGTTTGGTTTCCATACATTGCTGAATATTGTTGCTTCCGATAACAGTAGAGTCCTAGGGAGAAAAGTAAGGTAGGTTGGAAAGATGAATGAGCACTTCACACACAAGCGAGAACGACACACACCCCAACAAAATACAAGCATTTTAATTGATTGCCAGTACTGAGGATCAATGTTGTTCACAGTGTATTTTTATTCGGCCAATAACTACACTTTTTATAAATAAAGCCTGTTAACCATCGTTTGTCTTATGAAGAAAGACATAGAACTTTTTATTATAAGAAAAAAAAACGAATGGAAACTGAATGGAATTGTTTGCTCCAGAGAAAGTTACTTCTATCCACGCTGAAACATGACAGCTATAAACACACGTGTAGTTTAAGAACAGCAAGAAAACAAAGAAGGTAGAATGAGAATTTCTTTACAAGAAAGTATCTAAAATTTTAAAAATCAATGGGAATTACGAACTCTGAGTCTGTCACCAATAAATTTTTAATCTATGCCGCCCCGCTATCGTTCAATATGGAACGACTTCTTTAACTTATTATTTGAAATAAAAAATGTGAGAGAAACCCATCAGTATCCTTCATAAAAGTGCGCTAATTTTTAAAACGTTTTTAATTTCAAATCATACTTTAGCAACTTCCATGTTCTGTAATAACAATACATTCTAATTGAACCATACCTGTAATCAATTGTTTGTACCTCGTCTATACATATTGTAGTGTTTCCTACTTCCATTTTTGGGATAACTAACAAATCAATGGTGTTTAATTTCTTGCATGGCCTCTTTTTTGTGGAATGAAATCCTAAACTTCGTTTTGTACCATCTAATGGTATGCGTAGTTGTAGTCAAAATACCAACAGCACAAATCAACTCTCTGAAAAAATACTTTAAATACTAACTATAGAATACAAAATAATATCAAATTATTACCTCACGAACAGCATTGGTTGATGCGGTAGATCCTCGGTTTTATTTCTCTTCTTCAAATTAGTTTGAATGCTGTAAAACAAGCTCTTGTGCTTGAGAGTTTAGACGTTTTCCTGACATTGTATTAACAATAAAAAATTAAGTACAAAGGTAACATGGTGCATTAAAGTGACTGTTTGTGAATAATTTTTTCTACACATATAGTTTTGTATTACAATTACGAAACCAGCATACATAAAATAAAATTAAAACGCAAACGAAACCAAACAATCACAATTAAAGATGTTAACTTCAATTATTTTCACATACTTGACATAAACTATGATGTTAAATTAGGTTTGTGATTGAATAATGCAGTAGTTCTCCTGCACAAAAATTCTCTTTATTTCACTTGAAATTGGTAGTGATGTACTTCTTAACCTAAGACCATAACCAATATATGGTTTATTTCTTTCTATTTAACACAAGATTATATTCCAAACAAAATTGTTTGGCTTTAAAAAATCACGTGACTACAAAGATTCACCAATTCAATTGTAAAACGCTTTACTTGTACGAGATATCTTCATTTTATATATTATCAGCAGTCAAATAATAACATTACATGATTAGGTAAGACAGGACTTGGAAATAGAACATGACAAAGATTTTTTTAAACAAATTATTTTAATGTTATATATATCTTAGGATTCATTAACAATTTATAATTTTCTAGACTTATTTTACTTAATTTTGAATTTAATTTACTTGCAGTTATAGATATTGCTAACATCCCCTAATACATTTTAATACATTCAAATATACAAATTACCATTCTTAGCACTTGTATTTAATAAAATATATTGTATACATGTAAAACATTGTAAATCGCTAACACAATTACTGGTAGCTCCAAATAATTGACAGATAATTTGTTCTATATGCACCTTAAAACAATAACTGTAAAATTAAAAATTAAAATCATTCATGATTTGGTGCCCGTTTTGTATAAACTTGGCTGGCTACAGGGCGTTCTAAAGTGGCTTCCAGTTTGATAGTTTTGGGCTTGCGATGCAATGCCACTGTTATAACAGAAAACAGTCCAATTAGAAGTTTAATCTCAGGAAGATCCGGCGTTTGTTCAAAAACGATTAACAGTTTCTTGTTGTCATGTTCATCTGCTGTACAGCCAATACCTTTGCCAAGTGCCTGAAAGACAAATCAATTAAAATTTACAACCTGTAATGCAGATCTAAAACATTTCCTTAAAAGCTTTAAAAAGAAGATGTTTTTAAGAAAACATCTTGTTACTTTACTAAATGTACCGTAAATATCCGTAACTTCAAAATTTAAATGTATACTAAATCTAGCAATTAAGAGGTAGATATATTTCTCAAGTGACAGAGTTGCTACCATGTTATGGTTGATTGAATATAGCATAAACTATGTATACCAGCAAAACTCTTTCGGTACGTGCTTGCACAATACAACTTACTTTTTTTAAATGGAAACTCCAATTTCTTCCTACTGATTCAATAGATTATTTTTATAAAAACCATTTTTTGTATAAGAAGTTTTTTCTAATTACAAAATTGACAAAATTAGAATACTTAGTTTGAAGTTATGAATAATTCTTTTTTAATGAAATTGTTCATCCTAAATTCAAGATATCTCCGATATTATTAAATTACCATTTGTTTTACAGATAAAACATACACAAATATTTATTTTGGTCCATAATTTATTCTAATTGTATTCACAAGAGCAACTTGTCGATAATTACTGCGATATTCAACGGTAATATCATAAAACCTTACATTGTTTGAAATTACTACTATTATTACGACAGAAGTCCACCTACGTGATAATAAACTACTGAATTGAAATTCTATTACTAATCGACTATTTTGATACGATAAACGAATGTAATTGGTTGTTTCAAATCGCAACTACCAACGTGATTTGCTCAAAGTACATGTTTGATGATGTCTTTGTCTTTGTGTCAGATTTGTTCTTAAATTGCTTGTATGTTATTTATACATTTTCACTAATAATAATTTATTAAAATAAACTAGCTGTACGAATTTCGTCTTGTTTCTTAACGGTTACCTTAGTGAATGCAGTTTCAATTCCCTTGGAGTGTTAGACTTCTCAATTTTGATGTTAAATTGAATTTGTTAATTGCCAAATATATCATCCGAATGTGGCTCCAGTTTGGATGTTTTGTATGTGTAGTTACAATACACTCATAACTTTGTATAACCCCTTTTGGCTAGTTTAGTCGTTTTATAATTTTGTTTTGAGTTGTTAATTTTGTTGAAACTGTAGGTAAAAGTTTAGAGTTTAGTATGTTATGGTTTAGTCAGATATTGTAAAAAATCTTAGTTATTGAACTTACTAGGTTTTTTTAAGGAGTCAGTGCAACAATTTAAAATATCAATGTTGATTTTCATAATTTTTCGTAATTTGGTTCAGTAATATTTACCATAAGATTCATGTCATTTGAGTATTTAATGTTCAAATTATTTTAAGGCGATATTAGAGTGATGTGTGTTGTCTACTTTTAGGCACTAGTATTATATGTATTCGAAATTTATTTAACCATCGTTGATATTTGATTTTAGGTTGGCTGTCCCGCGTGTTGTTTTAGCTAGGAAGTCTGGTGTAATTTGCAATTGTGAGGATTTGACACTTTCGTGAGGCCTTCTAATCAGTCAACATGTGATTTCACTGGTTCACATAGAAGCGAAGGGGGTTTGTAATTAATTAATGAGCGATTGCCTGTGAGAGAGGCAAGCTAGTGAAAGCTAGTTAATTTTTATTTTATTTTTTTTTTGCTATCAAGATTACATGAAAATGCATTTGGTACTCTGTCAAGAATTTGATAGTATTAAACGTGTATTCATGTTTGCAATGTAAAGTTGCGTGTATAATAATGCTAAACATATGATTGTATTTTGCTGAAAGGTGCGTATATAATATTTTTTGGAAAGTAAAAACATAATTAATTAAACTTCAGAAAAATTCCATTGATAATAAAGGCAAATGGACATTCAAATTAGCAGCCATAATATAAGATAAAAAAAACAATTAACGAAAACCATAAATCAAGCGATAAAGGTCTTAAAAATTAAGCGAATGGCAGTAATAAATCATAAAGATATAAAATAATAATAAACGTTTATTTCCAACTATGAGATAATGCGGGTAAATGCATTAATTAACTGTAGCCTCAGGCCATAAAACGCCACAATCTATAGAAGTTGCATCATTAAGGCCATTCTAGATACGACGTAGGTCAACAAACCTCTATTTTAAACCAATCGAAACATAGGAACAACACCCAGATATTATTGGATTGTTGTGGCAGTATGACCTATCACCAGATTTTGTTCTCCTTCATCATTTTCAATCTCTCTTTATCTCGTGGCAATTTCCTGATATTTTGGAAACTGTGTTGTCGGCCCTATTTTCAAAACTGGTAATAGAGGTGATTGGTACGAATTACAGAGGTATATGTATCCAATCGTTTATTCCCAAACTAATCTCTTATTTTCAAAATTCTTATATTGGAATTATAAAGAAATAATATGTAACAGCCAATATGGTTTTCAACAATGCAAATCCACTTCAATTAACTTACTAGTTTATACAAACAATTATTTGACCCTTTGAAAAAGGACTCGAAGCTAGAAACTTGAAGATATCATGAAAGTGCTCAATCTGGTAAATTTGAATCTTTTGTTGCATAAATTACATACACTTGGTTTTGAGGGGTATCTCTACTCATGGCTGTCATTTTATTTGTATGGTAGATATCAATTGGACAAATACACGCAATTTCAATCCTATGCCTTTTCCGTTCTATCGGAAGTGCTTGAAGGGTCACATTTTAGTTCACTCCTGTTTATCTTTTTCATTAATGACATTGGTGGATGTTTCAAGTACCGCTCCTTTTTGTTATTTGCTGGCGATCTTAAGCTCTACGGTCTCATAGTATCAATCAACGACTACCCTTTAATTCAAAATGATCTTAATTCTTTAGTTAATTGGTGTGTAGCTAATAGACTTCCTCTTAACATTAGCAAGTGTCATGTAATTTCTTTTTCACGTGTGGCAAAAAGTACATATGTAGACTACTATATAGGAAATGCTGCTCTTAATCGAGTACTAGAAATTAAAGATCTTGGGATAATTTTAGATTCTAAATTGTATTCCATCCCTCACATTCATAATATTCAAGCTAATGCCTTACGGATGCTAGGATTTATTCAAAGAAACTCTAATCATTTTATTTTTACTATTGAATTACTCTACTTCACTCTAGGCAGAAGTATTTTGGAATATGGTTCCATTAACTGGTCCCTATATTACCATATTCACATAAACAATCTCAGGAGAGTACTGAAGAAGTTTATTTGGTATATCATCTATAAGTTGAATTTATTAGGTGCGGCCTGCTCCGTGGATAATCTATTGAAAAAGCTCCAATTGTTAAACCTATATAACTGGCATCTGCTCATTGATTTATGTTTTTTGTATAAAGTTATCCATTGCCTAATAGTCTGCCCTGATATCTTCAAGTATGTCCATATTAGCATTCCTGACTAGAAGCAACCCATTAATCTATCGCAATTCTCGTATGACTAACTATGGTTACTACTCATATTTTAATCGTTGTACAATCTTTATAAACAAGATCCCTCAGTTTGACTGGTTTGGTTCTTCTTACAATAGTTTCCGTGTATCTCTGTTGAACTTACTAGTCAAATGTTAATAAATTCTCTTCATATTGTCACCTATTCAGTCTACCGTATTTTGATAAGTTACTTTTAGTTTAAAATAACTGCATTTACTTGTACTTCATTTAATTAAAATTTTATTTTTTAAAACATGCTTTGAACTTATAATTATTGTTATATTTTCTATAAAGTGGTTTCCCATAAATAAATAAATAAATAAAAAAGTATTGTTAGTGCATATTGAACTTGTCTACTGTAATGTTATATTTTTCAGGTACGAAATCGATTTCTAACGATTTTATCACTGATTAAGGTAGCATTTTTGCTTTGGTCATTTGAATGAATAGGAGCCATATAAATAAAAGATCTACAAATGAGGGGAATGCAGAGATGTAACTAGAAATAATCAGCAAACTTTTGCATTTGTAAGAAATTAAGGCCTAAACCCAAACTTGGCTATAACAAGCACTTTTATAGAGTTAAATGCTTATTCGCTGTCCGTGACAGAAGATTTGTTAGAAACAATGATTATGGAAATAAATCGAAATGTACAACAGGTAATAGCAAAGCTAGGTAGATCAAAGTCCAAAAGCCGACTTTCACATTGAAAACCAGTAAGAGTACTGAAAATGCGGAAGTTTCTCAATATTGTGCTTTAAATGGGTTTAGTGCATTACCTGAATATTGAGGCTTATAGAGCACACACATCCATACACAAGAATAACCTCATTCCAAAAATAATGCCAAGAAACAGATTTCAATCTCTTTATGCTTTTGGCATTTTTCGAATAAGGAGAACCTGGCAATGGAAAATAGTTGTCTTCATAAAATCGAGCCATTGGTTTCTCACTTTAATTTCATATAAACAGATAATACAACTCAGAAAAATAGGAATTGATGAAAGCATGGTTCCGTCATGGTCGACTAAAATTTAGATAGTATATTCCTAGAAAACGGCATAAATATGGCATCAAGTTCTTAAGATGTGTGATCAGAAAGGATATACTTACTCATTTTCTGTTTATCAAGGCAAAGACATGAATCGGGAAGTATCTCTCCCAACGAGTATTGTGATGGACCTGTGTAAAGATTTTCTTGGATGATGGATTAGTTACGGCAAACGACAACTTGTATACCTACATTCCTCTTGCAAAGCAACTTTTAAGTAAAAGAATTCACTAAGGAACCCTATGAAAAATAGAAAGGGACTATCCAAGGAAGTTGTGCCTGGAAAAATAATAGGTAGCGAAAATGAAAATGGAATCGTTGTATTTAAGTGGAAAGTCAGAAGAGATGTTTTAATGTTCTCAAATTATCACACTTTGAGCATGGTAAATACAGGAAAGTTAAACAAAAAGTGTGAAAAGATTAAAAAAAACGCAATGCATCGATAGATTACAATGCAGGAAATGTGGAAATCGATTTGTTTGACCATGTTCTTCTCCTGTTCAAAAATCAGTAAGATGGCATCACATAGTTGCCATTGAATTATTGATAGGGACATCCGTAGTGAATGCCTCAGTAGTATCCAAATTTGTACAGGCAACAAAAAATTTCTGTTACAAAATTTTGGGAAACTTTGGTGGTCGCTTTTGAAAATTACAGGTGAAGACAAAGTTACATAACAGGATAGGAAGCGAAAAAAAAATACAGCACAAAATGAAGGAGACCGAAAAGAGTGCAAAAGGACTAGAAGAGTTAGATAAAAAATGTTACAAGATACTAGCGGTGGCGCAGAGCTGGAAACTAACAGCAGCAAAAAGAGTAACTAATTATTGCGATACCTGTCCCGAAAAACCTTTTATTTGTATTCGGTGTTTTTTTAATGATTTTTAAGTATATTTCTGTAATGAATTTTATGTGTAACAAAAATTAATAAAAATGAATTTTTTGTTTTTTTATCCATGTTTTTCACATTTGCATACTCCAATTGTCAAACCAGTAGTGCACATTATCTTGTATGCTGAACAATACCTGTATACGGGAAATTGCACGTAACCTGAAACACTGGCATCCAATTTATCTAAAAACACAGCTATCCTCTTGTATGCCAGCGTTCCAGTTAGTACAAAAATGATATAGTCAGTTGGCTGCCGGCTGTAGAGGATGTCAACTCTATAATCCTTAAAAATGCTACGCGGCAGTTAACATGTTAATTATGCAAAGAACATTTAAAAATACTAAATATACAAAGTAGAAAATGTTTTGTTAATAACAAAGTATTACAAATAAAATATATTCTCAAACAGGATAAATATACCAGGTTATCATAAAGTAAGGGATATATTTTAAATCATTACAACTTTTTAATAAATTAAGTTAGTAATGAAATAAATTAATAGAATGACTCAAAATCTCCCCATGTGTCAATTTAATAAAATAAACAAATTATTATGGTACAAAAAGTTTCGCTACATGTTTCAGGCTTATAATTCTTAGCCCATCTTCAGGCGCTTGAAAGTATCGAAGAAATATTTTTATATATGAAGTACAAAATAACGATTAGTATTTATAAATCGAACACTAAAACATTGACCTTACAATTATAGCGTATTACATTTCAATACTTACTGAGGATAGTTTTAATCTTTGTGTATATGTTTGTTTAATGTGTTATGATGTCTATTTTTTGAATTTACAACCTACCATGAGGTCGAACCCCATGATAAAACCAGAAATTTCGAAAAATATGTTAAGCATTATACTGCATCTGCGGCCATCATGTAAAGGAAATTGTATAGGTGTTAATATTAAAAGAAGCAATTTTTGGATGTAACTAAAATGTCATCAGTGTGGATTTAAAATGTTTTGTATTTTGATGGTGATTAAATTTTGATCAAAGTCAGTGATTTCATTAATACATGTGAAGTGAGAAGGTCTTTTAATTTCTAAAATTTCTAGATAGTTTAATTTATTACCTTTATTGTGTATGTGCAGTATTTCAAAATTGGTATCTGTAAATGTATGGTTGGTATTTATTATGTGATTAGCGAAGGCGGATTTACAATTTAGAGAATCTTTATTTCATTAATTTATTTCATTAATTAATTATTTCATTAATACCATACATACAAACATTAAATTTACAGCAGAATTTTCTTCCAATAACATATTAAATTTTCTTGACCTTTCACTCACAATATTTCCAAACCGCATTAGTTTCAATATATATAGAAAACCCACATACACTGACAACGTAATCCCATTCAATTCCAATCACCCTCTTTCCCATAAGTTAGCTAGTTTCAGATTTATGTTCAGACGACTTATTAAAACTCCGTTAGATAAATCAGATTATCACAAAGAATTAAATATAATAAAACAAATTGCAGTGAACAGTAAATTTCCTATTAACCTAATAAATAAGACGTATTATAAAATCAAAAGAAAAATAGAACAACAAACCACTCTCACCCTAATCATAACATAGAATCCGTTTATTATAGTATTCCTTTCTATAACAATATATCCTATAAATTAAAACAAATTTTTAATAAACACAATATCAATATTTCTTTTCTACAACCAACAATTTAAAACTATATTAACACACAACAAAGACAAAATTCCAACTTTAAAGAAATCCGGTATTTACAAACTTATTTGTGACACTTGTCACTCCTACTACGTTGGTCAGACCGGTAGAAGCTTTGAACAACGCTTAACGAACACAAAACTATTATTAACAAATATAGGAATAATAAAGATTCTCTAAATTGTAAATCCGCCGCTAATCACATAATAAATACCAACCATACATTTACAGATACCAATTTTGAAATACTGCACATACACAATAAAGGTAATAAATTAAACTATCTAGAAATTTTAGAAATTAAAAGACCTTCTCACTTCACATGTATTAATGAAATCACTGACTTTGATCAAAATTTAATCACCATCAAAATACAAAACATTTTAAATCCACACTGATGACATTTTAGTTACATCCAAAATTGCTTCTTTTAATATTAACACCTATACAATTTCCTTTACATGATGGCGCAGATGCAGTATAATGCTTAACATATTTTTCGAAATTTCTGGTTTTATCATGGGGTTCGACCTCATGGTAGGTTGTAAATTCAAAAATAGACATCATAACACATTAAACAAACATATACACAAAGATTAAAACTATCCTCAGTAAGTATTGAAATGTAATACGCTATAATTTTAAGGTCAATGTTTTAGTGTTCGATTTATAAATACTAATCGTTATTTTGTACTTCATATATAAAAATATTTCTTCGATACTTTCAAGCGCCTGAAGATGGGCTAAGAATTATAAGCCTGAAACATGTAGCGAAACTTTTTGTACCATAATAATTTGTTTATTTTATTAAATTGACACATGGGGAGATTTTGAGTCATTCTATTAATTTATTTCATCATATAAGAACCCCATTTGGAGTAATAATTTCTTTTCTCACATTATGGGTTAAGTTAGTAACATAAAATAAACGAAATCTAGTTGCTTAATGAATGGGATTTTACCGTAACTATGAGAAACAAAAGCGTTGTCATAACAATTGTTGACACTAGTGTCAAAACGAAATTATTCAATTTGAAGTTTTATTTTGAAATTAAAACTCAAGTAAACGTAGAGTTCAAACGACTCAACTGTAATAACATGGATTTACAAACAAGAATTGGTTTAGTTCAGTGCTATTATGAATCCGGCAGAAATTACACCGCTGGATTACGAAGATTTCGCACGAGAATGGGTTTGAGAGCGTGACCCTGTCAAATGAAAGCTTACCGCAATTTGATACAAAAATTTGAAAGAACAGGGTCTGTAACTGACTTACCAAGATCAGGAAGACCAATAATTAGTGATGTCCAAGTTGCAGAAGTTCTTCATGAAAATCAAGACATAGCCAGAAGCAATTCACTCGCAATCAGCAGTGCAAATGCGATATCCAAGCGATTGCAAATGCCGTGTACCACGGTTTGGAAAATTTTACGCAAAATTCTAAACATGTATCCATATAAACTGAAAATGCTGTTTGAATTAAAGGACGCAGATTTGGCTACTAGGTACGATTTTTCTTTGTAGTAATGGCTCAGATGGAAATTGAACCCGAATGGTTATCCCGTATTTTATGGACAGATGAGGCACATTTTACTCTGAATGGTGGAGTCAATACTCAAAACTGTAGAATCTGGTCTGCAGAAAATCCGCAACAAATCGTTCAAAAGGTCTTCATGACAAGAAAGTCACCGTTTGCGCGGTTTTACAGCTGATTTTATTATTGGTCCGTATTTACGAGGAAATGCAGAATGGACAAGCCATATCTGTAACTGTAAATGGTGAACGATACTTGCAAATGTTACAAAATTATGTTATTCCACAGCTGCAAAACGAGCACTACGGAATTGAAAACATCATTTTATGCAGGATGGAGCACCCCCGCACATTTTTCGACCAGTCAAAGAATTGTTAACCAACGTTTTTCAAGATCGCGTGTTAAGCAGACATTTCGTAAATTCATGGCCACCAAGATCACCTGATCTAAACCCAGCGAATTACTGGCTGTGGGGTTATTTAAAAAGTTTAGTGTTTAGAAGACGACCAACTACGCTACAAGAATTAAAAGACAGTATTACGGAGCAAATTGGTACAATTCAACCAGAAATGTTACGAAATGCTGTGTACAATTTGGAGGTAAGGATGGTGATCTTACAACAACAAAATGGAGGTCATATTGAGCAATTGCCGTAACCTGTTTTGGGCATACTAAATCCCATTTCATAAGCAATTAGATTTCATTTATTTCTTGTTATTAACTTAATTTGTTAAAAAGTTATCATAATTTAAAATATATCCCTTACTTTATGATAACCTGATATTTCAATTAATTACAAATAGAATTTCAGTAAATTTGAATTTCCAATGTTTTTCTTGAGGTCTTTTAGGAATAGTATACAGGGTGTTTGCAGTCTTATGTTTTTAATTTTAAGGTGTGATAAACTACCTCAAAAGTAGTTGATTAAACCTAAAACGCTCTAATAAAAGTTGCATCATAAGGGGGATATGATTTTTTTAACACTTTATCAATTAACATTTTATTTTATTCACAACAGTTGTTCGAAGTTATTACCCTATCGTTGAATGCAACTTCTCGCTTGACATATCCATGAAGCGGCATAATTTGCAAGACCTAGGGCTTGCTGTTGAATTGTCATCGCAGCTGCTACAACACGGTTACGAGGATCTTCCAAGTCAAATATTTCATTGGCATATACAAGCTTTTCAAAGACGATACTTTTAATATTAACAGAATGGCCACCTTCTCTTCTGTAGCCAATGTTCACAAAAGTATATTCCCTAATTCACTATTTTCATTATCAGTTTCTGTACCTTTTGTCATTTTCACAAAATGTTGGTAATTCTTCATTTTCTTTGGCACTTTGCAACCTGCTCGTCTTTGATCAGGTCTTTGTTTTCCTCTATGGTCGACTCATCCTAAAATATAGGTTGCAGGTTTTTTTGGGTTCCGTACCTTATAAGGTATAACGGAACCTTTATAAGATCACTCTCGTGTCCGTTCGTCCGTCTGTCACAGAAGCTTTTCTCAAAAACTATGTAACGTGGGAATTTGAAATTTGGCACAATGCTAGGTCTTTATGGCGCGCACATATATCGGCAATCAGAAAATAGAAAAAAAAATTTTTAGAATAAAATGGCGGGGGGTTAATTCGGTCAACAGAAAAGAAGTTTTAGTAAATATATCATGTGAGGTATCATTTGAAAGAGGATTCTAAAAGGCTTCTGAAATTTTTTTTATAATTTTCGGTCCAGTAGTCTTCAAGATATAGCTCAAAATGTGTCAAAAATGACCCCTGTTCTCCTACATTTCCAAAGCTAAAATTTTGATTTTAATAGGGATAGTAGCTATTAAGTCATAGATTATCGGAAAAATGCAGGTTTTTTAAACAGTGTAATAGTTGCCGGGAAAAAAATTATTAAATACAATAATAGACAACGCATTTACTAATAATGTACCAGTACAATGTGGGACAAAATATTCATTTTTCAGTTATCACAATCAAATTTGGATAAGATTTAAATATACATAAAAAATAAAAACAGCTTAATTTGGTTTATTGATTGCTCACTGTAGTATTGATACAGAACCCTAATAGTGCGAGCTCGACTCGCTCTTGGCTAACATTATTTTTCTTATTGATATTGCCTACCTACCAGGAGCATTAAGCTTCTTGCTTCTTTGATGTTTGGAAATAGTAACCTCCCTTCCGATTTCTAAGATATTGATAAACATTCTGAGTCATTATATTCAGTCTGATGATCAATGATTGTTGGTAAGCATTTAATAACTTAATTATTGTTTAACTGGAATGTCACATGCACAAATACCAGATTTTATATTTTTCACCACCAATTCACAAACATATCAAGTGTCCGTTCTTAAGAATACTAGAAAGTATTCTTTTTAATACTGTCAGGATAGTGCTTCTTCCATTCTAGAAGGTTCGCTTTCCAAGTTCTCTTTGTAATTGTGAGTATGAATGTCTGCCAAGGAGTATCTGTTGAATTAATTTGATGTGTATATTGTCTGTTTTTGGCTGACATCATCTCATGCAACAACGAGAAATTTCTAACTTTGCTAGCATCTTATATTAAGAGTAATGACAACAGAGGAAGTCATAGTATCTTACATTGGTCAATACCTTAAACTTTTTTGTATAATATTTATTTTTTGTTTAACTTATGTTTTATTCTATTTTCTTGATTTTAATAAAAATCTTATTGTTATGAGCAAAGAACGTAGCCCCCTGTATAGTTAGTTTCAATTAAAACCCTAAATTCTGTTTACAGTTCCCTACTCTTAAACTAGTAAACTTTTTTTTAACAACAATATTGCCTGTTCCAAAAAGTTACTTGTTATATAAAGAATATATATAATTGTAAATTACATACATATATTGAATTTTTGTTATTTAATTTATTTAAAAATAAAATCGTAAAATTTCATTAATTGCCTTTGATCAAGTCAAATTTCAAATTAGCCTTACTTTAAAACTTTGTAGTGCATGGAATTCAGTAAGTTCAATCTATTTATATATTTTTTATAGTTTAACATTCAGATAATTTCAACAAGTAATAAAAATCACACACCATAGAAAATTAAAAATATGTAATAATACTTACATTTGTAAATATTTTTATCACGCTTCCAGTTAAATGAACCAAAATTTCAAATGAAGATTGTTTTACATCAATGACTACAGCATTTACAACAAATGGCTCATGCTCCGAGATGTAATATGCAAGATAAAGATCACTACTAGCTTCACCAGCACATTTAGCAAGATATTTCTGTTTATTGCACTGGTTTGCTATTGAAGTTACATAGCGACTGTTCCATTGTGGTTCTTCTGTATAATCTAAACAATTACATAAATTACAAAGATGCCTTTATAAAATTGGAATTCATAGAATTTACTTTTAAAACTAACAATTGACAATATCTAAAGCTTACTTTCTAATAATATCAAGTTTTATCTTGTACATTATTTTTCAACCTCTTAATTTTTTACTACGCACCCGTGATTTTGTTTCCCCTATCTAAGAAACCAAAAGCATTAAAATCTGAAATCGATCAGATAATATTAACATCGAGCTTAAGATTTAAAAAATTCATACAAATTTGCTATTTTTTAAAATTAATTTCTACTGCACGTACTCTTTTAAAATTGTTTCTAACCTCTATTTATTCCTAAAGTGTAGCAAGTAATAACATATTCAATTCATAAAATGCTGACAATACAATGATAGCAGTTATAATCAAAGGTACACTGCTTGTGAAACATATTGAATAAGCGAGAACATATTTTTAAGAACTGCTGAGTCTTGACAGGTTAACGTTCATTGACAAATACTGTTAACCTGACTCGAAACGTAAAGTAAACAGTAGAAACCTGCTGTGCTCCATGCGTTGCTATACTATTGTGCAATTGTTTAATATAATGTATAATTACGCGGCAAATTACGTGCCATTTTGTATCAAATATAGTATTTTGTATTTATTCATTTTAATAGCACATGCTAATAGAATATTCTAACTTAAGTGTTTAGCAATAAGTTTACATACATACATATATACTTATATAAAGGCAGTGAATGGAGTCACACAACACAGGGACCCACTCATCAACCTGCACATAATAGACAAATCATCACATATAGTGTTCCTTCTTCACACACCTAAATTATCCATAGCGTATTTAATACATCTTTATTGAAAGAGTTTTACAGTTTCCGAATTTTTTACTCTGATAGGTAGTTTATTATACCACACAAGTCCTTTATAAAATAGATCATTTTGACTATATGTAGTAGAAATTGTAGGTACATAGAAGTCTTCACTAGCCCGAGTTTGATAAGAATGTATATCTGACACTATCCTAGTATGTTTTACTAAATGTGCTGGAAAGAAATTGTGCTTTATTTTGTATATGACGTTCATTGTGTTTACAAAAATTATTTGATTAACACTCGTCAAGTTTGTTTTCTTTAACATACTACTAGCGCTTGTGTAACGATTGCATTTAAGAATGTATCTCAGAGCTTGGTTTTGTTTGTTTTGTAGATCATTTATTTCAGATTTGTTTAATAAAAATAGTATTGATGAACAGTAATTAAGATGTGGCAAAATAATGGTTTTGTAAATTGTCAATTTGAACCAAACACTAAGGTAATTATTCATTCTTCCTAAAAGATGTACTTTTCTAGCTATGTTTTTGGTTACGTATTCTGCATGTTTAGACAATGTTAAATGTTCATCCATTATGACTCCCAGTTATTTGCACTCCTCCACTTGCTCTATTTTTTGGTTATTAATAAATATTTCACTGTGATTTTTAGTTGATAGAGTATTAAATCGATTTTTAATTATCATAAACTTAGTTTGTTCTATATTTAAGCTCAAACCATTATGTTTTATCCATTCATGTATCTCAATCATTTCTTGATTCAGGGTGTTTACCACGTATTCAATATCATCGCCAATGCAGTATATTAAAGTGTCATCTGCAAAAAGTTGTATATACCATTTTTTCAGATATTTAGTTCTATCATTTATATATAGAATAAACAGATTTGGACCAAGTACTGTCCCTTGCGGAACATCATACATATTTTCTTTAGATTCTGAGAACTTGTTTCCATACTTCGTTTCTTGCCATCGGTGATTTAAATAATCTTTAAATCACTTAAGCACTGTACCACATATGCCATACTTAATCAATTTTTCCAAGAGCATTGTCCGATCAATTGTCAAAAATGCACTGAAATAATCTTTTTCTAGTTTAAAGCACTTTTCCAGTTCATCAATACAGTTTCCATTGCACTTTCACATGAGTTATTCTTTCTAAACCTTGCTTGATATATACTTAAAAGCTTATTGCTTTCAAAATAGTGTATAAACTGGTAATTCACTACTTGTTTAGGATATCTTTGTAATAATTGTACATCTTCGCTGGTGATTCTGCTGTACGTGTATTCGTTGTAGTATTAACTTTTATGAGCAACTTAACAATAAAACTGAAAACTTGTTTCTTGCTAAGATAGAAATTGTAAAGAATGCTTGAACGTGGAATACATTTATTGTAACTGAATATGATTGAAAATTAAGTAAATACATTAGAATAATTGGGTATCAGCTGTCACGAGCTAACCCCTCAGACATCTTAAACGCGAATCAATGGAAACGAAGCACCCAAATAAAAACATGAGCGTCTTCCGCCACAAAAGTAGTTCTTGGCACAAACGCAAAGTAACTTCAAATCTTAAAATTCTATAATCTCCAACACTACTATTTCCAACAATTTTTCATATACAGGAACCATATTTATAGGTCGATACTCCTCACATCTGTCTGTATTTTTTTTGTTTTCGATTGGAACTACTGTAGATGTATTCCACTTTTCTGAGAATGTTCCATATTCTAAACTGGTATTGATTAGTTGCAAAAATCTGTTGCCAATCACGTCAAATTTTTTTTTTTGTATTATTATTATTACCCTATCTTACAGAATGATCCCTTTACAAGATAGGTAAAACAGGCTAGGTATATGTAAAAATTTACTGAAAGGATTAATAAACAAGTATTAACATCAAGGAAAAACTAGTTACAGTTTATTAAAATAATGAACTTGTGTGACATTTTCTAATGTCATTAGCACAACTACCTTTTTTTAAAAATGCACAACCGATATCAACATACCATTGTGCATTCTTGTCTTACAGATGCAAGGCTAAATATATCGCCGTCACATTATACAAATATAACCGCACTTGCAGCTTATATTTCTAACATTTACGAAATTACAAAATAACTTACAGCACAAGGAATAAATAGCTCATAAACGTTAATAGCTAATCACATATAACCCCTTTAACCACACTTGCCGCTTGCTAAAGTATGTTTTTTATTTCTTGAACTGATGTACAGAATACGTCGATGTCATTTCGAATGGTATTATAGTTTCGGCATAAGCGATGTAATGATGAAAATTTCAAGACATTAGTCCGCGGTATATTCGAATGAAATGTCTCGGGCAATCTGGAAGCAAGGCGGGGAACATTTAAAGTCATCAAACCAAGTAATTGAGGACAGTGAAAATTGGTTAGTAAATGATAGATAAATATTATAGATTGAACAAAACGTCATTTCTCCATAGAGGATCTATTGAACCTAGGCAGAAGCATGTCATGGGGGTATCCAATTGGTGGATATGTACCACATATATGGTATAAGACTAGTTTTAGAAACCTCCTTTGAAGGTACTCAATTTGGTTAATGTACGTCATATAATGCGGGCACCATATTATTGAGGCATATTCTAAGTGGGTACCAATATAAGTATTAAATAAGGTAATCAAAGTAGACGCTTTAGAGAAACCAATGGAGTTTCGGATTATAAAACCTGTAATTTGCTAGAAATTTTAACCATAAATTGAATATGCTCCATAAAGTTGAGTTTGCTGTCAAAATAAACCCCTATATCTTTGATATATTGTGGGCGCTGGAGAATGTTACCATTCAGTGAATAGTTATGTAGAAACAGATGATAAGTTCTGTAGAATGACTTGACAATACATTTTTTTACATTTAAAGGCACCATTGGTTTATCATTTCCAGATTTTGTTGAAGTTTATTACAATCATGTTGACTTTTAATTTCAGCATATAGTTGCAGGTCATCGGCATAAAGAAGATATTGAATGTCTAACATGTCCCCCATGTCGTTGATGTAAATAATGAAAAACAAGGGTCCAATTATTGAGCCCTGCGGAACCCCAGATTGAGTCTTTATATATTTAGATTGAAATCCATGATATTGCACATATTGAGTACGATCGTGTAAGTAGGAAGATATAAGCTTCGGGAGGGTATCTGAGATCCAATTTGGTCTAACTTTTGTATAAGGATTGAGTGACAAATACGATCAAACGCCTTCGAGAAATCAGTATACAAAATATCCACCTGAGATCTGCGATCAAGGGCATCAGATATAAATTGGATGATACAGAAGAGGTTTGTTATAGTTGATCGACCCTTAATGAAACCGTGTTGGTGGGTAGTGATTTTATTAATGACAAAATCCAACATACGTGTATGTAGCAGGCGTTCAAATACCTTGGAGAAGTTGTTTATTATGGCAATAGGATGGTAATTGCTGACATCATTTTTTTCACCACTCTTATACACTGGAGTAATCTTAGATAATTTCCAGGCTGAAGGATAAGTTGATGTTCTAAGTATAAGGTTGAATATAAATGTTAATGGAGCTAGAACAGCCGGCTTACAGTCATGAAGTAAAAATGCTGGTATGTTATCTGGCCCCATAGTCATGCTTGATTTAATACTGTTGCAGGCTTCTAGCACCTCTAGTTGTTATTTCCTTTATGTGGAGTATATTTGTATCATGTACAGTGTTAGTTTGGTCTGCAACAGTAATGTGTTCGGAATCATAAGAAGTTGAAAAGAAGTCTGCAAAGGCATTTACAATAGCAATCCCAGTACTAAATTTGATAGAGTTATATACCATATGAGCTGGAATTGAAGCAGTATTATTCTTATTTGACATATATGACCAGAATTTCTTTGGTGTAGAATTGATGTTTGACTCTATATAAGTAAGGTATCTATTGTAGGAGACAGAGATGTCTGTTTTTAATTGGGTACGTAGTTCAGGGAATTTTCCATATACTTCAGGATCATTTGTTCTACGGTGGAGCTTCCATAGTGAGTTTTTATGCTTAATCTTTTTGATAATAGCTAAATCAAACCATGGGGGGTAAATATTCCTGGAGGCCATTGTCTTCGGCACTGTCTGATCAAAAATCTTGTAAAGTGTAGTATATAGATAGTCGCATGCCGTATCAACATTTGTACAACCGTAGAGCTTGCTCCAGTTAACCCTGGATAAATCACAATACAGTGTTCTGAGATCAGTCTTACGAAAATTTAAAGACTTTTTTGCAGAGTATCGAAGACCACTAGCCCCACTAACCTTCAATGCTGTTGTAATCATTAATGCAGGGTGATAAGATTCCTCATTGAGAATCAAATAGTTGGATCTAGTCACAATGCATTCCATTGAACTAAACACAAGATCCAAAAGTCTACCGCTAGTGTTATATACTTGATTGAATTGACGCAGATTATAGAATTCAGCAAATGAATCAACTTGTGTTAAGATATTAGAGGAAATATTTTGCTCGTTAACATATTCTGGAATGTTGAAATCACCAATAAATATAGTACCAGATCCATACATGGCATCTAGTGAGATCAAGAACTCAAACATCGATTGATAATCATCAGGTGACAATGATGGTGGAATATATATTGCAAAAATATTGACTGAACGATTTTTTATCAATACCCTTATACCAACAATATCAATTGGTATGTGGGACAAATGGTGGCAAGTGGTGTTTAGACTATAAGACGGTATATTAGAGTCAACTGCAAGGAGAACACCACCTCCACGTTTAGTGTTTTCAAAATTACTGTCAGATCGGAAAACTTGGGAAACAATTCACAATTTTCGACACTTGATGAGAGCCAAGTCTCTGTTAATGTTATGATGTGGTAATAGCCATATAAGGTAGATAGGTTATTAAAAAAAGCATGCGTCTTAGAGTTGAGACCATGCACATTTTGATAGTATATTAGGAAACTTTCGGGGACATTACCTGTAGCAGTTTTTTGTCGATGTTGTTTATGCTGCCGTTGCTATATATTGATTAAATTTGCCTTAAAATCTTTACACTTTATAATGTACACTGGGCACAATCTATCCCATGCCGCGTGGTTGGTATAATCATTACATGGAATATTGGGAAATTGTTTACTTGATAAATTACAACAGTTTATGCACTTCAACGTCTCTGCTGTACAGTCACTAACCTTATGGTTTTTAGCACATCTCAGACACACCACTACCTTTTTGCATTTAGACGCGAAGTGATTAAAGCCACAGCAGTTGAAGCAGCGTTTGACCTCAATGGCATCATATACTGGGCAACAATCATAGCCGATAAATAGGTAACTTTCTTTCATAATGCTATTGTAAGTCCCCAGATCCGTTTGTATAAGACACTGGTATACATTCTTATTTTTTTTTTTATATGTGGTAATGTCTAATATTTTCAGGCAACAGCTTTTAGTGAATATATTACGATTTTGTTGTAGTATATATTAATGAATATCCTCCATTGAATAATGTATAGTTAGACCTGAAATTCTAATCCGTGAATTCAAATTGGTAGTATCTCGTGCCACAAGTTTATCCAGCAGTTTTTTTGCAACGAGACTTTTGAACTTATCTGCCTCAGTTGTACTCAAACAGTCAATGGCAATGCCACCCTGACTAATAGACTTCACTCTACTTACATCAAAAATTTTGGAAACAGCAGGTACAACATCTTTGGTTACGTTGCTACTGCTTACTGGTTGATATTGTCTTGTCATTATGTCAGTAAGGTGCTGAATACTGGAATTAATACTAATTACATGCTCACGAAGTGTGACCAATTCGGATTCCAAATGGTCAAGTTTATTATAAACAGCATTTTCAAGTAGGAGGCAATCAGGACACTTAAACAGTAATGTCCTTCCTTTTAAGGGTATAGCACGAATCTCAGTAGGGCTAATATTTGCACAAGTTTTACAAATGTTATTTTGCAGACATCACAAGGATAGCCAAATAGTTCCCCATCTTGTGGTTTTAGATTAATACATATTAATGAATTACATTTGTAGCATTCCATTATCAAGCAAATAGATAACAATGAATTTGTATTTTGTATCTAACATATGTTAACTATTGTTTATAATTCACTGTAGATCGAATAATGCTATATTTCTGGATAATTATTCAATTGTTTTTTTTTTATCACTGGATTATTACACCATTAAAAGCACTTTAAGTTACCTTTCAGTAGACACCAAATGCCTTTTGCAAAATTATAGTCGTGATTCCCTCAATACTGCTCTTTTTCTTTTTTAGATTTTGGACAATACCTTTTAGTTCTGTCATTGAAAGTAGTTTAAATCTATCAATATTTATATTACTTTCCCTCATTCTTTTTGTGACCCTTTCAATGTCATGTTTATCACTTTTAGTAGAAATTATTTCAATGCTTTTTATAAAATAATTGTTGAATTTTTCTGCAATCGCATACATGTCTGTTACAATCTTATTGTCAAATTGTATACCTGAGCATTGGATTTTGTGTTTCCCACCTATTAATTTCTTGATAGTTAGCTACATCTCTTGTGAATCATTCTTGCTCATATCTATTTTTGTATTATAGTACCATTCGTTTTGTCTTCTTATCATATTCACTACTTTATTTCTATATACTTTATATTGTATGAAATGATCTTCTGTTTGTGTAATTACAGCTCTACGAAATAACAGATCTCTTTCTTGCATAACAGTCCCAATTTCAGGTGTCCACCATTTCTTCTCTGCCCATTTACTTTTGACCAATCTTTTTGTCATTGGAGCATGTTTATTTAGAGTGTTGGTTATGGATACAACTAATTGGTCGGCTAATGTATTAATGTCTGTACATTCCACATCCCATTCAGTCTTAATTAAATCTAATTGAAAGTTTAACTCATCGTATTTGGCATAGTCACGAAAATGCTTTACAATATCATGATGTTCTTGGTTTATTTTTAAATCAATTGTTATAATACAGTGGTCAGTGATTTTTGGTGTTATATGGACCTTAGATGTCAAATCATTGTTGTTTGTAATTACAAGATCTATTATTGTTGAGGTATGAGCAGTTATTTTAGTAAAATTATCCACTTTTTGATATAGTCTATTTGCAGATATTAATTTTTTAAGCTTTTGTGTGTAATATGTGTTTTTGACATATCAACATGTTTAAAGGTGATGCAATGGTCAAATTTTCATGCACAATTCACTTAAATCGCACCTTGCAGCCAAATCCCAGGGTCCATCGCGTTTTGTGGGTCACATCACGCCATGTTGACTCCAAATTTCCAATCCGTCCATCCTAAACTCTATGCTCTCGTAGGTGGAACAATAAGGATCCAGGTATAATGAACGATTATGGCAAGGTAGCAAGGAAGCAAAAAAATAGTACAAAATCACAAGATCTCGGTGGCCAATTGTGATCACCTCTTCGAGAGATAACACGGTCCGGAAACTTTTCCCGTATTGCTTGTGTGGCACGTAGCGCCGTCTTGTTAAAAGTAAACGTTATCCATATCAATACCATCCAATTCCGGCCATAAAAAATCGTTAATCATCTCTCTATAGCGCAATCCATTTACCGTAACTTTTGCTCCAGCCTCATTTTCGAAAAAGTAAGGTCCAATGACTCCGCGGGACCATAAACCGCACCAAACAGTCACACGTTGAGAATAGAGAGGCTTTTCAACAATAACTCTTGGGTTTTCTGAGCCCCAGATGCGACAATTTTGCTTGTTGACAAAGTTACCGAGGTGGAAATGGACCTCATCATTCAAGATGATTTTTCGGTGGAATTCCGGATCATTTTCATGCATTTCAACGACCCAATCAGCAAAGACACGACGTTGTTGATGATCGGCCAGCTTGAGTTCTTGTGTTAACTGGACTTTATAAGCCTTAAAATCTTTATGCAAAATACGGTGTAATGACGTTTGTGGAATGCCTACTTCCAAAGAACGACAAGGAATGGACAAACCTGGGTTTTCTTCAACACTTTCAGCTACAGCAGCAATATTATCGGCTGTTCTTGAGCGATGTGCACGGGTTTTATTCTTCACATCACTAACTTGTCCCAACAGCTCGAATTTTTCCACCAATTTCTGTATTGCGGTCCGACAAGGTGCTTCACAACGACCCAAAAATGTTCGAGTTTTACGAACCATCTCTGCAAAATTTTCACCTTTTTTATAGTGAATTTTAATAATTTCAATACATTGTTGAAGCGTGTACTGTTCCATTTTTATTAATGGCGTAGTTTCTACTTGTCAAATGTCAAAAAATTACAGCTTCAAAAGTGACATCTACCGAAATAGCAGGCTATTCAAAATAACACCTCTTATTGGAAAACCCTATATTATAATTAATATTTTAAATTTACATCTCAAGATGAACTCATACAATCACTTGATTTTCATTCCAGATGAAGAAGGAAATAACCTCCAAAAACAGTTGTTAAAAATACTTTGATAACTCTAATGACATATTCAACCTTGAAGATGTTCCAAACCATGGGTGGAACACTTCCAACAAAATGTATCACGAGCTGAACATATTTATTTACCAAGATAATTACATGTAAAAAATAGAGAACACTTGTCCCTAAAAGAAAAATTACTTCCTCACTGAAATTCAAATTAAAATTACTTTAAAATCTAATACTTTAATAAAATTGAATTTACTTAGCAGAAACAGCTTCACCGCTGCTTGTATGTTTTAGAAATTAATATTCTCTCAAAATTTGCATGTGCACCACAATCACTAAATTATAATTACCAACAAAATAATTTGAAAATAGCTATAACCTTAAAATATTCTAGAAAAAACAATCTGAATTATTATGGTTCGAACTCTTCATTTTCATATGTAAAGAAAATGCTGCATTAATTTAGATACCAGAAAGACACAACTATTAAATAAACGTTTACATTAGAGAATAAATAATAACCAAAAACAAAGAGTATATTTTCAAAACCTTAATCAATGTTTGTAAGTATCCTATCATCATCATTAAATCTTCAGTCCTGGAACTGGTTAGACGCGTACCTCCATTGTGTCCTATTCTGAACTAACCTACACATTTCCCTAAAAATGGCAGTCTGCATCTTTCAGTATCTGCGTGCAATATTCCGATTTAGGTCTACATCTATCTTTCTTTTTCCTATATCTGTTTGTATATAGCCCGCACTGTTCCCCAAAAATGCACCACACAGATAGATGTTCTTGGCTTCAGGTCTCGTAGCTTAATGCCCGCTTCCGACACTACCCGCACCTGCGCATTCTTTTGCGCAAACGCAACTGTCCGGAATGACGGAAATTGATAAGTTCATTTAAAAATATTCGCGCAAATTTATTTACACATTAAACAATATACATTGCCAAATTTTGGCATGTAACAAACCTTCGATAGCTAAATTAGCAGAGGACCATCCGAATCGAGTTAATATACAAGAGTTTGTAAATATGCAATAAAGTAAATCATAGACAGAAATACGTAGATAAACACAGGTTGCATGTAATGTAAACAATAACCTACCATAATTGTCCGTATTGGAATGAAGTTAATTATTATCACTTACAAAATTGTTGGATAGGAAATGAAAGGCATTATGGAACACAACAACGTTTTTGATTCGTTAAGCGATAAACAACAAGAACCATGCTGGAGACCGACCACCTTGTTTGTTCTATTATACGAAAATGAAAGTCTTTTATTAATTAAAACTAATACTAGAGTTCGAAATTAAATGATGCCTCGAACTCTAGCAATTTTGTTTATTATTAAACCACCAAAATACATGCAAACTGTAAGAAATAAATTAATAAATCCTTTGTAAACTTAATTGAAATAAATGTTGATTATAAATAATTGCGGTGCATAAACAAATAGGTATCGTAACTATTACAATAAAGATCAATTTTTAAAGCTTAAGCTGCTTAAGTTACTACGGCGAATAAATGTGGTGTCAGTGATGATAAGTCTGTTGAACCTATTATTCAGAGATATTTTAATGTAATTTTTCTGTTTGCTTCTTAGAACCTTTTGCACCTGCTTATTGCAACTTAGTCCTAGGGTTCAATGCGTGAAGAAGCGTTCAACCCATACATAAAGTGTATAAGTACAATACTCTAACAAAATGCTGCCACAATAAATATTTCTTATTGGTACAATCAACATTTTAGGCCTGCAGTCATGGAACTGGTTAGATGCGTACCTCCATTGTTGCCTATTCTGAGCTAACCAACACATTTCCCTGAAATTCACACAGTCTGCATCATTCACTATCTGTGTGCGAAAGTCTGATCTCGGTCTACCTCTACCTCTCTTTCATCCTATCTCTGATTGTAATATATTCCGCACTATTCCTCAAATGTCTTAGAACGTGTCCTGCCCTCCTATTTCTCCTATTTTTTTTTGTTTTCCACAGATATCTGTCTTTCCTTACTATTTCTAGAACCTCTTTGTTCTTAACTTAGTCGGTCCATACTATCACCATCATACATCTAAAGCACAACAATCCAAAAGGATTTATTTTTATCCCGTCTGCTTCTCCTACCATTCCTATTTCATAGCCGTACAGTGCTGTGATCCACACATATGCTTCCAACAATTTTTTCCTTGTTTCTATGTTTGTTGTCTTCGAACATTAGCGCTGGTTTTTCTTGTTAGATACATTATTGGGTTTATAGTATACATAGAAAGAGGATAGAGATGCCGATATTAAATGTTTGTTTAACATGAGGGAAAACAAGAATAAGATAGAAGATGGAGAGTGAAGGATAGAAATACCACATAGTCACATAGAAATACAAGTTGTTAAAGAAAAATAAAGAGAGATTATTTTAGGTAGTATGAGTGAAAGAAAGAGAGATGAATTGTGGAGTTCGTTAAGATTGGGGTTCAGGCAAGGTAGTGGAATGAAAACCAATTGGTGGTTAGACGAAGTAAGAGATAAGAGATTGAGTGTTTATGTTACAGGCAGATAGATAGAACAGTAGAGCCAGGTTTAACGATAACTTTGACCAGCAGGGGTTGGTTTTCACAGAATATCGAGACGGTTAAAACAAATAGGGAGAATTTCTTAGATTTCGATGGCAGTTGATGTTTGTATACAAATTTTCTAGGAAATTGAAGACGGTCGAGAGTGTTTGTGTGTGTATTGTACAAAATTTTAAGAATTGGCAAGTTTTAGGAGGGGGGAGGGGCTGAAAAGTGTATATAAGCATCGGGAGTTGATAGTGAGTGAAGAAGTACAGACTGTTTGTAGTTGTATGGAGTGAAAAGCTTGCTCTAAAATGAAGCAGACGTCTATGGCTGAGTGATTTGGTTGCATGCTAAAGATTAACGGATCAGAAGCAGAATTGGGGGAGTTTGGATGTACTGGTTGATGGGAGAACACAATAGCGGTGTGCAATTACGGATGGTGCAATGCAGATTTGGAACGTTCCTGAAGGCGCAGTCATTGTTGAAAGGCAGTAGTTGTTGAAGGAGATAGCAGATCCATTGGTCATGATGTTTTAAATTGTTTTGTGCATAACTGATGTAACGACTTTTGATGATTTCTTGGCATTTTACTATGAACTAAACGAACAATATTTTTTAGGAATTATTAATTGAACTCTCTTAATATATTTATTACTTTATTATTTTATTTATGTGGGAAATTATGTGTATAAAATTGTGATATTTAACATACTTATTTATGTACAAGGTAAGATGGACATTTTGGCAATTTATTGTGCAGAAATTTGCACGAGTGGTTATGGTTACTATAAGCTCGTATTAATTCAGGGGTAGCGTAAAGTTGATGGTAAAGCTCTGTTATTTTATTTGGGTAATAATTAATCTGGAAATTACATGAGCTAGAAATTTTTGAGAAGGGAAATGTATGTAAGATAATTAATATGTGAATAAGGAGTTGTTGAGGATGTTTAATGTTTTATGAATCTGTAAATAAATCTAGGTGAGTTACTGTAGCAGTGTTTATATATTTTTTTTAATAGAGAAGTTAGCTTTATTTTTCAGACTGCAGAAGAGCAGTCGTGACATATTTAGCAGAGGAGATTTCAGAGAATTTATGTCGACTAAACAGGTGTGGAGGCGAGTTTAGTAGAGGTAAATTCGTAAAATTAATGTCTACCCAAATCGTGGGGCTTTTAGAAAAGGTAACTTCGTACGAATTTATGACACCTAAGCAGGGGGGGGGGCACAAGTTTAGTACCAAGGAAATTCAGATAAATATATATTGAATGAGAAAAACGAATTCGACTAAAATTTGTATAAAGAGAACGAAAAAAATCATATACACTTCACAGCTTAATATGTTTTAGTGAATGAAAAATAAACCCCTGAATCAAATAATAATAACTTATAAATTGTTTTATCCCCAAAATTATTGCTCGCTTTCCTTATTTTAAAGCAAAAATGACACTGTACTCTACTGAAAATCTTTGAACGTTCAAGACCTTTCCCCTTTTTACGTAAATTTTCACGTATAAAAGAAATTTTTGTTGACTCTTTACATAAAATATTGAGGTATAATAAATATAGTCAATGTTCAAAACAAAGAAAAATAATGCCTTATGCTAGATAGTTCTGATCTGCAGTTTTTCTTGTGCGTCTTTCTGGATCTGTTACTGCGTGCTGTGGATCCTTTGCGTAGATTTAAACCAATATTTTCATTCGGATTTCTTCCCAGTACCATCAAATTTGTTTAGTTTGCAAATTTTTCCCCGTTCAATCAATGATCAAGTATTTTCTTAGTTTACTTAGATTTAACCTTGTCTTTCTTAGATTTACTTGGATTTATTTGGATTAACTTGGATTTACGTAATCTCACTTAGATTTCTAGTCTTTTCTTAGTATTATTTGGAGTTACTTGGAGCCTTAAATTATGAATATTTAAAATTAATTAATAATAAACTTTTACTCACGTTTTCCAGCAAACGGCGAAACTTGTCTCACTTATTTCTCACTTATTATTTACTTTAAAATTCTCTAATACCACTTTCACAAATATTTAATTATTTTAATTTTATTCGCTCGTTGCGAAAATTCTTGAAAATAAGTGATGTGACCTGTACTCAATTTGAATGAAGACTGCCTGCTTATCAAATTCACGGGTTATATAATAAACGCCTCATCTAAAATTCATTGGTTATCGGCGTTGCTTGTTCAAAGTTTACGACCAGCCATAGGATGTTTTGAATACTTTGGGCTTTTACAGGTATACGTCTGATAATAGTTCGCCGAAACAATGTCTTGGTCACATAGGATACCAGTGGATGTGTATTATGTATTTATTCTTGACCGTCTGTTTTGATATTGTTACAGGAATTTCTAATTCGCTCTTGGCACGTAATTTAACTTATGGCTTTTGCTTGTCTAGATAATCGTTTCGGTTTTGTATTAACTCCATGCAGAAAATCACGTAGATGAAATGACGTAAATAACATATTACTGTTTACATCACGCGTTTCCAAAACGCATTTATTTCGAAAGATGCGTTTATTATCAGAGCTCTTTGCTATCTCCTTTCACTATCGCATGTTAAATTTTAATTGTATCATGATTTCCTAGCCTTTACTACATTTACTGCGTATCTATTTACAATTTATGCATGCTTTTTGATTGAAGACAAGTTTGATCACGTGTAGAGTTATTTCTTATGCTGAATGTGTGTTTATTGCTAAAGGATATGCTTCCAGGCATTAATTAAAGTCAATTGCGATCCTTATACAGGGTGTTAAATGTTTGATCTTTGCATAATATGTAAATTACGTATTTTTCATGATAAATAAATGTAGTTTTCTAACTTCTAGTATTATTTACATGTATTGTGTGACCAATTATGACTCAATATACCCCTAAATAACCCTCATCCCAGCAAATATATATATATATATATATATATATATATATAAGCTATTAGTTAATAAGGTGAAATAATAACTTAAACCTTTATGCAAAACCTAAATGATCATTTCAAATCCAGTAGTAATTGAAAGATGGAAAATGGAAAATATAAGGTCCCAGAAGAAATTTGAACCTGTGAAATGATCATTTAGGTTTTACATAAAGTTTGAGTTATTATTTCTCTTCTTAACTAATACCTTAGTATTTATCAACTTGCCTTATATATATCATCATCATTAAGTTTTCAGTCCTAGAACTGGTTGGGCGCGTACCCTTCTAGTCTGAACCAACCTACACATTTCCCTGAAATTTGCAGTCTGCATTTGTGTGCGAAAGTCTGATCTCGGTCTACCTATACCTATCTTGTCCTATCTCTGCTTGTAATATATCCCGTATTATTCCACAGAAATGCCTTAGAATGTATCCTGTCCTTCTATTTCTCCTATTTTTTTTCGTTTTCCACAGATATCTTTACTCCTCTACTATTTCTACAACCAATTTGTTATTAACTTTGTCTATCCATGCTACCATACTCATACATCTGAAGCACGACATTCCAGAAGGCTTCTATCTTTTTCTGTGTGCTTTTCCTACTGCCTCTATTTCATAGATGTACTGTGCTGTGCTCCACACTATGCTTTCAACAGTTTTCTACTTGTATCTATGTTCGTTGTCTTTGAACATAGCTGCTGTACTTTCTTGTTTGATGCAGTTCGGTCACCTATTGTTTTACAGTTGTATACCCTATTTCCCCGATATTCAGTGGTATATGAAGGGGGGTAAGCAGCCATTGGCTGCAAGTTCCCCCAGCACCTGAACCTTTGTCGAATTAATAGTTTTTCCAATTTATCTTTTCGCACAATCAACATTAGTTGAAAATATTTCGCAACCAACACCTGTAGTTGTTTATAATAATTATCAGATTTAAGAGCACTTATTGTTTCGTCATTGGGTTTTACATCTTGAAGCTGGTTGGACTTGTACTTCAGTTTATTTATGTTCTGAGCTAGCCTACACCGTTCCCTGCAATTCTCACAACAGCCGATATACAGCTCGATTCCCTTCTATTGTTTTCTAATTATATGCCCTATTTCACGGAGATTCAGTGATATGTGAAGGGGGTTAAGCAACCTGTGCCTGTCAAGGTTCTCCCAACACTTAAGACATTTGCCGTATTGATAGTTACCGCGTTACCTATTTGTATTCTTGTTTTTGATTTATTTTCCCCTCTTATGCATACTAGAATTTTAGTTTTATTTTTGTTAATTTTCATACCATATTTCTACGTTAAAAGTTTCCATTTCATTAAGAGCAGCTTCTAACTCTTCTTTGCTAGATGCTAATACCGCTATGTCATCTGCAAATCTAAGCATATCAATCTTTTGTCCCTGCATATTAATTCCAAATGTCTTCCTGCAATTAACAGTAATTCATTGCCCCTTCTATGTACAAGTTAAAAATTAATGGGGATAAGGCACGTCCCTGTCTCATCCCTTTCCTAATATTTACTTCTCTACTTTCTTGCTCTAATTCTATTACCGCTGTTTGCTCTTTGTATAAGCAATGTACTATCTGTCTTTCACTAAAGCTCATTCCAATCTTTTTGAGTATGTTGAACATTTTTTCCATTTCACATTGTCAAATGCTTTTTCCAAATCTACAAACCCTATATATACGCTTTCCTCCTTCCCTATTGTTTTCTCCATTATCACCCTCAAAGCTAAAATAGCCTCCCGTGTTCCCCTGTTTCGCCTAAACCCAAATTGGTCTTCTCCTAGTATTTCTTCCACGCGTTTTTCGATTCGTCTTTGCACAATTCTAGTTAATATTTTTCAAACGTGTGCGGTCAAATTTTTCACATCTATCTGCGCCTCTCTTTTTTGGTATACTTACTATGCTGCTACGTTTGAAATCTTTGGGTATCTCGCCTGTCTCATACATATAGCTTACAAGTCGGAAGAAATGCCTGTTACTGCTTGTTCAGCGGCTTTTGGAGTTTCAGCTTGCACCTTATCTGTACCCGGCGCCATACTATTTTTCAGGCTCTTTAATGCTAATTCAAACTCATCTCTAAGTATAGGATATCCCAGGTCATCATTATCAATGTCTGATTCTTGTTCTAATGCTGTTAGTTCCTCTCCTGAATATAAATTCCCTATATATTCCTGCCATCTAGCTACTTTATCTAGATTTTCTATAATGACGTTTCCTCCTGCGTCCCTTATATTTCTGCTATATGGTTTTATATCCCTAAAATTCATTCTAATTAATTTGTATGCTTCGTCTGTCTTTCCTATTTCCATCTTAGTTTATACCTCTTTGCACTTTTCATCAATCCATTGTTCTTTAGCTTTCCTGCATTTGTGAATAATATCTCATTTTGTGGCTTTGTATCTCTGTTTCCAGCTTTGTCCGGTCTGTTTCTGTATTTCCATCCTTCTTCTATTAAATTCAAGATATCGTTCGTTATCCATGGCTTCTTATTTTCTTTTTGTGTATACCCCATGACTAAGCTGGATTTAATGTTATTCCATTCTGTTTCTACTTCCTTAGTATCAGAAATTTTCCCGATATCTTTCAGCAATTCATTTAACTTTTTTCAAATCTTTCGTGGATATCTTTATCCTTTAGTTTCTCAAAGTCAAAGTGTCTTTTTCTGTTTCTCTTTTTCAGATTTTTAAATTTAAGTGCGGCCTTCATAATTACGATGTTGTGGTCAGTGTCTATATCTGCATGCGAGTAGCTTCTACAGTCCTTTACTTGATTTCTAAACCGTTGTCTAACAATAATGTTATCTATTTGATATCTTCCTGTCTCCTGGCAACTTCCGCGTGTATCGTCTTCTAACATGATGTTGAAATAATGTATTTGTGTTAGTTGTTGTTCTTGTCGCAAAATTCTAACCAGCCCATTTTCCCTGTAATTTCTCGTGCCTAAACCAAATAAACCTACTATCGCTCCTTCCCTACCCTCACCTACCACTGCATTAAAATCCACCGTAATTATTAAATTTTCATGTCCTTTTCTGTATCTTAGTATGTCTTCGATATCTTTGTAGATCGCCATTACCTCTTCCTCACTGTAGCTAGAGATGGGCATGTATACTTGTAATATTACTGTATTTGCCGGTTTAGATTCAAATTTAACCATGAGTACTCTTTCGTTCTTTTGTAAGTAGTTTTCTACACACCATCCTTTCTTTTTCCCATAACTATCCCCACACCCGAATTTCCTTCCTCTAATCCTGTATGAATTACCCTGAAGTCTGCACTCCAAAAATCCCCCGCCTCTGGCCACCGAACTTCGCTGATCCCTACTATGTCTAGTGCTAACCTATTCATTTCGAGTTTCAGGTTCTCTAGCTTACCTATTTGTTTCATACTTCTGGACATTCCACGCTCCGACTCACAGAATGTTCACGAATCTTTTTCTATACTTTCAGATCACATCCCCCGAAGTAGTCCCCTCCTGGAGATCCGAATGAGGGACTATTTTACCTCCAGAATTTTTACCCCAGAGAATGCCATCATCATTAATAACAATTTGAGTACGCTGTGTACTTGAGAGATAATGTGGTGGTTTCCCGTTGCCTTCCACATCGCAGTAGTGTGTCTTAGAATGTCATACCAACCCCTATGGTCTCTGCCACAGTACCGAAACAGCTGCTGCTCTCTTTCGAGGACCTGTCTTAGTCTGGTTTCTCACTAAAGACCCCATATATATAAAGTTAATAAAATGAAATAATAACACACACGTTATGCAAAGCAAATCTAGCCAATAACTTAAAGAGGGAGAGTATAAGATTCCTGACAGGATTTGAGCCTGTATCTTTAACTTTAACTACTGATATGCTAACCAATTGTGCCACCTGGACGGGTGATTACAATTGGAAAGATATATAAATCTAAATCATGTATGTAACATGTATCAACCTAACTTTCAATTGTGTTTTGGATTTTTGTCAATCGTATCTGACAGTGTCAAATTTTGACTTATGTTAGATACAGACAAGAAGCGATGCTCAAAATTATGGCTTAAAGCCAACTATTAATTACAAATGTTAGTAATTGCACAAGGTAAACTGGCTTTCAATGTTGTATTAGTTAATGAGATAAATGATAATAACTTAGAATCTCTATTTATAGCCTAAAAATAATTTCCGAACAACTAACTGAAAGGTGGAACCTTATATCTTCCATATTCTAATTACTAGCTCGATATGCAATGATCATTTAGACTTTGCACAAAAAGTCACTTTATTTCATCTTATTAACTATTAAAACATTGAAAATGTGTGCAATTACTATATTTGTAATTAATAGTCGACTTATAGCCATGAATGTAAACATTGCTTCCCATCTATATTTGACATCAGTCAGAAACTTGACACTGCCGGAAAGGATTGACAAAAATGCCAAATGTTATTGAAAAGTTACGTTGATGTATGGTTACGTGCATAATTTAAATTTGCATGTATTTTCGACTTTAGTCACCCATCTGGGTGATGCAATTGGTAAGCTCATCGACCACAAAAAACAAAGATTTAGCCTTTGTATAAGAGTCTAAGTTATTATTTCATCTCATTAATCAATTAAAATATCCATATGCTTACTTAAACTAGCTGCTAACAATTTGTGCACCATAATATCTGCGTACCGTCTAATGGGTGATGTAAAATGTGTGTAAACAAGTACACAAAGAGCATAATGACAAAAATCTTCATTTTTAGTATCACCTGAGGAAAAGTAACGAGCTCTCATCATGGGTTTAGCAAGTAGGTGATTCAAGACACCCATTTGTGCTTCACCTATAATGCAAATTAGTTTCAACACAAAACAGCATAAAACTTAATATTTACCAAGCTTTCCACCAAGAGCCAATAAAGAAGCTTGTAAAGCTTTTGATGATGATATATCAATATCAATATTAAACTGCTTTAATGTTTTCTGTAGTTCCACTAGCATGTGCATTTTTGGAGGATCATGGCAACGTAAAAATGCTTTATCTGGATATGTATTTGCAATTTTTATGGCTACACTTATATTAGCTAAAAGCATAAACTCCTCAATTAATCTATGAGCCTCTTTATTTTCGTAAACAAAAAAATCAATGGGTTCTCCAGTAGATTCATCAATCCGAAACAGTAATTTAGTTTGATCAATCCGTAAAGAACCCTTTTCAAAGCGCTTATTCCGCAAGATAACAGCTATTGTTTGCAAATTATTAACTATTCTACTTAGATCTCTTTGAGTAAAACGTCCATGAATACGTGGCAACTCCTCCTTCTTAAATGTGTGATTTGGATTTTCTATCATAGCTTGTGCATGTTCATATGAAAGTTGAACACAAGAATTTATTATAGTTCTACAAAAACGCTGTTTTATTATTTCTCCTGATTTAGTCATTTCCCAAAACACTGAAAAAGCTAATTTGTCTTTCCCTGGCAAAAGAGAACAATGTAAACACAGTTCTTGGGGAAGCATATGATAAACATTATTCACCATATATATTGTCGTTGCTTTATTACGAACTTTCTTATCTAATAAACTGTTCTCTTGTATATAAAATGATACATCTGATATGTGCACTCCAATTTCAAAATTACCATTGTTAAGTTCTTTACATGAAACAGCATCATCTAAATCACGAGCGGTCATAGGATCAATTGTAAAAATACACTCATTTCTTAAATCTTCTCTATACCGAAACTCCTCTTTTGGTATAGAATCAGAAAGTTTAAGTAACTCCATGTCATCTGGTTTAAAAGGAGTAATATCTAAGCCATAATCAGCCAGAATGGCGCATGTTTCTGACTCTAAATCACCTGCAAAACCCAGACCTTCTATAATTACTCCAGTTGCAAAAGTAACGTTGTTCCAATCAATAATCTTCCCTTTAAACAAAATATTTTCAAACCTATGGGAATGTCTGAAGAAACCTTGTGGACATGCCTTAATGGGTATTCGCATTTTAGGAATGCGTAAATCACGTGGAATAAAAAGAGCAACTTTTGCATTATGGTCAGTACATGGATGCAAGAAGCCTACTGCAGTTCTTGGATGTACCTAAAAAAAAATTATTTAGCAATGATTTCACAACCATGTGGTATTTTTGAATTTGTACTAGAAATTTAAATGTTGACAGCAGTGTCAGTCAGATCAAGGTACCTTTGTAATTACAGGGACACATGTAAAGTGTGTAATCTCCTACTCTTTTATTAACAATTTAAAACAGCATCCGTTACCTATACTGTTACACTCGGTTTAACGTTTTATCTGGTCGGTAATGCAGTTAACCAAATGTTACACTTAGATTCTGGTACATTGAAATGGCGATAGATGGCTCTTAAAAGCCTGTAATACAGTTACCAAAGTTCATAAGATACACCATGACGTCACTGATAATTTATATTGCGCCATAATTAAGCGAAGTTACATAAAATTAAAACAATAAAAATTAGAGAGTCTACTCACGTGAAGGATCCGGTAACCGGCAGGAAATCACGCCACGGTAGCCTCGGCATCGCTGCTGCTGGTAGAGTTGGACATCCAAATTATCTCGGGGTCATGGGATGCTCCAGGGTCATCTCCGTTCCTATATGCAGTGGAAGACAGGAATAGGTAATTAAGGAAAGATAATCAAGATAAGGAAATCTACATAATAAGATAACACGACACCCGCACGACTGTTCACTTCAAAGTTCGGCGTAAAAAAGCCACGTTTCCGCGCGAGAACCGCGGAACTCCCTACTCTTTTGTAGCATTGCCTTACCCCTATGGGGATAATTCACACTTGCCAATTGCACTATTGTGACGTACCGAAGCCCCGCCCAGTTCATTTAAAAATGTTCGCGCGTCTTGCGTATTTAAAATTATGGCGGGAACTTCCGCACATCAAGAAAACTAGACTAAAACAATGTTTAAGTGCAAATTCGATTTGCACGTAACAATCGCGACAAAGCCACAAAAGAAAAACTTAAAAAGAAAAGTCTGTTAGCACAGTAACAGCTTAAAATCTAAGTCCTTACTACCCTATATAAACCCTAACTTAAACTACAAAATGTTTATATAAGGCGCCACCTGGTTTTTCGACCGATAACACGTCTACCGAAGTACCAGGAAACGGAATAGGTAGCCCGATAGTCTTTGACTACACTACTTACCGACAGCACAAATTTGTCGGGGAGCATGAAACACTGCTTAAACTAACACGGGTGCGACAAGTCGCCTAACCTATCTAAACCTATCTAAACTTATCTAACTAAAGCTAACATAAGTTGTTATGTGCAAACACACATGAGTGTCGCATCAAACTATTCTTCTTTTGGCAAGAAGTGCCCAAATTTAAAAATGTTCATGAGAGTGCGTCACCTTGCACTCTGGCAAATTTTGTTTCTGGTACTTTGGTTTCTTCCGATGCACATTTAACTTGTCCATGACACAGTTGTGAATCCACAAATTTACCAAAAGTACCGCCTACTAAATCCTTATATGCTAACCTGACAAATTACATTTCTAAATTGGGTTAGCTTTTCACTTAATTTTCAGAAAGATAATTCCCACGTCTGGTCATATATACCACACGTTAGGACGATAAAAGATAAGATAAGATCTCAAATTGATGTTAAAGATAATAGATAAGGTAAAGATATTAAGCTTAAGTTGTTATCCTCAAAGGTAATGAATAAGATAACGGTATTAAGCTTTAGTTATTATTTGAGATACTCGATAAGATAACACGATATTAAGTTAAAGTGATTATAAGAGATAGTAGGTAACATGAATTTAAACAGAAGTTATTACTCAAGATAACCGGTAAGATAACGCGACATAACTCGAAGTTATTCCTAACGGTAGTCGGTAAGATAACGATAAATTAAACCAAAATTATTACTAACGGTAATCGGTAAGATAACGATACTAAACTAAGGTTATTACCAAAGGTAATCAATAAGATAACGATATTAAACCTAAAGGTATTATCAAGATAATAAAGAAGACAAAGATATTGGCCTAGTTATTACCCAAGACAATGATAACAACAAAAGAGTGGCTCCAGTAGAGCCGTTGAAATGGGATTGACCCGTGCCCTCTAAAAAGAGAGACCTGTGAAGCAGGTCCGTTCACAAGAACAGCACGGGGACCGGCAAAGACCTTTGGGTGCATTCCTGCACCCAGTGTTGATCGATATCGGTGAAACTATCACCCGATATCCATCGGTATAAAGATATACATACCCATTCACTCACACATTCACACACTCATACATACCTTCACTGCCAGAGCCTATGCACTGACAGCGGCACCGCATGACCCCACGAAAGATTCGCAGAGACGATGGTCCAGGTGTCTGTGGAAACCTCCCGCGCAACCACACGGTGACTAACAGAAAAGAAAAGGTAGTAGAGATACAGGAACGGTAAAAAGAAGGAGGTTGGTTTTGAAGTGCATAAGAGGCACCTCTAGGTAGAAGAAAGAAGAGGAAGGGCTCGCATTGAGCAAAAGCGACAGAGGGAAAGGTGGATAGCAAAGCGCTACTCAACCAACAAGTGTGGTCAGTAGCTCGGAATGAGGGAACATCATTCTTATGTGGCAGACGGGTGTTCCGGGACAAGAACAGGTCCACCGAGAGAAGAATAAGGCATAGCGGAGATAGCGGGTTAAGAAAAGTATAGTTTTGGACAAGCGTCCGAGAGAAAGTAGAGAATTGTCCCTATAAAACACAGCGCAGTCTGAAGGACCACCTGCGATATTAATCCGACAAGATAAGATATACACATTTTAAAATTCACTAGACTCCTAAGAGAACTAGTACGATAATTTTCCTAACGAGTGCTTCGACTACGATAAGAAAATCAGACAAAGATAGACACGACAACTTAAAAGTATCCTCACAGATACAAACACACAAAAACAAACTGTTTTAAGGTAGTTTTTTAAATCGGTAGCACCCTAAACACACACAAATGCCCAATTATAAGCAGTTAAATACAGATACACTGTCCCCATATGCTAAAACAACCGAGAATTTAATAAAATAACAATAAGAAGCGATAGCGTCTCACCACAAAGTTCAATAAAAAATAACGAAAAAAAAGTTTATAAGTTATGTAGATTTAGTAGAAAAAGGAAGGAATAATGTTGTAGTATAATGATGTAGTATAATGTGGGCGATTGCAATAATTCAGAGGAAAAAAACACACGGAATAGACAATCCTAGCTTTTGCAACTGCGAATATGAACTATTTCTTTCAATGGCATAGACTGCGCATGTTCTATGTGAGCCCAAAGAAGAAAGCATTCACTCAACATCAGCTAAAACCAATCATAAAAATTCAATGAGTTATTACAACCAAAGTTACGACAATTACCATTCAATTAAACCATATAAGAGAAATACTAAAGACCAAAAAATATATAATAGGAAAATTTCAAGGGTTAATTAAATGAAACGACAGAGCTATATTGGGGGGTGTAGAGGATGAAGTGATATATGAGTAACGGTATGGTCGAGGAAAAGTCAACCAGAAGAAAAGATAGCTAAATTAAGGTAAGTAAAGTTAAACGTGTAAGAAATTATATACTATATGAGGAAGGAATAAGTAATTAAAGATACTAATTGATGGTGAGAACAAAAATATTAGGTAAATCGTGAGGATAATGGGGCATGAAAACTTAATTAGCATTTGGGTCGGCAGAGAATGGCTTAAGGTCTTTAATATGCCACCTGCCTTGGCGTTTTCCTTCAGTATCCTGAAGTTCGTAGATAAGGGGACTAATAACACGTGTGACTTTACAAAGAATGAATTTAGGGGCCAATTTTGAAGAAAATTTCTTAGATGCATCCGATAAGACATAGTTCTTTTCCAAACTTGTTCGCCTAAGGCAAAGGAAATATTTCGCTTCATGAAGTTATAATGGTCCTTGCTCTTTTCGTAAGCTTTTAACAAATTTTTTCTAACGTCGTTAAAGATAGAAGGTAGTGACTGTTGGTCCTTGTCCCAACGTACTTTATCGTCAAATTCAATTACGTTAGTATCGTCAGGCACTAAACCATAGTAACTCCCATCGATTGGGGTATATCTTCCAAAAACAAGAAAAGACGGAGTGAATTGGGTTGCTTCGTGTTTAGATGTACGCAAAGCTTGAGCAATTTCAAAGATATGTTCATCCCATGTAGTATGGTCTGAATTAATATAAGAAGAGATAGCGGTAATTAAAACTCGATTTACTCTCTCGGTAGGGTTTACTTGGGGTGATATTTTGCGTTAAACCAAATTTTTGTACTTTGTAACTTTTAACGAAATTCTGAAAATCTTTAGAGATAAATTGTGCACCATTGTCACAAAGAATAATCTGGGGACACCAAAGATAAGAAAGACATTCTGTTCTAGAAATTTAATTATTGCAGCGGAGGTAGCTTTACGTAAGGGTTGCACCATAACAAATTTAGAAAACCAATCGGTAACAACTAAAAGATATTGATTGCCTCTTTTCGATCGAGGAGAGGTCCTAATAAGTCAAGCGATATTAATTGAAAGGGATAAGATACACGCTTAAAGTTACCCATTAAACCAGGGCGAGCGTCTTGTGAACTCTTATGGGAACCACAAATTTTGCAGCTTTTAATGTAGCGACAAACAGATTGCTTAAGTGTGGGCCAGTAATACAATTCAGATATTTTCGCGAGAGTTTTGTAACACCAAGGTGTGCAGCTAAGGGATCGTCGTGACATAATTTGAGCACCTCACTGCGATTTGCAGTGGGCACAACGAGTTTCCATTCAGGTATATTCGATATTTTATGTGGGGACGAGGATACAAATTTATACAGTCTATTATTAGTTACACGAAAGGTAGGAAATTTGTCGGGGTATCGGAAACTTTTCTAATCATATTGAGGTACCAGGTATCCAGAATTAAATTTGGAAGGTTAAGAGAAAAAACATCTCGAGATAAGGCATCAGGTACGATATTTAATTTGCCAGGCCTATGCCTAACATCAAAAGTAAATTGAGATATACGCAAGTTCCATCTTGCCAAACGACCTGCGGGTTGTTTCAAGTTATTAAGCCAAGTGAGTGCTGCACAATCAGTGATTACGGTAAAGTGTGTACCTTCGACATATCCTCTAAATTTCTCGATGCCAAAGATAACGCCCAATAGTTCTCGTTCGGTAGCAGAGTATTTTTGTTCGGCAGAAGTTAAGGCACGGCTCGCATAAGCGATTGGATGTTCTAAACCATTGTTTACCTGGAACAACATTGCACCTAACCCAGTAAGTGAGGCATCGGTTTGTATATAAAACTTATCATCGAAATTTGGAGAGATTAAGATAGGTGCTGAAGTGATTAATGTTTTAATTTGTTCGAAAGCTTGTTGGGATTCTAAATTCCACTCGATAGTTTGGGATTTCTTTTTATTTTTAATTAAAGCAGTAATGGGTGCGGATATAGTTGAAAGGTTAGGTAGAAAAATGCGATAGTAGCTAATCATTCCTATCAAACGTTTGATTTCGGTAACAGTTTTAGGTGTTTTAAATTTAGTAATGGCATCAACTTTAGCAGGATCTGCTCGTAAGCCTGTCCCATCGACAATAAAACCAAGAAATGTAAGGGATGAACGACAAAATTGAGACTTTTCCCAGTTTATCTTAAAACCTGCTGCATTTAAACGTTCTGCAACTTCATCTAATGTGGCGATATGTTCATCGAAAGAACTTGAGATAACTAAGATATCATCTAAAAATACAAAGGCACGTTCTTGATGTAAGATAGGACCTAACGTTTGATCCATAGTACGTTGTAAAGTTTGTGGAGCGTTACAGAGACCAAATGGCAAAAAATTATATTCGAAAAGACCTCGGCCTGGGACACAAAAAGCAGTTTTTTGACGAGAAGATAAGTCGAGGTATCTGATAAAAGCTTGTCTTAGGTCGATAGATGAGATAAATTTTGCATTACGAAGCCTGCTCAAAATTGAGTCAGTTCTAGGTAAAGGGTAAGCGTCTGGAACAGTAACAGAATTTAGCTTCCTGCCATCAAAACAGACACGCCATTCGTCATTCTTTTTCCGAACTAGCAATACAGGAGAGGTCCATGGTGAATTTGAAGGAGAGATAACACCAGATACTAACATTTTGTCTATTTCTGCATGTAAATGCTTTTGTAAGGCAGGCGATAAGGGATATTGACGTTGCTTAAAGGGAAGGGCATCACCTGTAGAGATAACGTGTGTTGCCGTTGTAACAAACCAGTTCAGAGGTATTAAGTTTGCGAAATTTGTCGATTGTAGCGTTAAGAGTTACATTTTGGGAATCAGTAAGAGAGATTTTGTTAGATATTCCTGTAGATGCACAGGAGTTCGTTTTAATAGAGGTTTGCCATGAAAAATCCTGAAAGTAAAGTGACAGATTAAAAGTTTACAGAAATCAACGCCCAGTAGAAAAGGATACGCTAATGCAGGGACAATCAAAAATAAAACATCACGTTCAAGAGACTCTACACGAATTTTTAACTTAAGGGAACCGGTTACATGTATTTGATTATCGTCAGCTAAATTTATGGAAGTTTTTCGGAATAATTTGAATTTTGATATTTTGTTGAGATAATTGATGTAAACCTTCGTTATTTATCAGAGAACATGAAGAACCTGTATCCAGTAAAGCAATTACATTTAAGGAACCAATTGAGATAGATAAGTGTGGACGGTTATCGAAGGGTTTTTAACAAGTTGTGAAACGGTAGCAGTCTTTTATGATAAAAGGAATTGACGGTTTGTAACCACTTAGACCACTCGGCTGGGGTAGTGTAGCATAATTCCTCTAATGAAGGTAAGGTATTTTGTACATTAATAGTAGCGGTATTATTATTAGATAAATTTAATGATGGTACAACGTTAGAAGTGGTTTTATAATTTGAATTTATTGGCGTCTGTGTCCGTTGGATGATTGGTGTTGAGGGCGATTTTGGTTTCTTGAGATATTCACACCCTGATTTGAAATATCTCGACGGGAGTTTCCGATACGTTAGGATTACAGTTGGTGCAGTTAGATTTGTAGTATTTGAGCGACCACAACCATAACAAAAATATTTCTAGGGTAAGTGCAGACAGTATAGCTATGTCCACTTCGCTTGCAGTTCCAACAGGTAAGTGCGTTGTTAGTTACGGTAGAAGGAACGTTAAGGGTAGATAGTTTACGGGAAGCTCGAACTTGGCAAGCTAAATCAGGTTCGAGAAGACCAGATAATTTCTCGGTGGTGGTCGATATTTGTCAATTCTTGACCTCACTTCTTGGAGAGAACGACATAGGTCTTTAAAATGAGCTAGCGAAGATATGGGCTGTAATGCCAAACGTTCTGAGAAATGGGGTTTAAATTTCTAAGTAATTGATCGATAATTTCGGATTCGGAAGGTTTTTGTCGAGTCTGCTATATAAAGCTTCTAATGAGGTAATAAAAGAAACAACATTTTCGTCGGGACCTTGGGTTCGGTTACAATTTCGTTCCAAAGATCGTTAATGTAGCCATAAGGTAGGAAATCTCGTTTTAAACAGGCAACTAACTCATTCCAGGTAGAAATTTGGTGTCGTATGTTTCTGTACCATATTAATGCTGAGCCTGCGAACAAATCACCAGCTGAGATAAATAGGTCCTGGTCGGTACACCCGCGAGAAATTTTAAAATCGTTAATCCGGTCAAGAAAGGATGATAAAGAAACCTTCGAATCAAACCCTTCAAAGGTGAGACCCCATTTGTATACAGGTATAGGTTTTCCTAATGGTTTAGGTTCGGCAAGCGCAAGATTTGAAAAAGGTAACGATATATCTACGTCTGCGTTAGGATTAAGTCTTTCTAAAAGAATTCCTTCAAGCAATAACACCTCGGACAACAAACTTTGTTTAGCTTGAGTCGCTTGGTCATCGTTATATAAAGATAATGATTCGATACGGTGTTTGACGTGGGTTATTCTTGAAGTCAATCTCCTAATTCGATATTAGTAGCCGCAGGATCTGTTTTGTTTATTATACCCGATATATCATCTAAAGATAATTTAATTTCTGATACGTTGAGTGGCCAGTCGCCAACAGGGTTCTTTAAGATAGCAACGCCTTTGGTTTCCTGTGACAAAACAGCCCTAAGTTGAGATCGCCTATCATTCTGATTGCTCGCAGCTATGATACTTCTACATTCCAGCTCGTAGATTAATTCGAGGATTTTAGATGTGATACGTTCATTATGAATACAATATTCAAGACACGATATAAAAAATATGCGATTTTGACGCAGATTAGAAGGTAAAAAACACGTTACAGTTACTTTAAGGTAATACGATACGATATTTAGAGGTAAGAGCTTGTTAGAACGTCACCGATAACACCAAAGAAACACATTTAAGGTATATGGAAACGAAATCAATGTTCAGTTAAATACATATTTTATAGATAATGACAGACAAGCCTTTCAAAATGGAAAATGGACGCAGAGGATATGTTATTTAACCTATAAGGCAACAACGTATAGTCAAACACTTCTTAAAAAGGTATACTAGCAATTTATTTCACTCAAGTGTTTTTTTAAACACAAAATTTTCATGTAAAGGATAAACCATAATGCAATTTTAGAATGTAACATAAAGAACAATGTATTTAAGTTTCAAAAACGGCCTTTAAGGTTAGGAAAACGAACTAAAGTTATATTTTAATAGGTAATTCTGTATTTAAAGACATAAGGTAAGGTAAATACTTACATGAATAAAAGTACGTTTCTTAAGTGAAAAACTGTTTCAATAACATCTGTTAAAACATTGCTTGTAACTGAAATTAACATAACCTAAAAACAAAGAAGAAACCCCTGAAGTTCATAGCCTGAACAGGTTGAAGGCGCCATCTGTTACACTCCGTTTAACGTTTTATCTGGTCGGTAATGCAGTTAACCAAATGTTACACTTAGATTCTGGTACATTGAAATGGCGATAGATGGCTCTTAAAAGCCTGTAATACAGTTACCAAAGTTCATAAGATACACCATGACGTCACTGATAATTTATATTGCGCCATAATTAAGCGAAGTTACATAAAATTAAAACAATAAAAATTAGAGAGTCTACTCACGTGAAGGATCCGGTAACCGGCAGGAAATCACGCCACGGTAGCCTCGGCATCGCTGCTGCTGGTAGAGTTGGACATCCAAATTATCTCGGGGTCATGGGATGCTCCAGGGTCATCTCCGTTCCTATATGCAGTGGAAGACGGGAATAGGTAATTAAGGAAAGATAATCAAGATAAGGAAATCTACATAATAAGATAACACGACACCCGCACGACTGTTCACTTCAAAGTTCGGCGTAAAAAGCCACGTTTCCGCGCGAGAACCGCGGAACTCCCCTACTCTTTTGTAGCATTGCCTTACCCCTATGGGGATAATTCACACTTGCCAATAGCACTATTGTGACGTACCGGAAGCCCCGCCCAGTTCATTTAAAAATGTTCGCGCGTCTTGCGTATTTAAAATTATGGCGGGAACTTCCGCACATCAAGAAAACTAGACTAAAACAATGTTTAAGTGCAAATTCGATTTGCACGTAACAATACATGCATAATTAAAATGATTATAGGAAATAAAGGTAATGAAAATATAAATTTTTAAATGAGTAATAATAAAATGTAAAAATTACTTTACACATACGCATATTACAATATTCAAGATGTCGCTACACATCAAGTCTGCTTCAATGTTAAGCATAGTTAATAAATTTCGATGCCGTTTCTTATGTCGTCATAAAATGCCATTTTTTTTCTCTTCAAAGTAGAAAAGAGTCCTTCTGCTACAGTTATACATAATGATATCCATATTACAATATCCAAATTCAGAAAAAACCATTTGTACATGTTCACTTTTTCTTGGTCTTACGAAAATAGCGAGACCAATATACAAAGAAGAGTACAAACTGCGAACACAGATAGATATTATGAGTAAAACTGAATTCTACACAAGAAGCTTAACGTACTAACTTTTTACTCAATGTTCATTTATGAGACTTATTTTATACTATAAAAATTCTAACCATTATATTCCGGCCAGCTCAATTCATAGTCATGATACAAGATTTTGTGATCATATATATATTCAAAAACCTAATTCAACTCAAACAAAAAAATCGTTTATATATATGGCACCTACATTTTATAATAAACTTCCAAGCAACATACGATCATTAAGACCACTTAAAAAATTTAAACCTGCTATTTTTCCCCTGCTCGTAGAGCGATGTTATTACACAGTTGATGAATTTTTAAGTGACAACCTTCTTTAGATTTAATATTTGATCAATCTAAATTAATTATATATGTTATATTTATTATATGTAGACTTTTAACATGTAATTTTATTTTATGTGAAAGTGAACTACCATGTATACATGGGTACAGATAAATCTATTCTGTTCTATTCTATTAATTAATTAAAGTTATCGGACACAGATGTTGTTATACTAATGCTATGTAATTCTTTATTTGGGTGTAATTGAGTGGCTAAATTAAGATATCAATTATTGAGGGATTTTGAATCTTTCAACTCTAAAGTGATAATTGCTTTCTTTATGGACGTAGTGGTGTTCATAACCCATTTTGTGTTGTTTGTTTTAACCTTTGTAACTGATTGATTCTTTTCTTGATCTTCTTAGGGAATTAAACCACTCATAGTTGTTAAAATCGTCTTTATTTATGTTTCGATTCATGACCTAGGATCATAGTCAAAATAATAAAAATTTCCAACTTTGACATTTATGTCATAAATTGAAGATGACCAATTTATTAATGTTTGATATATTTGGTTTGAATACATTAGATGAAAATTTTAAAGTTTGCAAGAATGCCTTCAATTTGTGTTGCGCCCTGGTAGCCAATATGCTTAACGTGAAATCAGCTGATTAATTTTTTATATAGTTAAATTTCATATAAATTCAATAACTTGAGGATTGGAAAACATTTTTATCATGTTTCTCTTTATACGGTTGATAGAATGGTTATTAAAAAAGTGTGCGAATGCATTACCGTAAGGCTTAAGGAGCCACTTTTTTATATTTAGCTTGAGAAGGAAAAATCTTTATGATTTAGGCTACCTCTTTGGTAGATTTTAAGACGGCTTGGTGGCGACCCTATGACGGGTTTACACTTGTCAGATACCAATGCTGTTTTATGGGAGTTGTTAATATGCTTATTTTTATATAATTAGTTATTGTCTGTATAAATAGAAATCATGTATGTAAGTTGTATTTCATGTTAATATCGCAAGGAAACCCAGAAAAAACCTTCAATGCTACCTAGATATTGGGGGCATTTGATTTCCATTTGTTATTTCTTTTAATAATGGAAACTCCATTGTTTACTGAAAGTCACGAATTCGTTTGCTACAAAGTTATTTTTATGTAGGGTTATATAAGCAGCTTCTTTGATTTTGCATTTTTGGTGGTTTTCGCCTTGTCAATAATTTTGAGTCCTCCCATTATACTTTATGACTGAAGTCCCATGCATGTTGGCAAATCGTGGATTTTTCAAATTTTATATTTTTGATGTATGATTTATGTTCTTTTAATCGAACTTCGAATGGTCTTGAACTTTCCGCTATAAAAAACTTGTTACATTCGCGCGGTTTTTTGAAGTGTGTATTACATTTTTGAGTTTGCTACGTACATCGACATAGTTTAACATAAAAAACCAAAGAAAGAAATGTATGTACGGGCTCAATTGGTAAGGGGGCAGGGTATTACACAGACAACAAAAAATTATCTAAAGGAAAGCCTGAAATAAAGAAGAGAAATTAACACGATTTAGTACTAATTATAATTATTCTAAATAGCATTCTGGTTACACATAGCAGCGTAGTATACAACAAAAAAACAAGAAACAGAATCAATAACCACAATACACATATGTCAGGAGGAACAAAACAGTTACTTCTTAAAATGGCGACCTGTAGTTTCTAGGTTCCTCCCCATGTGAATTACACAAAGAAAAATTACCCAATTACAGCTCTAAAAACCACAGCCCTACAGTATCAGTGTAAATACCAAATTCAGTACTTAACATTGTCGTAATAAATACAATATTATTGACAAACATAATCTCCCCTAAAGGTAATCATTTTAAACCATTTACACATTAATAAGTAGCATAAAATTTTTTTCCACTTATTTAAAACAAATAGTACTGCATTCATAGCAGGGCAATAAATAGCAAAATAGTTCTATAATTTTCGGATATGTGGATTGATTAATTTTGTAAATGCCGGAGCTTAAAATGTAAAGTCCAAAGTGTAGTCTAGTCATACCGTCTCCAAGGACAGCGCAAAACAGATGTTCTCGGGATCACGACATGCGCGGGTCCTACCGTCACAAGGGGCGGCAATCCATTGTGGCTTTAGGGCCACTGGAAGAAAAAGCACGCTGTACTGCATGAGCGAAATTCTCATGAAGAAAACGGAAACAACAAAAATATAATGAATGTTTTCGTCGTGTATTATAGCCTTTTTTGTTATTATGGGATTTTTATTTAACGAGAATTTCCAGTAAGAGAATAGAGCCCACGGCAAATTCTGATGGAAAATGGCCCAAAGTTGTGGAAATCTCAAAGGCAAAGCGGCTAGTCGAACTATATGCTCTGGGTGGAACATGAGCTGTGGGTCGGGGTTGAATTGCGACCAAAAATATGAAGAATAAGGCGCCACCGTATTTTTCTATACAGAGAAGACCTTACTCAAGTCCCTTGTACAAGGCGAATGCGGAAACCTTTATTCTATAACCGCTATACAATTTATTAATGACCACATAATCCCTAAAGTTTCTTACCTTATGGCTCGACTTTGACCTTAGGAATTCACTGCTACACCTGTGAACAGATTAAACAAAGAATAGCACTGTTTGTGCATTTATACTCAAAATTTTAAAATTCAAATGGAATCAACTTTCATTCATCCTAATTAAAAAGAATAGTCTTGTTCAAAAATAAAAATCTATTCCTCTAGTATTCAATTAATGTGCTTTTTTTTTTACAAAATATCCTTTCATTTATTATATATTTTTGATTAAATTAATTTGTGAAAATTATTTACAAAGGCACTGGATATAATCAGTACCGATCAAGTTAAATGTGGTTATTTCTGTAAGAAATATCTAACCAAGTTTTATTAGCAAATTGATTAAGCATAAAGTTGCTTTCTAAACTGTTACTTACTGATAACAAAAATGTTGGTTTGGGTAGATCTACCATAACCTTACAATAAATAATTCCAGTTAGTTATTAATGAAATAGCAAACATCATCATTTTGTTTTCGACCTTACTTAAGGTCGGTTTGACGCAGCTCTAACTTCTTTTCTATTCTGTGCTAATCTAAAAAGCTCTACATACCCTTCACAACCTAAATTTCTAATAATTTGACTAATATAGTTTGGTCTAGGTCTTCCTATATCCTTCTATCTTTTTCCTATCCAGCTGGCTCTACATAGATATTAGCAACCTGATGGTTGTTAAAGAACTCTAACATGTTTACATGATTACCATTTATAAGGAAATGAAATATAACCTGGTTATCCGCTTCAAAAAAGGAAAAGTGTTAAATTATATGTTATGGTAAGGCTTAAGCAACGAATCGCTGCCAACATGCCAGACCGCTACATAATTGTGAGTTATGTCATGGTGACGTTTATTAAATTATATGTTATGGTAAGGCTTAAGCAACGAAACGCTACCAACATGCCAGACCGCTACCTAATTGTGAGTTATGTCATGATGACGTTTATTAAATTATCTATTATGGTAAGGCTTAAGCAACGAAACGCTACCAACATGCCAGACCGCTACCTAATTGTGAGATATGTCATGAAAACGTTTATTAAATTATCTGTTATGGTAAGGATTAAGCAACGAAACGCTACCAACATGCCAGACCGCTACCTAATTGTGAGTTATGTCATGGTGACGTTTATTAAATTATATGTTAAGGTAAGGCTTAAGCAACAACGCTACCAAGATGCCAGACCGCTAACTAATTGTGAGTTATGTCCTGGTGACATTTAGTTAACTGATTTTTTTTTTTGGTTTTGTTTTCGGACTTACTTAAAGTCGGTTTGACGCAGCTCTGAATTCTTTTCTATTCTGAGCTAGTCTAAAAAGGTCCACATACCCTTCACAACCTAAATCTCTAATAATTTGACTAATATAGCTTTGTCTAGGCCTTCCTACTCTATTTTTATTTGGTAGTCTATAATCTAAGACTTTACTAAATAGTCCCTCATGTCTTAACTGGTGCCCTATCATTCTATCTCTCCTGACCTTCAATTGTTTCCACATACAGGATCCTCACCTATCCTTCTATAAACTTCCTCGTTTGTTACTCTATCTGTCCAACTAATCTTTAACATTCTCCTATAACACCAAGTTTCAAAAGCTTCTATCTTTTCTTATCTACTTCTTTAATTGTCCAAGTCTCACTACCGTATAGTAGAACGCTCCATACGTCGACTTTAAGAAACTTTTTCTATTATCTAAACTAATACTATTAGCTATTAGTAAGTTTTTTTTTTTAAAACATTTTTCTAGCTTGAGCTATTCTGGCTACTATATCCCTTCTGCTACGTCCATCCTTTGTAATTATACTACCTAAATAGCAAAATTCATCTACCTCCTCTAACTCGGTATTACCTATTTTTAATTTTGGTTTAGAACTAGGCTGTAACTCACTTGTCATTATCTTTGTTTTTACTGAGTTAATTCTCATACTATAGTTACTCCGTAGTATCTCATCTAAAATATTTAAAACTCTCCTAACTCTTTTCTAGACTCTGCTATAATGGCTATATCATCTGCAAAACGTAACATGTCTATTTTCTGTCCCTGTACACTAATACCTATCTCTTTTCTCTCTCTGGCTAAGTTTAAAGCTTCCTCAATATAAACATTAAAAATCAAGGAGACAGTATACAACCCTGTCTAACACCATTTCTAATCTTAGCTTCCTTTTCTATTTCATCCAATCTAATTACTACGCTTTGGTTTTATATAGACTGTAAATAATTTTTCTATCCCTATGAGAGATTCCTATTTTTGCAAAACCCTGAACATAACAATCCAATTAACCCTATCAAATGCTTTTTCTAAATCTACAAACGCGAAATGAGTCTTTTATTTTTTGTAACCTTTTTCGATAATTAGCCTAATCATTAGTATCGGTTCTCTAGTCACTCTGTCTTTACGAAAATCATATTGGTCTTCGCCTAAATAATTCTCAGTTAAAGCTTCTACCCTATTTTTAATTATTATTGTTAGTATTTTGGAAGCATGAGAAGTTAAACTAACCGTTCTAAAATTCTCACACCTATCAGCTCCTGACTTTTTTGGGATTGGGATAATAATATTTTTTTCGAAATCTATTGGAACCTCACCTGTGTCATATATTACCTTTACTAGTTCATATAATCTGTCTAAAGTTTTCTGACTTGCATATTTTATTAATTCTGCGGGAATATCGTCTATCCCTGGCGCTTTATTTAATTTAAGATCCCTAACAGCTCTATCAAATTCCTCTCTTAATATTGAGAACCCTATTTCTACATCCTCTTCTTGGTCGTTCTCTAACTCATCCATATCGTCTCCTTATATAAATCTTCTAAATATCTTTTCCATCTATCTGCTATCTCAACTTTATTTATTAGAAGCTCATTATTCTCGTCTCTAATACCATTATATTTTTCCTATCTTCCCAAAAACTTTTTAACTGCCCTGTAAGCCCTGTCTATCTTACCTACTCTCAAATCATCTTGTATTCCTTACAATTCTCCTCCATCCATTTATTTCTAGCTTTTCTACACTCATGTACTATCTTATTTCTAACTGTATTATATTTTTGCTTACTTTCACTATCCACTTCTCTGAAAGGTTTAAGCTTTCTTCTATTCTCTATTAAATCTAATATCTCCTTTGTTACCCACGGTTTTCTCGCTTCTATTTTTTCTTACCTATAGTCTGTGTTGCTGTATCATGTACAGTCAGTTTTATTTCTTTCCATTTATTTTCTACGTTCCTCCTACAGCTATCTCTTTGCTCTTAATATCTAATACTTGTTTATATTCTTCTTTTACCCTACTATCATTAAGCTTACCTAGATCCCATCCTCTCTTTTAACCTTTCTCAATTTTTGAATTTTAGTTTACACTTCATTTTAACTAAGTTATGATCGCTATCTATGTCAGCCCTGGATAACTACGACAGTTTTAACTTGGTTTCTAAATCTTTGTTTAACTAAAATATAATCTATTTGGTATCTAGCCCTATCCTGGCGCTTTCCAGGTATATCTTCTCCTAATATGTTGTTCGAATAGGGTGTTTACAGTTACTAATCTATGTTCCTGGCAAAACTCAACTAATCTTTCTCCTCTATCATTTCGTCTGCCATACCCAAATTTTCCTACCATTTTCCCTCACTACCTTCTCCCACTGACGCATTAAAATCGCCCATAACTATTAAATTCTCATCTCCTTTTACTTTTCTCACTATACTATTTATATCCTCGTATACCTTTTCTACTTCCTCATCCTCGTACTGAGTTGTTGGCATGTAAACCTGTACCAAAACAGTGTCTGTGGGTTTTGTACTCAATCTAACCATAATTATTCTATCACTAAATTGTAAGTACTCTTTAACTTTATGCCCTAATCTTTTACCTAACACTATTCCTACGCCTGCCTGTCCATTAGTTGAAGAAGTTGTAATTATTCTATAACTATCTTTCCAAAAGTCATTACTATCTGGCCATCTCACCTCACTAATACCTAAAATGTCCAGCTTTTCCTTTCTCATTTCGACTAATAAATTCGTTAACTTATCTACTCTGAGTAATGACCTTACATTCCAAGTCCCTATCACTAAATCGAACTGTTGTTTTATATTCTTACGATGACGAGCCCCAAGTACCCCCTCCCGGAGATCCGAATGAGGAGTATTTTACCTCGGACAAGAATTTTACTTGTGAGCTCTCCATCATATGTAATTCGTGTTTTAGGCCACGCACACCTGGGAAATATTGTGGTAGGCTCCCATATCTTTCCACAACGCAGTTTTTAAAGATTTTAGCAAAAAGCCGTATCCGTCACGGCCAACCCCCAACAAGCTTGTAAATTATTGAGGATCGCCCGAGACCAACCGACCCTCCTCCAATATCTTTTAGCCAGCAAGGCTGCTGCCCCTTGCTGCGCCTTTTAATCGCCTTTTACGATAAGCAGGCTTACTATAGTAGTATTCTTTATCCCCTACTATAGGGATAAAATAGCAAACATAGAAGTTTAATTTCTAATTTTTCTTAAATAGAAGAATTTACTTTCTCTAACACATAACGACATCTTCCGTAGTTTCAGTGAATTAATAAAAGAATTAGAAATGTAAAGTTACAGATTCCTATTGCTTAATATTGAAAAATATATTTATCGTCTGTCCTTGACCTATTTTGAAGTTTAAATAACTTGATTAAACAAAAAATTATCTAATTACTATGTCCATAGTTCAGCTAACATACGAAAACAAATTTCTACATACCAGAACTCCGTCTGACTGAAAAATACCTGCTAGGCGTCTTGCGTCAGCATTAAAATAAGGAAATCTCCAATTTAGAACAAATAACTTTTCTGCTTACTGAAACTCCACATTACTCGGCATCCATTTTAAGTAATTAAATTTCGCCAGGCCCACACTCGAACAAAGCGTGAACTCCTATATTTTCTTCTTGCTTTTAATTAAAATTACGTTAAACCAGACTCCTGTTAACTAAAGATGGTATGTTTTTTTCCAAACTAAACATTATTTCCAATTTTCATCTTATTACCAATCTGCATGTTAATTTAAAGTTGCTTTACGTATAAATTAAACCACGAAAATTATCAAACGTTGCATGTTAATTTAAATTGAATACTATATGTAAAATTGCATGTTATATATAAAGTTGCACTGAAAATCTTTACTTAATATGGCTACAGAATCAAATTTTACTTACTGTTACCACGGCCTTCCAACCAAAAAAATCTCTCGTCATCTGCGAGCTGTTCCAACAAGTGGACAATACAAAAGTGCCTTTCGGAGATGACATTCTCTCCTAAGAACAACTTAAACCGCACGTGCTTCCAACACGAAAAACCTGCAAAAACCATTGTCCTCGGATTCAAGGAACAATTCGACCTGCTTTCACCACAGCTGTATTGGAAGTGTCGGGGTCAAGCGAGTTACTGCCCGGCAACAAGATTACTTCACAATTTCTTAATAGATGGAGCTCTAGGAATGATACTAAATGAAAGCTTTATTTTGTCACTGTGTAAATTAAATTTTAATTTGAATTGAATGCTAATATTTTATTGGGCAATAGGTAATATTTAATTAGTGGATTGTATAGCATTATTATGCATTATATTGTTTATTATTAATTAAATAGATTAATTATATGAACACATCTAGATAGGAAATAAAATCGTTACAGTATAAGGAAAAGAAAGTGAATATTAATTTGTTTAACTAAATAACCAGGGCTCCAAGTAATATTGTGTTATCAAAACGTGATTAGCAAATTTGAAAACACGATTTTATCGGATAGTTCAATACGTTATTTCCAAGAGTTTTAGATTGAAACAATAGAGAAAGTAATTACACGCTATCGCAATGTATAACATGTTCATGGATACCTAAAACAGGGTATTGACTATTTAATTTATAGAATAAGCTTTTCGAATTCGCATCAAATTAGTTTAAATGAAAATTGCCAGGAAGCATACTTATTATAAAACGGTAAGGTATACAGGATCTGAATAAATGAATAATGAAGTACAGGGTAGGTTTTAATTTAGTCGTAAAATAAACGTGCCAAGTTTTGTTTTTGTTAATTGTGTTCTTAGCGAATTGTTGGTTCTAAATACTGTTTTAATTTTAAATATGTTTCCTATTCTTTGGATTTTTCGAAGATTTCTTTTATGTATGGTATTGAGAGCATTTTTTGATGCGCGTCGTTGTTTCTGTTTTCTTCTTTTTAATTCTTTGTGACTTTATTCATTTCTTCCTTTATTATTCTTTTAGGATACTTGTTTTTTATTACTGTACATTTATTAAGTCTTTCTCTTTCTTTAAAATTTATTCGTTTGATGATATTAATTTTGCTCTATCATACATGGTTTTGGCAATTCTTCATTTGACACAGTGTGGGTGGTTTAAATCGATGTTTAAGTAACTGTTTGTGTGTGTTAGTTTTCTGTATACTGATGTATTAATTGTTGTATCGTTTTTGCTAACTAGAATATCTGAAAATGTAAGTTTTCCATGTTGCTCTAATTCATATGTGAATTTAGTAGTTGGTTCTATTTTATTAATTGAATGTACAAAGTTTTTAATTAATTCTGTATTATGAGACCAAATAGCATATACATCATCTACGTATCTCCACCAGATTAGTGGTTTCAATTTTTTTGTGTGAATATTACATCTTTTTCGAATTCTTCCATGAATATATTACTAAAGATTGATGATAGTAGACTTCCCATTGCCATTCCGAAGCTCTGTTTGTAGCATTGGTCATTTATTTGAAAATATGTGGTATTGACACATACATCAAGTAATTCCATAATCGATGATATACTTAGTTTTGTTCTTTCTTTAAGGTTGTCATCTTTTTGTAGTTTGTTTTTTATAATATTAAGCATTTTGTTTATAAAGATATTTGTGAAGAGATTTACTACATCAAAACTTACCATGATGTGTGCATTTTCAATTTTGATGTTTGATAATTTTTCTAAAAAGTGTTGGTTGTATTTTATGAAAGAATTCGTTTTGCCTGCTAATGATTTATAATTTTTACAAGAAATTTTGCTAAATTATAGCATGGTGAATCTATGAAGCTTACGATAGATTTTAAAGGAATGTCTCTTTTATGAATTTTTCGTAGACCGTAAAAGTGGGGTGGTTTACTGTAATGTGGGATCAGTTTGCTTCTTTCTTCGTTTTGGAATTCATTTTAAATTCATATAGAGTGTGGTATATTTAATTTTTAATTGATTTTGTTGGGCCCGTTTCTAAACTAGTGTAATTCCCAGTATTTAACAGTTCGTTGTTTGCGTTGTAATCATTTTTATCCATGACTACTGTTGAATTGCCTTTGTCATCTGACAAGTATAAACCCGCCTTAGGGTCACCTCAGAACCATATAAAATATCCATAGAACAACATTGGTATCTGACAAGTGTAAACCCGCAATAGGGTCGCCTTAGAACCATGTTAAAATCTACCAAGGAGGTAGCCTAAATCATAATGAGTTTTCCTCCTCACGATAAATATAAAAAAACAGCTGCTTAAACCTTACGGTAACATATTCGCACACTTCTTTAATAACCACCCTCTCAACCGCATAAATAGAAACGTTAAAAAATGTTTTCCAATCCTAAGTTATTGAATTTATATGAAATTTAACTATATAAAAATTAATCAGCTGATTTCATGTTAAGTGTATTGGCAACCTCAAAGTCACTCCCAGGGTACAATACAAATTGAAAGCACTCATTCTTCTAAACTTTAAAATTTTCAAACCAAATATATCAAACATTAATAAATCAAAGTCACTTTCAATTTATGTCACAAATGTCAAACTTGAAATTTTTATTATTTTGACGATCCTAGGTCATGGATCGAAACGTAAAAAAAAGACAATTTTAACAACTCTGAGTGGTTTAATTCCCAAAAAGATCAAGAAAAATACACAACAAACGAAAACAATCATACAGGGAGTATCCGTTTTATAGTTGACGTTAAATTTATTGTTTGCATTAACAAAGTTACAATACCTTTTATAGATTTTAGGATACTCTCATATATTATGACTTATGGAGCAGTATTCGCATGTAGTTTTATATTGGCATTTATCAGTTTTGTGATATTGTTCCTGGTACTTAAAACATCTGGTAATGTTGTTATCTTCAAACACTGAACATCGTTCCCAACCAATATTTACGTTATTCGTGGCAATAAGTATACTGAATGCCTTAGAGTACACTCACCGAATATTGTATAAGTATTACTTTTGAGAATTTTTTGAATAGGTGATTTTCAATTCTTTGCCAGCTTGTGCTAAATCATTTTGTTGTATTAAACATCCATTCATTTTATCTTTCTGCATTTTACCATTAAACCCTATAACTTAAATCTCAGTTGTCTCATTTCAGTGACATGGACCTCGCAATTTTGTTGTTTTAAAACAGTCTCACGCTGTAGAGTTACTACATCTTGTCTGTTTACACGTTTAATGTTCGCGTTATGTTATATCCATTATGAGCACTTTTTACTGCTACTGTGGTTTTCTTTGAATCCTACTTAATGATCATGTTTGGTGCATTACTAAGGCTACTGTTTCCTGCAGGCTAGACATAACATGTGTCTCTGTTATTCGAGTCTAAGAAACCTACAGGAATGATGATGTTCTGTAATTTCTTTCTGTATCTTAAATTTTTGTTTTTAGCATAGTAATGATTTCATTCTTACTGGTGATGATGTTTCAAGCTTTGAATTTTCAATAGTAAAAACTCAAGATTTTTGTATTGATTACGCTTCCTTTATAACGAAACAATTTTGCCAATAAATAATTTTATTAAATGTTAGATTTTCAAGCAAAATTGCAGATGGAAAAATTTCGAGTTAGAAAGAAATGTTTTCATAAAAGAAAGACTCCCGTGCTTTTTGGTTACATAAGTTAACGACATTAATTTTAGGTTCGCTCATACCCACTGTCATAGAATAAAACTAGCAGATGTAGAAAACTATGTCCTTAAAACTTTTTCATAATTGGATATTTATCCTCGCCAGAAAAGCTTTATACCGGGTGTAACGAAATAAGTGGAAAACATTTCAGGGGGTGATTCCTCACCGTAAGAGATTGGGTCTTTCAAATAAAAAAACTTTTTCGGTGCATCCCTTGTTAAAATACAGCCCCTTAAAGAGGGTACATAAAATTTGTTTTTCTTTTTTTTTACAAACACTAAAAAAGTTATAAAATTGAAATTAAGGTGACATTTTTTACTATCAAAAATACACTTACTCAGTAATTTATTTGGTTTACCCCATGGTTGTAAAGGGTGGAAAACAAACCCCTAAAATTTATTTCCAATGTAACTTTTGTCTTATTATTTGTTTGCCTTTAAAAATTTATCTCCAATAACTTATTTCATTCTAAACAAAAAATGTCTCTTGAATTTTTTGCCCAAAATTAACTAGTTCGCAGAAAAAAATTATTTTACAAACAACTACAGAGATACACTGTCTTAAATGCGAACTGGATTATTATTGTTATTTTGTAGTTACTACCTGCATCAAAGTATGATTAAAGATGAATAAACAAAACTAATTTATTAATAACAAAACATACAACATGTAGAAACAATAGTAAATGTTCAATATGTACACCTTCAGTCATTACAATTTTCTAGACAAGCCTCACTTATTGGTTACAAATTAACCTGGAGTCTCGTAATTACCCTGCGCATTAGAATAAATTACAAGTCCTCTACATCGACAAAATGTAACATAATTGGATAAATGCCCCAGAGAAAACTTAGGGGTAACGGGATAAGGGAAACAATTCGTGGTCCTCCTCGACCTATCCAATGATTTAGATATGTTAAATAAAGAACTTCTTGGTGCTCCCTTGCTAAAATCGGAGCCCCAAGGGCACATAAAATTACTTTCTGATATTTCACAAACACTAAAAAGTTACAAATTGAAATTAAGGTGACAATTAGTACTATCCAAAATACACTTACTCAGTAATTTATTTGGTTTACCCAATGGTTGTAATCCCGAAAACAAACCCTAAAATTTATTTCCAATGTAACTTTTCTTTTATTAGTTTGCCTTTAGCAAGGTCTCCAATAACTTATTTCATTATAAAATTTGCAATACTATGCTCTCAGATCGAAACCTCTAAGAAATTACACTTTAAATCAAAATTTTTAGCACTAGTTTCAGCCCTATCAATATCTTTTGAAAAGTCATTTCCACTTCAAGAATATAAACAAAAGCATAATAAATCCTGGTTGACAAATGGTATTCGGATTTCTGCAAGAAATAAAATATACACTATTTATACAAGCATTATCCTAAGTAATATAAGAAGAGTATTAATTATAAGAAAATATTTGAATCTGTAATCAAATTAGCAAATTACTACAATGACTAAACGAATCTTAGTATCAAAACACAAACTATTATGAATTATGGCATATTATAAATGAGGTAACGGAATACTAATTCCTGCTATAAAGACCATGCATATGAAGAACGGATTGATGAGCATCCCATACCCTTATAATTTGGATGTCCATTTTCTACATGCAGCTTATGCCCTAGTATCTGGATATTCCTGCTTCCATTGGCGCCTTTACTGAGTGATTTTATTTTATTATTAACAATTTAAGCCTAATAATTTAATTATGGCGCTAAAAGTTATCAAGAGCATGTGGATATAACTTTGTTTAAAAATTAAAAGTTGCTCTGGTGCTGATAATATACCTGCAAAATATCCAATCCTGAGAACATTCTAATTCATCTAACTGATCTCATAAACGACTTAAACTTAAAGGATTTTCCCAGACTGTCTTAAACACGCAATTGTCATCCCTCTACACAAAGGAGGTTTCTTTGGTAAATAACGTTCGCAATATCATTGTTGTCAGTTTTCAAAGATTATCGAGACATTAGTCAAATCCAGGTTTAAGTTTTGTTAAAAATTTGATCTTTTCGCTTCAACTCAATTTGTTTCTGAAAAATCAACAAAGGTAGGGGTTATAATTTTCACTAATTTTATTCAAGTATAAACTGTAATTCTTTATCTTATCGTGAAAAAGCTTAATCTTTATCGAATACTATTGAAACATTTTTTAGTTGGGTAGTTCTATCCACCAAATTAAGTCTATCTTCTTGTGATGTGTTCATAACTTCTAGCGAAATCTAATGCTTCAACTTGAAATAAATCCATATCGTAATCTTGATGAATTGGGGAATATTCTATACAAAAGAAGCTGCTGTTGAGGATACATTTCAGCATACCTTCTACAAGCTTCTAACTCATTACCCTGTGACAAACCATAAACGTAATGCATATCAGCCATTTCTGCATTTGTGTATGCCATTTTAATAACAAGTGAATTATTAAACTAACAAATCAAGAACAGAACAACGACACACAATTACTAATTCAATTTCAAAAATTTACAAACTGACAGCGTTTTAACAATTTAATTGTCACTATCACTAATAGCAGCCTACTAGATAAATTAGTTTCACATTTTCGTGTCATGACGATGTATCTCTGTAGTTGTTTGTAAAATAATTTTTTTCTGCGAACTGGTTAATTTTGGGCAAAAAATTTAAGACACATTTTTTGTTTAGAATGAAATAAGCTATTGGAAATAAATTTTTAAATGGCAAACAAATAATAAGACGAAGTTACATTGGAAATAAATTTTAGGAGTTCGTTTTCCACCCCTTACAACCATGGGGTAAACCAAATAAATTACTGAGTAAGTGTATTTTTGATAGTAAAAAATGTAACCTTAACTTCAATTTTGTAACTTTTTAGTGTTTGTAAAAAAAAATGAAAAACAAATTTTATGTACCCCCTTTAAGAGGCTGTATCTTAACAAGGGATGCACCAATGAAGTTTATTTATTTAAAAGACCCTATCTCTTTTACGATGAGGAATCACCCCCTAAAATGTTTTACACTTATTTTGTTACACCGGTATAGAAAATAAATGCTGCCAATAATCTTCAAATGCTACACCATCGCCTGACAAATACTTATCGAATTTCAACCATTTCCATCCATTAGGCAATACAGAATTGCCAGTTTCAATTGGCAAAATTTCACCAACATTAACAATCTGTTCCTTACCTATTTTGTAAAGACGATGGAGTATGAGCCATTCTGCCTGAAAATACTATATTCAGTAACAAGCTTAGCACTTTTCTCAATTATTTGAGCTTTTAGTTCCTTTGCCAAATCTAGAATTTCCTTGTAAGCTCTTTTTGGATATCTTCGTTTTAATGAGTGGGATCATACTTTAAATAATACCTATTTAATAAATTCTACTATTCCAAAAGTCTTTCTGTTTCTGGATCTAGTAGGGTGCTAAATAATATCCTCAGAACATAATTCTGCAATTCGCTAAATGTTTTTTCAACTGCTTGTCTTAGGTTATATGTCAGATTTACATTCACGATACTTTCATGCGACACAGGAGAGTTCATAATCTTCAAATTTTCTTGCCCAGGAACCTATAAGATTTTTTTTTTCTAACATTACTTACTTTAGTTTCAATATATAACAAAAAAGTTTTATAATCTACTGCATATTGTAATAATAATATCCCAATACGATATTTTTTATTTTAACGCACGCACAACACAACTTACATGTTATTTTAATACACATATTTTTTAATAATTCTCTGTTAAAGCATCTTAAGTAATAAATGTGAATCTAACTTCATCCACATTTCTTAAATTGAAGATTTACAACTTAAGCTTTTGCACGTGAACTTTTGGGATAAAGCTCCTGTAATTAACGGAGGTGGTGCAAAATACTTTTTATGTACTGTCGATGATTTTTCATGGTAGATTGTCATGCATCTTGTTTATAATAAAACAGAAGTATTTGATCAATTGAAAGATTTTATATCTTGAGCCGAGCAGATGCTAAATTGAAAAGTTGTATCCATTCGTTTGGATAACGGCATGGAATTTTGTTCTAATGAAGTAGAAGATTATTTCCGTAGTGTTGGTATTTTCATCAATTTACAGTGTTTATTCTCCTGAACAAAATGGTGTGACAGAGAAAGTGAATTATGATGTTGTGGATGCACTGCAGTATTACTTATTTCATCAAACTTAAATGCAAAAGTTTGGAGAAGCTCTTCAGTATTATGTATATGCAAAATGGTATCCCGCATGCTACCAATCCCAATAAAACTTTATGAGTAGTGAGAAAAGTACACATTTCTCACTTCAATATTTTATGGTTTTAAGGCATTTATTTTTATTCCGAAAAGATATCGTCACACTAGAAGCAAAATCTAGGAAAAGTATACTACTTGGGTATATAATGTTCACACGTGGGTATAGAGTCTATAACCCTGTTAGAATAAAGTGATAGAATTGAAACATGATAGATGAATGGACAATTAATATAGAAAGATTATAACTAATTTTGTTTATACCAACCCCACGTTTCGGCGACAATATAACTGATTTATTTTTTATATATATGTTGTGGCATCAGTGTAACTTATTTTTCTTAATGGGCGCCAGTGACCTATGTCTTCCGACATAGCTAGGGGTCTATTCCTGGGTAGAGCAATAAGAAGGGGGGGGGAGTCAAATTTTGTTTGCAAACCATAGCTAAACTAAATTAAATAGGCGCCACCAAGTCCTGAGATAATCACAATAATAGCAGAGCACGGTTCTAAAGGCGAACGTGGAAACCCAAAGATAAAACGATCGCCTTCGTTAACAAAAACTTGTCTTACAAAAATAAGACGCAGCTCCTGTAAGAAATTGCAAAGATTAAATAAATAAAAATGTAGAACACCATTTGTGTCCTATAAAAATATCAAAAATTAAAAAATGTATATCCAATATGATATTGGCACAAAATTATTACTCAAAAATTTTACCTTTGTGTAATCAGATTTGATCGCATTTGACCAAAATAAAAGCCTCAAAGTTTAACTAATTGTTTACTAAAAAAAAACTCTCTTTTTAAAATTTCTGAACTTTTTAACAAGTAAAAAAATTTCATCATTAACATCTATATCAAAGTCAAGGTTTTGACTTTTTAAAACAACCAACTACTCTTCAAACATGAACCTGTTTTAAACATTTAAGTGAAAATAATTTGTAAACATAATACACTGAGTTAACGTTCTAACCTGGGCAGATCTTTTCAGGTGGATTACAATTTCTAGATTCTTACACAGCGGGTCTTTAAATTTTCAGATTTAGATTTTATAATTTACATGTAGATAATTGCTAATCACAAAAATAGGAATGTTTAGTTTAAATTCAATGACAGCTGCATGAAGCATCTGCCTTCATGACAACATCTGTCAACTGTGCAACACAAAAAAGTATGACATCGAAAACATACGTTGAAATTATCTAAGGTTCAGATGGAACAAAGCTTGTAATTATATAAATCTAACTTGACAAAATTTCGTTCTACGGCTTAAACGTAATGCATATCAGCCATTTCTGCATTTGTGTATGCCATTTTAATAACAAGTGAATTATTAAACTAACAAATCAAGAACAGAACAACGACACACAATTACTAATTCAATTTCAAAATTTACAAACTGACAGCGTTTTAACAATTTAATTGTCACTATCACTAATAGCAGCCTACTAGATAAATTAGTTTCACATTTTCGTGTCATGACGATGTATCTCTGTAGTTGTTTGTAAAATAATTTTTTTCTGCAAACTGGTTAATTTTGGGCAAAAAATTTAAGACACATTTTTTGTTTAGAATGAAATAAGCTATTGAAATAAATTTTAAATGGCAAACAAATAATAAGACGAGTTACATTGGAAATAAATTTTAGGAGTTCGTTTTCCACCCCTTACAACCATGGGGTAAACCAAATAAATTACTGAGTAAGTGTATTTTTGATAGTAAAAAATGTAACCTTAACTTCAATTTTGTAACTTTTTAGTGTTTGTAAAAAAAAATGAAAAACAAATTTTATGTACCCCCTTTAAGAGGCTGTATCTTAACAAGGGATGCACCAATGAAGTTTATTTATTTAAAAGACCCTATCTCTTTTACGATGAGGAATCACCCCCTAAAATGTTTTACACTTATTTTGTTACACCCGGTATAGAAAATAAATGCTGCCAATAATCTTCAAATGCTACACCATCGCCTGACAAATACTTATCGAATTTCAACCATTTCCATCCATTAGGCAATACAGAATTGCCCGTTTCAATTGGCAAAATTTCACCAACATTAACAATCTGTTCCTTACCTATTTTGTAAAGACGATGGAGTATGAGCCATTCTGCCTGAAAATACTATATTCAGTAACAAGCTTAGCACTTTTCTCAATTATTTGAGCTTTTAGTTCCTTTGCCAAATCTAGAATTTCCTTGTAAGCTCTTTTTGGATATCTTCGTTTTAATGAGTGGGATCATACTTTAAATAATACCTATTTAATAAATTCTACTATTCCAAAAGTCTTTCTGTTTCTGGATCTAGTAGGGTGCTAAATAATATCCTCAGAACATAATTCTGCAATTCGCTAAATGTTTTTCAACTGCTTGTCTTAGGTTATATGTCAGATTTACATTCACGATACTTTCATGCGACACAGGAGAGTTCATAATCTTCAAATTTTCTTGCCCAGGAACCTATAAGATTTTTTTTCTAACATTACTTACTTTAGTTTCAATATATAACAAAAAGTTTTATAATCTACTGCATATTGTAATAATAATATCCCAATACGATATTTTTATTTTAACGCACGCACAACACAACTTACATGTTATTTTAATACACATATTTTTAATAATTCTCTGTTAAAGCATCTTAAGTAATAAATGTGAATCTAACTTCATCCACATTTCTTAAATTGAGGATTTACAACTTAAGCTTTTGCACGTGAACTTTTGGGATAAAGCTCCTGTAATTAACGGAGGTGGTGCAAAATACTTTTTATGTACTGTCGATGATTTTTCATGGTAGATTGTCATGCATCTTGTTTCTAATAAAACAGAAGTATTTGATCAATTGAAAGATTTTATATCTTGAGCCGAGCAGATGCTAAATTGAAAAGTTGTATCCATTCGTTTGGATAACGGCATGGAATTTTGTTCTAATGAAGTAGAAGATTATTTCCGTAGTGTTGGTATTTTTCATCAACTTACGAGTGTTTATTCTCCTGAACAAAATGGTGTGACAGAGAAAGTGAATTATGATGTTGTGGATGCACTGCGAGTATTACTTATTTCATCAAACTTAAATGCAAAAGTTTGGAGAGAAGCTCTTCAGTATTATGTATATGCAAAAATGGTATCCCGCATGCTACCAATCCCAATAAAACTTTATGAGTAGTGAGAAAAGTACACATTTCTCACTTCAATATTTTATGGTTTTAAGGCATTTATTTTTATTCCGAAAAGATATCGTCACACTAGAAGCAAAATCTAGGAAAAGTATACTACTTGGGTATATAATGTTCACACGTGGGTATAGAGTCTATAACCCTGTTAGAATAAAGTGATAGAATTGAAACATGATAGATGAATGGACAATTAATATAGAAAGATTATAACTAATTTTGTTTATACCAACCCCACGTTTCGGCGACAATATAACTGATTTATTTTTTATATATATGTTGTGGCATCAGTGTAACTTATTTTTCTTAATGGCGCCAGTGACCTATGTCTTCCGACATAGCTAGGGTCTATTCCTGGGTAGAGCAATAAGAAGGGGGAGTCAAATTTTGTTTGCAAACCATAGCTAAACTAAATTAAATAGGCGCCACCAAGTCCTGAGATAATCACAATAATAGCAGAGCACGGTTCTAAAGGCGAACGTGGAAACCCAAAGATAAAACGATCGCCTTCGTTAACAAAAACTTGTCTTACAAAAATAAGACGCAACTCCTGTAAGAAATTGCAAAGATTAAATAAATAAAAATGTAGAACACCATTTGTGTCCTATAAAAATATCAAAAATTAAAAAATGTATATCCAATATGATATTGGCACAAAATTATTACTCAAAAATTTTACCTTTGTGTAATCAGATTTGATCGCATTTGACCAAAATAAAAGCCTCAAAGTTTAACTAATTGTTTACTAAAAAAAAACTCTCTTTTTAAAATTTCTGAACTTTTTAACAAGTAAAAAAATTTCATCATTAACATCTATATCAAAGTCAAGGTTTTGACTTTTTAAAACAACCAACTACTCTTCAAACATGAACCTGTTTTAAACATTTAAGTGAAAATAATTTGTAAGCATAATACACTGAGTTAACGTTCTAACCTGGGCAGATCTTTTCAGGTGGATTACAATTTCTAGATTCTTACACAGCGGGTCTTTAAATTTTCAGATTTAGATTTTATAATTTACATGTAGATAATTGCTAATCACAAAAATAGGAATGTTTAGTTTAAATTCAATGACAGCTGCATGAAGCATCTGCCTTCATGACAACATCTGTCAACTGTGCAACACAAAAAAAGTATGACATCGAAAACATACGTTGAAATTATCTAAGGTTCAGATGGAACAAAGCTTGTAATTATATAAATCTAACTTGACAAAATTTCGTTCTACGGCTTATAAAACCAGTTCAACAATAATTGAGAATTACTCAGATTACATGTTGAAAACAATAGCAACTTTACGTGATTTATATGATAGTCTGTTTATCAAATTTTTATGACATTCAAAACTCATGCATGAAATATCTTATATCTAATAACGAACCAAACTGCCTCTGTTGCTCCACGACAACTCGAGATGGAAATTCATATTCTTCAAGCAAGGTTACTAGCCATTTCTAATTTGGGACGACTGCAATCAAAACCAACATCCAAAATTCTTAGTTGACGAATTCTTAGTTAACAAATTCTTAGTAGACAAATTCTAAACTGACAAATCTTAAGTGACGAATCCTAAATGATGAATTCTACATGACGAATCCTACATGACAAATCCTACATAACGCGCTAAATAAATGAAACCAAATTAAATTAGTTCGTAAAATATATACTTTACCAACCGTTAGTAGAAGTTACTAAAATTTGTTCAAGTCTAGCATGACTTGAACCACTCACATAAAAAATTTAACCTAAGGTCGCATGCCTCTAGTCTGGAATACATCTTCTTGAATTGATAACTAGACTGCGACTACGAACCAAACTGTAATGAATGATCGCGATGGTATTAATACTGCAGTTAAAGGTGGGGAAATACGTGGCGACAGCTAGAGATGCTCGTGGAAATAACTCTATGTCACACAGATATTTTAATATAAGAAGATTAATAAAGAATAAGGCATGCTTAGCGCTTTATCTTCGTAATTCAATGCGAATAATTATTGCTAAAATTAAACATGTTACACTACCCTTTCCCAAAAGAAAAAATCTTTTATAACAAACAATTTTAAGCTAAAACAAAAGATTTTTTTTATATAAGAGCTGTTATCAAACTCTCAACTAACATCACAATTATTTGCAAAACATCACAGTTTACGAATTAGGAATACTTACTTAACCATTATCCAGAATAATTACGAAAATTATGAAAACGAGAGGGACTAGTATATACAAATTTGAGTGTGCCGGTAACTACGTGTACCAAACATACTTTGGAAGACAAAATCGGGGAATCATAACCGGTATAGGTCAAAATCGAGAGAAGTCAAATTAAAAAGTCAAACACTCCACGAGACAAAAAAATTAATTTAAGTTTTAAGGAATTCTTTTATCAGAGCAAGAATTTTCTTACTCCTACTGAAGCCAGTACATGCTAACTATAACTAAACACAACATAAAATATCCAAATTTTCAAAAATATTAACTCCACTTCTTGGAGTTTTAGCAACTTTACTAACCAAAAAGTACGCTACTATATCAAAACAGCATCTTAATACAAAATGATATCAGCTCAAAGTAAAAACCAAAACCAAAATAAACTAACCAACAGGTTACTTACAAAAATGGCGGTGAGTGCACATCACCACTATAACTCAAAGTGTTAGAAGTTTTGTTTCTACTAAACTTAAACTTCAACACAAATTCTCTACAAAACGTATCTCAACGCTAAACCGAACCAGTCGGGCTGAAGTCTCCTTCACCCTACTGATCATACTATCTCTAATACCCAAATATCATCACCTATTAGTGACTGATCAAATGGTGAGGTTTACCATGCAAACCTCTGACCTTACCAAACAAAAAAATATTCAAAGAAAGGTCAAAATCAAGGAAAAGAATACGCCAATATTCTCTCTACCTAAATATGTAGAAATCAGGACTAACAATTTATATAGTCGACTTATTTCTACTTTCTAACAATATCTTCTACTAGCGCTCAAATTAAATTAGTACGTACATCAATGTACACTACAAAACTACTACTAAATTTCGACTACAAGTTTCTATAACCATACAAAATTTCCAAATAAAATAAGTTGCAAAAGGACAATCTTCATTTAGTATAAGTTATAACCACACTAAATCAAAAATCAGAACAAAACGAGACAAGCAAACAACTAATTTACTTATAATCAAAGAAATGACTTAATTGAAACTAATCTTCAGGATCATCATTCTCATCTGATGTGTCAAATGCAGCAAAGGGCTTCAAATCTTTGAGATGCCATCTCCCTGCTTTAGAATCATCAATAAAAAAACTGATCACGACGATGGCTAACAGAAAAAAAATTACAGTGTTGAGACACACTCTCACCCTACTACTAACCGAACTGTCGAAAGAACTACAATGCTTTACAACGCCTAAATTTGCTAGAGTGACAAATCCTCTACAAGTCTCACCTAGACTAACAACCAAAAATTACATCAACTCAAAAAAATTATGATGCATAAATTACTAGAGCGACTAACTCACCTCGAGTCTCGTCTAGACTTACGTAATGCCAACTCTTCCTGAGTCTCGTCTAGACTAACATACTGCTGAGCGACCAACCACGACGACAAGTTCCGCCTAGACCAAATTGAGTTGCAATGCCGATCTAAATAAAAAATTTGCTATCAAAAACAAAAACGTGCCTATGCACAGAAGCAATTCTCAAATGATATGACGACAGCTCAAACGGATGTACACTTAAAAATAGAATTGTACCATTATCTTCAAATTCGGACAAAATATTTTTATTGACTCAAGCGAATTAAACAACCAGGATCTTTCACTTATTATACCTCTAATCCTAAGTTCATATTCCAGTTCCTCTTTAAGTAAACAAACAATTTGAAATTTTTCAGACATATTTGTTATAGTCTAATATTTTAATGAAATTAAATTGATAAATCTAAATGATTCAAGCTTCAAGAAAATTGTCAAAGCATATTTGGGCAACGAAAGGTCAAAGTCAAAAAGTGAATTTGGTAAAAATAGATTTTGCCAAAACAATATAGAATAAAATCTTTATTAGGCCAAAATAAAATTAAAGTTAAAAATAAATTTGGCTAAGGTAATTAACTGACTAGAAGAAAGTCAATGTCTCAACTAAATTTGTGCCAAAACAAATTTCGAGAACAATAGCAAATTTGAGCAAACAAATTTAGAAACCAATAGCAAACTTGAGCAAACAAATTTCGAAGCCCTACACGTTGAGGCGCTAGTATAACTAATTTTTTTTTATAAGCCCCACGTTGTTTTTTGTTTTATGGGCGTGGTAACCCAATGATACGTTGAAATTATCTAAGGTTCAGATGGAACAAAGCTTGTAATTATATAAACCTAACTTGACAAAATTTCGTTCTACGGCTTATAAAACCAGTTCAACAATAATTGAGAATTACTCAGATTACATGTTGAAAACAATAGCAACTTTACGTGATTTATATGATAGTCTGTTTATCAAATTTTATGACATTCAAAACTCATGCATGAAATATCTTATATCTAATAACGAACCAAACTGCCTCTGTTGCTCCACGACAACTCGAGATGGAAATTCATATTCTTCAAGCAAGGTTACTAGCCATTTCTAATTTGGGACGACTGCAATCAAAACCAACATCCAAAATTCTTAGTTGACGAATTCTTAGTTAACAAATTCTTAGTAGACAAATTCTAAACTGACAAATCTTAAGTGACGAATCCTAAATGATGAATTCTACATGACGAATCCTACATGACAAATCCTACATAACGCTAAATAAATGAAACCAAATTAAATTAGTTCGTAAAATATATACTTTACCAACCGTTAGTAGAAGTTACTAAAATTTGTTCAAGTCTAGCATGACTTGAACCACTCACATAAAAAATTTAACCTAAGGTCGCATGCCTCTAGTCTGGAATACATCTTCTTGAATTGATAACTAGACTGCGACTACGAACCAAACTGTAATGAATGATCGCGATGGTATTAATACTCGCAGTTAAAGGTGGGGAAATACGTAAGCGACAGCTAGAGATGCTCGTGGAAATAACTCTATGTCACACAGATATTTTAATATAAGAAGATTAATAAAGAATAAGGCATGCTTAGCGCTTTATCTTCGTAATTCAATGCGAATAATTATTGCTAAAATTAAACATGTTACACTACCCCTTTCCCAAAAGAAAAAAAATCTTTTATAACAAACAATTTTTAAGCTAAAAACAAAAGATTTTTTTTTATATAAGAGCTGTTATCAAACTCTCAACTAACATCACAATTATTTGCAAAACATCACAGTTTACGAATTAGGAATACTTACTTAACCATTATCCAGAATAATTACGAAAATTATGAAAACGAGAGGGACTAGTATATACAAATTTGAGTGTGCCGGTAACTACGTGTACCAAACATACTTTGGGAGACAAAATCGGGGAGTCATAACCGGTATAGGTCAAAATCGAGAGAAGTCAAATTAAAAAGTCAAACACTCCACGAGACAAAAAAAATTAATTTAAGTTTTAAGGGAATTCTTTTATCAGAGCAAGAATTTTCTTACTCCTACTGAAGCCAGTACATGCTAACTATAACTAAACACAACATAAAATATCCAAATTTTCAAAAATATTAACTCCACTTCTTGGAGTTTTAGCAACTTTACTAACCAAAAAGTACGCTACTATATCAAAACAGCATCTTAATACAAAATGATATCAGCTCAAAGTAAAAACCAAAACCAAAATAAACTAACCAACAGGTTACTTACAAAAATGGCGGTGAGTGCACATCACCACTATAACTCAAAGTGTTAGAAGTTTTGTTTCTACTAAACTTAAACTTCAACACAAATTCTCTACAAAACGTATCTCAACGCCAAACCGAACCAGTCGGGGCTGAAGTCTCCTTCACCCAACTGATCATACTATCTCTAATACCCAAATATCATCACCTATTAGTGACTGATCAAATGGTGAGGTTTACCATGCAAACCTCTGACCTTACCAAACAAAAAAATATTCAAAGAAAGGTCAAAATCAAGGAAAAGAATACGCCAATATTCTCTCTACCTAAATATGTAGAAATCAGGACTAACAATTTATATAGTCGACTTATTTCTACTTTCTAACAATATCTTCTACTAGCGCGCGTCAAATTAAATTAGTACGTACATCAATGTACACTACAAAACTACTACTAAATTTCGACTACAAGTTTCTATAACCATACAAAATTTCCAAATAAAATAAGTTGCAAAAGGACAATCTTCATTTAGTATAAGTTATAACCACACTAAATCAAAAATCAGAACAAAACGAGACAAGCAAACAACTAATTTACTTATAATCAAAGAAATGACTTAATTGAAACTAATCTTCAGGATCATCATTCTCATCTGATGTGTCAAATGCAGCAAAGGGCTTCAAATCTTTGAGATGCCATCTCCCTGCTTTAGAATCATCAATAAAAAAACTGATCACGACGATGGCTAACAGAAAAAAAATTACAGTGTTGAGACACACTCTCACCCTACTACTAACCGAACTGTCGAAAGAACTACAATGCTTTACAACGCCTAAATTTGCTAGAGTGACAAATCCTCTACAAGTCTCACCTAGACTAACAACCAAAAATTACATCAACTCAAAAAAATTATGATGCATAAATTACTAGAGCGACTAACTCACCTCGAGTCTCGTCTAGACTTACGTAATGCCAACTCTTCCTGAGTCTCGTCTAGACTAACATACTGCTGAGCGACCAACCACGACGACAAGTTCCGCCTAGACCAAATTGAGTTGCAATGCCGATCTAAATAAAAAATTTGCTATCAAAAACAAAAACGTGCCTATGCACAGAAGCAATTCTCAAATGATATGACGACAGCTCAAACGGATGTACACTTAAAAATAGAATTCGTACCATTATCTTCAAATTCGGACAAAATATTTTTTATTGACTCAAGCGAATTAAACAACCAGGATCTTTCACTTATTATACCTCTAATCCTAAGTTCATATTCCAGTTCCTCTTTAAGTAAACAAACAATTTGAAATTTTTCAGACATATTTGTTATAGTCTAATATTTTAATGAAATTAAATTGATAAATCTAAATGATTCAAGCTTCAAGAAAATTGTCAAAGCATATTTGGGCAACGAAAGGTCAAAGTCAAAAAGTGAATTTGGTAAAAATAGATTTTTGCCAAAACAATATAGAATAAAATCTTTATTAGGCCAAAATAAAATTAAAGTTAAAAATAAATTTGGCTAAGGTAATTAACTGACTAGAAGAAAGTCAATGTCTCAACTAAATTTGTGCCAAAACAAATTTCGAGAACAATAGCAAATTTGAGCAAACAAATTTAGAAACCAATAGCAAACTTGAGCAAACAAATTTCGAAGCCCTACACGTTGAGGCGCTAGTATAACTAATTTTTTTTATAAGCCCCACGTTGTTTTTTGTTTTATGGGCGTGGTAACCCAATGATAGGACGTTGCCTTCTTTAACAAAAATATGTCTTATAAGAAATAAGACGCAGCTCCTGTTAGAAATTGCAAAGATTAAATAAATAAAAATGTAGAACACCATTTGTGTCCTATAAAACTATCAAAAATAAAAAAATGTATATCCAATATGATATTGGCACAAAATTATTACTCAAAAATTTTACCTTTGTGTAATCACATTTGATCGCATTTGACCAAAATAAAAGCCTCAAAGTTTAACTAATTGTTTAGTAAAAAAACTCTTTTTTAAAATTTCTGAACTTTTTAACAAGTAAAAAAAATTTCATCATTAACATCTATATCAACGTCAAGGTTTTGACTTTTTAAAACAACCAACTACTCTTCAAACATGAACCTGCTTTAAACATTTGAGTGAAAATAATTTGTAAGCATAATACACTGAATTAACGTTCTAACCTGGGCAGATCTTTTCAGGTGGATTACAATTTCTAGATTCTTACACAGTGTGTCTTTAAATTTTCAGATTTAGATTTTATAATTTACATGTAGATAAATGCTAATCACAAAAATAGGAATGTTTAGTTTAAATTCAATGACAGCTGCATGAAGCATCTGCCTTCATGACAACATCTGTCAACTGTGCAACACAAAAAAAGTATGACGTCGAAAACATACGTTGAAATTATCTAAGGTTCAGATGGAACAAAGCTTGTAATTATATAAACCTAACTTGACAAAATTTCGTTCTACGGCTTATAAAACCAGTTCAACAATAATTGAGAATTACTCAGATTACATGTTGAAAACATAATAGCAACTTTACTTGCTTTATATGATAGTCTGTTTATCAAATTTTTATGACATTCAAAACACATGCATGAAATATCTTATATCTAATAACGAACCAAACTGCCTCTGTTGCTCCACGGCAACTCGAGATGGAAATTCATATTCTTCAAGCAAGGTTACTAGCCATTTCTAATTTGGGACGACTGCAATCAAAACCAACATCCATAATTCTTAGTTGACGAATTCTTAGTTAACAAATTCTTAGTAGACAAATTCTAAACTGACAAATCTTAAGTGACGAATCCTAAATGATGAATCCTAAATGATGAATTCTACATGACGAATCCTACATAACGCGCTAAATAAATGAAACCAAATTAAATTAGTTCGTAAAATATATACTTTACCAACCGTTAGTAGAAGTTACTAAAATTTGTTCAAGTCTAGCATGACTTGAACCACTCACACAAAAAATTTAACCTAAGGTCGCATGCCTCTAGTCTGGAATACATCTTCTTGAATTGATAACTAGACTGCGACTACGAACCAAACTGGAACAAATGATCGCAATGGTATTAAGACTCGCAGTTAAAGGTGGGGAAATACGTAAGCGACAGCTAGAGATGCTCGTGGAAATAACTTTATGTCACACAGATATTTTAATATAAGAAGATTAATAAAGAATAAGGCATGCTTAGCGCATTATCCTCGTAATTCAATGCGAATAATTATTGCTGAAATTAAACATGTTACAAGATTGGGAAATAATGTTAGTCCTTTTTCTAGTCCGGATGATGTATGTAATGAAGAAGTATGTGATGAACAACTGTAGTTGAGTCTGATTTAAAATTGATTCAGTTACAGTTACCGTTCGTCCCAAATGTACAATCGACACAAATTCCGAAGCATGGAAACGTCAAGAAGTATCTAGGAAATTTGATTTTTGAGATGCTACTAAAGTAACCAAATATTGTGGAAATGAAGATGGCCTGATGATATGTTAGCTTGTTTTTTTTTTAAAGCAGTTAATTCTTATATTATTAAACATTCTTTAGAATGGAAAAATTGCATAGGTGTGTTTCGATGGGGCGGCTAGTATGGTTGGCAGACATTGTGGTGTTACTAAAAGAATTCAGCAAGCAGTTAATTCTGATTTATTAATTACCTACTGTATAACCCACATACAACATTTAGCATCAAAAGGTTTATCCACAGAATTATATGAGGTTTTAACGGAATCTATAAAAATTATTAATTTTATCAAAAAAAAAGCGATTTAAACAGTAGGTTATTTGCAATATTTTGTCAGGAGGTTGGTGCCGAACATGAGCAGTCATTAATGCATACAGAACTTCGATGGCTCTCGTGGGGTAGATTTTAACCAGGCTTTTTGACAGAAATAAAAATATTTTTAAGAGAAAAAAATAATCCTTTGAGTATGTATTTGTCTGATGTAGAATGGGTTGCAAAACTAGCATATTTAAGTGATATATTTTCATACATCAACGATTTAATTTTGAGTTTACAAGAAACTTCTATAAATGCGTTTCATTTTGTAACGTATTTTTTTTCTTGTTACGCTTCGTTCTTTAATATAGAATAAAACAGCAATAATATAAAATAAATAATTTATAAATTTCCGTTCAGTAAAATTAATACATAAAATTAATAATAGCATATAGACTCCTTTACCTTAGTGGTCTAAGATTCGTTATTAAGCTCCGTCGAGTTGTCAATTTGATCACTTTGCTATCAACGTTTAAAGGAACAAGCTGCGATAAGCGGCGTAGCAGAGTCAAGATGGTCGTGTCTAGGCACGTGGCCTGTAACACAGTCCGGAAGAGAAGAATTGATTGATTCTTGGTGTCTGGAGGTCGAAGCTAGCAGCTGTAGTGTGACGATGTTTTTCTTTAAGTTCCACCTAGAGCGGTTCAGTTGATTCCTGCAGGCTTAAGGAGATGGAAGCCCCCTTTCATCATTAATACAGTTGGTATAAAATTATTTAAATAAAGTTTCTAATATTTTTTCTCTTAGTGCAATATCATATATGGCTATATTTTATATAATATCGGATATGATAAAATTTTATACAATATCATAGAAGGCAATTTCGTATATGTTTCGTATAATTCAACTTCGCAAATAAATAATGTCAAATAAGCAAATCTTGGATCTAGAAAATTTGTTGGAGTACTAAATTTTAATATCATGTAAAATCAAGCAGAAGTTAGTTTCGTTAAATAATGGTTGTATTCAGAAAAGCTTTGATAATCGATGGTTATGGAAATTTCCGACAGCTGAGGTCAAGGTCCTATTTCTTTCGTTCAGAGCAGTATTACAACACGTGTGTTTCATAGAATTAATCACTTTGAATATTAATTAAGTTGCAATAAGAAAATAGAACATTAAAAATTTTGTAACGTAAAAGGCTTTTAAGGAAACAGCAAATTAAATAACAAATCTATTGTTTGTCAGAATGTTTGCACATGCACACAAAGTGTACATTTAAAAAGTTGTGAATGACATTTTATGTCAGATATAAAAAACATAGATTCAGTTGTCCTATTTAGACCTCACATGTCATCTTATGTTAATTTAAAATATGTTTAAATATTTTGAGGTCATGAACTTTGATTATTAGTCTACAGGTGGAATTCGCGTAATAACTGTTAAGTAAAAGTAACTTTAGGTAAATTCATGCTATTTTATCAGCACTTAGGTAATTAAATTTCACTGTGAAGGTCGAAGAAGTACTTCTATGACTTGAAGAATATATGTAATATGAATAATTAAGAAAATTCAAATCCTTACATTTAAATTTTGTAGAAAGATCCATTCAGAGATCTTTATATTATTGAATACAATTTTTCAGTAGTATATTTCTGTTCCATAAAAAATTATTAATTGAAAATATAGAAATACGAAGTGAAAACATTATAGTAACATGAATCTAGAAATTTATTCAAATAGAATCTATTTTGTTTTTGAATGACTTTTTATTATTTAAAAATTCAAGAAAAATTACAAGTCATCCCCGATCAGAAGTTGTGTGTAATGAAAACAAATTCCCTGGGTGTATATTTTAGAAGCCTAAATTCTATTATTTTATTTTTGGCAAATGTTTTTGAGGACACAAATGGTGTCCATGTTGTACCTTTGTTTGTTCACAGGTCAAGCCGAGACATCTGTATGACATCTGGTGTTTGGGGTCTTGGTAAGTGTGTCCTAAAGAGTGAAATTCAGGTTTTATGACTATGTTAGTGGTGTTAACATAAGGTTTCCGCATTCCCCTTATACAAGCACAGTTAAATTTTGTTGGTTATTGTATTGAAAAATACGGTGGCGCTCATTAAATATATTTTTGGTCTTTTAACAACCCATGACCCAAGCTCATGATCTACCCAGAGCTAACACTCAACTAGCCGTTTATGTCTTAAGAGTTTTTCTTTTTCTCAAGCCATTTTCCATCCAACTTTACCTTGGGCTTGCATAAAGAATAAGAAATTCTCGGCCTTGTGATATCAGGCTAGGGTTTAGGAAATTTAAAGTTGTAAGTTATTAGCTGATAGTCACGAGGATAAATAAATATAATAAAAAACAAGTTAGAAAAAATTTTTATTACAATTTATTTAATAAAATAGATGGATTTAAGAAAAAAATTAATTTTTGGGTAGATAAAGCAAATAACAATAATATTGATGTATTTAATAATTATTTTGATTTTGTTAATTTGCAACAAGATTTAAGCTTATCAAAATTAAATATAATCATTGGACATCACTTAGAATCTTTAAAAAATAGTTTCGAAAAATATTTCCCATCGGAAGAAAGCACGTGTGAAGGGAATGTGTGGATAACAAACCCCTTCATACCATATGACAGTAGTAAGTTAAATTTAAGTTACAGAGAATATGAGTCCCTGCTTGAGATTAGTACAGATATGTTAAAAGCTAGTTTTTCAACAATGTCTATATATAAATTTTGGATCAAATTGAAAAATGAATATCCATCTCTATACGAGAAAGTAATGAAAATGCTAGTCCTTTTCGCAATTACATATTTATGTGAAGCGGGATTTTCATCTATGACGATAATAAAAAATTAATTTAGAAATCGTCTTTCGGTTATTTCACTGCTCCGACTTAGCTTGACTAATTTAGAACACACAATCGAAAAGTTGATTGAAGAAGATATAGATATTTAATTATTAGTGTAGTATCACATGTTGGATTATTGTGTTGTGTTCATAAGCAATGATTTTGTGATTAGTTTATAATTTCTGATATTTTTTGTTGTAATTTTTGTCAAGGGTTTGTTATTTATTAATAATTATTATTACAAACAAACAACAAATTATATATTTTTTTAAGTACTTTTGATTTAATTTTTTAGTAATCGTAAGAGTGATATTTTTGTTGTGTTCCTATGTGCAGGAGTTTGTGATTTTTTTATAATTATCTTTACATTTAAATATTATTGTAAGTAAATGATAATAAAAATGTTACAATTAACTTATGTAGCAGTTCTTTAACACCTAGTAAAATTTTTTTGTTAAAAAAAAATATCACTGGTCCACGAATTTTTTTTACAAATTTTACTGGTCCGCGGGCCAAAAAAGATTGAGAAACCCTGACGTAAAAGATGCAATGGAGTTATTCCAAAGTTACAAAATAAGAAATAAAAATTCTTCAATTTTTCCAAAATTGTAAAATGTCAAGTTTTATAAAATTTCTAATCTTTTTCAAAATTTGACAACCTCATAAAACCACTGTAAGAGTCCAAAACCGCTATAAATAAAAATTATATTTCAAAAGTCGCTTTAAAATTTTAAAAATTTCATATACGAATACTTACATGTTGTAATATATGTACTACAGAAGCAGTTTTTAGTCTTTCAGTCCATTCCTCTTTCGGCTTAAGTTTAATTATAACAACATCACTATCCAATGCTCGATTTCTATCAGCTATGTTTGATATAAAATAATCATTTTCCTCATCATTAATGTTACTAACATATGCTTCATGAAAATTTTTTGCATTAATCCGAATAGTACCTTGGATTAATATTCCAGAATTTAATCCGGTTGTAATTTCTGATAGACTATATTTTTTTTCAAAAAATCCTCTTCTTTGTCGAACTCTTTTTTTCGTAGGTGATTTTGAACTGCTTGCATTCTGCAAAATTTTGGAAACATTTTCAGACTGTAAGTTCACATCATTAGCAAGAGATAAATTTGTTTGTGGACTACCATTAAAAGTATCTGCCGAGGCAACATCTGACTTCTCATTATCCCCAGAAGTCGAAGCATCATTAGACTGTTCTTTGTTATGACAATCACAAGTACAATGTGAGGTAGTTGAGTTGCCTAAATAACTTTCATTTAAATGTTTAAAAAATTTTGGTTTACTACATTTATAAAACTTGTGTTTAATGCGTAAAGCGGAACCTGTCATTTGATTTGTATCTGCTATGATCCTCATTTCGTTTAGTAAATTTGACAAAAGTAGATCTGAATCAGGCATATCTACTACGGACTCCGTTAGCACATCAGTTGATAATGCATTTTCCATAGGTATCTTTTTTTTATTTCGATTTTTTCTTCTTATTCTCTTTCTATTCGGCGAAGTACTAGTAGACCCGTTGTGATTAGTAGTGTTATCGAAAATCGGAATTGGCGAAGAAACACCTCCAGTAGATACATTTTTTTGTTCCATTTCGCAAACAGTGCGTATATTTAAATCTTCGGCTTCCCCTTTATTTAAAGAAATATAATTTTGTGAACTGCCTTCGGCCATTAGTAAGTATTAAAATAGAAGCAATCATTGATATCAATATACAGTCATAAATTTTATTATCAAGAATAAAAATGTCAAAATGTGCATATTACAACAAAACTGAAATTTTAGGTTAGGGTAATCAATCTAAGACTCTAAAAGCAAAAGATACCTACCCAATTATTTACTTAATGATCAGATGTGCCTTAAATAAAATTTCATTAATTAAAATCTTTTCCAGTAAGTGTTTTGTTTAAATAATAAGGTATTTAAGCACTGAATTTGGTGACAAACCCACCTGTTGAGCTCGGTGACGACCTGATATATAGAACATGTTTGTTTAAACTTCCGTAGAAATTTTTATTTGGAGCACAATGATCTCTGAGGATTCCATACAATACACGAACCGTTTCTGGCTTTCGCGCTTTTGAAAACATTTTTAACACCAATACACGTTACTCAGTAGTTATATTCTCCATGGCGAAATAAGCGCTACACAACGATATACACAAAAAATTCTATTAGGTGACAAATGGCAAAGAGATAACAAAAAGACAACTAGAGTTGCTAACCGTCGTCAAGAAATAATCCTTATATACTTACACTTTTACACACCTACAAACTGGCGCGCTCTTGCACCCTTACACACTTACATAGATACGCATTTATGTACTTACGGCTTAGGTACTTACTGTAGCGGGCTACTACTACCGCGTTTCTTTAATTCAAAACAAGTAATATTAAATGTCTTTATTACTCACTGTTCACAAGTCTAATTAACAGTATATGCCTTGTTTACAGATGTTTTCAGTCCACTTAACAATGAAGCACTATCACACTAATGAATTTACAAGCACTAATATCTTCTTAAACTAACTTCTCTATCATAGGTCCATTAACCACTAACACAACTATTTGTTTATGCACTTCTATTTATTTATGTATACTACAACAAGCTGCATGTACATTAGACACAGCATATCACGTTTATATATACTTCTAAAGCTCCAAACTACTATTACTTTACACGATATAATTTATATTAGACATTCAAGAATAGACTAACTCTTGCATTCATTAGCGGTCTTATATATACTCTGGATTACAAGGATGACTCATGCTCCCGTAATTTCTAGAACAATTCTGGAATCCTTGAGAATACGCTGTGCATCGAGCGTTTGTATGTAATTGATTGCTGAAAGAATTCTCGTATCCTGAAAGGTATGCAGAGTCTACAGCGCTTGTGTGTTTGATGGGTTGCCTAGTAGTGGCTCGCAACACTGCCCCCTCTTTAAAACCGTTACGTCTCGTAACTGTAGATACATTTTGGCGCCAATTCGATGACTGATGACGGTATCGGCAGCTATCTCCTCTGGTGCATCCACCACGTCGTTGGAAATAACAGTCAACACTCTTTTCTTGGTCTTGGTAGGCAACCGGTTGAAAACAACAAACAAGGACCTGGACGTTGGTTCCTGGAAAACTACTTCTAGCATATTTCGGACTATCCTCCAATCTAAGTGATCCAGTCCACAGCCCAACTTGGGCATCGCTAGTCTTGTTACTCCATTTTCCATCATCTGCGCCTTAAGATTTAGCAAAGCCTCCCATAGATGTCCATAACTAGGTCTTTGCCATGAAGAATTTTTGGTGACCAGATAGTAAACATAACGATTTTTATCTTGAAGAACCAAAGCTTTTCCTACAGTTGGCTGCTGTTGTACTAATTCATCCACACATCCAAACTTTTTCTTAAAACAACAGCTATTCCCTTGACATTGCCAAATCTTGAGCTACGCAATGTGCAAGGGAATACTCTTCTGGTGCTCTAAACAGATCTTGCTGTTTTCAACAACAACGCCAAATCTCGCTTTAGCGGAACCACCATACGCCGCCATAAAACTCTCAAAATCTACATTTGGCTCATGATTAATAACTTGCCGAACACCATTATCATTATTCGAGTCTTCCTGGTTGTTGCCAGCGTAGGATGTTAAACGGTCAAAGTGTACCACTTTTGGTTTACCACGAGGGGATCTTCTGATCCGGTACACTACATCATTAATCCTTTTTAACACTTCGTACGGCCCTTCCCATTGTCTTTGTAGTTTTGGCGACAATCCACGTTTTCTTTGTGGTTTGTACAGCCACACTAAATCTCCAGGTTGATAACCACCTTCTCGTGCTCTCGTGTCATATTGTGATTTCATTCGATCGCTTGCTGCCTGTATATTCTTTCGTACGTTTTCGTGAATACTATTTGATCTTTCACGAAGCTTACTAACGTAATCTTCACCTGCGATATCTTCTCCAGGTTTAAATCCAAACCGAAGATCACATGGTAGCCGCAATTCACGTCCTAGCATTACGCAAGCGGGCGAGTACCCTGTGCTGTCATGTACCGAAGATCGGTACGCCAGTAGGAACAAATGTAGATATTGGTCCCAGTCTCGTTGATGTTCAGAGACAACTTTGGCCAGGTACTTCCCTAACGTCCTGTTCATTCTTTCAACCATTCCATCCGATTGGGGATGAAGTGGCGTGGTTCTAGTCTTCCTGATTCCAAGATGCTTGCAAACATTTTGAAACAATGCTGATTCGAAGTTCCGACCTTGATCGGAGTGTAATTCCAATGGAACTCCAAAGCGACAAAACAACTCCTTCACTAGTACATCTGCAACCGTCTCGGCTTCTTGGTTAGGTATAGCATATGCCTCCGGCCATTTGGTAAAATAATCCATTGCAACCAAGATGTATTTATTTCCCTTCTCTGATTCAGGAAACGGACCAGCTATATCAATGGCTACCCTCTCAAAAGGATTCCCCACGTTATACTGTCTCATTGGGGCTTTCCGTTTTGAGACCGGGCCATTTGCAGAGGCACACAATTCACATTTCCGGCACCACTCCTTCACATCTTCTTTGCAGTTCACCCAATAGAACCTTTCTCTCACTCTTTCGAAAGTTCTTTTCACGCCAAAGTGCCCTCCGGAAATACCGTTGTGCAAGTGCTGCAACACTTCCGGCACTCTGCTTCTCGGCACTATCACTTGAAGTCTCTCAGTGCCATCTTCAAATTCCAGGCGTCGTTTCAAGATTCTATTTTCCATCATCAAGGAGTCCCACTGTGCCCAGTATGCCTTCAGGCTCCTACTTAAAATACTAATTTCTTCCCAAGCTGGTCGTTGTCCTCTATTTTTCCACTCAATAATACGTCCCAATTCGGCGTCATTCTCCTGGTCTTCTCGCATTCTTTCGGGTTGCCAAGTATCATCGGTTACCGTCATTCTATGGATGACACTTATTTTCTCTTCCATCTTGGAGCAATGATTGCAGTCCACCGGACAAGGTCTCCTTGATAGAGCGTCTGCATTCCGATGGCTAGTTCCTACACGATGTTCTGTATCAAAGTCATATTCCTGCAGCCGCTCTATCCACCTTGCCACTTCCCTTCAGGATTTCGAAACTGCAATAACCATTTTAGTGCAGCATGGTCTGTTCTCAACAGGAATTTACGGCCGTATAAGTACTTATAAAAGTGCTCTACGGATTTGACGACGGCCAACAGCTCCCTTCTTGTCACACAATAGTTCCTTTCTGGCCGCGACAAGACCTTGCTGAAATACCCAATAACTTTTTCTTGTCCGTCCTGCACTTGAGAAAGAACGCCTCCTATAGCTGTGTTACTGGCATCGGTATCCAACACAAATTTCCCTCCATCCGTGGATAACTCAAAATTGGTGCTGTAACTAGTAGCCGTTTCAGTTGTTCAAATGCTCTGTGGCAGTCGTCATTCCAATCATATTCTTGTCCATCTTCGGTTAATTTTGTTAACGGTTTGGCAATGTTTGCAAACCCAAGTATAAAACGTCGGTAATATGTGCACAATCCTAGAAACTGCGTAGTTGGTGTATATCTGCTGGTGTAGGCCACTCTTGTACCGTTTTTATTTTGTCAGGGTCAGCTCTTATTCCGGTCTCTGAAACGACATGTCCTAAGTATTTCACCTCTTTTCCAAATAGGTGACACTTCTTGGGGCTCAATGTAAGGTTTGCCCCGCGTAATCTTTGGAATATCTCCTCTAGGTTCTTAAGGTGTTCTTCAAAAGACCGGCCTAACACTATCACGTCGTCTAGGTACACCAGACAAGTCTTCCAAGACAGTCCACGCAGTATCGACTCCATCAACCGTTCAAAAGTAGCAGGTGCATTGCATAATCCAAACGGCATGACCTTGAACTGCCATAATCCAGTTCCAATTGTAAACGCAGTCTTTTCTTTATCGTTTGGCTCCAAGCCCACCTGCCAGTATCCGCTTTTCAAGTCCAAGGTCGAAAACCATTTGGATCCGGATAGAGTATCCAAGGTGTCATCAATTCTGGGCAAGGGATAGCTGTCTTTCTTTGTCACATTGTTAAGCCGCCGGTAGTCTACACAAAACCTTGTCGACCCGTCCTTTTTCTTGACAAGCACTACCGGGGATGCCCATGGACTATTCGAGGGTTCAATTACTCCCTGTTCTTCCATGTCGGTAATAATTTGCTCAGCTTCCTTACGTTTTGCCAAAGGAAGCCGCCTGGGTGTTGTCTTATCGGTTGCGCATCTCCAGTATTGATCTTGTGTTGCACAACATTCGTCCTTCCTTTCTCACTATCATCCAGTGCAAACACATTTCGATATCGTCCGACCAGCTCTTTTACCTTGCCCAGTTGGTCGCCATTTAAACCTTGACACGAAGGTATTAACATATCCAGCAATTTCTGTGAGCAACCGTTGGCTGGTTTATTTTCCGTGTCGTCCACACAACGTTTAATATGACATACTGGAATGCAACTTCCCACAATCATGCCTTTCTTCAGGGTCACCGTATGGGGATTAATGTTTAGCACCCTTACTGGTATCATGCTTCGAAACTTTACCAGCGTTCTTCCAATCAGTAATCCTCCTGACCCATTCCCGATTCAGTTGCTCCATCATGCATACTTGTCCTTCCCGGAGCGTACCATCCGGGCGTCCCATTACTATCATTTCCGCCTTCTCGGGTATTTTCATATCGCAAATCATTCGAACTTGCATCGTCTGGTTACTCCTACCTTGAAATGGAATCTCATCATCATCTATCCGAAGCACATTTTCTTTCATGTTTACATGAAACCCATATTCTCTCATGAGATCCATCCCAAGATCACTTCCTCTGTAATTTCAGCTACCAACACTCGATGATTAATTAATTTGTCCCCAATTGTCAACACAACGGCAGTCTCTCCGTGAGTACCAATCTTCTCACCACTTGCCGTTCGGAGACACACCGATACAGGTAGCACTTTTCCACGACCAACCAAATCTGGTCTCACAATAGTTCTTGTCGCTCCTGTATCCACAAGTAATCGGACAATCCTACCATTAATTCTACCATCGATATAAATGCTGTCCAGACTTCCCATTGACGATGCAGCACGGATGATAATCTCCGGGGCACCACGTTGTGCTGTCGACGTTCGCCCCCTTACGTCGACTTGCTTTAGTTTTCCTGCTGCTCAACCGGTTGTTTTTTTGGTTGAGTACAGCGTCTCTGTATGTGACCAACTTCACCGCAGTTCCAGCATCGCACACGCCATCTCCGCGGTCGTTGTAGTTCCAGCCTTTCTGCCACACGGTTGACTATTTCATCTATGTTGTTCTGAGCTTGACCAGGTTCCTCTAAGGCAGACCGAACTTTGTGACCCATCCTGTGTGATGTCTGCTTAGCTGCTTCAAATTCCAGCGCATGGGCCAGTGCGTCATCCAAAGTTTTTGGCCGTGCTAATCTTAGCGCTTGCTGTATTTCACTGTCTTTGATGCCATCCACAAATGTTTGAACAGCCAGTGGTTCGAGGAAACTATCTGGTGCCGTTGGGTACGCCAATCTAACTAATCTTGCGATGTCAGCTTCGAATTCTTGCAGGCTTTCACTTGTCTTTTGCGAGCGGTTCTTAACTTGTGCGTGGTAAACCTGTTGAAGGTGAGCATCTCCATATCTCATCTCAAGCTTTGATGTTAAGAGGCCGTAATCATTCTGCTGGTGATCGGGAATTGTTTGTAAGATGTTAAGAGCCTCCCCCCGTAGGGCCACTATTAAGGAGATAGCCTTCTCTGTGTTGCACCAACCGTTAGCTATTGCAGCAGCTTCAAATTGTTTCAAATATGTGGGCCAGAGTGTTTTGCCATCGAATGTGGGTGGTTTCACTTTAAATTTAGACGGTATGGACTCGCTTCTTTCCATGGTTCTTATATCTGGAATGTTCTGATTAACAACTTGGCTTGGTAATTCGAGTGGTCGCGTTGTTAGTGAAATCATTTGTTCTTGAAGTCTCATTACATCTTCTTCCATTTTTACCAATTTATTATCCAACTTTTGCTCAACTGTTTTTACCTGTTCAGTTAAATCTTCTTTCAAGGCAATGGAACTTTCCTTTAATCTTTGTTCTAACGTGGCTGTACTTTCATTCAACTTTTCTTCCACTTTAGCAGCATTTTCACTTAACCTTTCCATTTTCCCAGCGTTTTCAGTAAACCTTTCATCTATTTTTATAGAATTTTCAGTAAGTGTCACTTGCATTTCGGATTTAAAATCCTTAAGGAAGTTCATTAAAGTTTCTGCCTCCATTTTACTTCGATTTCTTGTAACTGGCATATACAAACTACTTAAATGTCTTTAGACTTGTGTTTTAAATTAATCACTATATACCCCACAAATGCCTGACACCAGTGTAGCGGGCTACTAATACCGCGTTTCTTTAATTCAAAACAAGTAATAATAAATGTCTTTATTACTCACTGTTCACAAGTCTAATTAACAGTATATGCCTTGTTTATAGATGTTTTCAGTCCACTTAACAATGAAGCACTATTACACTAATGAATTTACAAGCACTAATATCTTCTTAAACTAACTTCTCTATCATAGGTCCATTAACCACTAACACAACTATTTGTTTATGCACTTCTATTTATTTATGTATACTACAACAAGCTGCATGTACATTAGACACAGCATATCACGTTTATATATACTTCTAAAGCTCCAAACTACTATTACTTTACACGATATAATTTATATTAGACATTCAAGAATAGACTAACTCTTGCATTCATTAGCGGTCTTATATATACTCTGGATTACAAGGATGACTCATGCTCCCGTAATTTCTAGAACAATTCTGGAATCCTTGAGAATACGCCGTGCATCGAGCGTTTGTATGTAATTGATTGCTGAAAGAATTCTCGTATCCTGAAAGGTATGCAGAGTCTACAGCGCTTGTGTGTTTGATGGGTTGCCTAGTAGTGGCTCGCAACATTACGTTTTTGCAAACTTGCGCACTTATGTACTATCGTACTTAAATGGTGTCTTAATGGAAAATATATAATCAAAACTACCGAAAGATAAGGCTTTATTAATTGGAATAGGCATATATGATTTGCCATGTGGAATGGATCAATTTGCATGACACTATTTACTTTTTAAAACAATTTAAACGATTTTGGGACGTGTATTGGTAATTATGTTTTAGGAAAAGTCAAAGCTGTTTAATTAAAAGAAGGATCTGTAATGAAAGTTAAAGCAATTTGTTTAGATTTTCAAGTGTTTCTGAAGATTCTTGAC